>BSBN01000602.1:10000000-11426379 GCA_027924645.1 Cunninghamia lanceolata
ACAAAATCACCTTCGGCATATTTACATGCGCACGTTCAAAACCTATTGGAGGGTCATCATCATGATATTTGCTGGCATTCGAAATATGATGATGACGACGACTTCATATCCTCCTGGTCTCCCTTTCGCAAGGTCGTCATCATGATATTTGCTGAACTTCGAAATATGATGATGACGGCTTCTTGATCATCATCCTGATCTTTCACAGAACATTCGCTGAAATTCGCCAAGTAATGAAGGCATCATCATGATAATTTCGAAGGAGGATCATCATCTTTATATCCTCCTGATATCCGTTTGCCGAAACATCATGATGATCAGCCTATCTATTAAGAAGGGTTCGATATTACATTTCTCAACAGCATCATCATATTTTGTAATATCACCCTAGCCGAAATATCATGATGACCAACTTATCCTTGTGCTTCGAAGACAAAATATCATGATGACGTCATCATGATAAATCGATGAGAAGTAAATATCCTGATGATCAGCATCATCATATTTTACAATATCACCCTAGCGCGAATATGATGATGACGTCATCATCATTCTTTATCCTGTCCTGATTATCAAGATCATCATGATCTTGTTTGTTCGCCCGATATTTCGCCAAGTCCTCCTGCCGAAAATGCAACCTTTTTGAGAACATCCTCATGATCATCATCATCATATTTTTATCCTGATCATGCTCATGATCATCATATTTTCCCTTCGGCAGGATTTTTCTCAAACATGATCAGGTTGGCGAAATATCATGATGACGTCATGTTTCAAGTTTAGCGAAGGCTCCGAATATGACGATGACGTCATCCCAATCTGAATAACAAAAAAACAAATATCCTCCTGATGGTCATCATCATCATTTTTCCTTCGAGCAGGATATATTTTCCAAGCACGATCCGGTTCCCGATTATCATGATGATGACGTCCTTTTCCCAGTTCCACATACGCCCCAAATATGATGATGATCTTCATCATGCTGATTTTCTCGAGAGGGTTACCTTGGCCGCGAAAGGATCATATTCACTTCATCATCCTGATCATGCTCCTTAGGTGACCCGATATCAAATATCCCCCTGATCTTAACCGAATATCATGATGACGTCATCCTTAGCATCTCAATGAAGCCTGAATATCATGATGACGTCACCATCATCTTCCTCTCCTCGACAGCATGATTATATTCGCATCCTCCTATTCTTCTTCAACATGATGATGATGATGTTGTTCTTTTCTCCAATATGCAGAGGCGAATCATCATGATGACATTCATCTGAACCTTCAGGAGGGAATGCTATTTCCAGAATATCATGATGATGAGGTATATCGACTAACCTGTTTTTTTTGACGCACCGACTGCGAATATCATGCCGATGGGCGGGAAATGAAGCGGTGGAGTTTTGAAGTGTTTTTTTTGGCGCCTCTGACATTTTTTCAGTCAGCGATGGTTGACCCATCAATTTTGAGCAGCTTGGGCGCATTTTTGACACGTTTTGAGCGGATTCTAGATCTGATTTCCACGATCTTGCGCAGTCACTTGGATTTAAACGCTTATTCTAGTTTCCTGCTGTTTTTTGTGATAAATGTGAAACTTATTGCTGGTCTTGTCTTGCAGGCTTGCAGTTGAGGAAGCAGCTGGAAAGTCAATACAGTGACCTCATGGAGGCAGAAGATCAGATCTCAGGAGCAAGAAGATAGAGATGAAATGCAAAAGTCAAAGCCATTCAAGTGAAGAGGAAGGTCGCAGCTGAAGATATTATTGCAAAAGACAGACAGAAGTTATTGCCCAGCTGCTGGAACTTCTCAGAAGGGGCAATATTTCGCCCAGATTTGACCACAGCTCTGAGATATTTTTGAGAACTGGTTCACCTGCATTTATTGCTGTAACTAGAGGTTTGAACCAGGGGTTCAGTTAGGTTTTTGCTGTAGTGAGGACAATCAGGATGTTATATATTGTGCCTCTCTACACTCTAATACTTTACAACAGGGGCTACACACAGAGATTTTAGGAAAATACAGCAGGATAGCTTAGCATAGTTTAGAGTAGAAGAAGGAGGTCGCCTGTTTGTCTGCAGTAAGGTGCGCGTGGAATGTCTGGCTGCCTTACTGTATCTGTAAAGCCTGTAAGTTCTCTGTAGTATGATCAATGAAACTAAGAGTCATTCTTACATTATAAATCATGTATGGCTATTCGTTTCTAATGCAATAGAATCTGGAGTTCTGCATCTATCTTCTGAGTGTTCTCCTGCTCTTCTTTGTGTTTTGAAATATCTTCTTTGAGAGCTTGCAATTTTAAATGTATGTTTGTGAAAATGCTCAGGACTTACATTTAAGGTTTTTACTGTGGATTTGATCAGATTACTGTGGTATTTACATAGTGGATAACAGAAACAATTAGATCCTTCTGTAGATTAGATGAAGTGTAGATTAGATCTCTCTAACTTTTCCCAACCCATCTGAAATATTTAGCTAAACACGCAGAAATCTAAAGGAAATTGTCTCAAATCTGAAGAAGCATGCATAACAGAGTCTAAGTAGACAGTTTTCATAAGTACATGAAGAAGGAAGCTGCATAAATCAAAGAAAAACATCTGAAACTTGCAGCACAGTAGCACCTTTATGCAAAGGAATGAAGAGCATTGACCTATCTCATGACCTCTTTGCATATTCTTAGGCCAGTAAACCACAGAACAAACCTAAACTACGTAAGGCCCCTTGAACATTACAGCTTCACATTGACCAACTGAACTTGACCAACCGAACCATTGTAGACTTGGGATTAGTTGAATCACCAAATGATTCCTTCTTGTCTTTCAAGTATAGTCACAGTTCATGTCATGTGAATTTTGACTTATTGTTATGATTGCATCAAAACAGTCATCAACACCATGGTTGACACTTTTGACATGAGTAATTATGTCATCTCAAGGGTTGAATTGGGTAAAGTGACTCATGAGGGTGTCAAGGCAGATTTCCAGACCACTGCCAGTACTCTACTTGAAAAGTATGACGAAGCCAAGAAGGAGGAGCAGTACAAAGCAAAAGCAGAACAACTGGCTGCTGTCCTTCAGAAAATAGTTAAGTCATCAGAAATAATAGAGCCCATGGTAGTAATAGTGGAAGATCCCCTGATACAGAAGGTTGAAAAAGCGCAAGCCAGAGGTAAGATAGTGGAGGATGTAGTGGAGTGGTTGTTGGCTCAAGGATGAGTTCTGTTAAAAACCGCTGTGGAAAGGAAAGAGAAAATGGACAAAGCTAAAGTGGAGCTAGACAATCTAGTAGATCTACTATCACAAGAGTTGCAGGATCAAGAAGGGAGTCTAGAAGAGTGGATCGATATGAAGAAGATCAAGATAAAGAATCTGATCACCATTGGGGTCATCACCAACAGGGAATCATATCTAAAGACCAAGGAGACTCTGGCTCATTGTATTTTTATAATAAAGAGTCTACTTGAAGATCTGTGCCAAGCTCGAGAAGCCAGTGAAGATAGTGATGTCACACTCCTACACTGGCTAGAAGAACTTCCTTGCACCTTGACAAGGGAAGATCATAGTTTCCTCACAGCACAGGAAATGATAAGTTCTTTTGAAGAAATGGTTCAAAAGAAATTTGATGAGGAGGCGCCCTTAGTGCTCTCAATGGATAGCCTGTATGATCAACATTCGACCCTGGAGAACCTGAAGGATAATTTAGACAAGCATGAAAAGGCGATAAAGGCGGTAAAGGATTCAATTCTCTGAGCCCGCACCATCTCAGAGAATACAGAAAAACCAGATGCATGCGAGATGTCGGTCATTCAAACTATGTACTAGAACTTCCTGAGAAAGAAGATGGAGGAAACTAGTGCCTTAGCTTATTTTTCTTAGATATGTAAATTGAATTTTGTTTTGGACATTTACACATGTAATTTTCAAAAATGTAATTACATGTGATCCAAGAGAAGTCCCAAGTTAAATAGGTCTCTCTTGTTGAATAAGTCAAAGTAGTTGTAGATTTCCTAAATTTTCTCAAGGCCTCTCCCTATAAATAAAGAGGGCCTCTTTTGTAAATATTATCTTTTGTCTATTGCAAGAATACTCTGGCGAATTGAAAAGCAAATCAAGACTTTGTACTTTTTGTGAAAATCAATTATCAAATATTTATCAATACAAGAAAGCAAGTTCAATTCCAATCTTTGTCTTGGGATTATTTGTGTTGTGATAGTATTGTTCTTATGTCTTGCTATCATAATCTTCTTTGATAATAATTGAAGTGTGGAGTTTGTTTCAAGTGATTGAAGAGCGTTCTTAATTTGATTCTGATAGACTTTGTGTTATCAAATCATTTGTGAGGATTATGTTCATATTTGTGAGAATACAATAGTTTGGAGACTTTGTGCTGCAAGTTGTTATATTCGATTTACTTTTATCATTTTGAAGAGGAGTGAAGACTTTGGGCTGCATTCAACTTCAAATAGTTCTATTTACAATTAGTAAGTGAGGTAACAAAAAACTTTGTGTTTATGTGATTTTGTGATAATTGATAAGTCCTTTATCAAGAGTTTGAAGTATAAACATCTATTCTGAAAAAAGAGAATGAGATGAGATGGAACCACCACAAACATAGTTTTTAGTGTACATAAATTTCATAAGTTGTTTTGTTTGTAAAAGTCAAGTAACTAGAGGGAACCTCCCCTTGCTGAGACGAGAGACTTTGTCTCATCATAGCTGTGGCTGATATACCCATTTTTCCATTAGCGAGTTAATGACAAAATATTCACCCAACTATTTTTTGGCGACTCTACTGGGGAAGGAATGCGCAACTTGAAGCCTCACGCTCCGAGTTGAAGCATTTTCAGTTCTTTTCCATTTGTTGCAAAATTTTGTTGAGCATACTACATTCTGGCAGATTCACGGTATACAAGAATTAAGAGAGCCCAAGGTATTATTGATCCTGCATTTGAATTGATGCAGCAAAATAATTTTGGATTTTTGCCTCCACGACCTCGTCTTCAATGCACCAGGAGTTTTCCTCCTACAAACGCCAGGTCTCCAATACCAGGTGAAGCTTCTAGTGCTAGTGCTAGCAGAGTTTTGTCTGTTCATATGACACCAAGGTTTGTTATCCCGCCTTTCAATTAGCACGTCATGGCAGCCCAAGGCCCTTGGGGTAATACTTTTGGTCCTCTAAATTTGACCCCACCATTGCATGAACTACCTCATAGTTCAAGAAAGAATTTCCCCAAATTCTATGGTGACGGAAGAGTTCACCCTGATGAACACATTGCAGCTTTCTGTATAGCCTGTGGTGTGATAGGTGTTGAGCACGAAGATGTAGCTATACGACTCTTTGTAGAAACACTGCAAGGTGCTGCTGCAGACTGGTTTTATCATCTTCAAGCTCAGACTATAACGAACTGGAATACTCTCAAAACCAAGTTCAAAGCCAGGTTTAAACCTACGGAAGATGCACATGCATTGTTAGCACAGCTAACTTAGATGAAGAAAGAGCCTCATGAACCTATGCGAGACTTCATCGCTAAATTCAATAAGCTGAGAAATAGGATTCCTGCAGCCGCTCAACCGACAGCGGAAAATCTCAAGTGTTTCTTTATCAATACTTAGCTTCCTGAAGTGAGTTTTCTGTTATGGTGTGCTGGCCCTGCGGATCTTCCTGTGGCTCAGATTTTGGCTACTGAAGTGGAAGATGATCTTATCCTTGCAGGTAAGAAAAGAAGGGACTCTAACAGAAATAAAGGTTCCTCTTCCGCTGAAAATTCTTCCACAATCACCACGGACCCTATGGTGCAAAAGTTAGCAAATGAATTGCTAGCTCTGAAAAGACAAATGTCCTAGGGTATGTCTACCCCTCCTTCTTATCAGGATATACCAAGGAGGAGATTTTCAAATAATTCATATCAAGGCAATGCTACTAGAAATCAAGGACAACACAACCGTCTTCCGCCTACACAGGGGAAGCTTGCCATTGAAGCAACGCCGGTCAGCTCAGCTGTTGGCTATTATGAAGCTAAAAATGAACTTTCTTTCCAACCTGAGTTGGATTATGAAAATGGTGCTAATCTCTTCACAGAAGGAGAAGAAGAATTAGCTGGCGACTCTACCATCAGCTTTTTAAATTATCAAGATGAAGCTAAAAAAGGAGAAGTGTGTAAAGGAGCATATGCTATTTTCACTAGGTCTCAAAATCAGTCAGCTCTTCAAGCTGATAAAGGGAAGGCGAGAGAAGAATCTCAACCGGTGATTTCAATCGCTAAATGGGGGACTCCGCTACCTTTCCAATCAAAAGATCCAGTGGTCAATAAATAGGTAAGTGCCTCTAACAAATTTGTACCTTCCACTTCTACTCCTCAGACTAGTGCTATCTCTACCAAAAATTAGAATGATGGATTTTCTTCCTCTGTTTCTAATTCCTTTCAGCAGTTTGATATAATAGATCATGCTAGGAGGACTAAGATACAAATGTCTAAAGTTGAGTATTTACAGGCTAATCCTGAACAATTTGATAGATTAGCCAAATACGTCAAAAATAAGACCGTCCTTGTGGGACAAGAGTTTCCAAAAGCTACTCATGACTCCTCCAAAAGCAAGCCTACCCAAAATAATCTTGTCACTACTCCCCTTGAAGCCTCTAGAAAAATTGAACCTTTCTATGTTTCCCTATTAGTAAATGGTCATAAATTGAGCAATTGCGTAATAGATTCCGGAGCCTCTGACAATGTTATGCCTACTAAGGTAGCAGACGCCCTTGGCCTCACCTTAACCACAACTTTTGGGAGGTGTTTCTCTATGGAGAATAAGCAAGTTCCACTTTTGGGCCAAATCAAAGACGCCCAATTTGCATTTGCAGCTTTTCCAGATAAGAGAATCAAGATGACAGTCCTGGTAGCTGATGTTCCAGCTTCATACGACATTCTTCTTGGGCGTAATTTCTGCAAGGATGTAGGTGGGGAGTTGAACATGGATCTATCTGAAGCAAGGATACCTGTTAAAGGTGTCATGCAGAAGTTGCTTCCTGAGAAGGAGGCAAAATACATTGTTACCCAAACAACAAATCCCAAAGCTCAAATTTTGTTTGAGTCCTTGGGAATGGGTAATTATTTTCTATCCATCGAAGATGGTTCCAATTCATCAGATGAGAGTACATCAGGTGATAGCTCGGATATGTCAGATGGAGACTCAGAAGAGTTTTCAGATGGAAGTTCAGGTGAAGGTATAGTAATACTAGATTCTTCCCTCACCGACAAAGAGGAATCTTCTGATCAAAGAGATTCCAAAAAATCAAATTCTGAGGAAGTCTGGATTTTAGAGTTTGATGGCAGTTGTTCTTCTACCGATTCTGGAGCCAGAGTGGTCTTGATATCGCCACAAGGTGATATCTTACCTTTTTCATACAAGTTACAATTTGACAATACCAATAACACCGCCGAATATGAGTCCTTAATGCTCGGATTGGAAGCTACTCATGCTAGGGGTGTTAAAATCCTTCATGCTCAATGGGATGCCAAATTGGTGGTTTGTCAAGTGAGGAATTTGTACCACACTAAAAATGAAAGACTGAGACACTATCGCAATCGCGTATGGGATTGCATTGAAGGTTTTGATGCTTTCAACATTTCTGCAGTACCAAGAGAGTTCAATGAACGTGCAAATTCATTGGTTGTTTCCGCCACTCTCATGGTGCCTCACAAGGATTTCAAAGGAAACAAGTACACTATTGAGCTAGTCTTCCGACCAAGTGTACTTGATAATGCTGACCATTGGTAGGTGTTCAATGGTGATAACCAAATCATTGCTTTCCTAGAAAAGATGCAGAGTTTTGATGAGCTTTACTTTGAAGGAAGTGAATTGCCACTGCGGGAATATGTTTCAAAGATAGATTCACAAACTGGTGAAGAGTTTCTTCAATTGAAAGGGAATAAGATTCCAAAAGGCTTGGTTTCCCTTGAAAAATTGTTTGATAAGCATGAAAGGTATATCAAGCAGCGGCAACAACAATAGGATTCAAGTTCCTCTATGGAATTTGAGCAGGGCAATTTGAGTTTGGAAGCAGATCCTAAGATGGTCAACATTGGAAAATGTTACACTACTGATGAAATATTCAAATTCATTACCCTCCTTCACCATTACATTGATGTTTTGGCTTACTCCTATGATGATCTGAAGTCTTTCAGACCTAAAGAGGTTCAACAGGAAATTCCCCTTAAAGCTGGATCGTTGCCTCATAAGCAGAAGCAGAGGCAATACAACCCTAAGATATCAGGTACGATCCTTTCTGAGATCAGAAGATGTTGAATGCAAGGATAATTTTTCCAATTCATCATTCCACATGGATTGCAAACATAGTACCTGTAAGGAAGAAGAACAGAGAAATCTGTATCTGTGTTGATTTTAGGAATCTCAACCAGTCTTCCTTAAAAGATAACTACCCCTTGCCCATCATGGATCAAGTATTGCAAACAGTAACTAGTTCAGAAATGCTATCTATGTTAGATGGTTTTTCGGGGTATAACCAAGTGGAGGTCAATGAAGCTGATCAGTTCAAAACTGCCTTTACCACACCATGGGGCACATTTGCATATCGCAAAATGCCTTTTGGTCTAATCAATGTTGATGCTACATTTCAGAGAGCAATGGATCTTGCCTTCAGAGATGAGATGGGGAAGTTCATCGTGGTGTATCTAGATGACTTGACTATTTTTTCCAAAAACCGTCATGATCATGCACATCATTTACGACAAGAGCTGGAGCGCTGTCAGCAAAATGGTATTTCCCTCAATCCCAAGAAGTTAGTTTTTGGGGTAACGGAAGGTAAGCTTCTCGGACACATTGTATCCTGGGAAGGTACTAAGATTGACTCGGAAAGAGTTAAATCCATTCAAAGTCTTACTCTGCCTGCTAGTAAGACTGTTGTTCATTCTTTCTTTGGAGAGGTGAATTTTCTACGAAGTTTCATTCCTGAGTTTGCAGAAAAAACCTGTCACATCGTCAATATGATGAAGGGTAAGGCTACATTCCGTTGGACTGTGGAAGGTAAAGAAGCATTTGAGGATATCAAGAGGGCTATTGCTCATGCTCCAGTTCTTGTTTGTCCCGACTACACCAAAGATTTCGTGGTTTATAGCTATGCTTCAGAACACACACTTTCAACTATTCTAGTTCAGCAGAATGAAGAAGGCGTGGAATCCCCCATATCATTTATGAGTTGTGCTCTCAAAGCTCATGAATTGAAGTATTCGAATATGGAGAAGCATGCCTATGTCGTGGTCAAAGCGGTGAAGCATTTCAGGTTCTATATTCTAAACTCACACACTGTTGTTATGGTGCCTGATACAACAGTCAAATCTATCCTAACTCAACAGGAGTTCAGAACAAAGAGAGGTAATTGGATTGCTAAGATCCAAGAATTTGATTTGGATATCAATCCTACCAAGCTTGTGCGTGGTAAAGGTTTGTGTCAATTGATCACTGATAATGTTCCAAAAGAGACAGGGGACGAAGAAGAAGAAGTTGTGGACACACCAACTATTCTTTTTGTTACTACAACTGACGAGTGGTATTCCAATATCGCTCGCTTCCTTACCTATGAAACCGTGATGGTGTATTTCTCCGTTGCATGGATAAAGCGCAACAAAGTAGACTTTTGGAGTCTTTCCACAATTTGGCTTGTGGAGGACATTTTTCTGCACCCGTAATGGCTCACAAGATTCTGTGAGCTAGATACTATTGGCCCACACTATTCCAAGATGCATACAATTGGGTACGCAGGTGTGAGTTGTGTCAACAGTTTGTTGGGAAACCAAAGTTGGCAGCCCTACCTCTTAAACTAGTGGTGATTGAGGAGCCTTTTCAACAATGGGGTATTGACTTCATTGGCACTGTGAATCCACCATCAAGTGCAGGACATAACTATGTTCTCACCGCAACAGACTATTTTACCAAGTGGGTGGAAGCCATTCCAGTCAAACATGCTACTTCTGAAGTGGTATGCATTTTTCTTAAAAAGAACACTATTTCCAGGTTTGGAGTTCCAAACAAGATAGTAGCAGACAATGCTACTTGTTTTTCCTCTCATGAGATTATTGAATTTTGCTATGAGCATGGGATCATTCTTTCCAATTCTTCAGACTATTACCCGCAAGGTAATGGTCAAGCAGAATCAAGCAATAAGAATCTGGTCACTATTATCAAGAAACTAGTAGATGAGAATTAGAGAACTTGGCATAAAGCTCTTTTTGATGCTTTATGGCAGATAGAATTACACCCAAAAGGACGATAGGCATGTTGCCATTTCATATGGTCTGAATGTGGAGATACCAATTACCTTAGAATTGTCAGTATTGAAGTTGGTAAAGGCATTGGAAGATAGAACTTTTGATAGTTCTATTGATAAAAGGATCATGTATTTAACTAAACTTGAGGAGCAGCGCACTATAGTGGTGGACCGTATTGCTGAGCACCAAAATCAAGTAAAGAAACTCTTCGACAAGAAGGTAAAGGCTCGTGAGTTTCAGATTGGAGATCAAGTCTTGTTGTGGGACAAGAGGAAAGAACCAAAAGGAATGCACGGAAAATTTGATTCCTTATGGAGAGGTCCATTCACCATTCATCAATTTTGCGGTGAAAATAGTTTCTTGCTGGACTATCAAGATGGAACACCATTCTTGTTGCCTCACAGTGGACAACATCTGAAGCACTTCAATCCCTGAAGTATCGGATAAGTTAAATTGTACATTTGTATAGTTTTGTGTTTTTATTTTTGTGTTTTCGTTTAGTCTTTTGTGTCTTTTTCTTTTTAGCTTGACTCTATAACCCAATGGCATGGATGAAGGCACTTAGAGACTGGATTCTACTCCCTTCAATCGTTTCAAAGTTCAATTGAAGGAAGTTCCCCAGTTAGAGCCAGCTGTTGTTCTCAAAATCAGCTACGCTCATTTTTGTAGACAACCCCCACGAAACTTGTCCATTTCGTGAATCTACACTCTAAGATCGTAAATCGAGACAAGATTTCCTCGATCTCGCGCGAAGTTATTTGACATTCTAAACTGGCCCGCGACATTCCCTTGAATTGGTTTCTTGGTATTCGCAAAGATCGTTCAAGTCGTAAGCTGGTAAGGATTGTCCATTTTTTGTCATTTTTAGGGTGTTAGTAAAATTTGAGTCTTCACATGTAAAGTCGGCCAAATTCACCGCTTTTACATGTCTTTTTGTTTATGTGTAGTGTCGGTAGTTTCTACCGCTTTTACATAGTTTTTTTTCTTCCACATGCTTGAGCGGCACTTTTCGCCGCCATTGCATGTTTTTCTTACATGGTTTTAACTTTTGGAAGGTCAGCAATTTTTGCCGCTTTTGCATTCTTTGTGAAACAAGTGTTGGAGCGCCCGAAATCGTCGCCCGAGCAAGATCCTCAAGATCTTGAACTTCAAGTGGCATTAATGGCCACGCGAGCTAAACATTAAAGACTTGTTTTAAGTTTCCTATTTGTGTTATTTAGTCGTCTTTTGTTATTTCTATTTTCTTAAGTCTGCCAATTGATTAGCAAATCTTTCCTCAAGCTGCTTGATCGCGTCGACATTGGATTCAAACAAATTTTGATTCACTACCTTTAAGCTTAGGGTTTCGAACGCAATAGGTAAGTTGTTTTAAACTGCTTTCACTTTCTAGAGTTTTTGTTAATTGTTTAACGACTTTATTAGTATGATTTTGTTTAAAAAACCTTTTGTCAAAAATGTTGCGTTCCTATTGTTATTGTCATTTTTGTGCTTGATTTTTATTTTTGTTCTTCAAACATACGTTGTCTAGGTCATCAAATAGGTCTTATTGCTTGTGCCCTAGATTGTAAGCTGGTTGATCCAAACAATGTGCCCTGGGTTTTTATGACAACATGTGTTATCAGCGATTTGTCCCGACCCTACCAAACTCATCTTTGAAACATCTGCAATGACGGCAAAAATTGCCGCTTAAGACCTTGCCAAAAACTTGTGATCGAAATGCAAGTGTATGAGCGGTGTAATTTGCCGATCCTACACTCAAACCTAGCAATCCTACCCCACATGCATCGTCGGCAGAATTCACTGCTCGAACACCAAAACCAAGCATTACCTATTATAACGGTGTTTTCTGCCGAATCCCTTACACTATCGACTCCCATCTTCCCTGCCAAGTCGGCCGAAACACCCGCCATTACATCTAAAGCTTCAATTTTGGCAATTCCCATTTACCTGCAAAAGTGGCATTTTCAACCGCTCATACATGTTGACAAATCTTCTCAAACACATGCGCAAGCTGCCAAAATACCCGCTTTTACACATGCAAACACTTCCTTATGCAGGAGCGGTCATTTTGACCGCTTAAGCATATTTTCCTGATTTTTTCCTAACACTGGAAAAATTCACCTTTCAAGACTTTTAGCCCACTTTCGCCTTTGCCTTGATTTGTGCAATCAAGCCCTTCAAACGCGTGCTTTCCTATCCATGATCGTCGAATCACAGTTGACCCAGTCTACCTAATTTTTCCCCTGACTGCGAGATCGTGGCCTTTTGCAGGTTTCATTCAGCATTCGTGGTGAAGTTCAAATTCAAAGTTTTCTCCAGAGCTCAAGATAGAACCGTCTCCATCAAAGGCCAAAGTCATGAAGTACAAATACCTGGGTGTCTTTCCGGTAACAACAGTGCAATCAAACATTGATGAAATCAGAGACACAGAAATTGGGCATGTGGACATGGCAGAATTCGTGGATAGAACAAAACAGGCAAATCCATCCAAGCCCATGCAGAAAATCATTGACAGCAATATTCATTTGGTTGCATCATTTCCAGTCTCTGCGCACAATCTTGAATTTATTCTGTAAGTGGCCAGTCACTACAACAGGGACACCAGAGTGGTGGTAGATTCTCAGGGAAATGTAATCATGAGATTGGAATCAGAATTCCTAGATAAAATCTTCATGTGTCCACCTATTGAAAACATTGGACGGATTGATTTTGCTCAGGGTCAACAAGACTATGATAATGATGTGGAATCTACTAGGAGGTATATAAACAACAAATGGTTAAAGACTCCTAGGGGTAATTTGACTAGGTGGCCAAAGGATCTCCACAGGAGTGATTTTGTAGAAGAAGTGTGTGATTTGATTACTCTTTTGAGTTGCATCAGAGGACTCCCTTCTGCTTCCAAATTCCAGGATTGGATGTACACTTACATCAAGGTGATTCTACGGGGTAATCAGAAAATATTCCAGGGTGAACAGATCAGCAATGCATTGCACGAGCAACTGGTAAGGGTCAATACCACCTTCAAATTTTACATGACCTCTTATCTTGTCTATGCTGCTGCGAGCATGAGAAACTTTCTGGGTTTAACCCAAGTGGGAGACAGGAGGTTGATCCCAGTGTATGAATACTACCCCCAAATCACTCTGAAGGGGTCAATTCATCATTTCAAAAGAGTCAATGATGTGTTCTTCTCAGTTTTCATGTGCTTGTGGGATGGTGAACTAGTTCAAAGAAGAGTTTCTGATGAAGCTTGGCAAGTTGTAAATTCTTTTGGTTGCTTGTTCTTGCAATTTTCCACCTTCACATATCTTCGGGTAGGGTACTATCCTGGTTACCCTTACATGCTGCCACGGTATCCCAGTGATCGCATTGCTCTTATGGAGCTTTGCAGACAGCTGATTGTGGTGCATAACAAGCAAATGGATTGAAGAAATCAGGGATAAAGTTCCCCATGGAAATTGGGAGGTACTCGATTCAATCCACCAACAAAGCAAAGATAATTGACTCTGAGTTGCAATTGGTCACCATGAAGACCTACAAGAAAAGAAATCATTTTGACTTCAGAAGGGTTCAAGATAAAATCAAGAGGAAGTCAACTTTTCATGTGCCAATGGTCAAAGATATATGCGTGGATCTCAGGACTCAAAATGAGATCAGAAAACTAGATTTCTGCAGACTTCATCTAAGTCAAATTGAACAACTAGGACTCGCTGATATTTCAGATGAAAATTGAAGATAATGAGACTGAAGAACAAAATGTTCAAAAGTCTAAGACAAAGGTATCTGATGAAGCTGAACAAGGTGAAGATGAAAATATAGAGGTAGAACAACTTGATGGTTCCCCTCAAACTCCTGTGAAAGATCTTCCCTCTGAGACTCGAATTTCTACACCTCCTCCTCATGTTCCAGTTTCTGATAGTTTGCCAGTGATTCCAAGTGTTCCTCTTTCTCCATTTTTTGTTGTTTCTTCTGACAATACTCCTTCATCCATGAAGGCTAGCTTTGGAACTATTTTTTATTCTTCTAGTTCCATTTCAAGCTTATCTTCCCCATCTTTTGATATCAGGGAACAAACTCTTTTAGAGAACCTGCTGGATGCTTCCGAAAAGGTTGTTGATACAGGTGTTGTGTTTACCAACACAAGTCCAATTGTCACCATCACCGGTACAAACATGGAGCCGGCCAAGCAAGTAGTGGATCCCGCTCCAGCTATTGGCATTTCTACACTTCCTCCATGGCTATCTGCCTATACTTCAAAGAGGAAGAAGCAAGCCATGTCACTTGATGAGATTGACATTGAAAAGTTGTTTCCCGTGAAAGCAAAGAACCAGAAGAAGAAGCCTAAGACTGTTTCCAGGCTGGTCACCGAAAAGGGAATCAGGTACGCGAAAATTGCCAAACCTCCTGAAGATGCCACGGTTGACACTTTTGACATGAGTAATTATGTCATCTCAAGGGTTGAATTGGGTAAAGTGACTCAGGAGGGTGTCAAGGCAGATTTCCAGACCACTGCTAGTACTCTACTTGAAAAGTATGACGAAGCCAAGAAGGAGAAGGAGCAGTACAAAGCAAAAGCAGAACAACTGGTTGTTGTCCTTCAGAAAATAGTTAAGTCATCAGAAATAGTAGAGCCCATGGCAGTAGCAGTTGAAGATCCCCTGATACAGAAGGTTGAAAAAGCGCAAGCCAGAGGTAAGATAGTGGGGGATGTAGTGGAGCGGTTGTTGGCTCAAGGACAAGTTCTGCTAAAAACTGCTGTGGAAAGGAAAGAGAAAATGGACAAAGTTAAAGCGGAGCTAGACAATCTAGTAGATCTACTATCACAAGAGTTGCAGGATCAAGAAGGGAGTCTAGAAGAGTGGATCAATATGAAGAAGATCAAGATAAAGAATCTAATCATCATTGGGGTCATCACCAATAGGGAATCATATCTAAAGACCAAGGAGACTCTGGCTCATCATATTTTTATAATAAAGAATCTACTTGAAGATCTGTGCCAAGCTCGAGAAGCCAGTGAAGATAGTGATGTCACACTCCTACACCGGCTAGAAGAACTTCCTTGCACCTTGACAAGGGAAGATCATAGTTTCCTCACAGCACAAGAAATGATAAGTTCTTTTGAAGAAATGGTTCAAAAGAAATTTGAAGAGGAGGCACCCTCAGTGCTCTCAATGGATAGCCTGTATGATCAACATTCGACCCTGGAGAACCTGAAGGATAATTTAGACAAGCATGAAAAGGCGATAAAGGCAGTAAAGGATTCAATTCTCTGAGCCCACACCATCTCAGAGAATACAGCAAAACCAGATGCATGCGAGATGTCGGTCGTTCAAACTATGTACCAGAACTTCCTAAAGAAAAAAGATGGAGGAAACTAGTGCCTTAGCTTATTTTTCTTAGATGATATATAAATTGATATTTGTTTTGGACATTTACACATGTAATTTTCAAAAATGTAATTACATGTGATCCAAGAGAAGTCCCAAGTCAAATAGGTCTCTCTTGTTGAATAAGTCAAAGTAGTTGTAGATTTCCTAAATTTTCTCAAGGCCTCTCCCTATAAATAAAGAGGGCCTCTTTTGTAAATATTATCTTTTGTCTTGTGCAAGAATACTCTGGCGAATTGAAAAGCAAATCAAGACTTTGTGTTTTTTTGTGAAAATCAATTATCAAATATTTATCAATACAAGAAAGCAAGTTTAATTCCAATATTTGTCTTGGGATTATTTGTGTTGTGATAGTATTGTTCTTACGTCTTGCTATCATAATCTTCTTTGATAATAATTGAAGTGTGGAGTTTGTTTCAAGTGATTGAAGAGTGTTCCTAATTTGATTCTGATAGACTTTGTGTTATCAAATCATTTGTGAGGATTATGTTCATGTTTGTGAGAATACAATAGTTTGGAGACTTTGTGCTGCAAGTTGTTATATTTGATTTACTTTTATCATTTTGAAGAGGAGTGAAGACTTTGGGCTGCATTCAACTTCAAACAGTTCTATTTACAATTAGTAAGTGAGGTAACAGAAAACTTTGTGTTTATGTGATTTTGTGATAATTTATAAGTCCTTTATCAAGAGTTTGAAGTATAAACATCTATTCTGAAAAAAGAGAATGAGATGAGATGGAACCACCACAAACATAGTTTTTAGTGTACATAAATTTCATAAGTTGTTTTGTTTGTAAAAGTCAAGTAACTAAAGGGAACCTCCCCTTGCTGAGAGGAGAGACTTTGTCTCATCATAGCTGTGGCTGATATACCCATTTTGCCGTTAGCGAGTTAACGACAAAATATTCACCCAACAGAATACTATTTTGCAGAGGTTTAGTATGCAGGACTGTAACCCAGTTAGAGTTCCTTTACCCATTGGTACTAAGCTTTAATTAGATATGTGTTAAAATACTGAGGATGATTTTGAGGATATGTCTAATGTGTCATATGCTAGTGTTGTAGGGAGTTTGATGTATGCAATGGTTTGCACTAGACCAGATATTGCCCAAGCAGTGAGAGTTTTGAGCAAATTTATGTCTAACCCTTGTGGACAGCATTGCAATTATGCGAAGAGGGTGTTTAAATATCTTCCAAGTACTCTTGATCATTGTTTGGTTTATTCTGGTAGTGATAGTGCTGATAAATCTTTGGACATGCAAGGTTTTGTTGATGCAGATTGGGCAGGTGACTTGGATAGTCAAAGGTCCACTAGTGGCTATGTGTTTACTCTGTTTGGAGGTGCAGTGAGTTGGATGAGTAAGAGGCAACCCACATTTTCTTTGTCCACCATGGAAGCAGAGTAAATGGGTACAACTCATGTATCTAAGGAGGTAGTTTGGTTGAGGAGATTGTGTATAGGTATTGGTTTTGATTACAAGATCATTCAGATTAGTTGTGATAGCCAGAGGGCTATCTGTTTGGCCAAGAATCCCATGTATCATGCTCGGACTAAGCATGTTGATGTTCAGTATCAATTTGTTCAAGAGTTGGTTGCAAATGGAGAGATTGAGCTGAAGAAGATAGACAATCAGGAGAATGTTAAAGATTCATTGACCAAGCCTGTGAGCACAGAGAAGTTTATATGTTGTAGAGAGGCCATGGGCCTTGTTTCTAGTGTCTGATTAATTTTTTATTTGATTTCCTATGGGTTGATTTACAATGTATAATGTCAAGTGGGAGAATGTTGGGATAAGGTGCCATTAACCTTGTAAATACTAATATTGTCTTTATTCTATTTTATTATTTGTAATTTGTAATTACCCATAAGGGAATGAGGTAGTTTCACCAGCAGTGGTAATTTTAGTTTCATCGAAGGTAATTAAGGAGTGACTTTTACTGTTGGAAAATGTAAAAACAAAGTAAATGAGGGTAGGCATGCTCCCTTGAGGAATATACTATTTTTGGCATGTATGACAATTGTCATAATGTTTGGTAAGTGAATCTATGACAGTTGCAAGTTGTCATAAGATTCTGTGATTCTATGATGCATATGACGGATATGTTAGTTGTATATTTGCTATATTTAGCCCAAGGGTCCTATCTTGGAAAGATACTCTTTTGTGGAATGTATGATAGTTATGACATGTCATAAGATGCTGTAAGAGGATAGATTTAGTCTTGGGCCCCCAACCTTTGCATGGCTATTTTTGGACAAGTGTAAGATGCTTGTAAGATGGTAATTAATGTTTACAGGTTGGAGAATCTTAGGAGAGAGAAGGTGAATGCCTAGAATGGAGTGGAAAACATTTCTATAAGTATTTGCCATGTATTTTTTTCTGCAATACAGATTTTAATTGCTCAGGTGCTACAGGAATGTTGTCAGATTGAAGACTAAAGGAGAGATTGGTGGTGTTGTTGTATTGTACAATCTTTTGCAGATTAATACAAACATTGGGCCTCTTTCCTATGTGGAGTTTTTTTTACCCGAAAGGGTTTTCTCCACGTTAAACACTGTGTCATTATATCTTGTGTTGTGTTCTTCATGTTTGGTATTTTCTCTATAGTGGGTTTTATGTTTTGATTACAATCTCCATTGTTAATGCACACTTAAAGATTGCTGAAATTTATCTTGAATCAAATTTCCATTGAAGTAGTGTTGCTTTCATTTCTAACAAAATTGAATGCCAAGAAAAGAACAAATTGGAATGCTAGTTGGAGACTTTAATACCCCTCTCTTCCCTTTGGAAAAGTCTGGGGGTATTACAGACTTCTCTAACAACATGGTGGATCTAGTAGACTTTCTCAACTAGACTGGGCTGATGGATATAGTGGTTAACAATCAACTTTTCTCTTGGACCAATAGAAGAAGGGGAGACTAGTTGATACAAGTTAAATTAGAGAGACTCTTGATTTCCTCCAATTGGGACATTATGCAACACTCTACTTTGACTTCTCTGTCTCATACCATCTCTAATCACAATGCTCTTTTATTCACTTGGAGAGAAGGAGATCCTAAAGGCCCCTTTCTGTTCAAGTACAAAATCATGTGGGCTTCGCACCCTGATTTCAAAGATTACCTAGCAAATTGATGGAGCATCACTATGCATTGAACCCCCATGTTTAGACTCACCCAAAAACTAATTCATGTCAAGCAAAAAGTTAAAGGTTGGAACAAGTTCTGCTTCGGCAATGTCATGACCCAGAAGAAGCACATATTTAATAGCCTCTTTATCATCTAGGGCAATATGGCCAAGGGGGACATGAGTGAATCTAACTTCAATAGGGAAGAGGCTCTTCTTAAGGATTTGAGGAAATAATGAAAAAAGAAGAGATCTTTTGGAAGCAGAAATCTAGAATCCAATGGCTAACTAAAGGGGATAGAAACACTACCTTCTTTCACCAATCATCTATGAATCATAGAAAGAGAAATAAAATTACCAAACTACTAGACAAAAACAATAGAGAGGTCAATTCAGAGGCAGAATTGGGGCAATTGGCCTCTAACTATTTCAAGAACTTCCTCTCCAAGCAAAGGGTCACTCCAAACCTTAGTAGCGAGGAGGAGTTGTTGGACAACATCCCTTCAATTCTCTTGATTGAAGACAATTGTGCCCTTTTGAAACATATTTCTAGTGAGGAAGTAAGGGTGGTGGTTTTCTCTATGGGGGCCTTCAAAGCCCCTGGCTCGGATGGCTTCCCCCCAACTTTTTTCCAATATTTTTGGGATATATTTGGTTTTAATGTTATTGCGGCTGTTAGATATTTCTTCAGGACTGGTAAGATCCTCAAACAAATTAACTCCACTTTTATAGCTCTTATCCCCAAGAAGAATACCTCTAAGACTATGGCTGATTTCTACCCGATAAGCCTCTGCAACACTATCTATAAGATTATCACTAAGACCCTAGTCCTCAGATTACAACCATTGTTGGACAACCTTATTACTGATTGTCAGAAGGGGTTTGTTCTTGGTAGATAGATTGTGGATGCTACCATCTCCACTCATGAGATAATCCACTCAATGGATAGGAGCAATATCCCAAGTATGGCTCTAAAACTAGATATATCTAAGGCCTACGACAAAATCTCATGGGATTTCCTACTCAAAGTGCTAACAAGGTTTGGGTTCTAGGATAAATTGATAAAACTTATAAGGGAATGTGTGACTACTATCAAGTATTCTGTGTTGGTCAATGGAACTCCCTGGGGGTATTTCAATGTTGGCAGAGGAATTAGGTAGGGGGATCCCCTATCCTCCTATATGTTCATCATCATGGTGGAGGTCTTGGGAAGGAACATATTAAAACTACTGGATAGAAAAGATCTTAAGGGTGTTAGATCTACATCTACAGTGGGGCCCTTGGCTATCCAACCGTTTGTGGATGACACCATGTTGTTTGGTGCTGCCTCGATGGTGGAAGCAAGAAGATGGAAAAAACTCCTTAATGACTATGATGAAGCTTATGGGCAATGCATAAACTATGAGAATAGAAACATCTTCTTTTGCAAGTATGTGCTAATTGGTGTTGTGATTGATGTTAACATGTTTGTGTTGTCATTGGTGCAAATTGTATCTTCTGATTTTGTTGTTTGTTGAGAGATTGAGTTGTCATGTTAAGGACACTGTTTGAGGTTTGCTCTGCATTTCCTCTATGTTGAAGACTGGAGTATGAGATTTGGATATGTTTTAGAGAAGTGTTTGAAGATGCTAAATCCATAATTTGGTGGTCTAGATTGCTGTGCAGCAAAAGTTCTATTCACCAGTTTGAAGACTGTGCCTGGCAATGTTTGCAGTGTGACAGGGAGAAAGCATTTTGCTCCACATTTCTTCACAGTTTGGTTTTTGATCTTGTGGTCTTATACATGTTCTTATAAGGTCCTTATCTATCTTCATTCCAAAGCATTTGTGATTTGGTGCTCTAAAAAGCAAGTTTTTGATTAACATAGTTTGACAGTGTTTGTTGAGAGCAGTCTGTGATCTATCTTCAAGTGAGATCTGTTGCGGTTGGATTTGTTGGCTTCCAAATGACTATGTTGTTTGTGGATGTCTCTAGGATGCATTGAAGGTGTGTACTTGATCCGCAAGTTGTAATGAAGCTCTTGGAAGCGTGTGTTTAAGTGTTCTTAATGATTGTGCCAGTTTGGCCGACTTGGGTGCTACCATCCTTTGTGGATGTGTTTCCTGGATTGTAGAAGCATTTTGTAGAGTGAAAAGATGTTTTTGGGTCTGAGCTAAGATGTGAAGTGTTCCTCTTTCATTCATTTGCTCTACAATTTTGTTTAGGTCTAGTCTTAATTTAGTTTATGTATGTATGCCGACCTTGGAGATAGTTCCAATGGTTGTAGATTGTAATGCCAACCTTGATGTACATTCAAAGGTTGATGATGTGTATAAATATATGTAATCATTTCCTGAGTGAAGTTAGAGTGGGTGAAGATATGAAGATAAAGTGTGTGTGGTGTAAAGACAGTGAAGGAGAGATATATTGTGCTTCAATGGAACTAAACTCAGGCATGTTGTAGATGCTACTATATCAATGAATGGCGGTGAGCCACCCATCCTGGTAATGAACCAACCCTCAGTAGTGAGCCAACCCTCGACAGTGAGCCACCCCTTGCAGTGAGCATTCATTTGGGCAGTGAGCCTCTTTGTTATTTGATATTGTTACTACATTATACTATGAGCTAACACTCACCATGGTTTTTCCCTTTTTAAGGGTTTTCCACGTAAAAAATCTAGTGTTCATGTGTGTATGGTGTTGATGTGTTTATGTTTTGATTTTGCAATACATGTTTAATCTTCATATCAGTTTAAGGAGTTAAAGCAAGTGAATGTGAATGTGATTTTGGTTAAAAAGGTTAAGGTTTTTAATACAATTGATTCACCCCCCTTTAAGTTTTCTTATGCCTTTCAACATCTTCTTCTTCAATGCTCATCAGGAACTCCAAGAGATGATTAAAGATATCCTAAATTGTAATAAGGCCACCCTCTCGACTACTTACCTGGGTCTCCCCCTCACTATAAAGGAAGATACCCCCTCTTACTGGAATTCTATCCTTGAAAGAATTTTAAAAAAGATTGAAGGATGGAAGGGTAAGCTTCTGATCCAAGCGAGAAAGTACCAACTCCTGAAGATGTCCCTCCAAGGCATCCCCACCTACTTTCTCACTCTTTTAAAGATGTCAAGATTTATAGCGGAGAAGTTTGAGAAAATTCAAAAAATATTTCTCTAGACGGAGGTTGGGGAAAAGAAGAGAATCTCTCTCATCAACTGGGATAAAGTTTTCATCCCCAAAACTCAAGGGGGCTTGGGTAGAAGAAAGAACCAACTGATGAACAGAGCATTGCTGGCAAAGGTTGGATGAAGCTTCCTAAAGGATCGAAAAGACTCAGTGCAAATCATGAGAGCCAAGTACCTGCACAATGGAGATAGGAATGAATTCTTAGAGAGAGAGAGAGAGCCTCCCAAAAGAATTAGCTGTGAGAGAATAGAGCAAATCTTAGATTACTCATACTCCAAGAAGTACATCGAGTTTGGACACAACTCTTCATAGAGTTGGCTCACAATCGGGTGGAGACAGCGAGCAACTTGAAGATGTGAGAAGATTGAAAACTTCTTGTGAGCAGGACAATCACCCTGTACCTCTGAGTGCAACAATAGATAAGAGATTGGCTGCTTCACAATTGCAAGTAAACCATGTGCCCCATTCTACCCCCTTGCAATAGATATTGATTCTTTGATTTTTAATCAGATTGGTGAAGACAATGTGTTTCAATCATTGTTTGGTAATCCTATGTCCCCTGGTTTTAGTGATCCTCTAGAGCACCATACCCCTCCTATGCATTTGGATCATGTGGTTTTGAATGCTGAAGTTATTGTGAATGTCTTTGTTTCCTCATCTCCTACTTGGCTGAAGAAGATTGTTGAGAAGAAGAAAACGTATGCTCCCATGATTGATATGAACATAGACACTGTGGCCAAATTATTGAAGGATACACCTAAGCCAAAAAGGGATAAAATAATGTCTAGAATGGTAGTAAATCCTTCTACACGGCATCACATTTTGGAAATTATAGATCTTGTGGGTGAGAAAAATGAAGATGAGGTCACTAAAACTGACTTCAATTTGAGATTGGTTGATATGAGACCTTCCACTGTTGAAGGTGAAATCTATCACACTAAGTTCTCTGTCAGTACTTTATCAAAAAGAATCAAGAATGAGTGATAGGAGAATGCCAAACTACAATCTTAGATGATGCCAAGCCCTAGGCAATGTTGTAAATCAATGGGTGTAAAAGGTTACTCTCGATGGTTTTCTTTACATTGAAGAATCTGCAAAGTTGTATACTTCCATCGCTAACAAAAGGGAGACATTGGCCGTAGATTGCAAGTGGTCAGGAAGGATAACATTAACCTTTTTATGGTTTCCAAGGAATTCCAAGAAAACGCTAATATTGATACTAGCATTCTTTCAGTGGAAAAGATCCTAAATGATCCCAAAGAAATTGAATCTGCAATATGGTTGGATACGCTTGAGTGGAAAATATATGTACTGGGAGTAGTAGAGGAAGAGATGAGGAGCACATTAACCCATTATTTCACTGATATGAAATATCTTAAAAGTAATTTCACAATTTTAGACACAAAAGCGTTCGATGAAGATGAAGATAAGTTGTTGAGATTAAAGAAATAAAAAAAATTCAAGAAGATGATCAATGAAGAACTCATGGATACTGATATATTCACTAGTGAATCAATAGGTAAGCTTGGAAGAGTAGCAACCTATCTTAGTACCTTCAAGAGCGAACTCAATGAGATTAATAAAATGGTGGTGAACACTGATCAGATGATAAGAAAACGGAAGCTTCAGGCTAGTATTACTAGTAGCCTAAGTGACAAGACATTAATACCGATCATTGGTAGGTGCATGACATATAAGGTGAAATTGCAAGCATTGGTGACTCAAGTGACACAAGGCAATTCAACTTCAGGTGATGGACAAAGTAAAGGAAAGGAAGAGGCACAAAAGGAGGTGGAACTTGATGAAGATGTGACAATTGTCAAATAATGACTTTTCAATATGCTTTGATTTTATTTATTGCAAAAGCTATTGGCTATGGAGAGCTCTTTCTTTAAGTTCATGCTTATTTTAAGCATCTTTAAATTGGATATCCCTAGGAAGCCATTATTATTATTTTAAAGACAGTTATGGTGACAAGGCTATAAATTCAAAAAGCTTGTTAATGTTTAGAATCTTTTGGCAAACTTTGATTTGATAAGAGATCAGTTTTGATGTGTTACTATTTTCAGTTGCTTTAATATATGAATTGAAATTGGTACGGTGGAGTTCAAATATCGTAAAATTTGTGTTATGGTTATTGAATGTTCATTCTTCCTATGTTGAATGTGTTACTGGTTGCTAATTATTAGTTCTGTGTTGAAGTGATTGGATGATATTATTCTTGCTCATTATTGTGAATGCTTATCTTTTGGTGAATGATTTACAGTAATGATTATATTATAGTTGTGATTGAGATTATAGCTATCGAAGTCTTTGTGCTTCTTCAAATTTAGTTTCTATTGAGATTTATTGCCTTTAATGCTTTCTAGTTAAAAGCACCACCTTTCTTGCTTTCTAGTGAAAAAAGTATTATATTTCATTCATTGTATATTATTCAAAGGTAGTTGCACCTTCTAAAACAAGCAGAGAATTGTTGCAAAACATCATTACAATCAATTAAATTGTTGGTCTAATTGTCACTTGTTTGGGTGTGAGAATATAGAGTTAGGTAGTAAAATCTGTACACCAGCACCTTGTAAATCCTATGTAATTTATTATTCCTATTATTGTTTGTAAATCACCCATAAGAGATGAAAGGTTTCACCAGTAACGATCTTGTTTCAGCCAAATGTTTATATTCAGTACTCGACACTAATTCATCTACAACAGGGGGTCATTGGGGGTTTCCCCCTATGAGGGGTGTAGGGCGGTCATCCCCCTGGTGGGGGGTATGGGGGCTGCATGCTCTAGTGGGGGTTCAGCAGCAATGCCCCTGAGACCACATTTTATTTTATCATTGTAAATATGGACCATTCATCATTAGGTCACAGATCTGGCGGTCGACATTATGTCAGTTTTCTTACGCTCGAAGGCAACCCCCTTTTATAAGAATATTCGTACTACATTTTTATCAAAGTTGAGAGTAACAAGCACCACTGGATTGAAGAATGAAGAAGAAGAGGAAGTGCATGTATTGTAATCTCATATTTGAAGATAATTCAACTTGGAACCTCTTTTCTTGGTGGATTTTTTACCCAAAAGGGTTTTCTCCATGTTACATACTATGTTATGTGTTCAGTTCTTAATGCATGTTATTTCTGTGTAGTGGGTTTTATTTCTGTTGCAATCTCCATTGATTCTACATCGTTTAGAGGACATAAATAAGGTTTGAAACAGATTTCTATTGTGTGGTTTGCACCTTCATTTCTAACATTATGTACATCACAAATGAAGGAATGTTGTAACTCTAACACAAGCTGACATAAACATGTGGCAAATGGGGGTAATGTTGTCTCATGGAATGCAATGGTTGCAAGATATGCTCAAAATAGATTTTTTGATAAGGCTTCAAAGAAACATTCAAGAAAATGCAATTGGCAAGGGTAAATCCAAATTCCACAACCTTATCCAACATCCTCCTTGCTTATGCCAAAATGGGATCTTCAGAATAGGGTATGGACACCCATCAAAGTATATAGGATATAGTAATTTTGTTAGATGTTGTATTTGCAGCTTCCCTTGTAGACACGTATGCAAAGTGTGGAAGCATAGACAAGGCATGTGAACAGTTTGGCATGACACCTCAAAGAGATGCCATCTCATGGAATGCAATGATTGCAAGATATGAACAAAATGGATTTTATGAAAAGTCTTTATAAACATTCAAGCAAATACAATTGGCACATGTAAAACCAAATTTGATAACCTTTGCAAGCATCATCCCTGCATGTGCCAAATTAGGATATTTGGAACAGGGTATGGACAACCATCAATGAATAAAGGATATAGGAATTTTGTTAGATGTTGTATTTGCAACTGCTTTTGTAGACATGTATGCAACTTGTGTGGAAGAATAGAGAATGCATGTGAACTGTTTGACATGATGCCTCAAAGAAATATTGTCTCATGGAATTCAATGATTGCAAGATATGCACAAAGTGGATTTTTTTGATAAGGATTTAAAGAAAATTTCAAGCAAATGCAATTGGCATGTGTCAAGCCAAAATCCACAACCTTATCCAACATCCTCCTTGCCTATGCTAAAATGGGATCTTTGGAACAGGGTGTGGACAACCATCAAATCATAAAGGATATAGGAATTTTGTCGCATGTTCTATTTGCAGCTGCCCTTGTAGACATGTATGCAAATTGTGGAAGCTTAGACAAGGCATGTGAACTGTTTGACATGATGCCTCAAAGAAATGTAGTCTCATGGAATGCAATGATTGCAAGATATGCACAAAATGTATTTTGCAAGGATGTTGTCAACATATATATAATGTCATGAAAATATACATTATCTCATATATACATAATGTCATGAAAATAACATATAGTGTATAATCAAGCCATATAGGCATATACAAATAAAGCCATACAAGCATATACAATGATATACATCAGTAACATACAAAAGTATGTTTACAAAGCCAAATAGGCATATGTAACAAAATGTCCCAAAATCAAATCTCCTAGGGATAGCTATCAGATAATTGACAGCCCTTGCTAGGCTATGAAGATGGTGAACTAGTCAATGACTCATCTTCTCTCACCTATCGACTAGACCTCCTTGATAAAAAATTATTGAAGTTCCACCTGTTAATACAATAACAAAATATCCACATTAATATAGAAAATATTCAAAATATATAACATGACATAAGTAATCAATCACTTACTGTCAACTGGTGATCCCTCTTGATCATTTGTTGTCTCTCTTCTTCTGTAGCTGGATGGGTAGGAGTTGTGACATCCTATGAGAAGCATGAAGAAGAAAATTTAAGTAAAAATCAATATCATTTATGTACATTAAATGATTAGAGGTAAAATAAGAAATACAAACTGGCATTACATGTTACTGGCTCATACCTCGGTCAAAGGATATGCAGACAAAATAGTTGCAGCAATCCCCACCTCCGCTGACTAATGAAGATGAGGAAGAATCTGCATATTCAACATCTAAAAATAGAGTTTAAGGTTATTTGAGAAAAATAGATACATAACATTATTTAAATGCATAATGATTAGAAATGGTAAAATTTACCTTAGTGAAAGTGGCTTTGCCTGGGGACCAAAGAAATTGTCCTAATGGTGATGCTCTAACATCCACTTGTTCATCATCAAATTGTAACTAAATAAAATTACCATTGATATACGACAAAAAGTTTACATGTACTATATTTATGATCTTGTGATAAATTACATACTTGTTGATTGGACCTCCTCTCATAACCTTGCACTGGATGACTTACAAACATAGGATGAATACTTTGACCCTATAATTTCATAGTGCAGACAATTACATACATTAATTTTGACTTATAATATCTACTCATAATTAATCAGAGATTTCAATTACAAATATATTAAATTCCAAAACCTTGTAAAAAATTACTTGGGAGTCAATACCAAACGTATGTTGTAAGAGGTCATCTGTGAGAACAATATCATCTAATATGGATGTGTCCATCACCTGCTACTGCCCCTGCATCACATCATCCTAATGCTCTAGAATGTCTACATCCTAGTTAGCATCATGGGTCCCTACATCACACAATGCCCCACATGACCCATAAAGATGGGGGATCAACGACGAATATTGCTCTTACCCTCTCCAACTTGTGAAAGATCACCACCATGATGTGCTAAAGTTTGGGTGAGGGAACTCAGGGAATGTAGTGTCTACACCTCAACACTTCCTTCAAAGCTGAAGGGAGTGAGACATGTTGTGGCCTTATA
Organism: Cunninghamia lanceolata; assembly: GCA_027924645.1. NCBI lineage: Eukaryota > Viridiplantae > Streptophyta > Pinopsida > Cupressales > Cupressaceae > Cunninghamia > Cunninghamia lanceolata. The sequence goes on from BSBN01000602.1 coordinate 10,027,727, forward strand.
ATGGGTCTTGTTAGAGGGTCCTTGGCATGATGTATGCCCTCTCTATCCTGTGCAGAGCCGCCACCTCTACCCTGGAGCTCCCAGATGTCAAAGTAGTTTGGGATGTCCTTGAGGATAAACTCACAATAGAGTTTCCTCAAAAAATATTGGGGGACCTCGTTATTATTACAAGGGAGGTCATCAAAAACCATGTACCATCTATCCCAAAAGTTTTGGGATATTTATTCATGCACACACCAATGAATTGGGAATCATTTGTAACTCCATGTAATGGTTGTTGTGTTTTAGGATTGATGAAAAGTGCACATAGCTCACCTTTCAAAATTTTCTTATCTTTGACTTGTGTGTTGGTGGTACCCTTTAGGGTATAGGGTTTTTGGTTCATAATATTATAAGTCTGTGCCTTTCAAAGAAATCCATTTAACCTAAGTCGTTAGGCCCATGCACTTTATTTCTAATTCTCTATTGACCGCTCATAATAGGTTTTTGGTCCCTTAAGTTATGACTTTAAGCCTTTGTGCCCATTAGGTGACTAGACCCATGTCTTAAGTCTTACCTCCTATGGCCCGTGAAAAATTAAAACCATATCCTAAGTCTTCCCGTAGGTTATAAACTTTAATAAAGTGAAAATTACAGCATTGCAGGGCATCATCAGTGACGTCACCACCCCCTTGCGTGGCCGCAACATGGTGACACATGTCCAAGGATCTGTGCTTACGTCTCCTTTCATTAAGAATCCTATACTAGTCAATTGTATGTTGCCAAATGTCAGTATGAAAGTGGTCTGAGGAAAAGCTTTAATCTAACAGTCATGCATCGTCACAAGGGTATCTAGAAGGAAGGAATCATCGTCGCATGGTCGCTAAATGGCGACACATGGCCCCGTTTTATGAAGAGGTTCAAAAGTAAATAAAGAAAGGATGTGTGGAGGCTTTATCGCACCCACGTAGGGTAGGTAAAGTGGTGGCCCACTGTTGGCTACGATGCCACGAATCCAAGATGGACAAAAGGTCATGCCATCAGCAATGAGTGTACATCCAATGTGGCTCGACTTGATTAGTTGAAGACTTTTCAAACATGATGAGTGATATTTTCAAATCTAACGGGTAAACGATGGCCATGGATCTTGCAGGTATGAATTCAAATCAATGGTACATGTTTAAACTTTTGTGGTGAATGTTGAAGTCACCCTGTGACACGAACGAAAGGTAATAGCTGAGGCTACCTCCATTAATGCAGTAAAGGCTACGCTGCGAAGCTTGAAAGGAAGAAATTTAGGGCTGTGTACATCATTTCTTCAAGCACATACAAATTTTAGGCACATGGAGAGTTCTCAAGTGGGCAAAGAGCAGAAATTTGAGACTCTACAAGTTCAAACCAGTAAGTTCATTCCGTCTCCTTGTGCCTGACATATTTTTAGGTTGATTTCTTGATTAAGGAGGTAGATAGTTGCCTGTGTAAGAAACCCTAGCTTGTTTCGATAAGTTAGAAAAAATGAGTCAATCTAGCTAGCCCTCCACCTCTAAGTGCAGCTTAGATGAGGATCTTTGATCCAGCTTCCAGGTTCTATTAGGACAACTTTAAAATTGCATGGTCCAGGCGGGCCCGAGGAACAAATTCCTTGATTACTATTATAATTGTCAAGATGCCATACTGCCTGTTCCTGGTTGGATCTTGTTCGAACATTGGCATAGAAGAAAGAATTATAAGGCCCCCATCTGTCATGCCTCACAATTTGATCTGGCCAAGCTTATTTGCCCCAATGTCTTCCCTAACCCTGACCTAGTTAGGGAAATAGCAATGAGATATGATTTGAACACAAGGACAGACATAGCAAGAAATGGTTCAAAAATGATTAAGCTCACCAAAGGATTCATTGCTACTATATTAAATTTAGACCCTGTGGCTAAAAAGATGATTGACCTAGCTGCTTTGAAGAAGAAATATCAGACTGTGAAACGTGCTTATAGAGATTACAACCTAGCCAAGCACATGCCCAAGGGTATAGATGGCAGACTGGTGAAGATTTCAGCCAGTGAATAGGAGCCCTTTCACTGCAACATGTTCATGGACTACTTGCTAGGACTTATCACAGTTTGTGTCATGTATTGGGCAGGGATGCCTCAGATAATATGCCCATTTCTCTAACGATGATAGAAGTTGACATCCAAAGTCAAGAGGTCAAGGAGCCATATGATTATGCCACTTATATTGTTGACAAGATGCACAAACAGATGACAAAAATCAAGAGCAACCTATCTAAGCCGGATGTCCATGTTGAATTCACATGGTATTCTATGCTATGTTGAATGTTTTTGTTTTCTTTATCTGGGCTGTGGCACCACAATCTACATGTTAAAAGAACAGATGCCTAGGGAAATATGTTGTCAGTGCAGGTATGGACTTGCATGCTAGACATGCATTGCACTACTGCAGAATATGTAATTTTTGAGGAATATTTTTTGAGGAGAATTCTTGGTTTCTTGGAACCAGAGGGTGAGAGGCTGCACCGAATGTAATGGATTTTCTAAGACCTCTGGACAGGACTCCTCACTTAGGAATTGATCATAATTGGGGTGATTGGTTCTTTCATGAGTACACTACCTACATTAGGTGTTAGAAATGAAAGCAACACTACTTCAATGGAAATTTGATTCGAGATAAATTTCACCAATCTTTAACTATGTATTAACAATGGAGATTGTAATCAAAACATAAAACCCACAATACAGAAATATACCACCCTTTAACTGTGTATTAACAAGTGTTTAACGTGGAGAAAACCCTTTCGGGTAAAAAACTCCACCAAGAAAAGAGGCCAAGTTGTATTATCTTCACAAAAGGAGATTACAAATACATTCACTTCCTCTGTCCTTCAACCTTCACTCCGACAGAACCTGGGCACCTATAAAATTGTTATGCATCTCATCTACTATGCTATGGTTTTTATGTAGAATTTACACAACCTCAAGACATTAAATGACTTCTTATAAGCCCATAACACTTGTCAAGTGTCAACAATACAACCTTGCATGTCCATGGCCAAGAATAGGTTGTTACAGGGTCATAAATGCTGTCATACATGCATCCTACACATGGAAAAATGTGCCCATGCAAGCTTGAACGCCTTGGGGACAAAAATAGCCACTTACATCTTATGATGCATCATATGCTATTATAAGTGTCATAGATGCTTATGACAACTTACAGTTGTCATAGAATCTCTTACACCTTCTTACAACATCTATGACGTGCGTCATAACACTAAAAATAGATTATTCCTCCACATATGCACCCCACTTTGACCAATTACCATTTACAATAGTAAATGACATCCCGCAACTACCGCTGGTAACTTCAGGACTTACTGTGTAGTAACTCCATAATTACCATGGACAGTAAATAATTTTTACTTCTACCGGTGAAACTTGTACATCCCTTATGGGTAATTACAAATAATAAATGGAATAATACAATAATGGGATTTACAAGGTTAATGGCACCTTATCCCAACATTATCCCACTTGACATTCTACATTGTAAATCAACCCATAGGAAATCAAATGAAAAATAATTAGGCACTAGAAACAAGGCCCATGGCCTCTCTGAACCACATGAACTTCTCTATGCTCACAGGCTTGGTCAATGAATCTGCAACATTTTCCTGATTGTCTATCTTCTTTAGCTCAATCTCTCCATTTGCAATAAAATCTCAAACAAAGTGATATTGAACATCAACATTCTTAGTTCAAGCATGATACATGGGATTCTTAGCCAAACAGATAGCACTCTGGCTATCACAACCAATCTGAATGATCTTGCAATCAAAACCAATATCTGTACATAGTCTCCTCAACCAAAATGCCTCCTTAGAGACATGAGTAGCAGCCATATACTTTATTTCTGTGGTGGACAAAGCAACTATGGGCTGCCTCTTACTCATCCAACTCACTGCACCTCCAAAAAAAGTAAACACATAGCCACTAGTGGACCTTCGACTATCCAAGTCACCTACCCAATCTACATCAACAAAACCCTATATGTCCAAAGATTTATTATCACTATCAGTATCAAAATAAATCAAACAATGATCAAGAGTACCTGCAAGTTATTTAAACACCCACTTCACATAGTTCCAATGTTGTCTTCTAGGGTTAGACATAAATCTACTCAAAACTCCCACTCCTTAGGCAATATCTGGTCTAGTGCAAACCATTGCATATATCAAACTCCCTACAGCACTAGCATATGGCACATTAGACATATCCTCAAGATCATCCTCAGTCTTTGGACACATATTTAATGAAATCTTAGTACCAATGGGTAAAGGAACTCTAACTGGGTTACAGTCCTACAAACTAAACCTCTGCAAAATAGTATTCACATACTTACTTTCTGACAACCAAAGCTTTTTGTTAACTCTCTCCCTCCTAATCTCCATTCCCAAAATATACCTTACAGGACCAAGATCCTTCATCTCAAATGCACCTGAAACTTGGGCTTTAAGCTCACTGATCATACCCTTAATATTGCTGAAAAACATGTCATCAACATACAAAGCAATAACCCAATGCAAACCCAATGTTCTTTTCCTTTTACCTCAAAACATGTAGGTTGTTGCATATAAATTTCTTCTTCAAGATCTCCATGCAAGAACGCAGTCTTAACATTAATTTGCTCAATATCCCAATCATAAGTTGCATCAATGGATAAGAGAAATCTAATAGAAGTCAATTTAGCAACAGGAGAGAATATCTCACCAAAATCAACTCCCTCTCTCTGGGAGTAGCCCTTAGCTACCAGTCTAGCCTTGTAATTCTCCAATGACCCATCTGCTTCAAATTTCTTCTTGAAGATCCACTTACATCCTATGGCCTTTCTTTCTTTGGGCAAAAGAACAAGATCCCAGGTATTACAAGAGTCTAAAGCCATTATCTCCTCCTGCATGGCTAGCTGCCAAGACTCATTATCATCTACAAAATAGCTTCCTTATAGGATCTAGGTTCATCATTAGTACTCAATAAAAGCATATACCCAATAGAAATCTGGTGGTCTATACCTGTCAACTAGATTTCATTGTCTTGTGGATCTCCTCAAGGGTGGAGTAAGAGACTCTACTTGTTCTTCTGCATGATCATCTGCACCAACTTCTTCTGTCACAACAAATTCATCTTCATCAGAACGAACTACTCAAATCTTCTTCTTCTTCTTCACCCCCCAATCCATCATTTTGTTCTGCCTGAGGTGCATCTTGTTGCTCTAAATCAAAGTGCACCTTCTTTACATTTTCTTCTTTCTCTTTTGGCTGCTTAGGTTTAGAAATAGCTCTAAGTTCCTTGAAAATAACATCTCTAAAAAATATAATCTTGCGGGTTAGTGGATTCCAAAGCCTATAACATTTGACATTATCACCATATCCAATGAATGTACACTTTCCAGCCTTTGGATCCAACTTAGATCACTTTTCCTTAGGCACATGAACAAAAGCCTCACAACCAAAAACCCTTAAATGTGAAACAGAAGGTTTCTTACCTGTTCACACTTCATAAGGTGTCGAATCAAGAGCCTTACAAGGAGATCTATTTATCAAGTAGCAAGCAATACACAGCCTCTGCCCAAAAGTATTTATCCAACTGTGCATCACTAAGCATACTTCTAGCCCTTTCCATAATTGTTCGGTTCATCCTTTCTACAACACCATTCTGCTGTGGTGTATACGGAGTTATCTTTTGTCTGATTATACCTGCATGCTTGCAAAACTCATCAAATTCCTTAGAGCAATATTCCCCTACATTGTTAGATCTTAATATTTTTATCTTTAAACCTGATTGGTTCTCTACTAAGACTTTGAATTCCTTAAACTTAGTGAAAACTTTAGATTTATGCTTCATAAAATAAATCCATGTAAATCTGGAATCATCATCAATGAAGGTTACAAAATAACAAGATTTTGTGATAGATTCATTATCCACAGGTCCAAACACATCCGTATGAATAATTTCTAACTTCTCTTTTGCTCTATTGCTTCTTGAAGGAAATGATTTTTTGTTTTGTTTACCAAACACACAATGCTCACAGAAATTAAAGTGCTCATCAGAATAGGAGAAACCATCCAACAAATTTTTATTCTTAATAATTTTTAATACATTATTACTTGTGTGGCCCAATATACGATGCCACAACATACATGTATTTTTAGTAGTGGCCTCAGATACATAGGAGGCATTACAAACTGTAGTGGCTTCAACCTTAAACAAGTTCCCAAATCTCTTCCCTTTCACTACCACCAAGTTCCCTCTCACCAATCTATAGCCATGCTTGTCAAATGTCACATGCATTCCCAAATCATTCAACTTCAAAACTGAAATCAGATTTCTAGCTAATCTAGGAACATGTAAAACACCAAGGAGGGGTTTAATCCTCCCATCATTGAAACACAACAATACCTTTCTTTTCCTGATAATCAGATATGAAGAGTTGTCACCAAGGTTGATATTACCTCCATCATATCTTCATATGTGGAGAACCATTCCATATGCGGGGTCATATGAAATGATCATCCTGAGTCAACCAACCAGTGATCATTAGAAACAAGATTACATGTAGAAATTAAAACTTCTTTACCTGCATTCAAGGACTTATCTGAAGCACTCTCCCACTATTTCTTGGGGTTTCTACACTCCTTCACATGCCCCCTTTTACCGCAGTTCCAACACTTAACTCTGTTCTTTTTACCAAGAGTCTTATGTTGGCAAGAGACACTATATGGATTCATGATTGTTGTCATTGATGGCAACAAAGTTCATCCCACACATCCGCAGGACATGGTGTGTCTCTACCGGAAGTTAGAATGAAGATTGTTGTGGTCTGGTAAACAAGAATAGAGCATGTGGCAAGGTCTGACAGACAGGTCTGGATCTCTCAGAGGAAGTATCTTGGTGAAGTGCAGATTTGGGGAAGTCAAGAGGACTACCTTGAGTGGTATATTCCAAGGATTTATCCTCCGGTGATAGATGAAGAAAAAGATATGAATAGTTGAGTACCGGATTCCTGAGTGACAGTGTGAACAGAGGAAGAACTGACTGACAAAACATCAGACTACTTTCCGGATGTGTTACTGATTGTGGTAAAGGTTATGAAGGCATGAAACATGTTTGGCCGACATGATTAATGATTTTTACAAGCATATACTTGATCCGCATTACTTGATGTGCAAGGATTCAGCCAACAGATCAGAATTAGTGAAAAGATTGACTATTCCGGGTGCTGACTTGAAAGGTGATGAAATTACTTGTGCGGATATATATACATGATGGATTTAGTTGTGAGATGTGTTGTTGTTGTTGAAAAGTGCGAAGAAAAGTAGAAGAGCAAAGTAGAAGCAGTAAGGAAGATACTGTATGTGAAAGGAAAGCAGCAAAAGAGAAGAGGAAAGATGAAGTGCAGCAGATCAGTGTACTGAGCCTAACCAGAACTAAACTTCAGCATTTGTAGATGCTCCCAATCAGTTCAAGTATTGTATAACATTCTTTTGTAGACAGTGAGTCTCTTGTAGGCAGTGTGCCTCTTGTGAGCAGTGTGCTCGGGCAGTGAGCCCTAATTGGCAAGTGCCATTTTGTATTTCCTTATTCTTCTAACAGAGAATAATCTTTGGGTTAATCACCCCGTGGTTTTCTCCCTTAACAGGGTTTCCACGTCAAAAATATTGTGTCATGTGTATCTTCATTTCATGGTTATGTTTGTTTGTTTGAATTAATGCTGCATTGATTAATAAGAAAAGTTCAGAAGAAGAAATAATTAGGATAACTGATTCACCCCCCCCCCCTCTTAGTTATCAACAATTGGTATCAGAGCTAAGTTCCTCCTAACAGAGTCTAACAGCTCGAGGAAGATCTAGGAATCCAAATGGATGCATATGGTTTAAAAGAGCAACTCAAGACTGCCCTTGAGGATCTTGAATAGTCAAACTCTGAAGTTAATGAATTAAAGGAAAGACTCAAACAGGTTGATGACTTCATGAGAGAACTAAAAGACAAATTAAGTCTCTCTATGAAAAAGAGAAAGGAACTGCTTCAGCAATTGGCAAGACAAAGTGAAGCAAATAATGCAAATGAAGAGCTTACTGAGAAAACCAAGTTATGTGAAAAGTTATCAAAAGAAGTCATTATGGTAAGACATGAAATGGAATCAGGAGTTATAAAGTTTACTCAAGAGATTGAAGAGAAAAGAAAAACTGAAGACAATCTAAGACAATCTCTCAAGGAGAAATCAGAAGATTGCCACCAGATGGATAGAATTATTAGACATCTTGAATCTGATCTTGAAGATGCTAAAGAAAATGAAGAAAAACTTGAGGATCAAATTATCTCTCTCAAAAGGGATCTTCAAACAGCAAATGAATATAAAGAGAAATTTAAGATAAGTTCTGCTCAACTTGAAGTTCTTCTTGGAAGTCAGAAGAGGGTAGATGACAAGTGTGGTTTGGGATATGAGAAAGGAGAAAACTCCGGATCAGGTCAGCAGAATTTTAGACCAGAAAATCCAAGGAATAGGCCTAGAAGACCTCTGGTAAGACAGCCCAATGCTCAAAGATATCCATCCTTCAACGGATACTGCCACAGTTGCAATCACTTTGGTCACAAAGCTAATCAGTGCAGAAAAAGAATGAATCAGACTAATTCATCCTTCTCCAGATAGTGTTTTAACTGCAAAATGTATGGTCATAAGTCTCATGAATGCAGAAATATGCAAATGAACAAATCATTCAATGGTAGATGCTTTACATGCAATAGAGTAGGTCATATGGCTAATCAATGCAGATCAAGAGGATATCAGTCAAATATGCAAAGAAATGTTGTTTGCCAAATCTGCAATAGGTCCGGTCATAGTGCAAAAGTCTTTAGAAGCAAGAATCAAGACAAAAGAGGTCCGGTATATCATAATCAGAATCAAGATAAGGGTAAACAAAAGGTGAATGCGGATGAAGTTAAAAGTGAGATGAGCAAGATTTGGGTACTGAGAATGTAGAGGCTGGATCCGCACCAGACTTTGGTGTTGATATTCCTTCCGAAAATTAAAAATTGAGCTCTGGCTCAGGGGCAGACACAAAGAAAACCTTGTTCCCCCAGCCAGTCAATTGGTGCCGGAACTGGCACAAGAAGAGTTGCGGATTGAAGGATTCATAAGGGATACATTCAAACAAACTGTGGTTAAGATTTGGAAGATCCACAAGATGTTTAAAGATCAGGGTTGATCCGGTTCTTCAAGTCACCCAAATAAGGCAAACCAGAATAATGTAGGTTGAGCATTTATTGCAATCTGATAATTAGGGCCTGCGGAGCAATATAAGGGTTTCTCATTAATCACTTGTTCATTCTGCACTCAAGAAGAAACAAAAAGTGGAGCTCTGCAACGAAATTCCTCAAGTTCATCGAAGATCACTTGCAGAAGTCATTACTTCCAGAGATCAATCCAACCAACTCCGTGAAACTAAAAGGTGCAAAAGGTATTTTCCATTTTCAAATATCTCACTGCAAATCTCTTGATAATGGGTACTCCGAATATTGTAAAGATTTCTGATAGACCTCGCCCTACATTTAAGAAACATCCATACAAATCCTTGGAGGTAGACCCCCTAGGTGTATTTTCCAGTGTTCCGCATGGTGTTTTGCACACCAAAGATATTAGGGTTTATGTACACACAAATGTTGAAGAGTTTGGGGAATTCAAACTAAGAGATATCTATCACAAACAACTGTTAGATGATTCATTTGAGCTCAAACCCCAATACAAGGGCCTCCGGAACAAGCACTTTGCACAATACATACATTTCCCCTGTTTTACGGAGGATGAATGGGTTAGGTACATTTTGAACAGAATACATGACAATTTCATGTGGTTAAATGGACCATTCAAGATCACTAAAGATGCCATCAGGGCAGTTACCGAACTACACTCATCCGGTGGGATTCCTGTTCTTAAATCTGTAAAGAACCAAACTATGAGTGAGGCTACCAGATCTAAGTTTGACAAAAGAGCAATGACAGTAGATGACATCACTGATCCGGATGTCAAGTTTGCTTCTATGATCATTAGATATAAGATATATCATTCTAGCAGAGAAAATTCTGTACCTGGAACTGCCATCTATACCGCTTATGAAATGCTAAGAAAGGATGCAAACTATGATCTTTGTCAGCTTCTCTTGAACCAACTCTTGGAGAATCTGTAGAAAATCAAGAAAGATAAAAAGAATTCATTCAAGTATGGTGGATTAATTTTGTGCTTGTTCTTCTACTTGATGAATGAGCTTTTCAGATCTAGTGGCTGGGTATGGGAGAGTGATAGGCCAGTAGCCATCCAAATCAGAGATTATTTACATGGACTTGGTGATAACAAAGCACAAAATACAGCTCTGTGGGGATACTTCAAGAACTTTCAGAACATGATGCAAGCAAGAGAAAGGATTCCCCAATCTCTTGTTGAGAAATACAAAGACACGGTCTGTTTTATGGTATAAACTGATCAGTGCCTAATGGAGGCAGTAGAACCAAGGACAGTCTAGATCATGCCCATGGGATATGAAGTTGATGAACAGATTGTAGAGCTACATGTTCAACACATGCTAAGTCAGCCTAAAGATCCAAAGGCAGAGAGGTTTGGAACCTTTGAGGAGCTGAGTGTAAAAATTCATGTGGAACTTAGAGAACCAGAGATGAAAAGAAAGGTGAGAAAAGAAGTAGAACATATTGCCCAAGGCCTTAGCATCTCAAAGGAGGCACTTGATGCCAACCGGGAAAAGAGACAAAAAGCTGAGGAAGAGAAGAAAGAGGCAGAAAAGGGAAGCAAGAAAAGTGCTCCAGTAGAAACTTCCACCCAGACCAGATCTTCAAAGAAACCAGCACCTGTCCCTACTAAAAGCTCAAAACTGGAAGTCCAGACATCCGGAAAAGGAGAAAAGAGATCAAAGAAAAAGGCAACAAGGTCATATGTTAGCCTAAAGGATGATGAGCAAACCGAATCAGATGAGGAGATAAGGAAACTAAAGAAGAAGAAGAAATCATTCGGTAAACACTCTACAGGTCAAGGAGAAGAAGAGAAGAAAGAGGAATTTGTTGAAAGACCCACTCTCTCCTTAGATGATGCAGTGAAAGCGGTCACAATGGATGGGAACCTGCAACCCTTAACAGAATTCTATGATGATTATAATGAAGCAGATAAAAAGATTTTGGAGGAAGCCACAATTAGGTTTTTGAACATTTACAATAAAGCTTTTATTAAAATTATCTCTCTAATTCCTAAGAGTCTAGAAAAGGAGTTGGAAATGAGAAAGACCAATGCCATGGCAAAAGACCTTGAGATCCGGGAACAGATAGCTATTCATCTATATCCTTCAATTGATCCCAAGACAATGAACATGGTATTCAAAGACTGCAAGGATGAATTCAGGAGCAAGGCAAGGATGAATCAGCTTATGCGTAGTGAGACCGACAAGGTAGCCAAGGACACTGAAGAGATTCTCTGGAAAACCTTCAAAAGATTTAATCTTCCTATTATAGAGGACTTGGGCACTGATCCCTCAACCACAAGTGTTGCAGAAGAAACTACTGAGAAAATGGCAGAAGAGGTGGGCTCTAAACAGACTAAAATTTCTCCTCTGGGTTCCCCTACAGTCTCCGGATCTAAAGGAGAAGAAAAATTGCAAGAGAAAGAAGCAGACGTGAAGGAAAAAGAAGATGACAGTGCTAAGGTTGTAGAAGGAGAGAAGACTTCAGCAGAGAAAACCACAACTGCTAGTGGTGGGAATGTAGAAGGAGAGAAAACTCCAAAGGACAGCTCCAAGACTGCAGAAGAAAAGAAACATCTGTCTCTGGCAAGAGACACTGCACAAACTGTCCAAGAATTCTTGAACAAAGAAACAATGGAGATTGATGAACCGGAGCTTCTACAAGGTCCATTCAATTTTGATTCTCTTTCTCCGGTACAGACAATGAAGATAGCTTCATTTGCAAATGCTAAGGCTAAAGAAAAACTCCTAAAGTCTCATATGGAAGACTGTGAGTTGATAGAAGATGCATCCGGAGTGCTGGAAAAGATCATGCCATCTTTTCAGAAGGATCCCATAGCCTCCTCTTCTGGTAATCTCAAAACCTTAGTCAGCGGTGTTAGTACACATTTTGATTCTCTAGAAAAATCAGCTGAAGAAAAGGTCTGGAAGGAGTTTTTGGATAAGAGATTCTCATAGGTACAAGGATTAATCACTAATGATAGGAGAAATATGAGTATTGGGATAAAGAGCTTAGAAAATGCTCTTAAGGATGGCGGTGAAATATACAAATTTTGTATCTCCTGGTCCAAAGCAACAGTAGAGATTGAGAAGAAAATAAAAGAGCAAGAGGATAAACTACTAAGTTTGTCTCAAAGTTTTGATCCTCTCTCTTCCTCCATAGTAAATCAAGAGTGTCAAACTATTGCAATCACAAATGCAATAAAGAATTTTGAGAAGGAAAGGAAGAACATAATTAACCGGATGGGTGAACTTAGAAGGATTATTATCCCTAAGTTAGAGGCCATGCATGAGGCCATAAATGATGCTCAGATTACAGCCCGGACCAATGATCTGACAGATCTTAAGAAGGCTGAAGCATTTGCTTTCCTGTTGAGTGGTCACATCTCAATTTTGGACAGGATGAAGTAGAGTTGGGCGACAGAAGTTGTACAGCTGAAGAATACTTTTTCAGACATACTTAAGTATATGTAAGTACAACTTGTATATATATATACTTATGCGGCTAAGTATAGTTAAAATTTTAAAATTTTTGGTATGCGGACCCTACCCTTTGCCATTGATATCAAAGGGGGAGTAAGGAGCAGTGAAAAATGAGGAATCCAACTAAGGGGGAGCTCCAAAAAATATATATAAAGACAGAGCATCAACCAAGGGGGAGCATAGTGTAAACACTTAGTCATTTTTCACTAAGTGTTGCCATCAATGCCAAAGGGGGAGGTTGTTGGCAAGAGACACTATATGGATTCATGATTGTTGTCATTGATGGCAACAAAGTTCATCCCACACATCCGCAAGACATGGTGTGTCTCTACTGGAAGTCAGAATGAAGATTGTTGTGGTCTGATAAACAAGAACAGAGCATGTGGCAAGGTCCGACAGACAGGTCTGGATCTCTCAGAGGAAGTATCTTGGTGAAGTGCAGATTTGGGGAAGTCAAGAGGACTACCTTGAGTGGTATATTCCAAGGATTTAGCCTCCAGTGATAGATGAGGAAAAAGATATGAATAGTTGAGTACCGGATTCCTGAGTGACAGTGTGAACAGAGGAAGAACTAACTGACAGAACATCAGACTACTTTCCGGATGTGTTACTGATTGTGGTAAAGGTTATGAAGGCATGAAACATGTTTGGCCGACATGATTAATAATTTTTACAAGCATATACTTGATCCGCATTACTTGATGTGCAAGGATTCAGCCGACAGATCAGAATTAGTGAAAAGATTGACTATTCCGGGTGCCGACTTGAAAGGTGATGAAATTACTTATGCAGATATATATACACGATGGATTTAGTTGTGAGATGTGTTGTTGAAAAGTGCAAAGAAAAGTAGAAGAGCAGAGCAGAAGCAGTAAGGAAGATCCGGTATGTGAAAGGAAAACAGCAAAAGAGAAGAGACAAGATGAAGTGCAGCAGATTAGTGTACTGAGCCTAATCGGAACTAAACTTCAGCATTTGTAGATGCTCCCAATCAGTTCAAGTATTGTATAACATTCTTTTGTAGACAGTGAGTCTCTTGTAGGCAGTGTGCCTCTTGTGAGCAGTGTGCTCGGGCAGTGAGCCCTAATTGGCAAGTGCCATTTTGTATTTCCTTATTCTTCTAACAAAGAATAATCTTTGGGTTAATCATCCCGTAGTTTTCTCCCTTAACAGGGTTTCCACATCAAAAATATTGTGTCATGTGTATCTTCATTTCATGGTTATGTTTGCTTGTTTGAATTAATGCTGCATTGATTAATAAAAAAAGTTCAGAAGAAGAAATAATTAGGATAACTGATTCACCCCCCCCTCTCAGTTATCAACATCCTAGATCAACCCTTGGAATTATCCTTAGCCCCTTTCTGATCTCCTTTTCGTCCCCTTTCCTTAGACCTTCCCCTGACATTGAGAGCAGCCCCTAAACTATCTAAACTCTTCTTCCTCAATTCCTGTGATAGTAGCACTAAAACAAGAGCATCCAACTTTGGATCCACAAGGTTAGCAGTGATAGCAATGATAACATTCTCCCAAGACTCAGGTAAAGAACAAAGAAGTAAGATACCTTTATCTTCCTCACTAACTTCAACATCTACTGAATCAAGCTGACTCACCAACAAATTAAAAGAATTTAAATGCTCTACAACTGACTCGCCCTCTTTCATTTTCAAAGAAAACAACTTCCTTTTTAAATAACATTTATTTACCATACTCTTGGCTTGGTAGATCTTACCCAACTGATTCCACAATTTGTATGCGGTCTCCTCCTTTGCAACATTTAGCAGCATAAAATCTGAAAGACACAAATGGATGGTTCCTTGTGCCTTCTTATCCAATCTATCCCACTCATCTTGAGAGACATCATCAGGTTTCTTCTCTTTGTGGACAGCCAACCACTGGTTTCTTTCTTCCAACAAATCTTCTATTTTCAGCTTCCACAACTCATACCCCGTTCCGTTGAACTTCTCAATGTCCATTCAAGAGGTTGATGCAACGGTGGATGCAACCATAATATTAACACAATATCTGCAAAACAAATGCAACCAAATCTCCCACTATAGCTACAACTTCCACACTACCACCCAAGAGTCAAAGCTGGCCAAGCTCTGATACCAAATGTTAGAAATGAAAGCAACACTACTTCAATGGAAATCTGATTCGAGATAAATTTCAGCAATCTTTAACTGTGTATTAACAATGGAGATTGTAATCAAAACATAAAATCCACAATGCAAAAATATTCCAGAAGCATAATGAAGCACATAACAGAAGTGTTTAATGTGGAGAAAACCATTTCGGGTAAAAAACTCCACCAAGAAAAGAGGCCAAGTTGTATTATCTTCACAAAAGGAGATTACAAATACATTCACTTCCTCTGTCCTTCAACCTTCACTCCGGCAAAACTTGGGTACCTATAAAACTGTTATGCATCTCATCTACTATGCTATGGTTTTTATATATAATTTACACAACCTCAAGACATTAAATGACTTCTTACAAGCTCATAACACTTGTCAAGAGTCAACAATACAACCTTGCAGGTCCATGGCCAAGAATAGGCTCTTACAGGGTCATAAATGTTGTCATACATGCATCCTACACATGGAAAAATGTGCCCATGCAAGCTTGAACACCTTGGGGCAAAAAATAGCCACTTACAACATCTTATGATGTATCATATGCTATTATAAGTGTCATAGATTCTTATGACAACTTACAGTTGTCATAGAATCTCTTACACCTTCTTACAGCATCTATGACGTGTGTCATAACACTAAAAATAGATTATTCCTCCACATATGCACCCCACTTTGACCAATTACCATTTACCATAGTAAATGACATCCCGTAACTACTACCGGTAACTCTGGGACTTACTGTGCAGTAACTTCGTAATTACCGTGGACAGTAAATAATTTTTACTTCTGCTAGTGAAACTTGTACATCCCTTATGGGTAATTACAAATAATAAATGGAATAATACAATAATGGGATTTACAAGGTTAATGGTGCCTTATCCCAACATTAGGGTCTATGGATGTGAGACCCCACCTCATATCTTGCCAAAATATGTGTCTAAAAGAGTGGCATTCTTAGAAATCATTAGACAGTTGAATGATTCAGACAAGGAGCACCTAAAGAGACACAAGAAGGGCTCATTCTTTCCTTCTTCCCTCAGATTTAGTGATTTTTTGATAGCTGACAAAAGTGGACTGGATCAAAATTTATTCAGTGATGTAGTGTTTTGGGATGTATTTGGAGCATCCAAGAAATTTTGACTCTAAAGGTTTCATCAACAAGGTGAGGGCCAGTAAAAGCAATCCAAGATACATCCACCAGGTTGACCTAAGTGAAGATCTTGTCAGAAACTGGTTCACAATGGATGAGGTCCACCACTTGAAAATCAAATGGGACACTATAATGGCAGGTGAAAGGATGAGGAAAAATGTAAATCCTGCATATCATGGTGCCTTCTCAGAAGTGCAAGATCCTATTCAAAGAATATAGAAGATGTTGGTTAATGTTGAGTAGTTAATTGCTACTGCCCCTGCAGCAAAAGAGAGACCAACATATCAGCTTGGTAGCTCAAGCAGAGGATATGCTGCCAAAAGGGAACCGACTGACCTCTCCCTTGCCAAGAGGGCAAAGATTATTGATCTGGAAAATCCTGAGGAAATTGAAGTAGTAGATTTGGAAGGGGGGTAGAAAAACATGTACAAGAGGCTGCCCCTTAGGTGAGTTCACCTGACTGAATAAGACCTTATTCTTCCCCTGAAAATAAGGCAGTGAGAACAATGAGAAGCCAAACTGTGGACATTGAAGATGTTAGAGTAATGGCTTGTAACAAATTTTTGGAAGATGATGCATTCATAAATACTCCTAAATTCAGGAGTTATGTATTAAAAGTAAGAAGTGAAGAATTTCAAAAGAGGATTGAAGATGCTAAAAGTGGAGCAGACCCTGCAAAATATGAGGCCATTACTTAGAGGGTCTTGAAAGAAGTTAATCAATCCATAAGCGCAATGACTCCAGAGGAGGGGAGAGCATTGGTTGCAAAGAGTAACATCTTAATTCTTCCTCACTGGACCCTATCAGATGCCATTGCATTTGATACAATTACCAGAGAAGATTCAGATATAACTGGTGAGCAGATAGAGAAGGCTCTCTCGGGTGCAACATTTAATCCTAGGTTTGAAACACTAGCTATATGGGCTCTAGCCCCAAATAATAACAAGCCTAGGGTTGAATTGGGGGAGTTGGTAGGAGATGTAATAATAAAGAGGGTATCTGACACCCCTTCCCCCAGAGCTGCAAGCTTGAATGTCCATACTGCACAATTTGCAGAGACAGTCACAAACAAATTGCAGAAGGATCACAATGAGCTGCAACTCAATTATGCCTAGGTAGTTGTAGAAATAAATAGATTGAAGCAACAATTATTATTAGGGGCTAGTATTTTAGCTCCCCCACCAGTGATTCCAATAGTAGAGTCCTTCCCAGTTGACACAGAACCTTTACTAACTGAAAGCAAGGTGCTGAAGGAGGAGGTGAAGAAATTGGAGGAGAAAAAGAATACAGTAAAGGACATGGTCACCAATTTGATACGCATCAGGGTGACTAAACTCTTGGCCAAATTGGATGAGACCTTGAGGTCTTACTCACAACTAAGGATAGCCTATGAGAAGCATGAATCAGATAAACAAAGGCTATCAATTGTGAAAGCTAAATGGCTACCAAGAACTAGAGAAGTCAGAGATCTCCATAGGTGTTCAAGGTTTGACACACAGGCACCCCCTAAGCTTAAACTGGTAATGGATATGCTGAAATATTTTGAGGAAGTTGCTAGTTTTCAACTGAGATTGGATAAGGTTTTGGTAGATAAGATGCATGCTATAGAGAAGATGGACACAAAGTAGTTGCCAAATATTTTGGAAGGTGATGGGAAAATAAAAGACTTGACAAGTGGAAATAGAAATAAAATAAAATGGTTACCAACTAATTCCCACTTGTTGTGATGATGGTGATCCAACTATGCAGATGCTGAGCTTAGCACTTGACAAGCTGCATATAGTTGAAATAAATTTTGAAATATTTTGTAAGGAGGTAAAGATTATATTGGATGCCAGGTACATCAGTCATAATGGAAGAATTGCATAGATAATCTCATTCCCCTGGCCATCTGAAAAGACATACAGCAAGTGGATAGACAAGTATGGGCCACATGATTGAAAGGAAAGACCAGCCACCACCTTCCCAACATTAATGATGCAAATCTTCTTCAGGTGGCTACACATTTTCCAAGTCCATCTACCTTTCTCTTCTTCTCTCCAATGAAGTAAATATTCTCAACGCCAGAATAGGCAGTGCATTATATCAGACATTCTCTAAAATGACATTGTAATTAATGTTGAGTACACGTTCTTGGTCTATAAAAGAATTGTGTTACTCATTTTTGTTGTTGAAGATTTTGGGACTTTTGGAGAGTGAATAAAATACAAGTTATGCTGGATTGTCTCGTCTTTTGTCTTGTAAGTCAATGAGTTATGTGTTGAATAAATTTTTGTATAAATCTTTTCCAGTTTCATGTTGATATAGATGAAAAATGCTAAATGCATATGTTTTGTTAACTGTCTTCATGGTTTTGTGACTTCTTCTTTTGAATCTAATAACTAAGGGTTATTTGAAATTCTAGAATATAGGTTTTCTATATGGCATGCTTAATCTTTTACTTCTATTCGGGTGCTACCACAATAATGGGTTACACTTTCTAGGACATCCTAATTTTTGGTGAAATCACATATTTTTAGAAAATATAATGATTTAAGCCTTGAAAGGTTCCATTTAAAAGATTTTAATTGAAGAGGGTTTGATCAAACCCCCTTGGATAGAACCCCACTAGTTTTAAACCATACCTATAATGGAGTCTCCTCTACACCTATCAAAATGCTGATAAAAAACCATTTTTGATTTACCTTTGGGGGATCAAACAAATTCATTTAAAATTTATGTTATGTAAGTATGTAGTCTTTATTATAAGCTTCCCAAAAAGTATAATTTTAAATACATATTTAATTTGATTATTATATTTATTTTTTATTTCTTGTGAATGTAGGTTTTTCACCGAACATCAAGTTCTTTGTTCTATACACATGGAAAATTAGTAAATTAGTGAAAAAAAATTATGAAAAATATCTATGCCCTAGATATTGATGTCTTTGTTTCAAAAAAAAAGAAAAATTAAATTTTGATACATATAGAAAAAGTTATGTTTTACGAAATATGCCTATGTCTAAATTATAATTGGTTTGACTTCAAAACTTAATTAAAAACAAAATATTCAACAAAACATTATGAAACCAAATGCATGCCCTATATATCACTGTTACCAATCTAAATTCAAAATAACCAAAATTTTATTCTTTGTAGAAAAAAAGTTATGTGATATGGAATACACGTCACTTTAAAAAAATATTGTTCACTATTAAAAACTAGTTATCAAAGGAGACACAAAAAAATTTACAATTTAACTACAAATTTTTTTAGGAAAATATATTTAGAGTCTACAAACAAAATCTCACAAATCACTAGTTCGCATCATCTTCAAATTCCTAATAGTTTAGCGGCTATAGGTGTCAAAAAGTGAAGATTTAGTTCACAATGTTGATTTCAATGTCAAATTTGGCCAAAAAGTGTAACCCATTATTGTGGGATGACCCATAATTCAAGGGATAGATTAAATGTTTTGGGTTAAGTATGGGGAAGAATGTATTGCAGTAGGGATGTATGTAAGTAGAGTTAGCATGATACTCTGTTTTGGGTGTGTCTCTAAGGTAGATACTGATTAACCCCTTGAAACTTGATTCTCAGTTGAGTCTATACAAATCATTCACACATATATGTCAATGTGGCGCCATGCCCCAAGATAAGCACCAATTAGAGTTAGTATTGAGTTTATGATTCAAAACCTAAGTCTTACAACCAAGCATGAAATAAAAAAATGAACAACATTCATAAACTTTTAGGATTTTAGGAGTAGTTTAGGTTTAGAATCCTTTGGTTCACAACTTGAGTAGGGTCCAAAGCTAGCCCCTTTTGCATTCACCTTACAGTTTTGGCCTACACAAGAAAGGATTCATCTGCTTTGTATCAATACCTAATCATTGTCAAAGAGTTTTCCTGTATGTATTGATTAGGGAATACCACCCTAGGTTTTGCAGAGCCTGAAGTAGGAGAGGAGACATTTAGAGTCTATCTCCTGTACTGTTGGCCTCTGGCCTGAGAACCCTATTGATAATAAATGGCTACCTTGTAGGGGAACTTAGGACTGATCAGTGGGAAAAAACCCAAAATGTGTATAATAATTTATCAACGTATAATTGTCGACACTCCTCCCTATAGTCCTTCCAATTGGTGATATGCTTTGTAACTAAGTCAATGTGAGAAATAATCAACTCTAGTGAAGTGGGAAGGGTTCTCCTATGATTGTTGCTTGTATTCATATTTTTCAATATTTCAATTAAGGATTGAAGTTGTTTTTTGTTTTCTTTGATTTTTCTTAAATAATTGTGTTCAATGTCACTTGGAGGGTGAGGACGTGAAGTCAGAGTTTGGGGGTTTTGAGGTTGCTCTTTAGCAGGAATTTCAACATTTGGATCAAGGTTTTGTAATGATTTGTTAACTAAAAAATTAAAAAGAAAAATTCAATTAAAATAATGAAAAATAACTTCATGTTGTTTTGAAATGAATAAAATTGATAAAACCCTACCTTCTTCAGTTGCTCGACTTTGTTGCCCTCATCCATGGTGGGATTGGTAACGTGGCATTGTGTTCGATGGTCTTCTCCTTCAAATATTTCAACATGCACTCACGTTAAATCCCTAGTCATGTTTTGGATGCAATAGGAAAATGAAATTGAAAAAGTGAGGCCACGAGACTGTGCTTTTTCACTTTATTTGGTAGTCAAAAATGTGATCGCGTTATGGTTTCCTAGCACTAAAAAGTGGGGTGGCCACTTTTTGGCCCCCCATCTTCATGCACATGCCCTAGGTACTTCGATACATATTGTTCCTTTATTTTAATTCCATATTTTTGCATATACATAAAATGTCAAATTTAAAGGCTTGCAACAACAACTCTGTGTTATTTTTGTTAACATTGGAATTGGGGCAATATCGATAAAAGTCATTTTTACTACACGGGTTAACTAACTAGGTAAAAAATACTAACCTTCAAGTAGGCATTTCTTTTTCTCATCTCTACAAAATGTAGATACAATACAAGGTAACAAAGTAATTATGTACTTGATGGCTAATCACCTCCTAATGTGCCTACTAATTATGTCTTCTTCTTTAACTAGTGCAAAGGATGACCAACAAAATACCAATTTCATCTTCATCTAGTTTAAAGCCATAAGAAAAATAAAATATACATTGCAGATGCCTCGATACAATCCAAGTAAATCTACTTGACAAATCACTCTAAGTGTGTTGTTGGCCATACTTTTTATGACAAGGTTGTCACCATGAAAATAAATGGCTCAATATTCTCATTCAACACAAGCTTCATATTTTTCCTTATTCCACATCCACACTTGGGTGATGGTGACAAGCTCTACTTCTTCATTACGGCTACATCCATTCTCGATGGCACTATTGCTAGTCAGTTCTTAGGCCTCATCAATCGCTCATGCAATGGCAAAGACTATAACCATATTCTTGTTGTAGAGTTTGAAATGATTGAGAGCATATGCATTAAGGACAAGGATAACAACCATGTGGGGATTGATCTCAATAGCGTCAAGTCAGTGGCAACACAACCTACTAGTTATTGGCAAAGGAACACATGGATGCCTATTATTCTCAAGAGTGGGCATGATATAAGGGCTTGGATCGACTATGATGGCGACTCAAAGTAGCTAAACATAAGCATTGTAGTGGTTAGAGAGGTGAGACCACACAAAGTCCTACTATCTATTGATTTTGGGATGAAGTATGATCAATGGTACATTGCATAATGCATAGAGCAAAGATGTAGATAAACATCACTCTGAGATATGATTGAGCAATGTGATGGAATCGATCGTTGCCATGTGGCATAATATGTAAGGATGCTCACAATGATTTGTTTATTGATGGGGCATTTTTTGCATTTTGTTTAATCACAATCTGTCATACTTTTTGAGTTAACTGGTTTAATGATTTGGATTCTTTCCATATTAAATCTAGGGTGATGCTTGCATGAAAACACCAGGGAGATTACGACTAAGGAAATCTGCAATAACATTCTCTTTCCCTGAAATATACTAAGCTTCATAATTATACTGATTCAGATAGGCTTTCCATCTGACGTATTTTCCACGTCCATCCTATTACTGCCTGCATAAACATTGAAGTTTCAAGCAATTAATTTTGCAGGCGCCCTCCCAAAAAGTCCAAAAAAGTTCTAAGTTTTTGGGCCTCCTCATCATTTTTCAAATATAACCTGATATTCTAGAGGAGGGGGTCATCATCATCATGTTTCCAGGAATCGCCTGATATTCTTGTGGGGGGTCATCATGTTTCATGTATTGGGTGATCTTAGTGAGGATCACCCCAATGTTGTTTTATCACCTCATGTTCGCTTCATTACCCTGAAGTGTGGGGGTCAATTTTATGTGGGGGGTGATATCTGCCTATCTAGAGACCAGATATTTCCCAGGGGGTGATATTTCAAATATCAAGTGATATGTCGTATATCACCCTTGCCGCTGAGGATCACCTCGATATTGCAATATGACTGTGATGTCATTAGGATCGGTGGGGTGCATCAGGTTGTCATTAGGATGTTTTTGAATATCAGGTGATGCGGTTCGATAATATTTTCTTATTGGGGTGATTTTTTGATAAGGGTGATATTTCACATCAGGGTGATGTGAAATATCAGGGTGTTGTTTCAAGGCGGATTATCATGTAGGTGGTTCACTGACGTCAGGGTGATATTGAACATCGGAGCATCATGCGATGGGATCATGATGAGGTTTATATTGGCGTCGTTGGGAGCAAAGTCGCCGACTGTCATCTTCCGGTGTGGTCATGTATATAAAATGTTCAGGAGGTCGCCGCGGGGTGAATGTGGGATAATTTGTTCCCACATGATTTGAAACATCAAGGTCATATTTCTTGGCAGGAAATTTTCTAAGGCACACTGTCCACTGCATTCCCAAGGCCGCAAGTTGGTCTGCCATTAATGGCGGATGTTATAGGGTATGGGTGAAGGTATGGACGGATCAACCACCCGATTGAAGATGTGAATCCCCAGGTGGTGGCGCAGGGCTCGAGACCTTCCTGTCTCCCCTTTTACCTACTACATTCAATGCATTGAGCACCATTTTCTCATAATGAACTGTATCTGGTAGATTTTGATTTTTTGCCATGTAATTAATGCTGAGTGCACTTTTCTACTGTATATAGCAGACTGTGTTGCTCATTTTCGTGGTTGTTGAAAAATGGACAAATTTTAGGTGCTGTGATAAAATACTACTTCATTGGTGACTCTGTTCTGGTACTTTGTGAGTTTATGAATCTCATGTTGTATGTTTTATGCATAAATTCACTAGTTTCATGTTGTTTTATATGAGAAATGCTCTGTTGCATGTGTCTAATCATTTGTCTCCAAGCTGTGGGCATATTTTCTTTTGAATCAAGATAGCTAAGGGTTGTTTAAGATTCAGGAATATAATTTTTCTGTATTGAATGTTTAACCTGCTACCTTTGTTCAAGGAGCAAATTAAATGTTTCAGGTTAATCATTGAGAAAGTATGTTGCAGCAGGGATACCATTAAGTATGAATGACTAAGCACCTAGTTTTTGGGAAGTGTCTGTAAGGCAGGTGCTAAACAAACCCCCTTGAAATCTAGCCATTGGTATATATTTATGTGTACATTCACATGTGTATGTCTATTGACTCCGAGCCCTGGATAGGCACCAATCTACTCTTGTATTTAGGTTGCAACCCAAATTCTCAGTTTTGCATCCAAACATAAAATCAAACTCAAACTTTAAATACAAACCTTTAGGACATTAGAAGTAGTTTAAGACCAAATTCCTCTAATTCACAACTGAGCATAGGCCCAAAGCTAGCCCCTTTACACTTATTCCACAGTTTTGGTCTACATGAAGGAGGATTTATCTGCTTTATGTCAACATCCCAGTCATTCCATAAGCATATCTCATGAAAGTTGAATAGGGAATACCCCCCTTGGTTCTGCAAAACCTAAAGAAGAAGAGGAGATATTATAGGGTCTATCTCCTGTACTATTGGCCCTGGCCCAGAAATCCCGTTGATCAAGGATGGCTACCTTGTAGGGATAACTGGGAAACATCCAGTCGGATTGAGAAGCAACAGATTTGGTGACTCCGCTAGGGATACTCTTTGTGTAAGAACCCTGATTTTAAAAGAAAATAATTCCTAGTTGTAGGTCTCGACTCCAAACAATCTCCCAACTGGTAAAGTAAAAAATTTGTATGCAAGGGAGAAGATCCCTGCGTAATCCTCTGTTTGAAAATTTACCCAAAAATATGATGTACAAGAAAAAGGGGACTGTCCCAGCCAGTCATGAGGGTTCTCCCAAGAATAATGATAATGTCCAAGATAACCCTAGATCTTTAGGGTAGCAGCCATCCTATTTTTCAAATACAAAAGCTGAAATTCAAGATGTTTATGAAAGACAACAAGGTGGTAGTCTGAGATTGAGGTCAGAAGTGTTTCAAGAATGCCCTTTCCTAGATCCCAGTGACAGATTTGAAGAGGCTGAATCTCCAAGAGACGATGATGATGATGACCAATATGGAAAGAGACCATCCACTTCTATGCCCAAAGATGAACAATTAGTTGAAGAAATCAAAAGCTTAAGAGCTGAATTAGAATATTTGCAGGCGGTAAAAATTAGAAATGACATGAGACAAAAAGTGCAAGCCCTAAGAATTGCTCAGAATGATTCAGTTCCTACTCTTGACAATACAAATGTGCTGAGAAACCAGCATATAAATGAAGTTCAAGATCAGCAAAATGACCAAAGACAGAATGCAAATAATGCTAGAATACCATTAAATAATGTAAGAAATCAGAATGTTCACAGGAATGCAAATGTAAATCAATTTGGTAGGCAGCCCATGCAGCTAGACAAATTCAGGTAGCTTGTTTTTTATGGCATTCCTAGCTACCCTAATCCTATTAACAAACATGTGAGGCCACAAGTGCCAAAGTTTTTAGGAAATAATATTGTGCCAGGTGAGGATCACTTGAAGTCTTTTCAGAATATCATGGACAACTTTGAGGTTGAGCATGAGGATGTTTTTATGAAATTGTTTATGCAGTTTTTGATTGATGAAGATAGAGAATGGTATAAAGGTCTGCCTGACCAAAGTATTTCATCATGGGATGACTTCAAAAGGATTTTTAAGGAACAATATGGTGACAAAACTAACCCAAGCTTTTTTGTAAATGAATTCACTAGTATCACTAAGGGGTCAAATGAGCAAGTTGTTGATTTCAATGCTAGATTCACTAAGGTATTAAACAAATTGCCATATCATCTGAGGCCTAATGAACCTATGTGAATAGTGTTATACATAAATGCTTTTGAGGCCAAAATAGCTTATGGATTAAGAGATAAGGGTCCTGCAAGCCTCAGGGATGCTTTCAAATTTGCAACAAATATTGAAAACAATAGGAAAGCGTCTGGCAAGACAAACAGAAGAGACGATGTAAAAATTCTGCAAAATCCAAATATTAAGTCTCAAAGTGTTCAAGGCAATGCATCTACTTCTGAGGATAAATTAGATAAGTTGACAACTATTGTCAAGGACCTGAGTTATAGATTAGCTAAAAATGAAAAGGGGATAGGTCCTGACAGGCAGGTTTACCAAAGGCAAGAAAAGAGACCATCCTTACATGATATGCCATACAACACTAATTGGCATAATGGTAAACCCATTCTCCCAAATAGCGACACAAGTCTAAGGACTCAAAATGTTAGAGAGACACCTGACCCTTTGAAGAAGGCTATAAATATTGTTAATGACACCCCATGGTGCATCATATGTCAAATGTCTCATTCACAGTCACAGTGCATGATTGCTCAATCTTTGTACGATAATGCCGTTGCCTGTGATGAATGCAATGAGGAGCATTATATGTGGGATGATAATGTCAATATGATGTCCACAGGCAGGGAATATCCTTCTCATGATGATGATACAAGTGCAAGTAATGAGATTCAGGTCTGCCAGCAACCTTCCTATGATGAGGATGATGAAGACAACTATGCTTATGCTCAGGACTCACGTATATTTTTGAATAACCTGAGGAGACCTTCTGATGAAGAAATTAGAGCTTTCACAGCTGCAACAGTAGCTCAATTCAAAAGCAATTATAACCTAAGGGGTAAAGCTTAGGTAAATGATCCATGTCAGCCACATGACACTTTTGTAAGCCAGCCAGTGCATAGTCATAAAGGGGTCGAATCACAAAAGAAACAATGGAGCACTAATAAGAGAATTTTAAGCAAAAAATAGGTCATGATCCTTAAGGACCAGAGAATAGAATTCCCTAGGTTGAGGATCAAAACAAAAATTCCCAGATCAAAAATGACAGTCAGGGGGCTGTAAAGATTAAAGTTGGATCATCTCAGGATAAAAACAAAACTATGGATCAGGCTTCAACTGTTATACAAAATTATACTCCATTTGACATAACTCAAGTTCTGTCCTGGATAAAGGTCTCTGTCCCATTGATGGAGTTGATGAAAGTTGAAGAGTTCAGAGATAGAGCATTGTCCCTGATTTCAAGAGTGCCTTGCCAAACCAAGCCAAATGATGAACCTCAAGGTAAGAAACAGGCCTTATGTATTGATGAAGATGAAGTTCCTGAGGTATACCTGGGATGACCATGACAAAATGCCCTTCACAGGTTGAGCCATTTTATGTCTCCCCGGTTATCAATGGAAAAATAGTCAAGAATTGTATGCTTGATTCTGGAGCATCAACAAATATCATGCCTCTGGCTCTTATGCAACAAGCTGGATTAAAAATAGACAAGGCATGTGGGAAATGCTATGCCATGGAAGCTAGAGAAGTACCTGTCACTGGAATTATGAAAGATGTGGATTTCAAACTAGCAGCATATCTTGAAAAGACCTACAAAATGAACATAACAGTTGTTGATATCAAGCCAAAATATGGTATGCTATTGTCAAGAAAATGGGCAGCGTTGATTGGTGGAAGTATGCAACTAGACCTATCATATGCCATGATCCCAATGAATGGCAAAGATGTTAAATTGGTCAGAGAAGAAAGGTCATAGGAGACAGTTGAAGATCAAGATTCAGAAGAGCACATCTATTTTGTAGATACTGATTGTGAAAATTTCAGAGTTGTCTTGGGTGATCAATAAAGGTAAAAAGAAAGATACTTGCATGCAAGAGGTTGAACTACAGGGTCTATGGACCATGTATTTTGATGGAGCTTGTGCAAAAGAAGGCTCTGGTGCTGGAGTTGAGTTTTTGTCTCCAGATGGTAAGCTTCTAAAATTTTCTTTCTTGCTGAAGTTTGCTTGTACAAATAATATTGCAGAGTATGAAGCTTTGTTATTAGGATTGAATATGGCTCTGAAGCATGGAATTAAAATATTATGAGTGTTTGGAAACTCAGAGTTAATTGTTTCCCAGGTTAGAGATAAGTATGCTTCAAACAATAAAAGGTTGAAACAGTATAAGCATGCTGTGTGGGATACAATTGAACTGTTTGATGCATTTTCAATAAGTTGGATTGAAAGATCAAAGAATGTCATGGCAGCTTTTCTAGCCAATGTGGCCATAAGGCCAGATGATATAACTCTGTCTGACGTTACCAATGTTGAGGTTAAACCAAGACCTGCAGTACCAGACAATGTATGTAGTTGGCAGGCATTTGATGATGATAAGGATTTGCTAAGATTTCTACACTGCATAGATGAATATGAGAACCAAGAAGTTGATTTTTAGAATTTTGTAGAGGTTGTAGATGGAAAAGAAACTCTCTTAGGGAAGGAGGTAATTCAACTCAAGACAAATAAAATCCCTAGAGGGTTGGTCACTTTAGAGAGAGCTTTTGACAATAGGGACCAATTTGCTGCAAAGGTATCTCCAACAAACAAGAATGATTTGGAGGAGATAAACTTGGGGACATCTCATGCCCCCAAGAAGGTATATATTGGCAAACAGCTCAAACCACACATCAGGAACATGCTGATTGCATTGTTGAGAAAATATAGGCATGTCTTTGCCTGGTCATATGAGGACCTGAAAGCTTATAGAGAAGACCTGTTCCAGCATGAGATCCCATTGAAGCCTGGAGCTAAACCATTTAGACAAAAACAAAGACCTATCAACCCAACTTTAGCTCCTAAAATGCAAGAAGAACTTATGAAGCTTAGGCTGGCTGAAATAATCATGCCTATCAGACATTCAACCTGGGTGTCTAACCTTGTCCCAATCAGAAAGAAAAATGGTGACATCAGACTTTGTGTTGATTTTAGAAATCTCAATGTATCCTCTTTGAAGGACAATTATCCATTTCCAAACATGGAAGCCATGTTGCAGAAGGTGACTGGCTGTGAACTTTTATCATTGATGGATGAATTTTCAAGGTACAATCAAGTGAAAGTAAAAGAATCAAAACAATTCAAGACTGCTTTCACCACTCCATGGGGAACCTATGTATATGTGAGAATGTCATTTGGGCTGACCAATGCAGGTGCCACATTTCAGAGGGCTATGGACGTTGCTTTTGCAGGATTGATTGACTCAATCTTGGTTGTATATCAGGATGACTTGACATCTTATTCAGAAAGGGAGGAGCAACATTGCATGCACTTAGAGTAGATCTTTATTAGAGCATTGGAGTATGGCATCTCACTGAACCCAAAGAAATGTGCTTTTGGGGTAGTGGAAGGAAAATTGCTTGGACACATTGTTTTCAAGGATGGAGTCAAGATTGATCCTGAAGGGTGGCTGCAACTGACAAAATTTAGATCCCTAGAACAGTGAAAGGTATTCAGTCCTTCTTTGGACAAATTAATTTTGTTAGAAGATTTGTTCCTAACTTTGCAGAAACCACAAAAGGTATCTCTAAAGTGTTGAAGAAAGGTGCAACTGTCAAATGGGAAGATGAAGCAATTAAATCATTCATTGCTTCATTCCAGAACATCAAAGAGGCCATAAAGATGGTTCCTGTGCTAAAATCTCCTAATTTTTCTAAGCCTTTTCAGTTATTCTCATTTGCTTCTTTCCATACTATTGCTGCATGCTTACTACAGAAGAATGAGGAAGGTTTTGAACAACCTATAGCTTTCTTCAGCATGTCATTGCAGGCAGCTAAATTGAAGTATGATATCATGGAAAACAAGAATATGCATTAGTTAGAGCAGTCAAGAGCTTCAGGCCATATTTAGTAGGCTCTCAAATAGTTGCATATGTGCCCCATGTAGCAGTCAAAGATATCTTTACTCAGCAGGAGGTAACTGGAAGAAGGTGTAGATGGATAAATAAACTAGAAGAATTCAACATAGAGATACAGATAACAAAGCTGGTAAGGGGACAAGGTTTGGCAAATATAATGACAGAATCAAATCTGGAAGCATGCCAAGTGAACATGGTACAAAATGAAACTATTAATGTGTCAAAATCTGACTGGTATAAGGACATTGTATATTACTTGCAGAATTTAAATTATCCTCCCCACTTCAGTGATAGTCAGAAAAGGACCTTGAAGTTACATGCAATCAAATACATTATTCTTCAAGGAGAGTTGTATTGGAAGAATCCTGAAGGTGTCTTACTAAAATGTGTGGATGAAAATCAGGCTGCTGATATTTTAAATGATCTACACAAAGGAATGTGTGGTGGACATTACACTACCAAGACAACAGCCCACAAAATTCTTAGAGTAGGATATTGGTGGCCAACTCTTTTCTCGAATGCACAAAAGTTGGTAAGAAAATGTGACTCCTACCAAAGGTTCTCAGGAAAACTGAAGTATGAAGGTGCATTACCCCTTAGAACTGTAACTGTGGAGACACCATTTTAGCAATGGGGAATTGATGTTATAGGGGAAATCTCAGAAAAATCAAGTGGAGGACATAGCTGGATTCTGGTTGTTACTGATTATTTTACCAAATGGGTTGAAGTCATTCTAACTAAGAAAGCTACAAGCAGGGTGGTAATGGATTTTATTTTGGAGCACATTATTATTAGATTTGGAGTGCTAACTACAATTGTCATGGACAATGCCATGTGCTTTAGATCTGGTGAATTTGTTTGCAATAAATATGGGATCAATCTGTCATATGCATCACCATATCATCCACAGGGAAATGGTCAAGCAGAGTCAAGCAACTAGAGCCTCATGAAAATCATTAAAAGGATGGTAGATAAGAGCAAACGGGCATGGGATTCAAAGTTAAAGATGGCACTATGGGCCAACCGGATGACAGTGAAGGAATCAATTGGAAGGTCACCTTTTGAGTTAGTGTATGGTGCACCAGCTAAGTTACCTGTGAACAACCTTTTGCCAGTCTATAAATTAATACAAGAAAATGATACAGAGGTTGAGGACTCAATGACTAAAAGGATAAATCAGCTGGTTGCATTGGATGAAATCAGAAGAAAGGCACACAAGACAAATATCAAGAAACAGCAGAAGATGAAATATTTATTTGATAAAAGGGCTACAGAAAGGAGGTTTCAAATAAGTGACTTGGTCCTTGTTTGGAATGCAAAGAGACAAGATAAGGGTAAGCATAATAAATTTGAGCCATTATGGATGGGTCCATATCAAATTAGCAGTATTCATGGAGAAAATTCCTACTTCCTCCAGGCCCTAAGTGGTGAATTGCTGGAACTGCCAGTGCACGGTCAGTTCCTAAAGCCCTATTTTTCATAAATGATCATCTTCTAGGCACATTTGTAAATTAGGTGTAAATAGACTGTGCGCACCTTGTATGGTCGATGTTGTTTTGTGTTTTGTGTTCTGCCTAGTATATCCCGAAGTGGTGCAGTTCTCGCTATAGCCTTCCGCCTGCACATCCCCAGTCGGAGCCAATGTTACCACCTGCATAAACATTGAAGTTTCAAGCAATTAATTTTACAGGTGCCCTCCCAAAAAGTCCAAAAAAGTTCTAAGTTTTTGGGCCGCCTCCTCATATTTTAAATATAACCTAATATTCCAGAGCAGGGGGTCATCATCATCATGTTTCCAAGAATCGCTCGATATTCTTGTGGGGGGTCATCATGTTTCATGTATTGGGTGATCTTAGTGAGGATCACCCCGATGCTATTTTATCACCTCATGTTCGCTTCATTACCCTGAAGTGTGGAGGTCAATTTTATGTGGGGGGTGATATCTGCCTGTCTGGAGACCGGATATTTCCCAGGGGGTGATATTTCAAATATCAGGTGATATGTTATATATCACCCTTGCCGCCAAGGATCACCTCGATATTACAATATGACGGTGACATCATCAGGATCAGTGGGGTGCATCAGATTGTCATCAGGATGTTTTTGAATATCAGGTGATGCGGTTCAATAATATTTTCTTATTGGGGTGATTTTCTGATAAGGGTGATATTTCACATCAGGGTGATGTGAAATATCAGGGTGATGTTTCAAGGCGGATTATCATGCAGGTGGTTCACTGACATCAAGGTGATATTGAACATCGGAGCATCATGCGGTGGGATCATGATGAGGTTTATATTGGCGTCGTCAGGAGCAAAGTCGCCGACTGTCATCTTCTAGTGTGGTCATGTATATAAAATGTTTAGGTCACCGTGGGGTGAATGTGGGATAATTTGTTCCCACATGATTTGAAACATTAGGGTCATATTTCTTGGCGGGAAATTTTCTATGGCCACTATCCACTGCATTCCCAAGGTCGCGGGTTGGTATGCCATTAATGGCGGATGTTACAGGGTATGGGCAAAGGTATGGATGGATCAACCATCTAATTAAGGATGTGAATCCCCAGGCAGTGGCGCAGGGCTCGAGACCTTCCTGTCTCCCCTTTTACCTGTTGTATTCAATGCGTTGAGCGCCATTTTCTCATGATGAACTGTATCTGGCAGATTTTTATTTTTTGCCTTGTAATTAATGCTGAGTGCACTTTCCTGCTGTATATAGCAGACTGTGTTGCTCATTTTTGTGGTTGTTGAAAAATGGACAAATTTTAGGTGTTGTGATAAAATACTACTTCATTGGTGACTCTGTTCTGGTACTTTGTGAGTTTATGAATCTCATGTTGTATGTTTTATGCATAAATTCACTGGTTTCATGTTGTTTTATATGAGAAATGCTCTGTTGCATGTGTCTAATCATTTGTCTCCAAGCTGTGGGCATATTTTCTTTTGAATCAAGATAGCTAAGGGTTGTTTAAGATTCAGGAATATAGTTTTTCTGTATTGAATGTTTAACCTCCTACCTTTGTTCAAGGAGCAAATTAAATGTTTAAGGTTAATCATTGAGAAAGTATGTTGCAACAGGGATACCATTAAGTATGAATGACTAAGTACCTAGTTTTTGGGAAGTGTCTGTAAGGCAGGTGCTAAACAAACCCCCTTAAAATCCAGTCATTGGTATATATTTATGTGTACATTCACATGTGTATGTCTATTGACTCCGAGCCCTGGATAGGTACCAATCTAGTCTTGTATTTAGGTTGCAACCCAAAGTCTCAGTTTCGCATCCAAATATAAAATCAAACTTAAACTTTAAATACAAACCTTTAGGACATTAGAAGTAGTTTAGGACCAAAATCCTCTGATTCACAACTGAGCATAGGCCCAAAGCTAGCCCCTTTGCACTTATTCCATAGTTTTGGTCTACATGAAGGAGGATTTATCTGCTTTGTGTCAACATCCCAGTCAGTCCATAAGCATATCTCATGGATGTTGAATAGGGAATACCCCCCTTAGTTCTATAGAGCCTAAAGAAGAAGAGTAGATATTATATGGTCTATCTCCTGTACTATTGGCCCCTGGCCCAGAAATCTTGTTGATCAAGGATGGCTACCTTGTAGGGATAACTAGGAAACATCCAGTCAGATTTAGAAGCAACACATCCTTTCTTCCATAATCTTTCTCTTTGAAAGTGAGAAACTTGCTACAATCTATTCTAATAATAAAATGTTTAAGGTGCATTAGCTTACAACAAAAATTTTTGAGACATTTAATGACCCCAAAAAATTTTGTCTAAGGAAATCCATTTTTTAACATCTTCTGGGAATACACCACTAGCATATTCAATAATGTATTCTTTATCATTTTTTACAAAACACTAAATATCCACCCCAGGCAATGTCAGATGCATTTGTGTACAAGATAAATTCGTTAGTACTTGGAACATAAAGTACAAGAAGATTATTTTTCTTATGCTCGATCTTTTGTATTGTAGCAGTGTGTTAATCAGACCATATAATCTTTTTCTACTTAAGGAGTTGTTGGAGAGGTTCTCGATCAAATCCTGCATCTTGATAGAAATTGTTGACATAATTCAAAATTCCTAGAAAGGCTTGGAGAGTGTTTCTGTCAAATGGACGCTTGAATTCTAAGACTTTCCCTTTGATGTATGGTTGGACTTCTAACACACCATTATTGACTATCATACCTAAAAATCTTCATGAGTTTGTACACCATTAAATCTTATTAAGGGACAGAACAATCCCTGCATTATAAAGCTAATCTATAGTATGTTTCAAGATGACTTTTATGGTCATCAAAGTTTTTGCTGAAAACAAGAATACCATATATGTAAACACAAAGAAAATCATCACAACCCTTAAATATATTGTCCATGCGCTCTTGGAAATACGATGGAGCATTCATAAGTCCAAAGGGCATCACTGCCCATTCAAAGTGACCAAATGGGCAACTGAAGGCAATTTTATATTGGTCAGCTTCCTTGACTCTGATCTGATAGAATCTTGATTTATAGTCAAATTGTGAGAATATCTTGGAATTAGCAACCTTTTCTAATAAATATGATTTGTTAGGAATTGGATAAGGGAAAGGCAGAGTAATAGCATTCAGTGGCCTATAATTTACTACCATTCCTTTCTTTGCCCTTCTTTGTTCAAAACCTTTATTAACCACAATTGCCCAACAACAAAAGGAAGATTTTGAAGGTTTAATAAACTTCCCTTTCTTGAGTTCTTCAATGGCTTGGGCCATACATGGATAATCATGTGCCGGTATTGGTATCCTTTTCCCTGATTTGATTGATTTTCCTGGTTGCAAGTTGATTTCCATGGTGTAATGTCCCCTTCTCGACACATGGTTAGTCCATCATGGGGTTCCCGTGGGCTAACAGTTTGGTTAGGGAACTATGGTTAGTTGGCTCTAGAGATCCTTGTCAGTGGGTGAGTTGGTTCGCATTTAGAGGATCCAGTTGGCACCCTCGTGGTTGGTTCAGTGGGCTCTTGGTCGTTACTATTTTTAGTAAGTTCAGGTACTGTGTCAGTTCAGGATTTTTAGAGTTGGATCATATGCGTTTCGTCGAGACCTTTCCGGCGAGCTAAAGATCAGCGAATTTTGACACCGTCTTCATACTTATTTTAAAGTCTGAAGATCTATTAATTTATATTAACATGGACTTTATTATATTTAGCCGAGAAAAGTGAAATTAATGAAATGGAGACATAAAGTGAAAGTAAATTGTTTTTCTCCATCCCTAGGAGACATAAAGTGAAATTAATTGTTATTTTCCCTCCTAATTGCTCAACGTCTATCTTGGAGGAAGATAAAAAGGTCATTTGGAGCTCATTCAGTTTTATGCTATGTTTTGATATTGTGTATGAGAGCTCTGCTAGGGTTTTGGAGTTGGAGATTTTGCATCAGGCTATTGGAGACAGAAACCTCCATTAGTGACGGTATCCCACAGGTGTGCAATACCACCCAATGGTGCCATTGACGGTGGATGTATTCGGCATTCACAAATGTGCTGATAATGGAGATATTCGAAGAGTTACTGAGCTGAATGTGATATTCTTTATGATATTGTCATTTGCTGATTAAGAAGGGCTGTGTAGGCAGATTTCAGAGTGTTTGTTGTAGTTTTCTTGCTGCTGATATAGACTTCCAGCCATGGTCGTACACATCCAGGCATGAAGTTGGGAGTTTTGAGCTTCATTTCTCTTTGTGGGCAACTTCTATTTTGCATTGTATGAGGCGTCTAGGGCCTCTTGTATTGCTTCTATTAATATAGGCATGATATTTTCTATTCCTTGGAGTTTGGAGTGATTCTGGCTATGCCCATTTGCTGGTCCGGCTACAATAGAAATATCAAAGTGCAAAACTTGACATGGGTATGTAACAATAATTAATATTTGTGGATTTGATGATCTAGGTCATTATTTGTTTGTGCAAATTCATTGTACTTTTTCTGGGTTTTCTATATATGCTCTATATTGTATGCTACGGCAACACAACTACAGGAAAACTAAAAACTCCTTCTACATTCTTCTGTCTAGTCTGAAAGATCACAATAAAAATTAATAAAAATCACAGATAAAAGATCTTTAAAAATATGCAAACAGGTACGGCACATTACAGTGGTATCAGAGCTAAAGATCTGGCCATCCTGTGAGTTTAGTTTTGACATACAGAAGTAAAATGAGACATGCAACCTGCTGATAGATATCCGTTCAGAAGTACAAGGGCAAGACAAGGAACGCAGGCTTCACAGTTGAATAATCCAAAGAATCTAGTACCCGTAATAGATCCTTTTGAGTCAGATACTGAGATAGTGGTAGCAGCTACTGGGGACGATTCTCAGGTATCACGGACAGACCCATTTTCTGGAGAGCTTCCACCAGTTATAGGTCCTACAGGAGAGATGGGTGACAGGGAAGAACCAGAACTTAGTGCGCATGACATTTTGATCACACTCACCTGAGAGATGAGAGAGTCTTGTCGTGAGATGGTAGAGGCACAGGCAGAGTTAGCACATGCCATCGAACGAATGGGTAATGACTTAGACAATCACCATGACAGGAACAAATACAATGGAGGTGATAGGAACAGGTACCATGGAGGTGACAGAAACAGATACAACGGTGGTGACAGAAACATGTACTAGGACGGTGATAGAAACAGACATGACGGGGGAGAAAGGAACGAGAATGATGGGAATGATAGGCATAACGGTGATAGGAACCGGGAAGAACGGAACAATGGGGACAGGTATCATGATGACAGATGTAGGGATAGAGATGATGATGATGAGGCTTCGGTTAACCACCGTAGGGCTTCGCAGTTCACTGCGGGAGATAGACCTGGTATTCTGATATTTGCTCCTAGGAATCAAGTTCCTGAACAAGATCCTACTCAGGCAGAGTTCCAGGAGGAGATTTTGAGGGACTAGAGAGCATCCAATGAGGGTTTCAGAAATGAGATGACATTTGCTGAATATTCTAAAATGAGGACTAGGTGTAGACCTCGGAGGGGAGGTAGATCACAGAATCAAGAACTGCAGAGGAAAGTAAGTAAAATGACACTTCCTTACTTTGACGGATTGGGTAAGCCCACCGCGAGAGCTTGGGTCCAAAAATTGGACAGCTACTTACAGATTAGTCCCATGCCAGAGGAGGACGCTATTACTTATGCAGCTCTACACTTGGAGGGGACTGCTCATAAATGGTGGAGTAACGGGAAGGTCACACTAGATCACGATCAGGTCACTTCATATGTGGAGTTTACAACTAGACTGATCAATAGGTTCAATAAAAAGGACCCAGAGTTATAGTTCAAGGAGTTGACTCAGTTGAGACAGAGTGGATCCGTAGAGTCCTACATTGCTGATTTCTAGGATATATCTATTATGTTTCTGGATATTACTGAGCGCAGGTTGGTTGTTCTTTTCATTGACGGATTGTCAGATCAACTTCGTGGATGGGTGAAGGGTTTTGACCCTACTACACTTTAAGAGGCCATGAAGAAGGCTCGGGACATGGAGGAATAAGTTTCAATCCAAAGGATTTCCGCCAAGGAAAGATAAGGAGAGGGATAGGAGACCGTTTCAGAGAGATGTAGGACAACAGGATAAGGGCTCTTCTAGATTGGACAGTGATCAGCTGAATGACTTGAGGAGGAAGAAGCTCTATTTTCAGTGTCGAGAGCCTTGGGATCCTTCGCACAAGTGTGCTACCCAAGGAAAAGCCAAACAATTAGAGTACTTTTCAGCCGACGAGTCTGTTGATGGGGAGCCCCACTCAGATTACAATTCAGAAGCTAAGGGTGCAGAATCAGAGGGCTTAGGGGAAGCATCAGATAGAGAGGATGATCTAGCTCTACCTATAGCACGTATCACGAGTATCCAGAAGGAAGGGTCATTCAGGATACGAGGAGTACTGAGCAGGCAGCGATGTATTTCTTTACTTGACACAGGTGCCACTCATAACTTCATAGACGAGGGCTTGGTTGCCAAGAGAGGGCTGAAAACTAAGGAATTTAAGGGCTTTAAGGTGAAGGTTGCAGATGGTTTTGTACTCACCTGCACTAGGAGGATACCCAATCTATCAATCCAGCTGAACAGATACACTTGCCAATCAGAATTTTATGTTGTCGGTATGGGTGAGATGGATGTTGTGTTGGGTATGAAGTGGTTGAATGATATTGAGGAGTTCACTCTCAACTTGCGGATGATGGAAATGAAGTTTGAGGTGGACAGAGTTAGACATGTGCTCAAAGGCATTTCAAATGGGGGATTGAGAGTTGTTTCTCTCAAGCGGATGGAGTGATTGATTTGTCATGATCAGGTGGAGTGGGCAGCTGAGGTTATGGTGATGCTTGCAGTAGATCAACAGAAGCATGTGTATCCTCTTGACATACAGTCTATACTTACTAAACACACCAAAGTGTTTAGTGGTATTCCACCAGGTAAACCTCCTGATAGGGGTTTTGAGCATGTGATCGAGTTGGAGGAGAGTGCTAAGCCAGTAATCACGACACCTTACAGGCATCCAAAGAGGTATAAGGATGAGATCGAGAAGGCTATCAAAGAGCTTCTCGAGATGGGACACATCAGGCCTGGTAAGAGTCCATTTGCATCATCTGTGGTATTGGTAAAGAAGAAGGATGGGACTCTCAGAATGTGTATCGATTACAAGGAACTCAATAAGAAAATAATCAAGAATAGGTACCCGATTCCCAGAATCGATGAGCTGATCGATGAGCTGATCGATGAGTTGCACGGGGCCTGTTACTTCTCCAAGATTGATTTGAGATCTAGTTACCATTAGATACAGGTCAGAGATGAGGATGTGGAGAAGACAACATTCATGTGTCATTATGGGCACTTTGAGTTCCTGGTCATGCCATTCAGTTTGACCAATGCACCAGCTACCTTCCAGTCCTGTATGAACAAGGTGTTCAGAGAGCAGTTGAGGAGATTTGTGCTGATTTTCTTTGATGATATACTAATTTACTACAGGACATGGGAAGAGCATCTGAAACACATTTACATTGTGTTGAGCATCTTAGAGAGTGAGTCATTGTATGCCAAAATGTCAAAGTGTGAGTTTGGGATGTCCGAGTTGCTATACTTGGGTCATATCATCAGTGCTAGTAGTGTGAAGGTAGACCCGGAAAAGATTCGGGCAATTGTGGATTGGCCACCACCAAAAAATCTCTCATATCTTAAGGGAATTCTTGGCCTCTGTGGATATTACCGCAAGTTTATGAAGGGGTTCTCTCAATCAGCTGCTCCCCTTACTGATTTGACCCATAAGGATGCTTTCAGTTGGTCAGATAAGGCACAGGAGTGTTTTGACAGGTTCAAACAGATCATGAGTACTTTCCCTGTGTTAGCTATTCCAGATTTCAGCAAGCCCTTCAAGCTACAGTGTGATGCCTCGGGTGTAGGCATTGGTGCGGTAATCATGCAGGATAAGCACCCCATTACATTTGAGAGTAGGAAGTTGAGGGGTGTGGAGAGGAGTTATAGCATATATGACAAGGAGATGTTAGCCATCATGCATGCATTGGCTAAGTTCAGACAGTACCTGGTGGGCAGCAAATTTGTGGTTAAGACGGATCACAACAGTCTGAAGCATTTCCTTGGGTAGAAGGATTTGAGTGAGAGGCAACAGAAGTAGGTCAGCAAGTTACAAGCCTACGACTTTGACATTGTTTATGTCAAGGGAAAGAAGAATGTTGTTGCCGACGCGTTATCCGGGAGGCCTCATTTGTGTGCACTAGGTGTTATTGCTGATGATTAGAGAGAGTTGATTTCAGCAAAGTATGCCAAGGATGAGTGGGCTACTAGAGTGATTGATGGCACCATCAAAGATGACAAGTACACAGTGGTAAATGATTTGATCATTTACAAGGACAGGATCTTCTTGGTGTCGGGTTCACAGATGAAGCAAAAAGTTTTGAGGGCATTTCATGACTTGCCTATGGCAGGACATCCAGGATACTTCAAAACTTATAGACAGGTCAGAGAGAGGTTCACCTAGAAGGGCCTCAAGACCAAGGTGATGCAGTATGTAAGAGAGTGCCCAATGTGTCAGCAGAACAAGCAAGAGCACTCACTTCCAGGAGGTTTATTGCAGCCCCTACCCATTCCTAACAGGAAGTGGGACAGCATTTCTATGGACTTTATCACAGGGTTACCTAGAGTCCAAGGCAGGGATTGCATTTATGTGGTGGTGGACAGATTGACAAAGTATGCACACTTCTTTGCTATTCCTACCACTCACATTGCAGCTCAGGTTGCAGAGTTGTTCTTTCGTGAGGTATTTCAACTTCATGGGTTGCCTAGGAGTATTGTCAGTGACAGGGACAGCAGGTTCCTCAGTAATTTTTGGCAGGAGCTCTTCAAGTTGTCAGGGACAGAGCTCACACCCAGTACAAGTTATCACCCCCAGACTGATGGTCAGACAGAGATAGTGAATAAGTGGGTGGAAGGATACCTCCGAAACTATGTTTTAGGGCAGCAAAAGGCATGGGTTAAGTGGCTTCACATGGGAGAGTATTGCTACAATTCCACTTACCACATGTCCATTCAGATGTCACCCTTCATGGCATTATATGGTTATGAGGCACCGAGCTTTGTTGATTTACTATTTGGTGATAGCAGGGTGCCGAAGGCCAAAGACTTCCTTTAGGAGAGTCAGGATATCATGAGGGCATTGAAGGAGAACATACAGAAGGCTCAGAATCAATAGAAGCAATATGCAGATCAGCAGAGAACTGAGCGATCATTTGAGGTTGGTGACATGGTTTACCTCATGTTGCAGCCTTATAGGAAATCTACTCTTA
Source organism: Cunninghamia lanceolata (assembly GCA_027924645.1). Taxonomy (NCBI): domain Eukaryota; kingdom Viridiplantae; phylum Streptophyta; class Pinopsida; order Cupressales; family Cupressaceae; genus Cunninghamia; species Cunninghamia lanceolata. The sequence continues at coordinate 10,067,823 of BSBN01000602.1, forward strand.
AGAAGAATGGAGCGGAGAAGTTGAAGCCACGGTACTATGGACCTTTTAGGGTCTCCAGGAGGATTGGTGAAGTGGCTTATGAGTTAGAGTTACCAGTAGGGAGCAGGGTACATAATGTGTTCCATGTTTCTCGCCTCAAGAAGGCACTGGGGCACAATGTGACACCTTTAGTGGAGTTGCCTCCTCTTGATGAAGAGGGGAAGTTGATATTGGTACCCGAGGCAATCATTGACACCAGGGATCGCAATTGGAGGAGGATTATCAGAGAGTACCTGGTCAAATGGAAAAATCTGCCAATTGAGGATGCTACGTGGGAGAACGAGCGGATTCTGGAGCATCCTGAGCTGAGATTGCTTGAGGCAAGCAATCTTAGGGAGGGCGGACTGTAATGTCCCCTTCTCGACACATGGTTAGTCCATCATGGGGTTCCCATGGGCTAACAGTTTGGTTAGGGAACTGTGGTTAGTTGGCTCTAGAGATCCTTGTCAGTGGGTGAGTTGGTTCGCATTTAGAGGATCCAGTTGGCACCCTCGTGGTTGGTTCAATGGGCTCTTGGTCATTACTTACTATTTTTAGTAAGTTTGGGTATTGTGTCGGTTTGGGATTTTCAGAGTTGGATCAAATGCGTTTCGTCGAGACCTTTCCGGCGAGCTAAAGATCAACGAATTCTAACACCGTCTTCATACTTATTTTAAAGTCCGAAGATCTATTAATTTATATTAACATGGACTTTATTATATTTAGCCGAGAAAAGTGAAATTAATGAAATGGAGACATAAAGTGAAAGTAAATTATTTTTCTCCATCCCTAGGAGACATAAAGTGAAATTAATTGTTATTTTCTGTCCTAATTGCTCAACGCCTATCTTGGAGGAAGATAAAAAGGTCATTTGGAGCTCATTTAGTTTTATGCTATGTTTTGATATTGTGTATGAGAGCTCTGCTAGGGTTTTGGAGTTGGAGATTTTGCATCAGGCTATTGGAGACGGAAACCTCCATTAGTGACGGTATCCCACAGGTGTGCAATACCACCCAACAGTGCCATTGACGGTGGATGTATTCGACATTCACAAATGTGCTGATAATGGAGATATTCGAAGAGTTGCTGAGCTGAATGTGATATTCTTTATGATATTATCATTTGCTGATTAAGAAGGGCTGTGTAGGTAGATTTCAGAGTGTTTGTGGTAGTTTTCTTGCTGCTGATATACACTTCCAGCCATGGATGTACACATCCAGGAATGAAGTTGGGAGTTTTGAGCTTCATTTCTCTTTGCGGGTAGCTTCTATTTTGCATTGTATGAGGCGTCTAGGGCCTCTTGTATTGCTGCTATTAATATAGGCATGATATTTTCTATTCCTGGGAGTTTGGAGTGATTCTAGCTATGCCCATTTGCTGGTCCAGCTACAACAGAAATATCAAAGTGCAAAACTTGACATGAGTATGTAACGATAATTAATATTTGTGGATTTGATGATTTGGGTCATTGTTTGTTTGTGCAAATTCATTGTACTTTTTCTGGGTTTTCTATATATGCTCTATATTGTATGCTACGGCAACACAACTGCAGAAAAACTGAAAACTCCTTCTGCATTCTTCTGTCTAGTCTGAAAGATCACAATAAAAATTAATAAAAATTACACATAAAAGATCCTTAAAAATATACAAACAGGTACGGCACATTACACATGGTTGGCATCTCCTTTTCCCAAAATGTTTGAGGATCATCCAAGCAAATTGTCTGAATTAATGCTTCTTTGAGTTCTGGAAGCATTTCGATTGTCTGGATTCTTTTGACTGAAGGATATTTTTTGGAAGTATACGTCAACCTTCAAGTACACCACAGAGATAGATAGAAACAGTGGGATAGATAGAAACAATGATGAAGATTGATGGCCAAATGGCTACAGCTTCTATATTACAAATTATAACTTGTATGCAAATTTCTTTATGATGTTCAAGATCGCTTTAAGCATAAGAACAGAGCATACTTGAGAATTGCCAACCAACTCTAAACATAAAAGACTCAACTGATCCTACCATGCTTTGGAAGCACTTATTTATAACAAAGGAATGACTGATCTAATTGGTAATAAGGAATCATCTCGACAATACCGAGTAAGCCAGTAAATTTAAAAAGGAGGTTTATAAAACCAAATGGCTAACAGTGATAGTCCTTGTAAAATATTTTATGTCGGATGATAAGTATTATTACCATCAAAACTCCAACTTGAACTAGTGTCAAGAGAAGGGGCCCTTGGAGTAAAATCAGTATCTTTGTACACATCTTTACAATTGAGTGGTTTCCACATGGCATGTATCTGGAATTTGTGATGGATGTTCCAATCCCGTTGCGTATACCAATCATCGTGAAAGGAAAGATTCCACCTTAAGTCTTCTATTTATGACAACAACAATCACCATGTCTTGGGAGAACATATAACCAGGATTAATGTGTTCGGATCCTGCAAAATGGAAGAACTCTTTGATTTGTGAAGAGGGATGAGCAGCACAGGTTATAACCCAGTTGAAGAAGGGTCATCTTACTAGGTTAATGAGCTATAAATATGCATGGTATGTATTAATTTTTAAAATAGTGAATTTACCATAATTATCCTTATAACGTCATAAAATATCCCCTTGGGGGATTTTCCCTCATAAGGTTTAGCTCCCAGGTCTTTAGCGTGCATTTAGGACATTTTAGTTCATATTTTGGCATCCCGATGGAATGAGACCTGGGTTTCATGGCAAATGGGCCCTAGGTGGATCCCTTGAGGTGTACCCTACCCAAAATAGGGGGAGGACTTGGGCGCCTATGCCCTAGTCCTGCCCTATTTTGGGGCAGCCCCAATTTCTGGGTGTCGGTTAGTTACCGTTATTAGGTCCCTTTGCCGACACGGTAAGTTTGAATTTCAAATATATTGGCGGGAGTACTTGTAAATGCATATATAAGCATGTGTAAGCATTCATTTGTAAACTAGATTGTGTTCATGTGATTTTGGCATCCTAAGGTGATTCAAGGTCTTCTATTGTGTTGCAAGAGCAGACTTGTATATTTTGTGTGTTGATATTTGTAGATTTGAGCATCAATTCCCTCATGGCATGAAGGGCATCTTCCTCCATGAGAGCTTCACTACAAGGTGACTTATCATTGTGTTTTTATCATTGATTCCTTTGGTTTTTGGCTTCTACCTCACAAGGGCACACCCTCTTTATCTGACAACGGTGTTTGGAGACTTAAGTGTCCTTTGAGGTTTGACTGAGGCAAACCTCTAAACACCACAACCCCCAAACCAAGTCTTGTGATTGCAGGTTATAGGTGTCGCATCTAGGAAAAGTGGAGTTGCAAGAAGGCTTGGCAGGCATCAGGGATTCAGGATCTGAAGAAAAGTCAGACAAAGGAGCACTTCCAGGACTTGGGTGCTCGCTCTAGTGTCCTCCGCAGATAGATTCTAGAAAATATAAGTTACAGGGTTGATCAGTGTCAAAAGGAGGTCCAAATTCCCTAGAAAAGTAGGTACCTTGGACTTGGGCACTCACTCCAGTGTCCCCGACTGTTCTGCCTCAGAACCCTAAAAATAGGTATTTTGTAATTTGGTATTTTACTCTCGTCTGCAAGAGCTTTTTTCGTAATTCATTAATTTGTTGTCACATTTGCATAATTAGGGTTTTAATGGTCAATTGGGCATAGGAGAAGGAAAAATTGATAATTAATTCCCTAATCCAAATTTTCCTACATCTGAAAGTGACCTAGGGTATGATAGTGCTCGCCACTCAACCCTAGATCCTTCAATGTTTAGTGGAGAGGCAGATTTTAACATCTAAACAACAAAAGATTAACAAAATCCAATTTTACCCTAAACATTTTGGTGAACTCGTGTTTTTGAACTTAAATTGCAACTTGTTGAGTGTTTGTTTGCAGATTTGGACTGATTTCATTCATTCATTTAGTCATTCAATTTATTGCATTGAGAAAATTTATTAAAAAAATGGAAAATTAGAAAAATACAAAAAAATTGCAGTGGTGGGCTTACTAAATTGCATCAATTCTTCCTAAATTTTCCTAATTCATGATTTTTGCATCAGATCTAATATAAACTACAAAAATATACAAAAATTCAAAATTTTGGGTTGCATTTACATCATTTAATTGCTCGGGTTTTGTTGAAATTTTGACAATTTTTTTTTTATAACCTAGTAATTCCAAAATCTAGGGTTGGTAGGCAAAATCTTTTATCAGATTTTTCTACTGATTTTAGAGGCTCATTCAAATTGACATTTGGCTGTAGTCTTGCATTTTAGTGTGAATTTGCATTTAGATTTAAAATATTTGCATTTTTGCATTGAAAATTTCAACAAAAACTAGCAATTTTGGTGCATTTTCATTAAATTTGCATGGGCATTTTGCATGTTTGAGCTTGAAAATCATTTTCAGATATGAGAGTAAAATCAGACTTCAAAACATTCGCATAGTATTTTGTTCCAAGACCTCAAACCTAGGACTTCGAAAACAACGATTTTTACTAATTTTGGCCTTATCGACTTCATAAACATGCACCATAGGTGTGTTGTGAAAGATATTTTGGCATTATTTTGCTGTTATCAGGGTAATAATCTTCTTCCCCTCATAAAAATCTTCACAACACCCTTTTAACAGGCTCTTGTACTGAAAATTTGGCAAAAAACTACACTTTTTGGTTATTTTTGCCCTAGGGTTTGACCTAGTTTGCACTCCAAGTGTGTTGCGATCAGTTTTATGGATTGAGATGACTTATATCACTGGTATTATTTTCTTTCCCTACTAAAATTCCATACAAAACCTCTTTGGCTAGGTCTTGGAGTTGAAAACCCGTGAAAAATAGCCTATTTTTGCTATATTTTCACTAGGGTTTGACCTTCAGTGGCACTAAAAGTGTGTTGTGTTGGGTATTTTGGCACTAAGTGGATTTTATTACTGATATTATTTATTTTCCATCATCATTTTCCTCACGACACCCTTTGTTATGCTTTCTTGCATTGAGTTTTGGTGAAAAAAGTGCCTATTTTGACATATTTTCACTATAATCGACTTGGCATTATCTTAGATTTGCATCAAGAGCATGTTGAGAGTGATATTATTTCTGTTTTGGACTGATATCAGACATATAACTTCCTGCCCTTGACTGAAATCCTCATAACACCCTTCGGGTCATTCATTTGGATAGAAAAAGTATTGAAAAATCAAACATTTTGGGCTATTTTTTCTCTTATCTTTTGCACCTATTTTACAAAGATTTCAAAATATGATTTGGGATTAATTTGAGCACAAATACATGGCCTCTAATCACAATAACAATAATAGGTTCCCTCATAGACCTTACATGAAAATAAAAGTACCTGAGCCTGAAATTGTCTTTACACCTCATCATAGAACAACTGAAGACAAAGAAGGACCTCTTTACATCACTGTGAAAATTATGGGAAACCCCGTGGATGGAACTCTTATTGATCCTAATTGCATGAATAATGTTGCCACTGATGAGTTCCTCTTTTCACATCAATTAATGCAAGGTTCTTATGACCTCTCGAGCATGATGATCAAGACACATATGGGAACCTTTATCAAACCTTTGGGTAAGATATTATTGTTAGTAACACTATCAAGAAAACATGTCAAACAATGGTTTGATGTCATCCCTATTTCTTACCTCTTTCGCATTAAATTGGGACATCCTTGGCTAAAAGAAATGAAAGCTATCCCTTCAACAATACATAATTGCCTAAAATTCCCCCTGGATGGCCGTATAATCATCGTCCCCCGCAACAAGTATAAACCTTTGGTTCAAAAAACACATTACAAGTTGAACTACTTTTGGGATAAAACTAAAATACCTGGTCCTCCTGCACAAGAAATGACAAAAGAGAAACAACCTACATGTGAAGAGAACTTTAGACCAAAAGGACAAGGTCCCTACGCTGAGGTTCCTCCCCTGAAATCCTTACAAGGATCAGGAGATCATTGTCAACAACAAAATCTTCCACCACGAAAAATGAGGTTTGATCTCAGTGCTTCATCTTCTAATTTACAACAACCTATGAAAGAGCAAGGCCCTGTCTTACAAGAGATAAGTGGTCAAAGAAAGAGAAATAGAAAGGCAAGAGAAAGAAGAAAAAGAAGACAAGAATATGCCATAAACCTAGCCTCTCAACAAGAAAACATTGATCCCAACATTCAACCAAACAAAGATAATCCTAACGATGAACAAGATATGAATTTGGCTATGGTACCATATGTCCCACTATCCTCCATCATTAGGGAATGGGACGATGATGATGATGATTTGCTTATAGACAATTTCTAGCCCGACAAGGGGCCCTACAGGTAAGTATCTCTAACCCTTTATCTCTCTCATGATGTGCTTCCCCGGTGATGTGTTACATGTTGTTTAGGCCTCCTAAGATGACCTCAGATTCTCTTGTAAGGTTGAGGATACCAGGAGACCGCCTCTGTTGTGACCTTCTTCTATTTGTATCATCATTCTTCTATATTGCCTCTCTCAGATTTCATTATTGTGTGTTGTGTCTTACGGACATAGCGTTGTGGTTGGTGACTTGGGGGCACCCTCCTACGTGACTGTCCCTAAGACACTTGTTTCTCCTCTCTTATTTACTGTTTCCCTTCCTCTAGTGTTTCCACTTAGTAGGTGGATGATGACAAACATTTATACTGATGCGGACCTAGTGTCCCTTTTGAGACCAATCAAAAAATGGACTTAGTTCCTAATATGACAATGGGGTTGTATATCTTATCCGACGCTTGGCTAGTGGAAGCACTCATGCTTTCTACGTAGTGATGATTTTGATGATATTTTTGTCACATTTACAAACATTAACAATATTGCTGCTCTATGCACCTTTGTTTGCCTTTGAATCCAGCCTTGGTAGTACTCGATTCAGAGAGCTTCGTGATATAGCCCCACGGTTATCCTTGAACTCTGAATTCATTGTATAACCTTGGCTCTTTGTGTGGTTAATCATATGAATTGATGTTGTTGTTTATCATGATATTGTAGACACTAATATGTTTCTTGTAGGGATGTGTTTGTGGGAACATTTGGTGATCGTAAAGTACATTTCACCTCTTGGGGCATGGGCTTTGCGAAAGTCGGTGTTCCCTTGTGTGTTCTCTTCCTACCTTAACGTGCTTGATATTGATAACTGATATCAACCACCTTAAGGTGGGGGCATATATAAGGTAAGTTGTTTGTTATACATGTTAGCAATGTGTTTGACCTCATATGCAGAGACCTACGCTCTTGAGTAGTGCATCGTGCATCCTGAGTTTGTTTGCAATCAATCAATCAATCATGTAAGCCCTCTGCAGAGGCAGGCTATTAAGCATATCCTTTTTCTTAAGCCCTCTATAGAGGCGGGGATGGTATATTTCTCAGAGCAGATTGCACATCCTGTCATTTTCAAAAGTCCTCTGCGGACGCGGGGAGCAGTTATGTGACTAACTCAACCCTTAAGCATGTTTTCGGTGATTGTTGTGGTGAAGCACAATCATCGGTGTGTGCCTGTAATGTGCCTGAGATGGTGTTGGACCTAGAAATAGGTACACTCCATCGCTTGTCTGTCATGTTTTCTCCGTGTCTTCAAGTGTGTGTGTTTTGGCGTGCTTATTTTGTGTGGCGTGTTTGTTGCCCCATATGCAGAGACCAATGCCCTCGAGTAGTGCTTCCTACATTTTGGGAGGTTTTGTGTGTTTTGCATGTGTGTTGCCCCATATACAAAGACCTGTGCCCTTGAGTGGTGCATCGTGTATTATGGGAGGTTTTTTTACTTTCCAGTACTTGTATTTTCATTTCATATATAAGAAAAAGAAAAGAAAAGATATCATTTCTGTCTTCCATGCATTAATGTGTCTTCTATGCATTGATTGTCTACTCCATGTTCTACGTGACTATAATTGTCTTCTTCGTATTTTGCGTTCTTGTTACTGTCTTCTATATGATTGACGTGTCTTCTCTGTGCTTGGTGTGTTTGTTGTGTTTGTGACCTTACTTTAATGCATATATTCACCTTGCGTTTATACATACATTAAAGTGGGGGCTAAATGTAACGTCAGAAAATGTCCCCTTGGGAGCTTTTCCCTCATAAGGTTTAGCTCTCAGGTCTTTAGCGTGCATTTAGGACATTTTAGTTCATATTTTGGCATCCTGATGGAATGAGACCTGGGTTTCATGGCAAATTGGCCCTAGGTGGACCCCTTGAATTGTACCCTGCCCAAAATAGGGGGGAGGACTTGGGAGCCCGTGCCCTAGTCCTGCCCTGTTTTGGGGCAGCCCCAATTTCTAGGTGTCGGTTAGTGACCATTATTAGGTCCCTTTGCTGACACGGTAAGTTTGAATTTCAAATATCTTGGCGGGAGTGCTTGTAGATGCATATATAAGCATGTGTAGGAATTCATTTGTAAACTAGATTGTGTTCATGTGATTTTGGCATCCTAAGGTGATTCAAGGTCTTCTATTGTGTTGCAAGAGCAGACTTGTATGTTTTGTGTGTTGATATTTACAGATTTGAGCATCAATTCCCTCATGGCATGAAGGGCATCTTCCTACATGAGAGCTTCACTACAAGGTGACTTATCATTGTGTTTTTATCATTGATTCCTTTATTTTCTGGCCTCTTCCTCACAAGGGCACCCCCTCTTTATCTGACAATGGTGTTCGGAGACTTAAGTGTCCTTCGGGGTTTGATTGAGGCAAACTGCTAAACACCACAACCCCCAAACCAAGTCTTGTGATTGCAAGTTATAGGTGTCGTATATGGGAAAAGTGGAGTTGCAAGAAGGCTTGGCAGGCATCAGGGATTCAGGATTTGAAAAAAAGTTAGACAAAGGAGCACTTCTAGGACTTGGGTGCTCGCTCTAATATCCTTCGCAGACAGATTCCAAAAAATATAAGTTACAAGGATGATCAGTGTCAGAAGGAGGTCTAGATTCCCTGAAAAAGTAGGTACCTTGGACTTGGGCACCCGCTCTAGTGTCCCCGACTGTTCTGCCTCGAAACCCTGAAAATAGGTATTCTATAATTTGGTATTTTACTCCCATCTGCAAGAGCTTTTTCTGTAATTCATTAATTTGTTGTTGTATTTGCATAATTAGGGTTTTAATGGTCAATTGGGCATAGGAGAAGGAAAAATTGATAATTAATTCCCTAATCCAAATTTTTCTACATCTGAAAGTGACCTAGGGTATGATAGTGCTCACCACTCAACCCTAGATCCTTCAATGTTTAGTGGAGAGGTAGATTTTAACATCTAAACAACAAAAGATTAACAAAATCCAATTTTACCCTAAACAATCCCTGTAATAGTTTGGAGCAGAAATACAACCGATATGCTCGAGACTGACGGTTGCTATTATAGAGATTTTAAGATATCTTTGGTTCACTCCTTTCATTAAGATATCTCATTGAGTTAACTAGTTTAATGATTTGAAATGCACGTAAAAAATTCTTTCCATATTAAATCCAGGGTGAGCTGGTCATGAGGATCCAGATGCTTGCATGAAAACTCTGGGGAGATTGTGACTAAGGAAATCTACAACAACATTATCTTTCCCTGCAATATGCTGAGCTTCATAATTATACTAATTCAAATAGGCTTTCCATCTAACATATTCTCTATGTCCATCCTTTCTTCCATGATGTTTCTCTTTGAAAGTGAGAAACCTGCCGCAATCTGTTCTGATAATAAAATGTTTAAGGTGCATTAGCTTACAACAAAATTTTTGAGACATTTAATGACCCCAAAAATTTATTTGTCTAAGGAGATCCATTTTTTAACATCTTCCAGGAATACGATACTAGCATATTCAACAATATATTCTTTATCATTTTTTACAAACACTAAATATCCACCCCAGGCAATGTCGGATGCATCTGTGTACATGATAAATTCGTCATTACTTGGAACATAAAGTACAGGAAGATTATTTATCTTACACTCAATCTTCTGTACTGTAGCAGTGTGTTGGTCAGACCATATAACATTTTTCTTCTTAAGGAGTTGTTGGACAGGTTCTCGATCAAATCCTGCATCTTGATAGAAATTGTTGACATAATTCAAAATTCCTAGAAAGGCTTGGAGAGTGTTTCTATCAAATGGAGGCTTGAATTCTAAGACTTTCTCTTTGATGTGTGGTTGGACTTATAACACACCATTATTGACTATCATACCTAAAAATCTACATGAGTTTGTACACCATTGAATCTTATTAAGGGACAGAACAATCCCTACATTATAAGTTGATGCAGGGGCTTTCGGAGGTCATAACTTTTGACTCAGATGTGGGTTTTCTACGAGATTTTACAGGTGGATGCATTATGAGGTGGCAAGTCGCTTCCCAACCCATTCTAGTCAATTGGAGCCCGTCTTGGCACTTTTTTGGGGCTTGAAACTTTCATCTTGGCCCTCAAAATGGTAATTTAGTGTTTTTTTCTAGATTTTTAAAAAGTTGCTTTTGTAATAACTCGAAACTCATGTTTCGAATTTAGAATATTAGTTGGCATTTCATCCTACCTTAGTTTTAGGAAGCTTTTGGAAAAAACTGGATTCTCAAGATATGATTGTAAAATTACCTAAAATGGTAAAATCTAACAATTGTCGAAATCTGCCAAAAAAGGTAATTTTTTTATTTTTTTGGTTTTTTTGGATATAAGAGAGTTTTCTCTCATTGTAGTAGCAGAGTTGATGAATAGAAGTTTTTTTATGTTCCAGCTTTCAAATCTTTGGCTCTCACATGATTAATAGCACAATTCTATTGAGTGTATGTTGTTGGCTACATCATCTGGTATAAGAGCAACAAGCTAGTTGGGAGAGGAAGAGGAAGAGGCGGTCTTGCCCAGATGCATAGAGAAATGCAAAATCTACAAAAGCAAGTAGCAGAACTTACAACACGGATGGAAAACCAAAGACTAGGTAAAGGAGGAGATGAATCTAAAGAAGAGATAGGTCGAGGAGATGCAAATCAAGATACATAAAACGAAGAAGAAGAATTAGAAGGCATGAGTTTTGAAGAGAGGATGCTCAGGGCCTTAGAAGGGAAAAATGAAGGGGTCAAGGTAGATGTTTCAGATTATGCAGGTAGTCTTAAACCAGAGGAGTTGATAGACTGGTTGAATGGTATGAGAAATTTTTTTGAATGGAAATCCATGACAGAGGAAAAGAAGGTGAAATTCACATGCACCAAATTAAAGGGTCATGCAATGATTTGGTGGGATCATCTTCAAAAGGAATGAACAAGGAAAGGCAAGGATAAGATCAAGACATGGAATAAAATGGAGAAGAAGTTGAGAGAAAAAATTTTGCCCATAGATTATGTGTAAACTCTTTTTCGTAGGTTTCAAAATTTAAAGCAGAACCTCTCTTCTGTGCAAGATTATACAAATGAGTTTTATACGTTGTCTATACGTATATAGCATCAAGAAACTGATGAACAGATGGCTGCTAGATATGTGAATGGATTGAAATTCTCTATTCAAGATGAATTGAGCATGCATTGACTCAACATTATGGAAGAAGCTTACCAATTGGCTCTAAAGGCTAAAGAAAAACAAAATAGACAATACCATCAGAGGAATAGAGGAGGAAGAAGGGGTACATCAACCCTATTTCAAGGAAGTTTGAATTATGGCAGGGGAGAGTCATCCCATGGATTGGAAAAACAAGTAGATACTTGACAAGATCCTCCAAATCAAGAACGAGGAAGGGGATTTCAAAGAGGTAGAGGTTATGGTAGCGGTAGAGGATGGGAAAACCAGAGAAGGCCTTTCACTTGTTCAGATGTGGAGAAGAAGGTCATAGGACATTTGAATGCTCAAATTATAACATGTAAGAAAGAAATCAAGGAGGACACCCTAGGGTGAACCTGATTCAAACACAGCATGAAGTGGAAGGGACGAAACTAGAGGTTCCACCAGATGTGGGAGAAAGTCTCATGATGAGAAGAGCAATGGTGATTCCAGAGAAGGAGAAAACACAAGCCAAAAGCTCTGATGGTTCATGGCTTCAAACCAATATCTTCAGAACCAGATGCACTTTGGGTGGCAAGGTATGTCAAGTTATTATTGATGGAGGTAGTTGTGAAAATATGGTTTCTAAAGAAAGGGTAGACAAATTGAATTTACACTGTGAAAAACATCCTCATCCGTACCACATTGCATGGTTTAAAAAGGGAAATGAAGTCACTGTTGATAAAACATGCCTAATTAAGTTTAGCATAGGGAAGATCTATCAAGATGAGATATGGTGTGATGTTGTCCCAATGGATGCCTGTCATGTGTTATTGGGAAGGCCATGGCAGTATGATAGAAAAGTCATACATGATGGAGATAAAAACACATACACCTTTTGGAAAGATGTCTCTAAGGTGATCTTGTTGCCTCTCAAGGATGAAGGAAAAGGTGAGACCATGTTGTCTGAAAGAGAACTTGTTAAAGAAATGAAGGTGACAAGGTGTTGTTATGCATTAGTAGTGAAAAAAGGTGAAGAGGAAGACATTTCAGTTCCCCCAGAAGTAGCAGAGCTATTGAAAGATTTTGTTGATGTTGTGCCTGATGAATTACCTAATGGTCTACCACCAAAGAGAGATATTTAGCATCATATTGATTTGATTCCAGGAGCAACTCTACCCAACCAAGCAGCTTATAGGATGAATCCAACACAACATGCAGGGTTGAATAAGCAAGTAACAGAACTCATAAGTAAAGGTGTGGTGAGAGAGAGCATGAGCCCATGTGTTGTACCAGCATTGTTGACCCCCCAAAAAAGATGGAACATGGAGGATGTACATTGATAGTAGAGAAATTAATAAGATTACCATCAAGTATCAGTTTCCTATACCTTGTATGAAGGACATGATGGATGTCCTTGCAGAGGCGAAATATTTCAGCAAGATCGACCTACGAAGTGGCTACCACCAAATATGGATCTGAGAAGGGGATGAGTGGAAGACAACCTTTAAGACTGGAGACAGATTATATGAGTGGATGGTTATACCATTCAGGTTATCAAATGCACCTAGCACATTTATGAGATTGAACACTATACTACGACCTTACATTGGTAAGTTTGTGGTAGTTTATTTTGATGATATTTTGGTATTTAGTAATAGCAAAGAAGAGCACTTACAACACTTGAGGATCATATTTGGTGTGTTAAGAAAGGAGAAGATCTATGCCAATTTGAAAAAGTGTAGGTTCATGCAGGACAGTTTGGTTTTTTTAGGCTTTGTCATTTCTAAAGATGGTGTCAGAATAGATCTAGAGAAGGTCAGGGCAATTCTAGAATGGCCTAGTCCAAGTAGCATCACAGAGGTAAAAAATTTTCATGGCTTGGCCACTTTCTATCGAAAGTTCATTCAAAATTTTAGTAGTATTGTAGCCCCTATAACAGATTGCACCAAAGGAAGGGAGTTTGTATGGACCATAGATGTTGAAGAGAGCTTTAAGTACTTGAAGCAAAAGGTAACAGAAGCACCTATACTTGCATTGCCAAATTTTGATAAGGTATTTGAAGTAGAATGTGATGCCTCCCATGTGGGAATAGGTGTTGTGCTTAGCCAAGCTAGAAAACCTGTAGCTTTCTTTAGTGAAAAGCCGAATGAAGTGAGAAAGAATTATTCTACTTATGATTTGGAATTTTATGCAATTGTTCAAGCATTGAGGCATTGGAGACATTATCTAGTTCCCCAAGAGTTTGTATTGTTTACAGATCATATTGCATTGAGATACTTGAACACACAGAGAAAGTTGAATAATAGGCATGCCAAGTGGGTCTCTTTCTTGCAGGGTTACAATTTTGTGTTGAAGCATAAGTCTGGAAAACAAAACCAGGTTGCAGATGTGTTAAGTAGGCGTGTTGCACTTTTGACCATAATGGAAACTGAGGTGATTGGTTTTGATGCCAACAAAAATTTGTATGAGTCTGATGATGATTTTTGGGAGATTGTGGAACAACTGAAGGCACCAGTGTCTAGTAACTTGGATCACTTTAGGGGTGAATATTTTATACAAGATGGGTATCTATTTAAAGGAAAACAACTATGCATACTAGCTGGCTGTATGAGGGAAAACATTCTCAGAGAATTTCATAGTAGTGGGTTGGCTGGACATTTTGGCAAGGACAAGACAATAGCCTTGATAGAAGATAAATATTACTGGCCAAAGATGAAAAGGGATATAACTAGGTATGTAAAAAGGTGTAGGATCTACCAAGTGGCTAAGGGACATTCACAAAATATAGGGTTGTATATGCCATTACCAGTACCAACTGCCCCATGGACAGATTTGAGCATGGACTTTGTGTTGGGACTTCCACATACTCAACAAGGTAATGACTCTATTTTTGTAGTTGTTGATAGGTTCTCCAAGATGGTTCATTCTATTACCTGTAAGAAAACTAATGATGCAACGAGGGTAGCAGAGTTATTTTTTTCAGAAGTTGTTCGACTACATGGTGTTCCAAAGACTATTACCTCTGATAGGGATACCAAATTCCTCAGTCATTTCTGGAGGACTTTATGGAAGAAGATGGGGACCAAGTTATAATTTAGTAGTGTCTATCATCCTCAAACGGATGGGCAAACAAAGGTAGTCAATCAGAGTCTAGGAAATTTGTTGAGGTGTATTGTTGGAGACAAGCCAAAACAATGGGACATGGCATTACCCCAGGCCGAATTTTCCTATAATAGTTCTATTAAAAGATCAACAAGAAAGTCCCTTTTCCAGATTGTGTATGGCAGGAATCCTAAGGGTGTTCTAGATTTGGTACAACTACCAATGAAAGATAGGGTCAGTGATGATGGGGAAGCATTTGTAGAACACCTTCAACAGTTGCAGAAAGAAGTGAGATAGAAGTTGCAGGACAGTAATGAGAGGTACAAGACTACAATGGATGCTAGTAGGCGACATCAGATATTCAATGAAGGTGACTTAGTGATGGTATATTTGAGAAAAGAGTGGTTTCCTACTAGAACATACCACAAATTGAAGTACATGAAAATTGGTCCTTGCAAAATTACAAAGAAGATCAATGATAATGCATATGAGGTCAATTTACCAGATGATCTCGATATTTCTCCTGTGTTTAATGTTTCTGATTTATATGCATTCCATGGTGAGGATGATGTTGAAGATAGTCAACCAAAAGTGGCATGGCACCACCACATTCCCCATAAGAAGAAGGAAAAGATTGAACAGGTTCTTGATAAGAACACTATCTACACTCGGTAAAGGCAATACAACAAGTATTTAGTACAGTGGGAAGGATGGCCACCAATAGATAGTGTGTGGATTATAGAGTGGGAAGTGCAAAGTTTGGATCCAATCAAGTGGCAGCAGTTCGAAGACACTCACTTGTAGGAGTTGAGTTCTTTACAACCAGAGGAGAATGATGCAGGGGCTTCCAGAGGTCATAACTTTTGACTCGGATGTGGGTTTTCTACAAAATTTTACAAGGGGATGCGTTATGAGGTGGCAAGTTGTTTCCCAACCCAGCCTAGTCAGTTGGACCCCATCTTGGCACTTTTTCAGGGCTTGAAACTTTCATCTTGGCCCTCAAAATAACAATTTAGTGTTTTTTTTAGATTTTTAAAAAGTTGCTTTTGTAATAACTCGAAACTCATGTTTCAAATTTAGAATATTAGTTGGCATTTCATCCTACCTTAGTTTTAGGAAGCTTTTGGGAAAAAACTGGATTCTCAAGATATGATTGTAAAATTACCTAAAATGGCAAAATCTAACAATTGTCGAAATCTACCAAAAAATGTAATTTTTTGATTTTTTTGTTTTCTTGGATATAAGAGAGTTTTCTCTCATTGTAGCAACAAAGTTGATGAATAGAAGTTTTTTTATGTTCCAGCTTTCAAATCTTTGGCTCTCACATGATTAATGGCACAATTCTATTAAGTGTATGTTGTTGGCTACATCATAAGCTAATCTATAGAATGTTTCAAGATGACTTTTATGGTCATCAAACTTTTTGCTGAAAACAAGAATGTCATATATGTAAACACAAAAAAAATCATCACAACCCTTAAATATATTGTCCATGTGCTCTTGGAAATATAATGGAGCACTCATAAGTCCAAAGGGAATCATTGTCCATTCAAAGTGGCCAAAGGGGCAACTAAAGGCAATTTTATATTGGTCAGCTTCCTTGACTCTAATCTGATAGAATCCTGATTTACAGTCAAATTGTGAGAATATCTTGGAATTAGCAACCTTTTATAATAAATATGATTTGTCAGGAATTGGATAAGGGAAAGGCAAAGTAATAACATTCAATGGCCTATAATTTACTATCATTCTTTTCTTTACCCTTCTTTGTTCAAAACCTTTATTAACCATAAATGCCCAACAACAAAAGGGAGATTTTGAAGGTTTAATAAACTTCCCTTTCTTGAGTTCTTCAATGGCTTGGGCCATATCTGGATAATCGTGTGCTAGTATTGGTATTTGTTTCCCTGATTTGATTGATTTTTTTGGTTGCAAGTTGATTTCCGCGGTTGGCATTTCCTTTTCCCAAAACTTTTGAGGATCATACAAGCAGATTGTCTGAATTAATGCTTCTTTGAGTTCTAGAAGCATTTCGTCTGTTTGGATCTTTTGACTGAAGGATATTTTTTGGAAGCATATGTCAACCTTAGAGAACTAACCTACCTTCCTTGGAGAGTAAACATGATACTTTTGGTTGTACAACCATAAGGAGTATACTGATCAATGAAATTTCCACCAAGTAACACATCTACGGGCATCTAGTGCATTGCAAAGAAATCACAATGGAAATTCTGTCCTTCTATAACCATTTTTTGTTGATGTTTATACTTATCGCATTTGAAGGAATTACCTTGGACATCAACAACTGTATAGGCGGTTTTGTCATTAAGTTGTTCCCAATCTTTAATTATAGGGGCCTTACAAAAGGAGAGTGAGGCATCGGTATTGACATGGGCATCATACTATTTTTTCGTTGATAAGGAAAAAGATATACTGGAAAGTATTCCAGTTAAAAGAGCAACCAGATAGCGTGGCTTTAATCCAGAAGTTGGATCAGGCAAAGTAGAGAGTACTAATTTGACTTTAGCAGGATCATATATTTAATTTGGGTGAAATTTAGGTTCTTCAATCTCATCAATTTTCTCTACGTGTACAGAAGAACTAGAAGGATATGTAGGACAGGTTGATTCATAGATTGTTTCATCAAATATAGGAGGAATTGATGATTCAGGTAAACAATCTTCTAGAGAACACCTTTCTAAGGCTTGTGATATCTCATCCTTGTGGAACTTACTAGTGTATCTAGGCTGTGCAAATTTATATTCCTTCCTGTGAGCTTTAATTCCTCCAGAAATTCTAGGAGGGTCTTGGAATGGAGTACAATATTCATCTTGTTCAAAGGATGGATCCATACCTGAATGGTAATTAGTTTGGTTGAAGCGGCTGTATGGTTGGCTATTGGCTTGATGTGAACCCCACTTGTAATAATTTGTGTTGTCATCCTATTCATAACTTGTCACTTGTAAAGGAGAGAACATGAGCATTGTTTAACTTAAAATAAATAAATTACATAGTCTTAAGCTCTAACTTGTTCTAAATGAAAACAAGTTAGGACTATAAATAAATAAATTACATAGTTTTAAGCAAATAAATTACATAGTCTTAAGCTCTAACTTGTTCTAAATGAAAACAAGTTAAGACTATGAATTTAATTTTATTTTATTTTAGAATTATGTGAGAAATAGTTTATTTTATTTACATTGTTTAAATTTATTTTTAATGGGAGAGTTATTTTTATTTGTTTAAGAATTATTTTATTTTGTTTAGAATTATTTAAAATTAAGGTTTATTTGTTCATTTTCTATTCTCAAACTTCATTTTCTATTTTTTTTTTAAAATTCTAAGGTTTTCCCTCGGTGAAATTTGGCTATCTCACCTCAGCACGAGGAGCAAAATGTTCAGAAAGAAGAACACGAAAATGAAGATGGTTGGGCTATGCCGATGTCAACCCGGACCCCGCGGACATTTGGGGGAAACCTGATGACAGGGATCCGCCATCTGCAGGAATGGCATTGGCTGCTTAATTCAGTTTTTTCTTTGTTTTTATATGGGTCTAGTACCCTTTGATACTTTGTTCTAGATCTTTCTAGGTTTAGCCCATGTGATTCTTGGGGTGTGCCTTTTAACCACCCATTATTTTTTTGTGAAGTGTTATTTTATTTTAATAGATAACTTGCATTTTCATAAAAATAAAAATAAAAATTAAGTGTTAAATGCTTCACTTTATTATTATTTTTAAATATCTTTTATTAATAAATTCAATATTGGCTTTTGAATTTATTATAAACTTTTTTTTTCTTTTGTAATTTTCAAAATTAATTATTAAAGATGTGTATGCTTTAAATAATTTGTCATCTAATATAGATACCTTAAATACATGGTATTTTTTTACTTTTTTATTTTTATTTCATTTCTTTTGTTTTCCTTGACAATTATTTATTTTCTTTTCTTTGAAATATATTTATTTTACTTTTCAATGTAACTTTCAATTTTACTTTTGGAAAAAGCATCATTCAATATTTTCGTAGTTCTTCTATTTTATTTTTACTTTAATAAATGTAGTGAATAGATATGTTTATAGAAATGTCTCTCTTTATTTTCAAGATGGATTACACAATATTGATAAACAGCACTCTCTTTTGTTAAGCTTGACTCATAAGTTGGCTTTTATTTTTATTTGATTTACATTATTTTATAAATTTTCCTATTATTTTAAAATTACTTAAATACATTGATATGCTTTAGGGACATTCATTAAAAACCACGACACAACCATCTTACTAGGATTTGCCATCTTTGTGCTCTAGTAGGTAATTATAACATACTGACTAACAATTAAAAAGCTTCAACTTAGAGGTCAAGCTTGGCCCTAACAATTAAAATCTTATGTGGCCTAGTAAAATTGTAATACATTGAGCTTCCAACAATTCTCTAAGCCACTTTATGTCTTTGATTTACAAGTATTGTCAAACCTATTTGTGATAACTCATATTTTGACAACTAAACAATTGCTATTACTACAATACTACAAAAATAGGTACTCACCATTAATAACACTTCCCCTTTCAAAACTTTATATAAAATAGACATTACATACCTCTTTCTATAGTTTTTATTCACAAAAATTTACTTGAAGCCTTGGAGTGTACCAGTACTAATCTTCTGTATGCAAACAAAACTTACGACTGCCAAAAAAAAAATGATGTGCAAAAGGACAGGAATACTTTTTTGTTTTACCTGTGTCCTACTGTGCAGCAAACAATGAAATTTGAACATCTTTCCCGTATCGTACTATAGTTTTTGGCGCTTTTTTTTTACTATTCCAAACAGAAGTGATTTTGTGATAGCTATATACCAAATATAATAAGTGGCGTCAGATACGAGCAGCGGATTCATTACCATTGACAGTGTCTCGATTCAGACTTTGTCGAATTGTCTATCCAACCCCGTCGATGCACATTTGATCGTATTTATTAACTAGCACTTGCCCCATAGGAGGTTCAAGGAATACGCCGATAGGAATAACCGACGAGTTTAGAAGATTTCCCGGCGTGAATTTTTGTTTTTTTTAACGGCGTGAGACAATTCCGAGCACTATGATGCTCACATATAAAGCCTATCGGCTAATTAATTGAAATTCACAATGACGTTGCCAGACTTTGTCACAAGTCATGGGTGCTGCCGCGGCTTTCTATATGTGTGACGGCATGTGAGGATTGTCACACACGTCAGTCATTACTCTTTCACTTAAAAAAAAAAATATTTAAAAATAAAAATATTACTTACCTAATCCTTGGAGTGTACCAGTATTAATCTTCCCATGCAAACAAGACTTACGACTGCCAAAAAAAAAATCGATGTGACAAGGCATGTGAGGCTTGTCAGACCTTTCTCTGTCAGACAAGACTGTGTTCAAACAGACAGTACAGTGTTCTACATTATTTACTTTACTTTTATTTCAAGAGCTACTTTTGTAATACATTTGTTTTACTTTTGTGTGTAATTTTTAATTTTATTTTTTGAAAAGTCATCTTTCATTATTTAGTAATTGCTTTTTAATAGTTTTATTTGTAGGTATTAACACAAATGTAGTGTTCTCATGTTGAAGAGAGGGTATTTTGAATGGGTTATTGGCTCAATAGTGTGTAACGAGGGATTTGCTACAAATAAGAAGAATTTTTTTTGGTGATTTCTTGGTGAAATATGAACCGTAGAGGAATCAAGGTTGGATTTTGAGAACCAAAGGTAGAGATAACCAAGTTGTAGAATCAAATTCATGTGTTTAGAAAGTTACTATGGAGATTTGACCTCCTATGTGGATGGGCTTATAATGGTGCTCATCGATGTAGGGTGGTTGTGGATAGTAATGTCACCTTGGCAATTCCAATAGAGGGAGGGTTAAGAGCGGCCCTACAAAAGTGAATTTTAGAGTCAGGGGTATTTCTTGCGGCCTAGAAGAACGACTCTTGAATTGGTGGATTGCAAAACAATGGAGCAAGAGATACAAGAGTAGAGAGCTCCTAGGGGTATGCTAAAGAAAATTGCATCATGTTTTTTTGTTGAGGTGGTAGATCTACCATTGTCAGATGACAGGGGTTAGGAAAATCTGACTTCTAGAATGCACGTGCACATCTTATTCATGCCTCAAGAGCAATCTAGTATCATATGTTGAAATGCATAGGACAACTGAGAGGTGGGGGGGTGAATCAGTTGTGTATTAAAACATTAATCCTTCAATACTTATTCCAATCATCAACCTCTTATTATGCATTAGGAGAATGTAAACTAATGAAGCATCAATGCAAACACATTCAAACACATAAGAACACCAGATTTACGTAGAAAACCCAAGAAGGGAAAAACCACGGTAAGGATTAGCTCACATATATATGAATAGCAACACCGAAAAACAAATAGGCTCACTGCCAAGGGCTCACTGTTAGAAGAAAGACTCACTGCCAAGGGCTCCCTGCCCAGAAGGACTCACTGTCGAGAAGAGAGAAGAAATCTAAGAAGCATGTTACAGAGAGATTCACTATCTCAAAGCAATAGGAAAGATACACCACTGCAACTCCTTGCTATCCCCAACCTTTGGCTCACTGCCTCTAGCAACTTCAAGCACACTGAAATGTAGACACCTTCTACTCACTGCATTCAGAAGTCATAAGCTTTTAGGCTCATACTCAATTCACCACCCTTGATTCACATTCACATCATCTTCTCTACTTTCATCCACTCAAACTCCATCTTTTATTTATACCATCCATGACCTAAAACAATCTCAATTAGGTCAACATCAGGAAATGTGTGCACCTCAAACATGCAACACCAAGTAGGTCGGCACCAAGCACTTCCGTGGTGAAAAGAAGTGAAGGCGGACCACACCATGGTTTAACCAAAACACAAAACAATGTCAACATGTTACACCATGCTTCCACAAGCAATGAGGCACCTTCGCAATAAACGCTAATACGCCAGGTTGGCCAAACCTGAACAAACAATGCAAGCAACCATTTGCACACCTCTCCAAGAATAAAAACACCATGCAGACCACGGAGAGACACTCCACAACATCCACACATCTTCTGAGACTATTCAGAATCATCAGAAACTCCTTCAGTATTGCCACAACCACTTGAAGAAAAGAATGTTCTTATTCTGCACAACATGATACACTGCCACTAAACACCAACACAAGAACTAAACTTGGAGAAAACCAACATTGGAAACTTCAAGGGAAGATAGATGTAGACACTATAAACACTTTCCCAGATCCACAAAATAGGAAACCTCAATGCAGAGAAATGTGGAGCAATCTCATTTCTCCTAGACAGTCTTCTACACAGGAAAATACTCTGTCAATCATAACTTCCATTGCCGCATGATCCAGAACCTTAAAATCTGGATATAACACCTCTGATCAACACTTCCAAACCGCACAAGAATATTTTCAATCGTGAAGAAATGTAGAGCATATACTGAGCACACCTTTGTCACTTTGCACACCTTTTAATTAAATTTTCTCAAAAGCTGGAAACCAAGTGAACCACCTGCTAGAGGTTGACATCAATGACAACACCAACAAGTTTCAATCTCCCCCTTTTTCATTGATGGCAACACCAAATTTCTAAAAAACCATCAAAACCTAATCAACAGTGTAGTAGTACTCCCCTTGACTGGAACAACTCTTACTCTTCACACACTTTCCTGCGTGGTACCCTTCTATTTACCCTTATTCGTTTTGTTTTTCATAATCCTTCCTCGAACAGCCTTTGATATACCATTTTCCTTTATTGGTCAATATGTTCACTCCTCAAGTCATCCCTTTGTTATTAAAGATCATTTGCCTATTGTCTTGGTTCACAAAAGAATTTGTAATCTTGAATCTTTGAACTTGAACCTTTTTCAAAATTCAATGGTTCATGGGTTCAAAGTTCACTGTTTTATGCTCTTGAAAAAGCCACTCACCTTTGGTCCATCATGCAACACGATTTGTAATTTTGAACCTTCCAATTGAACCTCATATCAGAGTTCAAAGGTTCAAAAATTCAATGGTTCGTCACGCGGTATTCTGTTTTAAGCGTATCTATGTGTTGATTCTTGTTTATTCCCTTATTCCTTCGTTAAGTCAAAATTTGTGAAATATAAAACGAGCCGGCAGAAGTTGAACTTGAACCTCTATACCCTTTTCTCAGTTTAAGTACAAAGGTTCATTATGTGTGGAAGTATAAAGGCGAAAGATTAAAATGGAGGGAATTAACCGGAAAGGGAATATATTTAGAACAATTTATGAAGGGAAAAGTTTCAACCTATGGAAATTAAGGGTAATGATTACACATTAAGGTCAGTTGTGGATATCACTTCTAATTAATGCTTGTGTCAGAATTTACGTCTTGTCAAGTAAATTCAACACAAATGAATCGATTTAGTAATTATTCGACCGAATTTTATGCCCTTTATCAAAGAATGAACAGGCCAATTTGGCAATAAAACACACAAGGTGGCACGAAAGGAGAACAATGCTGGAGGTAACAGATTTTGTTGCTCAATTTGACAGAGAATTCAGATCTGGTGAAAGGTGAGTTTCAACTTTTCTCATAGCTGTTGCTATTTCTTTGTTGAAAAGAAGAGTTATTTTGAGTTTCTAATACTGTTAAGTGGTTAAAGCATTTTCTGTCTTGTTTATTCAAACTGTAATCATGAAAGCTACCTGTCTTGGTTCTAAACATGGTTTTAGCCTTGTTTGTTCTTTGCCCGAATATGGGGATACATTTTTAGCTCAGTATGATCTGGAAGATTTTAAGGAAAAAGCTAAAAATCCTGCATCTACTCCCATGATGGAAAAAATAGTGGAAAGTGGCCTAATTGAAGCCGCGGCTTTCCCCACAACCATACAATGCCCTGAGTTAGTGCTTGAATGCATGAACATATATGACCCTCAGGATAGATGCATTAGAGCTGTGAATGGAGATGTATTGCTACCTATTAATAGAGAAACCATAATGGCTGTAATGAAAATCCCTCCCAAAGAGTCGTACTCAGATCTTAACATCTCTTCCTCTTATGGTTATTTTTCTTTGAAAAGGGCAAACTATAAGAGTGTAATCACGAGAAATTGGCTGCTAAAGTTCCAAAAGGGAGGTTCAAGGTTACCCAAACCTTTAACTAGGAAGCATATGATACCAGAAGTAAAGAATATCATCATGTTGTTACACAGACTACAGGGAAGTTCTCAAGCATTATTTTGGGAGGATTGGATGTACTTCTTTATTTAAGTAATTCTTGAAGGGAAACAATATCTAGACTGGGCAGAGATCATAGCAGAGTGTTTACATCAGGGTTTGAGCAATTATCTGGGAGGTAAAAACTTTTACATGTCCTCATATCTTTTCTACTGCTTGGCATCTACAAGAGAATGGGGAGGGTTACCTCATGGACCCTTAATTGAAGACATCAGAATTTATGATTATTATTCTCATTTGCAGATGCAAAAATGCTATGAAAATTATAAAAGGGTTAATGATGTTTTCACTGGCAGAATGGTTTATGAACTGATAGGGAATGTTAATAAAAGGATGTCTAATGAAGCTATGCAATTAATTAGCATATATGGTAGCTATTACATTCAATTCCCCAAATTTACCTATATTAGAGTTGGAGGTTTTGAAGGTGAACCTGTGAAATTGCCCAGATATGCCCTTAACCGCTTTGTGTTAATTGAATTGTGTAGGCAGTTGGCTCATATAGACAAGAAATTCTCAACAAAAAGGGAGTCGGGTATATCTTTTCCTGTTGAACTTGGTCATTATTTATGCAAATCAGTTTCTGATGCCTTAAATCTAGAGGTGGATCTAGAAAAGTTTAATTTACAATATTATAAAGCCAAGCCTAAATTTGATAGCAAGGGTTTTGCTAAAGATCATCTAGATTTTGGAGAAGATTTTTCACACATTCCCCAAATAGAAGACTACTGGGAAGATTGCTCAAATGAGTTTGAAGTTAGAAGAAGACTTTGGTGCAGATTTTCTCTATGGGAAATAGTTACTCTTAGTCTGAAGATGAATATTACTGATATAACATATTATGGGAAGAATATGATTGATCCCTAGTATGAACAGGTGAAGCAGCAACCTATTCCATAAGTTGATTGGAATAAGGATGAGGAAGATCGGATTGAAGTTAAGACCCTCCCTATAATTAGAAGAACTGAAAAATAGTTAAGAGAACAGAGGCTAGGAAAAGTTCAGTTGGAAGATCCTCAACCGTGTGCACCTATTAATGAACCACAACCTCCTATAAGGTCTTCTAATTAGCTTATTAATATTTGTGATGCAGGTACTTCAAAATCAAAAGTTAAAGGGTTCTGCCTCCAAGAAGTCTAAGAAAACCCTTGTGAACAGTTTGCCTACCTGTACCCCAGGTCAAAGACTAAGAGCAAGAAGAAGAAAGAATTTTTAGAAAAAGTAATTGTGGACCTGAATACTGAAGAAGACTCGGATATGATAATGAGTGATCAAGGTCCTGATTCATCAATGGCAGAGGGAACTGATACAGATCAACATGTAGGAATCATTTTGGATTCTACCAATTCAATGGTATTGCCGAATACACCTTCTGAGCAACCTACTCCTGATAAGGAAATCCTAGTCACTACACCTCAGTGGTTAGATAATTCAATTAATAATAAAAGGAAAATAGTTCCATTTTCTTTACCATTAGAGGACATGGTTAGCAAATGTCTAGGGAAAATTCTGAAATCTAAAAAGATGAAAATCACTTCCAGGGTAGACATCGATCCCAATACAGGAAATTGGAATGCAGAGATAGCTCGACTAGTAATGGATGATGAAGTTCAAAATCCCACAGCCCAATATTTTATAGTGGAAAGAATAGACCTTGGGATTGCATCACGAGCTGCAGATGTACACCATCTTGAAGCATCCACTAAGAAGATAGTAAGTCGGACATGGAAAGATGAAAAAGATAAAAAATTGAAATAGGCATTGCGTTCGATGACTGAATACATTGACGCTATTCATAATCTAGATCCTCATCCCATCTCTTAGTTACCCCTGTCTTTTGATCCAAAATCTCAGATTAATCAGAAGATGCTTGATCAAATAAACAGAAATAAGATGGTAACAAAAGTATTCGATGATTGGCTAGATGGGATAATCCAAAAAGGCACCAAATACATTAATGATTTGAAAGAAATATATGATGAAACCCTGATCACTGTTGAAGATTTGAAGACACAGAACACCACATGGGAGAAAGATGAAGCAAAATGGGTAACTATAATTCACCAGATGATTGAAGTTCAAAAGTATGGTGTGATGAAGTTTTTATCAGAGAAGAATGTGGCAAACTTGAATGACAATATGCTATATGTATGCAAAAAGAATATTGAATGGAGAAACTCAGTGTTGAAACAAGGTCGAATAGAATTTACAAAGCTGATTAAGGAGATAACTGAGTTTACTCAGTCTCTGCATCATGATTTAGAATGTATTGATGTAAAGTACTTGAAAGATGATGACAAACTAGAGAAGGATATCGATAATGTTATACAATCTTTTAAAGACAAGATCAGCTTTGTTAAAGAAAACAAAAATCTGATAATAGATGATTTCTCTCGAGTATTGAAAGTGGAATCACTACTTCATCTTTGTGTCGAGGCACTTCCAAAGCATGCGGAAAAAGTGGCTAATATTCAGAAAGAAAAGGATGTCTGGAAGGAGCGAATTAAGCATATTGGTATTCCTAACTTCCCAGTAATTCAGGAGTTCGTTGCTGCATTCAAGGAATGGAAAATGTGACGTGTCTCTTCTACAAAGCAGAGCAAATCAGGAGATTCAAATGTGCCTCCTTAGTTGTGATCATGCCAATACAACCTTTTTACCTTATTATTAAGTTTGAAGCTATATTTTGAAAGTTCTATCTTTTCAATTAGTTTTAAAAACTAAATCTCGTTAAGGGTCAGAGTATTGTTAAACTCTGATTTTAAAGAACGATTAAGTAAAAACTATATATATGTTTTAAAAGGGCCCCGAAAGGAGATTTTTTTTGGGGTTTCTTTGGCTGGACTTTATGTTTATGATCTATGTGATGTTTCCCTCAACATTTTTCATCTGTGAATGAAAGAAAGGAATGGTTATTGTATACTTAAATCTGTGTGTTTGAGTGGATGAAAGCGAGTTTCTGTGCAAACTCTTGTTTTAATGTGGTAATTGTTCTTTTGCTGAGAGTTTTCATCATATATATTTTATCATTCGTTATTGGTTCACAAAGAATCCAGTGATATATATATATATATATGATCTTTGTTAGAGATGGAATATGTGTGTTCTGTCATTGAATAATTTCATAAAAAGAAAGGATATCGCATTCATGACATAGTGATGTATGAATGTTAGTCTGCCTTAAATGCTTCCTAGTTAAAAGTATATTCAAATGTTAGTGTAGTTCTTATTCATTGAAGATCTTTAAAGAAAAGGGAGTTGTACCTTAATTAAGAGGGAAATTATTTATGATAATTTACCCAAATTGTTGTTTACTTGTTTGTTCTGAAAACAGTGGGTTATAGAGTCCAAAAAAGATATTATTAGACCAAAATAAATTTGTTAGCCAACACTGCGCAAAGGTTTTTTAGCCTCTTAACTCTCTCCCGTTTGACATCAATGGCAAAGGTCAACACTTGCAACACCAGTAGGTATTTGCTCTCACTCCACTGTTTCCACTTTTCTACACTCTCCCCCTTAGGGGCATAGAATATGCTCCATCTAACTGCATCAACTAGCAAACCCACTACCTACTCCCCTTGAGAGGTAGCATCCAACATCACTCCAGAACAAAAAAAAATCTTGAAATGCTTCTAGGACAGATGCACACACTTATGCATCTAGTTAAAATAAGGAGGGGCAATAACCCCTAACTTCTATTGGAGATGCTCAAAAGTATCCTTAGGAAGAGCCTTTGTAAAGATTTCTGCAATTTGATCCTTGGTAGGCACATACTCCAATTTCACCTCTTTCTCTACAACGTTCTCTCTTAGAAAGTGATATCGGATTGAAATATTGATAGCACTTGTATTATCACATAACATAGGAATAGGTTCATCATATGACACTTTGATATCCTTCAATGCATGCTTCATCCATAACACCTGTGTACAACAAGATGCTACTACAATGTACTCTACCTCTGTAGTAGATAATTACACTGAGTCCTACTTCTTACTTAACCATGAGACAAGTTTGCTTCCAAGAAAGAAAGCACCACCACTTGTACTTCTTCTATCATCTATACATCCTGCCCAATCTGCATCTGTATATGTACTCAAGGAGAAATCAATATCCTTGGGATACCATAAGCCAAAATCTAAAGTGCCTTTCAAGTACCTAAATATCCTTTTTACTGCAACAACACGTGATTCTTTAGGATCTGATTGAAATCTAGCCACAAGGTAGTCTACATGCATGATATCTAGTCTGTTAGTAGTCAAGTATAACAATCCACCAATCATTGATCTGTACTTGCTCTAATCAGCCTTAAGAGATTCATCATCTTTTCTTAACTTACAACCAGTAGTCATGGGAGTACATACAGGTTTGGAGTCTTCCATTCCAAACTTCTTCAACATTTCTTTAACATACTTTGATTGTGAAATGAAAATACCTTTTTTCTAATTGATTGATTTGTAGCCCAAGAAAGAAATTTATTTCCCCACACATTGACATTTCAAACTCTTTCTGCATTTCTTCTACAAATCTGTTGCACATACCTTCATTTCCTCCAAAAATTATATCATCAACATATACCTCCACAATTAGAATTTGCTCTTCTTCAACTTTGAAGTACAAATTGCTATTTGTAGTGCCCTTTTTGAATCCTTTCTTTTATAGATACCTATCCAACCCTGCATACCAAGCTCTAGGAGCCTATTTGAGTCCATACAATGCCTTCTTCAATTTGCAGACCATGTTTGGATCATCTAACAACTGAAATCCTTCCGGTTGTTCAATGTATACCTCTTTTTCCCACTCTCCATTTAAGAATGTAGATTTCACATCCATTTGATAAACTTTTAAGTCCTTGTGAGCTGCCAAGGCCAAGAACATTCTAATGGCCACCAATATTGCTACTGGAGCAAATGTTTCCTCATAATCTATTCTTTCCACTTGTGAGTAGCCTTTACACACTGTTGACTTTTTCCCAGACTGGATGCTTATTCCCAGATTTCCCTACAAGGTAGCCATCAGTGATCAACAGGATCTCTGGGCCAGGGGGTCAACAGTATAGGAGATAGACTCTATATTTTATCTCCTCTTCTTCTTCAGGCTCTGCAAGACCTAGGGGGTATTCCCTACTCAACATCCATGAGGATATGCATGCAAGGCTGGGATGTTGACAGAAAGCAGATGAGTCCTCCTGTAAGTAGACCAAAACTGAAAGATAAGGGCAAAGGGGCTAGCTTTGGGCCTATTTGCAGTTGTAGACAGAGGACTGAGGTTCCTAAAACTAACTCTAATGTCCTAATGTTGGTTTTAGATTTTGATTTGGATTTTAAGCTTGGATGCAAAGCTGGATATGGTTATAACACAAAACAAAGCATGATTGGTGCCTATCCAGGGCCTGGAGTCAGTAGACATACACCTGTGAATGATCAGCATGAACAGCTAAAACTGAATTTCAAGGGGATATATGTGATACCTGCCTTACAGGTATCTCCCAATACAGAGTGTTAGGTTATCTCTACTTATGGTATCCCTACTGCAGTATACCCTTCCCAATGTTCAACCTGAAAACAGTTTAATCTACCCCTTGAGTAGAAGTTAAAAGATCAGACAGTCAACATAGGAATTCTATGCTCTAGAATCTAAACATTACCAAACATCCAGATTCAGAAGAAGAGTACATGCAATACTGGAGACAGAATTAACACAACACATGCTAAACAGCATTTCTCATATAAGTTTAATCATGAAATCAGTGGGTTCATGCCAAAAACATACAACAAGAGATACATAAACTCACAGGTAAGCTGTACAGAGCAACCAGATCAGCTTGTTATGCATTACAGAGCCAAAATCATCAACTTTTAACAACCTCTCAAATGAGCAACACAACCTGCCTATAACAGCCAGGTAGGTGCTCAGCAATTAATTACATGGTTGACCAAAATTTCGCCAGATACACAGTATCATGAAAATGGCGCTCAAACACAACCGGATTGGCGCCCAAACTTGAATGCAGCAGGTAGGGGAGGAGACAGGAAGATTTCTCGAGCCCTGCGCCCCTGTCCGCTGATGTACATCTTCAGTCGGGTACAGGATCCATCCACGCCATCGCCCATACCTCTGCAACAATCGCCATTAATGGCGCACCAACCCGCGGCCTTGGGAAGATCATCAAATCTGCAATCGCAACCATTTCCCGCCGAGATTCATCATCATGATATTTGAAAATGCAGGATATCAATATCCCACATGCACCCCGCGATGACCTCAATAACACTTTATATACTAGGTCATGAGCATATATCATGTCGGTGCTTTTGCTCCTGACGACACTAGTATAGACCTCATCATCATCATCCTCCAGCAGCATGATATCCTGTTGTTCGAAATATCACCCTGACATCATCATGATATTTGAAATATAACCTTCATGATAATCGGCACAACCTGATCCATCGGAGGAACATCCTCCTGCTGAGCTTATACCAAAAGTCTGGCCGATGAACATCCTGATGACATCATCATCATATCCTGCTGACGTCATCATCATATCTGCCTACTGCGCACCTCCTCATATCCGGATGACGTCATCATCATGTTTGCAAATATCAGGAGGTCTCTTCAAGATGATCAGTGTTAGAAATATGACCCCCCCGGACCTTGATGACGTCATCATCATATTAACGTCATCATCATATTCGGAAGACAACCGGATATTTGGAAATATCCTCCTGATGCACAAATATCAGGTTGCACTGTAGCTCCACTATAAGATCGGGGCGATAACTGAATATGATGATGCTGCTTGAAAAGATCACCCCCAGTAGATAATGCGCGAAGCCGGCAGGCGGATATCTCCTTGATATCAACATCATCATGATGTTCGAACAAACATATATCCGGGTGATATGAAAATATCACCCCTTCCTTCGGAAATATCATGATGCAGATAGGCAGAGAAAAAGATATCACCCTGATATAAGGATGACGTCAGCATCATCATCAGGATGACAAAACAACGAACAAGAAGTGATACAACATCATCAGGATGATATTGACTAAGATCATCCTGACGTTTAAAATATGATGACCCTAGTGAATATCGGGTCGCACTTAGAACTCTTCAACAACATCATCAGGATGATCATAACCAAGATCACCCGATGATAAAAATATCACCCCGGCGAAATATCATGAAGGCAGAAAATATGATGACCTCCACAAGCAGCAGGATGATAACTGGAAATATCGTGATGATGACGACGACCCTTAAGAAAAAACAAGTCAGGTCGAACACTTAGAGAATAACCCCTTCAGAATATCGGGGTAACATCATCATGATGATTGAGCAAGGTGATAAATGAAAGATCACCGGATACTTTGAAAAATCACCCTCGCAAGCAACTAAGGGCGCACTGTAGCTCACCAGTATCATCAGGATGATATCCAAACATCACCCGATAGTGAAATATGATGATGACGATGAGAAACCGGTCGACGAAGAACATGATGATGCAGACCATCATCGAAGACAAGATGATGATGATGACCTCCTTCTCAGGAAAATATGATGCTGCAGCTGAAAAATGCTGAGGAGGTCCAACACTTAGAAAAATGGGCAAGAAGATAAAGGCTTCAAATGAAGAAACCTCCTGATCATGACAAATCAACCCCAGGTCAAAATGAGTGCTAACAGTGGCTCCGAATGGGGACGTGCAGGTGAAAACCTGCAGCGAGAACCAGATCTCCGGGCAGACCTGACAAAAAGCCAAAAAACGCGAGCTGTACAAGGCATTTACACTACATACATATTTTTACAAATGTGCACAGCAACCAGTTATTCATGCAAAATAGAACTTAAGGAATTGGCCATGCACAGGCAATTCCAGAATTTCACCATCTAGGGCCTGGAGGAAATAAGAATCCTCCCCATGAGTATTGCAAACCTGATATGGGCCCATCCATAAGGGTTGAAATTTACCATGTTTACCCTTTTCCTGATCTTTAGCATTCCAAATGAGCACCAGATCATTGACTTGAAATTTCCTTTTTGTAGTTCTCCTGTCAAACTGATATTTCATATCTTGTTGTCTTTTGAGATTGATCTGGTGGGCTCTCCTTCTGTCTTCATCCAATGCAACCAGCTGATTCACTCTTTCTGTCATGGGATCTTCAATGTCCTCATCATTTTCCTGAATGAATCTGTAAACTGGCAGGAGATTGTTTATGGGTAGTCTAGCTGATGCACCATATACTAGCTCAAAAGGTGACTTCCCAATAGCCCTTTTCACAGTCACTCTGTCAGCCCATACTGCTAAGTTCAACTTTGAATCCCAAGCTTTCTTGTTCTTGTCCAGTATCCTCTTGACAATTTTCATGATGCTCTTATTGCTTGATTCTGCCTGACCATTTCCTTGGGGGTGATATGGTGATGTATATGACAGATTTATCCCATACCTGTTGCAAAAATCAACAAATTCACCTGATCTGAAGCACATAGCATTATCAGTGATTATCTTAAATGGTACTCCAAACCTGATGATGATGTTCTCTAGTATGAAATTTGTCACCACCTTACTTGTAGCTCTTTTAGTTGGAATGGCCTCAATCCATTTGGTAAAGTAGTCAGTTGCCACCAAAATCTAACTGTGTCCCCCACTTGATTTGTCTGTAATCTCCCCTATGAAATCAATTCCCCATTGCTGGAATGGAGCATCCACAGGTACAGTTCTGAGGGGTAAAGCACCATCATATTTCAGCTTTCCTGAGAATCTCTGGCAAGGGTCACACTTTCTTACTAACCTTTGTGCATCTGAAAAGAGAGTGGGCCACCAATATCCTGCCCTAAGAATTTTATGAGCTGTTGTTTGGGCAGTATAATGTCCACCACACAATCCTTTATGCATATCAATCAAAACATTGTTAGCCATGCTCTCATCCACACATCTCAGCAGCACACCATCAGGGTTTTTCCAGTACAGCTCACCTTGAACAACAACATACCTGATTGCATGTAGCTTTAGAGTCCTCTTTTGATTGTCACTGAAATGGGAAGGACAATTCAGATTTTGCAAATAATAGACAATATCCTTGTACCATTCAGATTCTGATACATTTACATTCTCATCTTAGACTGCATTAACTTGGCATGCTTCCAAGTTTGACTGTGCCATCATCTTGGCTAATCCTTGTCCTCTTATCAACTTAGTAACTTGTATGTCTATGTTGAACTCCTGCAGTTTGTTTATCCATCTGCACCTTCTTCCAGTCACCTCCTGCTGAGTGAATATGTCTTTGACTGCTGCATGAGGTACATATGCAACTATATATGACCCTACCAAGTATGGTCTGAAACTTTTGATGGCTCTAACAAGTGCATATGCCTGTTTTTCCATAATGTCATATTTCAACTCAGAGGCCTGCAGGGACATACTGAAGAAAGCGATGGGCTGTTCAAAACCATCTTCATTTTTCTGTAACAAACATGCAGCTACAGTATGAAAGGAAGCAAAAGAAAACACTTGGAATGGCCTAGAAAAATCAGGAGATTTAAGAACAGGGGCCATCTTAATTGCCTCTTTGATATTCTGAAATGATTCTGCTGCTTCCCTTTCCCAGTTGACAGTTGCATCCTTCTTCATCATCTTGGAAATGTTCCTTGTAGTTTCTGCAAAGTTGGGAACAAATCTTCTAACAAAGTTTATCTGTCCAAAGAAGGACTGAACTCCTTTCACAGTTTTTGGCATTTGAATCCTGTCAATAGCTGCCACTCTCTCTGGATCTATCCTGACTCCATCCTTGGAAACAATGTGTCCCAGAAGCCTTCCTTCAACTACTCCAAAGGCACATTTCTTTGGGTTTAAAGAAATACCATATTCTAGTGCTCTTATGAAAATCTGCTCCAGATGCAAACAATGCTGCTCTTCTTTCTTTGAGTAGGCAGTCAAGTCATCCTGATATACAGCCAGGATTGAATCAATCAGCCCTGCAAAAGCAACATCCATTGCTCTTTGAAATGTAGCACCTGCATTTGTTAGTCCAAATGGCATTCTAACATACACATATGTTCCCCATGGAGTGGTAAAGGCAGTCTTATACTATTCTGATTCCTTTACCTTTACCTGATTATATCCTGAAAATCCATCCATCATGGATAGGAGTTCACAACCGGTCACTCTCTGCAACATAGCTTCCATATTAGGCAATGGATAGTTATCCTTCAAAGAGGATACATTCAAGTTCCTGAAATCAACACAAAGCCTAATATCACCATTCTTCTTTCTGACTGGGACAAGGTTAGACACCCAAGTTGAATGTCTGATTGGCACAATTATTCCAGCCTCCCTGAGCCTTTTGAGTTCTTCCTGCATCTTGGGAGCCAAGGTAGGATTAATAGGTCTTTGCCTTTGTCTAAATGGCTTAGCTTCAGGCTTCAGTGGGATCTCATGCTGGAATAAGTCTTCTCTATAAGCTTTTAGGTCCTCATATGACCAAGCAAAAACATGTTTATACCTTTTCAGCAATGCAATCAGCATACTTCTTATGTGTGGCTTGAGCTGTTTGCCAATATATACTTTCTGAGGGGCCTGAGATGTCCCCAAATTTATTTCTTCTAAATCCTCCTTATTAGTGGGGGATGTCCTTGTGACCATTTTGTCTCTACTGTCAAAGGCTCTTTCCAAAGCTACTAACCCTCTAGGGATCTTGTTAGTCTTCAACTGAATGATCTCTTTTCCCACAAGGGTCTCTTTTCCATCTACAGTCTCTACAAAAGCTTGGAAATCAATCTGTTGATTCTCATACTCATCTATGCAGTGCAAAAATTTCAGCAAATCCCTATCATCATTAAAAACTTGCCAACTGCATATATTTTCTGGTATGGCAGGCCTAATTTTAATCTCTACATCTGTGACACCTGACAGAGTGATGTCATCTGGCCTTATTGCAATATTGGCTAAGAAATCAGCCATAACATTTTTTGACCTTTCTACCCAGCCAATTGAAAATGCATCAAAAAGTTCAATAGTATCCCAAACAACATGCTTGTATTGTTTCAACCTTTTATTTTTTGCAGCATACTTATTTCTGATTTGGGATACAATCAGCTCAGAATCCCCAAATACTCTTAACATCTTAATTCCATGTTTGAGAGCAATATTTAGGCCTAAGAGTAAAGCCTCATATTCTGCAATATTGTTTGTGCAATCAAACCTCAGCAAGAAAGAGAATTTGAGGAGCTTACCAGTTGGAGACAGGAAAACAACTCCAGCTCCAGAGCCTTCTTTTGCACAAGCTCCATCAAAAAACATGGTCCATATGCCTTGCTGATCCAGCTCTTCAATACAGGCATTTTTCTTTTTGTCTTCTGCATCATCCGAGACAACCTTGAAGTTATCACAGTCAGTGTCTACAAAGCATACCTGTTCATTTGCTTCTTGGTCTTCCACTGTCTCTGATGATCTTTGCTCTCTAATTAGCTTGACATCCCTGCCATTCATTGGAATCATGGCATATGATAGGTCCAGCTGCATACTTCCACCAATTAGTGCTGCCCATCTTCTTGACAGCAACATACCATATTGTGGCTTGATGTCAACCACTGTTATATTCATTTTGTATCTTTTTTCAGGAAATGCTGCCAGTTTGAAATCTACATCCTTCATGATTCCAATAACTGGTACCTCTCTGGCATCCATAGCATAACATTTTCCACATGCCTTGTCAATTTTTAATCCAGTTTGTTGCATGATAGCCAAAGGCATGACATTTGTAGATGCTCCAGAGTCAAGCATACAATTTCTAATTATTTTACCATTTATAACCAGGGAAACATAAAATGGTTCCACCTGTGAAGGACACTTTGTCATGGTCATTCCTAAATAGACTTCAGGAGTCTCATCCTCTTCATTACACATGACATGTGTCTCACCCTGGGTCTGATCATTTTGTTTAGCTTGAAAAGGTACCCCTGAGATTAGGGATATTGTCCTATTCTTGATCTCTTCCACTTTCATGAGTTCCATAAGTGGAACAGAGACCTTTACCTGAGAGAGGATCTGGGCTATATCAAATGGAGCACAGTTTTGTACAACAGTTGTAGCTTGCTCCACAACCTTGCTTTTATCTTGAGCTGATTTAGCTTTCATTTTCATAGTTCCCTGATCATCATTCTTGTCTTGGGAACCTCTACTTTGATCTTCAGCCTGAGGGATTTTGTTTTCTGGTCCTTGAGGTTCAGGACCTGTTCTGTATCTAAAGTTCTGCTTATTATTTACCCACTGCCTTTTTTGTGGTTCAGTTCCTTTATGACCATGCACCAGCTGACCTACAGAAGTATCCTCTGGCTGATGTGGGCTGCCAACTTGATTTCTACCTCTGAGATTGTAGTTGCTTTTGACTTGAGCAACTGCTGCAGCTGTGAAGGCTCTGATTTCCTCATCAGAAGGTCGTTGTAGGTTACTCAGAAAATTGTGTGAGTTCTGAGCATACACATAATTATCTTCATTATCTTCATCATATGGGGACTGTTGGCAGGCCTGAATTTGATGATCTGTCTTCTCATCAGCATCATAGAGAGTATATCCATTGCCTATGGACATCATGTTAACATCATCATCCTGCACATGATGTGGCTCATTGCATTCATTACAAGATGTAGCATTATCATACAAGGATTGAGCAATCATGCACTGCGACTGTGAATGTGGCATCTGACAAATTATACACCACGGAGTATCATCAGCAATATTTATAGTTTTCTTCAGGGGATCAGGAGTTTCCTTGGCATGCTGAGCCCTCTGATTTGTGTTGTTACGCTGGAATACAGGCTTACCATCATGCCAATTGGTGTTATAAGGCATATCATGTAATGATGGCCTCTTTTCCTGCCTTTGATAGACTTGCCTATCAGGACCCATTCCTTTTTCACTTCTAGCTAATCTATAGCTCAGGTCCT
Source organism: Cunninghamia lanceolata (assembly GCA_027924645.1). Taxonomy (NCBI): domain Eukaryota; kingdom Viridiplantae; phylum Streptophyta; class Pinopsida; order Cupressales; family Cupressaceae; genus Cunninghamia; species Cunninghamia lanceolata. The sequence goes on from BSBN01000602.1 coordinate 10,104,617, forward strand.
TAACAACATTTGCCAGTTTGTCTATCTTATCTTCAGGAGCAGATGTACTACCTTGAGTGTTCTGAGGCTTGTTTGGATTCTGCAGAATTTTTATATCATCCCTTCTATTTGTCTTGCCTGATGCTTTCCTATTGTTTTCAATATTTACTGCAATTCTGAAAGCATCCCTGAGAGTGGCAGGACCTTTATCTCTCAGTCCATATGCAGTCTTTGCATCAAAGGCATTGATATACAAAATTATGCACATAGGTTCATTTGGCCTCATGTGATGTGGCAATTTGTTCAACACTTTAGTAAATCTTGCATTAAAGTCTGCAACCTGCTCATTTGACCCTTTTGTGATACTGGTGAACTCATTTACAAAGAAGCTAGGGTCAGTTTTATCACCATATTGCTCCTTGAATATCCTTTTAAAATCATCCCATGATGAAATGCTCCGGTCAGGCAGATTCCTATACCATTCTCTTGCCTCATCTATTAAGGATTGCATAAATGACTTCATGAAAACATCCTCATGCTCAACCTCAAAATTATCCATGACATTTTGAAAGGCCTTTAGATGATCTTCTCCTGACACTGTGTTGTTTCCTGAAAACTTAGGCACTTGCAGCCTCAGATGCTTATCAATAGGGTTAGGATACCCAGGAATACCATCAAACACCAGCTGCCTGAATCTATCCAGCTGCATGGGCTGTCTGTTTGGCTGATTAATATTAACATTTCTGTTTGCATTTTGGTTTCCTGCATGGTTCAGTGGTATCCTAGCATCATTCACATTTTGTCTGTCATCATGATGCTGATGTTGCATTTCATATCTTTGCTGATGTCTTTGCATATTTGCATTCTCTAGAGTAGGAACTGAATCATTTTGGGCAGTTCTTAAGGCTTGCACTTTCTGCTTTATATCATCTCTGATTTTCATGGCTTGTAGGTATTCTAGTTCTGCTCTTAGACTTTTGATTTCTTCAGCTAGCTGTTCATCCTTAGGTCTGGAGGTAGATGGTCTCATGACATTTTGGTCATCATCTTCATCATCCCTTAGAGACTCTGCCTCTTCAAACCTTTCACTTGGGTCTAGAAAAGGGCATTCTTGGAACACCTCTGACCTCATTCTGATACTACCATCCTGTTGCCTTTCATATGCACCTTGAATATCAGCTTCTGCACTTGAAAAATAAGGCGCATGCTGTCCTGATGGCCTAGGGTTATCTTGTACATCATCACTTTTTCTGGGGGAGCTCTCATGACTAGCTGAGACAGTTCCCTTTCTTCTATACATCATTCTTTTTGTTAATGGTAACTCTTCAAATAGAGGATTTTGTTGGGATCTTCTCCCCTGCATATAATTTTAGTTTGACCGGTTGGGAGATTACTTCGGAGTCGCCGCCTATTTCTAGGAACTGTTTTCTTCTGAAAACCAGGGTTCTTTCACAAGGTTCCCCAGCGGAGTAGATTACTGTTGCTGACTCAGATGGGTCACATGTATATTACTGGAGATGATTAGATAGTACTTTTACTTCTCATTCCCCAGCGGAGTCGCCAATTTCTGTTGACTTTTTCCCAGACTGGATGCTTATTCCCAGATTTCCCTACAAGGTAGCCATCAGTGATCAACAGGATCTCTGGGCCAGGGGGTCAACAGTATAGGAGATAGACTCTATATTTTATCTCCTCTTCTTCTTCAGGCTCTGCAAGACCTAGGGGGGTATTCCCTACTCAACATCCATGAGGATATGCATGCAAGGCTGGGATGTTGACAGAAAGCAGATGAGTCCTCCTGTAAGTAGACCAAAACTGAAAGATAAGGGCAAAGGGGCTAGCTTTGGGCCTATTTGCAGTTGTAGACAGAGGACTGAGGTTCCTAAAACTAACTCTAATGTCCTAATGTTGGTTTTAGATTTTGATTTGGATTTTAAGCTTGGATGCAAAGCTGGATATGGTTATAACACAAAACAAAGCATGATTGGTGCCTATCCAGGGCCTGGAGTCAGTAGACATACACCTGTGAATGATCAGCATGAACAACTAAAACTGAATTTCAAGGGGATATATGTGATACCTGCCTTACAGGTATCTCCCAATACAGAGTGTTAGGTTATCTCTACTTATGGTATCCCTACTGCAGTATACCCTTCCCAATGTTCAACCTGAAAACAGTTTAATCTACCCCTTGAGTAGAAGTTAAAAGATCAGACAGTCAACATAGGAATTCTATGCTCTAGAATCTAAACATTACCAAACATCCAGATTCAGAAGAAGAGTACATGCAATACTGGAGACAGAATTAACACAACACATGCTAAACAGCATTTCTCATATAAGTTTAATCATGAAATCAGTGGGTTCATGCCAAAAACATACAACAAGAGATACATAAACTCACAGGTAAGCTGTACAGAGCAACCAGATCAGCTTGTTATGCATTACAGAGCCAAAATCATCAACTTTTAACAACCTCTCAAATGAGCAACACAACCTGCCTATAATAGCCAGGTAGGTGCTCAGCAATTAATTACATGGTTGACCAAAATTTCGCCAGATACACAGTATCATGAAAATGGCGCTCAAACACAACCGGATTGGCGCCCAAACTTGAATGCAGCAGGTAGGGGAGGAGACAGGAAGATTTCTCGAGCCCTGCGCCCCTGTCCGCTGATGTACATCTTCAGTCGGGTACAGGATCCATCCACGCCATCGCCCATACCTCTGCAACAATCGCCATTAATGGCGCACCAACCCGCGGCCTTGGGAAGATCATCAAATCTGCAATCGCAACCATTTCCCGCTGAGATTCATCATCATGATATTTGAAAATGCAGGATATCAATATCCCACATGCACCCCGCGATGACCTCAATAACACTTTATATACTAGGTCATGAGCATATATCATGTCGGTGCTTTTGCTCCTGACGACACTAGTATAGACCTCATCATCATCATCCTCCAGCAGCATGATATCCTGTTGTTCGAAATATCACCCTGACGTCATCATGATATTTGAAATATAACCTTCATGATAATCGGCACAACCTGATCCATCGGAGGAACATCCTCCTACTGAGCTTATACCAAAAGTCTGGCCGATGAACATCCTGATGACGTCATCATCATATCCTGCTGACGTCATCATCATATCTGCCTACTGCGCACCTCCTCATATCCGGATGACGTCATCATCATGTTTGCAAATATCAGGAGGTCTCTTCAAGATGATCAGTGTTAGAAATATGACCCCCCCGGACCTTGATGACGTCATCATCATATTAACGTCATCATCATATTCGGAAGACAACCGGATATTTGGAAATATCCTCCTGATGCACAAATATCAGGTTGCACTGTAGCTCCACTATAAGATCGGGGCGATAACTGAATATGATGATGCTGCTTGGAAAGATCACCCCCAGTAGATAATGCGTGAAGCCGGCAGGCGGATATCTCCTTGATATCAACATCATCATGATGTTCGAACAAACATATATCCGGGTGATATGAAAATATCACCCCTTCCTTCGGAAATATCATGATGCAGATAGGCAGAGAAAAAGATATCACCCTGATATAAGGATGACGTCAGCATCATCATCAGGATGACAAAACAACGAACAAGAAGTGATACAACATCATCAGGATGATATTGACTAAGATCATCCTGACGTTTAAAATATGATGACCCTAGTGAATATCAGGTCGCACTTAGAACTCTTCAACAACATCATCAGGATGATCATAACCAAGATCACCCGATGATAAAAATATCACCCCGGCGAAATATCATGAAGGCAAAAAATATGATGACCTCCACAAGCAGCAGGATGATAACTGGAAATATCGTGATGATGACGACGACCCTTAAGAAAAAACAAGTCAGGTCGAACACTTAGAGAATAACCCCTTCAGAATATCGGGGTAACATCATCATGATGATTGAGCAAGGTGATAAATGAAAGATCACCGGATACTTTGAAAAATCACCCTCGCAAGCAATTGAGGGCGCACTGTAGCTCACCAGTATCATCAGGATGATATCCAAACATCACCCGATAGTGAAATATGATGATGACGATGAGAAACCGGTCGACGAAGAACATGATGATGCAGACCATCATCGAAGACAAGATGATGATGATGACCTCCTTCTCAGGAAAATATGATGCTGCAGCTGAAAAATGCTGAGGAGGTCCAACACTTAGAAAAATGGGCAAGAAGATAAAGGCTTCAAATGAAGAAACCTCCTGATCATGACAAATCAACCCCAGGTCAAAATGAGTGCTAACACACACAACCCTACCCTTATTTCTGACTACTTCTACATTATCATTCAACTTGTTTCGGAGTACCCATTTAGTCCCTATTACATTTTTGTCTGCTGGTCTTGGGACAATTTCCCAAGTCTAATTTTTCTCAATATACATCAATTCTTCTTCCATAGCCTTGATCAGGTGTTCATCTTTGCATGCTTCAATTACTGTCTTCTAGGTTCTATTCTAGATAATAAGCACAAATTTACTTATTCATCTACCATAGCAATTTTCCTTCTTGTCAAAACACCTTTGTTCTTATCTCCAATGATTTGATCTTCAGAATGATTCTTTTGCACATACTTGAGAGTTTTAGGAACCCTTTCCAGAGCATATTCTTCATTATCTTGCATCTCCTTTTCTTCTTCTCTTTCTTCTTCTCTACAAGGGGGTTCATCAGATCCATATTCTTCTATTGGTACTGAGCGTTGACTTGGTTCCTCATCTACTTTGACATTTGCACTTTCAACTAATCTCTTTAGCCTCTTGTTATAGCATTTGTAAGCTTTGCTCTTTGTGGAATATCCAAGGAAGATTCCTTCATCTGACCTTGTATCAAACTTTCCCAATTTTTCTTTATCTCTCCTAATGTATCACCTACTTCCAAACACTTTGAAATATTTTATAGTAGGAGTTCTTCCATACCATAGCTCATATGGAGTCTTTGAACTGTTGACTCTTACTTGCACTCTGTTTTGTATATAGACTGCAGTGTGAATACCTTCTTTCCAGTAGATATCTGGTAGATTTTCTTCTTTCAACATTGTTCTTGTTGCTTCCTCAACTGTCTTGTTCTTTCTCTCCACAACTCCATTCTGCTGAAGAGTCCTAGGGGCTGACAACTACCTTTTTATTCCATGATCTTCACAAAAGTGGTTAAACTCATTGGAGGTGAACTCATCACCTCTGTCAGACCTCAAACACTTGATTTTCAAATCAATTTCATTTTCAACCATAACCTTAAATGATTTAAACTTGTCTAAAGCTTCTGATTTTTCTTTGAGAAACATTACCCAAGTCATTCTAGAGTAATCATTAATCAACAACATGAAATACATGTCACCATGAAAGCTTATTATTCTTGTGAGTCCACACAGATTTGTATGCACCAACTCCAAAGGTCTGGTGGTAGAGTTATTTGATCTTGAAATTCTTCCTTGTTTGCTTCCCAATCTAGCATTCCTTGCAAGTTACATTGACAAGCTTTGTAATTATTGGTACATCCCTCACAGCTTGAGTAGAGTTGATCCTTACTAGATTGTCAAAGTTGATGTGACACATTATTTTATGCCATAGCCAGCTTTCATTAATTTGAGTCATAAGGCACATACCTTTAGCAGAATATATTGTTGCGGTATCATGCTCCACTCAGGTGCTATGGATGAAACAAACCTTGAAGGATATCAAAGTTGAGTATGATGAACCAATTCCTATTCTTTGTGATAACACAAGTGCCATAAATATTTCAAAGAATCCAGTGATGCATTCAAAGACAAAACATATTTCAATTAAGTATCACTTTTTGAGAGAGAAAGTTGTAGAGAATGAGGTGAAGCTTGAGTATGTGACTACAAAAGATCAAGTTGTTGATATATTCACTAAGGCTCTTCCAAAAGACACATTTGAGTATCTCTGAGAAAAATTAGGGGTTATTGCCCCTCCTTCTTTGAGCTAGATGCATAAGGAGATACATCAGTCCAGTGTGCCTCAAAGTACATTTCTGTTTGGATTGATGTTGGAGGCTACCCTTTAGGGGGAGTAGGTAGTGATCAGACATGATTGCTGGAATTAGGGGGAGTAAAGAATGATTCTAGATTGTTCAAAGCAATAGTGTGTAAGTATGTGCAATAGAAGAGATGTAATGCCCTTTTCCATTGATGTCAAAGGGGGAGAGAGATCATGTGAAAAACTTAGGGTGAGAAAGAGTTCAGATGTGTAAAGAGAAAGGAGGAGAAGGTGATTAATTCAAGAATTCACATCAATGTTGCTGTGATAGGTGACAATCAGATATGCAAACATAAACCAACGAGGAACATAAACAAATATAAATTGCCTCCCTTGCACAAACAAAGTCCCTACACCAATCGAGCGAATTGAAATGCACCCTATTCCAATTGATTACTCTTTGCTCCTTTGAGATGTGGATTGCTCTAAAATTGTAATGTAACTATGATCTCCCAAGAATTATTACGACAACATAAGTTTACTTAAATGAGAGATGGTTGAAAATGGAGAATGAAGCTTCTTTTTATAGACCTGAGAGATATTAGATCAATGGTTGAGGATGATTGGAGAGATCAACGGTTGAGGAAGGTTGAGAGAATGTGTGCAAATCAGAAGAGGATGAGTGTCCAAGCCCTTTCATGAGCTATGGGAGTTAACAGAATAGATTGAGGAGTTGACTAAATAGATTTATCAATTAAGTGAATTGATTGACCAATGAACTAAATTGATTGATTATTTGACTGAGTTGATTGCTCAGTGAACTGAATTGATTGATTAGTTAACTAGATTGACTGATTAGTTAACTGATTTGATTGCTTAGTGAACTGATTTGATTGATGAGTCAACTTTCTTGATTGATCTATTAACTGATTCTAATTGGAGGAATTTATGGTGGGTGAGGATAAATGGGAAATTAAATAATTTATTTATTTAACTTCATGTGCACATGGATAATTGAATTAAATATTAACTTCAATTCAATTTGGAGGAAATAGATTATTTATATAAATATTTTTGAATTTATTTATTTAATTTGGAGGGAAATTGATTTAATTAAATAATTAGAATTATTTAATCAAATAAAGAGGAATAAATTGAATTAATTATATAATTGGGATTATTTAATCAATATGGAAGATAAGATTGAATTAATTAAATAATTGGAATTATTTAATCAATATAGAGGAATAAATTGATAGATGAACTTAATCAAATAATTAATAATTATTTAATCAAAGTGAAGCATGGCAGGTGTATGCGTGATATGGAAACGTGTCAATTTTAGGTGTCTACATTTTGCCCCTCTTTGAGATGGTGTTGTGAAGTAGCATTATTTCAAAGAAGATTAAAACATAATGCTAGGTTGGATAGAGGAAGATTTTGGTTTAGAAGAACAATATGATTGGATTAGAAATGATGATGCCCCAGTCATGTAGAAGAAGTACCTAGTAGATTAATTAATAGGTTGAAGGATGCCCCCTCGAGAGGACAAATGAATTGGAAGAATACGGGTGTGCTCTCGAAATGAATGGATATGAAGAAAAGGAGATAGAAGATGGAGAACGACATAGCGAAAAATGGAGAAGAGAAAAGGATGGATAAGTAGAATGATGGAGACAAAAGATTAACACATGATTGATAATCAAATGATGAGGATAGAATAAATGATTGAATGGGAGAAGTTATGCTAATATGTATAATAGAGCAATCCTTTATTTGATATAGCATATGGATATTATGTACCAAGGTATGAGAACTAGGGTGACCATGTATCCATGCATAAGACAATTGACTCTGCAAACAAACGGGTTGAGTTTATTACTAGTAGGTATAATATAACCTTGTCGGATAAGTGAGTGGAAAATAGTCTTGGTGTAGAATAGTCTTAATACAAAGAAGGTCTTTGCAGAGCCTTAGATGTAAAAGATATTGATATGCAAGATGCTAATCCCATCACACACAAGATAGATATTAGACCTAATAGGATAATTGTTGCAAGTATGGGCCTAACCAGTGTTGTCATTGATGTCAACATACTCCTATTGCATTGATGAAAAGGATTGGATGAGCTGAGTGCTGAGGATATTGAGAAAATTAGTCCTAATCAGGAACAGAGAAGAATAGTGAAGACAGTAAGGTAAAAGTCCAAGATAAGATGAGTATCAAAGGATGCAGTTTAAAGGGTTTATAGATATGTGTCATAAGATGATCCAGTAAAGATTTTAGAGGTCCGCATGAAGATCTAAAGAAGTTGTGGCTGTTCAAGTAAAACCGGTTCTGGTAGGTGTTCAGAGGTGACAGAGTGACACAGATAGGTCCGGTGAGATCTGGAAATGCATTATCCCATTCTGCGGATTTGAGGGAGTATTGAGGAAGTCTTTGTGAAGTGTAAACTTGATTGGTTCATGGTTTGAAGGTCCGCAAGCATCTATTCCTTTGTAACAGTGATGACAGACCGTGTTCTTGAGGTTCCAGATGAAGAAGAGAAGGATTTCAGTAAACAGATGAAGTATGGATGTTCTTGATGATTCAGGAAAACTTTGTTGCAAGTATGAGGATAACCAGTGTTGTCATTGATGTCAACATACTCATATTGCATTGATAAGAAGGATTGGATGAGCTGTGTGCTGAGGATATTGAGAAAATTAGTTCAATCAGGAACAGTGAAGAACAACGATGAGAAGAAGGCAAAAGTACTCAATAGGTTGAGGATCAGAGGATGCGGATTAAAGGGTTTGTAGATATGAGTCTTGAGATGTTCCAATTAAGATTTCAGAGGTCCGCATGAAGATATGAAGAAGTTGTGATCGATCAAGTAGAACCGGTTCCAGGAGATGCTCCGGAGTGAAAGTGTTACAAAAAGGTCTGGTGAGATCCGTAAGTGCATTGTCCTACTCTGCGGATTGGAAGGAGTGTTTGGGATGTCCTCGTGATGTGTCATCTCGATTTGTTCATGGTTTGGAGGTCCGGCAGTGCCTTTGTGATTGTGACAGTGGTGACAAACTGTGTTCTTGAAGTTTCGGATGAAGAAGAGAAGAATTCCAGTAAGTAGAAGTGTGGATGTTCCTGGTCATTCAGGAAAGCTTGTGAAGGCTTTTGGATCATGTTGAGGTTGTGTTGTTGGTCCACATTAGTGTTAGAGCCTGGAATTGAAGATATACTTCTAGATGAAGATGTTCTTGTTCAGGTTGGCCGACCAGATGAGTTATTCATATTGCGAATGTTTTTGTGGATGATTGCCGACTTAGATGATTGTTCCTAAGTCAATGCCTTGTATAAATAAAGGTTTGTGAATTCATTTTGAAGTGTGTCATGGAGCGGATGAGTGTGGTATAGAGAAAGAGCGAAAGGCAGAGTAGAAGTGTCTCGGGCTTAAATGGAACTGATCCAGACATGGTAAAGATGTCAATCTCCAGTTCAAGTTTGTAATACTTGTTATCTTGTAGACAGTGTGTCTCTTGTAGGCAGTGTGCCTCCTTGTGAGCAGTGTGCTCAGGCAGTGAGCCCTAATTGGCATGTGCCATCTATTTTTCTTATTCTTCTAACAGAGAATAATCCTTGGGTTAATCACCCCGTGGTTTTTCCCTTGACCAGGTTTTCCACGTCAAAATCTTGGTGTCTAATGTGTTAATGTTTATCTGCTCTGGTGTTTATGCTTGATGCTTTCATGAATGGTTAATTGATATGCTATTAAGTAACAAAGAAGAATCAAGTGTTTGAAGTAGAAGCAAGTTTTTGTACAATTGATTCACCCCCCCTCTCAATTGTATGCCCTAGATCTAACAATTGGTATCAGAGCTAAGTTCCTCCTAACAGAGTCTAACAGCTCGAGGAAGATCTGGGAATTCAAATGGATGCATATGGTTTAAGGGAGAAACTCAAGACTGCCCTTGATGATCTTGAACAGTCAAACTCTGAAGTCAATGAATTAAAAGAAAGACTCAAATAGGCTGATCATTTCATGAAAGAACTAAAAAACAAATTAAGTCTCTCTATGAAAAAGAGAAAGGAGCTGCTTCAGCAATTGGCAAGTCAAGGTGTAGCAAATGATGCAAATGAAGAGCTGAATGAGAAAACCAAGTTATGTGAAAAGTTATCAAAAGAAATCATTATGGTAAGACATGAAATGGAATTAGGAGTTATGAAGTTTACCCAAGAAGTTGAAGAGAAAATAAAAACTGAAGATAATCTAAGATAATCTCTCAAAGAGAAATCAAAAGATTGCCACCAGATGGATAGAATTATCAGACATCTTGAAACTGATCTTGAAGATGCTAAAAAAATGAAGAAAAACTTGAGGATCAAATTGTCTCTCTCAAAAGGGGTCTTCAAACAACAAATGAATATAAAGAGAAATTCAAGATAAGTTCTACTCAACTTGAAGTTCTTCTTGGAAGTCAAAAGAAGGTAGATGACAAGTGTGGTTTGGGATATGAGAAAGGAGAAAGCTCCGGATCCGGTCAGAAGAATTTTGGATTAGAAAATCCAAGAAACAGGCCTAGAAGACCTCTGGTAAGACAACCCAATACTCAAAGATATCCATCCTTCAATGGATACTGCCACAGCTGCAATCACTTTGGTCACAAAGCTAATCAGTGCAGAAAGAGAATGAATCAGACTAATTCATCCTTCTCCGGAGAGTGTTTTAACTGCAAAAGGTATGGTCACAAATCTCATGAATGCAGAAATATGCAAATGAACAAATCTTTCAATGGTAGATGCTTTGCATGCAATAGAATAGGTCATATGGCTAATCAATGCAGATCAAGAGGATATCAATCAAATATGCAAAGAAATGTTGTTTGCCAAATTTGCAATAGATCCAGTCATATTGCAAAATTCTGTAGAAGCAAGAATCAGGACAAAAGAGGTCCGGTATATCATAATCAGAATCAAGATAAGGGGAAACAAAAAGTGAATGCGGATGAAGTTAAAAGTTAGATGAACAAGATTTGGGTAAAGAAAAGTACAGAGAATGTAGAGGTTGGATCTGCACCAAACTCTGGCGCTGATATTCCTTCCAGAAATTAAAAAATGAGCTTTGGCTCAGGGGGAGACACAAAGAAAACCTTGTTCCCCCAGCCAGTCAATTGGTGCCAGAATTGGCACAAGAAGAGTTGCGGATTGAAGGGTTCATAAGGGAAACATCCAAACAAACTATGGTTAAGATTTGGAAGATCCGCAAGATGTTTAAAGATTAGGATTGATCCGGTTCTTCAAGTCATCCGAATAAAGCAAACCGGATTGAAACTAAAATGTCTGAGGTCTGATAGAGGTGGTGAATTCACATCCGGTGAGTTCATAGACTTTTGTGAGAAGCATGGTATAAAGAGACAGTTGTCTGCTCCTAGGACTCCACAGCAGAATGGAGTAGTTGAGAGAAAGAACCAGACCGTCCAAGAAGCATCCAGGACAATGATGATGGAAGCAAATGTTCCTCAGATGTTTTGGAGAGAAGTTGTCAGCACTGCAGTCTATACTCTCAATCGAGTTCAAATCAGAAGCAATATCGGTAAGACTCCTTATGAACTTTGGTTTGGTATAACTCCTACTGTGAGATATTTCAGAGTATTTGGTAGCAAATGTTACATCAAAAGAGATGAAGATCTAGGAAAGTTTGATGCTAGAAGTGAAGAAGGAATTTTCTTGGGTTACTCCACTCAAAGCAAAGCATACCGGTGTTACAATAAGAGACTGTGAAAGATGATAGAAAGTACAAATGTGAAGGTTGATGAAGGAATTGAAAAGCCCTCAAGGTTTTATGAATATGATGAAGATGATCTGAATGATTCTCTGGTTCAAGGAGCTCAAACCCCCTCTGAAAATCAGATTCAGACTGATCTAGTAAATCAAGAAGAAGAGGTTTGTCTGAATGAGCTTGATCAAGAAACAATAGTGCAAGAAACTCCCAAAGTTCCAAGGTATGTAACTCTAAACCACTCTGAAGATCAGATCATAGGTGACAAAAGCAAAGGGGTGCAAACTAGAAGGAAAATTGCTCAAAGTTCAGATGAATGTTGTCTGATTTCAAAGATTGATCCTAAGACAATAAATGAAGCCTACAATGATAAAAATTGGACCAAAGCAATGGAAGAAGAGTTGATGCAAATTGAGAAAAATGACACTTGGGATCTTGTTCCTAGACCTAGAAACAAGAATGTGATTGGAACCAAATGGGTCTTCCGGAACAAACTAAATGAAGTTGGTGAAGTAATCAGAAATAAAGCTAGATTAGTCTGCAAAGGCTACTCTCAAATAGAAGGGATTGATTTTGAGAAAACTTTTGCTCCGATAGCAAGAATTGAAGCAGTCAGACTATTTCTTGCATTTGCTGCCTTCAAAGATTTCAAAGTGTATCAGATGGATGTCAAATCTACCTTCCTGAATGGTGACTTAGAAGAAGAGGTGTACATTGAACAACCAGATGGATTTCAGTTATCTGAGCATGGTGATATGGTCTGCAAATTAAAGAAGACACTGTATTGTCTAAAGTAAGCCCCAAGAGCATGGTATGAGAGGCTAGACAAACATCTTTTGAAGATTGGTTTCAACAAAGGTACTGCTGATAGTAATCTATATTTCCAAATAGATAATGAAAACATCTTGATTGTTGAAGTATTTGTTGATGATATCATCTTTGGAGGAAGAGACAGTATGTGTAAAACCTTTGCAAATCAAATGCAAAGTGAGTTTGAAATGTCAATGCTTGGTGAAATGAATTTCTTCTTGGGTCTGCAAATTACTCAAACAAAGAAAGGCATTTTTATCTCTCAGACCAAATATGTGAAATAATTGTTAAGAAAATTCAGAATGGAAGATTCAAAGCCAATGAACACTCCTATGGCAACCGGATGTAAGTTGAGCGAAGGTGATGACTCTCCTAAGACAGACCAGACAAAGTACAGATCAATGATTGGTGGTTTATTGTATCTCACTCAGACTAGACCAGATATAAAGCAGGCTGTTGGTCTTGTGGGAAGATTTCAGGCTAATCCCAGAGAATCTCATGTCATGGCAATCAAAAGAATTTTTAGGTACTTGAAAGGAACAGTTGAGTATGGTCTATGGTATCCTAGAGATCAGGATTTTTCTCTTCATGCATATACAGATGCAGATTGGGCAGGAGATGTGGATGATAGGAAGAGTACAAGTGGAGGAGCATTCTTTTTGGGCAAAAGATTGGTTTCTTGGCTAAGCAAGAAACAAGAGGCAATATCTCTGACTACAACTGAAGCAGAATACATTGCAGCAGAAGGTAGTTGCACTCAACTTTTGTGGATGAAGCAAATGCTAAGAGATATTCAAATAGAATATGAGGAGCCTATCATAATTTTCTATGATAATTCAAGTGCAATAAATATTTCTAAGAATCCGGTGTTGCATTCTAAGACCAAGCACATATCTATCAAGTTTCACTTTCTGAGAGAACAAGTGAACAAGGATGAAGTCAGATTGGAGTATGTACCCTCCAAGGATTAGATTGCAAATATTTTTACTAAACCTCTTCCCAAGGACTCTTTTGAGTATCTTAGGGAGAAGTTAGGGGTCATGGCCCCTCCGGTGATGAACTAGGATGCACTGATGTGCATCAGTCTGGTGGATATCACAGTCATATCTTGTGATCCAGATTGATGATGGGGAGCTGCTACTAAGGGGGAGTAGCTAGTATGATTCTGATGTGTTAGAATTGCAAGTATGAGCCCTTTGCCATTGATGTCAAAGGGGGAGAGAAGACATGTGAAAAACAAGTGGTTGATGATCAAAGGGGGAGCAGTAAAGGAAGAGAAGACATGTGAAGAGTTGTTGCTGATAGGGGGAGTTGTGACAGAAAGGAGAAGTTCTTGTCTTGATGGTTTTTCACATCATATGTTGCCATCAATGACAAAGGGGGAGATTGTTGCAAGTATGAGGATAACCAGTGTTGTCATTGATGTCAACATACTCATATTGCATTGATAAGAAGGATTGGATGAGCTGTGTACTGAGGATATTGAGAAAATTAGTCTCAATCAGGAATAGTGAAGAACAATGATGAGAAGAAGGCAAAAGTACTCAATAGGTTGAGGATCAGAGGATGTGGATTAAAGGGTTTGTAGATATGAGTCTTGAGATGTTCCAGTTAAGATTTCAGAGGTCTGCATGAAGATATGAAGAAGTTGTGATTGATCAAGTAGAACTGGTTCCGGGAGATGCTCCGGAGTGACAGAGTGTTACAAAAAGGTCCGGTGAGATCCAGAAGTGCATTGTCCTACTCTGTGGATTGGAAGGAGTGTTTGGGATGTCCTCGTGATGTGTCATCTCAATTTGTTCATAGTTTAGAGGTCCGGAAGCACCTTTGTGATTGTGACAGTGGCGACAGACTGTGTTCTTGAAGTTCCAGATGAAGAAGAGAAGAATTCAGTAAGTAGAAGAAGTGCGGATGTTCCTGGTCATTCAGGAAAGCTTGTGAAGGCTTTTGGATCATGTTGAGGTTGTGTTGTTGGTCTGCATTAGTGTTAGAGCCCAGAATTGAAGATATACTTCTGGATGAAGATGTTTTTGTTCAGGCTGGCTGACCAAATGAGTTATTCATCTTGCGAATGTTCTTGTGGATGATTGCCGACTTAGATGATTGTTCCTAAGTTGATGCCTTGTATAAATAAAAGTTTGTGAATTCATTTCGAAGTGTGTCATGGAGCGGATGAGTGTGGTATAGCGAAAGAGTGAAAGGCAAAGCAGAAGTGTCTCGGGCTTAAATGGAACTGATCCAGACATGGTAAAGATGTCAATCTCCAGTTCAAGTTTGTAATACTTGTTATCTTGTAGACAGTGTGTCTCTTGTAGGCAGTGTGCCTCCTTGTGAGCAGTGTGCTCGGGCAGTGATCCCTAATTGGCATGTGCCATCTATTTTTCCCTTGACCGAGTTTTCCACGTCAAAATCTTGGTGTCTAATGTGTTAATGTTTATCTGCTCTAGTGTTTATGCTTGATGCTTTCATGAATGGTTAATTGATATACTATTAAGTAACAAAGAAGAATCAAGTGTTTGAAGTAGAAGCAAGTTTTTGTACAGCTGATTCACCCCCCCTCTCAGTTGTATGCCCTAGATCTAACAAACTTGTGTAGGTCTCTGGATCGTGTCCAGCTCGTGTTGGTGGTCCGCATTGGAGTTGGAGCTCACAATTGAAGAACAACTTCCAGATGATGGTGTTCTTCCTGAAGACTAGCCGACCGGATGTATTACACATCTTGTGGATGTTCTTATAGATGTTTGTTGACTTAGATGATTATTCCTAAATCGATGCCTTGTATAAATAAGGAGTTGTGAAGTCATTTCAAAGTGTGACTTTTGGGGATGAGAGTGGTGTAGCAAGGAAGAGAGTGAAAGGTAGAGCAGAAGTTTTTGGCTTAAATGGAATTGGTTCAAGCATGGTGAAGATGCTATTCTCCAGTTCAAGTATGTGATACTTATTATTTTGTAGACAGTGATTCTCTTGTAGGCAGTGAGCCTCTTGTGAGCAGTGTGCTCGAGCAGTGAGCCCTAATTGGCATGTGCCATTTTGTTCTTTCTATTCTTCTAATAGAGAATACAATCTTGGGTTAATCACCCCATGTTTTTTCCCTTAACCAAGTTTTCCATGTCAAAATCTTGGTGTCTTATGTGTTGATGTGTTTCTGCTCTGGATTTAATGCAATATGTTTCCATGATTGATTTATTGATATGCTGCTAAATCACTAAGAGGATTTAAGTGTGTAATTGCAAAGAAAGTTTTGGACAACTGATTCACCCCCCTCTCAGTTGTCTGCCCTAAGACTAACAATAATAAAGTCATCTCTCAAACATAGCATATGAAAGCAATGACTATGCCCCAGTTTTTACAATATTGCCACATACCAAGATATAGAAAGATCATGGTAGCTTTGACTGTGTATTTTAAAGCGATAAAAGATAAATCAAAAAGCAAAATTAAACAGCTTATAAAACCAATAGACAACCAACATGTTTTCTTGCCAAAGAGGGTATTCCAGAAAGATTTGAGGCCTTATCATAGGAAAGATGTATCCGTTAAAGGATTTGGATCCAAGATGTATGGATATACCTAGATATAGGCAAATGGTATGCGGTGACATATTATTGTTAGGAGTAGTCTTTTTGTTTAAGATTTGATAAGCTTGTAGCTTTCGAAAAAGATGCATAGTTCATTTTTGCTTGAGTTAGTCATGTCTAGGTGGTAGATGGATAGGATGGATTGTGGTAAATGGATGCAGTGACAAAGATGAATTTATTATGGGTTGAGATGGAGGATGGGGTGAATCATATGTGCCTGAGTACTGGATACTTCCTTCATATTCCAGACTGCCTACATACCCTGTATCCACGGGATCAAGGTACATTACGATGACGACGATAACGATGATATGTAGTTCTGGGAGGGGTGATGAATGTGTCGATTGATTAGGTGTGATGAAAGTGAGGATGGAATATGAAAGTGTTGATGGATAGTACTGGTGAATGATGATGGTTGATTATGGTTGTTTGGATGGATGAGGGAAAGTGTGACCAATGTCTTTGATGTAAATGAGGATCCATTCCTGGCCTTAGGTTAAGGAAAATTGCCCCATTCCAGTAAAGGGTTTTATTATTATGGAGAAAGGACTGACTATGGATGGAACTGAGTATGAGCGAAACTGACTAACGATGAAACTGACTATGGATGGTACTGAGTATGGATAGAACGCTTGACAGTAACCAATTCCTAAGCCATGATAGATGGAAAATTGGGAATGTGAAGGTCAACAAGTTTTATTATGGAATGAGGTGGATAGATGGGAAGATTGAATAGATGGTAGTGCTAACTCCTAGACACATCACCTGTTTGCCAGGTTTTCACTATGGCACTTATCCAAGGCGTCTGTCTACTAGGTTTTCATCAGAGGACAAACATTTTTTTGTTATTTTTCTATTTTTTTGATTTTTTTTGTTATTTTGCTATTTTTTGATTTTTTTGTTATTTTGCTATTTTTGTTTTTTTGTTATTTTTGCTATTAGGATATTCCCCAAGGATCAGGCATAGAATTTCTTGAGATGAACACTGTTGATGGGTTCATCAAGAGGAATTCCTTCAGTTGTTGCTAGGGAGTATGCCCCTGATCCATATGCTATTGTGATGATGAAAGGGCCCAACCAATTAGGCTCAAACTTACCTTTCTTTTCTCTATCTTGCAAGTTTCTCTGATTTTCCTTCAGGACTAGATCACCTACTTGGAACCACCGTTCTTTTATTTTCTTGTTGTAGATGTGGCGTAGTCAGTTCTGGTAGACCTGAAGATGATTTAAGGCTGCAAGGCGTCATTCATCTAGAAGCTCTAATTCATGTAGCCTGGATACTATGTACTCATCTCTGTCTATCAGATGATGCAGGGAGATACGGAGTGATGGGATCTCAACCTCTATAGGCAAAACAACTTCAGTTCCATATACCAAAGCATAGGGTGTGGCTCCAGTTACGGTTCAAACACTTGTTCTATAGGCCCAAAGGGTGGGATTAAGCTGGAGATGCCAATCACGGCTGGCTTCATTGACTGTCTTTTTGAGTATTTTGAGGATTGTTTTATTCGAAGCCTTAGCTTGGCCATTGCTTTAGGGATAGTATGACATAGAAAACCGATGTTGGCTATGGTACTATGTGCATAAGGCACGGCCATCTTGGTTTTTAAAAGGTTTGTCATTATCAGTTACTATAGCCATGGGGATACCATACCGACAGATGATATAATTCAGGATAAATTTAGTAATTTGCTTGCCGGTTATGTAGGTCATGGGAATAGCTTCCACCCACTTCGTAAAATACTTAGTGGCGGTAGTTATGAATTTATGGCTGTTAGAAGAGGAGGGATGTATCTTACCTACAAGGTTGAGACCCCATTGTGAAAATAGCCATGGAGGGGTCACTGGTTGTAGCTCATGAGCAGGTGCATGATTCAAATCTACATGTTGTTGACACTGAAGGCATTTCTTGGCAAATTGGTTGGTATCTTGTTCCATTGTGGGCAAGAAATATCCTGTTCTAAGCAACTTCTTTGCTAGGTTCAGACTGACAGAATGTGCTCCACAGATACCCTCGTGTATATCTCTCAAAGCAATTTCAGCTTCTTCTGAGTTTAAACATCTTAGGAGGATACCATCGAGACTCTGTCAGTAAAGTGTATTTCCTAGGATAGTGAAATGGGAGGCTCGGCGGATGAAGGTTTTCTTTTGGGTTGATGTTAGATTAGATGGGAGGGTGTTATTATGTGTCACAACTCAATAGTTTTGAAAAGTGAATTATGATATGTGTTGTAAGATTTGTTGTTTGGAATTTCATTTTTTTAATTTTAAATTTTTGAGACCCTTTTACTTGTGCTTTAACTTGACCCTGGGAGTCCTAACTAAGTTTAAATCAACCCTAGGTTATACCCTATGGGTCTAGGGACCTTTTTGACTAGGATAACCTTGGGATAACCTCCATATGGTCACTTCAACTTCAGGGTGAAGTTAAGTGACGAATTTAGAAGCATGGGGACAATGGGATGAGTGGAATCCACACTCAGGCCCACTTCCAAGTCATGGAGCAACTCCATGATCCCCTAATAATGGAGTGCTTGTCTCCTTGTGCCTCTCTTTTGGTGGGGTTCCCCTTAATGAGGGTGGTGTGTCACCCACTCTCTCTTATTTTAGTTTACTTATTGTATTTTATTTCTACATGTGGGCTATTATGGGGGACCTCTTGAGTGGGATTAATTGTTTTAAGTCCATTAGGGATAATGGATAATGAGTGGGTTTATTTTATTAATTCCACTTGGGATAGTGGGGATATTTTATTAATTCCACTTGGGATAGTGGGGTTATTTAAATATTACAATCTTACAATAATAAATTTTTAATTCATCCACTATGAATTTAAAATTCACAGATAATGTGAGCCCTTGATCTCAACTCTTGATCCTCACCTTCCATTCACTTCTCAAAAAATTATAAATGAGACCCTTCTCTAAGCAATTGGGAGACAGGATTTTGCAGGGGAACTTCATTTTTTGTGCAGGGGAAACTTCATTCTTGCAGGAGGGGACTTCATTCTTGCAGGGGGACTTCATTCTTGCATTCTTATCATGCCTAATTTCCTCTAGGAAATCTTCTTCTGGCATCCTCATAATGCCCAATTCTTTCTCTATTCTTCTCTTCATAGCCTCATAATGCCAAAATTATTCTAGCCATCCTATATCCTCCATTCATCATCCCTTGCTTGTAATCATAGAGAGATTATTTTGTTTTTGAGAAGGGAGATTTGGAGAGGAGGCTAGAAAGGAACTCTACATCAACTTTATCCATTAAAGGGCTTTTTAAGGTTGGATTTCATGGCTTTTCCTTTGTATTTCTATTTGTTGCATGAAGGATGTGTGAAAATTATTTATTTGCTTGTGTTGTAAATTTTGTTATTGTGGAAAAATTTTATTGGGATGTTGACAGAGCTTCTTCCACTTGGGAGAAATGCTCATCAAGTGTGGGGTAGGGGAGGAGTGATCCTCCTCGAGTGCATGCCTTGTTTCTTTTGGGATGTTGAAAGTCTTGAGGGCATTTGTGTGACTTTGAGAAATTGTGTTATTTGGCTTGAGAATCAAAATATGAACTCCTTAGAATCTTTGTTGGCAAATTGGCTTGAGGCCATGAGAAAGAAACTGTGTTGAAATTTAATTGAAGGGTGACACTCTAGAGTTGAGTGTGTCCACTCTCCTACCCCTCTTTAAACTCACAGTGGATGAGTTTTGTGTTGTGTAAATATCTATGGGTGTATTTGTGTTTTTGTGTGTTGTGTTTATCTTGTTGTGAAGTGGTGTTGAGCTTAAAGTGGAGTTGAAGAGTTTTTCTATTTTGGGAAATATTTTATTTTCCTTTACTCTTAAGGGATCTTGGTCTTTTAATAGCTTCATCCTTGTTGATTTTACAAGAGGAGAACATTCTCTCTCTTTCGTTGTATAATTTGGTATTTTGAAGTTGTGAGAAAGTCCTCTCTTAATGTGTTGTTAGTTGTGATTTTACAGTTCATTAAGTTTTACCATTTAGAAATGAGAAGAGGAAAAGAAAATTTGTTTTTAATAGGATATTAAAATTGTCTAGTTCCTTCTTCTCCTACTTGCAAAGTTGAGAGTTAGTTGATGTCTTAATTAAATTTGTAAAAGTATTATTTCTGTGCAAGCTTAGTAGAAATATTAGTTTTAAATTTTGTTATAAGTCAAGTTGTAATTTTGTTACCATGAAAGAAATGAAATTTGGGTTGCAGTATTGCTTTTGACATTACCGCCACCTTGAGGGTCTCTTCCTAGGATGGGGACCATTTCACTTTTTACTATTCACTATTCACTATTCACTTTGACTATTCACTTTTCACTATTTACTATTCACTTTCCACTAATCACTATTCATTTTTACTATTCACTTTTTACTTTTCTATTCACTTTTCACTATTCATTTGAAGGCAAACTATATGTAGTTTAAAACATTGACTTGAAATAGAAATTTTAATCGAGGAAAGTGGGATTTATTTATGCATAATGTATAATACGAATTGAATAGATGTTTAAACTCAGAGTTGCAATTCAGAAATACATTGTTTATACAAGTACAATCTAAAAAAGAGCATAGGTAAATATATTTTAATTTTAAGGAAGAGTTTCTCGGAAGTTTTAAAAATTATCCCAAATTAAATGACAGGAAAATGAAGAGGAAAGTATGATCCCTTCATTTACAAAGGACACTAAAAATAAACGCAAACAAGCCATCACAGGCATTCCATGAGTGGCCATTTTAAACTTAACTTTAGATTTAAAGAAGTAGCATTAGTATGTGAGTTTCTGATTTAGTAAATCATATATATTACATGGAACAAAAATATATATATGGGAATAGTACCTTCCATTAGAGGAGTTGTTTATAACAAATAAGATCACTTGTCCAATTGCATAAATATGACTATATGTTCATAACATGCTTAGGCTAGGAGTATTAAGGAAAGAGTATTGCTAGGGCTAGAAATGTTGCAAGAGAGGAACTTGCAAAGTTAAATATATAAGTTTTCTTCACAAATATGTGTTTAAGGATTCAAGTGTTTGTACATAAATTAATGTTTGTGATTTACATTTTCATGACTATTATATGATACTTTCTAATAGAGGAATTAATTTAGCATTTTCCTTATTATGTGATAATTGGTTTAATTTTATGGTGAGAACAACATCTCTCGATTACTCAAATGTTTTGAATTGATCAATCAAGAATTTTATTCCTTTCATTGTTCCCTTTTGAGTTATTCTAATTTTTCCTCGCAAATAGCTAGGTAAACTTTAATGAAACATCCAAAAACTCAAACAAATCACAATGTTTGGTTTTTACAGTACCTCTGTGTCATGTTTACGAGTAATGTCGTCGCGTTGAACCAAGTACCTCGTGCCTAACATAGCTGCAACAACGATGTCTGGGCACCGTCCCTCTAAATCATCGGGGAGAAATAAGGAACATGTATAAGTTAAATCCATAGGAAGGGAAAATCTCCTCGGATACCTGACTAAAAAGATTAAGAAAGAGAAAAAGGTGAGACTATAAAAAAAATTGTTGTAGGACGATCAACAGGAAGACCTCATCAGGGAAATATGCGTGATACGTAAATTAATCACACTTGAAAATTTAAATGCCAAACACTCCCGGGAGGTGTGTTTACAATATTAGTTTCTTTGAAATTTTGTCTCTGTATCATTTGAGTGAATGGGCAGTCGGTGAAGAACTATGTACCAACCACAGTTACATAAACATAGTGTAAGATAGAACTACATGTTCGCATTCGTCGTGTAGATCACATCCGAAGGAGGGGGCCTTGATCCCATGGATACAGGGTATGTAGGCAATCTGGACGGCGAAGGATGCCCCCAGTACTTAGGTCCCCTGGATGTAGGGATTCCTACATAACATCGTGATCTTAATTCTCTGAGCAGTGATTACTAAGTTGTGTTAACATGAGATTGTTAAGTTAATTTTGTGCAGATGATAAGGATACAATTACTAGAGGAGAAGCAAGCTATCGAAAATGAATGTAGGATGTAATGCATGAACTGACTCATTGTTCTTTTAGGTTATCTTACATAATGTACCTTCTCTCGTAATGTACTCTCTTCACTAGATTTAAAATTGGTGATCTTTTAAGAACCTGATGATTCCTGGAAACTAAATTTCAAGTTTCATCGCATTGCTATAGCATACATTAAGCATTTCTAGAAGAATTTCACATTTCCTACATCTGCCAGATCAAAAATTTTATTCATTGGTATTTTTGAAATCAGAGTTTAATGTTATTTGATTTAGGATGAGTCGGGTCCTTACATTATGAAGGTAGTTGTATATATCCTTATACCATGTCGAGTTGGGACCAACAAGCTCAAAAATGATTTTAGTTTGTGGAATATGAACAGACGGTACCAGCAGCTATTCAACCAAGAATTCACAATTTTGTATGTTGGTTGGCATGTCTAGAAGAGACCCAATAGTTGCCATAGCATCGGCAACCTTATTGTTAACTCTTGGGATTTGATCAAAGGAAATACTACAAAAATGTTGTTTATAGTTGTCGACCATTTTCTTGTAGGGAATTAACTTATCATCCTTTGTTTAATACTTGCCTGTGACCTGGTGAATAACAAGTTGAGAATCTCCGTAGACCTGAAGCTATTTGATGTTCCACTCGATAGCCATTAAGAGACTTGTTAACAATGCTTCATACTCGGCTATGTTGTTGGTACATGGGAAAGCAAGCTAATATGAATTAGGGATACAATCACCTTGTGGGGTGATGAAGAGGATCCTTGCGCCAGAACCATGTTGCGTGTATGATCCATCAAAGTATAGTTTCCACTCAATTGGTGTAGAAAGGTTAAATATCCCTTCATCTAGAAACTTTGATAGCATGGGGTGCGTATCTATTAATGGTACCTCAGCTAGTTGATCTGTGATTACCTGCCCTTTGATAGCCTTTCAGTCCACATATTCGATGTCAAACTCAGTTAGGATCATTACCCATTTCGTGAGGCGACCTGTAAGAGTTGCTTTGGAAAGCAAGTATTTCAATGGATCAACCTTGGATATAAGCTTTGTATGTTGGTTTAACATATAGTGTCGCAACTTTTGGGAAGTGAAAACTACTGCTAAATAGGTTCTTTCCATAAAGGTATAGTTGAGCTCATATCCTACTAGAGTGCGACTGATGTAGTAAATTCCTTGTTCCTTGCCTAAGTCATCGTTTTGTGCAAGAACTGCCCCCAAGGCTGCTAATGTAGTGGAGATGTAAAGCAATAGAGGTTTCCCTATTACCGAAGGCATCAACACTGGTGGTGAAGCAAGATAAGCTTTTAGCTATTCAAATGCATCTTGGCACTTACCATCCCATTTGAATGAGACATCCTTGCGGAGTAAGTGCGAGAAGGGGTGACACTTATTAGCCAATTATGAAATGAACCACCTGATGCACTGTAGCTTTCCCTGAAGACTTCTTCATTGTTTAAGGTTACTCGAAGGAGATATTTCAACAATAGATTTGACCTTTGCAGGGTCAACCTCAATACCTCATCTTGATACAATATATCCCAGTAGCTTGCCTAATGTGACACCGAAGACACACTTCTTTGGATTTAGCCTTAGTTGATATTGCTCTAGCCAATCAAATATCTGCTCTAATACTTTCAAGTGATCTTCCCTTGTAGACTTACCTAGGAGGTCATTGACATAATCTTCCATAATGGTATGAAACAAATCATGAAAGATTACCGTCATCGCTCTTTGGTAAGTAGCGCAAGCATTTTTTAGGCCAAAAGGCATGACCTGCCAACAATAGTTGCTCCAAGGACATGTGAAAGATATTTTATCTTGGTCCTCGGGTGTGATCATGATTTGGTTGTAGCTAGAAAAACTATCCATGAGGGAAAGCATTTCATGGCCCGCCCTTAAGTCCATGATGATGTCGATGCTGGGTAATGGGAAATTATCTTTAGGACAGGCTTTATTCAAGTCTCTAAAGTCTTCACAAATGCGAATGTCCCCATTCAGCTTAGAAACAGGTACCAAATTTGAAACCCACTCGGTATAATTCATAGGACATATGAATTTGGTATTAAGTAGCTTCTCAAGCTCGACTTTGATCAATAGAGCAATTTGTGGGTGCATCTTGCATAATTTCTGCTTGACTGGTTTAGCTCCTGGTAAAATTGATAGATGATGGACGACTAATGCCGGATCCAATCTTGGCATGTCAGCATAAGTCCATGCAAAGTTAATTGCCCTTTTATGAAAGAACTTCATGAAGTCCTTATGTTCTTGTTGAGACAAAGAAGCTGCTGAGAATGTAACCTTGGGGTTTTAGACTATGCCAAGATTCATTTCCTAAGATTTCTCCACCAATAAAGAAGACTTCTCCTGATATTTCGATGGTGGGGGAAGGTCAAATATTTCATCCTCAGGCGCCTCAGAGAGGTTTTGACCATTGGATGAATCCTTTCTTTTTACTATTTTGAGATCAGAAGGTGCCACAATGTGGTTTTCACCTAAGGATCAATTTATTTTATTCATATTTTTGCGACTGAATATTTGGTATTCTCCCTGAAATATGTGATAGGAGAGAGATCCATGACAAAACCTGTTTTATGGTCACCTTGCAGTATACCATCTCGAAGTCCCAGAAATTCTGCAAGTGCTTCATCCTTTTGAAAAGTGTCTAGGATAGGAGGCCCTTGTTGGTCCCAATCGATTAGGTATGGATATACAAGGGAAATGGTTTGTGTTTTGGTTTTAGAAGTAAGGGATACAGATGAGATCATAAAGATAAAGGATTCCTGAAATAAATCCATGAGGTGAAGGTGGGAATCATCAATGGTATCCTCCATAGAAGTCTCTTCTACGGGCCAAGCCTTAGCTACTTCGTCGAGTATAAACTGGATATTTGGGGAGTTGGATACCATATTTATTAAGTTTCCTCATGACAGATATGGATTCTGAAGTTCCTTGCTCATGGAGTCTAAGCCCACCTTGTCCTTTATAGCCCATATTCTTTACAATGTGATGGTCATTATTGTACTTGTCCACAGGTAGGATAACTGGTTCCTTTTCATCTTGGAAAAGCCAAGAGGGTATATCTTCAATGTGTTCATCGTCTAGGTTGCATTCATGGATGAAGATAGTTGGGGGTATAGGTTTGATGGCCTTCTTCTTGCTTACTTTTGTCACAAGAGGTTTACCATAAGACTCTGGTGATAAGGGCAAGTTCCCTACACAACAAGAGTTCTGCAAGTCATACTCTCCAAACCCTACGTTCTTGTACTGAACCTTGACCTTGGGTATGTCTTTCTTAGGCGATGTGGTAGATAAGGTAGTTGGATCAACATATGAGGATGAAGGATGAGCGGCTTCATTTTTGGGTACTTGGTTGGAATTCTGGTATCTACCTTGCATGGTGTGACAAAATTCGAAAGAATTAAGATCTCCAGGAATGGTAACTTATGTACCATGGTAGGGGAATTTCAAACATTGGTGATAGGTTGAGGGTACGACCTGCATGATGTGAATCCATGGGTGACCAAGGGTGATGTTGTATGGGAGGTCAAGGTCCAATACCTGACATTGAGTTTCTACGAAGGTTGGCCCCACTTTGATAGGTAAATGAATGACTCCCTCAGATTCCCTTTCGATGTCATCATAAGCCTTGATTGTCATTGTTTTGGATGAATCAATAGCATCAGCAAAATATCCCAATTGTTTTAACAGGTTTAAAGAATAGATATTGAGATCAGCACCACCATCTATAAGGACTCGCTTGACTCTACGTTGTTGGATGTACACTTCAATGTGTAAGACTTCATTGTGACATGAATTTTGGAAAGGTATATCTTGTTCTGTGAAGACCAAGTGATGTGGAGAGGCGATATGTCCTATCATGGCTTTGAATTGGACAATGTTAATGTTTTTGGGGACAGTTGAGTCTTTGAGGACCTTCTCAAGGATGTCCCTATGTTCAGGTGAAGCGCGGAGGAGATCGAGAATGGATATGAGAGATGGATTTTTACCGAAGTGATCGAGTGGGTTTTACTCTGGAGCTTGTTGACTATTTGAGGTTGCTCGGTAACACGACCTCGATGGGTGGTTACAGCATAAACAGGAGCTTTCCCTTTGATGGTAAGAGTGGATACCGTACTTTCGCTAAAATGAGCAACAACTGAATCATATATCCCTGACAAATTATTTACACCTTTACCTTTATTGTTGGCATTGTTTCCTTTTCCATGAGGAGGGAATGGATTTTCATAAATACCAAGGTCTTTATTTGCTTTTGGTAGAGGAGTGCCATCAATGACAACTTCTCTGTGATTAATGAGGTTTTGGATGAGGGTTTTTAGTTTCATACATCCCATCATTTTGTGTCCTTTCGTGCGATGGAATTCACAGTAATCAGTGTCCTTGTATCACGTGGGTTTAAAAGATGGTTTATCGTATTGTCTTGCTTCTAGTAATGTGATTAAGCCATTTTGTATCAATTTCTTGAGGATATTTTTGATGGGTTCCCCTAAGGGAGTGAATCTGTGTTTGGTTGTAAAGTCTAGTTTTGGATTGTCTTTGAAAGGGGTGGCATTGTCCTTTTGTGGTGTTTCGAGTGTAAGAGGTGTTTGGACTATTTGGACATGTTTGGCATCCACAACACCATCTCTGACAACATTCTTGTTTTTATCCCAAAAGTGGGGCTTGCCATTTGATGTAGGAGTATTGTCTTTTGTCTCTTTGAAGATTTTTACCAGTCCTTTAGCGATAAGGGCCTTTTCTGTGTTGGCTCCTTTTGAAATGACTTCCTCAAAGGAACTAGAATAGTGCATTTGAAGCCGAAAGCTAAGTTCTTGGTTTAAGTTTTGGACAAATATGTTGACCTTTTTTTTTTCAGGTATTTGCCGAGGGCATCTACTGGCCATGTTCCTCCACCATTGCAAGAATGAGGTGAATGTTTCTCCATTTCTTTGTTTGTTGTTACATAAGTCTATCATGGATACTTCTTGTTCAATGTTAAACGAGAAATGGTTAACAAACATCTTAGCAAGATTACTAAAGGATTTAATACCCAGAGGTAATTGTGAAAATCAATCCATGGCTTGCCCTCCAAGGCTTCGAGGAAAGAGGCGTAAGAGATATGTATCGTCGTGAGCAACCTCTAAACAAGCCATGTAGAATTCTTGTAAATGCTCTTGAGGATCGCCTTTTCCTTTGTATTTGTCAAATTTAGGTACCTCAAAGTTTTTAGGAAAAGGGAGCATTGGGATAGTGCGATCAAACAGATAAGGACAAACTTCCTTGAATGAGAAAGTCTTTTTAACACTACCAAGTGTAAGATCATAAATTTGTTTTTGTATTGTTTGGATTGTGAGGTCCATCCCGGATGGTGGTGGTGGTGGTGTATGATATTGATTGGTGGAAGAAGAAGGTGGTTGTTGAAAGTTGGGAGGTGTTTGTTGGTAATTTTGGTTTGGATAATGGTGATAGTTGGGTGGGGGTTGTTGGTCGCTTTGAGTTTGAGGTTGTTGGTAATTAGATGGTGGTTGTTGATAGGTTTGGTTTGGAGGTTGTTGATAGTTGGACAGAGGTTTGTTGTAGTTAGATGGTGGTTGTTGGTAATTTGGGAAAGGATTAATGGGTATGTTGGTTGTGGAAGCGTGAGCATGAGACACTTGTGGAGGATTCACACAATTGTTGTTGGGAATATATGAAGATGTTTGTTGTGGGATAGTAGAGGTGTTGTGTGGGATAGAAGAAGATGATGATTGTGATGGATAAGTAGAGGGATTATTTGGGATAGAAGTTGTGATGTTTGAGGAAGGTGGCTTTTATGACTTAAAATGGGATTGCTTGGACTAGAAGGTCGTTTTAGAGATTTAGGAGAGGGGTTGGATGGTCGTGGAGAAGATGGTGGATTGGACGTATGAGATTGGTGTTGGACACCTATGTATGATGGTTGTATGAGTGGTTCAATTGGTGTTTTGTGGAACATGTTTGTGAATGGAAGATCTTCAATTGGAAAAGAAGGTGGTAATGTGGATGTTGTGGGTAATGAAGATGGACAACGTCCACTCCCAACAGTCATGGAGGTGCTAAACATATCCCGCTCTCAGATTTGAGAAGTATCAAAATTGTAAGGCAATTTAGCTCCATTTCGAGCAAGTAGATGGAAGTAATGATCACGATTTGCCTCCAACATTTTTCCAATTTTCTCCAAGATCGCGGGGTCTTGTAGGTCATCATCTAGTTCGGGAGATTGTTCATGTGTTTGTTGATGGAGATTTTGGGATGAATAGGCACCTACCATATACCCTGGAGGAACAAATACATTAGAGTCCATGCCCATGGTAAACTTTGATGCATCAATAAGTTCTTCGGAGGTAGGTACCTCAGGATTGCCTTGCGACGGATTTGGAATGTTTTCCATGGGTTGGTTTTGTTTTGATCGAGTGGTAGGCATGTGATGTGGATGAATGATTGACTTGGTTAAGAGGTATAAAAGCTAGATCAACATATTTTTGATGATGTTTGGATTTTGATTAACTTCCCTAAAATAGACTAATGATTCTGAGACAAGACAAGATATAGTGAATTGGTCTATCTTAAAAGAATTAAGGTAGGTTGGTTCACTAGTTTGGTTGATGCTAATTGGTCTAATAGGTATAAGCTACAAAACAAACTAGGAGATTATATGATCTAGATTTTAGGATTGATAACCAAGGTAGATGGGATGATCTGATGTGTTGGGGATGGTTTTGGGAATTGATTTTGGATGAAGATGGGGTTTGATGGGGTGTGGGAAATGATTCTGAATGAATATTGGGGGGATGTTGTTTTGTTTTTTGGATTTTTAACTTTTTGACAAAGGAAAATTTAACTCTATGTTTTTGGATTTTGTTGGATTTTGGACAAATGAACAAGGCTAAAAGGTATAGATTTTACACTATGTTTTGTGGATTTTGGGATTTTTGCAAAGGAAAATGGCTATAAGATAAAGTTTTTATGCTATGTGTTTGGATTTTTGGATTTTTGAAAAAAGAAAAGGCTAAAAGGTAAATTTATATACTATGTTTTTGGATTTTTTGGAAAATGAAAAGGCTAAAAGGTAAAGTTCTATACTATGTTTTTTAGATTTTTGGATTTTAGGAAAATGAAAAGGTGAAAAGTTAAAGGTCCATACTATGTTTTTGGATTTTGTGGAGATTTTTGGCAAGAATAAAACACAATAGACAAAAGTTACAAAAGACTATTTTCAACAAAAGTGTGTATGTTTGAGGCTCCTAAAAGCCCAAGTTTTCACAAGTATAAACATAATTTTTAAACAAAACAAGCACTTTTTACCCCTAAAGACAAGGCTTCACTGTGATAATATCAGCTCACAACTTAGTTCTCCATCGACCAAATGTCATTCCATAAAGGTGTCATACATTTGCATCTTTGCGAGAGATGATAGGTAGGGATATCTCAATCTCCCCTCAGAAAGCTACAAGTAGGTCACAAGAGCTTATGCTAGCTGAGGGAATACTATCTCTTCTCAAGGGAGTCAATGGTGAGTAATCTTGAGGGCTTGTAATAATTCCCCTTGCATTGATAATTAACACAACGTTCAGAGGTGATTTAGGTGGACACTAACTACAAGGTTATTAGTAAATTCAGGGGACCAATGCCTTGTGAGCATGCGGCAAGCTACTAAAAGCATTTTCATAAAGTGTTGGTATGCCTCTTTTCAATTTGGCATCATAAGGCAAGGCTGACGTTGGTTAAGACTTGGCTTTCACCTTATCCAATTTATATAGCGGTCTGAATGAAAGGTCCGCTTAGGGTCATCCCTTTTGGATGAAGTGCAATCCAAAAGCAGGCCCTTGTAAAGGATAACTGAAAGTAAAATCAATCACATCATGCAACTAGACTAGAAGGTCCCATTATAAGAAAAAGAAGGTGCAACTAGACTAGGCACACACACGATTGTAGATGTCAATTGTCCTTTAAGAAATTGAAGTGGTTCCATTCATGTCCATTGTCCCTTAAGGAATTGAAATGTTTGCATTCATGTTCATTGTCCCTTAAGAAATTGAAATGTTTGCATTCATGTCCAATGTCCCTTAAGAAATTGAAATGTTTGCATTCATGTCCATTGTCCCTTAAGAAAGCAATGTGTTCCTAAGACTTAGTGTAAAAATGATTATCTTCAACAGACGTCCTACACCAAAATTAGATTAGTAGTCTCAATGGTTTATTGTTTTCTTCGTCATGCAATATGCAAAGGGGCCTGATGTCCACCTGTACCATTGCAAAGTTTGTTGAATCAACTTTCCAACAACTGTAAATTTGCAAAAATCTAATGTGCCTCCGAGGCCTTCCGAACTCAACGGTGAGCTCAGTTTTTGCATAGGAGGCCATTTGTGAAAATTGATTCCAGAATTTTATCCAAAAAACACCTGAATCTATAATAAAACAAACTCAACAAATGCTCACAAATAATCAAATATGGAAGATAAGATTGAATTAATTAAATAATTGGAATTATTTAATCAATATCGAGGAATAAATTGATAGATTCAAACTTAATCAAATAATTAAGATTTATTTAATCAAAGTGAAATATGGCAGGTGTATGCGTGATTTGGAAATATGTCAATTTTAGGTGTCTACAGTTGCCATCAATGACAAAGGGGTAGATTGTTGCAAATATGTGTTAACAAGTGTTGTCATTGATGTCAACATGTTTGTGTTGTCATTGGTGCCAACTGTATCTTCTGATATTGTTGTTTGTTGAGAGATTGTGTTGTCATGTTAAGGACACTGTTTGAGGTTTTGCTCTGTATTTCCTTTGTGTTTAAGAACTAAGTATGGGATTTAGATATGTTTTAGAGAAGTTTTTGAAGATGATAAATCCAAAATTTGGTGGTCAGGATTGCTATGCAGCAAAAGTTCTATTCACCAGTTTGAAGACTATGTCTGGCAGTGTTTGCAGTGTGACAGGGAGAAAGTATTTTGCTCCGCATTTCTCCATAGTTTGTTTTTTGGTCTTACAGTCTTGGAAATAAGCTTATAAGGTCCTTAGCTATCTTCATTCTAAAGAATTTTTGATTTGGTACCCTGAAAAAGAAAGTTTTTGATTAGTAGAGTTTGACAGTGTTTGTTGAGAGCAGTCTGTGATCTATCTTCAAGTGATATTTGTTGTCCTCAAGTGAGTGTTGCAAGTATGTGACTAGTCGGTGTTGTCATTGATGTCAACATATTTTTGTTTCCATTGATTTCATCTGTGCCTTTATTTTGTTACTTTCTTGTAGATATTGAGGATATTGAGAAAATTAGATCATCTGGTAAAATCAGTGAATTGCAGTTAAAACAGTGCAGAAGAATAGTCCAGAAGAATGCTCTGCATTTCCTGTAGTATGAAGATCTTTGCCTATGGATTGGAATTTATTTAGAAGCTTGTCTAAATATGCAATATCCTATGTGAGCCTCTAGAATGAAGATTTGAGCGAGTTGTGTTCCCCATAGTAAAACCTACTTTTTCTGTGTATCCAGTTGAGACAAGTTGAAAGTATTTTTCTCCTCATTCCTCCGCATTAAAGTATTTTGGTCTGTAGTTCTGGAATCAAGTCTGTGATGATGATAAGCGACCTCAACTACAATGGTTTGTGATTTGGTGCTCCGCAAGCTATCTTTTGCTTATGATAGTGGCTAGTAGTGTTTTTCTTGTGCTCTGGTTTGAAGAATCTTCTTGACAAAGTTGTTAGAGATTGTGTGGTTGTTCCTAGTGATTTCAATGTGCTTGTGGATGTCTCTTGATCATGTTCCTACATTTGGATTGGTCTACAAAGAGAAAATTGGATCATGAATGAAGATTGTGCTTGTAGACCTAGTGCTATCATTAGTCTTGGCTGACTTGGTTGATTCATCATTTGTGGAGAAGCTTTGAAGATTGTGGAAGTGTGTCGTGGCGTGGAAGATCATGTTTGAGCCCCAACTAAGGTGTGGTGTGATCTACATACATTCTTACATCTTTTCCTTAGCTAAATTTGTATTAGGTCTAGACCTATTTTATAAATGTATATTATGCCGACCTTGGAGATTATTCCAATGGTTGATGAATGTAATGCTGACCTTGATGTACATTCCAAGGTTGATGAATTGTATAAAAATGTAACCAAGTTGTGAAAATATGTATGAGCTACGAATATGAAGAGATAAAGGTGAAGATGTGAAGGAGTAGAGCAGAGGAGTTAATTGCTCTTCAATGGAACTGAACTCTGGCATAAATTAGATGCTATTTAATCAGTTCACAATTTTGATAGTGAGCCAATCTTTGGTAGTGAGCCATTTTGCAGTGAGCATCATTTTTTTGGTATTGTTCTATAACATATATATTTTGTGGGCTAACACCCACCGTGGTTTTTCCCTTTTTAGGGTTTTCCACGTAAAAATCTGGTGTCTCCTATGTTGATCATGTTAATGTGTTGAGCTTCTCATTTCATGCTTTCATGGTTTTAATTAATTGATAATTTGATGTTCATAATTGGTTAAAGTTGTAGGACAACTGATTCACCCCCCCTCTCAGTTGTCTGGTGCAGTTTAACAATTGGTATCAGAGACAGTTCCTCAGAAGAAAGTCTAATAGCTTGAGGTAGATCCAGGATGTCATATAAGAAGGAAGCTCCACATTTTGATGGAACAAATTATGCGCTTTGGAAGGTACAGATGAAAAGCCATCTCCTCTATCTTGGTTATCAAGTATGGCTAGCTACACAGTCACAATTTAAAATGTATGAAGGTGGCTTGGAAACTGAAGATGATATCAAAGAATATAAGTTGGATATCAAAGCAAAGGATGCTCTATTAAGTTCCTTAAGTGACTCAGTGTTGACAAAAGTTGTGGACCTTGAATCTACAAATGAGGTATGGGAGAAGCTGAAAAATCTGTTTGAAGGAGATGCTTCTATAAGAGAAGCGAAGCTATAGAGCCTGAAAGTGAAATATGAAGGTTTGAATATGAATGAAGATGAGAAAATAACAGTCTTCATGCAAAGAGTTGATAAACTTGTTACTAGAATAAAAGGTATGGGAGGAACTCTCGGTGATAAGGAAGTCATGATGAAAATTCTCAGATCACTACCAAAGTCCTATAGTCACAAGGTAGATGCTATTGAGGAGTTTATGTCTGTGAAAACTAGTAACAAAGATTAGCTGCTTGGAAAACTTATAGCCTTTGAGATGAGAGAATTTGGTGATACACTGCCAAAAGTTGAATCAGATTTTAAAGCCAGTTCTTTAGAAAGGATTTCTAGATCTGAAAATACCAGGTGGATGATGATGACTTTGATGAAATTGAAGCTAACTTTGTTGATAGGTTGCAAAGAGGCTTCGACAAGTTAAAAGGTAAATTGCCTTTCAAATGTTTCTCCTGTTGTAAAGTAGGTCATTATGCTTTCAGATGTCCTGAAAGAGTTTAAATAAATAGGAAGAAATATGAGAGTAGACCCAGAGTTCCAAAGAAATGTTACTATGTCAGAGATTTTGATGATGATCTGGTGTGACTAATGATGCTAATACCAATGCAAATGAATGTCTATTTATTGCTATTAAAGAAGATTATGTGTCTACTAATCCTGCTAGCTATGTCAAGGAAGAAAAACCAGTGGAAGAAAGTGCTTTGGCTATTTAGGTTGAGACAGATAAAGATGAATGGATTATTGATAGTAGATGCTCACATCACACGACCAGTGATAAAAGTAAGCTTTTAAGTTTGGAAAAATATGATGGACTTGTTAGGTTTGTAGATAATGTAGCTAGTAAGATTTGTGGAAAAGGATCTATTTCATTTGATGGAAAACATAATACTGACAATGTCTTATATGTGAAGGGTTTGAAGCATAATCTTTTGAGTGTTGGTCAGATGTGTGATAAAGGATATGACATGAGGTTCAAAGACAATGGGTGCAAAATCATGGAAAGCTCCAAAACTGTGATTGCCACCAGTAAGAAGACAAAAGGTAAAATTTATCAATTAAAAGGAACTAATGATTACTGTTTACTAGCATAGGCAGATGAAAGTTGATTGTGGCATAGAAGGATATGTCATATAAACTTTAATAATCTGGTAAAGATAAGTTCAGGATAGACTGTGAGAGATTTACCAAAGCTTGTGAAACCCTCCAATACAATTTGCAAGGAATGTCAATTGGGAAAGTAGACAAGGACAAGTTTCAAAAGCAAAGAACAATTTTCTGTTGGTTTGCTGGATCTAGTGCATACAGATCTCTGTGGTCCTGTTGCAAATATGTACCTAAAGTGGTGTTGTCATTGATGTCAACATTAGTGTCAACTGTATCCTATACTGTTGTCTATATAGAGGACCAAATTGTTGAGGATATTGAGAAAATTATAGACAAATAATATATGCAGATCATACAACTATGTAGAGGATTGTAAGAGGCTGCTCCAGTTAAGAATTGGGAGGTCCGCATAAAGATTTGGTGAAGTTATGGACTTCTGAGTAGAACAAGCTCTTGCAGTTGTTCAGTATTGATAGAGTGGCAAGCAGTTGGTCCAAATTGGTCTGGTATTAGCACTCTATGATCTACGGATCTAGAGGCATGTCTGGAATGGTGGTGTATTCCCTCAACTCGAGTGGTTCATGATTTGGAGGTCCGCAAGTAATCTTTCTAGTTTGACAGTCATGGCAGATAGTGTTCTTGAGGTTCCGGAAGAAGGTGTAAGAGATTTTGGTGATATGGAGGAGTGCGGTTGTTTTTCTTGAATTCATTGTGCTTGTGGAGGTCTTTGGATCATGTGGTTGTTGTGTTGAAGGTCTACATTGACGGCTGAACTTGTTGTTGAATCTTTCTCCTTGAGGTTGTTGTTCTTCAATGTTCTTGGCTAATCGGATGGTCTTAGCATGCTGCGGATGATCTAAGGAGTATGTTGTGAAGCATGGTGAATCAATAAAGGAAGATTCAAGTCTCAGTTATGTTTTGGCCGATAGTGTGAAGATCCATGTTTAGGTTAGCCAACCTTGTTAATCATTCCAAGGTTGAAGAAGTGTATAAATACTTGTTGAGGAATTGCTGAAAAGTATCCTTGTAAAAATGAGTTAAATCAAAAGAAAGGATCAAAAGCAGAAGTAGAGCGAAGGAAGAATAAAGAGAAGAGTCAGTGAAGAAGAATCTAAAGATAGGAGCAAAAGTTCTTGAACTTTCAAAGGGACTAATCCAGGCATGAACATAGATGCTATCTCTCAGTTCATTATTTCTGTGTAAATCATAAATTCTTGTAGGCAGTGAGCCTCTACTTGAGCAGTGAGCTCTGGGCAGTGCGCCCGAAGGCATGTGCCTTCTATTTTCTTAAGTACTTTTAACAAGGTAAGCATTCTTGTGGGTTAACCCCCACCATAGTTTTTCCTTTAACCAGGTTTTCCACGTCAAAATTTTGGTGTTATGTTTTCACATTGTTTCTGCTCATGTGTTGATTAATGCTTTAATATTATCATCATTAATCTGGTTGTAGAGAAGTTTATAAAAGTTAAAATATAGTGACAACTGATTCACCCTCCCCCCTCTCAGTTGTCCAGACTATTTCTAACAATTGGTATAAGAGATAAGTTCCTCTAAAAGGGACCTTAACCGCTTGAGGAAGATCCAGGATGTCAACTTACAAAAAGGATAGTCTAATATTCGACGTAACAAATTATACTATTTGGAAGAGTTGCATGGAATGCCACTTACAGTGCTTGGGTGATGTCTATTGGTCAATAACCAAAGATAAGTATGAACCTCCAGAGAAAGGCACCTCAACTCTAGATGAACTCAAGGATGCTGCAAACAATCTTTGAGCTAAAGAAGCCTTATTGAGTGCCCTGATTGATTCAAAAATGACAAATGTTTTTGGACTAAAAATTGCTCATGAAATCTGGAAGAAGTTGGAGAATCTATATGAAGGAGATAAATATGTCAAATGTGCCAAACTACAAAGTTTGAGAGGAAAGTTTGAAAATCTAAGGATGAGAGACGATGAAAACATCACAATCAACATGCAAAAGATTAATGAACTTGTATGTGGGATCAGGTGTGTTGGCAAAATTTTGGAGGAATCAGAGATTGTGGAAAAAGTGCTCAGATCTTTGCCTAATTCATACAAACATAAGGTTGCTGCTATAGAAGAGATCAGAACTGTTACAGATGTTACAAGAGAACACTTAATTGGCAAAATTTTAGCTTTTGAATTAAGTGAATTTGGTGACTCTATTCCCAAGTTTGAATCATCATTCAAGGCCAGTGTGCATGGAAAGCAAAGATATGATCCGGGTGAAGGTTCTTCAATAAATTCAAGTAGATTTATCAAAACAAGGAAGGATCTTGAAGATGATGAAAATGAGATTGCAGATCTTAAAGCTCTCATTGCCAAATGGATGCCAAGAGGATCCGGTAAGTATGAAGGAATGTTACCACTCAAATGTTTTGCTTGTAATAAAATTGGTCATTTTGCTTCAAGGTGTCCAGAGAGGTTTTCAAAACCAAACCCTAACAGATACAGAAATAAAAAAAAATTACTACTATGTCCAAGAAGCTGGAGCAGAAGGAATCATAGATGATGAATATGATCATGGTGGAAATGATTGGGTGTTCATTGCTATTAAAGAAGAAGATCCAATATCTACTGAATCTGCTAGCTGTGCAAATGTGGAAAGTACCTTGGCTGCTCAGGTTGTTGAAAAGAATGAATGGGTGATTAATAGTGGATGCTCTCATCATATGACTGGTGACAGGAGTAAGTTTGTGAGTTTTGAAAATTATGAAGGAGGATTTGTGAAATTTGGAAACAACTCAGCTGGGAGAATTTGTGGCAAAGGATTCATCTCCTTTGATGGTAAGAACAACACCAATGATGTTCTGTATGTGGAAGGAATGAAACATAATCTTCTCAGTGTTGGACAGTTGGTTAACAAGGGTTATGATCTCTGATTCAAGGATGGAAAGTGCAGAATCTTGGAAAGCTCCAGCACTGAAATTGCATCTGGTACTCAAACCAAAGGTAACATCTTTCATTTAAGAAGTTTAGGCAAGAGTTGTTTGATTGCTCAAACAGATCAAAGTTCATTATGGCATAGGAGGATGTGTCATGTGAATTTTGATAACATTGTCAAAATAAGTTCCACTCAAGCTGTAAGAGATCTTCCAAGACTTGTGAAACCGGATTGCATGTGTAGAGAATGTCAATTGGGTAAACAAAGCAAAATCTCTTTCAAAAGTAAAGAACAAGGTTCAAATGAGAGATTGGAATTGGTACATACTGATCTCTGTGGTCCTACCAGAATTAGGAGTGCAAGGAGACAGATATTTCATGTTGCTGATTGATGATTACTCCCAGATGATGTGGGTAACTTTCCTAAAAGAAAAGTTAGAAGCTCTTGATAAGTTTAAGGTGTTCAAGATGATGGTTGAGAATGAAATTGGTGGGAAATTGAAGTGTCCGAGATCTGACAGAGGTGGAGAATTCACTTTCGGTGAGTTTGATGCTTTTTGTGAAAAGCATGGAGTAAAAAGATAATTATCAGCTCCTAGGACTCCTCAACAAAATGG
This sequence comes from Cunninghamia lanceolata, assembly GCA_027924645.1. Lineage (NCBI taxonomy): Eukaryota > Viridiplantae > Streptophyta > Pinopsida > Cupressales > Cupressaceae > Cunninghamia > Cunninghamia lanceolata. Next base: position 10,142,313 of record BSBN01000602.1, read on the forward strand.
AGTCATGGAAAGGAAGAACCAGACCATTTAAGAAGCTGCTAGGACTATGATGATGGAAACAAATGTTCCTCAAGTTTATTGGAGGGAAGCTGTGAGCACTATTGTCTACACTCTTAACTGGGTGCAGATCAAAGAAAATTCTGGTAAGACTCCTTATGAACTATGGTTTCGTCTGTTGCAAGTATGGGCCTAATCGGTGTTGTCATTGATGTCTACATACTTCTATTGCATTGATGACAAGGTTTGGATGAGTTGTGTGCTGAGGATATTGAGAAAATTAGCCCTATCAGAAACAAAGAAATAACAATAAAGACAGTAAATCTCTATGAAGTAAAGATCCCAGATAGTTGAAGATCATAGTATGTGTATCAAAGGGTTTGTAGATATGTGTGTGAAGATGTTCCAATCAAGATTTTAGAGGTCCGCTTGAAGATTTGGAGAAGTTATGGCCATATGAGTAAAATTGGTTCTAGCAGCTGTTTAGAGGTGATAGAGTGATACAAATAGGTCCAGTGAGATTTGAAAATGCAATACCATGTTCTGCGGATCTGGTGGTATGTTTGGGAAGCTAATTTGAATTGACAACTTGAATCGTTCATTGTTTGGAGGTCCACAAGCAATTCTTCTAATGTGACAGTGATGACCACCTGTGTTCTTAAGGTTCTGGGTGAAGATGTGATTGATTACAACAAGCAGAAGTGGTGCAGATGTTCTTGGTGATTCAAGCAAGCTTGTGGTGGTCTCTAGATTGTGTCCAGCTCATGTTGGTGGTCTGCATTCAAGATTGAGCTCGTGATTGAAGATTTACCTTTGGGTGTTAAGTGTGCTTCCTAGTTTTGGCCGATCGGTTGTCTTGGACATGTTGTAGATGATCTTGAAGGTGTTTTGCGAAGCATGGCGTGTTCCTCTAAGAAGATTGAAGTCCCTGTTGATAACTGAGAGGGGGGTGAATCAGTTATCCTAATTATTTCTGCTTTATGAACTTTCTTATTAATCAATGCAGCATTAATTCAAATAAGAAAACATAATCATGAAATGGAAATACACATGACACAATATTTTTGACGTGGAAACCCTGTTAAGGGAAAAAACCATGGGGTGATTAACCCAAGATTGTATTCTCTATTAGAAGAATGGAAATACAAAATGGCACTTGCCAATTAGGGCTCACTGCCCGAGCACACTACTCACAAGAGGCACACTGCCTACAAGAGACACACTGTCTACAATTTAAAAAGAGTGTAATACAATACTTGAACTGATAAGGAGCATCTGCATATGCTAGAGTTCAGTTTCGGTTAGGCTCAGTACACTGATCTGCTGCACTTCATCTTTCCTCTTCTTTTGTGCTACTCTCCTTTCACATACCGGACCTTCCTTACAGCTTTTGCTCTGCTCTACTGCTTTTCTTCGTACTTAACCAAAAACCACACCACCTCTCACAACTAAATCCATCTTGTATATATATCCGCACAAGTGATTTCATCATCTTTCTAGTCGGCATCCGGAATAGTCAATCTTTTCCACAAACTCTGATCTGTCAGCTGAATCCTTGCTTACCAAGTAATGTGGATCAAGGATAAACTTGTAGAAGTCATCAATCATGTAGGCCAAACATAACTTATGCCTCAATAACCTTTACCATCATCAGTAACACATCCGGAATAATGTCTGATGTTCTGCCAGTCAGTTCTTCCTCTGTCCACACTGCCAATCAGGAACCTGATACTTAAGTATTCATATCTTTTTCTTCATCTATCACCGGAGGCTAAATCCTTGGAATCTATTAGTCAAAGTAGTCCTCTTGACTTTCCCAAATCTGCACTTCACCAAGATACTTCCTCTAAGAGATCCAGACCTGACTGTCGGACCTCACCACATGCTTTGTTCTTGCTTACCGGACCACAACATTCTTCACTTTGACTTCCGGTATAGACACACCATGTCCTGCAAATGTGTGGGATGAACTTTGTTTCCATCAATGACAACAATAATGAATCCATATAGTCTCTCTTGCCAACAATCTCCCCCTTTGGCATTGATGGCAACACTTAGTGAAAAATGACTAAGTGTTTACACTATTCTCCCCCTTGGCTGATGCTCTATTTTTATATATATTTTCTGAAGCTCCCCCTTAGCTGGACTCCTCATTTTTCACTGCTCCTCACTCCCCCTTTGACATCAATGGCAAAGGGTAGGGTCCGCATACAAAAACTGTCAAAATTTTTTAACTAAACTTAGCCACATAAATATATACATATGGCATACTTTAAATATACTGAAGTATGTCTGCAAAAGTTGTCTTCAATTGAATGAATTCTGTAGCCCAACTTTACTTCATTCTATCCAAAATTGATATATGACCACTCAATAGAATGCAAACGCTTCTGCCCTCTTAAGATCTGTCGGATCATGGGTTCGGGCAGTAGTCTAAGCATCACTTATGGCCTCATGCATGGCCTCTAACTTAGGGATAATGATCCCTCTAAGTTCACTCATCTGGCTAATTATGTTCTTCCTTTCCTTCTCAAAATTCTTTATTGCATTTGTGATTGTAATAGTCTGACACTCTTGATTTACTATGGAGGATGAGAGAGGATCAAAACTTTGAGACATACGTAGTAGTTTATCCTCTTTCTCTTTTACTTTCTTTTCAATATCTTTGGTCACTGTGGGCCAAGATAAGCAAAATTTGTACATATTTTTGCCATCTTTAAGAGCATTTTCCAAGCTCTTTATCCCAATATCTGTAACTCTCCTATCATTTGTTATCAGACCCTGTACTTCAGAGAATCTCTTATCCAAAAACTCCTTCCGGACCTTTTCTTCAGCTGACTTCTCTAGAGAATCAAAATGTGTGCTAACACTGTTGACTAGAGTTTTGAGATTACTGGAAGAGGAGGCTGTGGGATCCTTCTGAAAAGATGGCATGATCTTTTCCAACACTTCGGAAGCTACCTCTATAAGCTCACAGTCTTCCATGCGAGATTTTAGTAGTTTCTCTTTGGCCTTCGCATTTGCAAATGAAGCTATCTTCATTGTTTGTACCAGAGATAGAGAGTCAAAGTCTAATGGACCTTTTAGAAGTTCTGGTTCATCAATCTCCATAGACTCTTTTATCAAGAAGTCCTTGATAGATTCGGCAGTGTCTCTTGCCGGAGACAGATTCTTCTTTTCTTCTGCAGTCATAGAACTGTCTCTTGGAGCTTTCTCTCCTTCCACAACCTTTGTACTGTCATCTCCTTTTTCCTTCACCTCTGCTTCTTTCTCCTTTATTCTTTCTTCTCCTTTGGATCCGGAGTTAGCAGGGGAAACTGGAGGAGTGATGTTTGTTTGTTCATGCACTTCCTATTCCAGAACAGAGGATTCCAAGTTCTTATCCTTTTCTATACCGGTGTCCATTACTTCTTCTGCCATTTTCTCAGTGGACTCTTCTGCAATATTTGTGGCCGAGGGGTCTGCACCCAAGTCTTCTATGATAGGAAGATTGAATCTTTTGAAGGTCTTCCAGAGGACTTCTTCTGTTTCCTTGGCTACCTTGTCAGTCTCACCAAGCATGAGCTAATTCATTCTGGCTTTGCTCCTGAACTCATCCTTGCAATCTTTAAAGATCATATTCATTTGCTTTGAATCAATTGAGGGATATAGCTGAATAGCTATCTGTTCTCAGATCTCAAGGTCTTTTGCCATGGCATTATTCTTTCTTATTTCTAACTCCTTTTCTAGGCTTTTGGGGATAAGAGATATAATTTCAATAAAAGCCTTATTATATATGTTCAGATACTTAACTGTAGCTTCCTGCAAGATCTTTTGGTCAGCCTCATTATAATCATCATAGAATTCAACCATTGGTTGAAGGTTTCCATCCACAGTGATTGATTTGATTGCATTATCTAGAGACAGGGTGGGCTTTTCAACAAATTCCTCTACCATTTCTTCCTTGTCTTGACCTGTGGAAGTTTCACCGGATCCTTTCTTCTTCTGCTTCTTTATTTCCTTTATCCCCTCATCAGATTTAGTCTCTTCTTCATCCTTTTGACTCACATAAGACCTTGTGGCCTTAGTCTTGGTTCTTTTCTCTGTTTTACTGGATGATCTTGCTTCCAGTTTAGATGCCCTTGAGCTTTTGGCAGTGGCAGGTGCAGATCTCTTTGATGATCTAGTCCGGGTGGAGGTTTCTACCAGAGCACTTTCCTTGCTTCCCTTTTCTATCTCTTTCTTCTCTTCCTCAGCCCTTTGCCTCTTTTCCCTGTTGGCATCAAGTGCCTCCTTTGAGATGCCAAATCCTTTGGCAACATCTTCAACTTCTTTTCTTACCTTCCTCTTGATCTCTGGTTGTCTGAGTTCCACATGAATCTTTAAACTTAGCTCTTCAAAGGTTCCAAACCTTTCTGCCTTTGGATCCTTTGGCTGACTTAGCATGTGTTGAACATGCAGCTCCATAATTTGTTCATCAACTTCATACCCCATAGGCATGATCCAGACTGTCCTTGGCTCTACTACCTCCATTAGGCATTGATCAGTGTCTACCATGAAGCACACTGTATCTTTATATTTCTCAACCAACGATTTTGGAATTCTCTCTCTGATTTGCATAGTATTTTGGAAGTTCTTAAAATATCCCCACAGCGCTGTATTCCTTGCCTTGGCATCCCCAAGTTCATGCAAGTAATCTCTGATTTGAATTGTACCGGTTTGTTATTTTCCCATACCCATCCATTGGATCTGAGTAGTTCATTCATGAAGTAGAAAAATAAGCACAATATCAGTCCACCATATTTAAAGGAGTTCTTCTTGTCCTTTTTGATTTTCTGTATGTTTTCCATCAATTGACTCAGAAGGAGTTCACAGAGATCATACTCTGCATTCTTTCTCAGCATCTCATAGGCAGTATATACCGCAGTTCTGGATACTAAATTTTCCCTACTGGAGTGATATATCTTATATCCTATTATCATAGATGCGAACTTGATATCCGGGTCAGTAATATCTTCAATGGTCATTGCCCTCTTATCAAATTTTGATCTGGTGGCCTCAGTTACAATGTTGTTTTTGATAGATTTGAGGACAGGTATCCCTCCGGAGGAGTATAAACCACTTGCTGCCCTAATTGCCTCCTTAGTGATTTTGCAAGGTTTGTTCAGCCATAGGAAGTTATCATGCACCCTACTCAATACATACCAGACCCATTCATCTTCTTCAAAGTAGGGGAAATGAATGAACTGATCAAAATGTTTCTTCTGAATGCCCTTATATTCAGGTTTAAGCTCAAAAGCATCATCTATCAATTGTTTGTGATAGATGTCTCTTAGTATGAATTCCCCAAACTCTTCAATATTAGCATGTATGTAAACCCTAATGTCTTCTGTGTGCAAAACGCCATGCGAAACACTAGAGAATGCTCCTAGGGGATCTACCTCCAAGGATTTGTATGGATGTTTCTTGAATTTTGGGTGAGGCCTATCAGAGATCTTTACTATATTCAGAGTATCCATCACCAGAGAATTTTACTAAGAGATATCGAGAGTGGAGAATACCTTTTAACGCTGTCTAGGGCACACAAAGGAATCCCGATTGATTTGTAGGAAGAATCGTCTTGATCGTTGGGAGAATTTGTTGCAGAGCTCTCTCTTTTCATTTCTTCATGAATGCAGAATGAATGAATGCTTAATGAAAAAACCCTTATATTGCTCCGCAAACCCTAATGTTAAGTTGCAATAAATGCTCGACCTAAGTCATTCCGGTTTGCCTTATTTAGATGACTTGAAGAACCGGATCAATCTTGATCTTAAACATCTTGCGGATCTTTCAAATCTTAACCATAGTTTATTTGGATGTTTCTCTTATGAACCCTTTAATCCGCAACTCTTCTTGTGCTAGTTCTGGCACCAATTGACTGGCTGGGGGAACAAGGTTTTCTTTGTGTCTCCCCCTGAGCCAGAGCTCACTTTTTAATTTCTGGAAGGAATATCAGCACCAGAGTCTGGTGCGGACCCATCCCCTACATTCTCTGTACTTTTCTTCACCCAAATCTTGTTCATCTCACTTTGAACTTCATCCGCATTCACTTTTCATTTTCCCTTATCTTGATTCTGATTATGATGTACCGGACCTCTTTTGTCCTGATTCTTGCTTCTACAGAATTTTGCAATATGACCGGATCTATTGCAAATTTGGCAAACAACATTTATTTGCATATTTGATTGATATCCTCTTGATCTGCATTGATTAGCCATATGACCTATTCTATTGCATGCAAAGCATCTACCATTGAATGATTTGTTCATTTGCATATTTCTGCATTCATGAGATTTGTGACCATACCTTTTGCAGTTGAAACACTGTCTGAAGAAGGATGAATTAGTTTGATTCATTCTCTTTATGCACTGATTAGCTTTATGACCAAAGTTATTGCAGTTGTGGCAGTATCCATTGAAGGTTGGGTATCTTTGAGCATTAGGCTGCCTTACCGGAGGTCTTCTAGGCCTATTCCTTGGATTTTTTGATCCAAAATTCTTCTGACTAGAACCGAAGCTTTCTCCTTTCTCATATCCCAAACCACACTTGTCATCTACCCTCTTTTGACTTTCAAGAAGAACTTCAAGTTGAGCAAAACTTATCTTGAATTTTTCTTTATATTCATTTGTTGTTTGAAGATCCCTTTTAAGAGAGACAATTTGATCCTCAAGTTTTTCTTCATTATCTTTAGAATCTTCAAGATCAGATTCAAGGTGTCTGATTATTCTATCCATCTTGTGGCAGTCTTCTGATTTCTCCTTGAGAGATTGTCTTAGATCATCTTCAGTTTTTCTTTTCTCTTCAATTTCTTGGGTAAACTTCATAACTCCTGATTCCATCTCATGTCTTACCATGATGATCTCTTTTGATAACTTTTCACACAACTTGGTTTTCTCCTTCAGATCTTCATTTGTATCATTGGCTTCATTTTGACTTGCCAGTTGCTAAAGGTGCTCTTTTCTCTTTTTCATAGAGAGACTTAGTTTCCCTTTTAGTTCATTTATGAAATCATCAGTCTGTTTGAGTCTTTCCTTCAATTCATTAACTTCAGAATTTGACTGCTCAAGATCATCTAGGGCAGACTTAAGTTGCTCCCTCATACCATACACATCCATTTGAATTCCCAGATCTTCCTCAAGCTGTTAGGCTCTGTTGGGAGGAACTTGGCTCTGATACCAATTGTTGATAACTGAGAGGGGGGGTGAATCAATTATCCTAATTATTTATGCTTTTTGAACTTTCTTATTAATCAATGCAGCATTAATTCAAATAAACAAACATAACCATGAAATGGAAATACACATGACATAATATTTTTGACGTGGAAACCTTGTTAAGGGAAAAAACCACGGGGTGATTAACCCAAGATTGTATTCTCTATTAGAAGAATGGAAATACAAAATGGCACTTGCCAATTAGGGCTCACTGCCTGAGCACACTGCTCACAAGAGGCACACTGCCTACAAGAGACATACTGTCTACAATTTAAAAAGAGTGTAATACAATACTTGAACTAATAAGGAGCATCTGCATATGCTAGAGTTTAGTTCTGGTTAGGCTCAGTACACTGATCTGCTGCACTTCATCTTTCCTCTTCTTTTGTGCTACTCTCCTTTCACATACCGGACCTTCCTTACAGCTTTTGCTCTGCTCTACTGCTTTTCTTCGCACTTAACCAAAAACCACAACACCTCTCACAACTAAATCCATCTTGTATATATATCTGCACAAGTGATTTCATCATCTTTCTAGTCAGCATTCGGAATAGTCAATCTTTTCCACAAACTCTGATCTGTTGGCTGAATCCATGCTTACCAAGTAATGTGGATCAAGGATAAACTTGTAGAAGTCATCAATCATGTCAGCCAAACATAACTTATGCCTCAATAACCTTTACCATCATCAGTAACACATCTGGAATAATGTCTGATGTTCTGCCAGTCAGTTCTTCCTCTGTCCACACTGCCAATCAGGGACCCCATACTTAAGTATTCATATCTTTTTCTTCATCTATCACTGGAGGCTAAATCCTTGGAATCTATCAGTCAAGGTAGTCCTCTTGACTTTCCCAAATCCACACTTCACCAAGATACTTCCTCTGAGAGATCCGGACCTGACTGTCGGACCTCGCCACATGCTCTGTTCTTGCTTATCGGACCACAACATTCTTCACTCTGACTTCCGGTATAGACACACCATGTCTTGCGGATGTGTGGGATGAACTTTGTTGCCATCAATGACAACAATAATGAATCCATATAGTGTCTCTTGCCAACAGTCCCAACTATGTGTGGCTGATAGTGTAGTAATGCGCATAAAGTTTTTGTAATAAGTCAAATTATTTTTGTAATTGCTCTGTAATAAAATAAGTGTATGTTGTGCCAACTTTGATGATCATTCCAAAGTTGATGTCATGTATAAATAAGAGTTACGAAGTCATTCAAAAGTATCTGTATGGTCATGATGAGAAGGTGGTAAGGAAGAGGAGCGAAAAGCAGAGCAGAGTTGTTGACCTTTAATGGAACTGACTCAAGCATAGTGAAGATGCTAACTTCCAGTTCAAGTATATAATACTTATTTTCTTCTGTAGACAGTGTGTCTCTTGTAGGTAGTGGGCCTCTTGTGAGTAGTGTGCTGGGGAAGTGAGCCCTAATTGGTAGGTGCCATTTTATTCTTCATATTCTTTTAATAGAGAATACAATCTTGGGTTAGTCACCCTGTGGTTTTTCCCTTAACCGGGTTTTCCACGTTAAAATCTTGGTGTTGTATGTATGTTTTGCTTTTGAATTATTGCATTATGCTTCCATGATTAAATCCTTGATATGTTGTTTGAGTATCTGAGAAAACATAATTTTGGTGACAACTGATTCACCCCCCCTCTCAGTTGTCTGTCCTTAAATCAACAATTGGTATCAGAGCCAGTTCCTCTAAAAGAAGCTTAACTGCTTGAGGAGATTCATCTTACAAGAAGGATAGTCCAAGGTTTGATGGAACAAACTACACTCTTTGGAAAAGTCACATGGAATGTCACTTGCAATGCATGGGAGAGTAGTATTGGAACATGACTACAAATGAGTATATTCCTCCAAAGAATGGCCTGACAACTCTAGATGAAATTAGAAATGTTGAAAATAATCTTTGAGCTAAAGAAGCCTTACTGAGTGCCTTGTCTGATACAGAGCTGACAAATGTTATGGGATTGAAAACTGCTTATGAAATTTGGACAAAGCTGGAGATTCTACATGAAGGAGACAAATATGTTGAATGTGCCAAGCTACAAAGTCTGAAAGGAAAGTTCAAAAACTTAAAGATGAATGAAGATGAGAATATCACTACATTTATACCAAAGGTAAATGAGCTTGTCTGTGGCATTAGATGTGCTGGTGGAACATTGGATGAAGATGAGATTGTTGCCAAAGCTCTCAGATCCTTACCTCCTGCTTATAAACACAAGGTTGTTGCTATTGAGGAATTCATATCATTAACAAATATTACAAGGGATCAATTGGTCAGAAAGATAGCTGCATTTTAGATGGTTGAGTTTGGAGATGCACTCCCCAAGACTAAATCTGCATTCAAAGCTAGTGTCTCTACAAAAGGAAAACAAAAGTATGATCCAGGAGAAAGTTCCTCAAGGAAATCAACATGGTATGATAAAGCAAGAAAAGATCTGGAAGAAGATGAGTCAGAAGCTGCACAATTTGAAGCCCTTATTGCAAAAAAACTACCAAGAGGATCCGGTAAGTATGAAGGAAAATTGCCTTTCAAATGTTTCAATTGCAACAAGATTGGTCATTTTGCCTCAAGATGTCCGGAAAGATTTTCAAGGCCTAACCCTAATAGATCAAGATTTCAAAAGAAGTGTTACTATGTTCAAGAAGATGATGATGGAGTAACAGATGATGAATCTGAGATAGGAAACAAATATGGAAGTGACTGGTGTTTATTGCCATCAAAGAAGAAGATCTAATGCCTATTGAATCTGTTAATCATAAGATAGAAAGGGCTCTGGCTGCTCAGGTTAAAGAAAAGGATGAATGGGTCATTGACAGTGGATGCTCTCACCATATGACTGGTGACAAGGATAAGTTCATAAACTTGGAAAGATATGAAGGTGGAGTTGTAAAGTTTGGAAATAATTTTGTTGGCAGAATTAGAAGCAGAGGAACCATTTTTTTTTATGAAAAGAACAAAACTAGTGATGTTCTGTATGTTGAAGGTTTAAAGCATAATCTTCTTAGTGTTGGGCAATTAGTAGATAAAGGCTACGATCTCTGTTTCAAAAATGGAAAATGCAAGATCTTTGAAAGCTCAGGAACTAAGATTGCATCCAGTACATAGACAAAAGGTAACATCTTTCACTTGGTTGGTACAGGCAAAAGTTGATTATTTGTTCAAATTAATCAGAGTTGGTTGTGGCATAGGAGAATATGTCATGTGAATTTTAATAATATCATTAAGATAAGCAACACTCAAGTTGTAAGAGATCTTCCAAGACTGGTGAAACCTGCTAACAGTTTGTGCAAGGAATGTCAGTTAGGTAAGCAGAATAAAGTCTCATTCAAAAGTAAGGAACATTCTTCAACCAGATTGTTGGACTTGGTGCACACTGATCTATGTGGTCCAACAAGAATCAGGAGTCTGCAAGGTGATAGATATTTCATGTTGTTGATTGATGACCACTCCCAGATGATGTGGGTGACTTTCTTAAAAGAGAAATCTGAAGCACTTGAGAAATTCAAAATATTCAAGGCTATGGTAGAAAATAAAACTGGCATAAACATAAAATGCCTTAGGTCTAATAGAGGTGGAGAATTCACATCTGGAGACTTCATAGAATTCTGTGAGAAACATGGGATAAAGAGACAGTTATCTGCTCCAAGGACTCCACAGCAGAATGGAGTAGTGGAGAGAAAGAACCAAACCATCCAGGAAGCTTCTAGGACCATGATGATGGAAGCAAATGTTCCTCAGATCTATTGGAGAGAAGTTGTAAGCACCGTTGTCTATACTCTTAATCGGGTTCAAATCAGAGGCAAGATTGGAAAGACTCCTTATGAACTATGGTTTAGCATCACTGCTACTGTGAAGTATTTCAGAGTCTTTGGTAGCAAATGCTATATCAAAAGAGATGAAAACCTTGGCAAGTTTGATGCTAGGAGTGATGAAGGAATATTTTGGGTTATTCTACTCAAAGCAAAGCTTACCGGTGTTATAACAAGATATTAAGAAATATTGTAGAAAGTACAAATGTGAAAGTTGATGAACGCATGGAAAATCCCTCAAGGTACTATGAGAATGAAGCAGATGATCAAAATGGTACCTCAGTCCAAGAAGAAGAACAAGTCCAAACTCTAGTCCAAATTCAAACTGATCTAGAGAATCCAGAAACACAAGAAGAAGAGACATACTTGAATGAACTGGTCCAAGAATTAGAAGTGCAAGAGCTTCCTAAAACTCCTAGGTATGTAAGACTGAATCATTATGAAGACCATATCATAGGAGATAGATGAAAGGAAGCTAGGTGTCTAGAAATTGCTTCCTACACTAATCTAATGAGGAGAGGCCTATGCAAATTCAAATTAATCCTTACAACTACAACAACATAGAACATGTAAACGAGATATTTGTAGCAATACACATGAACCAAAAAGAAGACAAAAGAAGAGAGACAAAGATTTCTCAGAAACCTGCACAATGTATTAACAAATCTGAAAGAATGTTTACAATACACTTGCAATGTAAGCTTCAATGGTCTTCGACACTCATATCTAGAGTTAATCCAGTAGCATAACAGTACCTGTAAACCTGTGATACAACTCCCTCTCCGAGCACCTATTTTTATAGCAAATACAAGGCAATATTGAACCTATCTTGGAATGGGCATCCAACTTGGCCTCATGGCCCAAAACCCACCCCTAGGGACACTTGGTCAACATTGTAGAATGTTCCTGACACTTGTCCACTGCTCCCATCCCAAAGGATTCACCTATTTCCATAATGGGCTATGACAGATGCTCTTACAACACTTACAACCGTTATAGAATATGTCATAGCGGTTACAACTTACAGTTGTAAGAGAATCTATCATACATAGGCTATAAATAGCATATTCTCTTACAACATGTCATAGTCCACCTTGGGGTACCCAAATATGCCTTTTTCAGAGATGCTTCACGACACATGTCTTCACCTGTCTTACATGCTTTTATTTCTAACTCTTACATGTCATAGATTCGTCATAGGAATCCGTCATAACCGTTTTGGTCAAACATTCCCTTACACAATATGAAAGATGCCGACACATGGCTCCTACCACAAAGTGGGATGCCTATCTCCTCATGTGAGGACAAATTACAAGTTGTCATCTTCCATGTAGGATGACACATCACCGTGCCACATCCCACAACATGACAATATGGAATTTACAATTTATTTACAACATAGGCATTTAATTAATATATACAAACATAAATAATGCAAGGAATTACGAAGGTTGAGACACCTTAATTCCCAACATTCTCCCAGTTGTTGCACACCTTGTAAGAGGCAATAGAATAACAAGATTTAACTGCTATAGGCCGAGAGGCCCATAGACTCCGAACACCATCTGAACTTCTTTGTGCCTACTGGTTTCATCAATGCATCTACAAAATTCTTCAAAGTATCTACCTTCTCCAAATTAACTTTTCTATCCTCAACCATGTCTCGCACAAAGTGAAACTGAACATCAATGTGCTTTGTTCTAGCATGGAAAGTTAGATTCTTCGCAAGGCAAATTGCACTCTGACTGTCACAACTGATCATGATCTGACCTGCATCAACACCAATATCTGAACACAATCTCTTAAGCCAAATGGCTTACTTACAAGCATGAGTTGTTGCTATATACTCAGCTTCTGTCATGGACAAAGCAACCATAGGTTGTCACTTACTCATCCAACTAATAGCACCACCAAACAATGTAAACACATAAGCACTAGTGGATCTTCTACTGTCAATGTCACCTACCCAATCCGAATCCACAAATCCATGAATGTCAACGGTATGCGGAGGTCCTGTAACATTACCATAATAGCATATGGAATACTCAAAAGTACCCCTCAAATATCTGAACACTCGCTTAATTGCATCCCAATGAACTCATCCAGGATTAGCCATAAATCGACTAAGGACTCCCACTGCTTGGGCAATGTCTGGTCTTGTGCAGACCATAGCGTACATCAAACTGCCAACAACACTAGCATAAGGTACTCTGCTCATGTCCTCCACCTCACTAGGAGAGTTTGGACAATCCTCAATAGATAACTTTGTCCCCAAAGAAACAGGAACACACAATGGTCTACAATCCGCCATGTTGAACCTGTCCAACATGGTCTTCACATACTTACTCTGGCTTAACCAAAGTTTTCTGTTAGTTCTGTCTCTTCTGATTTCCATTCCTAGAATGTACCTAGCTACCCCTAAATCTTTCATTTCAAACTGTATTGACAATTGAGATTTAAAATCATAAATCATATTTTTACCCTTCCCAATGAGCAACATATCATCAACATACAATGCAACAATGAGAATACGATCACCATCAAACTTAAAGTATACATAGTGATCCAATTTCGATCTCACAAATCCAATTGACAACACAAAGGCATCAAACTTCAAGTACCACCTCCTAGGAGACTGCTTCAAACCATACAAAGACTTCTTTAACTTGCAAACCAAATTTTCTTTACCTTTCACCATGTAATGCTCTGGCTGTGACATGTAGATCTCTTCCTCCAAGTTACCATGAAGGAAAGATGTCTTCACATCCATCTGTTCTACCTCCAAATCATAAGTTGTTGTGAGAGACAACAAGAATCGAATGGATGTCAGCTTTGCAATGGGAGAGAAGATCTCACCATTATCTATACCATCCACTTGTGAATACCCCTTCGTAACCAATCTGGCCTTATACTTCTCAACACTACCATCTGCACCAAACTTCTTGAACACCCATTTGCATCCAACGGGTTTCCATCCAGGAGGCCAAGGCACCAAGTCCCAAGTTTGATTCTTTTCCAAAGAAGCCATTTCATCCTCCATGGCCTCCTTCCAAGAACCTGCATCTTTCATATCTAAAGCCTCTGACACAGTTCTAGGTTCATCACTATTAGTAATCAAAGCATAAGCACAACTAGAATCAAGCAATGTAAAACCAAACCTTTCAGGTTTCTTTCTTATCCGTGTAGACCTCCTCAAGAGCTGAGGTTGAGGTTCAGCTTCTTCATCTGAGCTTTTAGAGCTACTAGAGCTCTCCTCATCATCAGGTCCAACATTGACTTTCTGTTCAGTCTTCTTAGGGGTAGAAAGAAACTGAACAACATCCTCTTTCTTCTCTTTTTCTTCTAGTTATAAAACAGTGGAAGAAGGTGTAAGATCTTTGAAGATGACACTTCTTCTATACAACACTTTTTCAGCCACAGGGTCCCAAAGCTTGTATCCTTTCACACCAACACCATAGCCAATGAAGATATACTTAACAGCCCTGTTCTCTAATTTTGATTGCTTCTCCCTAGGCACATGTGCATATGCCTCACAACCCAAAACACGAAGATGCATTATTGATGGCTTTCTACCAGACCACACCTCCATGGGTGTCTTACCAATAAGAGCTGATGTAGGAGATCTGTTTACCAGATAGCAAGCAGTGGCAATAGCTTCAATCCAAAACTTTTGTTCTAGGCCAGCTCCACTAAGCATACTCCTAGCCTTCTCCATCAGTGTCTTGTTCATCCTCTCTGCAACTGCATTTTGCTGCGGGGTGTATGGAGTTGTCTTATGTCTTTCAATCCCAAGTTCCTTGCAATATTTATCGAATTATGTAGAACAGAACTCACCACCATTGTCAGTTCTCAAACATTTAATTTTTTTACCAGTTTGATTTTTAGCAAAGGCTTTAAACTCCTTAAACTTGCTAGACTTCATATTTGCTTCTGAGAAAATAAACATGTCCTTCTACTGTAGTCATCTATAAAAGATACAAAATATACAGATTTTGATAATGAAGGAACATTAACAGGACCAAATACATCAGAATGAACAAGGTCCAACACACCAAAAGACTTGTGAGAACTTGAATAAAACTAAACACGGTTTTGTTTCCCATATATGCAATGTTCACAAAAATCAAACTCAAGATTACAATCATCTAACCCCTCAACGAGGTTCTTACTTTTCAAGGTACGCAGACCCTTCTCACCAATGTGGCCAAATCTCTTATGCCATAACATTGTCTTTTCAGTGGGAAGTTTAACTTCCAAGGCATGATTACAAACATCAGAACTACTTACAACAGATTTCTTCACTTCTCATTTAGATGGTGGGGATGAAGTGACTACTTCCCTCTTCCTTGAGCTAGAAGAACTATTGCATTGTGAAATGCATGCCTCTAGCTGAAACAGAGTACCTCTCCTAGTACCCTTAGCAAGCACGATAGCTCCTCTAGTCATCTTGCATCCTTCTTTCGAAAAGACAACCTGCACACCTACATCATTCAAACTACTTACAGAAAGTAGGTTCCATGCTAAGCCTGGGATATGCATAACCCCAGAGATCCCCTTCACTTGACCATCAGGTAATCGGATAGAGACTCTTCCATGACCAACAATCTTCAGATGAGAGTTGTCACCCAGATACACCTTTCCACCATCAAACTCCTCATATTTAGTGAACCAGTCTCGATGTGAGGTCATGTGGAATGATGCACCAGAGTTGATTAGCCACACATTATCAGATGCATGGGTTTCTAGGTCTGCGATGAAAGCATCACCATCATCTTGTGATTTGTCAGAATATGAATCGGGAGCTTTCTTTTTCTTCTTCTTCTCCTCTTTATACTCCTTTCAGAAATGCCCAGATTTACCATAGTTCCAATAGATAGCCTTGGACTTTCCAAGAGATTTAGATCTCCCACAGGATTTGGATCTACCCTTGTTAACTTTCTTGTCCTTCTTTTTCCCTTTCTCCTTGGGTATTCCACGAATTGCAAGAGCCTCTTTGGCTGCATCAGAAGACTTTCTCCACATCTCTTCAGATAACAGCGAAGAAACCACTTCATCCATTTTGAATGTGGATGCGGTGCTTCCAATAGCCATGACGAGGTGATCCCACGAGTCCGGTAAAGAACAAAGTAGGGTCATACACCGATCCTCCTCCATCTTAACACCAATAGATGTCAATTGTGCAACCAACATGTTAAAAGCATTCATATGTTCAGCGATGGATCCTCCATCCTCCATTCAAAGAGAATACAACTTCTTTCTTAGAAAAATTTTATTGACCATGGATTTGGCTTGATACACATCTCCCAACTTCTTCCAAAGTAAGATTGCAGTTTTCTCCTCATGGATATTTAACAACACAGAATCAACAAGACTAAGTCTTATGAGACCCTTAGCCTTCCGATCCTTGAGATCCCACTCATCTTGTGTCATTGCATCTAGTTTAGTTCCATTAACACTTTCCCAAAGGTCTTGGTCAACAAGCAAGTCTTCCATCTTGAGCTTCCACAACTCAAAATTAGTGCCATTGAATTTTTCCACTTTAAATTTTCTGGATGTGCTTGCCATCTCCTTACTACAATAGAATTCAGAATACTCTGCACAGACTCCCACTCAACTTAAGATCTGCTCAAAAAACCCCTACCCAACAGCTAAGACTAAAACTGGCCAGGCTCTAATACCAACTGAAAGGAAGCTAGGTGTGCGAAAATCGCTTCCTACACTAATCTAATGAGGAGAGGGCTATGCAAATTCAAATTAATCCTTACAACTATAGCAACATAGAACATGTAAACAAGATATTTGTAGCAATACACATGAACCAGAAAGAAGATAGAAGAAGAGAGACAAAGATTTACTGCAGGGAAAACCCTTATCGGGTGAAAAACCCCACACTCAGAAACTTGCACAATGTATTAACAAATCTGAAAGAATATTTACAATACAATTGAAATGCAAGCTTCAATGGTCTTCAACACTTGTATCTAGAGTCAATCCGGTAGCATAACAGTACCTGTAAACCTGTGATACAACTCCCTCTGCAAGCACCTATTTTTATAGCAAATACAAGGCAATATTGGACCTATCTTGGAATGGGTGTTCAACTTGGCCTCATGGCCCAAAACCCACACCTAGGGACACTTGGTCAACATTGTAGAATGTTCTTGACACTTGTCCTCTGCTCCCATCCCAAAGGATTCACCTATTTCCAAAATGGGCTATGACAGATGCTCTTACGACACTTACGACCGTCATAGAATTTGTCATAGCGGTTACAACATACAACTGTAAGAGAATATGTCATACACAGGCTATAAATAGCATATTCTCTTACAACATGTCATAGTCCACCTTGGGGTGCCCAAATATGCCTTTTTCAAAGATGCTTCACGACACATGTCTTCACCTATCTTACATGCTTCTATTTTTGACTCTTACATGTCATATATTTGTCATAGGAATCCGTCATAACCATTTCGGTCAAACATTCCCTTACACAACATGAAAGATGCTAACACATGGAAAAATTCTCCTACCACAAAGTGGGATGCCTATCTCCTCATGTGAGGACAAAATTACAAGTTGTCATCTTCCATGTAGGATGACACATCACCGTGCCACATCTCACAACATGACAATATGAAATTTACAATTTATTTACAACATAGGCATTTAATTAATATATACAAACATAAATAATGCAAGGAATTACCAAGGTTGAGACACCTTAATTCCCAACAATAGAAGCAAAGGTGTTCAAACAAGAAGAAATATTGCTCAAGACTCAGTGAAGTATTGTTTAATTTCAAAAGTTGAACCAAAAACAATAAGTGAAGCATGCAATGATGAAAGTTGGGTTAAAGTAATGGAGGAGGAGTTGATGCAGATTGAAAAGAATCACACTTGGGATCTTGTTCCTAGACCTAAGGACAAAAATGTGATAGGGACTAAGTGGGTCTTCTGGAATAAACTAAATGAAGATTGTGAGGTAATCAGAAACAAAGCCAGATTGGTCTATAAGGGTTATTCTCAAATAGGAGGAGTTGACTTTGAAGAGACTTTTGCTTTGGTGACAAAGATTGAGGCTGTCAGATTATTTCTTGCCTTTGCTTCCTTCAAAGACTTCAAGGTATATCAGATGGATGTCAAGTCTACCTTCCTAAATGGTAATTTGGAAGAAGTATATATTGAGCAATCGGATGGATTCAACTGTCTAATAATAGAGATATGGTCTGCAAATTAAAGAAGGCATTGTATGGACTCAAACAAGCCCCAAGAGCCTGGTATGAAAGATTGGACAAACATCTTCTAAAAATTGGTTTCAACAAAGGTACTACTAACAGTAATCTATATTTTAAGATTGATCATGGAAATATCTTGATTGTTGAAGTATTTGTTGATGATATTATTTTTGGAGGGAAGGATAGTATGTGCAAAACTTTTGCAAACCAAATGAAAAGTGAATTTGAGATGTCTATGTTTGGGGAAATGAATTTCTTCTTGGGTCTGCAAATCACTCAAATAACGAAAGGAATCTTCATATCACAGACCAAATTTGTGAAAGAATTGTTGAAGAAATTTGGGATGCAAGACTCCAAGGCAATGAATACTCCCATGGCAACTGGATGTAAGTTGAGTAAAGATGATGAATCTCCTAAAGCTGGTCAGAAGAAGTACAGGTCAATGATTGGAGGATTGCTCTACCTTACTCAAACTAGACTTGACATCAATTATGAATGTTGTTGGTCTTGTTGCTAGATTTCAAGTTGATCCTAGAGAGTCTCATGCCATGGCAATCAAAACAATTCTTAGATATTTGAAGGGAACAATTGAGTATGGATTGTGGTATCCTAAGGATCATGATTTCTCTCTCCATGCTTATACTGATGCTGATTGGGTAGGTGATGTGGATGACTGGAAGAGTACCAGTGGTGGTGCATTCTTTTTGGGAAAAAGATTGGTTTCTTGGTTAAGCAAGAAACAAGAGGCAATATCTCTATCAACTGCAGAAGCAACATATATTATAGCGGTAGGCAGTTGCACTCAAGTATTGTGGATGAAGCAAATGTTAAGAGACATCAGAGTGGAGTATGAAGAACCTATCATAATCTTCTATGATAACTCAAGTGCAATAAACATATCAAAAAATTCAGTGTTGCATTCAAAGACAAAACATATATCCATCAAGTTCCACTTTTTGAGAGAGCAAGTGAATAAGAATGAAGTTAGATTGGAGTATGTGCCCTCAAAGGATTAGATTGCAAACATTTTTACCAAACCTCTACCTAAGAACACTTTTAAGTACCTCAGGGAGAAGTTAGGGGTTATTACCCCTCCAGTTCTGAATTAAGGTGCACTAATGTACATCAGTTCGGTGGATCCCACAGTCATATGTTATGATCCGGATTGATGGTAGGAGGCTGCTACTTAGGGGGAGCAGTCAATATGATTCTGAAGTATGAGAAGTGGTTACAATTATGAGGCCTTTGCCATTGATGTCAAAGGGGGAGAGAAGACATGTGAAAAACAAAAAGTGGTTGCTGATCAAAGGGGGAGCAGTAAAAGAACAGAAGACATGTGAATGATTGTTGGTGACAGGGGGAGCTATGTCAGTCAGTGAAGAAAAGTTCTTGTCTTGACGGTTAAAACAGTTTTTCACATCATATGTTGCCATTAATGACAAAGGGGGAGATTGTTGCAAGTATGGGCCTAATCAGTGTTGTCATTGATGTCAACATACTTCTATTACATTGATGACAAGGTTTGGATGAGTTGTGTGCCAAGGATATTGAGAAAATTAGCCCTATCAGAAATAGAGAAAGAATAGTAAAGCTCTATGAAGTAAAGATCCCAGCTAGTTGAAGATCAGAGAATGCATATCAAAGGGTTTATAGATATGTGTGTGAAGATGCTCCAATCAAGATTTTAGAGGTCCACTTGAAGATTTGGAGAAGTTATGGCCATATGAGTAAAACTGGTTCTGGTAGTTGTTCAGAGGCACTAGAGTGACACAAATAGGTCCGGTGAGATCGGGAAATGCAATACCATGTTATGTGGATCTAGTGGTATGTTTGGGAAGCTAATTTGAATCGACAAATCGATTGGTTCATGGTTTGGAGGTCTGCAAGCAATTCTTCTAATGTGACATTGATGACTGACTGTGTTCTTAAGGTTCCGGGTGAAGATGTGATTGATTACAGTAAGAAGAAGTGGTGCAGATGTTCTTGGTGATTCAAGCAAGCTTGTGGTGGTCTCTAGATTGTTTCCATCTTGTGTTGGTGGTTTGCATTGAAGATTGAGCTCGTGATTGAAGATTTACCTTTGGGTGTTAAGTGTGCTTCCCAGTTTTGGCCGACTAGTTGTCTTGCACATGTTGCAGATGATCTTGAAGGTGTTTTGTGAAGAATGGCGTGTTCCTCTAAGAAGATTGAAGTCCTAGCTCTGTGTGGCCGACAGTGTAGTAATGCGCATAAAGTTTTTTGTAATAAGTCAAATTATTTTTGTAATTGCTCTGTAATAAAATAAGTGTATGTTGTGCCGACTTTGATGATCATTCCAAAGTTGATGTCATGTATAAATAAGAGTTGCGAAGTTGTTCAAAAGTATCCATATGGTCATGATGAGAAGGTGGTAAGGAAGAGGAGCAAAAAGCAGAGTAGAGGTGTTGAGCTTTAATGGAACTGACTCAAGCATAGTGAAGATGCTAACTTCTAGTTCAAGTATATAATACTTATTTTCTTCTGTAGATAGTGTGTCTCCTGTAGGCAGTGGGCCTCTTGTGAGAAGTGTACTTGGGCAGTGAGCCCTAATTGGTAGGTACCATTTTATTCTTCATATTCTTTTAATAGAGAATACAATCTTGGGTTAGTCACCTCGTGGTTTTTCCCTTAACCAGTTTTTCCATGTTAAAATCTTGGTGTTGTATGTATGTTTTGCTTTTGAATTATTGCATTATGCTTACATGATTAAATCCTTGATATGTTGTTTAAGTATCTGAGAAAACAAAATTTTGGTGACAACTGATTCACCCCCCTCCTCTCAGTTGTCTGTCCTTAAATCAACATGGTCATCCTCCTACTGTGAGATACTTCAAAGTTTTTGGTAGCAAATGCTATATCAAAAGAGATGAGGATTTACACAAGTTTGAAGCAAGAAGTGATGAAGGAATATTTTTGGGATACTCAACTCAAAGTAAGGCCTACCGGTGCTTCAACAAAAGATTGAAAAAGATTGTTGAAAATGCTAATGTTAAAGTTGATGAAAGCAAAGAAGGACACTCCAGGTATTGCGGATATGATTCAGATGATCAAGATGAAAGTCAAAATCAAGAAAGACAAGTTCAAATCCAGAACTAGTTTTAGATTGATCTGATAACTCCAGTAACTCAAGAGATTAGTACAGAAGATGAAGAACAAGTTCAAGAAGAAGAAGTTCAAATAATTCCCAAAACTCCTAGGTATGTAAGAATGAATCATCCTGAAGATCAAATCATAGGAGATAAAACCAGATGTGTTCAAACTAGGAGAAGAGTTGCTGAAGATCAAGAAGAGATTTTTTTGATTTCAAAGATTGAACCTAAATCAGTAAATAAAGCTTGCAATGATGAAAATTAGGTGAAGGCAATGGAAGAAGAATTGATGCAAATTGAAAAGAATCACACTTGGGATCTTGTTCCTAGACCCGAGGATAAAAATGTGATTGGAACTAAATGGGTCTTCCGAAATA
Organism: Cunninghamia lanceolata; assembly: GCA_027924645.1. Taxonomy (NCBI): domain Eukaryota; kingdom Viridiplantae; phylum Streptophyta; class Pinopsida; order Cupressales; family Cupressaceae; genus Cunninghamia; species Cunninghamia lanceolata. The sequence goes on from BSBN01000602.1 coordinate 10,164,098, forward strand.
AGATGAATGAAGGTGAGGTTGTAAGAAACAAGGCAAGGTTGGTATGTAAAGGCTACTCTCAAGTGGAAGGAATTGATTTTGAATAAACTTTTGCTCCGGTGGCAAGGATAGAGGCAGTCAGATTATTTCTTGCCTTTGCTTCTTTCAAAGATTTTAAAGTCTATCAGATGGATGTCAAATCAACATTTCTAAATAGAGATTTGGAATAAGAAGTCTACATTGAACAACCGAAAGGGTTTTAGTTGTCTGATCAGGGAGATATGGTTTGTAGATTGAGAAAAGCCTTGTATGGTCTCAAGCAAGCTCCAAGAGCCTGGTATGCTAGATTGGATAAGCATTTGCTTAAGCTAGGATTTAGAAAAGGAACTACTGATAGTAATATGTACTTCAAGATTCATCATGAGGATATTCTAATTGTTGAAGTCTTTGTTGATGATATCATTTTTAGTGGAAATGATTACATGTGCAAAACATTTGCTGATAAGATGAAAAGCGAGTTTGAGATGTCAATGTTTGGTGAGATGAACTTCTTTCTAGGTCTGCAAATTGTTCAAACAGATAAAGGTATCTTCATATCTCAGTCCAAGTATGTGAAATAATTATTGAAGAAGTTTGGAATGGAGGACTCAAAACTAGTAAGTACTCCTATGGCAACCAAATGGAAGTTGAGCAAAGATGATGACTCTCCCAAGGCAAATCAGAAGGTAGAGGTCAATGATTGGAGGATTGCTTTATCTAACTCAAACCAAACCAAACATCATGAATGCAGTTGGACTTGTTGCCAGATTTCAATCGGATCCAAAAGAATCCCATGTTATGGCAGTCAAAAGAATTTTTAGATATCTCAAAGGGACAATTGATTATGGCTTATGGTATCCAAAGGACAATAACTTCACTCTTCATGCATATACAGATGCTGATTGGGCAGGAGATGTTGATGACAGGAAAAGTACTAGTGGTGGTGCATTCTTCTTGGGAAGAAGATTGGTATCTTGGATCAGTAAAAAGCAAGAGGCAATTTCTCTGTTCACTGTAGAGGTAGAGTACATAGCAACAACAAATAATTGTTCTCAAGTTCTATGGATGAAGCAAATGCTAAAAGATATCAGATTTGTGTTTGAGGAGCCAGTCATGAATTTGTAGAATGTTTTGTTGCACCCATTTTCAATCAATTAAATTTAGAGCCTATAGAAAATAGGATGATAGAGAGCCGTAGGAGTTTCTTGTTGAATTTGAAAGTCCCTTGCGACTATTTCTTTGGAGCCCATACAACTATTATTAGACTCCATGGCTTTGCTGGAGAGCCTGTCCTACTCCCAAAGGTTTTGACTCCTAGGGTTACCTTTTTAGAAGTGGCTCGACAGATATCTATCATTGATAATGATTTTGGGTATAAGAAGCGGAAGAAGAAAATCTATGATGTTCCTTGGACCAGGGAAAAGATAACAATTGAGAGGAGGGAAACTGAAAACCTCTTATTAAGGAAATTGGCTAGTTATGGTTTCTTGATTGTTGAGGATAAGTGGAAATATGATCCAGATAATTTTTTAGCTTCTTGGATTGTCAGTAATAAGGTTTCTACAAAACTCATTCATGAGAAACGCCCCTTTTGGGAGAAGAGAAGGTCGCCGAAGCAGGATGATCCTGCAATTTATGTTGAATTGAAAGACTTACCAGATGAGGGTCCCAGGCCTTGGGAAACTTTTTATAAGAAGATACAAGATTTTTATCCAAAGAGGTCAATGAACACAGGCCTCAGAGCTACTTTGAAGAAGAAAGATTGGAGTGCAGAGAAAATTGCAGCTTACTGGAAGTACAGACAAGAAATATTTGAATTCACCCATACCTTTGGAAATGTTGAAACTGATGAAGAATGGGAAACTGTATGGGATGAATTTCATATGACCCCAGTTTCTAGCCCTGACATGAGTAACATTCCAAGAGACTCTCTAGAAGCAGTAGAGATGGGAGAGAGAACAGAGGAGAGACAGGATGTTCAAGAAACAGGGCAAACATCAGCTGTAGCTCCTAGAGCCCAATGGCCTCCATCTCTTAGTGCCTTACAGAAGCAAAAGGAAATTGTATCATTGCCACCTCATGAGCCTCAAATAGCTTCGGCATCAGGGAGTCTCAGAGTGGCACCTTTTCATAACATAGTAATTGATTCAGAAGAAGAAGATCCTAGTGACCCAACAAAGAGGCTTTTGAAAAGGAAACGTAAATTGGTTTTAGGAGAAGAGGAGGAAGATGTATCAATGCCCCAGCAACAACAAGTTCTCATAACTTCATCAGTGGCTTAGGTTGGTATTTCCTCTCCTTTTTCCCCTTCTTCTGTTGCTTCTCATATAGGGGTGGCTACCCAATTAACTCATTCTTCCACACCACCTGCCACCTTTGTTGTGCCACTATATTCTTTTGCCCCGATTGCCAGTTTACCGGCCATGTCCTCACAGGACCCATCTCTACCCCTGTTTTCTCCATCATTGCCCAAGCGGGCTTTTCCCCAATTTGACTCGAGCCAACAAATGACTACCATTCCTTATGGCTTGCTGCAAGTTATCTATTTGCTGGTGGACACATAGCCTCACCTCCTACCTTTCAAGCACAAGCTGACACAACAAGAAAAGCAAGAGAGGCTCAGATGGAAAAGAAAAGAAAGAAAGAGAATAAGAGCCCTACGGTAGCTCACATAAAATCTTTATTTGATCCTGTTCAACAGTCTTTGACTGTCACACATTTGGCTCCTAATGTAATCAAAACTAATGAGAAAATTCAGCCATAGGACTATTCAATGAATGTAGTGGCTATGGATCTTTCTCTTTTCAGGCCACAGGACCAAGTTGAATTGATGAATGAAACTGCTTCAACAATTGCCACTGATTATTTGAAGATGTCTAAAAAGTTACAAAAGGTTGAAGCTAATTTGGTACAAGAGAAATCTACTAACAGTACCTTAACTTGGGAGATACAAGCCAATATTAAAGAAATTGATACCTTGAACGAGGATTTACAATCTACTGTTTCTTTGCAAAAACATCAGGTATCATAGGCTCAGGTTGTAGCCTTGAAGGTTGAGTTAGCACAGGAGAAAACTGTTGTCGCTACATTGAGACAAGAGAAGGCCACTGTTGAGAAAAGGTATCAAGACAAATTGTAAGAGGCATCACAACTGCAGCAGATCCTTTTGAAAGAGAAAAATCTAAATAGTGCAGCTCAAGCATAGCTTATGGCTAAACAACAAAAGACAAAGCAACTAACTATCGAGTTTACACAGAGGCCACAAACAACATGGGTTTTGAATTTGGTAAAGGAGCTATATGCATATGTGTGGAAAAGAATCTCTAAGGAGATTGTATAGCTTAAGCCATCCCTTACCTTCTTGTTAAACGTCTGACAACTCTGTGAAAAAGTAGAGTCTTCTGTGCAAGCAACTTTGTCGATTGTTTCATTGAGGGTTTTAGATTCCTAGCTTCTGTTTAAAAAACTATATGATACGTCTGATGAGACCCTATCTGCAGCTAGTGTAAGTGATAGAATGGTTTTTGCCAAAAGGGTAAATGAAGTGTTGAGCTGCAACTCTGCTGCCATGAATTGTAAGGAACTTTTGGATATAGTTAAAGGAGTTAACAATATGAAGAGGCATATTGAGGATTTAGTGCAGTTGGGCCTGCCTTCACTTTTCCCTAATAGTAATACAATGTTAATTATTGATAGGGTAAACAAAGATATCATCAATTTAGATTTTGCTTTTCAGGATTTGTAGGGTAAACAAGGTTTGTCAGATTCTGAATGGTCTGTATACCAGGTTGCGTTGCAAAATTTATAATTGAGTTTCATTGATAGTGGCAAGACATTTTTGTTCTTTTTGAAGTTCTTTCTGAGAGGGCACAGAAGTCCTTGTAGTTGCCATGAACTGTAAAGCTAAAAAACTCTACATTTTGTTTCAGCTTGGTTTTTGTCTTAGTGTTTCTACAATTGTTGTTTGTCTTTCTATGGCTATATGTTTCTTGTGCGTGGATTGTGCCATGTGTCAATATGGAGTTATAGGGGGAAATGGTCAGTGTTCTGCGGAAGTCACCATGTGTTTCTTTTATATGCTTCCTTTCTAGTTGTTGCAGGAACACGCCACATATCTATGGCATTGTTTCTTTTATTAAGTTTCTTGCCTGATGCAGAGTGTGCCATGTATCGCTACTGGAGGCCTTGGCAAAAGGTTTCTTTTGATACAGGAAGCCCGCAGGTGTTGCTGAATGTCCTTTTGTAGTTTGTACGGACATCGCCGCGTGTATCTCTTTTTGATAAGCTTTAATAGTACTGACATATATGGTGGGCCCTAAATATTATGACACAGTTTCATAGCTTGTGCTGGAGTGTGCCACATGGCGTAGGCGGAGGGTTGAACTACTCTCATTTTGATGCTCTCAGGTATCGACACGTATATTTTCTTGTAATTTCCAGTTGCTTCTGAAGCATGACAAGTGTCATCTTTGTGGGGTCCAAGGGACTCTTTTATAAAGTTTTTGTATTGGCAGAGAGCGCCACGTTCCTATGGTTGCTTCAGGCAGATGTTGTCACGTGTCATTCATTTACGAAGGGCTATAAGTTAAAGAAATAGATGGTGGATCCCGTGAAATAAAGTTACAATTTATAAGTGATGCCGGAGGGCGACATGTATCATTACTGCGGATGCTTAGGCATAAAGTAAATAGTTTTCAGTATTGGCGGAAAGTGCCAAGTGTCCCAATATTGTTTCCCGGAAGCTGCCACGTATAAAATTTCAAAGCCTGGCGAATGGTGACAAGTGTCAATATTTTGTGTGTCCTTTTTGAATGGCAAAGAAGCTAAGTGTTAAGCAGAGGTTGCCACGTGGTATATTTTGAAGCCGTTTGAAGACTCACAGGTGTTGCCATGTATCTCAATAGAACTACAATTAATGTGCTACATATTTTATCACTCAACCAATGAGTGCGCAGGGAAAGACGGTTGTAGATTCAGAGAAATCCTTAGTGTCAGATTGAGTCCTAGTTAATTCCAGTTCTGTTGATGCCATTGAGATTCTAGACAGTTATAGGCAATCTTGAGCCAAATTTTGTGGCTATATATATAGGAAGATATTGTAATTCAGGGAGACAATTATTAATTAGAGAGTTCAGAGATCTTGTTGTGATCAGATTTTATCATTTTGCCTTAGTTTAGCTATTTCTGATAAAGAAAGCTGATATACCTGTGCATGTCACTGTTCCTTTTGTATTTGCTGAATTATTAATGAAAGAAGCTCTGTTCTATGTCAGTAATGATATTATCTGTGTCTCTGCATTAATTTATGAGTTTAGCCTTTGATCTTTTAAGTCATTTACAATCTATCTATATTGATCATGCAACATTTGTTCTTTAATATCGCTGAATCACAAGAATTTGTTCACTGTGCTAGTTAAGGAAATATATTTCATTCAGGTGGATCGCCATAGGTTTAGATTTTATTTCATTGTATCTGTAATCCTATTTCTTTCTCTCCTGTTTACTCAAAACCCCATTGAAATAGGAAGATCCAGCTTCTATAAAATCTGGAGGTTGTTTCAAGTGTTAAGTCCCACATTCTTGAAACTTTCCATGTTGGTGTTAGAACCTGTGCAATTTTATACATTAACAAAACCCATCAGAAGAAACCATTTAGAACATAAATCTCAGAGAAAGTATGTATTCCAAAGGTTTGTTTGTATAAAACAAAGATCTAAATTTTTATTTACCACACCATGTTAAAGGATTGGTTGGATTTAGATTTCCACATCACCTTATAGGTCAACAGTGGAAGCTTCAAGAGTTTCACCAAGGTCCACCATACTTTTACTTTGAATATGTGTATAGTATGTCAAAGGGTGCATGGGCAAACCATATCATTATTTATGTATGATGTTAAACTAAACTTTGTGTATTCAAAGTAATTTTCAATTTCAAGTAGCAAACATGGCTACATGCATAACCTTCCTATGAATAATTATTTTTAGATTTAACCTTTACCACCCATGACACTTGAAGATACATTTCCTAAAACAAAAAATCATCAGCCATCATGTGATTACAAAACTAAGCTTAACTACATAAACATAGTGGCAAAAAGTGTTTCATTGTGTGGTAGACTTGGGGGCTATAGTCAAGCATTCCAATGGAAGACCCTACATTAAAGATTATGCTATGGTACTTTTAAAATGTAAAAAAATGAAGCTTGGTATGGGTTGGTCCAGATCATCTAGCTCCACTATAGCCTCATGATTTACAATAGTGGGTTACACTTTTTGGCCAAAGTTGACATTGAAATGAACATTTTGAAAAAAATCTTCACTTTCGGACACCTATAGTTGCTAAACCGTGAGGAATTTGAAGATGATGTAAACTAATGATTTGTCACATTTTGTCTGTAGATTCTAAATATATTTTTTAATTCTTTTTTAATCAAATTGTTTTTTTTTTCCATCTCCTTCAATAATTAGTTTCTAACAGTAAACACCATTTTAAAGAGTGATGTGTACTATGTAAAACATAACTTTTTCTATGAAGGATACAATTCTAATTTTTTTGAATTTCAAATTTTCACTATGATATCTAGAGGATGCATTTGGTTTCATAATGTTGTATTGAATATTTTTCTTTTAATTAACTTTTGAAGTCAAACCAATTACAATTTAGACATAGGTGTACTGTGTAAAGCATAACTTTTTTTGTATGTATCGGAATTCTTTTTTTTTGTTGGATCAAGGACATGAATACCAAGAGGATAGATATTTTTCATAATTGTTTTGGTAATGTACTATTTTTCCACATGTGCATAACAGAGAGCTTGATTTTGAATGAAAACCTATGTTTAATTAAACTAAAAAAATTATAATAAAACCACAATATATTAAATTTATACTTGATAGAAAGCTCGTTTCGAGGACTATAATCCTCCAACTGGGTTTGTCAAGTTGGTTCCATTTTGATCCTCAACCTGATCTTCGAAACCCAAAAATCTGCATAAAATTGTAGCTACAAAGGGGCAAGGGAAAAATAAGGGGGTTCGAATGAATGGGGGTTAGAATGAACCCCCCATGACCCATTTGAATGAATGGGGGTTCATTCGAACCCCATTAAAATAATGTTTAAAAATCAATCCAGGGGGGTTCAATCGAACCCTGTCGATTAAAAAAAATTAAGGGCTGATGTTCGTTCGAATCCTTGGCTAACCAAATTGTTATTATTTTTTTAATAATGTTATATGCATATAAATATGAACCTTTTTTTATTTTTTCATATAACATTGCACGATTAATTCACATTATTATTCAACAAGCAAGATTTTGGAGAAGAAAACTTGAAGAAAATGGGAGACAAAATAAGACTCAAAGAAAGTATTCAAAAGAAAGAGAACAAGAGATGCGCCAAATAAATTTGACAAGATACCATAGAAAGAAACAAGGTATGTATGCATATTTCTTTCCTATTTAATTTATGAGTTTTTAGCATGTAGTAGGATCTTATTTCTAGTTTTGAACATAAATACTAAGTGAATTTATATTTGTTTCAATTGAATGTGTATTAGGGTCCTTCATAGGTTTGCACATTAAGTAAATCATACTTGTATTAAATTTAATCATAAGTTCCTCTCTCTCTCTTGAGGAGATCTTTTTAAAGATTTTTCTTTGTATCTCTCTATAGATCTCCTTAAATCTAGATAAGTCAACTCTCTCTCTCTCTCTCTCTCTCTCTCTCTCTCTCTCTCGACTTGAGTAAGTCTTTTTAAATCTTTTTCTTTCTAGATCTCTATATCCTTTTTCTCTAAGGTCCTTTCTCTCTCTCTCTTGACTTAAGTATTTTGTGTGTATAACGGGCTCAACAAGTAGAAATTTCTCAAGCAGGAGTTGAGCCAAATTTAGATATTAGGGCAAATGAGGCTGAAGAGCACATAGTTGAAGATAGGGAGGAGGCCTAAGTTCAAACAATGCATGTTGGAGAGGGGTTAGGATCGCTTCCTTCTATTGGTATGGATGAGCATATGAATCTAGCTAAAGAGGTGAAGACAAAAACTTCAAGTTATAGAAATTTAGATCATTTACTTGAAATAGATGTGGAGAAATTGAAATATTATGCCAAACAACCTATAAATACTAGTAAGAGGTCAATGAATAAATTTGTAAAGGAAATAATCAATGCTCATTTCAATCATCTTGGTACACTTGAAAAAACCCAACCGTTATCACTTTTACTTCTTTTTAATGAGTTGAAAGAGCCATTACAATTGTTGGGTGTAGATTCAACATTGAATAAGAGGAAAGCTTCATACAACCTAGGAAAAGATATTGTTGAAAATGTAAAAAAAGGTTTAGATTCTATTTGGAAAAAATCTCGATCAATGGATAAGGCCATTACAAGAAGAGTCATGTTGACAACTATTTTAAATAGAAATATATCAAAAAAAAAGAAAAATCTCTTCACTTTTGACTAAAATTGGTATTAGTAGAAAGACACTAACAAAATATGTGAAAAGGAGAAAGGTTTTGGATGATAGTTCAGAAGGCAATTGGACAATTATGTGTAGAGCTCCCCATTCTGACAGGATTGAAGATGTTGTTAGGAACTTGCTCTCAAATTTTTGGAATGATAATACTTGTCCATCATCAAACAGTAGAGATGTTATCAGACACAGGATTGGGCTCAATGATTATCAACATCTTACAAAACATTGGCTAGACATAACACAACATGAGATGTACATGTGAAATTTTGTAATTCAAATCCTAATATAAAGATTGGACAAACAATGTTTGAAAGGTTAAAGCCATATTATGTGAAGATAAACAAGGCTTTTGAAACTTGTTGTTGTCATTATCATATTGAATTTGATCTGTACTATCAGGTGTTTCGAAAGATGAGAGAACAAAGTGATGGTTTTCAAAATGCACCTCCTAAATGGGTAAGTCTTTTCATAGAATCCATATTATGTGATAATGCAATTGGTCAAATAAACTGCATAAAAGGACTTTGTGAAACATGTGGAAATTTGGTTAAATTACCTTTGAGAAATGGAGATACCGACCCAACAAAGACACTAAATTGCAAGAGTTACAAGTATGTAAAGTTTCAAATAAATTTTGGGAAAGAATCCACAAGGTTAAACTATGTAGAAGAGGAGATACCTATTGTAACATTTATGGAATTTTTTTGAAAATTGATACAACTGTACATACAACATGCCTTTTTTGCTAGGTGGCAAGCACAATAGTTTCAAACATTAAGAGATACTTTCCCACCTGGAATAGTTCTATCAGTAGTCGACTTTGTAGAAAATTACTCTTTTGTACATCAAAAAGAGATTCAATTAGATTGTTACTTTTCAAAGCAGATCACTATTATGGTGCATGTGTGTTATCGACATGCACAATTGGATTTAGATGTTGTTGACAGTACAAATGGTGAACGAGTCATTAAGAAAGAATATCACTTTTATATTAGTGATGATAAAGAGCATGAGACACTTTTTGTACAACATTGCTTTACAATTTTTTTTGAGAATTTGGCAAGCAGGCATGTAAAAATTGAAAAGAATTTTGTATGGTCAAATGGATGCGTGGCACAATTTAAATCATCATGACCATTTTATACACTATGTAGATATCATCGAAATTACAAAATACAACATGTTTGGAGTTTCTTTGAGAGTGGGCATGGAAAGGGTGAACATGATGGCGTAGGAGCTTGCATCAAACATGCTCTAAGAAAGCATCAAATGAGTTATTCGGGAGATCGTATAGTAAATGCACATGATGTTGTTGAATGGTGTAAGAAACACTTTGCATCAAATGAGGTTGGCACATCTTCAGGAACAAATCGATACATCCCAAATAGAGTTTTTTGGGAGATATCAGGTATGTATATATAAATTTTACATAAATGAAAATTTTAAACTTTATATATATATATATATATACACACATGTGTGTGTGTGTGTGTTTGAATTTGTATTTAAGTTTAAATTTTAAATTTAGTAAATTCAATTATTTTAAATGAATTTCTTTTAAATTTTTATATATGTAAATTTTTTATATTTTTTATGTATCTAGGTGTGGATAGAAGATCGAAGCATGGATGCAAGAGGGTAGACAAAACAAGATCTTTTCATTGTGTCATGAGTATAGATGATGGCCTTGGATGGAAATTGTACATGAGGGATTACTCTTGTTTTTGTGATGAGTGCATTTTGGAAAACTAAGGCATGCAACAACCAACAAATTAGATATGCTAGTGAATGGAATGTGGTGCCATTAGTCATTTCTAACACATATGATGAAGATGAGGATGAAGGCTTTGAAGACATTCCTTTGATTTCAATTGATTATGACCATATTTCAAGATTGATTATAAAAGGTATGTATGTATGTATGTGTACAATTTGATAAATTTAATGTAAATCTACAACACATTTATAGTTATTTATTTAATTTAGTACTCTGATGAGTTAAATTTAATGATTGTAAAGTCTAGACAGTTCTAATTTTTTTACAAATTTTGAACCATGTAAATTTGGTGTGTACTCTAGGAGATGTTTTTGCAATCATAGCAGAGCCTGGAAACATAGAAGGTGTTAGTTATTATTTAATGCGTTGCACAGAAGAGAGGAAGAAGCTAACACGACCTGAAACAAGTGATGAAATGGTTTTTCCCATAGGTGGGTCACATTTAAATTTATATATACATGTACACATGTACATTAAACTTTACATTATATTATAATACCTGGGTTAAGTGAAAATGTTACATGCACATGTCTTACCAAGTTGGTTCATGTTGTTTATTGTGCAGGTTCAGTTGTAGTGCAAGGGACATATCTCAAACAAGTCAAAATTGTTCAACATGGGATTCATTTTACTGACTATCAACCTGAGAACAAGTTATATCAGTATAGTCACCTAGTAATTACTACGCCCTACATCTTCATCCAGTTCCACATGCACGTAGACGAAAAAAATGGAGACTAGATAGTGATGATCATCAGAAAATATTACATGTTATTGAAGAGTGTGTTGAACCAGATGTTTGAATGAGAACTTATATCTAGTAACTTGTTTGAACTCCATTGTTTTAGTTACAGTTTATAAAATTAGTGAGATCTTGAAGTTACACATTGGTGTAAGTTAATTTCTAAATGTTCTTAGGATCTAAACTTAGAAGTACTATTTAATTCAAAGTACTTTTATATTTAGTGTTCAACACTTTTTTAAACCTGGACATGAAGTACTATTATTAATGTGGTCCACTTTTAAGGATGATACATGTGTACTATTTAATGTTTTGTATTGGCATCTGATGTTTGACTACATGTATTAAATTGGATGCATACATATTGTGACTATGTGTGTCTAATTTATATTTCAATTTGTTTTGATTTATTATTTTCACTAGATATATGATATATGTGATTTGATTATGTTATCCTAGAGTGAACAACATCATATATATTTAAATATAATTAATTGGAGACAATTTATTTTAGGCATTTACATGTTCTATGTATCTTCCCCATCTCACTTGATTCAAGTTATAATGAGATTTATTTTGTTGATACCTATGAAATTATCACTTGATCCAAATCGATGTCAATTAGATAGATCCATGTATTATAAATAAACTAGTAATTTGTGTACATGTTCTCATTAAATGTGTTTATTATATCTCCAAGTTTACATTTGTATTTATTTCTAGTTTATACATTTTTTTAATGAGGAGTTTTTGTGATTTACCTGTACATGCTTCTACACATGTGTGAAAGAATATTTATATTTAATTGTTATCTTGCATTTAACAAATTGTCACACATAATCTAAATTTATAAGAGCTACTATCATAGAGTATTAATCCTTCTATTTTTAATACATGAGACATATATATTAGGTACCAAACCATAAACCAAAGAATAGTTAAATTATCTCTAGAAACATGGCAAAGGAATGCAACCTTTGATTGCTAAACATTTACTATAATAATTCAAAACATATTTAGGATTCTCAAGTGAACACTTTCTAGATTGGTGCAGGAGCACCTAATAGAACATCTTGGAGAAAGAAGACACAAATGATCATAGGAGGAGCCCATGGAGCCCATCAAGTCAATTGGGACATCTTACAACCAATTGTGGCATGTTGTAATAGTCAAAATGATGTAATGGTTAAATGTCCTGAGGGTCCTGGTAAGGACCCTAGGACCAAAAATGATGTAAGTCGGGCCAGTAGTGCCCCTAGATTCAAATAGAGGTGTCTAAGATCAATAAGAAGGTTTAATGAACCAAAAAAAAAAATCAAACATGATAAATAAATAAGGTAGAAGTTCATTAAATAAGGCAGAAATTCACTAAACCAAAGTTCAGAAATTCAAATTTCTGAATTATGCATTTAGGAGGGAAAGTCAATTTGAGTAGTTTCTTTGTGGTTAAACCAACTCCAACCAATGGGGATTGGTTAAGGAAGTTGGATAGAACTTACGTAAGCATTCCAAGGCATTTGATGTACGGACAAGTACTTTGGAGGCTGTTTTTTGGTACGGCAGACTGGGAAATAACAGAAATTTCAGTTTTCTTGCATTTTTTCTTCTCATTTCCATTGATTCTTTGGTTGCTGAGTGTTGGAAAATGTATTAGGACCTCAGTTAACATTAGTAGACTTCATTTCATGCTCTGAGAGGGGTTTTAGAGGTAGTTTATTGCTGTTTATTTTGACTATCCTCAAGAACAGCAGACTGTTCTGTGTAGTTTGAGAGGTGACAATGCATCTTTGGGCCTTCCCATGAATGTAAGACCCTGGTTCTCATGGGATAGGTCCTTTCTAACATGTATATTATGATTCTTTAACCTTTGAAGGTAGGAGGAGTTCAAACTGGAAGGTGATCACCATTTGAAGTCAAGGATTGCTTGTGGAAGAGCATTGAAATGGTGGCATGGTTATAGCAGCCAGAGATCCGTCTTAACAAGGTGATATTTTTATGATTGCTGTTGTTTAATATGGTCAAGAAGATGGTGTTAGACATTTGAATGAGGTATGGAAGTGATTGGAGGTGGAAGATCTAGCAAGCCCTAGGTTTTGAGGCCTAGAAATGAGGTTTTTGTATTTCAAACCATAATGTGCAAACCATCTGATAAGACCTAGAAAATCATTGGTTTTGAACCCTTTCCTAAGACTATTTTCAGGTTTGAAGTGTGTGGGACAAGTTTGTCATAGGGTTCCTTTGTAAAATGGTCAATTTAGGCCTTGTAGGAAGACAGCAGGGTGTTAGGACAGTCATATTTCGTCCAAAACAACAATATCTAAGTTTAGGATATGTTATATAACTTGATAAAGGGTATCCAGATCAGTCATTAGATTTTGAAGTGCTTTGGGAAAGTTTGGGGAAAAGCACAAATTAGTCGCTGAACAAGACTATAAGGATTAGGCCTGTTTAAGGGGAATTGTCAAGAATCTATCAAATTGGTTTGTGAAACCTTTGGAACCTTGTTGGTTGGGGTAGGTTGAGACCCTAGAAGGTGCTAGAATTCATCTGAGAAGTTGGAATCCAAACTTGAGCCCTTTGGTGGAGTTTAGGACAAGAGGAAGGCTAGAAAAGTCTTATTGGTTGAAGCCCACAAACTATTGAAACCTTTTGATCTTGTTAGATTATCTTTGGAGACCTAAGACCTCTGCATCATAGTGGTATCAGAGCAGCAAGTAGGTCCTTGAGGGAGAAGAAGGATCTTGTGAAAAAGTTAAGGGTTTGGTAAGAGTTGTAAAGATGCCTCCTAAGAATCAGATGGCTAGGGAGAACAATGAATTGAGGGAAGCCTTAGAGGCAAGAGAAAAAGAGTTGAGGGATAGAAAAGAACAGGATGCTGCAAGGGAAAGAGAGTTAAGACAAGTGAGAAGGGAGAATGCATCAATCTTGGCAAGGTTGGAAGCATTGGAAAAGAATTCTAGAGGGGAGGAACAAGATGATCAAGAAGGAGATGATGGAGGACATGAGAAGGCAGATGAGAACACTCCCGATGATGAGTTGGATGCTAAAGAAAGGAGATTTGTGAGATTGCTTAAGGCAGTCCAAGGTAGTGGAACAAAGGCAAACATAGAGTTACCTATCTATCAAGGGAAGATGGATAGTGAAGAGCTATTAGGGTGGATAGATGCCCTTGAAATTTTTTTTGAGTATGAGTAGATGAGTGATGAGAAGAAGATTAAATTTGCAAAACCAAAGTTGAGAGGGACAGCACTTACATGGTGGAGTAGTGTGCAAATAGAAAGAGTGGCTAGAGGTGGAACAAGAATCACTTCTTGGGGTACGATGAAGGATATGATGAAGGATCAATTTCTTCCATCCGATTACTCCATTCAAACAAAGAGGATGAGGCAAAATTTGAAACAAAAGGACATGGATGTTATGTCCTATACTGAGCAATTTCATAAGCTTAGTATTAGAGGAGGATTGGAAGATGAAGAAGAGAAAGTGGCAAGATACCTTAATGGGCTTAGGTATAACTTGCAAGATGAGATTGGTTTGACAATACCAAAATCACTTGGAGAATGTTTTCAGTTGGCCATAAGGGCTGAAGAGAGGGTGAAGAGGAAGCAAGAAAGACAAGGAGGTAGTGGTAGAGGATATAGAGGTAGGGGCAGATCTACTAATGAAGGACAAAGCAGCAACGAGAAAGGCAAAGAGTTTTCTGCAGATCAGAGAGGTGGATATAGAGGTGGAGGTAGGTTTGGATCAGGCAGAGAAGTATTCATAGGTAGGTGTTATCATTGCAATGAAGTGGGACACACATCTTTCAAATGTCCTAAGAGAGATGATGCTGATAAGAACAAGGAGAGAAGAGTTCATTTGGCACAAGAAGAGGAAAAGAAAGAAGACCAAGAACCAGCACCAGCCTATCCAGTTACAGATGGAGATTTGCTCATGGTGGAAAAAGGCAAAATGCAGCAAGCACCACAAGTATCCATTTTTAAAACTAATTGTTTAAGCCATAGAAAAATGTGCAAGTTGATTATAGATTCAGGTTCACATGATAATCTAGTTTCCTGGGATATGGTGCACAAGTTGGGATTGAAAACATTTGATCATCCTAGTCCTTACAATGCCACTTGGGTAAGTCAAGAGCAGCAAGTAAGGGTTAGTCAGAAGGCATATGTTGATTTTTCAATTGGTCCATATCATGATTCTGTTTTATGTGATGTTATTTCAATGACATGTGGGCATATAATTTTGGGTAGACCATGGCAGCATTTGAGAAAGACAGTTCATGATGGTTATACTAATAACTATTTGGTGCACAAAGATGGTAAACTATTTAGACTAATCCCTTTACCTTGTGGAGACAAGAAGGAACATGTTACTATCTATTTTGGAGAGAAATTGAAGTTGGATGTGCAGGTTAGACAGTAGGAACAGTTGCAGCAGAAGAAGGTTTATAATAGTCCTAAAGAGCAGCAAATTTGGGACTTAAGTTGCATCAAGATTGGGGCCATTGAATGCCCTATAGGGAGGCAGGAAAAGGAAGGTAGATAGCAGGTCTTACAGAGAGGAACAAATCAGATGGAGAAGGCAGAAGTATTGCAGCAGCAGGGTCCTAGGCAAGGACACCACAACATGTTTTATGATGCTAACATTGTTTGTAAGAGTCATGCAGGTGGGAGAAGGAGAAGGATGACTCTTGGAGAGTTCATGTTTCCTGGCATAAATCAAAGGAACACTTCAAAAAGATTGCAGGAGATTTGGGGCAGATCACATGACTCTTGGGACAAGAGTTTTTATCATCCTGGGGAGTATGGTGCAGGAGCACCTAATAGAACATCTTAGAGAAATAAGACACAAATGATCATAGGAGGAGCCCATAGAGCCCATAAAGTCAATTGGGACATCTTACAACCAATTGTGGCATGTTGTAATAGTCAAAATGATGTAATGGTTAAATGCCCTGAGGGTCCTGGTAAGGACCCTAGGACCAAAAATGATGTAAGTCAGGCCAATAGTGCCCCTAGAGTCAAATAGAGGTGTCTAATATCAATAAGAAGGTTTAATGAACCAAAAAAAAATCAAACATGATAAATAAATAAGGTAGAAGTTCATTAAATAAGGCAAAAATTCACTAAACCAAAGTTCAGAAATTCAAATTTATGAATTATGCATTTAGGAGGGAAAGTCAATTTGAGTAGTTTCTTTGTGGTTAAACCAACTCCAACCGATGGGGATTGGTTAAGGAAGTTGGATAGAAATTATGTAAGCATTCCAAGGCATTTGATGTATGGACAAGTACTTTGGAGGCTATTTTTTGGTACGACAGACTGGGAAATAACAGAAATTTTAGTTTTCTTGCATTTTTTCTTCTCATTTCCATAGATTCTTTGGTTGCTGAGTGTTGGAAAATGTATTAGGACCTTATTTAACATTAGTAGACTTCATTTCATGCTCTGAGAGGGGTTTTAGAGGTAGTTTATTGTTGTTTATTTTGACTGTCCTCAAGAACAGTAGACTGTTCTGTGTAGTTTGAGAGGTGACAATGCATCTTTGGGCCTTCCCATGAATGTAAGACCCTGGTTCTCATGGGATAGGTCCTTTCTAACATGTATATTATGATTCTTTAACCTTTGCAAGGCAGGAGGAGTTCAAACTGGAAGGTGATCACCATTTGAAGTCAAGGATTGCTTGTGGAAGAGCATTGAAATGGTGGCATGGTTATAGCAGCCGGAGATCTGTCTTAATGAGGTGATATTTTTATGATTGCTATTGTTTAATATGGTCAAGAAGATGGTGTTAGACCTTTGAATGAGGTCTGGAAGTGATTGGAGGTGGAAGATCTAGCAAGCCCTAGGTTTTGAGGCCTAGAAATGAGGTTTTTGTATTTCAAACCATAAATGTGCAAACCATCTGATAAAACCTAGAAAATCCTTGGTTTTGAACCCTTTCCTAAGACTATTTTTAGGTTTGAAGTGTGTGGGACAAGTTTATCATAGGGTTCCTTTATAAAATGGTCAATTTAGGCCTTGTAGGAAGACAGTAGGGTGTTAGGACAGTTATATTTCATCCAAAACAACAATATCTGAGTTTGGGATATGTTATATAACTTGATAAAGGGTATCCAGATCAGTCATTATATTTTGAAGTGCTTTGGGAAAGTATGGGGAAAAGTACAAATTAGTCTCTGAACAAGACTATAAGGATTAGGCCTGTTTAAGGGGAATTGTCAAGAATCTATCAAATTGGTTTTTGAAACCTTTGGAACCTTGTTGGTTGGGGTAGGCTGAGACCCTAGAAGGTGCTAGAATTCATCTGAGAAGTTGGAATTCAAACTTGAGCCCTTTGGTGGAGTTTAGGACAAGAGGAAGGCTAGAAAAGTCTTATTGGTTGAAGCCCACAAACTATTGAAACCTTTTGATCTTGTTAGATTATCTTTGGAGACCTAACACCTCTGCATCATAGATCTAAGTTCCAACCTCTTATGAGACTTAAAACATAAATTAACTCCATATCCGAATAGTTTTCTTTAGTCCCAAGTGAGCACATGAAGAAAAAAAAGAAATTATATATTGTCTTATGTGAGAAGGGACAAAAAATATTTCAACTCCTAGAATAATCTCATCCTTTTTGTTTTCTCAATAAGTGACATATATGTTAAGTGCTAAACCTTTCAAAAATCTAAACCTTTGGTATGAAATTTCCATCCTTGGCTAAAACTATCACAGTTTATGTATGTCATGTGCAACTTGTAGAGGGTATATAACTCATGCATAAGACCTCCAGATGAGGTGTAATTTTTATGAAATAAAATTTTAAAAGGAATCAAATTATGTAAAAATATACCACTTTAGATATATTACTTATATTTTTTCCTAATAGCTTGGTCCTAGAATTCTTGACCCCATCAAATACCAACCAATTAATCTTTTTGCACTCTTGGGTGTCTTGGTACTCCTGCATTAGTCATTATAATCATAGTGTCTAGATTTCTCTCAAATTGATCATCTTAGCCTCTTTTAATGAAACACAAATGATTATAGGATATGTTAAATCTCTCTCTATGAGATTGTAGATACAAAATCTTCCATGTTCAGATTCTTTTAATAATGGAAGAAACTATTTACATCATGTGGTTACTCCATGACCACCTTAAATGAGTGAAATAGACTCGTACTTTGCCACAAGCAGGATTAGTCCCTTAGACATTTATTTCAACAAAAGTAATCATTGGAGTTGAATCTATGACATACTCAATTTTGAATTCTTAGTCCATTATGAGTTTTATACATTCGTACACATGCAAATCAACATATTATATTTTCTAATATTTCATCCATGAAATAAATTTTATTTTTTATCATTTTCCACTTAAAGTGTCAATAAGGAATTCTCTATGATGTACAATCCCTCTCCTCATAGAGTTACTTTCCTATTCTAGGAGACTCTTATTTGAACCTTTAGAACTTAATAGAATGATGAATTCCTTTCCATTAGAAACATGTTTATGATAATAGAGACTTTAATTTCTCATTATTTTTTTATAAAAAATAATGATGTCATTTCCATGTATAGAATTATTATTTTTGGATGTTCATTTTGGATTCCTCGTCCTTGGAAAGTATTCTTTCTTAAGTTATCTTGTATCTTTATGCATCCTCTTCTTTATGACCAAGGGTTTGAAATTTTAGGTCAAGTTATTAGACCGTTGGGATCTTGTTTTCCATCAATAGTCATTTGGTGTAGTCTATGTATTAATTTCATGGAGCTCATTGCTTTTTAGTGGGTTTTTCTATAGAAAGGATTATATTTTAGTTAGAGACATGTGTGGTATTTTTTGGTTCATCTTATAGGCGCTTTAAAATACAAGAATACTATCATGGAGGATCAATTTAAAATTTATAGGTGGTATTTTTGCTTCTAGACATGTGTGAAAGAATATTTAATATTTAATTGTTATCATGCATTTAACAAATTGTGATATTTTATCTCAAATTATGAATTGAAATATAAATTTTATATAAATTGAAATATAAAATATAAGAATACTATCACGGAGGATCAATTTAAAATTTATAGGTGGTATTTTTTTATTCTAGACATATGTGAAAGAATATTTATATTTAATTGTTATCTTGCATTTAACAAATTATGATATTTTATCTCAAATTATGAATTGAAATATTATTTGAGCTTCATTTCTTAGCCAAATTGATTAAATTGTGTGTGTTGATTTATTGGGAAAAGAATTACTTTAATTGCAGATATTTATAAATGTGATTGTAAAGAAAAGGATCTTCTAAAGAATCTAGATAAAGGAAGTGAATACTCTATTTTAGGATGTTTCAAAGGATCTCATATGCCAAATTGTGAATAAGAACAATATATCTAGATAAGAAATATGGCTGCCAACTTGGATGTACTAAGACTAGCTCATGATTTGTACAAACATTGTAACGAGCATTGTTATCATGGACAATCTAGGTTAAAAGAATTGTAGAAAAATATTTGCTTTCGTGGTTGGAAGATGTATGCATGAGAGTTCAAATTTCATGATCCAGGATTAGGCTAATTAGTTCTTAGCTCTTAGGATCTAGACCACATATAATTAGATAAAATGGTGTACATAGATGGATATTTTCCATGATAGAGGAAGATAAGAAGGAAAATGTAAAAGTGGAAGAGTAGTGAAAGGAGCAAAGACTAATTATGAGTTCACATCAAGTAAATACATACATTTTTAAAACATTTTTAACATAACATTTTTAAATCATCAAATGTATGTAATCAAGTTCTGGTGTAAATGTGCACATGTCAATATATCAAACACAAATCATCAAACATGTATGTAATCAAGTCCTGGAAATGTCAATATATGAAACATAAATCATCAAACATGTATGTAATCAAGTCCTGGAAATGTCAATATATCAAACATAAATCATTAAACATGTCTATAATCAAGTCTTGGAAATGTTAACATATCAAACATATATCTGGAAATGTCTAGATGCAACATCAAATGGAGGTCTCTAGGTGGCTGCCTAATCGTCATGTCAACTCCTAGTCGAGCGACCCTCTGAATGAGAATCCTGCTCCGATGGATGTGCTGAGTCTTGGAGATAAAATCAAGTGTACAATGTGTTAAATACATTTTATCTAGATATATAGAACTATTTAAAAATGTATATGTAATGTTATAAATAGATCTATATCTATCCATATATACATGTATGTACATGTAAAAATTTAAAACTCACATGTCCACTGACAACAATATCATCAATAGAATCAGGCTGATGTATATGATCTAACCTTAGGCTAGGAGTAACATGAGGTATCTCCATCTACAATATATATATATCATTTAGTTAAAACTAAAATCTAAATAATTTTTTAAAAATAGAATTGAACATGCACATGCACACATACATATAGATACACATACATACCTGCATATCATGTGGCATAGGATCCGAGCCCTCTGCAATGTTTTCCTCCACTAAATCATCCAAATGATCTATCTGAGCTATGTCATGATCTAATGTATCTGTCTGAGCCCTGTCATGTTGCATTAATGATGAGTGGAGGAGACTAACCAACTGAGATGGCATCAATAACGAATCTGAATGCATCAACATCTCCACAAAACCTACAGGCTACATCCTCTCAAGGTCATTTGAAGGATCACTGGCCTAGGTAGCAACCAAATGATCTATAGGTGGATCCTGATGTGCACTGGTGCTAGGCCTGACAGGATGACCATGAGAATGATGAGATCCTGAATGTGAATGAATAGATGTAGCCAGACGATCTCTAACATTATCTATCGAGATCCCTAGCTCTGATGCAATGAAGGCATATGCCTCCAAGAGATCCTCCACGAAACAATGTAAAGTTCTATGTGTCATCTCCCCTGTAAGACCATCCAACTGTGCAAGTGTAGGGATACCTGCCATAGCATAAGGATCACAGTGAGTGCTGCACTACACTGTGTTGTAAATGAAGCTCTAGATCGTGGACGTCGTGCCATCAAAAATTGACCCACACAATCACTAGTTATTGTAGTGGTGACAACTATAATATCACTAACACTGTCAATTGCTTCCCTTTTGGAAGCAATGACAACATGATCTACTAAGGGGGCTAGGGCTAGGGAGATAGCAGGATTCCTCTCACCAACCAATGCCCTATACGCTGGGGCCACCTGATCAGATCGATGATAAGCATCCCTATCAGCAAGCCTACCATGACCCTAACCAAAATATCTTGAAAGGTCACAATAGTTAACTTTGAGGCCCAAATGAACCTCAGCATACAACTGTTGTGCAAAATATAAGGAAATTTGGTCGTTATTTGGACAACGACCAAAGATAGCAAGAAATTGAGGGTAGATCAAACTGGCCATATCATGATCCACACATCTAGTTACCTAGTATCCCTTCACCTTTGCCTTATCCTGATAGAATGGAAAACACTGGGATTTAATGGTTTCTTTGGTCACCACACTCTGAACATGAGAAAGAGGAACATCACCACAAACTTCTTCCTGCATGTGGGAAAGAATAACAGCTATAGCATAAGGGGAATAAGCACTTGTGTCTCAAATTTTATCTCTAATTTTTTCTAGGCTTTCCATTTTGGACTTACCAGTGTCAGGTTATATATTCCCATGTTGGTACCATCATTTATGGAAACTCTCAATCTCTCGATCTTAGTATTAGTTCGTGCAAATAGTTCCTGAGGTGGAGCTGGTACATAATTTGCCATGTGATGTACCTGAAAGAGAAAAATTTCAAGGTTCTTGCTTTAATCTAGATAGAGAATCTAGAAATACTGGACATACATGTACACATTCAATTTAAATTATTCAAAATGTAACTATTTATTTGAGTTATAGATAGATTGTATTTCTCTCTATCCATCTAGTTCTTGTACATGCATATGTGTGTGCAATAAAACTTCTAGAAACTACTAAACAAGTGAAACTAGACCAAATTAGTTTGAAGTATTAATATTTATCTAATGAACATTATTCACTTTGAATGTGCACACAAATTTCACCATAACATGTACAAAAGTTTGTAATCTATACATTTAAACATATATATAAAATAATCTAGGATCACTAAATTGTTTAGTATCTTAGGGCTTCTCTTTGAATGATATAGGAATAGAGATCAATTAAGATAGTGAGCTAAATTTCATGTAAGAATATATCACTTGTAAACTTGTTATTGCATAAAAAGCTCCAATCAAAGTGGGCCCAAAACATAAAGGAAATGGGGGATGGGTGTGCGATTTTCACCATTACACAAGTATTAAATGTTTAGTTTGAATTTGGGAAGAGACATTATAGACTTAGTCAAAGATCTCTAGTTGGATAAAACATGTGTAAAATTGAGAGTTCTACAACCCTATTCTTAATAGGATATAAGGGAAAGGTATAGAAGAAGACAAAAATAAGTCTCAAATTGAATGTAGATCTAATAAAAAGGAGTTCTAAAATTGAATGTCCAGTCATAACTTAATTCAACAAACAAGATGTTTAAATCTTTTGAAATCCTAGATGAATGTTATATACACTTGTTCAAACATCCTTGAAATATGTATTCCAAAAATTTCAAATATCTGCAATTTATATATATGCATTTTAAACTCGAAGCATATAATTTGAGAAAAATATATTGACATACCTCATGTTACGAGTATTGAAATATATTGATGATAGATTTGCTCGCAAAAAAAACATATTTGAAAAAATTAGTAGATCTGACATAGTCTACATGTAAAATTAAATTGTTTGAAATAAACATGTTGAATTATACTTACAAAACCTTATTTACACCTCTATAGTTGCATTAGGATGGCCATGTTGAACCAATTCTCTACACTTGATGACTGATATGTCTCACCAACATCAGTGATAGTGTCTACTTTGGACTGTGGAACAAATGTATCAACATACACCCCTACATCAGAGTAGATAGGGATGTTGTGTTGCGCTCGCCTATCAACATATAATTTCTTGCTTCTGACTTGTTGAGCTCGCTTATCCCTGGTGATTTAAGCTCACAACACAACATCCCTCTCTTTGATGTAGGTGTGTATGTTTATGTTGTTCCATAACTTCCAAAGTAGACACTAACACTAATGTTGGTGAGACATATCAGTCATCTTATAGAGAATTAGTTCAACATGGCCATCCTAATGCAACTATAGAGGTATAAATAAGGTTTTGTAAGTATAATTCAACACATTGTCTTTTTCAAACAATTTAATTTTACATGTAAACTGTGTCATCTACTAATTGTTTTTGAAAATATGTAGTATTTTTTATGTGAGCAGATATATCATCAAGTCACATGTCCTCTCAAAATGGCACTGTATGATGCAATTTTGATCAAGCAAGTGATCAAGTGAGATAATAAACTTACATTCTTACATGTAAGTAATAAATTTAAATTAACTTGATATATTAAATTTAGACATATTCTTATGTACACGTGTAAATTAATTCAAAGTTTATTGCAGCATTCACATGACCCAAGAACTTGGATTCTGAGGCTCACTCTACTAGGAGGCGAACCAAGTTGTGTTAAATTATCTTTATGGTGAACTGGGTCAAGCAAAAAAAATTATCTTCACACATACCACTTGCAAAAAATCAACATAACCCATAAAATCCTCTCAGCTAAGGCCAATAATAAAGCAAAGCAAGTAGTTGATTTATAATCAACTCTTACTAATATTCCTTTGGTGATTCCTTCAAAGAGTTTAGTTTAAGCCAAGTAGTTCTTAAGAAAGTTCCTTTTCTAGTGAGTGTTATTTTCTTATTGGATAAATGGGAGTTCCAACTATGTCGCAACCAAATGGAGGAAGACAGTCTCATAGTCCCCCCTAGGAGGTTGAAGAAGGATAATATGATCTTGAGAAATGATAGATGCAATTTGGAGCCTTTTCTGCAAAAAATGTTAGATTAGATTTGAGTAGAATATATTTTTTGCATTGCAAGGGTTGGACTAAAAGGAAATATCCTTAGACCCTCTTGTCTTATAAATTACATCTCATGGAGGATGTGGTGTGGGATTTTTGATATAGATTTACCCCCTAGACATTCTTTGTCTTCAAGAGATTAAACTTTTGTTGGATTTTTGCTTCTAGTAATGTGATGTGTCCTATGGCTAGATAATATTTTTTAATCAATAATAATGAGCAACTTCATGGTGGCACATAGAACATTTGTTAATACCAATTAGCAACCCCACTATTTTACCCATGGTTGTGACCCATCTAACAAAGTAGGTTATGGGTCCTTTTCAATATTGAGAATCAATCTTTTAGTGTGTCAATATCTATACCTCAAATGATGTGACTGAAAGGATGCTACTTTAGTGGTGGCTTGCATATGACATTCTACTAGTTAGTACATAGTGGTTTATTAATGGCAACTTCAACCTAGTTGAGGTGGCATCTAAGAGACACTTGGCCATTTTCCTATGCAATGGATAGCAAAAAAGAGACATGTGATTTTATATGCACAATAAATTATGCATTTATGATCCAAGTCTTGGTTGCCAAAGTTCATCTCTAATTTGGTACTCTTGATCCAATTTGCATAGTGGATCTAAAAGATTCATTAAGAGAATTGATTATGTTATGATGTCAAAGAAAATGGATACTTTTCCTTCACCAACTATTACTCTCTTCAAGTTGAACCCATTGTTGGTGTTGGAAATAAGCCACACCTGAACCGACGATGGACTGGTCCAAGAGGGGCCAGTAGCTCAGTGGTAGAGCACTCTAGCAGTGAATGGAAGGTCCTAGGTTCGAGTCCTAGCTGGTCCATGTCTCAACATGGTATCAGAGCCAGGTCCAGGCTAGGAGCCCCAAGCACACGAGAGGTGTGGCTTAAGGGCGGGTGTTGGTGTTGGAAATAAGCCACACCTGAACCGACGATGGACTGGTCCAAGAGGGCTAGTAGCTCAGTGGTAGAGCACTCTAGAAGCGAATGGAAGGTCCTAGGTTTGAGTCCTAGCTGGTCCATGTCTCAACACCCATTCCAGATTGTGTTCTCTTCCACCAATGATTGATCTAGTTCAAAATTGAGTGGATCCTACAAAACATCAGGGCTTAAAAGACAATTATTTTTAACACACATTGCTCTAGTACAATTCTACATTAGCTAGCATATATTAGACACATTTGGGATTTCATGCCACATCCAAAGGGAGATAATGGTTGGGTTGTTTGGTAGTCTAGTTCATCATCATATGTACTACCTATTTTTAGAAAATTTCTAGCCATCAATTGGCCAAGAAACATTAAAATTTACCTATACATGTGGCCATGTGACATTGAAGCTCAACCAACTCTCCACTTAGCTTGAAGTAGTGCCTTTCCACATACTATTCAAAATTTAGATGGATAAGCAACACCAGGTCTTGTCTAGGTGGTTGATGCCTACATTTCCAAGGGAGCCTCTAAATGGGATTCTTATTTATGATGCCATGTTGCATAGATGACGATGATGATGCATGACCATGAAGAGGACTCCTTTATGAACATAAGTCCTAGGTGTATATATTCCAATTGTGATGTATTCTTTGAAATAACCAACTTATATGTTGTGACTTGGATTTCATGTTCTTATTCTTGATATTCTTTAGTGGGTATTTTCTTAGTTATCTTGTCTTCATTTGCATCATGTTCAAGATAGTTTCATTTGCACATTGATGTAATATGTGTCAGGTATATCATTAGAATTTAGACATCGAGAGGTCAATATACTAATTATTATTAGAATTAGAAGAACCTTTATCATTCGTTTCCCTTTGATTAGAATCTTTATGTGGACCTGTACTAAATATGTATTTGCTTGATCATGAATATCCTATATATTTATATCACATTTTCTCAATAAGATCTTGAATTTAAGGCTTTAGTGTGATGCACATAACTATGGTATGTCCATGTGCTTGAATGGTTAAATTTTAAAATCTTTTAAAATGTTATATGTATCTAGTCAAGTAAAGGAATAAAATCTCATTAAATCTAGGTTGAATGAAATAATGCAATCAATATCATCACATAATTAATATAGATTTAGTTAAGAAAGTATTTGTGTCAACTGATAAATTGAAACATTATTTTTAGAAAATTATAAATGTTATGAATAAGGTATTTTGTGTGGGAATCAAGTTAAGGAGAATTTCTAAGGCCTAATCCTATATATAAAAACCAAATATATATCATCATAATCCTATATAAAAACAAAATATATATCATCATAATCCTATATAAATTTTGATAGTTTGTCCGAAATCTCTCCTTTCATATGATACAGTTTTTTCAAAATTTTCAATTGTATTTTATAGCTATATGTAAATGTCTACCAGAGCATTTTGTAATTGCGGGGTATTCACAAAATGGATTTGTTGAAAAGGCTTTAGAAACTTTCAAGAAAATGCAATTGGAAGGTGTAAATCCAAATTCGACAACCTTTGTCAGCATCCTCCCTGCCTGTGACAAGATGGGAGCTTTGGAACAAGGTATGGACATCCATCATAGCATAATAGAAGGGGGATTTTTGGTAGATATTATAGTTGGAAATGCTCTGGTAGACATGTATGCAAAATGTGAAAGCATTGACAAGGCATGCCAACTATTGACAGAATGCCTCAAAGAAATATGGTCTCATGGACTGCATTGATCGCTTGATATGCACAAAATGGATTTGCTGAAAAGGCTTTAGAAACTTTCAAGCAAATGCAATAAGAAGGTGTAAAGCCAAATTCGACAACCTTTGCCAGCATCCTCCCTTCCTATGACAAAATGGGAGCTTTGGAACAGGGTATGGACATCCATCATAGCATAATGGAAGGAGGATTTTTGGTAGATATTATAGTTAGAAATGCTTTGGTAGACATGTATGCAAAATGTGGAAGTGTTCACAAGGCACACACATGAACTGTTGATAGAATGCCTCAAAGAAATATGGTCTCGTGGACTGCATTGATAATAGGATATGCACAAAATGGATTTGTTGAAAATGATTTAGAAACTTTCAAGAAAATGCAATTGGAAGGTGTAAAGCCAGACACCACAACCTTTGCCAGCATCCTCCCACAGACCTGTGACAAAATGGGAGCTTTGGAGTAGGGTATGGACATCCATCATAGCATAATGGAAGGGGGATTTTAGGGAAATATTATAATTGGAAATGCTCTAGTAGACATGTATGCAAAATGTAGAAGTGTAGACAAGGCACGCCACCTGGTGACAAAATGCCTCACAGAAATATGGTCTCATGGACTACATTGATCGCAAGATATGCACAAAATGGATTTGTTGAAAAGGCTTTAAAAAATTTCAAGCAAATGCAATTGGAAGGTGTAAAGCCAGACACCACAACCTTCGCCAACATCCTCCCACAAACCCGTGACAAAATGGGAGCTTTGGAGCAGGGTATGGACATCCATCATAGCATAATGGAAGGGGGATTTTTGACAGATATTATAGTTGGAAATGCTTTGGTAGACATGTGTGCAAAGTGTGGAAGCATGGACAAGGCATGCGAATTGAATAGGGTATGAACATCCATCAAAGCTTGCCCTAGTTTAAATTTTTGTTTAGCATAATCAATGAGAAATTGAGAAAATTAGAAATACCTGGAGGCTGGTTGGATGGAAGGTGGATAACTTCACGACGTTCATATGGTCGAGAGATCCTAGGGTCCTCCTAGGGTTCGGTTTGCGCTCTGGGTTCGGCAGTAAAACTGTCAAAAATGACAGTTAAAAACACTTAAAAAAACTTTAACAGAGGGTCTCAATTGAAACCATGTTCGATCGAACCCTCTAATGACTTGAGCTTACGCGGGGTTCGTTCGAATGGGGGGTTCAAACGAACCCATTTTTGGATTCGAATGAACACCCCCCATTCGATCAAACTTGTTCATTTTTTTTTGAGGCATGGGCAATTTTCCTTCCTCAAGGAAATTGTAACCCACTATTGTGGGATCACCCAAAATGGTAGAGAGAGGAATATAGAAAGATAGATAGACCAACACACATCCTTACATGTTTTCAATGCTATTCATAACCAATTTTATTTACCACCATGTATACATGTTTATTCTAATCCATGAGAGAGAGAGAGAGACTTTTGATCAACCATTTCATGCCAACAATCCAAAGTATGCAAGACGATAAAAATGATGGGCGTAATCAGATCCATCCCTTTCTTCTGTTTATTGATCGAAAACCTAAAGTGAGAGAGAGAGAGGAACAGAGAAGAATCTAGAGAAGAGGAGAGATGGAGATATAGAGATATATATTCATTTCTCATTTATAAGTAGTGTATCATACATGATAGCTCGCTCCTTTCACTGCCTACTAACTTGGTCTAAAATATGACAAAATAAATCGAATTGTCTCGCGAATGTATCTAAGCACAAAGGTAGCAATAATATTGAGTAAAAATACTTTTGCATAAATTAATGTGAAGATTGAAGTAACATACTTCATGATGTGCATTTTATGTCATGTTCCTTTTACAAAAAATTTTCTAGAGTGAGATTGAACATAACAAACTCCCATAACATAGAACGCACACCATTTTTGAGGTCTCAAGATCATTCCCATATCATCTGCAAATTCAAACAAATCAAAAAGTTTTTCCCTCAAAATATAATATTTTTAAACAATTAGGAATTCTCATTCTAAATTTATTGCATGTCTATATTTAATCTTAAGCCATTTGGCCTCCAAATTATGCAAAGATGTGAAATTATAAAACGAATAAGGGTCACTACGTTTTATCAATCTTTGTATCATGTGACATCCCCATTAGAGGATGTACGATGGTAGGCTAGATAACAAATGAACATGATGTAGGTGGTGGCCATTCTTATATTTGCAAGATAATGCATATTAAAAGTAGGTGACGACTAATGGAATGCAAGTGAACCCAGGTGTAATGCATGAACAAGAATCTACAAAGGGGATGCATGCAAATAGAGACTACACACCAAACATGAAATCTCACACATTTGAAGTAGCTACTAAGAAAAAACACATGGATCTTCAAATCCATTAAGATTATGTAAATTAATTCATGACACTCAAGAAAACAAAAAAGACATGGGCCATAGCTATGTACAAGACAATCAACATTCACTTAAAGACATGGCAATTAAACTTCCACAACTCTTCGGTGTGCCCATTGCACACTAAGGTGCAATTGCTAGTAATTAAAAAGTAAACTCTTACCCTTAAAGAAACTTAAATTTATGTATAGAATTTAACTAAATCACTATTCTTTTACGTTTTCACTCCTAATTATTTCAAAATTTGAACTCTAGTATCTTTTCGTCAATGAATGCACATTGTCATACTTCTGAAACGTCCAACGTCACCCTACGTGCGAGTTTAAAATTAGTGGCTAGTTTCACTGTTTTAACCTTTTCCACTATTAGAAACTTTGCAAAAATTTTAATTATATAGTAATATTGTAATTGAGTGCTTTAGGATTAAATTGTGTGATAGTTTTTCCCTCAACGTTTCAGATCACACTCCATGATCCATTATCAAGAGAATAAAAAGCAAGAGAGGAGTGTGATCCAAAACATTGAGGGAAAAACTATCACACAGTTTAACCCTGAAGTACTCATTTACAATATTATGAAATGTGGAAATTTGATGTCTATTGTATAGTAATAGCTTCTCCTAATAAATAGCCATATATTCACGTACAATTAATATAGACACGTGTTTGTAAGTTAGAAAACGATAAAAATCCTATGCTTGAATGGAATAATCTTTGTACCTATGTTGCATGATTATTCTGTTATGTATGATTAAAAGATCCTATTCAAAGATTGAAAATTCCTATTTCATTTAGAAAAATTTACCAAGTCTATCATTTTTTGTCGGTAGATAAAGATTATATTGTTCTGTACAAATTCGATAAAGAGGTGAATGCGATTGAGGAACATAGGCATAAACATTGGATCAAGGCTTGATGGCCATTGAATGGAAAGCATTGGATGAACATCAAATTCAAAACATTTACAATTGGAAGAATATACAGAGCAACTGACTGAAGCGTGAGTGATTGCTATACAAGTACATTAATGGTAAGCTCATGTTCGCCCTCAAAGTATACCGAGCGGGATCTAAAAACATCAAACCCAGTTAAAGCATAATGCCAATACCCAATAGAATGTGTGTCTTCCCAAAACATTTCTGTCGAGTAGGTGTAATCATTGATTTAAGAGGGAAGGAAGAAGTTGGTAGAGATATTGTAAGCACAAAAATCACGCACTGCTTCTACGAGGACCCCTATGATGAGTCAAATCCTTGTCACCTACATGTAAGTGTGAAAATAAATCCTTTGGGCAGTAGGCCTCTCGACGATGTGTCCTCTCTTCTTGTTTTGTGTCATTTCTGCTTTGTCGATTCTCTTTCTTCCTCGTTTGTGACACTTTTTTGACGCTTGTTGCAACATTTGTCAACTTACATTTTCTAGCTTTCTGACCTTCATCCTAAGCCTTGTGAGTGTCTTGTAGGTGATTTTTCACCTCTCCCCCTTGTTTTTCGTCTAGTGCACCTCACAGAAGCCTTTTAGAGGTCCCCTAATCCTTCTCCCGCTTTCTGTTTTCAATTTCAACCAACCTATCCAAATCTCCCTCTATTATTTCCAGATCTCCCCAGGAGATCGTGCAGATGCAAGTGGAGATTTGGATTCTTCCACATGATTGACCTATTTCTTGATGCAGAAATCATCCTTTTCCTCCCCTATACCTTCTACTGGCCTAAATTTCTGTATTCTGCACTTTTGATCTCGAATCTCCCCGGGCGACCTAGGGTCACCCTTGGGGCAACCCATGATCTCCCTGGGCAATCCTGACTGACGAAGGTGGCGACCCTACTATCTTTTGACCCGTGGAAAAAGTCAAGTTTCTCTCACGTTTTTGCTCTGTTTTCATCCATTTTTCTTTATGTTTGCATGATTTTTGGTCCTTGATATAGAGTTAACTATTTCATGCACCCACACATGCATAATTAGCTCTATTTGATCTATAATTAACTCTCTAATCAATCTCATGCATTCTTCTAACTCCATTTCTTCTTTAGTGATAAGCTATCATTGCTTCATCACTCCATTCTAGCTGAGTTCACTGGGCAATCAACCTTGTTAACTCCCCAATCTATTCTTGTTAACTCATCAATCAAATGAGTTAACTCTTCAATCTAATCCCTTCTTCAAACCTATAAATACCCCCTCCCCCAAGCACAAAGGGAGGCAAATTTATTGTGTACCAGCTCTTGCCAGGTTTGCTCTCCAACCTAGCATTCATATGCTCAATATAGGACGTAAGTACCTTTTACTTTCTTTGTTTCAATCAAGCAACACTATGCTGCTCGATTCTTAGCCATTGTGCTCAATTCAAAGCTCACATCGAGCTCATACAAGTTTCACAAAAGCTTCTCTTTGCTCCTTCAGGTTATTTTGTTGTGAAGAGGATCACCCGCTGCCACAAAAGGATTTGAGGTTGTCTACGTAAGGATTAAAGAGGGA
Source organism: Cunninghamia lanceolata (assembly GCA_027924645.1). Taxonomy (NCBI): domain Eukaryota; kingdom Viridiplantae; phylum Streptophyta; class Pinopsida; order Cupressales; family Cupressaceae; genus Cunninghamia; species Cunninghamia lanceolata. The sequence goes on from BSBN01000602.1 coordinate 10,195,676, forward strand.
TAGTGGAGTCTTCAAATCTTCTTCTCGTTCAGGTTCTTTTATTGCTTTCATAGTAATTAGATAATCACTTTGCTCTTGGGAATAGTAACATTTTTCTTTTTCCTTGATAGATTAGATCTTGTATGCTAGATTAATCATTTTTACATTTCTAGATCTACTTTGTTAGAAAAAGCATCTTCCCTTTCCATTATATTAGATTGCGTTGAAAACACCAAAAACCCACAAAAACATAGATTAAACTTTGCATTTGAAAAGACATATAGGATTGCATACATATTTCTTTCATAGATTAGAAGCATTTTCCTTTCCAAATATACTCTAAAAATACCAAAAAGATGCTTTGCATGTCATTTAGTTTGCATTCATATAAAACTCTTAGAAATAGACAACATTGCAAAACCTCAATTCCATCACAAGGTAACCACACTCAAACAAAGACAAACCCTAGGTCAACAAAACCGTAGGTCAAAACCCTAGATCTGGTTAGAGTTAGCAATTACACAACTTCCTCTATCTTGATTCACAAATGTGTTTAGGAGTGAGAGGAGAGTGGGTGAGAGTTATCCGTAGCGAGATCGAGGAGTTGCATCCGCAACCGCAGCAACAGATATTTATTCTACCATAAGGAGATCCATTTGTTCTCTTTTGATTACAAAAACTAGGCAATTACAACTACACATAGCATTTCTCAGGGACATAGAAATAATAGAAGCCATCAATGAAAACAACTGTTTGCCCACACAAAGGTGGAATTCAAGGAATCCAAATAGAAGAAGAGAGACTAGTGACCCTTTGGGTCATAAGGTTATCTCAACTACCAAAGTAATTAAGCGAAACATACAACAAAATTCACAAGAACAAAGGCCTTAGAACTTGCCGACCCCCCTTCATGAAGGCCAGCTCTCCAACGAGCTAGACCCCCACCGTGTCTCGCCTCCTCTCGACTGGCTACTTCCACGTGAGCGAGAGTGACTTAGCGGATTGCCCCGTGGCAAGGAGGGAAAGGGTTTGTGTGTGTGCAAAAATCTGACCCAACAGTCCCAGGCAACTGGAGTCACGATTTCGAGTGTACATATTTTGGTGAACCCGACGTGAAGAGCAAATCCTTTTGGTTAAGCTTTTTGCATTCCCATTGTAAAAACATTTTCGACGAAAACATTCAAACATTCTTTCATCGCTTTTCATAGCTGCTTCGACTTCCATCATTCACACCACCATCCATTCCATTTATTCTCCGGTGTCTATGGCACCCTCGAATATGACAGAACTAGACTTGAACCAGGGAAACATTCCCTCAAACGAACCTAAAACCCCTTCTTTTGATAGGTATGTACCACATCATCCTGATGCACCTATTACCAATTGTTACTACTATGAAGACTCTAACTATGAACATGATCTGTGAGAGTCCAGGTGTTCTCTATCCTTCAATAACCCAGCTTGGGAAAATGACTCATCCATACCAAATGCTCCACATAAGGCTAGAAGGATAAGATCATAAATACATCGACCAGAACAACCTTCCACAAGTACATCGAATACTCACTTTGATGAAGAGGTCAGAAGGTTGGAAAGGCATCTACAGGAAACCAAAGATGCTCAAGAAGCATTGAGGATTGCCTTAGAAGAAGAACAAAAAGAGAAGGCCGCATGAGAGGAAGCCCGTCACTATGAAAGTGGTCAAAGAGAGCATCCTAGAAATGAAGAAAACCCTAGAGATGCAACTCTTGTAGATGTAATCGCAACTCTAGTGCAAAGAATCAGGAACCTAGAAGTAGAACAAGCTGCTCCAGAGAAACGAACAAAATCTCACGAACAGGACCAGGGGGCATCTCAAAATCCCCCTACCTCAATTACTATTCATGACATGCTAGTAATGAGACTTGTCTAAATGGGAATCCTCCTATTTAGAACAATCCAACGAATCCAACAATGGGCTATCAAAACCCACCCATAGGGTTGTTACTGACAACCCCGCAATCTTAGAGTTCTTTCTTAGGAAAATATCTCGAATATTTGAAGGAGCCTCTAGACAAGAACATAAGGAGTGTACAACTACCCCGGCCATTACTAGATCTCCCAAAGTTTAAAGGAGAGGGAGACCCAAACTCCCACATCAAAGCTTATACTACAGCCATAAGGGAACTCTTTCCTTGGGATGGAGTTGTCGCGAAGATCTTCCCAAAAATGCTTGAAGGCATCACCTTGGATTGGTATTATTGTCTTCCAGAGGCTTCAATCCACTCGTTTAGACAACTAATCAGAGAGTTTGTCATGGCATTTGACATGAACAAACTCATAAAAATAGGGATTAGAGAGTTCCTCATGGTGAAACAAGAACTGAATGAATCCATAGCACATTTCGTCACCCGATGGAGACAAGTGCTCTACTCTTCAACCAGCACTCCAAACATGGACCACCGAGAACTATGTGACCTCTTCTTGCATGCCCTTAACAAAGACATGAGAGAAAATGTTTAGAAACTACATACAGGTCCTACGAAGACGCATTGGAAAGTGCTTTAAGAATTGATCAAGCCGCCATCGATAGTGGTAGGAAAACTTATGATGCTTATGGAAAACTTAGAACATTCAAAGGAACAAAAAAGACAGCAACTAACGCACCTCAAGAAAGGGATGTCAACATCGTGAAAAATAATCCAAGTAACGACAAATGGTGACAAAAGGGAAATCAGGGGTCAAATTGACTTTCATATGACCTCAATACTTATTGCTGGTTCCATGGAAGGAAAGGTCATGAAATAAAAACATGTTATAGTTACAATAAAGCTATCTCCAAACTCACACCTGCAATAGAAATATTTTCTCAAAATACTCCAATCACTAAGAAAGGAGAGAGAACCTCAAATCGAGAAAGGAAAAGTTAACTAGAACCATACCAATAGCATAGAGCTGAACCAAGAGGTGTTCATGATCCATGAAGAAGAACAAACATACCAAACAGAGAACGTCTTCTCACAAGTGATAAATTTGTTGAAAGCATTTGCCTCACATCGAAAAACATTTCTAGAAGTATTGGAGGTCAGATGTTCCTCACAAGGAGAATCACCCCCTCTTACCTTCGGCATTGCTAAGCTACCCCAAAATGATAAGAAAAAGGATTCACCTCTATTCATACAAATTCAAGTTGAAGAGGTCACTATAAAAAGGGTGGTGGTAGACAAAGGATCGACAGTTAATCTCTTGCCAATGACCTTTCTATGACGAATGGGATACAACAAAACAAGAATCAAACAATAGAATACTACGCTAAGGATTTACGACAGTCATGACATCCAAATAATGGGAAAAATCAACTAACCACTCAATCTGATGGGAAAACCTATCTCTACCGACTTCTATGTCATTAATCAAGAAACGAATTACAACATGATCCTTGGGAGACCCTAGATTCATGCCATGAAGGCCATCACCTCAACAGTATTCCAAGAAATCCATTTCCATCACTTGGGAGAGGTGGTCATAGTCAAGGTAGACCCTGATCCTTTCAATGTTTACAGGAAGGAACAAGAAGAAAAAGACAAGCTCAGTTGAAAATGAAAGAAAAATAGAATGAGGAAACTCAGGATGTTCAAACAAGCGCAACCGCTCACAATATATCCAACCAAAGAATAGACGATCTTAAGGAATTCCCTTTTGATCCACATACCACTAAATCCCACACGTTGTTTGGCTTAGCAACCATCCCATGTATTAGTGAATGGGACATAGAAACCTTTTGGTTGGAACAATTGAGATCATTGAAGAAGTAGACAAAAAAGAGGAAAAACGAACTTCCACCTATGAGTTCAGAGAAGGATCTCATTCGCAGAACCTTGAAAGATTATGGACCCTACATTTTGACGGGGCTAGTTATAAGATGGGGGTAGGAACCAGAATAATCTTAACATCCCTCAATGGAAAAATCCTTCCCTTCGCCTTTAGACTAGATTTATTTTGCACCAACAACATAGCTGAGTATGAAGCCCTATCCCTAGGAGTCATATTAGCCATGAGAATGGGTATCAAAAAAATCTCTGCCTTTGGAGATTCTCAATCGGTGATCAACCAAGTTGCGGACAATTACAAAACAAAATCTGAATGATTACGACCTTACAAAGAAACCACCAAGAAGTTAGTTTAATTCTTCAACTTTTTCTCCATCAAAGCCATACCCAGAGAAGAAAACTAGGTAGCAGATTCAATGTCTACATCGGCCGCATTATTCTCGCCGCATGCTCAATTACAAAACTCAGAATACATTATTTCAGTGCATGGAGAGCCACTATTAGATAGAGAAGAGTTACCAGATATCCTAAATTATGCCATGGGTCATGAAGAATGACCAACCTGAGACTATGCTAAGAATGATGAAGCCATCCTAGAATATTTGCATGCATATGATGGGATTCTGAGAGTCCACCATAAAAAATGATACTTACACCTCCCTCATCCTGAGGACTATTTTGGAAATGAAAAAGAAATCCTTCAAATCAAGGCGAACTCAAATTTACCACCTGCGCCGCAGAAGTTTGAAGGACACCCCTCCCTGATAGGAGATACGATTGATATCAACATTGGTACACCTGAAAAACCTAGGATGTTAAAACTAGGAGGAGAGCTAAGTGATGAAGAATTAGAGGAATACATAGAGTTCCTCATTGAATATTCTGACGTGTTTGCATGGGCATACTCAAACATGCTAGGGTTAGATCCAAATATTGTGGTGCACAATCTAGTAACAAACCTAGACTCCAATCCCGTAAAACAGAAACCGAGGCCCATAAAACCACAAGTAGCCGAAATGGTGAAAGAAGAACTCTAAAAGTTATTGAATGTTGGATTCACCGAACCAGTTGATTATTCCAATTGGGTGTCAAACATTGTTCTAGTCCTAAAAAAGAATGGAAAAATTCAGATATATCTCAATTTTAGAGACATCAATCAAACTTGTCCAAAAGATGACTGCCCATCACCATCTATCGATCAAATTATCAATTCAATGGCAGGATATGAAGTTCTCTTGCTAATGGATGGATTTTCAGGATATAACCAGATCAAGATTGTAAAAGTGGACCAAAACAAAACAACATTCACTACCCCCTAGGGAACCTTCTGTTATATAGTCATGCCTTTCAGATTTAAAAATGCTAGAGCCACATACCAATGAGCAATGACACAAATCTTCCACGGTTATACACACAAGATAGTGGAAACCTATGTAGATGATCTTCTGGCCAAATCAAAACAAAGGGGGAAACATATGGAGGATCTGCGGAAAATCTTCAATAGGCTCCCAGAATACAAAGTAAGGTTAAATCCCAAAAAATGCATCTTTGGGGTCACGACAGGAAAATTGTTGGGATTCATCATCTCACGAAGAGGTATTGATGTTGACCCGACCAAAGTCAAAGCGGTCCTAAATGTAACCCCACCAACAAGTGAGAGAACAGTAAGAGCCTTCTTAGGACAGCTAGGCACAATCAGACGATTCATACCAGATATGACTTTCAAAATCCATCTGATCAACCAGTTGCTACAAAAGCAAGTGGGCATTACTTGGACTGTAGACTGTCAAAGCATGTTCGAACAAGTAAAAAGATTCTTATTAACCCTGCCCACGTTGATGCCACCAAAGCATGACAAACCCTTCATTCTATACTTCAGAGCCACCGATATCTCTGTAGCATGCATGCTAGCTCAAGAGGATGAGGGTGGAATAGAAAGAGCCATCTATTTCATAAGTCGGACCTTATTGGAATATGAAAAGAATTACACTCGGGATGAAAAAGAGTGCCTTGCCATTGTCTTTGCAACCTAAAGGCTACGACACTACATGCTAAATTAAGAAAATAAAGTCATGATATGATCCAAACAATTGAGGACCTTTCTGAATCAGCCTATGCTCTCAAGAAGAGTCGACCGATTCATAACCTTGTTAACTGAATTTGAGCTAACTTACGTCAACCAGAAGGCAGTCAAAGGGAAAATAATAGTGGATTGGTTAGCAAATAATCCAGTCCCCCAAGAAGAACCTGTGAATGAAGATTTCCCCGACGGAGAGATTTGCGTGGTAGATCTTGAGAAGTATGCCACCTTGTATTGGTACCAAGATATCGTAAACTATCTTGCAAACAAAGCCTACCCAGAAAACATGACACCTCTGGGAAAAAGATGATTACGCGTCCTCACAGCGAGATATGTCCTGATAGACGATGTGCTCTATCGAAGAGCCCTAGATGGAATATTACTTTGATGTGTTGACAAGGAAGAAGCATGTATGATATTAGAAGAATGTTACAGTGGAATATGTGGTGGACACTTTGGTGGTCACGCCACAACAAGAAAGATACACAGAATGGGATACTTTTGGCCTTGTCTATAGGGAGATGCAAATAAATTTGTAAAAAGGTGCCCAAAATGTCAAGTTTACGCTCATGTTCACCATACTCCAACAAGAGATTTGTAGCCAATTGTCACACCTTGGCCCTTCTCCACATGGGGATTAGACCTAGTGGGAAAGATATCCCCCCATCAATAGATGGACATCTGTTCATCATAATGGCAATAGAGTATTTCACAAAGTGGGTAGAGGCCATGCCTCTCACCATAGTGTCAGGAGTCGTGATTGCTAAATTCATTTTGAACCAAATCATTTACCGGTTCGGAATCCCTCAAGTCATAGTGACAGATAATGCCTCATCCTTCAAAAACCCACAAGTGAGAGAAGTATGTGAAAGATTTCACATCAATCACAGTTCCCCTTTGGTCTATTACCCTCAAGGAAACAGACAAGCAGAGGCTACCAATAAAACCTTGAAGTCAATATTGGTTAAAATCATAAAAGACTCTAAAAGAGACTCTGCAACTATATCCAGCTCTATGGGCTCTAGAGCAAGTGTCAGAACACCAATTGGAACCATCCCCTATGCCCTTACCTTTGAGTTAGAAGCGGTGCTTCCATTAGAAATGAGAATTGCCTAGCCTGGGACTGTCATTACAAGGATTATTGGACAATGAAGAATATAGGGCAGTCGGGTTGGCTGAATTAGAAATGATAGACAAAACACACCTAAGAGCCGTTCAAAGGCATGATTCTTATCTAGAAAGAATGAAAAAGCAGTATAACAAGAAAGTCATCCCAAGGCCTTTTATAGTGGGAGACTTAGTGCTCAGGATAGACAATCTAATCGATAAAAGAGAAAGCGAAGGACAAAAATTCAGACCCAACTGGATAGGCCCCTACATGGTTAAAGATGATACCAGAAATGATGCTTATCTCTTATGCCTTTCACCTCAAGAAATACTACATCTAAAAAATAAAATAAAAAATACAAAAAACATAAAAATACAAAAAAAAACTATAAAACTCAAAAATGTCAAAAATAATTTGTTTCTTGCATTTCAGTTACATTCTGTTCATTTTGCATTATAGTTCATGACTTGCTCTTATACTATTTTCCTTTTAGTAAGGAGTCTAATGTTGCCTAGATATATGTCATCCTTTTAGGACCTAGAGATTCCTTATTTTTTTCACAATTTTCCATTATCCCCCTTCACTCCCAGTGATTTTAAAATCAAAGCCTAGCTCTTAGCTTTACACTGATCCCAGTCTTAAGGAGTCAAGATGTTAGGTCTAAGCAAAGAGAGTATTCAAACCTACAGTGTTCAAAGGAAGCTTGCAAGTAGACCTTCCCAATTCTTCCCTAGTAGAAAGAGAAGTCCCAACCAAATTACGAAAAGTTTAGGTAGTGCTCAACCCCTTACCTTTCTTGGCCAAAAATGTCAAGAGAATTAAAACTCTGAAGGAAGCAATCTAAAATTTGAGTGAATAAAAAATGAGTGATCAAAATAAGAGTGTTACAAAGTGAGAATTGAGAGATCAAAACATTGCATAGCAAAAGATACAAAAGCATTCATTTCTTCAAAAAATCAAAATCCAAAAAAAAAAAGAAAAAAGAAAAAAAGAGAGAGATACAAAAAAAGAGTGAAAGAGAGAAGATTGCTGAATGTCAGTACTCTTGGGTGGAGATCAGTCTAAGCTCGAAGCCTCAAGAGTGACATTCTAACAGAGAAAGAAAGGTACAAAACACACACACACACACTAGCTGAGCAAAGCCAAAGAGTCTAGTCGTCTCTAGGATCATCTTCTATCTAGGGACCCTTGTTCTTTCCCATTTTATCCTTTACCCTGGGTCTAGTTTTCTTGCCATCTGTGATCTAAGTCTAGCGAACACCTATAAAAATTGATACTCGTCTAAGTTGAAAGCTTTTCAAATTATCTTATCTAGACAAGGATCAGTGTTTAGCCTTTAGCAAAGCCTAGAAATCAGAAGCACTCCATGATTCATTTCACTCCCCACTTGAGTTTTCCTAAAAATCCTATCTCACAGCCCTGAATAGGTTTCTTATATCAGGACAACCCGTAATCCCCTGAATTAAAAATCATATCTAAGAGCAGTCATTTTGTTTGTTACACATTGCATCCATATCAAAATCAGAAAATGAGTCCCAAAGAAATAAAGTAAAGTGTCATATCTCATGACATTCAATAAAGTGTTATAATTTCATTTACCGTATTTCTTGTGTTCCTGCATTATCATATCGTAAATTGCATATCATATATGTGTCCTTCAAAACTACAAAAACATGCCATTGTTGTCATAATTGCATTTGGTAAAAGAGTTGAAAAGGTCAAACATAATAAAAAAAAATTCCTAAAAACTTCCAAACATGCACAAGAGATGAGTACAGAGTTCAACAAAGAGAAAAACCATAGAAAAGGATAAGCTTTCATAGATACATCCGAAGTTTTCATAATACAAATGGTATCAAAGAGCTAAGACAAAATGCTCTCGAGAGAAGTAGAGGCTCCCCATGCAAGGGGGCACGAGTTTGAGAAAAGCAAGTCAAGGATGGTTCCCTTCAATGGAACCCTTAAGGCTTCGACTCCTCAGTCTATGAGTACCGCTTGTCGCTCCATGGGACCTGTGAGAATGATGTGCTCTATTGTGGGCATGTGATTGTGAAGGCCTCTCCATACTAGTGCCAAAACGCCCAACATTAAGGTGAGCCATCTCCTGAAGTACTTTATTCTCACCCTAAAGTGTGTTAACCTGGGTCCTCAACTCTGTGATCATCTCACACCCATGGTAAATAGGAGCAAAAATGTCTGTGTGTCATCTTGCAGCAGGGAGCACACTAGGATCATCCAAGAGACGATCACGGGTCATCCTAGTAAAGGGGAAGGTTACTCCAACATTAACCTTGCAAACCAAGTCCCTCCACTCTTTGACATTGCCTGAAAGGCCAAAATCAAAGTCAAGATCAAGTCAATGCCACACAAGAAGAGAGAAGACAAAACAAAAGCCAAAGTAAGAGCATGTAAACAAAACTCACGTAGATCTCCAAGCTGCCAGTCAGGGTCAAGCTGACGCATCACCTCATTTGAATGAGGAGGTTGAGGAACAACAAGAGGACCCTTAGGGATGTCAGGAACCTCATTCGGGACATCAATGTCTTCAAAATCCTCATCCTCAAGGGGGGCCTCATCTGACAAACCATCGCTATCAAGAACATAGTCCTCGTCAGTAGACTCTGAATCAATAGTCACAATCACAGATCAGGAAGGAGTCCCTCTCCCTCTCCTCCGTCCTCCTCTAGAAGCTCTAGTGATGAAAACACCTGAGTCAAAGGTGTCCAAACAATGTTCCTCTGTCCAATCTCCCCCATCTCCTGAACGATCCTATAACAAGTGGACACTGGGGGCAAGTCCTCCAGGACATCCTCGCCGAACTGCTGCAAGACTTGATCCACCTGACCATTGCGATCTATGATCTCTAGAACCTCACGACAGTATGCTCTCATCTCGCTGTCTTGGGCCCAAGCCTCCTCCATGTCATGGTAGGGATCAGAAATTAGGTCATCATTTGTAAGGGTAGTAATGGTGGGAAGAGTAGCATCATAATGACCAATGTGTACCCACCTCGCCGCTCTCAGTAGTCGCTTGTTTGGAAGAGGAATAAGCTTCTAGTAGGGTCTCATGTGCTCAAAGATCCATGTCATAATCAGAGAAGAGTGGCTGAAAGCTAGAGCCCCTTGCTGAGAGATCTAATAAAAATCTCTGTAAACTATAGCCAGGATGTCAAGTTCCCATGTGTAAACTGTGTCCTCCTCTAAACTGTGAATGATGGGTGCCCAACACCATCTCAAACAAGTAGAGGCCTTGTCTCCTAACAGCCTCAAAGCGATCAAGCCAATCAGAAACCTCCTCAGAAGTGGGATGCGGAGTCGTGGTATTGAAGAAAGTAGAACTCCTATTTGGTCCCCATGGTGATTAACCCCCATAAAAGTAGCCCAAGAAGCCTTGTTCTCAAAAGATTCACTGGCAGGAAGAAATAGAGTTTGTCCCCTCACAGAGTCCCCAAGAATGCGATACACATCATAAAGAGTGATAGTCCACTTTCCTGAAATCTGCGGGAACTTGAATGTGTTCCTATCTGCATCCCAATGAGTCAGAATATCACAACATATACGAGATACAGGATGGATCATGGGAACATGACAAACTCTGCCAAGACTTGTCCTCTTGAGTATGGCACGATCCTCTGTACTAAGTGAAGTGAACATCCCTGAAAGCCACCCTTACTCTCAGCCAGCATTCCATCGAATGCTCATCTCCCGTAAAAATCAAAAGAGAAGTTTAGATTAGATCTCGTAAACTCATAAAAACACAAAAAAGTGTATAAACCATCAAAAATTGTAATAAACAAGTAGATTAAGTGACCAATTCATGTTAGTTCAGAGTGAAAGAACCGGTAAACAACGACAAATGCAGCCAAAAACCAGTCCCACATGGTCGCCCCTCGGGCGACCCAGATGTTAGTCAGGATTTCCCTGGGTGACCTTGTTGCAAAGCAAGATCTCCCAGGGTGACCCTGTTGTTAGACAAGATCTCCCAGGGTGACCCTACCTGCCAAAAGGGGTGACCCTAAGAGTGCACCCCTCAAGCAAAAATCGGTCCAAAAACCCTGTTTCTCAGCTGATTTTGGAAAACAAAAGACCAATCTTTCTTTAATTGACGAGACAAACACAATACAATAGGAAAAATCACCAAAAATAGACGATTTCAAGAGATTTTTCGTAAAGTTCAACCTAGGGTTTAGAGGAGAGTTTTTCACTGATTACTTACCTGATTCTCTGCGGTTGAGGAAGAGGCGGCCATCTCTATGATCCCCTCGACGATACCTCTCTATCGATTGCTCACACAAACGATTCATTCGTCGTTTCACTCTGGTCTCACAATTTGGCTCTCTTTGTTTGCCCTTAGCTTAATTTTATTTTATGCACTTAGTTTAGTTCTTTGCTTTTATGCATTTTGTTTCGTGCATTATTTTGTGCGCTCTCATGCCTACAGGTCTGAACCAACAAAAGCAAGCGACTAGTCAAACTCAAACGATCTATGGTAAGTTCGACATTTCCGTTTTCATTATTCGTTTTGATATATTTAGATGCTGGACTGATACTAGTTATTGAAGGTACAAATTTTAGAAAATCGACAATAGGTAAGGCCTAGTTCGGGAATGGTATCTACCTTTCATGTAGACTATCGTCCCCGAAGGGGCAAATATGTAAGCACAAAAATCACGCATTGCCTCCATGAGGACCCCTATGATGAGTCAAATCCTTGTCACGTACATGTAAGCATGAAAATAAATCCTTTGGGCAACAGGCCTTTTGATGACGTGTCCCCTCTTCTTGTTTTGTGTCATTTCTGCTTTGTCGATTCTCTTTCTTCATCATTTGCAACACTTGTCAACTTGCATTTTCTAGATTTTTGACCTTGATCCTAAGCCTTGTGAGTGTCTTGTAGGTGAGTTTTCACCTCTCCCCTTTATTTTTCGTCTAGTGCACCTCATAGAAGCCTTCTAGAGGTCCCGCAATCCTTCTCCCGCTTTCTGTTTTCAATTTCGACCAACCTATCCAAATCTCCCCCTATTATTTCCAGATCTCCCTGGGAGATCTTGCAGACGCAAGTGGAGATTTGGATTGTTCCACATGACTGACCTGTTTCTTGATGCATAAATCATCCTTTTCCTCCCCTATACCTTCTACCGGCCTAAATTTCTGCATTCTGCACTTTTGATCCCAGATCTCCTCGGGCAACCTAAGGTCGCCCCTGGGGCAACCCAAGATCTCCCTAGGTGATCCTGACTGATGAAGGTGGCGACCCTGTCATCTTTTAGCCTATGGAAAAACTCAAGTTTCTCTCCCGTTTTTGCTCCGTTTTCATCTGCTTTTCTTTTTGTTTGCATGATTTTTGGTCCTTGATATAGAGTTAAGTATTTCATGCACCCACAGATGCATAATTAACTTTATTTGATCTATAATTAACTCTCTAATCAGTCTCATGCATTCTTCTAACTCCATTTCTTCTTTAGTGATAAGCTATCATTGCTTCATCACTCCCTTCTAGTTGAGTTCATTGGGCAATCAACCTTGTTAACTCCCCAATCTATTCTTGTTAACTCATCAATCAAATGAGTTAACTCTTCAATCTAATCCCTTCTTCAAACCTATAAATACCCCCCTCCCCCAAGCACAAAGGGAGGCAAATTCATTGTGCACCAGCTCTTGCCAAGTTTGCTCTCCAACCTAGCATTCATATGCTCAACACAGGACGTAAGTGTTGGCAAGAGACACTGTGTGGCTTCATGATTGTTGTCATTGATGGCAAAAAATACCATTCCACACATCCGCAGGACATGGTGTATCTTTACCGGAAGTCATATTGAAGAGATGTTGTGGTCCGATAAGCAAGAACAGAGCAGGCAGCAAGGTCAGACAGTCAGGTCCAGATCTCTCAGAGGAGGTATCTCAGTAAAGTGTGGATTTGGGGAAGTCAAGAGGAGTACCTTGACTAATAGATTCCAAGGATTTATCCTCTGGTGATAGAAGAGTAAAATGATATGAGCACTTGAGTGTTGGGTTCTTGTTTGACAGAGTAGATAGAGGAAGAACTGACCGACAGAGCATCAGATCTAAATCCGGATGAGATGTTGATAGTGATTAAGTTTCTTGAGGTATCATTCATGATTGGCCGACACGATTAATGACTTCTCTAAGCATCTCCTTGATCCGCATCACTTGGTATGCAAGGATTCAGCGGACAGATCAAAGTTGGGAAAATATTGACTATTCCGGATACCGACTAGAAAGGTGTTGAAATCACTTATGCGGATATATATATACTAGATGTATTTGGTTGTAAAAGGGTGTGCAAGTGCGAAGAAAAGAAGAGGAGTAGAGTAATAGCAATAATACAGGTCTGGTATGTGACAGGACAGCAGCACCAGAGAAGAGGAAGAATGAAGTGTAGTAGATCAGTGTATTGAGCCTAACCGGAACTGAACTTCAGCATATGTGGATGCTTCTTATCAGTTCAAGTATCTAGTTTCCTTGTATAAACTTTTGTAGGCAATGAGCCTCTTGTGAGCAGTGTGCTTGGGCAGTGAGCCCTAATTGGCAAGTGCCATTTTGTATCATTCTATTCTTCTAACAAAGAATACCTTTTGGGTTAATCACCCTGTGGTTTTCTCCCTTAACAAGGTTTCCACGTCAAAAATATTGTGTCATGTGTATTGATGTTATTTCTATTTCATGGTTGTGCTTGACTATCTGATTTAATGCTCAGAAAGTTAAATTAATTAAGATAACTAATTCACCCCCCCTCTCAGTTATCAACAATTGGTATAAGAGCTAAGTTCCTCCAAACAAAGCCTAACAGCTTGAGGAAGATCTGGGAATTCCAATGGATATGTATGGTATGAGGGAACAACTTAAGTCTACCCTAGATAATCTTGAGCAATCTCATTCCGAAGTCAATGACTTAAAGGAAAGACTCAAACAGGCTGATGATTTCATAAATGAGCTAAAAGAGAAATTGAGTATCTCTATGAAAAAGAGAAAGGAACTACTTCAGCAATTGACAAGTCAAGGTCAAACAAATGATACAAATAAAGATCTGAAGGAGAAAACCAAGTTATGTGAAAAGTTATCAAAAGAGGTCATTATGGTAAGACATGAAATGGAATCAGGAGTTATGAAATTCACCCAAGAAATTGAAGAGAAAAGAAAAACTGAAGATGTTCTAAGACAATCTCTCAAAGAAAAGTCAGAAGACTGCCACAAGATGGATAGAATAATCAGACATCTTGAATCTGATCTTGAAGATGCTAAAGATAATGAAGAAAAACTTGAGGATCAAATTGAAACTCTCAAAAGGGATCTTCAAACAACAAATGAATACAAAGAAAAATTCAAGATAAGCTCTGCTCAACTTGAAGTTCTTCTTCAAAGCCAAAAGAGAGTAGATGACAAGCAAGGCTTGGGATATGAAAAAGGTGAAAGCTCTGGATTTGGTCAGAAGAATTTCATTTCAGAAAATCCAAGAAACAGGCCTAGAAGACCTCCGGTAAGGCAACCAAATGCTCAAAGATATCCTTCCTTCAATGGATACTGCCATGATTGCAATAACTTTGGTCATAGAGCAAATCAGTGCAGAAAGAGAATGAATCAGACTAATTTATCCTTCTCCGGACAGTGCTTCAACTGCAAAAGGTATGGTCACAAATCTCATGAATGTAGAAACATGCAAATGAACAATTCATTCAATGGTAGATGCTTTGCATGCAATAGAATGGGTCATATGGCTAATCAGTGTAGATCAAGAGGATATCAATCAAATATGCAAAGAAATGTTGTCTGCCACAATTGCAATAGATCCGGCCATATTGCCAAATTCTGTAGAAGTAGGAATCAAGACAAAAGGGGTCTAGTACATCATAATCAAGACAAAGAAAAAGGAAAAGTGAGTGCAAATGAGATTCAAAGAGAGATGAACAAGATCTGGGTGAAGAGAAGTGCAGAGAATGTAGGGGATGGATCCGCACCAGAATTTGGTGCTGATATTCCTTCCGAAAATTAAAAAGTGAGCTCTGGCTCAGGGGGAGACACAAGGAAAAATATTTTCCCGCAGCCAGTCAATTGGTGCCTGAATTTGACACTTGAAAGGTTGCAGATTAAAGGGTTCATCTGTAGTAGGCTTGGTTAAGATTTGGAAGATCCGCAAGAAGATTTGAAAAATCCAATCCATCAAGATTGATCCAGTTTAATAGTCATCCGGTATAAATAGGATTTTCACAGTTAGATCTGGTACGATTCAAAATTTGAGATACCTTGATCTATAGATAGATCAAATGTTTGAGCAAAGGAAGATAGATTGTCATCAACCACTAAGAATAATTCTGAGTACATCTCAATGATCTGGAAAAGACTCTTCTCATAACAAGGAGAACATGGCAACCAAAATAACTTAAGTTGTGCATTTATTACAATGGGGAATTAGGGTTTTTCTCATAAATAAAAGGGTTCATTCACACGTCATTTGCACATTTACACTCGAGAAGAAGAAGAAAAGAGCTCTGCAAACAAGTTTGCTTCATCTCTCTTAAGGATCAACCGCAGAATTCAAGTTAATCGACGATCTTTTCAGCTCACTCCGTAAACCCTAAAGGCATAAGAGGTATTTTCCGTTCTTGAAATCTATTTTTGAATCCTCTGTAAAATGGACACTCCAAATGTTGTAAAGATTTCTGATAGGCCGCGTCCTAAATTTAAGAAGCATCCCTACAAATCCTTAGAAGTAGATCCCTTGGGAGCATTCTCCAGTATTCCGCATGGGGTTTTACATGTAGAAGATGTTAGGGCATATATTCATGCGAGCATTAAATAATTTGGGGAATCGAAGATGATGGATATTTACCACAAACAGTTGTTAGATGATTCCTTTGAACTCAAACCATAGTACAAGGCCATCCGGGACAAGCATTTTGCACAATGCATCCATTTCCCCTGTTTTGCTAAAGATGAGTGGGTCTGGTATGTCTTGAGCAGGATGCATGACAACTTCATGTGGTTGAATAGGCTATTTAAGATCACCAAGGATGCCATTAGGGCTGTAACTGGATTACATTCAACCGGAGGGATGCCTACTCTCAAATCTGTCAAAAACCAAATTGTGAGTGAGGCTACTGGATCGAAATTTGATAAAAGGGCCATGACAGTTGAGGACATAACAGATCCGGATATCAAGTTTGCATCAATGATAATTGGCTATAAGATATATCACTCCAGCAGGGAGAATTCAGTATCTGGAACTGCTGTATATACTGCCTATGAAATGTTGAGGAAAAATGCAGATTATGATCTTTGTGAACTCCTACTGAGCCAACTGATGGAAAACCTAGAAAAGATCAAGAAGGACAAAAAGAACTCTTTCAAGTATGGTGGGTTGATACTGTGTTTGTTCTTCTACTTCATGAATGAACTTCCCGGATCCAGTGGTTGGGTGTGGCAGAATGATAGACCAGTGGCCATCCAAATCAGAGATTATATTCATGGGCTTGGTGATGCTAAGGCATAGAGTACAACACTCTGGGGCTACTTCAAGAATTTTTAGAGCATGATGCAAGCAAGAGAAAGAATCCCCCAATCTTTAGTCGAAAAGTATAAAGATACAGTGTGCTTCATGGTAGACACTGATCAATGTCTGATGGAGGCAGTAGAACCAAGAATAGTATGGATCATGCCAATGGGGTATGAAGTGGATGAAAAAATTGTAGAGTTGCATGTTCAGCACATGCTAAGTCAGCCAAAGGATCCCAAAGCAGAAAGGTTTAGAACCTTTGAGGAGCTAAGTGTGAAAATTCATGTGGAGTTAAGGCAACCAGAGATGAAGAGAAAAGTGAGAAAAGAAGTTGAGAATGTTGCCAAAAGGTATGGCATCTCAAAGGAGGCACTTGATGCAAATAGAGAAAAGATAGAAAGGGCAGAGAAAGAAAAAGAAAAAGTAGAGAAAGAAGATACTCCGATGGAAGTCCCCTCCCAGACCAGATCATCTAAAAGATTTGCACCTACAACTGCCAAGAGCTCAAAACTGGAAGCAAAATCATCCGGTAAAGGTGAGAAAAGAACAAAGACCAAGGCCTCAAGATCTTATGCCAGTCAAAAGGATGATGAAGAGACTGAATCTGATGATGAGGTAAAGAAATTGAAGAAGAAGAAGAAGAAAGGATCCGGTGAATCATCTACAGGTCAAGACAAGGAAGAGATGGCAGAAGAATTTGTTGAAAGGCCCACTCTGTCCTTAGATGATGTAGTTAAAGCAGTTACTATGGATGGAAACCTGCAACCAATAACAGAATTCTATGATGCATATAATGATGCAGATAGAAAGATCCTAGAGGAAGCCAACAGTTAAATACTTGAACATATACAATAAGGCTTTTATTGAAATCATATCTCTCATTCCCAAAAGCCTAGAGAATGAATTAGAGATCAGAAAGAATAATGCTAGGGCAAAGGATCTTGAGATCCGTGAACAGATAGCCATTCAGCTCTTTCCTTCAATCACTCCGAAGCAAATGAATATGATCTTTAAAGATTGCAAGGATGAGTTTCGAAGCAAAGCTAGAATGAATCAGCTTATGCTCGGAGAAACTGACAAAGTAGCAAAAGAAACAGAAGAGATCCTCCGGAATGCATACAAAAGATTCAACATTCCTATTATAGAGGATTTAGGTGATGACCCCTCGGCTACAGATATTGAAGAAGAATCTACTGAGGCAATGACAGAAGAAGTAATAAACACCAGTGAAGAAAAAGATAAGGACTTGGAATCCTCTGCTCCGGAAGAGGTGGCCCATGAACAAACAAACATCACTCCTCCGGTTTCCCCTGCTGACTCCGGATCCAAAGGGGAAGAAATAATAGAAGAGAAAGAAAAATAAGTGAAAGAAAAAGAAGATGACAGTACTAAGGTTGCAGAAGGAAAGAAGACTTCAACAGAGAAGACCACAGCTGTTAGTGGTAAGAGTGCAGAAGAGAAAGCTCCAAGAGACAGCTCTAAGATTGCAGAAGAGAAGAAGAATCTGTCTCCGGCAAGAGACACTGCAGAAATTGTCAAAGAATTCTTAAACAAAGAGACAATGGAGATTGACAAATCAGAACTTCTACAAGGACCATTTTATTTTGATTGTCTTTCCCCGGTACAAACAATGAATATAGCTTCATTTGCTAATGCAAAGGTAAAAGAAAAACTCCTAAAGTCTCACATGGAAGACTGTGAGCTAATAGAAGTTGCATTCGGAGTATTAGAAAAGATCATGCCATCTTTTCAAAAGGATCCCTCAGCCTCCTCATCCGGTAATCTCAAATCTCTAGTCAATAGTGTTAGCACACATTTTGATTCCCTAGAGAAGTTAGTAAAAGATAAGGTCCGGAAGGAATTTTTGGCAAAAAGATTATCAGAGGTACAAGGGTTAATAACTAATGATAGGAGGAATATGAATATTGGGTTAAAGAGCTTAGAAAATGCTCTTAAAGATGGCGGGGAAATGTACAAATTTTGTTTATCATGGTCCAAAGTAACCTTGGATATTGAGAAGAAAGTGAAAGAACAGGAGGACAAACTGACTAAACTCTCTAAGAATTTTGATCCTCTCTCCTCTTCCATAATAAATGAAGAATGTCAGACTATTGCAGTCTTGAATGAAATCAAGAAGCTTGAGAAGGAAAAGAAAAATAGAATAAGTAGGTTGGGTGAACTTAGAGGGATAATTATCCCTAAGTTAGAGGCCATGCATGAGGCCATAAAAGAAGCTCAGACCACAGCCCGAACCAGTGATCCGACAGACCTAAAAAGGGCAGACGCATTTGCATTCCTGTTAAGTGGTCACATCTCAATTTTGGACAGGATGAAGCAAAGTTGGGCAACATAATTCGTTCAATTGAAGACAACTTTTGCAGACATACTTTATGATGGTGATAAGTTGTCATTGATGTCAAAAGTATGTTTAGTTGCCATTGTTGTTGACAGGAGCAAGTGACATCATCAGTTTGTTCAGTATGGTAAAGTGTTTGTGTTTATCTTGTTATCATGCTGAAGTCAAGGTTGTCAGGTTGTGCTCAAGACAAGATATGAGATGTGATCTTGATTCATGGTTTACTTGGTTTACAAAGATTGTCTTCACAATCATTTTTGACAGTGGGATCTTGCTTGTATACAGTAACATCATGTTGTTTACAAGTGACAGTGGTTGATACAAATAGTACAGAATGGTCTTCTGGATGTTGGTATGATCTCAGTATTCAGTGGCATAGTCTTCATTTGATCTCAGTTGCAGTTGTGAGTTGATTGATCGTCTTTCTATATCCACAAGATTTGTTTGATCAGTTTGATTGCATGAATTGTTGATGCTAAGACATTAATGCTCACATACGTATCAAAGGAGGGTTTTTGTTATATTTAAGTGTTGACTTGAAATTACAGGTCACATCACTTAAAATTCACCTACTAAAGGAGTAGTCAACATATATCATAACCGATCCTTTTCTTACCTTTCAACCTATAAAAGTGGTCTCTTTCATATGTGAAGCAGTTTATTTATTAAGTGAAATGAGCTCATGGTAAATGATTCGAGTCTTATTTCAAGGAATAAATGATCTTACAAGGTGGTTGAAAAAGCATTGATTTGCTTTATAAATGAAAAGCTTTATTCGTGGAAAAGCTTCAATTTATTAGAAACTTGTTGAATATTCGTTGTCAAAGGAGGAAGCCCGTTTATTTAGTCATATTTATGGCTTTTTTCAATTTTAGAAACCTTTCCTTATCTCCAATGTAGGCGGTTTCATGATAATAGCATTTAAATTGATTTTTTATGAGATATTCTCAAGGCTATTTTTAAGGCAGATTTTGGGCATCTTTTAAGAAGATCTTATAAAGATTTTTTTCTTTTCTAATTTTAAGATTTCTCTTACAGGGTTTTCAAGGCATTAAATAGCTTTAAAGAAGGAAATTCCTTTTAAGGATTTAAATATGTAATAAAAGGGAAAGTTCATATAGTTGTTTTTTCTTTTTTTTAAAAGGAGTCTTCAATACAGGGAATATGAACAGTTGAAGACATTATTTTTAATGGGAGCTATTTTTATATAGCTTGAAGATGTTTTTGAAGATATTATTTTTGGAGAAGAATTTGAAGAGGATAATGAAAATTTGTTTGAAGGAATTTGCAGAGAAGGAGATGAAAATGAAAAGACTAAATATTCAAAGAGATTTTATTTTTCTCCTACAAGTCCTGATTGAAATGTTAGAGAATATGAAATGATCTTGCCAATAATGTTGCAGAGAAGTTTGATTGACAAATTGGTGGAGTTATTTTTGCAGATTGAATTTGCACGGGCAAAATGATTTTATTTTTGACAGGGGCAATATTGGAGATTCTTTTGCAGGAATATGAAGGATCATGCATGAAAGTTTTTTTGATGGAAGATGAAAATGAGGATAGAGATTTTATTACAGGGGCAGATTCAAAATATATTATGATGAATTATTTTTGCAGTTTATAAAGAATACATAATGGAGATCTATTTGATGCAATCAGATATTATTTTCTTTCAGAGAAGATGAAAGGTTTTGATAAGAGGATAATGAAAATGTGTTTTGAAGGTGAAAGGACATCAAATTTGTATACAATAGTTTTTCAGGTGCATTGATGTAATGATATAAAACAGACATTGATGAAACATACAAATAAGCAGTGTTGTTGAGTGTATCTGGATGTAGGATTGATCTTGAATAGAATGGCCATTTGACAGACATATGTGAGAGAAGAAATGTTTTGAATTGAATGGAAACAGAGTGTCCCTCTGAATTTGTTTATTACTTCCAGTGAAGATTTGGTTTGCCAGTGAGGCCTTGTATTAGCCAGTGAGGCTTGTTGGTCAGTGAGACCTATTTGTTTATCAGTGAGGTATATCAGTGTTGGAAGTGGGTGCTTCTATTTGGTATTGGAGTTGGTGCTCCTAGATACATATTGTAGCCAGTGAGGCATGTTTTTCAGTTAAGCGAGTGGGGCAGTTTTGAGTGGTTTTTCTACCCAGAGAGGGTTTTCCACTCCAGTAATTCTTGTGTTAATGATATGCTTCTATATGTGTTTTTGATTCTATGTTAAGATTTATCTCTATGTGGTCCTGCTCATAATTTTCATTATCAAACTTGTACATATATGTGTAATAGTTTATTGATGACTTTCTCTTTCTGAGTCTTGTAAATTAAAAGTTATAATAAGTTGCAAAAATCTACACAACACTGATTCACCCCCCCTCTCAGTGTTGTCCGGACTCCTACAATTGGTATCAGAGCCAGTTTCCCTCTTGCAGTTTAATTAGCTTGGGTAGGTCCTGTGTGTGGAGTTCAATGGGTAAGTGCAGGAGAAATAACAACACGAGAAATGTTAAGATTCATTCTGGTCAAAAGACATCATTCATATCAAATCCAGATGTTGATATAAAGTCAGTTGATAAAAATGTTCTCCATGTTGAGTCTGATATTATCTTAGAAGAAAAGGTTTCAGATGTTCCTCAGTTTGATGGTTCAAATTTTTTAGTTTGGTATGTTAGAATGCAAGTATATTTATCCTCCTTAGGATATGATGTTTTAATGTCAGTTGAGAATGGTAATTCTACAAATAACAAAGAAGCTCTTGAATATAATGATATTGCAAAGAAGGCTATATTATGTGCTCTGTCTAATGATGTTATTTGTAAAGTTATCGATTGTGTTACAGCTCAGGATATGTGGAGGAGATTGAAAAGAATTTATCAAGATAAAGATAAAGAAGGAGACACTCTAGTGTGTGAAGAAAGTGGCAATGAAAGGAGACTTTCAAATGAAGGAGTTGAAGTTCAATCCCAATCAGATTTAGAAGAAGCTAGCATCACAAGTGATGATGATCACGAATATGATGAACAAAACTGTGAGATTGATCTGGAATGAGAGCTCATATATGCTCTAACTGAACTCAAGAATTATAAGAAGGAGAACAAGAAATTAATGTTGCAGTTGCAGCAAGAAAGAGATTTAAAAGACAAAGCACTATCTGACCTTGAAGATACTAGAAGTCTGATTATGGATTTGAGGAATCAAGTTAGTGAATCAGATAAATTAATTATTTGTCTGAAGATGGAGTTTCAAGAAGCTAAGAGGATTGTTGATATAACAAAGGTTGAATTGGAAGCTAAATCAGTTGAATGCCAAAAACTTGAAGGAGAATTAGTTTCTTTAAGAAAAGATCTTGAGAATGTTAGAAAGCAATTAGAAAAGAATTTGAAGTTTGAAGAAAATTCAAATAAGTTGCATGAGATGTTTGGTAAACAAAAACTTTATGGAGACACTACTGGACTTGGCTATGAGAAAGGAGAATGTTCAAAAGCTAGAGAGACTCCCAGAAAGAAGATTGATTTGAATACTGCCACTGAAAACAAAATGCATAATCAAAGAAAAAGAAATGCTTCTGTTAGACAAGCATACATGTATAGGTATAACTATTCTTTTAATGGTTTTTGTTATACTTGTAATCAATTTGGGCACAAATCAGTTAATTGCAAAAGGAACACTGATATTGTTTGTTACAAGTGCAATAATGTTGGACATATTCAAAGATACTACAAAATGAACAGAGTGTACGATCCTTCATGGAAGTTTAACATGAGTTCTCAAAGGTACTATCAGTCATTTGATTATAATTGTAATATAGTTTGTTATAATTGCAATTCTCCTGGTCATAAAGCTCATAGTTGCAGAAAAGCATCATCTAATTTGATAGGTTGGAAACGGAAAGAGACAGAAAAGGTTTGGAGGAAGAAAGAGCCTGTTAAGATTTGGAAGCAGAAACATAGTCAAGAGAAGTCAAATACTAAGCTTGTGCATCTTGCACAAGTCATTTCATCTGTTGCATAAAATAGCACGATGTGAGGGGGAGTTGTTCTTGTTCTATCTTTTATCCCCAAGAAGTTATAGGAGGAGATCAGTTGATGTTTATCAATATGATAATCTTGTTTTGTTTATCATGCTTGTCTGATAATGATTGATATGAAGTATCTGATGATATTGAGTTCCAGTGTATGTCAATAATACAGGAGTTCATGATGAGTGACATGTTTAGTGGTTCTTGGTGCATACAAGATATTGAAAGGATGTTCAGAGGTTCAGTTTACAAAGTTTGATGATATTAAATAACTTGGTTGAGTAGGTATTGTGTTGCAGTTCAGTGTGATCTTTCTTGTCAGGGTAAAGAGTTTAAGATGTTCTGAAGAAGCTCTCATCAGAATGTTTGCATATGTTGGCTGAAGAGGTTGAAATTGGAAGAATTTAATTCTTTACATTTGTCTCTGCTTTTGTTTTTGAAAAGTTTTGTTGCAGGAAGAACTTGGTGTTTAGTCTTGATGGGCTAATTTGAATGAGGCAAGAGCTCTTGTTAATTACAGTTCTTGTTGATTACAATATGTTTCAGATATGGTTATGTATATATTAGATTTGACAGTGTGTTGTAAAAAGATGTGCAGGAACAGCAGGATGGTCTTCATTTTTTTTCATGTTAAAAAGGGTGTGCAAGAATAAGATTGGTTGCTGGTTGATAGTTCATGTTGGAAGCCTTTGGCAAGGACATCTCTTGTGTAGTAATTCATATTGATTTTTCATATCAAGAAGTTGGTTTGATGATCATATCTATTACTTTGTTGAGTTATGTTTTATGACATGTATCTTGAAGCTTTCAGGTGATTTGGAGATAGTGTTTCACTTGTTGCATAGATGATCTTCCTCACTAATATCTTTCAGACAAAGTTTTTCAAGCTATGACAATCTAGAGTCTCTTATGACATTGATGGTGATATCCTACATTTCATCAGAGGAAGT
The DNA here is from genome assembly GCA_027924645.1 of Cunninghamia lanceolata. NCBI lineage: Eukaryota > Viridiplantae > Streptophyta > Pinopsida > Cupressales > Cupressaceae > Cunninghamia > Cunninghamia lanceolata. Next base: position 10,219,491 of record BSBN01000602.1, read on the forward strand.
TAAAGGTATGTTTTGAATCAGCAATAGCAGATAGTAATGTTCAAAAAGGTTTGTCATATGTTGGCTTCAGGATTATTATCATCATAAATCATTTCTTGTTGAAAGGTTAAGGAGTTTATGCCTTCAAAGTGTTCATAATTCAATATGATTATAATGGTTATGATCATGCTATAACATCTTTAAGTGCAGTTGTTCTGAGGGGGAGTTAATCAGAGGATTGAGTTGTCACTATCTTGGGAGATTTGAAAAGGACTTATCAAAAGTGGTCATCATGTCATCTTGAGTTGGAAACTGTGTGTTAAGGAATCTTTATGATTTTTGTTTGCTGGTATTGTGTCAAAAAGTGATATTATATTGAAATTGACATATAAGTTTCATTATGTCAGACAATGGTTTGTGTTGGTTATTCTTGCCAGTAATTGCCAGTGGTATTCAACACAGGGGGAGTAAAAAAAAGTTTTTGAGTCTTTGTCATCAGATGTCAAAAAGGGGGAGAAAGAAAAATTGCATCAGGTGGTTTTGCCATCAATGACAAAGGGGGAGATTGATGGTGATAAGTTGTCATTGATGTCAAAAGTATGTTCAGTTGCCATTGTTGTTGACAGGAGCAAGTGACATCATCAGTTTGTTCAGTATGGTAAAGTGTTTGTGTTTATCTTGTTATCATGCTGAAGTCAAGGTTGTCAGGTTGTGCTCAAGACAAGATATGAGATGTGATCTTGATTCATGGTTTACTTGGTTTACAAAGATTGTCTTCACAATCATTTTTGACAGTGGGATCTTGCTTGTATACAGTAACATCATGTTGTTTACAAGTGACAGTGGTTGATACAAATAGCACAGAATGGTCTTCTGGATGTTGGTATGATCTCAGTATTCAGTGGCATAGTCTTCATTTGATCTCAGTTGCAGTTGTGAGTTGATTGATCGTCTTTCTATATCCACAAGATTTGTTTGATCAATTTGATTGCATGAATTGTTGATGCTAAGACATTAATGCTCACATACGTATCAAAGGAGGGTTTTTGTTATATTTAAGTGTTGACTTGAAATTACAGGTCACATCACTTAAAATTCACCTACTAAAGGAGTAGTCAACATATATCATAACCGATCCTTTTCTTACCTTTCAACCTATAAAAGTGGTCTCTTTCATATGTGAAGCAGTTTATTTATTAAGTGAAATGAGCTCATGGTAAATGATTCGAGTCTTATTTCAAGGAATAAATGATCTTACAAGGTGGTTGAAAAAGCATTGATTTGCTTTATAAATGAAAAGCTTTATTCGTAAAAAAGCTTCAATTTATTAGAAACTTGTTGAATATTCGTTGTCAAAGGAGGAAGCCCGTTTATTTAGTCATATTTATGGCTTTTTTCAATTTTAGAAACCTTTCCTTATCTCCAATGTAGGCGGTTTCATGATAATAGCATTTAAATTGATTTTTTATGAGATATTCTCAAGGCTATTTTTAAGGCAGATTTTGGGCATCTTTTAAGAAGATCTTATAAAGATTTTTTTCTTTTCTAATTTTAAGATTTCTCTTACAGGGTTTTCAAGGCATTAAATAGCTTTAAAGAAGGAAATTCCTTTTAAGGATTTAAATATGTAATAAAAGGGAAAGTTCATATAGTTGTTTTTTCTTTTTTTTAAAAGGAGTCTTCAATACAGGGAATATGAACAGTTGAAGACATTATTTTTAATGGGAGCTATTTTTATATAGCTTGAAGATGTTTTTGAAGATATTATTTTTGGAGAAGAATTTGAAGAGGATAATGAAAATTTGTTTGAAGGAATTTGCAGAGAAGGAGATGAAAATGAAAAGACTAAATATTCAAAGAGATTTTATTTTTCTCCTACAAGTCCTGATTGAAATGTTAGAGAATATGAAATGATCTTGCCAATAATGTTGCAGAGAAGTTTGATTGACAAATTGGTGGAGTTATTTTTGCAGATTGAATTTGCACGGGCAAAATGATTTTATTTTTGACAGGGGCAATATTGGAGATTCTTTTGCAGGAATATGAAGGATCATGCATGAAAGTTTTTTTGATGGAAGATGAAAATGAGGATAGAGATTTTATTACAGGGGCAGATTCAAAATATATTATGATGAATTATTTTTGCAGTTTATAAAGAATACATAATGGAGATCTATTTGATGCAATCAGATATTATTTTCTTTCAGAGAAGATGAAAGGTTTTGATAAGAGGATAATGAAAATGTGTTTTGAAGGTGAAAGGACATCAAATTTGTATACAATAGTTTTTCAGGTGCATTGATGTAATGATATAAAACAGACATTGATGAAACATACAAATAAGCAGTGTTGTTGAGTGTATCCGGATGTAGGATTGATCTTGAATAGAATGGCCATTTGACAGACATATGTGAGAGAAGAAATGTTTTGAATTGAATGGAAACAGAGTGTCCCTCTGAATTTGTTTATTACTTCCAGTGAAGATTTGGTTTGCCAGTGAGGCCTTGTATTAGCCAGTGAGGCTTGTTGGTCAGTGAGACCTATTTGTTTATCAGTGAGGTATATCAGTGTTGGAAGTGGGTGCTTCTGTTTGGTATTGGAGTTGGTGCTCCTAGATACATATTGTAGCCAGTGAGGCATGTTTTTCAGTTAAGCGAGTGGGGCAGTTTTGAGTGGTTTTTCTACCCAGAGAGGGTTTTCCACTCCAGTAATTCTTGTGTTAATGATATGCTTCTATATGTGTTTTTGCTTCTATGTTAAGATTTATCTCTATGTGGTCCTGCTCATAATTTTCATTATCAAACTTGTACATATATGTGTAATAGTTTATTGATGACTTTCTCTTTCTGAGTCTTGTAAATTAAAAGTTATAATAAGTTGCAAAAATCTACACAACACTGATTCACCCCTCCTCTCAGTGTTGTCCGGACTCCTACACTTTAGTATATGTAAGTATGCTATATGTATATACTTATGCGGCTAAGTATAGTTGAATTTTTTGAAAATTTTGGTATGTGGAGCCTACCCTTTGCCATTGATGTCAAAGGGGGAGTGAGAAGCAGTGAAAAATGTGGACTCCAGCAAAGGGGGAGCTCCAGTAAAATGTACAATAGAACAGAGCATCAACCAAGGGGGAGTGTAGTATAACATTTAGTCATTTTTCACTAAGTGTTGCCATCAATGCCAAAGGGGGAGATTGTTAGCAAGAGACACTGTGTGGCTTCATGATTGTTGTCATTGATGGCAACAAAGACCATTCCACACATCTGCAGGACATGGTGTGTCTTTACCGAAAGTCAGATTGAAGAGATGTTGTGGTCCGGTAAGCAAGAACAGAGCAGGCAGCAAGGTTAGACAGTCAGGTCCGGATCTCTCAGAGGAGGTATCTCAGTAAAGTATGGATTTGGGGAAGTCAAGACGAGTACCTTGACTAATAGATTCCAAGGATTTAGCCTCTGGTGATAGAAGAGTAAAATGATATGAGCACTTGAGTGTTGGGTTCCTGTTTGACAGAGTAGACAGAGGAAGACCTGACTGGCAGAGCATCAGACCTAAATCCGGATGAGATGTTGATAGTGATTAAGTTTCTTGAGGTATCATTCATGATTGGCCGACATGATTGATGACTTCTCTAAGCATCTCCTTGATCCGCATCACATGGTATGCAAGGATTCAGCCGACAGATCAAAGTTGGGAAAATATTGACTATTTTGGATGCCGACTAGAAAGGTGTTGAAATCACTTGTGTGGATATATATACTAGATATATTTGGTTGTAAAAGGGTGTGCAAGTGCGAAGAAAAGAAGAGGAGCAGAGTAATAGCAATAATATAGGTCCGGTATGTGACAGGACAACAGCACCAGAGAAGAGGAAGAATGAAGTGTAGTAGATCAGTGTATTGAGCCTAACCAGAACTGAACTTCAGCATATGTGGATGCTTCTTATCAGTTCAAGTATCTAGTTTCCTTGTATAAACTTTTGTAGGTAGTGAGCCTCTTGTGAGCAGTGTGCTCGGACAGTGAGCCCTAATTGGCAAGCGCCATTTTGTATCATTCTATTCTTCTAACAAAGAATACCTTTTGGGTTAATCACGCCGTGGTTTTCTCCCTTAACAGGGTTTCCACGTCAAAAATATTGTGTCATGTGTATTGATGTTATTTCTATTTCATGGTTGTGCTTGACTATCTGATTTAATGCTCAGAAAGTTAAATTAATTAAGATAACTGATTCACCCCCCCTCTCAGTTATCAACAGTAAGTGCCTTTTAATTTTTTTGTTTCAATCAAGCAACGCTACGCTGCTCGATTCTTAGCCATTGTGCTCAATTCAAAGCTCACATCAAGCTCATACAAGCTTCACAAAAGCTTCTCTTTGCTCCTTCGGGTCATTTTGTTGTCAAGAGGATCACTTGTTGTCACAGAAGGATTCGAGGTTGTCTACACAAGGATTATTGAGGGATAGTGGAGTCTTCAAATCTTCATCTCTTTCAGGTTCTTTTATTGCTTTCATAGTAATTAGATAATCACTTTGCTCTTGGGAATAGTAATATTTTGCTTTTTGCTTTTTCCTTGATAGATTAGATATTGCATGCTAGATTAATCATTTTTACATTTCTAGATCTACTTTGTTAGAAAAAAGCATCTTCGCTTTCCATTAGATTAGATTGCATTGAAAACACCAAAAACCCACAAAAACCCACAAAAACATAGATTGAACTTTGCATTTGAAAAGACATATAGGATTGCATACATATTTCTTTCATAGATTAGAAACATTTTCCTTCCCAAAAATACTCTAAAATACCAAAAAGACGCTTTGCATGTCATTTAGTTTGCATTCATATAAAACTCTTAGAAATAGACAACATTGCAAACCCTCGATTCCATCACGAGGTAACCACACTCAAACAAAGACAAACCCTAGGTCAACAAAACCCTAGGTCAAAACCCTAGATCTGGTTAGAGTTAGCAATTACACAGCGTCCTCTATCCTTATTCACGATTGTGTTTAGGAGTGAGAGGAGAGTGGGTGAGAGCTATTCGTAGCGAGATCGAGGATTTGCATCCGCAACCACAACAACATATAGTTATTCTACCACAAGGAGATCCATTTGTTCTCTTGTTGATTGAAGAAACTAGGCAATTACAACTACACAGAGCATTTCTCAGAGACATAGAAACAATAGAAGCCATCAACGAAAACAACCGTTTGCCCACACAAAGGTAGAATTCAAGGAATCCAAATAGAAAAAGAGAGACTAGTGACCCTTCAAGTCATAGGGTTATTTCAACTACCACAACAATTGAGCGAAACATACAACAAAACACACAACAACAAAGGCCACATAACTTGCCGACCCCCCTTCGCGAAGTCTAGCTCTCCAACGAGCCAGACCTCCGCCGTGTCTCGCCTCGTCTCGACTGGCTACTTGCACGTGAGCGAGAGTGACGTGGTGGATCGCCCCGTGGCAAGGAGGGAAAGCGTTCGTGTGCATGCCGAAATCTGACCCGACAGCCCCAGGCACTAGAGTCACGATTTCGAGCGTACAGATACGTGGCAATAAGCACTTTGAAATACAATTCTTCCTCTTACCTAAGGGAAAAAACCCAATACTTGAGATAGTTCTAATGGCTAAGATAGTATATGTGCATTTAAGGCTCAATATTTTTAAAATTTTAGCACTAGTAGTTGTGATTTTAAGGTTGTTAGTGTTGACTATAAGTACTAATATTATAATTGAATGAAATGTGCCCTTTAGATCTAAAAGGCAACCAATCATGTGATGTCACATCAATGCACCAACAAAACATACTTAATGCACACCTATTGGTCCACATTTTTTTGGGGGGAACTATTTAACACTTCAACAAAAAGTATGTTGATGTGGCATCATATTCGATGATGTGGTCTTGAAACCTTAGTTATAAGCAGGGGTCTTGCCAAATATGTTATTGTAAAAATTTTGGAGTGATTTGAAATTGCCACATGATTTTGAGAGGTGTGAAGTCAGGGTGCTCAACAAATTTTAAAATAATAAAAATTGTAACCGAGCCTCGCTCATGATAAACCGCGTGTTAAACAGAACGAAACCAAGAGGTGCTTTGACGGGCGGACAAACAAAAACGAAAACTAAAAATGGCGGATGAAAATGAGAAACAACCAACGAGATCAAACGGCTATCGACACTTCAATCGTCTTGCACACGTTTGAAGCATCCGAGACCGTTGATCTGGAAAGTTAGCTGTAAATATGTCAAGCCTTCTATATGCAGACAAAACTTCCACACCAAAAAAAAAAAAGGGTCGATGTGAAAAGCAGAGGAACACTTTTTTTTTTTTTGTTTTACCGTGTCCCACTGGGCAGCATACAATTAATTATGAGCAGAGATTTTTGAAAATCTTTTTCGTACCAAACGGGCATTATTTGCCCATTTTAAAACTATTCCGAAGTGGATTAACTACCTACTCCTGACTGTGTCTCCATTGACAGTTTCTGACTAGAACATCTTTTTTGGTACCACACGGCCATTATTTACCCATTTTTAAACTATTCCGAAGTGGATAAACTACGTACTATTGACTGTGTCTCCATTGATAGTTTCTGACTAGTCATAACATGGACATATGGTTACATCTATGCCATGGGTGCATCCAGTATGCTGGAAAGCCGCTGATTTATGAAAGAATCCAAAACCCGTTTCTCAAGTTTTCCTGACATTTATTTCCTATCTTCCTCCTCTTCATAACTCGGAATGAATTATTATCATTTCTATTTCATTCTAATCTATATCCCTTGTTTTAAACAAAATTCACTGTTTTGAGTCCTTCAATATTCTTCACCTTCTCTTTTGCTGCTCTGCCTCCGGAAACATTTCTTTTCATTACGCCTTATACGGCTAACTCATTCTATTGAAAGTTTGTATCTTCTTAGTTCAGCATTGTTGCAGGCTCGATCCTTTCTCTCGCATCTCAAATATTAATCATCTTTGTATGTACCATGGGCAACTGCATGTCATCAAAGGGCACGGACCAAGTTGTTTCCTGCAGGCTTGCAGAGGATTGTCCTCCGCTCATAGATATCCCAGGGGTGAACATAGACAACCCATACAACCAATCATCTAAAAGCCCATCAAGATCTGGGCATAGTGAAGACCAGACGTCTGAAGAGAACCGAGCAGCCTCTTCATCCACAGATAACCCTGAGTGGTTTCACGAGTGCATTAAGCTCTTAAATGACATCAAAGCTACAAACGACATTGATGTATTAATCCCTCTGATCAAGAAAACCCTCCAAAAAAAAAAGGTTCGTATAAATTCTTCCATTTAAGAACTTGGAATGTAACTCTGCTTTCACTTTTCATACACCAATAGTCGGCGCTTTAACCTTTATTTATTTATATCATTTGCAGGCTATGCAACAAAATAACCCAGTAAATGACAGCACAGGTTCTCAAGAACCTCAGCAAATGGAAGAAGAAGAAAGCTTGTGGACGTCCTTAACTAATAAAGGCTCCAAATTCCTGAATCATATAAAAGATTCAGTTAAGGTAACGAACTGTTAATAATTTCAGATCTTCTGTACGGATAGATCAAATTAGTGACACTTTGACTAACTATTAATTTCAGATCTCTCTTAGACGTGATCTGTAATACGTGCTTTCGTTTAGACTGAGAGTTGACCTTATACAATTCTTTCCTTACAGAAAAACTGGCATGAAGGGATAAAAACAACGGCTGAAATACTTGAAAACGTATCAAAAGTAAATTCCGTTGTGGGATGGTTGTCGATTATCTCATATTTGTTATTTACAATTGGAAAAGGGACAGACAATCAAACTGAATGCTTAAATCTTTTAGAAGATATGATTAAACTTGCTGAGGAGGTTAAAAGTTTGGAGAACACGATCGAGGAAGAAAAATTCAAAAAAGCTATCAAATTGATTGCTGAAGGGTCAATAACTTGCTACTCTCAATTAGAATCTCAGATATTTTCGAGGTAAGAACAATTATGACTTCTATCGATTTGATGTACGGTTTCAGTCCCATGTGCTACTATTTCTCTTACATAAATTGGTTACATGTTCGAAATAAATGTGGATCTTATGATGAATCTATACTCATTTATAATAATTTTTGTTGGGGTGCTCCAGGACTATAAATGCTACGGTCAACTCTGAGACATTGAGCAGTATTAGCAGCAAAATAAATCAGCTTAGTCTAGATCTTACATGGACGGTTGTCACAAACATTGATGCGCGTATATCCGGATATGTTCCTCCGAAACCGCCACTCTATCCGCATTGGGCAGGTAAATCTAAAAGCGTTAGTGTTTTTTATTTAGATTTTATAATTTATTATTTGTATTAATGTATCTACAATCAACTCATTCCACCCGAACCACAAATAACTTCATTTTGGTAGAAACTCACTTCACTTTATATATGTATATGCATTCTTCAACCCTTTTCCCTTCATTGACATTATCATATGCAATTTTAAGACCTTCAAACATAAATTGGACCATACAGTGAATCTAATTTTTATTTATCTTTGACCATGGGGTCTAAAGGATAGACACCAAACTTCCATACAGTAGATTGAATATAGTAATATATAATTTTTTTTAATTGTAAAAAAAATTATATTAATTTAGTATATCTTGTTTATTTAGATTACATATCTGCTTTAAACAGCTGAACCGATCATTTGTTAAATTTTTCTATAAGAATCAGCAACACATTATTTACTAGCACTTGCACCAAAAGGAAGTGCAATGGTTACCCATAGAAATTTATATGTAAGCTAAAATGTTAAGAGAGTACGATTCCATTAGTGCATTATAAGATACATTATTTTTATTTACTATTTTTTGTATATAAAGAAAAGTAAAAGACCCTTTTGTGAGAACATTTTAATTTAAAATTGTAAAGTTGAATAAATAGTAAGAATGACAGAAAGTCTCTACTTCCACTTTAGGGGGGTAATTTGCCCTTGACCTATGGTGCATAAGTGATCACTATTGACAATAATTTACACAAACATATTTGGATGACCATTCACTCAATTTACTTGTTATATATGAAAAGCAAGATGTAGAATTTAAACCCATAGATGAATTCGATATGTCTTCTAGATTAGAGGTTTCAAGTTCTTGGTTTGACTCACATGGGTGTTGCTTGCCAACATTTTTCTAGGTCTAAGTCCCTTGACCCTAGTTATCTTTAGCCAACAAAATCAAGTTAATCACCAATAAGTTTTGTCCAAATCGAGCTTTGTCAAAGTCCAACCAAACATGGTAACCATGTTAAATCCATCTGCAATATAATAAAATTGTAAAAGAGGTTTATGATTCAGTTTTATTTCCTTCAACCTTGTTGTCATCTTTATAAACTATGACCAGTGCCACAAATCACCATTGTGAAAACTATTCTTGTTAAAATGAGCTAATTCAGAGAAGCAAGCCTTCAAATAATCATTAAAGAACAAATCAATCAATACTATACATAAAAAATTCTTTGAAGTTGTATATAATAGCCTTTCGAAGTAAACACATCAAAAAAATGAGTCATAAGAAAATCATGATTTTTAAGCACACATATAATTGTATCAAACAAACATGGCCAAAGTGTTTTCTAAATTTTTATTGATTGATATAGGTATGGGCATGCTAGAATTTAATTCAGATTTATAAAAATTTACAAAGTTTGGGCTTTTATTATATATATGATCAATAATTAAAGTGGAAATTGATAGAGTTGGAATGCCTCGTCCTTATCAGCATAAAGTTGGATATCTATAGGAGGTTTTTGCATTCAATTGTTATTTCACTTGACTGAAAGCAACCATTGTCTACTGATTCGGCCAATGACTGTTGTTACACTTGGAGCGATTACAGTTGAATCGGAGTAGATCGACATCCATGATGATGCCAAATATGGCCTTGTCTAGCGTGTAGTGGCGCTACCCATAATAAAATTCTTGCATGCCTTTCACCACACGATTCTGCCAGCTATGTATGGTTTCTGTTACCCTACTTATGAGCAGCAGTGGCAGTGATAACCTTAGTTGTGAATTTTAAGTTTCCTCTATTTTTGTGTATATTTATGTTTCCTTCAGGTTTGTTTTTATTTACTAAAGTCGGGAACGATACTCAGAACTCAGGTTACTCGTCTTGAAAAACAGTTTGCATGCATGTCTACCAGGGTAGTTGCAATTATAACATCTGACAAAAATCCTCATTCCTTTATCCTTTGATAGATGTCTATACCCTGTTCCAAAGTTCCCATTTTGGCATAGGCAGAAGGATGCTGGCAAAAGTTGTGGAATTTGGCTTTACACTTGCTAATTGCATTTTCTTCAAAGTTTTCAAAGCCTTTTTCTAAAAAAACATTTTGTGCATATCCTACAATCGTGGCATTCTATGAGACCACATTTCTTTGAGGAATTCTGGCAAATAGTTCACTGCCCAAATCAAACCTCAAACCTCAGGTCTTTAGCTCACAAATCAAATGTCTGGTTATACTTCAAGGTTGCCCAATGCTGCAAATCAAATAATATGACCAAATTGAAACATTCTGTTGAGGATTACCCATTGGTTCTAGGAGGAGACTTTTAAGTCACATGATATCCCCAAGAGAAAAGAGGGTAGCTTCATTTTATGAGTAATGTAACCAAGTGTTTTTCCCAGTTTATCTTAGACAACTTCAAAGGCGCAAAATTTTAGGATGGCCAATACACATACTTTGACAGGAGCTAAGGAAACAAATTAAGAGAAAAACAATTCCATTGATTCTTGATAATGGAGCATTAGATGGAGGATAGGTTTTCATATTACTCCAATATCAGTTTCAGACTATTAGCCTTTTGAATTGCTCTGAAGTTTGGACTTTACAATAACACACTATCCATTCTAATTTGAAAGCACTTGGTTTCTATTTTATCTTCAAGATTTCACAAATTGGTGAGAAAATAAAAGTCACATCTAGGTTATCATTTATGTTGGATAGTACATAAAATAAATTCTAAGAATGGTGTGGGGAGGTTCTTGACAATAACTTTCAAGATGGTGGTGATAGGAACAAAATGTTGCAAGCCATTCATCCAAATATTGTAAAGAATGGTGTTTATCTTGATTTGCTTCCACCTGGTACTATCCTGATATAGAATCATATGAACTCCAAATAAAAAGGGACATGTAAGCCATGTTTCTCCAAGCTTCATGCATTTATGAGATGGAAAAAATCTCATGAAAATTAAATGTACACATTTTTTTCTAGAAGCTTTGTCACTCTATCTCATGGACTGTGAAAATCTCATGTTCATCATCAGTAAAAGATCTGAAATTCCAATAACAAATTCCAATAACAGTGAAATCTATGACATTGTGCATTCAACAATCAATATCAACCATCGAAAATTGAAATCTAAAATTGACCGAAACACTGAAATATAAATTTGAAATTGTAAATATGAATATTTGGTTTTTATCTTATAAATGGTCATAAAATTAAGTGTTCAAAATACCCCACTTGATTATTTTCCTGATTTTGCAAACATGTTTTTTAACAATGGTTGACAAGAGCGGCATCAGGATGTCCTCAGTATACCCCCAAGGACCCCATTAGAATAGATGTGCCTTAATGTCTAGGGGATGTCTGGTCATCACTCAAGTACCCCCTCTATAATAGGAAACATCCAGTGGATACCAAAATATACTAAACTGTCCTAAGGAGATGAGAAAAATTTCAGCAAAAATGGGGGACACGGGGAATGTCCCATCTGCATCCCTAAAGTATTTGGGACAACCACAGAGGGTAGGGGACATGTCCAAAGGACACTACATGTAACTCATTAGACACACACAAATGTTTATAACTATTAAATACAAAAAATTGATCTACAAGAGACAAGCTTTTGATCACAGTGTAATTTTATTGTAAAACAACCCTTTGTCAGTTAGGTTAGTTATGTAATAACTCCAGTGGCCCCAATTTGGTCACGCTTCACAAGGGAATGCATGGATATTATAAGAAAAAGCACAGCAAATGGCATTGCAAGTCTTCTCACAAATTGAATTTTGTATATTGTCTATCATATTTAACATATCAAAAAAATAAAAATGACTTAGAATGGCTCCAATTTGGTCACGCTTCACAAGGGAACACATGGGTATTATAAGAAAAAGTGTAGTAGATGGCATTGCAAGTTTTCTCACAAATTGAATTTTGCATATTGTATGCCATATTTAACATAACTAAAAAAAGTAAAAACAACTTACAAAATCTTAATTTTCTCTCCTCCAGTAGTTCCCTTGGATCCTTGTGTTGCATGTGACATATTTTCTTGATTTAAAATTATGTGAACAAATTTCAATGCACAAACAACATAGATCGATGTATCTAAGGTATTTTAGTACCATAACATTATTTAACTCAAAGACAATGTTTTCCATGTGCTTGGTGATTTAGCTGAAAATGATCATAATGACCAAAATAGAAGGCCACAACTCAATTCTCTTAAGAAGAGTTGTAATGAAAATTTATTCAGAGAAGTCATCGTATAACAAGAGGGTTTTGTGGGACTTAGATCTATTCAATCTCTATCATTGTATCCTAGTTTTTTTGTATGGCCGCCCTTGTTATATTATCTATAAGATCAAACCCTCATTTTACTTAAAAATTATAAATCAAAAACTGCCTGATCTATCTTTAAGAAACCTTTTATCTAAAGGATTAAGGAAATAGTTCTTCATGTGAGAAAATAAAGAAAGAACCCTTTTATCTAAAGAATTAAGGGAATAGTTCTGCATATAAAAAAAATTAAAAAAATTCAAGGAAAGTTCAGCTTACTTCAAAACTTACAATTTGATAAGCTCGCATGAGTGATTTGCTTTCAGCTATGTTCACTTTCCTTTTCTTTCAAAAAAAAAAAACAACATGAAACTTAATTTTGACATGATTTTATTCCCGGCATGAGAAAAACCAACGAGATTAGAAAATTTTCCGGCATGGGACAACTTTCCACTGAAGGCTAAGACTAATATAGCCTATTGGCTCATTATACTTTTATATAAGAATTACCTATTGCTTCTACTTCTACATTAAGATAATCATTAAAAAAGGATTATTTTTGTTTTGATGTTTTTTATTTTTAAATATTAAATATTTTAATAATTAAAGGTAATTAGTTGTTAAACAAAATAAGATAATTATGTACCATTTTTCTGTTAGAGTCTTGAGAAAGTATTATAACCCAAAATCAAATGAAAGAGTTAGAATCAATAAACTGTAAATGCGAAAAGAAATGAACATTATAACAGTGATATTGAGAGATTAATGTAAATACTCAAATGGCATAATAGCATTAAGAGAGAACTATAGCTCCAACATTACAATATGATATGACATACCTTGCTTATAAAGGCAAGGTTGAGAGATAAGATGTTGTAGTCATGTGACAAGTGTCTTGATCTTATGACATGAGACAACTTAGAGGATAAGATGCGAACTAGTTGATAAGATCACATGTGTAGGATAAGTCAACTATAAACAACTAGAAACATCTAGAAGGATTACTAAGTCAACTTAACATGTGAATATGTGTTAATAGGTTCCAACTAATAAATAGTTAGATAATGTAGATTGTATTCACACTACAAGGGGAAACTAGATAGGAAATACCAAACTAGATAGGAAATACCCCTATTCACACTAACACTCCCTTAAGTGCAACTGAGGGAGAAGTTGCTTAATGCAAGGATGCAAAAAAGCAAGAATGAGTCCTAGCAACAAGGCCGTGTTAGGTACCCATGTACAAAAAAATCTCTCACAAATAGAGAAAAGGAGAAAACCTAGTGGGACAAAACTCCTCCCCAAAAGAGAGAAAAAGCACCCCCCAGAATAGAGAGAGTAAAAAGAAGGATTAAAAAATCCCTTAAAGTGTACACCTACTACACGCCCAGCAAAGCTCGCAAATGAAGAAACTCGCTCTTAGTGAAAGGTTTGGTGAAGATCTTTGCAATATGCTCTGATGTTGAACAATACCTGAGATCAATGATCTGCTCATGAATCAACTCCGGAATGAAGTGCATGTGGATCTCAACGTGTTTGGTCTGTTGATGATGGATCGGATTGCGAGAGATTTGAATCGCATTCTAGTTGTCACAAAAGATGATTGTAGGCTTCTGGAAGGGAATACCAAACTCAGTGAGAATATTCTGAAGCTAAATAGCCTCAGTAGTAGCATTAATTGCTCCTTGATACTCAGCCTCTGTAGATGAAAGAACAACAACAAATTGCTTCTTGCTCGACCAAGAAACTAGATCAGAACCAAGAGAGAAGCAATACCACGAAGTAGATTTATGATCCTGAGAATCGCCTACCCCATTTGAATCAGTGTGGCCCACCAAGTCAATAGCCACACCCGTTGTATAATGAATCCCATGATTGTGAGTGCCTTGTACATAGTGAAGAATCTGCTTAGGTACCTTCTAGTGTAGCTTATGTGGCTTTTGCATGAACTAAGAGACCATGCTCACGACATATGAAATGTCAGGCCTCGTGTGAGTCAAATAGATGAGACTCCCAACAACTTGTTGGTATAAAGTAGCATCAAGCAAGGGTGAAGAACACTTAGTCTCAAGTTTGACCCCTGACAGAAATGGAGTTGGCGCAGGCTTATAGTTAGCCATGTGAAATCTAGAGAGCATGTCAAGTGTATACTTAGGCTGTGAAAGGAATATACCTGATGAAGACTGAGTAATATCAATCCCCAAGAAGTAGTGCAGAAGGCCCAAGTGTGACATCAAAAAATGATCATGTAGTGCAATTTTCACTGCCTGAATGGTTGATGAGGAACTCTCTGTGATCAACAAGTCATCAACATAGAGAACAAGGAACGGTGAGAGTATCATCATGTTGCAGAATATACACATTCAGATCATAATGGCACCATGAAAAGCTAACTGACAGAAGGAAGGAGTCCATCTTGGCATACCAAGCCTGAGGGGCCTGTGTAAGGCCATATAGAGACTTCCGAAGATGGAAAACAAGTGAAGGATTCTGAATGAACCCTTGTGGCTGCTCCATGTATATCACCTCCTAAAAGTCTTCATGAAGAAAAACACTCTTCACATCCATCTGATGAACTTCTCAACGATAGGATGTAGCAATGGAAAGAACAAGTCGGATGGAAGTCATCTTGGCAATTGGCGCAAAAGTCTCAGAGTAGTCAATCCCAGGAACCTGAGAGAATCCTTTTGTGACCAGGCAAGCCTTATGCTTATCAACTGACCCATCTACAACAAATTTAGTTCGATAGATCCATTTGCATCGAACAAGTTTTCTTCCCTTATGAAGGGGACTAAATCCCAAGTCTGGTTCCTCTCCAAGGAACTGACTCTTCCTGCATAACAGCATCCCACTCGAGGACACTAGAAACTTCCCAAAAGGGTTGTGGATCGGAAGCTATAGTAAAGAATGTTGGCAAGACACTGTTTTGATAATTGAATGTTGTCATTGATGGCAACAAAGGAAAGAGATTCCATCGGCATGACAAAGAGACTTTACTCCGAAAGCAGAAATGACAAAGTATGGACAATATACATTATACAGAGTAAGTAACAGTGTTTGGGATGGTATGCCTCCACAATAAAAGATAAGTATGTTAGAATCAAGACAGACAACTGAGAGGGGGGGTGAATCAGTTGTTCCAAAACTTCCTCTTATTAATCACTTAAATCCTTCTTGTAATTCAACAACATAATAATAAATCAATCATGGAAACATAATGCAACAATTCAAGAGCAGAAACACATTAACACATATGACACCAAGATTTTGACGTGGAAAACCCGGTTAAGGGAAAAACCACGGGGTGATTAACCCAAGATTGTATTCTCTATTAAAAGAATAAAAGGAACAAAATGGCACATGCCAATTAGGACTCACTGCCCGAGCACACTGCTCACAAGAGGCCCACTGCCTATAGGAGACACACTGTCTACAGAATAACAAATATTACATACTTGAATTGAAGAATAACATCTTCACCATGCTTGAGTCAGTTCCATTTAAGCCCAATACTTCTACTCTACTTTTCATACTTCTCCTCTCTACCACACTCTCATCTCCGCCAAGATACTTTTGAAATAACTTCACAACTCTTATTTATACAAGACATTGACTTCGGGATAATCATCCAAGTCGGCATACTTTACAGAGAAAATACACAAATACAACTAGACTAATTACAAAAGACTTCATGCGGATCATCACACTGTCAGCCATACAGATCTGGGACTTCAATCTTCCTTGAGGAACGTGCCATGTATCACAGAACATCTTCAAGATCATCCGCAAGATGTGTAACTCATCTGGTCGGCCAAACTTAGGAAAAACATCATCATCCAAAAATAATTCTTCAATTATGAGCTCAATCTTCAATGTGGACCACCAACACGAACTGGACACAGTCCAAAGACCTCCACAAGCTTGCCTGAATCACTAAGAACATCCACACTAATTCTGCTTACTGAAATCATTCTCTCCTTCATCCGGAACCTCAAGAACATAGTCTGTCATCACTATCATATTGGAATAGATGCTTGCGGACCTCCAGACCACGAACCAATTGAGTTGTAAATTCACATTGACTTCCTAAGCACTACACCAAATCTAGAGAACAAGATATTGCATTTCTAGAGCTCACCGGACCTATTTGTGTCACTATTTCATCTCTGAACAACTGCCAGAACCAGTTTTACTCAAGTGGCCATAACTTCTTCAGATCTTCATGCGGACCTGTCAAAACTTTACTGGATCATCCTAAGACACATATCTACAAACCCTTTAATGCGCATCCTCTGACCTTCATCTTAGTTGGGATCTTTACCTCACTGTCTTCACTGTTCTTCTCTGTTCCTGATAGGACTAATTTTCTCAATATCCTTAGCATACAACTCAACCAATCCTTGACATCAATGACAACATCAGTTAGGCCCATACTTGCAAAAATCTCCCCCTTTGTCATTGATGGCAACATATGATGTGAAAAACTGTTTTAACCATCAAGACAAGAACTTCTTATTGACTGACATAACTCCCCCTATTAACAACCATTCACATGTCTTCTCTTCCTTTACTGCTCCCCCTTTGATCAAAAATCACTTTTTATTTTTCACATGTCTTCTCTCCCCCTTTGACATCAATGGCAAAGGGCACATACTTGCATCAATACCAACTGCTCCCCCTAAGTAGCAGCTTCCCATTATCAATCCGGACCACAAGATATGACTATGAGATCCACTGGATAGATGCACATCAGTGCACCTTAATTCAGAACCGGAGGGGTAATAACCCCTAACTTCTCCTTGAGATACTCGAAAGAGTCCTTAGGTAGAGGTTTAGTAAAGATGTCTGCAATCTGATCCTTGGAGGGCACAAACTCCAATCTGACTTCATTTTTTTTCACCTGCTCTCTCAAAAAATAAAATTTGATGGATATGTGTTTTGTCTTTGAATGTAACACCTGATTCTTTGAAATGTTTATTGTACTTGAGTTGTCACAGAAGATTGTGATAGGTTCCTCATACTCCACTCTAATGTCCCTTAGCATTTGCTTCATCCACAATACTTGAGTGCAACTGTCTGCTGCTCCAATATATTCTGCTTCTGCAGTGGACAGAGATATTGCCTCTTGTTTCTTGCTCAACCAAGAAACCAATCTTTTCCCTAAAAAGAATGCTCCACCACTGGTACTCTTCTGGTCATCCACATCTCATGCCCAATCCACATCTATATATGCATGAAGTGAGAAATCATGATCTCTAGGATACCATAAACCATACTCAACTGTCCCTTTTAGATATCTGAGAATCCTCTTATTTTCCATGACATGAGATTCTCTAGGATCAACTTGGAATCTAGCAACAAGACCAACAACATTCATAATGTTAGGTCTAGTTTGAGTACGATACAATAGTCCTCCAATCATTGACCTGTACTTTTTCTGATCAGCCTTAGGCGAGTCATTATCTTTGCTCAATTTACATCTAGTTGCCATGGGAGTACTCATTGATTTTGAGTCTTCCATCCCAAATTTCTTCAACAATTCTTTCACATATTTGGTTTGAGATATGAAGATTTCTTTCTTTATTTGAGTGATTTGCAGACCCAAGAAGAAATTCATTTCCCCAAACATAGACATCTCAAATTTAGTTTCATTTGATTTGCAAAAGTCTTGCACATACTATCTCTTCCTCCAAAAATAATATCATCAACAAATACTTCAACAATCAAGATATTTTCATGATCAATTTTGAAGTACAAGTTACTGTCAGCAGTACCTTTTGTTGAAACCAATCTTCAAAAGATGCTTATCTAGTCTTTCATACCAGGCTCTTAGGGCTTCTTTGAGTCCATATAGTGCTTTCTTCAACTTGCAGACCATATCACCATGATCAGACAATTGAAATCCATCCGGTTACTTAATTTATACTTCTTCCAAGTCACCATTCAAGAAGGCTGACTTGACATCCATTTGATATACTTTTAAATCTTTGAAGGTAGCAAATGCAAGATACAATATGACTGCTTCAATTCTTGCCACCGGAGAAAAAGCAACTCCTTCTACTTGGGAATAATCCTTGCAGACTAATCTGGCTTTGTTTCTGACTACTTCACCATCTTCATTCAGTTTATTCTGGAAGACCCATTTGGTTCCAATCACATTTTTGTTTCTAGGTCTGGGAACAAGATCCCAAGTGTGATTTTTCTCAATTTGCATCAGCTCTTCCTTCATTGCTTTAGTCTAGCTTTCATCATTGCATGCTTCATTCACTGTCTTTGGTTCAATCTTTGAAATCAGACAATAATTTTCTGAGTCTTGAGCAATCTTTCTTCTTGTTTGAACACCTTTGCTTTTATAACCTATGATCTGATCTTCAGAGTGATTCAGTCTTACATACTTGAGAATTTTGGGAGTTTCTTGCACTTCTATTTCTTGAATAGGTTCATTCAAACTTATCTCTTCTTCCTGATTCTTCGGATCAGTCTGGATCTGAATTTCAGAAGGGGCTTGGACCAAAACATCATTCTAATCATCTTCATCATATTCAAAAACCTTGAGGGTTTTTCAACACCTTCATCAACCTTCACATTTGTACTTTCTATAATCTTTCTCAATCTCTTGTTATAACACTGGTATGCTTTGCTTTGAGTAGAATAACCTAAGAATATTCCTTCATCACTTCTAGCATCAAATTTGCCAAGGTCTTCATCTCTTTTAATATAACATTTGCTACCAAAGATTGAAATACTTCATAGTGGGAGTCATGCCAAACTAGAGTTTATAAGGGGTCTTACTAGTATTGCTTCTGATTTGTACTCGATTAAGAGTATAGACATCAGTGCTTACAACTTCTCTCCAATAGATCTGAGGAACATTTGCTTCCATCATCATGGTTCTAGATGCTTCCTGGATGGTCCAGTTCTTTCTTTCCACTACTCCATTATGCTGTGGAGTCCTTGGAGCAGACAATTGTCCTTTTATCCCATGTTTCTCACAAAATTCTATGAACTCACCAGATGTGAATTCTCCACCTCCATCAAAGCTCAGACATTTTATGTTTAATCCGGTTTCATTTTCTACCATAGCTTTGAATATTTTGAATTTCTTAAGAGCCTCAGATTTCTCTTTCAGAAAAGTCACCCACATCATTCGGGAGTGGTCATCAATTAATATCACAAAGTATCTATCACCTTGCAAACTTCTAATTCTTGTCGGATCACATAGATCAGTATGAACTAAGTCTAATAATCTGGTAGAAGACTGTTTCTTACTTTTGAATGTGACTCTGCTTTGCTTACCCAACTGACATTCTTTGCACAAACTATTAGTAGGTTTCACCAGTCTTGGAAGATCTCTTACAACCTGAGTGTTACTTATCTTGATGATATTATCAAAATTCATATGACACATTCTCCTATGCCACAACCAACTCTGATCAATTTGAATAAATAAACAATTTTTACCAGTACCAACCAAGTGGAAGATATTACCTTTTGTTTGAGTACTGGATGCAATCTCTGTTCTGAAACTTTCAAAGATCTTACATTTTCCATTCTTGAATCAGAGATCATAGCCTTTGTCCACCAACTATCCAACACTGAGAAGATTGTGCTTCAGACCTTCAGCATACAGTACATTAATGGTTTTGTTTCTTTCCATGAAAAGAAATAGTTCCTCTACCTCTAATCTTGCCAGCAGAATTATCACCAAATTTTACAACTCCACCTTCATATCTTTCCAAATCTGTAAACTTATTTTTGTCACCTGTTATATGGTGGGAGCATCCACTATCAATGACCCAATCATCCTTTTCTTCAACTTGGGTAGCTAGAGCTCTTTCTACCATTTTATGATTGATAGATTAAGAAGGCATTGGATCTTCTTCCTTGATGGTAATAAACACCCAGTCACTTCCAGATTTATTTCCTGTCTCTGATTCATCATCTATTACTCCATCATCATCCTCATGAACATAGTAGCACTTCTTTTGAAATCTTGATCTATTAGGGTTTGGCCTAGAAAATCTTTCCAGACACCTTGAGGCAAAATGACCAATCTTATTGTAGTTAAAACATTTGAAAGACAATTTTCCTTCATACTTACCGAATCCTCTTGGTAGTCTTTTTGCAATGAGAGCCTCAAGTTGTTTAGCTTCTAATTCATCCTCTTCCATATCTTTTTTTGCTTTCTCATACCAAGAAGATTTTCTTGAGGAACTTTCTCCTAGATAATATCTTTGTTTGCCTTTTGTAGAGGCACTAGCTTTGAATATTGATTTAGTCTTGGGAAGTGCATCACCAAACTTAGCTAACTCGAATGTAGATATCTTACCAACCAATTGATCCCTTGTGATAGTTGTTAAGGATCTGATTTCCTCAATAGCAACAACTTTGTGTTTATAAGCAGGAGGTAAGGATCTGAGAACCTTAGCAACAATTTCATCTTCATCTAGAATTCCACCAACACATCTGATGCCACAAACAAGCTCATTTACTTTTGTCATGTAAGAAGTGATATTCTCATCTTCACTCATCTTCAGGTTTTAGAATTTTTCTTTCAGACTCTTTAGCTTGGCACATTTAATATACTTGTCTCCTTCATGCAGAAGTTCTAGTTTTTCCTAACTCTCATATGCAGTTTTTAGATCTATAACATTTGTTAGCTTTGAATCAGATAAGGCACTTAGTAGAGCTTCTTTAGCCCGAAGATTGTTTTCAACATCTCTGATTTCATCTATAGTTCTTAGACTATTCTGTGGAGGAACATACTTCTTTGAAGCCATGATCCAATATTGCATTACCATACATTGCAAGTGACATTCCATGTGTTTTTTTCAAAGAGTGAAATTGATTCCGTCAAACCTCGGGCTATCCTTCTTATAGGAAGACATCTTGGATCTCCTCAAGCGGTTAATTTCTTTTAGAGGAACTTAGCTCTGATACCAATTGTTAGAGTCAAGATAGACAACTGAGAGGGGGGGTGAATTAGTTGTTCAAAAACTTCCTCTTATTAATCACTTAAATCCTTCTTGTAATTCAACAGCATAATAATAAATCAATCATGGAAACATAATGCAACAATTCAAGAGCAGGAACACATTAACACATATGACACCAAGATTTTGACGTGGAAAACATGGTTAAGGGAAAAAATATGGGGTGATTAACCCAAGATTGTATTCTTTGTTAAAAGAATAAAAGGAACAAAATGGCACATGCCAATTAAGGCTCACTGCCCGAGCACACTGCTCACAAAGGCCAACTGCCTACAGGAGACACACTATCTACAGAATAATAAATATTACATACTTGAACTGAAGAATAGCATCTTCACCATGCTTGAGTCAGTTCCATTTAAGCCCAATACTTCTGCTCTGCTTTTCGCACTTCTCCTCTCTACCACACTCTCATCTCTGCTAAGATACTTTTGAAATGACTTCACAACTCTTATTTATACAAGACATTGACTTTGGGATAATCATCCAAGTCGGCATACTTTACAGAGCAAATACACAAATACAACTAGACTAATTACAAAAGACTTCATGCGGATCATCACATTGTCGGCCACACAGATCTAGGACTTCAATCTTCCTTGAGGAACATGCCATGCATTGCAGAACATCTTCAAGATCATCCACAAGATGTGTAACTCATCCGGTCGGCCAAACTTAGGAAAAACATCATCATCCGAAAGTAATTCTTCAATTACGAGCTCAATCTTCAATGTGGACCACCAACACGAACTGGACACAATCCAAAGACCTCCACAAGCTTGCCTGAATCACCAAGAACATCCACACTACTTTTGCTTACTGAAATCATTCTCTCCTTCATCTGGAACCTCAAGAACACAGTCTGTCATCACTGTCATATTGGAATAGATGCTTGCAGACCTCTAGACCATGAACCAATTGAGTTGTAAATTCACATTGACTTCCTAAACACTACACCAAATCCGTAGAACAAGATATTGCATTTCTGGAGCTCACCGGACCTATTTGTGTCACTCTGTCATCTCTGAACAACTGCCAGAACCAGTTTTACTCAAGTGGCCATAACTTTTTTAGATATTCATGCGGACATCTCAAAACTTTACTGGATCATCTTAAGACACATATCTACAAACCCTTTGAAGTGCATCCTTTGACCTTCATCTTAGCTGGGATCTTTACCTCACTGTCTTCATTGTTCTTCTCTGTTCCTGATAGGACTAATTTTTTCAATATCCTCAGCATACAACTCAACCAATCCTTGACATCAATGCAACAGGAGTATGTTGACATCAATGACAACACCGGTTAGGCCCATACTTGCAACAATCTCCCCCTTTGTCATTGATAGCAACATATGATGTGAAAAACTGTTTTAATCATCAAGACAAGAACTTCTTCTTACTGACTGACATAACTCCCCCTATCAACAACAACCATTCACATGTATTCTCTTCCTTTACTGCTCCCCCTTTGATCAAAAATCACTTTTTATTTTTCATATGTCTTCTCTCCCCCTTTGACATCAATGGCAAATGGCACATACTTGCATCAATACCAACTGCTCCCTCTAAGTAGCAGCTTCCATCATCAATCTGGACCACAAGATATGACTATGAGATCCACTAGACTGATGCACATCAGTGCACCTTAATTTAGAACCGGAGGGGTAATAACCGCTAACTTATCCCTGAGATACTCGAAAGAGTCCTTAGGTAGAGGTTTAGTAAATATGTCTGCAATCTGATCCTTGGAGGGCACAAACTCCAATCTAACTTCATTTTTGTTCATCTGCTCTCTCAAAAAATGAAACTTGATGGATATGTGTTTTGTCTTTGAATGTAACATTAGATTCTTTGAAATGTTTATTGCACTTGAGTTGACACAGAAGATTGTGATAGGTTCCTCATACTCCACTCTAATGTCCCTTAGCATTTGCTTCATCCACAATACTTGAGTGCAACTACCTACTACTGCAATATATTCTGCTTCTGCAGTGGACAGAGATATTGCCTCTTGTTTCTTGTTCAATCAAGAAACCAATCTTTTCCCTAAAAAGAATGCTCCACCATTGGTACTTTTCCGGTCATCCACATCTCCTGCCCAATCCGCATTTGTATATGCATGAAGTGAGAAATCATGATCTCTAGGATACCATAAACCATACTCAACTGTCCCTTTTAGATATCAAAGAATCCTCTTGATTGCCATGACATGAGATTCTCTAGGATCAACTTAGAATCTAGCAACAAGACCAACAACATTCATAATGTCAGGTCTAGTTTGAATAAGATACAATAGTCCTCCAATCATTGACCTGTACTTTTTCTGATCAGCCTTAGGCGAGTCATCATCTCTGCTCAATTTACATTTAGTTGCCATGGGAGTACTCATTGGTTTTGAGTTTTCCATCCCAAATTTCTTCAACAATTCTTTCACATATTTGGTCTGAGATATGAAGATTCCCTTCTTTGTTTGAGTGGTTTGCAGACCCAAGAAGAAATTCATTTCCCTAAACATAGACATCTCAAATTCACTTTTCATTTGATTTGCAAAAGTCTTGCACATACTATCTCTTCCTCCAAAAATAATATCATCAACAAATACTTCAACAATCAAGATATTTTCATGATCAATTTTGAAGTACAAGTTACTGTCAGCAGTACCTTTTGTTGAAACCAATCTTTAAAAGATGCTTATCTAGTCTTTCATACTAGGCTCTTGGGGCTTGTTTGAGTCCATACAGTGCTTTCTTCAACTTGTAGACCATATCACCATGATCAGACAATTGACATCCATCCGGTTGCTCAATGTATACTTCTTCCAAGTCACCATTCAAGAAGGTTGACTTGACATCTATTTGATATACTTTGAAATCCTTGAAGGCAGCAAAGACAAGAAACAATCTGACTGCTTTAATTCTTTCCATCGGAGAAAAAGTTTCTTCAAAATCAACTCCTTCTACTTGGGAATAACCCTTGCAGACCAATCTGGCTTTGTTTATGATTACTTCACCATCTTCATTCAGTTTATTCCGGAAGACTCATTTGGTTCCAATCACATTTTTGTTTCTAGGTCTGGGAACAAGATCCCAAGTGTGATTTTTCTCAATTTAGATCAGCTCTTCCTTCATTGCTTTAGTCCATAGCTTTCATCATTGCATGCTTCATTCACTATCTTTGGTTCAATCTTTGAAATTATACAATAATTTTCTGAGTCTTGAGTAATCTTTCTTCTTGTTTGAACACGTTTGCTTAAATCACCTATGATCTGATCTTCAGAGTGATTCAGTCTTACATACCTGGGAATTTTGGGAGTTTCTTGCACTTCTATTTCTTGAATAGGTTCATTCAAACTTATCTCTTCTTCCTGATTCTTCGGATCAGTCTGGATCTGAATTTCAGAAGGGGTTTGGACCAAAACATCATTTTGATCATCTTCATCATATTCATGAAACCTTGAGGGTTTTTCAACACCTTCATCAACCTTCACATTTGTACTTTCTATAATCTTTCTTAATCTCTTGTTATAACATCGGTATGCTTTGCTTTGAGTAGAATAACCCAAGAATATTCCTTCATCACTTCTAGCATCAAATTTTCCAAGGCCTTCATCTCTTTTAATATAACATTTGCTACCAAAGACTCTGAAATACTTCACAGTGGGAGTCATGCCAAACCAGAGTTCATACGGGGTTTTACCAGTATTGCTTCTAATTTGTACTCGATTAAGAATATAGACAATAGTGCTTGAAACTTCTCTCCAATAGATCTGAGGAATATTTGCTTCCATCATCATGGTTCTAGATGCTTCCTGGATGGACTGGTTCTTTCTTTCCACTACTCCATTCTACTGTGGAGTCCTTGGAGCAGACAACTGTCTTTTTATCCCATGTTTCTCACAGAATTCTATGAACTCATCGGATGTGAATTCTCCACCTCTATCAGACCTCAGACATTTTATGTTTAATCCAGTTTCATTTTCTACCATAGCTTTGAATATTTTGAATTTCTCAAGAGCCTCAAATTTCTCTTCAGAAAAGTCACCCACGTCATCTGGGAGTGGTCATCAATTAATAACACGAAGTATCTATCACCTTGCAAACTCCTGATTCTTGACGGACCACATAGATCAGTATGAACTAAGTCCAATAATCTGGTAGAAGACTGTTCCTTACTTTTGAATGTGACTCTGCTTTGCTTACCCAACTGACATTCTTTGCACAAACTATTTTCACCAGTCTTGGAAGATCTCTTACAGCCTGAGTGTTTCTTATCTTCATGATATTATTAAAATTCACATGACACATTCTCCTATGCCACAACCAACTCTGATCAATTTGAACATATAAATAACTTTTACCAATACCAACCAAGTGGAAGATATTACCTTTTGTTTAAGTACCGGATGCAATCTCTGTTCCAGAACTTTCAAAGATCTTACATTTTCCATTCTTGAATCAGAGATCATAGCCTTTGTCCACCAATTGTCCAACACAGAAGATTGTGCTTCGAACCTTCAACATATAGTACATTAATGGTTTTGTTCTTTCCATCAAAAGAAATAGTTCCTCTACCTCTGATCTTGTTAGCAGAATTATCACCAAATTTTACAACTCCACCTTCATATCTTTCCAAATCTATAAACTTATATTTGTCACTTGTCATATCATGGAAGCATCCACTGTCAATGACCCAATCATCCTTTTCTTCAACTTGGGCAGCCAGAGCTCTTTCTACCATTTTATGATTGATAGATTAAGAGGGCATTGGATCTTCTTCCTTGATGGCAATAAACAACCAGTCACTTCCGGATTTGTTTCCTGTCTCTGATTCATCATCTGTTACTCCTTCATCATCATCCTCATGAACACAGTAACAATTCTTTTGAAATATTGATCTATTAGGGTTTGGCCTAGAAAATCTTTCCGGACACTTTGAGGCAAAATGACCAATCTTATTGCAGTTAAAACATTTGAAAGACAATTTTCCTTCATCCTTACCGGACCCTCTTGGTAGTCTTTTTGCAATGAGAGCCTCAAGTTGTTTAGCTTCTAATTCATCCTCTTCCAGATCTTTTCTTGCTTTCTCATACCTAGAAGATTTTCTTGAGGAACTTTCTCCTGGATCATATCTTTGTTTGCCTTTTGTAGCAGCACTAGCTTTGAATGTTGATTTAGTCTTGGGAAGTGCATCACCAAACTTAGTTAACTCGAATGCAGATATCTTACCAACCAATTGATCCCTTGTGATAGTTGTTAAGGATCTGATTTCTTCAATAGCAACAACTTTGTGTTTATAAGCAGGAGGTAAGGATCTGAGAACCTTAGCAACAATTTCATCTTCATCCAGAATTTCACCAGCACATCTGATTGCACAAACAAGCTCATTTACTTTTGTCATGTAAGAAGTGATATTCTCATCTTCACTCATCTTCAGGTTTTAGAATTTTTCTTTCAGACTCTTTAGCTTGCAACATTTAACATACTTGTCTCCTTCATGCAGAAGTTCTAGTTTTTCCCAAATCTCACATGTAGTTTTTAGATCTATAACATTTGTCAGCTCTGAATCAGATAAGGCACTTAGTAGAGCTTTTTTAGCGCAAAGATTATTTTCAGCATCTCTGATTTTATCTACAGTTCTCGGACCATTTTGTGGAGGAACATACTTCTTTGAAGCCATGATCAAATATTGCATTCCCATACATTGCAAGTGACATTCCATGCGGCTTTTCCAAAGACTGAAATTGGTTCCATCAAACCTCGGGTTATCCTTCTTATAGGAAGACATCCTAGATCTCCTCAAGCAGTTAAGCTCTTTTAGAGGAACTTAGCTCTGATACCAATTGTTAGAATCAAGACAGACAACTGAGAGGGGGGGTGAATTAGTTGTTCCAAAACTTCCTCTTATTAATCATTTAAATCCTTCTTGTAATTCAACAACATAATAATAAATCAATCATGGAAACATAATGAAACAATTCAAGAGTAGAAACATATTAACACATATGACACCAAGATTTTGATGTGGAAAACCTAGTTAAGGGAAAAACCACGGGGTGATTAACCCAAGATTGTATTCTCTGTTAAAAGAATAAAAGGAACAAAATGGCACATGCCAATTAGGGCTCACTGCCCGAGCACACTGCTCACAAGAAGCCCACTGCCTATAGGAGACACACTGTCTACAGAATAATAAATATTACATACTTGAACTGAAGAATAGCATCTTCACCATGCTTGAGTCAGTTCCATTTAAGCCCAATACTTCTTCTCTACTTTTTGCACTTCTCCTCTCTACCACACTCTCATCTCCACCAAGATACTTTTGAAATGACTTCACAACTCTTATTTATACAAGACATTGACTTCGGGATAATCATCCAAGTCGGCATACTTGATAGAGCAAATACACAAATACAACTAAACTAATTACAAAAGACTTCATGTGGATCATCACACTGTCGGCCACATAGATCTGGGACTTCAATCTTCCTTGAGGAACACACCATGCATTGCAGAACATCTTCAAGATCATCCCGAAGATGTGTAACTCATCTGGTCGACCAAACTTAGGAAAAATATCATCATCTGAAAATAATACTTCAATTATGATCTCAATCTTCAATGCGGACCACCAACACGAATTGGACACAATCCAAAGACCTCCACAAGCTTGCCTGAATCACCAGAAATATCTACACTACTTCTGCTTACTGAAATCATTCTCTCCTTCATTCGGAACCTCAAGAACACAGTCTGTCATCACTGCCATATTGGAATAGATGCTTGTGGACCTCCAGACCATGAATCAATTAAGTTGTAAATTCACATTGACTTCCTAAACACTACACCAAATCCGTAGAACAAGCTATTGCATTTCCGGAGCTCACTGGACCTATTTGTGTCTCTCTGTCATCTCTGAACAACTGTCAGAACTGGTTTTACTCAAGTGGCCATAACTTCTTCAGATCTTCATGTGGACCTCTCAAAACTTTACTGGATCATCTTAAGACATTTCTACAAACCCTTTGATGCGCATCCTCTGACATTCATCTTAGCTGGGATGTTTACCTCACTGTCTTCACTGTTCTTCTATGTTTCTGATAGGACTAATTTTCTCAATATCCTCAGCATACAACTCAACCAATCCTTGACATCAATGCAACAGGAGTATGTTGACATCAATGACAACACCGGTTAGTCCCATACTTGCAACAAAGTATATGCGGATCAAGTATGTTATTCCTAGATATTTGGTGATGATATGTTTCAGTGCTCAAGTCTTGACTTCCTCTGGAAGTCACATGGTAAAATGTCTAATTCTGGGTGAACAGAGCTTAGTTTGGAACAGTGCATTGTATTAGAGTAAAAGGGTCTGCATTCCTCTGCTGTTACATATTTTGCCTTGCAGTTCTAAAGATATATTAAGAGGTCTAGAATGAATGCTAGTTATGATTCTCAGAGTCCCATATGGTCTGTAGTGAGAGTTATGGTGTGTCAGATGAACTAGTCAAGTGTGGTCTTAAGGAACAAGCCGATAGGCATGTTAGATTCTTATGTGCAGAAGATATATTGTTTGAACAATCAATGTAAGTGGTTGTATGATTGGAGCTGACATATATGAAGACTTTTGTATGTTTATTTAAGTCTACATTGCAGATTATGCACAAGTCCAAACCGACAACTTACAACTTTTGTATACATGGTTCCTGTTTGCTTGCCGACCTTATTATGAGATAAATCTTGTAGCGAATATATATATTTGATGGAATTTGGTGTTGGGTAAAGGAGTAGAGTGTGTGCATGTGTGAATTCAATGTGTATGCGATCCAAAGCAGAGTTGTGACCAGAAAAGACAACAAGGGCAAAAGAGCAGAGTTTATGTAGAACAGAGCAAAAAGTAGAGCAAACATTATGAAGACAGTTGAGTCAGTATATTTAGCTATAATTGGTATTGCACTTCAGCATTCTATAGATGCATCTGTAGCAGTCATTTCCTGGCAGTGAGCCAAACCTTCTTCTATCTTCTCTTCTATTCTCTTGGTAGTAAGCCTATTGCAGTGAGCACTTCCTGGGTAGTAAGCCCTAAGGCAGTGAGCCTTCATGTAATTCGGTATTGATATACTAATATATTGTGAGCTAACACTCACCGTGGTTTTTCCCTCATTGGGTTCTCCACGTAAAAATCCTGGTGTCTATGTGTTATGTGTTTGTGGTTGTTGTTCATTTGTTTATTGTGCTTTCATATTACTGAATTTGGTAAATGGATAAAAGAACATGTGAATAAGTGGTTTTGTAGAATATTGATTCACCCCCCCTCTCAGTATTCTTTGTTATCAATAATTGGTATCAGAGCCTGCTGCCTTGGAAGAAGCTTAACCGCTTAAGGAAGATCTAGGAAACTGTTCTCATGGAAGCAAAAAGGTATCTCACTTACTCTGAAGCAAGTCATCTTGGTAGCATTAAAGTTGGTGGTTGTATATATGTCAACAATGAACAATTTCAAGCGGCTCTTGAAGATCTTGACAAGTCTAAAGAAGATATCAAAGAGTTAAAGGAGAATGTCAAAGAAGTTGATGATTGCATTCTAAAACTAAAGGAGAAAATCAAGAAATCTCAAGAAAGAAGGAAAGAGTTAAGTGAGCAATTAAAACAAGCAAATGAATCCATAGAGAGTCTATCTATGTTGATTGAAGAAAAGACCAAGGTTCAAGAATATTTGAATAAGGTGGCGAAGGAGAAGTCAGGGGAATGTGAAAAATTGGGAAAAGATGTGCTACTTCTGAAATTTGATCTGGAATCAGCTAATAGTTACAAAGAGAAATTCAAAATAAGTTTTGCAAAGGTTGATGAGCTGATTGCAAGTCAAAAAAATCTAGATGACAAGCAAGGATTGGGATTTGAAAAGAAAGAAAGCTTAAAATCAGGAGAAGTCAATACTGAGAAGAAGAAAGACAAAAGCACCAGTTCCAGAATCAAAGAAGCAGACCAAGAAGACCTCCAGTAAGACAACCAAATACTCAAAGGTACCCATCTTTCAATGGGTATTGTTTCAAATGTAATAAGTTTGGTCATAGGGCTACTCAGTGCAGGAGTAGAATGAATCCAAATGTTCCATGTTTCTTTGGTCAATGTTTCAATTGCAAAAAAATTGGTCACTTGGCAAGTGAATGTAGGAGTGTAATAAGGAATGGTTACAACAATATAAGGAATGCTCAGTCCTTCAATGGAAAATGCTTTGTGTGCAATAGATTTGGACATATGGCTAATCAATGCAGATCAAGAATGAATTCATTCAATGGAAGGAATAAAGGTTAGAGGAATATTATGTTCTACAATTGTAACAAATTTGGACATATGGCAAAATTCTGCAGAAGCAAAAATGTGAAGAACTACTATGCAGAAGAAAGGAAACCAGAATAGAGGAGTGAAAAGGGTAAGGAAAAGAGTGATCCGATTGTAACCAAGAAAGAAATGGGGAAGATATGAATCAAGAAGGATGTGATTGAAGTTAAAGAGGGATCTGCACCAGCATCTGGTGCATTTAGTTCCTCCGGGAAGTAAATTGGGAGCTCTAGCTCAAGGGGAGCTGTATTGGAAATTTCAATCCCCCAGCCAGATAGTCAGTGTTGAGATTCAACACGAAGATATGATGTAAAGATCTACATGACAAATCTTCTAAAAGAAATTCCAGAAGATAAGGATCAAATGCGGAACATTGTGGAGCAATTTAGATCGACTGTATTCTACAGAAAAGAGTTTGACAAATTTTTGAATGACATCATTTATGGCGATTAAGTCAAGGATTAAAATGAAGCTCATTTGACGGGTGATTCATTCTGCATTCAAGCTCTCAAGTGGTCAAGATGATCTAAAGCGAAATTCCAACAAACTATAGCAATCTCCAAAGCAATCCAAGACAAGAACAAGCAAAACCCTAATTTAGTGAAAAGAGGTATTTTTCAGATTCAAAACCCTATTTTGAACTTATTTGAATCTTTACAAAAATGGCAACACCACAAATAGTTAATATCACTAAGAGACTGCGGCCAAAATTCAAGAAACACCCCTTCAAATCAATAGAAGTTGACCTAGATGGTGCATACTCAGAAATTTCATTCGGAATTATGCATGAATATGATGTTAGGGCTTATATCCATGTTGCCCTAGATGAATCACTTAAGTGGAGATAAGTTTAAATTGTTGGACAAATACAAGGCCTTGGAAGACAAGACATTCATACAGTACTTGGATTTTCCTACCTTCACTGATGATGCATGGGTCCGGTATGTGTTAAGCCGAATGCATGATGAGTTCATGTGGCTTGAATCTACCCACATGATAAAAAATGATGCAATAAGAGAAGTTACCGGTTTAAACTCTACTGGTCCAATACCACAATTGAAATCTATGAAGAATACAATAGTCATAGAAGCCACCGGAGCACAATTTGACAAGAGGGCTCTGATTGTAAACACCATTGAGGATCATGCAGTCAGATTTGCATCAATGGTCATTGGGTACATAATATACTTTACTGACCGGGAGAATTTTATCTCTGGAACTGCAATCTATACAACATATGAAATGATAAAGAAGAATATGGATTATGATCTATGCGAACTCCTCCGGCAACATTTGCTTGAGAATGTGAAGAAGAGTAAAGAGTCAAAGTATCCATTTAAGTTTGGTATGTTAATTCTTTCCCTTTTCTTTTATTTCAAAAGAGAAATTCCAAGAATCAATAACATTGTTTGGGATCCAAGAAACCTGTGGTTGTACAAATAAGAGATTATATTAGCAGTCTAGGTGATGTGAACGCTCAGACTGCAGCATTGTGGGGATACTTCAAGAGCTTTCAGAAGTTAATGCAATCTAGAATGAGGATCCCTAAATCAGTTGTAGAAAAGTACGAGAATGACATTTGTTTTATTGTGAATAAAGACCAGTGTATGATGGTGGCAGTAGAGCCTAGGACTGTTTGGGTACCACCCATGGGCTATGAGGTGGTAGAAGATATTCTACTAGGCCTTGCGGATCTTTTGTTGAGAAAGCCCTGATATCCAAATGAACAAAGATTTGGTACTTATGAAGAAATATCTGTCAAAGTGCATGTGGAGCTCAGACAACCTGAAACAAGAAGGAAAGTTCAGAAAATGGTGGAAGAATATGCACAAAGCAAAGGGTTCACCAAAGAACAAATATCAGCCACAAGAGCTAGATCTGAAGCAGAAAGAGTAGCTAAAGAAAAGGAGATTGATCAAACTCTGAAAGTTCAAAAAGCACAACCAGAGACACTTGCTGCATCCAGAAGAAAGACAAGGAGTGCAAGCTCTTCAGAGATAGTCTCTAAATCTTCAAATGTTCCATCCTCAGAAACAACAATTGGTAAAGGTCTCTGAAGGAAGACGACAAAAGGACAAAGAGTGTATGTCAGTGTTGATATAGTTGATGATGAGAAAATAGAGTCAAATGGAGAGGTAAAGAGGATGAAAAGGGAGGCTACTGAAGCCTCTGGGAGCAGTAAGAAGATACCCTCTAGTAAGGGTAAATCTAAGAAAAGGCCAAGACAAGATAAGTCTCAGATAGGAGAAGCAACTATATGTCTTGAAGATGTCTTGAAGGCCATAACAGTTGATGGCAATTTGAAACCCATAGCCCAATTATATGATGAATATGAAGATCCAAACAAGAGAATCATTGAGACTGCTGTCATTAGATACTTGGACATCTACAACAAAGCTCTTATCGAGATAATCACTGATCTTCCAGACACCTTGGGCAGTATAATGTTTGCAAGAAAAGAAGTAGCTATGGAAAAGGACATTGAACTCAGAGAGCATACACTGATAAGGTTATGCCTGCACATCACCCCTGAAGACAACAAAAATCTCCAAAGAGATCCACAAGGAGCTCAGAACAAAGAAAAGGATGAATACTCTCAAGTTAGATGATATTGAGAAAGTAGTGAAGGACATTGAGGAAATCACTTTGAGAGTGTTGAAGGAATTTCATCTTCCAACTATATACGACAATAAAGAAACAAGTGTTGGAGATGACACATCTATTCAGGATGTGAACTTGGACAAAGGAACATAGAAAGAGCCAAAAGAGAAAGAAAGCCAAGTTGTTAAGGACAAGATTGAGACAAGTCCTCCTTTGGAACAACAAAATGATGACCAAACAGTCAAGGAAAAGACTGAGGAACAAATCAATGCTGATAAACAAGAGAAGGAACAAGCTGAGGAATCTATACCAAAACAAAAGGATGCTGTAAATATTTTCATAGATTTAGATGCTCCAGAGCAAAATCAAGAAGAAGAAGTCTCTGGTATAGCAAGAGACACTATGGAGTCCATTAAAGAATTCCTAGAAAGAGAAAAACAAGCCTTGGATGAGCCTAAATTTTTATAGGGACCAATAAATCTGGATTCTGTCTCCTATATAGAAATTTAAATTAGTTTCAATTGTGCAAGCAAAAGCACAAGAAGAAATTTTGAAGTCACACATATAGGACAATGAACCGATTGATGAGGCATCCAACATTTTGGAGAAGATGATGCCCTCATATCAAAGGGACATTTCAATGTCCTCAATAAATCAACTCAAATGACTCATAAACTTTGTAAGTATGCATTTTGAATCTTTTGAAAAGTCTGTAGAAGAAAAAGTGAAGAAAGAGTTTGATGAGAAAAGATTAGATGAGTTGACATCCATGTTAGCAAATGATAAAACTTTGTTAGACATTGGAATAAAAGATATCCAGAGTGTCATCAAAGAAGCTTGTGACTTGTACAAATTTTGTGTATCATGGTCGGAAGCCATAAAGAAGTTAGGAGAAAAGATCAAAGATCTGGAACTGTAATTGACAAATATTTCTAAGTCATTCGACCCAACAGTTGAGTCAATTAGTAACAAAGAGATGCAAGTCATCGAAATTCACAATGATTTGAATGATCTAGTGAATAAGAGAGATCAAATGAAAAATAAAATGTGTCAATTAAGAGGATTGATAAGTCCCAAAATAGATCCAATGAACAATCTGGTAGAAGAAGCTCTGACAACAAAAGCACTAATTGATACACCTCTAGATGTGCATAAAGCAGAAAAACTAGTTTTCTTGGTAAATGGCCACATTTAAATTTTGGGAAGAGCTAAGAAATGATGGGATGAAGAGATTACATAATTACAGATTGTGTACAAGGATATTCTTTCACCTACAACAAATTAAGTTGAAGATTGTATGTGTACATATGTGGCAGAGTATAACAGTTTTGCAGCTTTGACAACAATTTTGACTCTTGTACATACACCTTTGCCATTGATGTCAAAGGGGGGGAAGAAGACCAATGAAAAATGGGCAATCACCTAAGGGGGAGAAAAACATAGTATATTTAGTAAGGGGGAGAAGATAAGCATTTTTCACTAAGTGTTGCCATCAATGCCAAAGGGGGAGATTGTTGGCAAGAGACACTATTTTGATAATTGAATGGTGTCATTGGTGGCAACAAAGAAAAGATATTCCACTGGCATGACAAAGAGACTTTACTCTGGAAGCAGACATGACTAATTATGGAGAATATACATTATACAGAGTAAGTAACATTGTTTAGGAAGCTATACCTCTATAGTAAAATATAAGTATATGCAGATCAAGTATGTTATTCCTAGCTATTTGGTGATGATATGTTTCAATGCTCAAGTCTTGACTTCCTCTGGAAGTCACATGGTAAATTATCTAAGTCTGGGTGAACAGAGCTAAGTCTGGAATAGTGCACAATATTAGAGTAAAAGGGTCCGCATTCTTCTGCTGTTGCATATTTTTCCGCGCAGTTCTTAAGATATATTAAGAGGTCCAGAATGAATGCTAGTTATAATTCTCAGAGTGCCATATGGTCTGTAGTGAGAGTTATGGTGTGACAGATGAACTAGTCAAGTGTGTTCTTAAGGAACAAGCCGACAGGCATGTTAGATTCTTATGTGAAGAAGATATATTGTCTGAACAATCAATGTAAGTGGTTGTATGATTGGACCTGACCTATATGAAGACTTTTGCATGTTTGTTTAAGTCCGCATTGTAGATTGTGCACAAGTGCAAGTCGACAAGATACAACTTTTGTATACACG
The DNA here is from genome assembly GCA_027924645.1 of Cunninghamia lanceolata. NCBI lineage: Eukaryota > Viridiplantae > Streptophyta > Pinopsida > Cupressales > Cupressaceae > Cunninghamia > Cunninghamia lanceolata. The sequence goes on from BSBN01000602.1 coordinate 10,255,157, forward strand.
GTTCCTGTTTGGCTTGCCAACCTTATTATGAGATAAATCTTGTAGTGAATATATATATATATATATGATGGAATTCAGTGTTGGGTAAAGGAGTAGAGTGTGTGCGTGTGTGAATTCAATGTGTATGCGATCCAAAGCAGAGTTGTTACCAGAAAAGACAACAAGGGCAAAAGAGTAGAGTTTATGTAGAATAGAGCAAAAAGCAGAGCAAACATTATGAAGACATTTGAGTTAGTATATTGAGCTATAGTTGGTATTGCACTTCAACATTCTATAGATGCATCTGTAGCAGTCATTTCCTGGCAGTCAACCAAACCTTCTTCTATCTTCTCTTCTATTCTCTTGGTAGTGAGCCTATTACAGTGAGCACTTCTTGGGTAGTGAGCCCTAAGGCATTGAGCCTTCATGTAATTCAGTATTGATATACTAATATATTGTGAGCTTATAACACTCATTTTGTTTTTTCCCTCATTGGGTTTTCCACGTAAAAAATCCTAGTGTCTATGTGTTATGTCTTTGTGGTTGCTGTTCATTTGTTTATTCTACTTTCATATTACTGAATTTGGTAAATGGATAAAAGAACATGTGAATAAGTGGTTTTGCAGAATACTGACTCACTGCCTCCCTCTCAGTATTCTATGTTATCGACAATGAAGAGATGTGGAGCTTGCTTGAACTGTGACCTTGTTATTCTATCATTTGAAGGATCACCAACCCAATCACCTACTGACTGATGAGCCCAAAGAGGCCTAGTAGGAGAGTCTAAAGGAGAATCATCAGCCTCTGAATGATGACTAGATGGAGAGGATAAATCCTCATCATCATTGTCGCCATCTGAAGTGGAGGAAGAAGACTGCTCATTAGGATCAGTAGGGGTAGGAGCATCAGAAGAACTGTCATCATGTCGCAATGACTCCAAAGTGATAGTGGATGGAGAAGTGATAGGAGGAGAATTGGAAACATCCTCCTCAAACTGAACACTCCTCTTGATGAACAACTCGTGAGTGGTTGGATGAAGAAGCTTGCAACCTTTGACACCATATGGATAACTAACAAATATGAAAGGCCTACTCTGCGGATCCATAGCCTTGCATTTCTCTACTAGAATGTGGGCCCATGTAAGAGAACCAAACACTTGAAAGTGTTTGATTGTGAGCTTCCGATCGGTCCAAGCTTTTAAAGGAGTAACCCCCTCACAGCTCCGTGAGGTATTCGGTGTTGGATATAACACTCACAATTGATGGCCTCTACCCAATACTAAGGTGCAATTTATTTGGAGTGAATCATACAATTGGCCATCTCTTTCAAGGACCTATTCTTTCATTTTGCAACACCATTTTGTTGTGGAGTATAGGGAGCTGTGTGTTGAAGATCAATATCCTCTGAGGCACAAAATTGCACAAACCTGTGGTTTACATATTCCCTCCATTAGTTATACACATAATTTTGATGGCCTTCCCTGACTGTTTCTCTGCAAAAGCTTTGAATTCTTGAAAAGACTCAAAGACCTCAGTCTTGTTGACGGGCGTTTTGACACATTCAACAACAATCAAGTAGAACACAAGATGCACCACCTCTCTTGAAAGGCAACCAACCTCCAGGGGTTGATAACCCCAAGGTCCCTATTAGCTGGGTCTCAGCTATGTTGGATAGATCAGTGGCTTATGTAGTTGTACCTATATAAGGGGCTGCTAGTAATCAAGTAAACAAAGGGTTATTTGCATAAGGAGATCAACAAGTAAGATAAACAATGCACAAACAAGGTGATCATAACCTATTTCCTAGAAATGAACATTTATAGTGATGTACCAGCAATAGGGCAACTTGCAAATATGATAAATCTGATTTAAAACAAGTAATGAGTGATGAGATCCTATTCTAACCCTAACTTACTCTTAAACTAACCAAATATGCAAAAAAGAATAAAAGGATAAGGGTTTTAGAGAGTAAATAAAATGAAAAAAATGGGATGGGCAACATCTGTATCTGACTTTTCACTTCATATGATAAAGTTGGTGAGATTAAATTAAACAAGCAATGGATGACCAATATTCCACACAATTATTTGCATTGCAAGTATGATATTTTAAGGAAAGGGAAGCATCAAAATAAAACATGAAAACACCATATTACATGCACAATATTCAAACCCTATTTGTTAGTGTAGGTTTTTATTTCTTAGTTCGGTTATTTATTTTTCCTTATATTCCTAGGTTATTCCTACACTTCTATTAATCTCGCTTAGGTTAATAAAGCACGTCTTATTAAGTGAGTGGTTACGAGGTGTCACCTTCCTACATGTGAGCATCCCTTAGCTATCTTGGGAAGATACTTTGCTATCTTTAGTCCGATAGATGGTTGCTCTTGATTGGTCGGTGTTGCCACCTCCTCCCTCTCCCTAGTCTTTATAAGCATGCTACCTGGCTTGTATTTTGTATCTCTTGCTTTTGCATCCTCTTAATGCTATTTTGTTTCTAGCATTTGCATTACTCTCTTGGAGACTAACTCTATGTTGCTATTTTGATTTCGTATCATTTGCATTCATAGTTTAGATATCTATTCTTTGCACTAGTTTTCTGGGTTAATAATCTTTTCAGATTCTAACATGGTATCAGAGCTATTCTATGTGTAAGAGTAGATTTTAGTTTTCATATTTGAGAGATTCAAGGGGGGCTAATAAATTTTATTATAGTTTTTTGAAAAACCCAGTATGCTCTTCTCTTGCATCTTTGGATGATCTTGAGAATCAGAAAAGTTTGACGGAAACTTTTTTAATCTCTGGGGTTTGCACATGTGTTTTATGAAATCTAGGTGATTGCAACATTTTTGGTTATCCTGGTAGCATTTGCAGCTGTTCCAACGCATCCAGGAGGCTTGAGAAAGTCAGATTTGGCTTTCCTTTCACCGAAATCGGAGATCGTCATACACAGTTGCGGAACTGGTGTTTCAAGCTCAAATATGACAACCAGCTTGCATATTTGGTGTTTTCAATCAATATTACAGGTTCCAGCATGCCATTTCTTGTCTTAGGTAGCTGATTCAACCTTTGCATGTCATTTTTTGGTTGATGGGGTCATTTTTTGTAGCTAAAGACGTTTTGTTTACATTGGAGCAACATCTTTTGTACATTAACAAGAAAAATGCTTTTTGAGTTTTGTTCACAGTGCAAAAAAACTATCTGGGTATCTTTCCATTTTTGCATGCAATCTATATATTTTGCAGAAACCTGCTCAGAAAGCTACAACAGGACCCCTCTCCGTTGGCAGTTGCAGTTTTGAAGGTAGTTTTTAGATGCTCCATTCTTGCTCATACGGACTCCTTTTCCCACGATTTTTTAATTTTATTTTGGCTATTTTTTTGTTCTCTATGTACTAGTGCATAGGTTTCTTGATTTTGATGCTGACATTTTTTAGAAATTGCAGATTCTCAGTCGTGACATTGCACAGTTCTCATTTTGGGAACTTCGGAGGATCATAACTTTCACATACGACCTCGTATCGAGGTGATTCTTTTTTTGAAAGTGCATGATTTTTTGAGTAGATCGCAATGGTGCTGTTTATTTCTCTGAGTATTGTGCCAAAGTTTTATTTTTAGCATATGCTCTTCGTGAGGGTTTTGTAATGCATTGAAATCAAGACCACTTAGTATTTCTTGCTAGTGGTAGTTGTAAATGCACTAATATAAAGTGCCAAATCATATTTTCTTGGGGGGGTTCTTTGATTGAGTGAAAAGGGGGGGGGGTTGTCTTGGTTGTGTTCTCTTCTTTTCGACATTTCTTCTCTGCATTTCTTCATCATGGATCAAACAAATCTGCCCATCTTAACTCCATACAATTACTTTGAGTGGAAATCACACATGACAATTCACTTAAGGAAAACTGGATTAAATAGGATAACTATGGGACTTGAAATTGAATCTACTAAAGATGAAGATAAGCCTAAGTGGTTTAACAAATGTGATGAGGCATATGGAACATTACGTTTGTCTATTTCTCCTAATTTGCTCTTTCACATAGAGTCTTTGAATACACCAAATGAAATCTGGACAAAACTAGAAACACTATTTGGCACACAAGATGCAATGAGGGGTCATATGTTGGAAAATGAACTAATTAGTTTAAGTCCAGGTAATTTCAACACAATCCAAGATTTCTTCACTAAATTGAAATCACTAAGGCTGCAGTTAAAACAATGTGGAATTGAAAAGAAAGATGAACAACTGATTCTTAGTATTCTCTCTAAGCTAAGTTCAAAATATTCTGTGTTTGTTTCTACTTTCTATGCTATTAAGGGTGCACTTGGTACTCAATTCACCATGCCATCTTTAGATGATTTTACTGTCAATCTCACTTAGAAACAGGACAAGCTAATCTAGATGGGCACTCTTAAGTCCTCTAAGTCGCATGCCTTGGCTGTTAACCAAGGCACAAAAGAATAGAAAGGACAAAGTAGTAACAACAATAGTAAGGATAAGAAATAGAAGAATAGCAAGGAGAAGAAGGATCAGATATTGGTTGCTTCAAAAGCAACTAATGAGACCCAATCTTCCAAGGGCGACAAGTCTAAGAAAGAGAGGGTCTAATGTGCCTATTGTAAAAAACCCGATCATGATGAACATAAATGTCTAAAGAAACAAATTGATCACTTGACACACATTCTTGAGAAGAATAATATTAGTGTTTCTGAGTCTATCAAACAAAGTTCTAATGAGGGGTCTAACAAGGCAAAAGAAAACAGCAAGGGGAAAGGAAAGGGCAAGGCCCTTGTTGCAGTTGCTTCTTCACCATCCACTTGGCTTCGCACCACATGGCTTCATCTAAGGAAGAACTTGCATCTTTGGAGCCATGTACTATGCCTTCTATTTTGATGGGTGATGACACTCCTGTTGAGGTGTGTGGGAGAGGGTTTGTTGATGTGGGGGATGGTACATTCCATGATGTTCTTGTGTGCCCTCATTATCAACTAATCTCCTATCGGTATACCAGATCACTCACATAGGTTCAGGCAAGCGGGTTGAGTTCACTCCTGATTCAGTGAAGATTCGTGAGTTGCACAGTGGTTCTACAGTTGCAGTTGGGAGAGCAGATTATCAGTCACGGCTCTATCTGTTTTCTCACTTTGTTCCTGATCCTCCTTCGACTGTTTTGCTCACTCATTCTGATGATGTGAGTAGATTATGGCATGAGCGGTTTGGCCATCTTAACTTCCACTACTTGTAGCAGCTCAACCAGTAGAGCATGGTCACAGGGTTGCCTTCAGTTCAGTTTTTAAGCGGTGTTTGCCAAGGTTGCATTCTTGGTAAGCATCCTAAGGAAAAGTTTGACAAAGGTAAGGCATGGAGAGCTTCATAGATATTGGAGTTAGTTCATAGTGATTTGGCTGGTCCATTTCAGCATCCTTCTTTCAGCAGGGCTAGATATGTCCTCACATTCATTGATGACTTTTCTCGATATACTTGGGTGTACTTTCTCAAACAGAAGTCGGAGGTATTTGATCACTTTCAGGACTTCAAGACTTTTGTAGAGAAGCAATCTGGGAAAGCCATCAAAGTTTTGCACACTGACAATGGTGGTGAGTATCTCAACCATCGGTTTGAGAGGTTTTGCACTTCAGAGGGGATTGATTTGTAGCATTCAGTTCCATACAATCCTCAGCAGAACGGTGTTGTAGAACGAAAGAATAGGTCCTTGAAGGAAATGGTGAACTACGTGATTCACTATAGATCTCTTGCACCACAGTATTGGGTAGAGGCCATTAATTGTGCTTGTTATATCTAGAACCGTGTTCCTCACCGAGCCTTGAAGGGAGTCACTCCTTTTGAATCTTGGAGCGGTCAAAAACCATCAGTTAAGCACTTTCAAGTTTTTGGTTCTCCTGCATGGGCCCACATTCCTACAGAGAAATGCAAGGCCTTGGATCCATAGAGCAGACCTTGCATATTTGTAGGTTATCCTGATGGTGTGAAGGGTTATCAGTTGCTCCACCCTACTACACATGAGTTGTTCATTGAGAGGAGTGTTCAGTTTGAGGAGGGCTCTTCGAGCTCACTTTCTATCACTTCTCCAACTCCTACTTTGACATTGGAGTCACTTGGGATACATGATAGATCTTCTGATGAGTCAGATTCACCTGAGCAGTCTTCTACCTCCACTTCTGATGCAGAGAGCGATTTAGAGGACTCACCTCCTTCCTCTACTAGTCATCATTCAGAGGTTGATGATTCTCCTCCAGATTCTCCATCTTCCGGTCCACTTTGGGCTAGACAGACCTTGCAGTCTGCAGGTGATTGGGTTGGGGATCCATTAGACACCAGGTGGACTCGTTCATAGTTCCAGGATGCTCCACATGTCTTCATTGCTACTGCCTCAGATCCACAGTCTTTTCATGAGGCTTTTGGTATTCCTGAGTGGGATACAGCTATGCAGGAGGAGTATAGTTCCTTGATGAGGAACCACACTTGGGATCTTGTCCCTCTTCCTAAGGGAAGAGAACTTGTTCGATGTAAGTGGATCTATCAGACAAAATTTGCAGCAGATGGGTCGGTTGACAAGCATAAGGCTCGCTTGGTCGCCAAAGGATTCTCCCAGGTTCCTGGGATTGACTACTATGAGACTTTTGCGCCAGTTGCCCAAATGAATTCCATATGACTTGTTCTTGCCATTGCTGCAACTAATCATTGGGAAGTACATCAGATGGATGTGAAGAGTGCTTTTCTTCACGGTGACCTTCAAGAGGAGATCTACATGGAGCAGCCACAGGGGTTCCTTCAGGATTCTTCACTTGTGTGCCGTCTTCGGAAGTCTCTCTATGGCCTCAAACAGGCTCCTCGGGCCTGGTATGCCAAGATGGACTCCTTCCTTCTATCAGTTGGGTTCACTCGGTGCCATTCTGATCCTAATGTCTACATTCTGCAGCAGGATGATTCACTCCTATTTCTGGTTCTGTATGTTGATGACTTGTTGATCACAGGGAGTTCTTCATCCACCATTGGGGCTATCAAAACTGCCCTTCATGACAGGCTTTTGATGACTGACTTGGGCTTGTTGCATTACTTTCTCGGGATTGAGATCTACCAGTCTGCTTCCAGGATCACCATTAACCAGTCCAAGTATGCTCTAGATTTGCTCTCGAGGTTTCATATGGTTGACTGTAAGCCTGCTCCGACTCCCTTCCTTTTTGGAGTCAAACTTGAGGCTCAGTGTTCTTCTCCACTTATTGATGGCACTTTGTACTGACAACTTGTTGGGAGTCTCATTTATCTAACTCATATGAGACCTGACATTTCATATGCTATAGGCATGGTCTCTCGATTCATGCAGGAGCCTCATGAGCTGCACTGGAAAGCAGCCAAGCGGATCCTTCACTACATTTAGGGTAATCACAATTTTGGGATTCACTACGCAGCGGGCATTGAGCTTGACTTGGTGGGCTACACAGATTCAGATTGGGCGGGTGATTCTCAGGATCGCAAGTCTACTTCAGGTTACAACTTCTCACTTGGTTCAGGTCCTGTTTGTTGGTCGAGCAAGAAGTAGTTTTCTATTGCTCTATCTTCTACTGGGGCCGAGTATCGAGGGGCTGTGAATGCCGCCAATGAGGCCATTTGGCTTCAAAATCTTCTCACTGAGTTTGGTATCCAGATCAGACGGCCATCAATCATATTTTGTGACAACTAGAGTGCCATTCAGATCTCACGGAATCCAATCCATTATCAGCAGACAAAACACATCGAGGTCCACATGCACTACATCTAAGAGCTCATCCATGGCCACGTCATTGACCTTCGCTACTGTTCGACTTCCAAGCAGGTTGCTGATATCTTCACCAAACCCTTCACTGAGAGCAAGTTCCTTCATTTGCGAGCTTTGCTGGGGGTGCGGGATGCTTCATCTTCTAGGGGGCTTCTTCCTCTCTCTCGGAGTCCTGACTCTCTTTACTTTGAGGGGGTCTCTTCTCTCTCTATTTTGGGGGGGGCTTTTCTCTCTCTTTGGGGGGGGATTTTATGTACATGGGTACCTCATTAGGCTTGATTTGTCGGGACCCATTTCTACATCCACCTAAGCTTCGCTTATGGGGGGTGTTAGTGTAGGTTTTTATTTCCTAGTTGGGTTATTTATTTTTCCCTATATTCCTAGGTTTTTCCTACAATTCTATTAATCTCGCTTAGGTTAATAAAGCATGTCTTATTAGGTGAGTGGTTGCGAGGTGTCACCTTCCTACATGTGAGCATCCATTAGCTATCTTGGCAAGATACTTTGCTATCTTTAGTCCGATAGATGGTTGCTCTTGATTGGTCAGTGTTGCCAGCTCCTCCCTCTCCCTAGTCTATATAAGCATGCTACCTGGCTTGTATTTTGTATATCTTTCTTTTGCATCCTCTTAATGCTATTTTGCTTCTAGCATTTGCATTACTCTCTTGGAGAGTAACTCTGTGTTGCTATTTTGATTTCGTATCATTTGCATTCATAGTTTAGATATCTATTCTTTGCACTAGTTTTCTGGGTTAATAATTTTTTCAGATTTTAACACTATTCATCAACTTGATTTAAGGTTCAACAATTAAGTGCAAGATCCATCAACATAAATCATCTGCAAGGAAAAGAAAATGCAGACACATTACTACCAACGAGCAAAAAAAGAATTTATAGTTTCATATTAATTGACATTAGATTGGCCCATATAAGTGAGCAAAGATTCCACACTCCAAATGCATATTAATTTTCCCTTATGATGCCTTCAAAATTACAATGGCAACAGACTGACAGGTTAGAAATGAGTAGATATTCCACACTCCATATGTATATATGTTTACCCTAGCTATGCCTCTTTAAAGAATTGGCTTGTCATATGTGACAACTTAACAAGATTAATCACACCATCATTGCCTTCTTATCCTTGAACGCTTCGCCCTTAGCCTCCTTCTCCATCAAGGTCCTTAAGAAAGTATGTACCAAAACTATCAAAACAAGCCTCTCAAAATGACTCAATGAAACCAATGACATCAAATGAAAGCTTATGAGCATCTAAACAACACCAAGACCTATTTGCAACCTTGCAAGTACTAACTCAAGAGCTCAAGCCAATTAGGAGGGGGTCCCTAATTTGCTAGGTGCAAAGTGGGGTGTGTTGTGTAGGTCACAACAAATGCCAACCAAAATAGAAATGAAAATGTTTCAAAGCATCCCAAGGTCAGAAAATCAAGGCATGACCTAGAACCTTAGTCCAACAAAATATAACATAAGAGTGAGAACCAGAACAAACCAAGAGCAAGAATGCTTAGCACACAAAATCTAATGATTCTGAAATCCAAGTGTATGCATGTGATTCGTCACCCTTCCTTAATCATGCAAGAACTTATCAATTACAAGCTAGAGATTGGGTTAGGTGAAGTGGATTTTTCTTTCACATGATCACTTGGACATAGCTATTCTTTGCTTCATCATGATTTCCACTCAAACCAGCATGAATATGATCATCCATAGGTTTGTTTTGATCAAAGGAATCATCTTTACAAGTACTTTCAAATGTTACAAATTGGTGGCATTAGTACAATTTACCTCATCAACACTCTCAAGTTTCATAGTTTCTATGTGAGGTTGAAAATTTTGTCTTGGATGAAGCTCCTCATGAATAGTTTCAGTTTTGACATTAAGATCTATTTCTTGAACTAAAGCATGATTCCTCTCTTGATCAAGAAAATCATCATGTGATAACTTCTCCTCTTGGTCACTAGTTTCAAACAAGGCATCATGAAACGTAGGTAGCTCATCAAATAAATATAGAGTTTCTATGTTACCTCCATGTTCTTGACTTGGATGATTTGAAATAGCTTTTTCTTCCTCATAAGAATCTATAGGTGCCCATACATCCTCAACAAGTATCTCTCTCTTGAGGAATAAATCCAATCTTATAATGAATGGGATGCAATATAACAATTGTTGTTTCTTTGTATTATGAATCTTGCAACCTTCATTTATGATGTTAATTCTAATAATGCATTGGAACATCCTCTTTTTGAGAGTTCAATATGCAACTTTCTATGTATTAATAGAATATCAATGGTGGGATCATAAACATAATACATAGACGGTTGTGTTATATTGAATGAGTTCTTCAAAGCTTGTAATTGACGGTTGTGTTATAGAACTCATTCTATGTATCTAATTTGTTGCATGGGCTGATTGCATGTTTTGAAGATTGGACATGCCATAATCAGCTGATTGGAATGATGGTAGCATAGTAGACATGTTGGATGGACTTACACAAGGCTGTAGTGGTTGGCAATTTGTAGGAACTTGTGTATGAGAACTCCCACCTTGGCAATTTGTACCATTTGTGATGTCATATCCATATTGTGCCAATAGGAGAACTTTGTTGAATGCATCATTCAAGGTAGAAAATTCACCCAATATTATGATTTTCCCTGCAAACGAGGCATCCAGACACCATAAATAATGCTCTTTCAACACAAAATCACTTACCATCCAATTTGAAGCTTGAACCCTTTGGTACATGAAAAGAAACCTATGATTGAATTGCACAATAGACTCCAAAGGCATCCTTCTCATGGCTGCAAACTGAAACAAGGGGTCTTGTCTACCCATGTTAGGATCAAATTGGTTTTAAAAAAAACATTCCAATTAATGCCAAGAACAAATAGAGTTAGGAAAAGAAACTCATATACCATTGGAGTGCATCACCTTGAAATGTCATGACAAACAACTTACAAATAATGTCCTCATGCTCAATCTTAAGGAAAATCATTAGATCCCTGCAAATCCTCACATGATCTGAAGCATTTTTTCCACTTTTGGGGAAAATAAAGGAAGCCTATTGTGTGCATGAATAGAAATCTCATGGAGACCCTTGGTATACACAAAGGGCTGCCCATTGAAGATAAATCCTTCAAGACCTAGCTCATCAGAAATGTGCAAGTAACCATGAATACTCTCTGTTTGACCCTCCTTCTAGCGCCATTTATGTTGATAGGTATTTTGACACACTCAACAACAATCAGGTAGAACACACGATACACCACCTCTCTTGAAAGTGAACCAATCTCCAGAGGTTGATAACCCCAAAGGTCCTTGTTAGCTAGGTCTCAACTGTATTGGATAGATTAGTGGCTTATGTAGTTGTACCTATACAAGGGGTTGCGGGTAATCAAGTAAACATAGGGCTATTTTCACAAGGAGATTAGCAAGTAAGATAAACAATGCACAAACAAGCTGCTCGAATCACCTATTGCTCAAAAATGAACATTTACAGTGTTGTACCAACAATAGGGCAACTTTCAAATATGATAAATCTGATTTATAATAGCAAGAAATGAGTGATAAGATCCTATTCTAACCCTAACCTACTCCTAAACTAACCAAAATTGTAAAAAAAAAAAGAAAAAGGGTTTTAGAGAGTAAATAAAATTAAAAAAAATGGGATGGACAACATCTGCATCTGACTTTTCACTTCATATGATAAAGTTGCTGTGATCCAATTAAACAAGCAATGGATGACCAATATTCCACACAATCATTTGCATTACAAGTGCGAGATTCTAAGGAAAGGGAACATCAGAATACTATATGAAAACACCATATTACATGCACAGTATTCAAACCCTATTCATCAACTTGATTTAAGATTCAACAATTAAGCACAAGATCCATCAACATAAATCATATGCAAGGAAAAGAAAATGAAGACACATTACCACCAATGAGCAGAAAATGAACTTATAGTTTCATATTAATTGACATTAGGTTGGCAGATTACAAGTGAGTAGAGATTCCACACTTCGTTCATGTATATTAATTTTCCCATATGATGCCTTCAGAATTACAATTGGCAACAAACTGGCAGGTTACAAATGAGTAGAGATTCCGCACTCCAGATGTATATCAGTTTGCTCTAGCTATGACTCTTTGAAGAACTAGCTTGTCATATGTGACAACTTAGCAAGATTCACCACATCATCATTGCCTTCTTGTCCTTGAGCACTCTACCCTTAGTCTCCTTCTCCATCAAGGTACTTAAGAAAATATGTGCCAAAACTATCAAAACAAGCCTCTCAAAATGACTGAATGAAAGCTTATGAGCATCTAAACAACACCAAGACCTATGTGCAACCTTGCAAGTACTAACTCTAAAGCTCAAGCCAATTAGGAGGGGGTCCCTACTTTTCCAGGGGTAAAGTGGGGCATGTTGTGTAGGTCACAACAAATATGACCTACACAACATGCCCCACTTTGCTCCTGGCAAAGTAGGGACCCCCTAGTTTTCTTAACTTGTTGAGTTTGGATAGGTTCTAGTCTGGCTGCTTGGATGCCTTCATTGGATGTCATTAGCTTCACTAAGTCATTTTGGGATGCTTATTTGCACATTGTTGATATTGACATGCTTGAGAATCCTTGACTAGGAGTGTACTTCATAATTTCACTTGTCTCTGCAATTTGATGTTTGGGTCTTGTTCCACTCTAGTTTGTTAACAAGAGTATTTGATAGCTTGATGATGGGGAATGCTTCATGATTTTATAAAGGTTTGAGAGGAATATATTTGTGTTACACAAGTCTTCAAAGCTTTCCTTGTGTGTGCATGAGGTTTGGATATCATTGTTTGGGCTTCTAAATGTTATGAAATAGCTCCTTTAAGAACCTTTAAAGTATCTCTCAAATAGGTTATGAGAATCACTAGCACAATCTTCCATCCTTTGGGACTGATAAAACATTCTTAAAGCCTCATTTGGTTTGTGGAAAACCTCCATGTAAGACCTTATGTGCTGGAATTTGAATCATAAGGGAGGGAAAATATTTTGAAATTCTATTTTTGCATTACATTTAAGCTTAAAATTGAGAGGCTCTTGACAATGGCAAAACCGTCATATGCACGTTATAGCCCTTTCTAGTTGTCCTTAAGGATTTTATTATTGGAAGCTACCATTTAATGAAGATATTTCACACTCACCATCTGTTTCAAGACCCCCCATGCACAAGAGTATGCAGACAAACTTGTGAGACTCAGGGTCATGATTTTAAAGTTTATTTTTTTTCCTTTTTTCTACCAAAGAAAGGCGTGAGTTTCTAAGTTTCTATATTTTGGCAAGATTGCTTTGATGTTTCCCTCACCCAAGATCTACACGGAATCATGAATATCTCTAATTTTGATACCTATCCCCAAGATATTGTAGGGATTTGATACTTAAATCTCCATTTGAGGATTGATGGTTATGGATATAGACTCTTTTCTTATGACGATTTCCTAAACATTATAACAATCTTGTTAGTTGTAGGCACTTTTCTATAGATATGGCTCGGTGGTCAGATCCTCTGTTGTGATGATGAATTGCAGCCCACCTAGTTATGAAAAGAGCACTTGGGTTGTGATTGTAAACCCTTCATGATTACTTCATACTCACTGCATTTACTAGGAAAGATGAAGGACAACACTATCATATCCCATAAGTGTGTCATAATGAAACCTTAGACATGTCATGGAACCCCTAGATCAAACCTCTACAACCTTAGGTACTTTGTGGGGTAGATCTCTCTCTTGGATTAGCACCTTCAAAAGGTCAAGGTTAAATGTGAAGCGGGAGCATCTAGTGGTGTATGGGCAATCTTGCATCACCCAAAAAAAGAGGATTTTTTTTTTCTGTTCTTTTCAAATTTTATATTTTTGGGCACCCAATTGCTTTAATAATGATGTAGAACCTTCAATTTTTCCAACCTACTAAAAATAGTCAACTGCTATTTTTAGAAAGTTTGCATTTGAGCACGTATGGAAGGGAAATTTTACACAAGGCTTCGTAATTGAAAAATATGACCTTTGGTGAAGGAATTATCCAAAGATCACTTGTGGGCTGAAATATATTGAAGTTTTTGTTTCTTTAAAAACTCCCTGAAAAAGTTTCAAAGTCAGATTTGAGGCACTTAGAGGCCCTATATAGCCCCAAAAATGGGTAGGATCAATAGAGCGGATTCTTAGTGTGTAGAGCACACCACGAGATTTCCAATGCCTAGCTAACATCCCATTTGTATAAATAACTTGTCTTATGCAAGATATAGATAAAGAAGTTCCTATTGGTAGGATTGTTGTGTACAACATACTATACAAATCTTCTGTCATGCATTACATTTGCATTGCAACGTCTTCCATTCTTCTTAAATGTGCACATGCATACTAATCTAAAGTTCCTTATGAACATTCTACAAATTATTTATGTTACTTTAATTTGAAGATTTGTCCTTAGATCCTCCTAGCATTTGGATCATATAGATTGTACACAAGGCTATCTTGCCTTGATTAACACTTCAATTTTGGAAATTTTTGGGGAAATTTTGATTTTTAATTTATAGACTTGATTTTTACGAACTTGGTTGAACAAATGGTTTTCATTAAGGATTGAAAAAATAGAACTAGGGTGGACCTTGAGGATGTGAGGTGGTTTAAACTAGGGATGATGTTGGAAGGAAGAAAACTATAATTAAGGACTTTGATGAATCAAGTTGAAAACCCTTTGGGTAGCATTATCTACAAGGGTAGCTTAATAGAGGATTATGGTGAAAACCGAAAAAGGACCCCATCAACTAAGTATGTGAGAAACATCTTCCATTAAGTAGTAGGCAATAAAGTTAAATAGGTGGTAGTATACAAGATCCATAAAACTAGACGTATAGTATGACTAGATGCTTTGCCTTAATAGTAGAAGGACACATCTAAATAACAAGAATTCAAGGGGCATATCCCTAAATCTTGAGATGTTATAATAGCAAAAGAGATGTATTGCACAAAGATATAATAAGAAAGAGTGATATAGAACAAGATGGAGATAAAAGAATAAAGCATGTGTAATAAAAGAGAAGTACAAATAGGAGATAAATTTGATGTAAATGCTTTATAAATATATAATACATGATGTATCTATCTCAAATGAATAACATATACATGATTCTATCTCACGTTATGATGTATGAATATATCGGTAAATTCTTTTGATCTAATATGCAATCTACAACATATAATTTGTTATTCTTCCTTATTGCATCATTCTAGCAATACAATATTTACATTTACAAACCAAAATTTTTGGTCTATGTTTTATGTAAATAGTGTTACTACTATTCAAATACAAAAATGAATAGGATATATAGAATGTTACCAATAGCATAGTGATGAATGAAGATTGTTGCGACTAGAAAAGGTTAGATGAATTAGAATAATTTGCTTAAACTATGTAGTTATTTGTCATCATCCTCTAATATAAAGGATTGAGATAATAATATGCACATTATTGTTACAAAATAAGAGAAGAAGATGAAATGACTCATACACTTAAACTAATTGACCTTCCAATTGCTTGGATTCATGATGATTGGAATTCCATTCATAGAGTTGTAGGAGATGTCCATAGAAGAAGTCATGTGGAATGGTATGTTGACAATGCTAGGTGACATGTGATGCTATTTTGAGATATGTGTGATGGCATGTGATAGAATGGTGACTTGTGCAATGTCATGTGTGGTAATGTGTGGTGCCATAGTGACCTACATGTAAGGCACACATGCTACAAAGGAGTGTGTGTGAGTGTAGTCAAGGTGTGTGTAATGTTCTTTGAGGCTTGTATGGTTGTGTACTAATGAATATATGCTCAATCTTGACCATTTTCCATTTGAAATAAGGTTTCTCAAAAAATACAAGTTTTTAAATCTATATACCAGCTAAATATATATGTTAGTTGAATTGCATACCAACAAGTGTCAACTAGTAAATTATGTTATCATGAAATTCCATTGAAATATAAAGTCAATGTCATATGCGTTTGATAATTAGGTAACTTAGGCAATTCTACAAAGGCAAAACATGAAATTGTTTATAGAGAGTTAATTTGGTTGATTTGTGACAAGAAAAGATACTTCCATGGCATATTCTTTAATGAAACTAGTTATAAGTTAAACCTCCTATGACAACTACTAAACATGAATCTTGACACATTCAAAGGACATTGTGAACTATAATCTTAACTCCTAAAAGAAATAAATCATATATGCTTCCATGCATATGTTCAAAGGAGGAATTGTATGAATGTGCACTAATACAAACACCCATGCAAATGAGTCCTTGCTACTCTAGGTTAAACCCTAACTACTACAACCATATGATTATAGATAATCAAACACACAATATAAATGCATATGTATAAACACATAATTATCATTTGGGAACTTAAGGTTCATCACTCATCACTATAATAAAATTAATCCCTTGTCACATAAATACACATTCATAAACTAATTTAAAAAATATATTTCAACTAGAAAATCTTCCCATGGAATACACACTCTCATAAGCCCAATCATTAACTTGCTATATGAATTGGACATTATCATCTAATATCCCAAGAATTATCATTTCTATTAAACAACTAGATATTCACATATTATCCCATGCTTTATCTACTTATTATTTATGTGCTACTTCACTATAAGTTAAATTGACATTCATAGTAAAAAATTTCCATATGTTAATATTTGGATATCACTAATACATAAAGAGGTTCATATGTTCAAACCATAGTACCGTAATTCTTGTTTCAAGGGAAAAAAATTGAATCATTTGCATCTCCTTAACCTCTTCCTATTCTCTAATAGAGAATCTCATGGACTTTTTTAGAGTTGCTATCATCTATAATTCAACTTACATGTAGTGTCCAAGTACGATGGCATAAGGCATAAAGTGTATAATGGATTAGAATCATCTTGCCAGGGAGAAAAACAATGTTATTTCTTCTACAATAGTTAACTAGGTAATGGATTTCAACATGATGGTTTCACATCTACTTCCACATGGTTGGTCTTTTTCAACCTTAACCCTACATATTAATAACCTCCATCCATGAAATGAAGCACATGACACAATCCGCAAACCATATCAATTAATTAAATACATCTCAATATTACATCATATTAAAACAATTTTTGAATTTTACAGCAAGCAGGTCCTGAGATACTAGATAGGGCACCAAATCCCCATTGAATTACAAAACCCCATTGAATTACAAAACAAAAACAAAAGCATAAAGCTTTTTCCAATACTTGGAAAACTCAAAAACATGATTTACATTGGCCAAAGGCCCCGACGAAAAGCGTGAAATAATATAACCACAGATCTGTTGTCCAAATTTTTTAACATTCAAAATTTTAAAACTTTTCCCATTTTTGATCCATCACATATTGTCAACTCATTCCCTCTGTGTGTTATTTGACCCCTTTGAGTTGAATGTAGAATTGTCCTGTCGTTACCATATTCAAGGACTCAAGACCATATGTATAGAATTGTCTAAAAAGTATATTAAGAGTTGTGTTAGGTGTGCAGCATTTGAGGGGGAATGTGCAAATATGATCTCTCAAGTCAATAAGTGGAGTTTCCAAAATCATTCACGAAGGCTTCAGAATTTGGTGGTTTGACTGGAGGTTACATGTTTGAAAGTTCAACTGGATTAGCACGAGCATTGGTTACTGATCAAGCCTACCTGTCCTGTTCTTGAGGAACTTGGAAAGAGTTTATCATTTGAGATAGCAGTCAAATTAAATGGCCGAGTTTGGTTGCAGGCGTAGTAGCACAGTTGTCTCTAATGCCCTTCTTGGCACGTTATGTTCAAGAAAGGAAGCTCCTTTGTGTGGTGTTGCTTGCCAGCCTCTTAAATACTTTGTTAAATGGTATTGCGTGGTCCCCTCTGGTCTCATCTTTTCATGAATTGGAAGGTTTGTCTCCAAAGAATCCGCGGCCTATTCAAAATATACAAAGCATAATTTGAAAAGCAGCTGTCTACTGGTTCAGACATTAGAGGAAATAGATTTCAAAAAAGCTTCAGAATGAAGTGATATTCGTGGGGTTGCTGTTGTCGGCATCGAAGGAGAGTCCATAAGCCTTACAGAAGCTGCAACAGAGGCAATTGCAGCTGGTCTTGCTGGATGGCATATTTCCTAATCACATTCCAAACCCAGAGGATAAATCAGCAATGACAGCAATAACTAAAGCAGTTCATAAACATAAGGCTGATTTAAGAATAATATTTGATACATATGTTGATCGGTCTGCTGCTGTGGATTCAACTGGTCGTGAGTTTAATAGGAACCTTTTGATTGCACTGATGTCTGCAATAATTTAAGAAGAACATCCCGGGATAACCATTGTGATTGACAGTATCATATGTGATGGGTTAACTATCACTCTATTTAAATATCATCCATTTTAATGATTAAACAATCAATAGCAAACACCTCATTCACAATAAAAAGTGGTAAATATTTGTTCTATTTTTACTGGCTAAAATTGACCTTTGACTGTTGAAGTAGATGATAAAGTAGATGATATTTAAGGATAGCCATTAACTACCTTTATTGAAAAAAAGCTTGGAGGAAAACATCATCTGTTTAAAAAGACGAAATAAAAATGTCATGTGATAAAGCACAATGGATTTTGGTCGAGATGCCAACTGTTGTGTCAGCATGTGCGCCAATCGTTGGTTTATAGTTCAGTTATATCAACGAGAACATGCAAACAGAAAATTTCTTCCCATATACTGGTAGTTTCATGCACGAGTAAAGTCTCTTTGATGAGCAAGGACATGTTTGGTTGTGTGAAGTCCAACAGTCCTGACCTTTCAGCTCTCAGTTTCATGCACGAGTAAAGTCTCTTTGATGAGTAAGGACATGTTTGGTTGTGTGAAGTCCAACAGTCCTGACCTTTCAGCTCTCCTGTTGTCTTGTCTCTTCATTAGATATTTGGGATTACATCATTTGTTGTAATTTAATGAAAATATTGTATTTGCTGTTGTAATTAATAAAGAGATTATTCTGTTTTTCTTGTGGATGTAGTCAATTTTGGTGAACCACATAATATTGTTTTGTCGAATTGTTTTTATTTCTTTCTGTGTGTTTGTTTATCTGATTTGATTATTTATCTACACAATTTAATTAACAATTGGTATCAGAGTTGAGGTAAATTGCGAAGAGATAGAGGATGCAGATAAATGGAGAATTGAAAAATTCTTGGGCCAAAACCTTGGCATGTGGAAGCTCCAACTGGAAGCTTTGCTGATTCAAAAAGACCTCTCCATTACGCTAGAGGGAAAGTCGAAGAAGCCAGCTGCGATGTCTGACGAATATTGGGATAGATTGGACAAGAAGGTAATGGCTACCATCATTCCCTTTCTTTCCAACAATTTTTTGTTTAATGTTGCATCGGAGAAGACAACGAAGGGTTTATGGGACAAATTGTCCGACATGCACGAAATGGCTTCCGCATCCAACAAAGTTTTCCTCATGAAAAAATTATACAATTTGAAGACGAGAGAAGGCGGTAATGTTTCTGACCACTTGAATGAATTCAATACTTTGATCAGCCAATTAATTTTTGTCAATAATAAATTGGAAAATGAAATCAAAGCCATATTGCTTTTGAGTTCTCTACTCGATAGCTAGGAAGAAGTTGTTATGGCGCGGAAAGAAGGGAAATGTGCTTCATTATGATGATGTTGTAGGGATTCTTCTCAGTGAGGACATGAGATGGAAAAATCAAGGAACCTCATTAGGAGATGCTTTGATAACCGACAGCAAGGGGAGATCACAAGAAAGAGGGAGAAATAATTATAGGAGAAGATCAAAGTCCAACAAAGGATCAAAGTCAAGGGGAAGAAATACAGGTTGTTGGTATTGTGGCAAGGAAGACCACATAAAGAAAAATTGTGTGTCATTCAAGAAGGCTGAAAATCAGTCCAAAGAACATGAGGTAAATGTGACATATGAAGAAAATGCGAGAGCTCTTGTCCTATCTATAGGATAAGCTACAATAGACGTTTGGGTGCTTGATTTTGGAGCATCCTTCCATGCCACATCGTGTCGGGAGTTCTTCAAGAACTGTCATGAAGGTAACTTTGGTAAGGTTTGTCTTAGTGATGATGAATTTTGTCATATTGTTGGCAAAGGTGATGTTTTATTGAAATTGAAAAATGGAAATAGTTGGCTGCTACAGGATGTTAGGCATGTTCCTCAACTCAAAAGAAATTTGATTTCAGTCGGGCAATTGGATGCTCAAGGCTACAACATTACTTTTGAATCAAGCATGTGGAAAGTAACAAAATGAGCATTGGTAATTGCTAGAGTAAGTAAATTAGGTACCTTGTATGTGTTGGAGAGTCAAACTCAAGTGAGAGCTGCAATGGCAGTTGCGGACAACGACACCAAACTTTGGCACAAAAAGGCTTGGTCACATGGGCAAAGCAATGCCTTGAGATTTTGCAAAAAAGGGATCAACTTCCAGGGATGAAATTGGTTGATTTGGAGTTGTGTGAACATTGTATATATGACAAACAAAAGAGGACCAAATTCTCTACCAAAGAACATGAGAAGAAGTCATGGCCGTTGGAGCTAGTGTATTCGGATGTCTTTGGACCCATGGAGGTAACATCAATTGGTCGGTCTAATTATTTTGTTACTTTTCTAGATAATTGCATTAGGAAGGTTTGGGTTTAACTACTGAAAAGAAAATCAGAAGTTTTTAGTATGTTTAAGAATTTGAAAGCACTTGTTGAAAACCAAACCGGAAATAAAATCAAGTCTTTAAGAACTGACAACGAGGGTGAATTTTGATCGATAGAGTTTGATCAATTTTGTGCAGAAAATGACATTAATAGGATCAAAATTGTTCCTTTAACACCTCAAGAAAATGGTGCAATAGAGAGATTGAATAGAATAATTTTGGAGAGAGCTCATAGCATGCTCTCTAATGCATGTTTGGCAATTTTTTTTTGGACAGAGACAGTTAATACAACGGTGTATATGATTAACCGATGTCCATCCTCTTGGTGAGATTTTGAAATTCCGAAAGTGAAGTGGCTGGGAAAGAGAATCTCATACAATCATCTGTGGGTTTTCGGGTGTGAAGCCTTCGTTCACATAACACAAGAGAAAAGAACGAAGCTGGATGTGAAATCAAAACGATGTATCTTCATTGGATACGGAGATGAGAAATACAGCCCACTCAAAGCCAGCCGCTGACATCACATGAGCGGCCAAATTCACAGAGAATTCAACCGCCCTACAAATGAAATCAGCCGTTGAATTTACAGTCTGATAATAAGGGGAATATTCAGTCTCTACCCACAAACAATAATGATGCTCATACTTCTAAGCAGGGCAATTCACAAGAATCGTTTCCTCAGTTGAGGAGGTCCACCAGGGAGCGCCGACATCCTTCAAAATATGATGATTTTCTTCAAAATTTTGGAACATATATACTCTTTTTACCAGGAAAACATGTCACTAGATGAAATAGGAGTGTCAATTCATACAGATCCAAAGCACGTAGACCACCTCAGATCTCTATATGCCAGCAGGGAAGCATTAAAACTTGGTTATGTAACAATGAAGAGGAGCGAATTCTTTGGAAGTCGAAGGAGCTTTGAAGGTTTGAAACGGGGCAGTAAGGAGAACACTGGCTAGGATATGAACTATGGCTTGAGGTATGATATAAAGATTATAGAATTCCAACTCCTACTTTAAAGTGACAGTTCTATATGGAGGGATGTGTGTGGCCTTGATTCTCCCATGAAACAGCATGAGATGGGTGGACTTAAGATTGAGTACTCCTACAGGGTGCTACCCTAAAGATGCAAACTCCTCGTGCACACCAGAACAGTGTGGGGATTGTCGGAATCTATTCACTGGAAGAGTTCAATATATTTGGTAATCCATTTGCTGCATATCAGGTTATTCATTCTGGTCTTCCTATCACACTTGTTCCATTGGATGCAACAAACACAATTCTTACAAAGGGAGAAATTTTCAAGGCATTTGAATTATTATAGATTTGTTCGTGATACCTTATTTAATGGAATACACATAAAGAAGAGGCAGAAAGTGGAATATCAAGAGTCATTCAAGACTCTTCATTTCTAGGGTTATTTTCCCAATTATTTTTGAGGGGAAA
Source organism: Cunninghamia lanceolata (assembly GCA_027924645.1). Taxonomy (NCBI): domain Eukaryota; kingdom Viridiplantae; phylum Streptophyta; class Pinopsida; order Cupressales; family Cupressaceae; genus Cunninghamia; species Cunninghamia lanceolata. The sequence goes on from BSBN01000602.1 coordinate 10,277,141, forward strand.
ACTTTTGGTTTTCTCATGGAAAGGCTTTGTATAAAAGGGGGTTTTGCTGTTCATGAAGGGATCTTTTTGCTGCCTTGTTTATCTGAGAGCTTTGGAAAAGGGGAACCGAAGACTTTGAGCTTATGTATTTTTAATATGAAGATTATTGTTCATATGTCAATCATTTCTTTTTTGGTGCTGGTTATTCTTATGTCTAATCAGTTTCTTACATGTTCATAATCTCTTTTGTTTGCTCTGACGTATAGGTGTTTCGGAGACTTTGTGCTCCTGGTTTTGATTCAATTTTTTTTCCCATTTCCTTCTTTCTTCCAAGAAATCCTTGCTATGTTTCTTGTGTTTGCAGCTAGATTTCTTCTCCCTCTTCCTCTATTTTCTTTTTTTCTCTTGTGGTACTTTCTAGTTAAAAGTACCCAAATACTCAAAAAAGTGTTTCTTGTGTTTGCAACTGGATTTTGTCTCCCTCTCCCTCTATTTTTTTTTTTTTTTTCTTGTAATACTTTTTTGGTTAAAAGTACCCAAATACCCAAAAAAAACACTCATCATAATAGGGAGCTGGCCCTCTCAAACGAGAAAAGAATCTCACAACTATTGTAGTAATATTTTGTGGCTATTTATTAAGGGAGTTATCATTTTTGACAACGACAAAATTGCTTACTAACAAGTGCCAAAAACACACAAGGAAAAATCATTAACCTTGACCATGTGAAGACGAAAAGTCATCATTTGGTGGAGGCAGAAGAGCTCGTAAAGCTAGTGGAGCAGTAGGCGGAGGACGTGGAGGCTAGTGCGGGGCGTGCAATCATAGCAAACAAATTGCATTAAATATTTCCTTAGACTTGAATATCGAACCCTAGTGGTAATTGGAACCTATGCATCTCCAACGCAGTATTGAGACCATTTCCGCATCCATTACGAAGAGCCTTTTGCTTGCAGGGATTGTATACACGTAGTTGGTAGATTGACGCCTCACCAGCGAACATATTATAGTTTTCCATGGTTGTCTTCAACCTGTCTGCAAAGACTCTGATTCATGGATATATGAGAATGCCAGAGTTTCTACATATTCTGTGTCTTGGACCAGGTCTAGAATGTTGGAGATGAAGATAGAGGCCACCTTTGAGAAGAGTAGAATCCGCAGACATTCCTGCAACAGAAGATCACCAACAATACGCTTGATAGCGAATTCAGCATGAGGACAATCAATATCAAATACGTGAGCCATCTTGGTGGAGTCATAAACTCCCACTTCCATTGGCTCCCGTTTTTTAGGGAGGATGAGGACCTACAATTCTTCACCACCGATTTCATGGCCGCCGAAAAGATATAGTCGCAGCATAGACAAAGGACCCAAACAGAGAGATAAGAGGGATGACAAAAAACAGGGGAGGGTAATGAATAAAAGGGAAGGTGCTCTTAAAGACACGTGGGATCTCCATCTGGGACAAGCAGGCAACAAAAATGGAAATCCAACTAATCGTACGGGAGCAGTTGGAGCTGGCACGCAAGTGATAGGAGGAAGCAGGCTGAAGTGACACCAAGAGTAATGGAAGCTAGGTTATGAAACGCATCCCAATGGTCGCTTGGCAATGTGAGGTGGCAAAGAGAGAAGGGAAGCATAAGCATGCAAAGCCTAGGTGGAAAGCAAGCATGTCTAGCCAAGCGCCAGCGGGTACTTGGATGGCAGATCCGGATGGAGAATATCGCAAAGGGATGGAAAGTTCGAGATGGAAGTAGGGTCAAAATCGGAAGAGGCAGTCTGGGAGTCAATCGCCAAGTTGGCCAAGAAATCTGCCACCTTGATGACCTCGCCCTAACAATGAGAGAATAAGAACTCATCAAAATAATCAAGCAACTCCCAAAGAGGATGAAGAATGTATCCGAGAGTCCAGTTGTTAATGGTCCTATTTTTTAGACAGTTCACTATAATTGAAGGATCACCTACGATGTGCAACTTTCTATCGTGTTTCTCTTTTGCCAATTGCAGGTTGTGTAGCGGGGCGAGGGCTTCCGCTTCATTGCTTCCACTTCATTGTTAGTGCCATTGGGAAGCTTAATGGAAAAAGTTGCAACAAGGTTACCATTCACATCCTATGTGGCACTTCTTGCACCAAATGGACCTGGGTTTCTATTGAAGGCTTTATCAAACTTCATTTTAGAGAAAGGAGAAAGGGTGGAAGCCATCTGATATTTGTTCTATCAATTTTTGAACCCTCCAATTTTATAGAACCATTGAGGATAGGAGGGTGGCGTAGTGGCTAGTGTTGCAACATTTCCTATCCCATTTAGTAAACTGATATCTTGATTTTTCTATCTTGTTAACCTTGGCCATGGTGGTCTCTGATATCAAATTTTCCATTTTCTTGATAACCTTGGATACTGGAAGGGATGATCTCCTAAAAATCATGTGGTTTCATTTAATCAAAATGTTCCATATAACTATGGAAGGACTCAAGTCCAATAGATATGCAAATGTAGACTCCTTGTGAAGTGAGGGCCAACTAAAGAAGTGTTAGAGGTAAAGAATGGGGAAATGGACCTTACTAGCCCAACCTGCCACAAAGCCATTGCAGAACAAGAATTGTTGAAAGAACAATGTAAAAGAAGATGATCTATATTCTCATCCACTTCTCCGCATAGGACACATTTGAAAGAGGAGGATATGCCCAACTTTTGAAGTCTACAACCTATGAGGATCTTGTTGTGTAATGCCAACCATGTAAATGCTCCAGTTTTTGGGAGGCATACCTCGCCCTAGCACAGTTTAAAAGGCCATGACCTAGATGTAGGATTTGAAAGCAATCTGTAGCCATGATTGACAGAGTAAAGTCCATTTTTTCAGCCCATCCAAGTAATTTCATCTTCCTTTTGAGAACGAAAAATGGTTCTTTGAGATAAAATTTTAGATAGAATTTTCTTTTGGATTGGAGGGAAGTTACAGTTTTCAAAACATTTCCATTACCTCTACCAGTCATTAGTAGTTTCCCAATAACAATTGATAGTGGTGCCCCAAGCTTGCTTGAGAAAAGTTCTTGCTTCGAGTAAATCTGGACGAAGAGACATGTTGATGATTGTTTTTAGACAAGTAAACAATAGAGTAAAACACTAAGTCTCTCACTCTCTCTTGAATAAAGCTCTTCAAAGGCTAAGCTAAGTGATCCAGTGAAGTAACTTCAAGGTTCCTTTTCTTATGATTCGTGATGGGTTTACTTAGTGACTTGATGTGATATTGCTGATTATCACAAAGGGACTTACACAATTGTTCAAACAACTTAATTGATTCACTTACAAGAGGCAAACACTCAGAATTTTTAAGTACTACAACTATGAACGTATGATATAGCAATAAGGTTCTTGATCCCAATTCCTAACAATGATGAATAAAAAAGTGAAAAAAGATGAGGGTTTAAGAAAACTATTCTAATCTTAGATGTAAGAAACGATTACTGATACGGTGAAATCAACCAACTCTGCTTTGCCAAGTTAAACTACACAAGGTTGATGCAATCTTCTAGGGTAATACAAGATATTCAAATCACTTATGTTCATGAATGTTCAACAAACACAAAAAATCAAAGTTAAGTTCACTTTTTTTAGGTTAACCATACACTGCAACTTGCAAGCCACAAATCACAAATGGTATGAACATGTAGATCTCACCAAGAAACAACAAAAATCTCCTCCACCAACATAACACTTAAAAGAAAACTTAATCTAACTTAATACTCACTTGAAGAAATGAAAACCATGCAACACTTTGAAACATAGACAAAATCACCAAACAAAGAGCTTTTGCAACAATTTTTTAGAGTTTTCAACCTTACAAAATGAGAGCAAAGGAGCCCTTATATAGGCTTCAAAATACATGAGTGGCCAAGATCGATTGGCGAAGCCAATGGACCAGATCATGCCACCTAAGCAAGCGGTTACAACAAACTACTATTTTTAGCATATAAAAGAGGGAACAAAGACACGTTTCCCAAGAAGATAAGGATGACACATCATATCCTATGAGAAGTCTCCATGTGAATATCCTTCACTAGTACTATGAAATTCAATGAACTTGGACACCACCCGTTTAACATCATCAAAAGGTACACTTGGCGCATTTCTAATAGTTACTTCTGCTTCAAGTACATCAACTGTATAAGCGCCAAGTGTCTTCTCCCAATCGGTCATTCGAGCTTTGTTGGCACTTAGGTGGATGGCAATTAAAAATATGCTATCAAGTCTTTCATCAGAAATATCATCCTTTTGAAAGTAGAATGCTTGAACTTGTTCCTTCATGTGATCAATAGTCATCTCTCCAAAAGGATTACATATCTTCATCAATGATGCATGTATACCATCCTGTATATTTTGAATTACACTTTTTACTCTTGACATGTCTGTTTCAACTCTATCAAGTCGCTGACCTTTGTTGCAAAAGCAGTAATACCAGGAAAAGAAATCATATGTTGCTCCTTCTTCGATCACCTCAGCACGCATCAACTCATCAACTGAAGCTCCAATCAAACTCTTCAAATGTGGCATATATTGTTCTTTGATGGCTTTGAACTCAGCACAAGCTGTCAATAATGCAAGTACTCTTTCCTTAAGCTGACTAACCTTATCATATACTTGCATGATATCTTAAAGATACTCATTTGTTATTTCTCTTGGCCTCTTCATCCAATCCTTTAACTTATGAGATGAGGATCTCATTTCCTCAAGGTGTACAACTATTTCTGGAGGAAGAATGGGTGGAGGTATAGAAACTCTTTCCTGTTGACGGATAAGATGCATTAAGTGCTGAATATATTGCTCCAATGCTTGACACCTCTGCTCAGCCTTTACCCTTCCTTTTGTTTCCTGTCTTATCATAGCTGTAGCATTATCAATTGAATCTTGAAACTCTTCCTCTACTTGTGCTACAGTCAAAGGACCCAAATCAATTGTATTGATGTCATAGTCTTCAGGTATAATGTCTTCTATATTCTTCTCAACTCTTGGAACAGCTACGTGAACCTCTCTTGTACTAGTTTCATCCTTAGTTATCTTCGAAAGAGTTGTTGCTTTCCTCTTCAGCCTTTCTGTTGAGATATCAATAAGCAATTCCTCAAATGGAATAGGGTGATAATCTTCTACTTCACAACTTTCTTTAATTCTTTCTTGTAACCATTCTGGGAAGGATGAAAGATCCTTTGGCCTTTGAACTTGCCTCTCTTGTACAGGGAATGTCTCCTCTTCAGCTCCATCTTGATCGTTAATGTTGCCTTCATCAATTATTTCAGTATCATGTGGACTTGAAGGTACTTCTTCAAATGGAACATCTTGGACTTCATTTTCAAACTTGAAGGTACTTCTTCAAATGGAACATCTTGGACTTCATTTTCAACTTCATGCACAACTATAGCTTGATTCATTGGAGTACTTCCTAGCTGTCAAGATGAAGCAGTCTCAATACTTATCCTCTTTCTTTTTTGAGTTGATTCACACTATGCACATTCAGGATGCCTCCTTTTCCTTGATTTGAATATTTTTCAGTCCCTTTACCTCGTGAATCTCTGTCAGATGCATTATGTTGTACTTGTTGCTTAACTTCTCCCATCTTTATGTAGGTAAGCTTCTTTCCTTCATCTATCAATGCTTGTACTTGGTCTTTTGCATGCTCCTTAGTGATGACAATGACTAGTTTTATCAACTCATCATATGTTCTTTCTCTTTCAGCCCAATCAATGGTATATGGCAGATTCCACACCTTGTTATACTCATCCTCTGAAAGAGTCATGTCATCATCTAACTGATCAGGAATCTTCAACACTTTTGTAGACCTCACTAGATCTCATCTCAACCTTGAACATTTTTGCATTCTTATATCGTCATCATCAATGGCATTTGCCCAATGATCTTCAAGTTGCTCTATATGTTGATAGGTAGGATATAACTACTTAATTGCTCTAGGTGGGTCAAAGTTCTCCCTCCTGGAATCATGAAGATGTAGATGATATTCTTGAAGCTCAATCTCAGAGTGCTCGGCTGCTTGTAATGATGGACATGAATAATATCTCTGAAGCTTTAGAGGGAATTGAACCTCTGCCTTCTTCCTTGTCCTCTACATCTTATGGAATTCCAACAATTGTCTTGATACTTCTAATATCACCATCCTATTAGTAGGATGCCTTGGCAATCTGTATAGATAAGATGTGAAGCCCTGAATTCTGATATAGGTGAACTTATCATATTGAATATAGTATCTTCCATATTGTTCAATGAAGGCCCTAGCAGCAACTGTTAATCTCCTATGCAACTCTCCTCGCAGTCTCCTTACTATATACATGGGTGTGTGCAAGAAGTTGTGTCCACTTATTGGCCAAAAAGTGGAAGTGTTTTCCCTGATTTTCAGAATTTGTCACATTTGACCTAAAAATTTGAAGCACTTAACGATGGAATCTTGGAAAAAGTCACTAAATATGAAATGTAGTACTCAGAATCTAGTTTCCAAATATGTAATTTTTTTCAATACCCAGATGATAGAAAGTGATTTTGAATAGGTGTTTCTAAAAACCACTGTTTAAAAGTCACTTTTTTTTTACTATACCATGTACGTGTACGTCATCCATATTTTGACCTAAATAATCATATTTTTCAAAATCCTTTTGGGAAAAGATTTGTAACTCAGTGAAGCACGTTTTCCATATTTTTTTGTAATTTTTTATTGAATATATTTTTTTTCATTAATTTTTTATTGGCCATTTTTGGTCTTTTAAAAAATCGTGTACGTCATGCATAAGATGACCTAAACTTAACATTTTTTGAATTTTTTTTTTTTAAATTGAAAAGAATTGTCTAAAGTACGTTTTCCTACAATTTTTTTTACAAAAAAATATGTTAATAAAAATTTATTAAAATACTAAAAAACCCTAATAATTCAAGTTTATGGACCTATTTCATCAGAAATTGATTAAAAAATAGAAAAAATAATCCAATTGTAAAAAAAATTACATATTTAGAATCTACACTGTCTCATCTATAATGGGTTTTAATTTCGTCAAAATATTCTGCAAAATAGACCTTCAGATATATGCCCAAAGTCACTATTTTGTTGTGACATTGACAGGACCTTCAAGTTGCAGGTCAAACCTGGTCCAGAGGTCAGGTTCGGGTCCCCAAAGCATTTCCTGAACCAGGTTACAAAGCAAAACCCGAGCTTAAAATTCAAATTTTAAATAACGGGATCCCGTTTTAAAACGGGATCCCGTTTCATAAAAGGTTAATATTTTAACCTTTATAAAACGGGATCCCGTTTTTAAAACGGGATCCCGTTTTATAAAGGTTAAAATATTAACCTTTTATGAAACTCAAAACGGGATCCCGTTTCTTGAAAACGGGATCCCGCTTTTGGCTCGGGATTCCGAAGCAAAACGGGATCCCGTTTTTAAAAAGCGGGATCCCATTTTATAAAAAGCGGGATCCCGTTTTGGTTAACCCGATTTCGGATTTTTTTCTAACTCTGAAACTTCCACCTTAAGTGGACACAACTTCTTGCATTTACCCACATGGCAAATGCATCATTGAATCTTTTGTAATGGTTGATGTTCTTTAGATGAAGCTGTGTATAAAATTGGTGTGATAGGATTTGATTGCACTTGATACCTACTTCTCCTTCAGAAGTTAATCCCTTGTAGACTACATTCCTTGCCAGTATGTAGACAAGATAGGAAGTCATATAGAAGGACCTTGACTCATGAAAATTTTCAAATTGCTCATCAAGGCAATGACTTATAAGCCCAGCCCAATCAATCATCTTATTCTTTGTGAAAACATGATCAAAATATGTATACATCCATCCTTCAAAAGTTGATGCTTGAGACCTACCTGTCACTCTATTCAAAAACATGATGAAGTAATTTATTTCTTGCTTGAAATCTACCTTGTGGAACTTCAGATTTTTGGGATTGTATATCTTTGTTGAGGGATCCGTCATCCACTTATTTCTCACTTCTTTCATGTATTGCTTGGAATTGCCTTGAAATGTTTGTTATGCAGTTGTAGGACAAATGAACACTATCTTTCAGTTCAGAATATTGAAGATCTCTTGAATAGCTTCTCGTTGTAGATAAGCCAAAATGGTTCCATCCTTAGCCATGATTCGCCTTCTTTCTCCATCATATCGTTGAGCACATTCCAACACCAATTCAGTGCTAGGTAAGGCAGGTGGGAAACAAGCTGCTTGTATGATACCACTCTTCGCAATAGCCTTGATGTGTTCATTCCTTGTAGGTGCCAGCAAGAAATCCTTTATCTCCTCTAGGTTGACATGTCCCATGTTGGTGTCTCCTACATTATTCCAATGTGTCTCGAGCTTGGAGTCAGTTATGGTTGACTTGGCATCCATCTTGATCATCACTTGATGCTCCTTCGCAGTCATGCCGATCTACCTATAAGACAACACCTCTATTAGAGACTTGAAATGATAAAATTATCTCTATAAGACTGATTTTGCATGATGAAGTTATGAAAATCTGAAAATAAAAGGCAATTTTATAAGTTAAATGCAGCTAGAACACACCTTATGACAATTTTTAGACTAATCCAATGCAGATTTCTATAGAAAATGATGAAAAATCAGCTTTAAACAATAAAAATCAGACCACCACAATTACAGATCTGCTATAAAAAAATGCTGCTCTTCTCCTCTCAAATTCGCTCCTAGGGTGAATTTCAAATGAATGATGATGAAATGAGAAGGGCGTTTAGGTTTAAATAGGCAATTTGTGTTGGTGAATGGGCTGGTCGGCCAGGTTGGGTCAGCCATTTCAGGCACTTATTACATTTTGTTTTTTGAAATTTCAAAATTTAAAACCCTCTTATATTTAGGCGCCAAAAATGGGGGATTTAATGCATGTAGGGCGCCTTGTTTTGGAGGTCTTTATTACTGTTTTGAAACATGTTTTAAAACTCCAAACATCCAATGATCTCTAAGCGTTGATTTTAGGTGAAATAGGCTGAAATGGGTGCCTTATCTTAGACAGATATCTCTTAAACTTGGGCGCTAATATTGGTGTTAATAAACTGAAATGAGTGCCTAGTTTGCACTAAGCTTATTGCTTACCATCTATTGATTTAATCTTCAAACTTACAGTGCTTGAAATCTTCCCTACCTTAGGCGCCAATGGGGCAGCTTTGAATGTTGTTTTTCCCTCACCTTGACATAGGCGCACCTTCATGATGCTTAAGTTATAGATTGGCGCCTATCATCCTTCATGCTTCCAAGTGTGACTTTGATGTCTTAAAGTGCAACTTTGCCAATGTCATTGATGATTTCTCAAGGCTTCACCTTAGGCGCCCACTTGAGGTTGTACATATGATCATATGCGCCTAGGCTCATGATGCTTTAGATCTATGGAGAAGCACTTTTAAGGTTTCATTTTTAACTTGTTGAGGTTCAATAAAGGTGTCCTAATCCTTACTCCTTCAAATTGCTTGATGCATGCCTCTTTGATCCTAGGCGCTCAAACTCACTTCAACAATCAACCTTTCTCCTAGGTGCCAAAAATGACTAAAACAACAAGGAATTGCGCCTAGAAAAGATAAGGTGTTTACTTCCTAAATTTCATGAATTCATGACTTGCATAGGCTCTTACGAACTTCAATGCCTCCATGATCGATGGATTCTAATATAGTTTTTCTCTAGGTGCCCAAAATAAACTCATCAATGGTTGAAATGCGCCTAGTTCAAAAGGTAAACTTGGAGGCTCAATCCATCTAGGTGACTTCAAGGGAAGCATTACTACTCAGGACACTATCTTTTATACCAATTCCACTAAGTTACCAGTTCTTTAGGAAAATCCCCAGGCTACTGGTCCGGTACGGCTCGGGTCCTGATCCTGGTCCGATCTTCTCGGGGATTCGGCCAGGGTCCTGCTTGGGACCTGTGGGTCCTTCTGGGCTGAACCGGGGAGAACCCAGCCAAAATCTGCGGCAAACCCAGAGGAAAATGCTGGGAAAAACACTTTTTTGGGCATTTTTATATTTTTTTTTTGCATTTTTAAGACATTTTAAGTGATTTTCTGAAGATCTTAATCCAAGTAATCAGGCAAGTACTGTCAGTTTGTTTTGAAATAAACAATTTTATATTTCTCTGTGGTTAGTATTATGTAGACTTTCAGTGCAGTATCATCATATTGTACTTGAATTTATCTGGTTGAGACAATGAAATCTGAACATTATTACATTTGAAACAGAAGTAAATCCAAATGGGTTTAGTTTCTAAAACATTATCATAATGCAGTAGTAGCAGTCACTGCCAATTTAAATAAATTTAGCAGTCATTCTCAGTTGCAGAGAGAGTCTGAATGGATTTCTACCAATTACAAGCAAAGACAACATCACCTTTGATAGATAGCATGCCAGTTCTTTTGCACTGACACAACATCACCCTGTGCATTAACTCATTATTTGTGGTTCACACATTAGCACCTAGCATAGCAACATCACAAAGTCCCAATTTGCATGCCTGTTAAAAATTTACATCAAATTTACAAATTTGCATGCCTGTTACAAATTTATTTGAATGACTACAATGAACTGTTACAAAATCTGATCTACCTTGTAGAAAGTCCTATTTCACTGAAGTCTTAGTTTCATGGTGCTATGGTATTCTGAACTTAATTACTGCTGCAAATATGAATATATTTCTGATTTTTATATGTTTTTGTATGGACGAACCCAAAACAAACCCACACCCAAAATTTTTTTGACCGAACCCATGAACCTGAACCCGAACCAGTACCAGAACCGGTAACTTAGCAATTCCATATCAAGGCACCATTCTTGTTGAAAACTTCCATCATCCTTGTTTCTAGGTGCTCATTTGGGATTACTCCAACACAAAAATGCGCCTGGCCTTTTTTAACTTGTTATTAAGCACCTAAGATGATCTTGAATCAAGACATTATTGTTTGAAGACTCCCTTACTCCAAGGTGACCTTACAACTTAAGATAGCCTCTTTACCCCTAGGCGCATATTGAGATTGTTTTGAACATGAATTGGCACCTAGACTTCTTAACCATTTTCTTTACCTTCCTTGTCATCAGATCATTGTAATTGTTTTCTAACACCTCTCCAAAGTCTGCCACCTTCAAGACTTATAGTTTCAAACTGATTCCTCCTTAGGCGCCAAAATGGGTGGTTTTGATGGAAAACAACTCCTAACTTCATAACTTGATTCAACATGCTTAATCAATTTTGGGGTCAAGATAGGTTGCTTCTTGGCAATTAAATAAGTTCAATCACTTGTCTTGACTTTGCAGGAGATCACTCTTCAATCAGATATTAGATGACCAACCTCATAATATTCCATCTCCAAGATGCCAAAAATGAGTGATTTTGATAAGAAAATGTGCCTTCACTTCAAAGATCTCCAATAAGGTCCTAACTCCTCAGGGCGCCCTTTGTTCATTAGTTGAATCTCTTTCCTACTCAAGGCGCATATTTGGGGTGTTACAGATGATAGTTGGTGCCTAGTCCATACTTAACCATTTTCTTTGTAGATTTTCGCTCATTGAGGCATGTTGAGTTCAAAACATCATTCTCTCATATAGATCCTCTCAATTTAACTCAAGGAATGCTCTATACCACCTTCCAAGCTCATTGACTAGCTATCTTTGAGATAACACTAACAAAACACCCTAAAATGACTAATCCTATGAAGAAAAATTGGGGGGTCCCCATCTGCAATGGGGTGATGTTTGATTTGGTCACAACAAGACAATGCAAGAAATCCATTCCATGAGTCTTCCTGAAATAATATTTTTTCCCTATTATGTACTACTCGTGAAAGCTATGGAATTATAACCTCTTGACCTTGGAGAGAAAATTTCCACATTGGTGAGCCTTTTGGTGGATTGTTAGTAGTAAATATTCTATCCCTATCAGTTGTATCTAAATATTTAGCTTGTAAGATGTGGGCTTTTTTTGCATTTGGTTTGAAATGCATATTCCAAGTTAGCTTTGTGCCTAAAAACAAATTTAGTTTAGAATGTTCATGAATGCCTACTCCACCAAATACTTTTGGTTTACAAATTTGTCCCAAGAGATAATATGTATCCTTTTCTTATTTGAACTCCCGTGCCAAGGGAATCTTCTTATATATTTTTCCACCTCTGAGAGGACCCTTGTGGTATTTTAAGGACATACATCATATAAGTCAGAATGGTTGAGGGACTTGCCTTTCCATGAATAAGTCTTATTTTTATTTGAAGGGGTAATATGTTGCCACATTTCCCTTTTATGAGCACTTGTGAATAGGGGAATACCTAAATATTTGCCTTTTAATGATCCTGATTTAAAGCCAAGGATTGTAGAAATCCTATGTTGTGTTTGCAAAGGCGTATTAAAGAAGAAAATCTTTGATTTACTTGCATTTACATTATGTCCCGATAAAGAACAGTAGGACTGAATTACTTTTTGAATAGCGACGATTTCAACTTTGGAAAATTTACTAAATAGCATTATATCATCTGCAAATAGAGAATGTGTTATTAGTTCAGAAAAAGAAGGGAATTTGGATACCCTCCCATTTCTTTTTCTCATTTTTTGCCTTAATAGTTCTATTGAGAGCTTCCCCCATGAGGATGAAAAGAAAGGGCGAGAAAGGATCTCCTTGTCACAATCCTTGTGTGGTGTTAAAGAAGTCTATGGGTTTACCGTTTACTAACATTGAGATTCTAACATTCTATATACAAGAAAAGATCCACTTTTACCATTCCTTGGAGAAACCAAATTTCTGAAGGACCTAGAAAAGAAAGTCCCAATTAACTCTGTCATATGGTTTTGTCATGTCTATTTTTAAAACCAGAACATCTAGCTTGTTTTCTTTAATAGAATGAAGTGTCTCATGTGTTCTAAGTGCTGCTTATGAAGTTTCACGACCTGGAACAAATCCACCTTGTTCTTTTAAAATTACTAAGGGGATAATAGTACTCAATCTCATAGCTATTTCTTTTGAGATGATTCTATAGATGACATTGCATAAGGAGATGAGCATGAAATCTCCAAATGTGGATAGGTTGCTCACCTTAGGAATTAGTGTTATAAAAGTAGTATTCATTTCTTTCCGTAATTCTTGTGCTTTCTTGCTTCTTCCACTGCTAATAAGATGTCACTATCAATGAAATTCTAGTATTTTTGGAAAAAGAGGGATGTGAGTTCCCATCAGGGCTTGGGGCTTTGTCCCCTAACATAGAAAAAGTAATAGATTCGAGTTCTTCCAGAGTGAAATTCTCCATCAATGCCATGTTTTGTTCCTCAGAGATTACCATTGTGATATTATTTAGTACTAAGAGTGGAGGGGGAGATAAATTCAGTTTATTTTCTGAGAACACCTGCTTGAAAAAAATTGTAGCTTCCCTTTGAATATTACTAGTGTCTAGTAATCGAGCTCCATTGCTTGATTTGATACTTGTTATAGAATTTGTATTCCTTTTGATTTAGGTGGATATATGGAAGAATTTGGTATTTTTGCCCCCTTATTTCAACTAGATTCCCTCGATTTTTGTCGCCAATAAATTCCTTCACTCAATAATATTTCTTGTAGCCCCTCTTTAAGTGTTTTCTCCCTAGAGAAACTTATGAGATTCATACCATCCTTAATAATTTGCCGAGTTAGGTCTGATTACTGTTTCTCAATCCTCTCTATCTTTAAAAATATCCTTAAAATGAAAGTGATTCAATTTCTTGATTTTATATGGTAGCCAACCATTTATGTGAATGAAAAAATCTATCGAGTGTCTCTGGTGTGAAAAATCTATTGCAGCTACTGATTATTAATTTCCTATCTTATAAGATTATTTGGCTGTCGAAAAATTAAATAATTTACAGCAAATATTAAATAATAACACAGCTGCAACTTCACGGAAAAATCACGGAGATAGAAAAATAAAATGAACACAATGTTTTAGACAAATTGTCCCTGGAAAAACCCCGAAGGGAAAACCAGTCAGCAGATATGAATTTTATTCAACTGCAGAAAATCAAGAGATACAAAATTGCTTGCCTCTTACTGGCAGAGCTCTGGAAATTTCTTTCCTGTAAATTCCCTTCCCTCAATTGTTCCTGCTGAAATTGCTCCGGCAATATTTTCCTTCTCCGGCAATTCCACTGCTCTCCAACGCTATCACTGTGCCCTTTGCTTTCACTGCAAATCAATTTGCTATCACCGCAAATTTATTTATTTGCTATCGCTGCAAATACTTCTCGGATCTGTGTTTTCCAAATGCCTATTGATCCTCTTTTATAATCCCCTCATTGGAAACCAATGGCCATGATTTAATTTTAATCAATGGCTAGGATTAATTAGACTCTAAACCCTAATATCTAGAAGTCTCTCGAGAAATCAATTATCTAGGTATGGAGATAATTATTCCAGCTGTGTTTCCAGCCTCGTAATCTCCACCCGAGACTAGAACACCTGTCCAAGCTACACAAAAATTAACACTCCCTCTTAGCGAGGAAGGTGTTCTGCATAACACCCAACTTACCTCTGAAGAAGATGAATTTTGCCTTCCCCAATGCCTTTGTCAAAATGTCTGCTACCTGCTGATCTGTAGGTATATACTGTAGCTGAACAACCCTCCGCTGTACACAATCCCTGATGAAATGATATCTGATGTCTATATGTTTAGACCTATCATGAAACACTGGATTCTCAGATAATCTGATGCAACTCTGATTATCACAGTGTATCACTGTAGTCTCAACCATCTGACCAAACAAGGCTACTAGCAACTTCCGAAGCCATATAGCCTCACACGTTGCCATGCTAGCTGCTATGTATTCTGCTTCTGCAGAACTCAGAGCCACGGACTTTTGCTTCCTGCTGTACCAAGAGACAACTCCTGATCCCAAACTAAAGCAGCACCCTGAAGTACTTTTCCTGTCCACCGCACTACCTGCCCAATCTGCATCAGTATAGCCTATCAACTTGATACCATCACCTTGAGCATATCTGATCCCATACTCAATTGTACCACGCAAATACCTCAACACATGCTTTGCCGCTATCCAATGCACTCTCTTCGGCTCAACCATGAACTGACTAAGAGAGTTTACTGCAAAGGATATATCTGGCCTAGTGTTGACCAAATACATGAGAGATCCAATCAACATCCTGTATAAGGTGGGGTCTACATCCTTTTCCTTGGATGTGTCTACCTTCTTCCAATTCGTGATCATAGGTGTAGACATGGCTCTGCAATCTTGCATCTCAAACCTCTTCAAGATTTCAATGCAGTATTTCCCTTGTCCAAGGAAAATCTCTCCATCTGTCTGCCACACTTTCATGCCTAGAAAGTAGTGCATAAGCCCCAAATCCTTCATCTCGAACTCTGTTGCAAGGTCCCTCTTGCACTCCTCTATAAGCCCCAGTGAACCTGTTAAAAACAAGTCGTCCACATATAGAACAAGAATAAGAATTTTACCCCCAACCACCAAGTAGTAGAGGTTAGCATCCGCCTCACTCTTCACAAAGCCTATTCCCTGCAAGTATCTATCAATGCGCTCATACCACGCCCTGGGAGCCTGCTTGAGTCCATACAAAGCTTTCTTCAATCTGCACACGTGGGTTTCGCTGCTGTGTGCTACAAAGCCCTCTGGTTGTTCTATGTATACCTCTTCTAACAATTCACCATTAAGAAATGCCGTCTTGACATCCATTTGATGGATCTGCCATCCCATATGCGCTGCAAGTGAGATTACGGCTCGTATAGAAGTATACCTGGCCACTGGAGCGAATGTCTCCTCATAGTCTATTCCCTCCTTTTGAGAGAACCCCTTGGCCATGAACCTTGCCTTGTATTTTTCGATGCTACCATCTGCACCATGCTTAATCTTATAGATCCAATGTGATCCAACCACTGCCCTATCTGTCGGTCTAGGCACAACCTCCCACACATCATTCTGCATTATTGAGGTATATTCCTCAACCATCGCATCTTGCCACACCTGTTGCTGTGCAGCCTCTTGATAGCTATAAGGCTCACTATCTACCAACTGACTAACCAATGCCACATAGTCATTATACCTAGCTGGTTGTTTCTGCTGTCTATTACTCGTCCTAGGAGATCCCACAAACTTCTGAGTATCCTTATGTGTCTGTTGAACCTCACGGTTCCTCCTGTCAACTATAGAGGATGAAATATCAAACTCCATATCTTCTTGATGCATCTCTTGGATTTGCTGTATCTGTTGCTCCATACTCTGCGAACTCTCAGCACCTGAGCCTGTGCTTGTTCTAGTAACTGTACTCATGCTTCGCTGCCCCTGTTCTGGTTGAACAATCCTTGGAGCTTCTATTGGCTTCTCATTCTGATCATCTGCTGGCAAATCTCTGGACCTCCTATATGCCTTGTCCTCCATGAATTTGACATCACGCCTGACTATAATCCTCTTGGTCCCTGGAATAAATATCCGATATGCCTTTGAGGTCTCGCTGTACCCCACAAAGTACCCTCTCTCTGCAGTCTGATCTAACTTGGAACGTGTAGCCCCTGGAATGTGACAAAATGCCAAACTCCCAAATATCCTGAAGTGACTAACATCTGGCTTCTTCCCTGAGAATGCCTCCTCTGGTGTCATCTTGCCCAATACCTTATGTGGAACCCTGTTCTGTATATATACTACTGTACTGCATGCTTCTGCCCATAAGTATCGTGGCATATCTTGGTCATACAACATAGCCCTTGCTGCCTCCGATATAGAATGATTCTTCCTCTCAGCAACCCCATTCTGCTGCGGGTTGTAAGGAACGGTCCACTCTCTCTTGATTCCTTCCCTGGTACAGAACTCCTGGAACTCTTTCCCTTTGTACTCGCCTCCATTGTCTAACTGAAGAACCTTTACTTTCCTGCCTGTCGAATTCTCCACAAGAGCTTTGAACTCCTGGAAGTGACTGAAGACCTCATCCTTGGTCTTCAAGAAGTATATCCAGGTCTTCCTGGAGAAATCATCAATAAAAGTAACAAAGTACTCATATCCTCTGAGAGACTTCGTTGACATTGGTCCACATATATCTGAATGTACTAGATCAAGAACCCCCTTGGATCTGGTGTCACTCCTTGGAAAAGCTGCTTTCACAAACTTCCCCAATACACATCCCTTACATACATCATCATGCTCTGTGCTCACGTCTGGAACACCTGTCACTGTCTCACGAAGCAATTTAAGTGCTCCATGATGTATATGGCCCATCCTTCTATGCCATAGCTCTCCTTGATCTCTAGGATTACTGCTGCTCACTAGTGCCTTAGGAGTATCAAACTGCAACCTATAAAGTCGGCCGCTCCTAACTCCAATAGCTATGGGTGATTTCCAATCCTTATGCTTGATTAAAACATGCGCCCCTCTAAAGAGTACATTGTAGCCTTTATCCTGAAGGACAGATACGGAAATTAGATTCATGCCCAAGCCTGGCACATACAACACATCATGAATCGAAATAGGCTTGCCATTCTCCCTCTGAAATAGAACAGTCCCTCTCCCAACTGGATTGCACTTGGACTTGTTCCCCATCTGAATCTGGAATCTGATGTCCTCCTCCTTGTATCTGGAGAAGTACTCCCTAACTCCTGTCATATGAAATGACGCCCCACTGTCTATATACCAAACACCCTGTGAGGTTGAGCTAGTCAGGCAAGCTATGAGTGCAAACTCATCCTCCATTTTACTAGAAAGCTCATCTACACTTGCTGAAGCTGCCGTCTGCTTCTTGCCCTTCTTTTCATTTTTCTTCCTTTGTGGGCAATCGCTGACATAGTGGCCGAACTCGTGACAGCCATAGCATTTGATCTTAGATAAGTCCTTCTTCTCACTTTTTGAATTTGATCCTTTGCCAGACCCCTTCTTTGCTTTCCCTTTTCCTGCTAGGGCAACGTTTTCCTGTTCCACCTCACTTTTCTGACTATTACTGCTGGTTTCATTGACAAGACTTAGTCTAAGCTCCTCCTGAGTGAAGTCACTCCATAGTCGATCCCAACTCGGTAAGGTGTCTCGTCCATTAATAACTTGAACAAAGACATCCCACTGCTTAGTAAACCCATTCAGGGCTATTCGTACTAGCTCATCATCCTTTGGTTTGTCTCCAACAGCTGCTAATTCATCCTTGACAAGTCTAAGTCTGGTGAGGTAACTTGTGACGTCTTCTCCCTTATTCATCCGGGTATTCCTTAACTTTTCTCTGAGAATCAGCTTTCGGTTAAGGGTAGCATTCTGGTACAGATTCATAATGGCATCCCACATCGTCTTTGCTATATCTAACTCTGCAATATGCAGAACAATATGATCCTTAACACCGTCAAGAATCAGCCTCCTTGCCTTGGCATCTTCCTTCTTATATGCTACGAGCTGTGTTGCGTCTGTAGGTACAGGTACAACAGTGGTCACATAATCCTTGATACCATTCTCTTCCAGCAATAAAGAAATTCTGGCTTTCCAGACACCAAAATTTGAGGCTCCATCCAATCTGTCCTGATCTCTTAAACCTGCTGAGGCCATCTCAAAAGAAAATAATAATTTGAAGAGGTCAAACTGGGTTTTATAAACCCTAGATTATTTTTCCTTTCTCCCTGTGCCTGTTCTGCACTCAGATCTGCTCTGATACCATGTGAAAAATCTATTGCAGCTACTGATTATTAATTTCCTATCTTATAAGATTATTTGGCTGCCGAAAAATTAAATAATTTACAGCAAATATTAAATAATAACACAGCTGCAACTTCACGGAAAAATCACGGAGATAGAAAAATAAAATGAACACAATGTTTTGGACAAATTGTCCCTGGAAAAACCCCGAAGGGAAAACCAATCAGCAGATATGAATTTTATTCAACTGCAGAAAATCAAGAGATACAAAATTGCTTGCCTCTTACTGGCAGAGCTCTAGAAATTTCTTTCCTGTAAATTCCCTTCCCTCAATTGTTCCTGCTGAAATTGCTCCGGCAATATTTTCCTTCTCCGGCAATTCCACTGCTCTCCAACGCTATCACTGCGCCCTTTGCTTTCACTGCAAATCAATTTGCTATCACCGTAAATTTATTTATTTGCTATCGCTGCAAATACTTCTCGGATCTGTGTTTTCCAAATGCCTATTGATCCTCTTTTATAATCCCCTCATTGGAAACCAATGGCCATGATTTAATTTTAATCAATGGCTAGGATTAATTAGACTCTAAACCCTAATATCTAGAAGTCTCTCGAGAAATCAATTATCTAGGTATGGAGATAATTATTCCAGCTGTGTTTCTAGCCTCGTAATCTCCACCCGAGACTAGAACACCTGTCCAAGCTACACAAAAATTAACATCTGGTATATTGGTAAAACGTAGCCTTCAAATTGTCCATGTAAACCTTCCATTTTTTTGGAATACAGTCAAATAAGTTATTGCTAAAGATGAACTCGCTGAAATCTTCCACCGCCTTGGTAGGTGGAATGATACCTCCAATTTTCTGTTCCTTCTCTGCTATTGCATTGAAGTTTCCTAGGACTAGTATAACCTTTCTTCTTTTAAAGATGCTAATATTAAGCCGATTGAATTCCAGAGTTGTTTTTTCTGATCTGAGTTGGTTGGTCCATATACATTGCTTATCTAGAAATCTAGTTGTAAAGGTGTGTAAACCACATTGAGAACCATATATTTGTCCCCTGTTGATATAAGATTAGCTATAATAGTTTTCCTATTCCATAACATAGCCATTCCTCCAGCTGTACCCTTAGCCATCACCACTGAAGAGTGCCAGTAAGCCCAATTTTGAAAGATAGAGAGACCGTGTTCCTTTGACACTTTTGTTTCCTATAACAATACAATATCACCTTTTAAAATTTGTAGATGACGATCCTTGCAGATATACCAGTTTTGCGGGTGAAGCTTGCGAAATCGGCACTCTAGGATGTAACACCAGCTAATTCGCAGGAGCAAGAATAGGGTTCATTAGTGGCATGTGATGTGCCAATGCTTGATTGATTCCTTGAATCTGATTTGGCATTACCGCATGCCCCATATGATTGAGCGGCCCCTGTGTGTTCATGCCTAAGTCATTATTCACTTTGACAGCTTCCGCATATGCCCCTATTAAACTACTAGGTGGTGCTCTTTCTCTCTTCACGAACATAGAGGTTAAATGGTCCAAAGCTGCATAATAAATCTCCATTGCCATTGCATCATTGATATCATATGGACTCTACAATCTTGAATAAGCCTTGTGGAACCTGTGATTGAAAGCAGTGATAGGCTCATGTTCCTGTCTTCTCACTTCAATAAACTGCTTATAGAGTTCTGCTGGGGTGATAGGAATTCTGAATTTTTCCAAGAAAGCATCTTTCATTTGTTGCCAACTAGTGATAGACCCAGCAGGTAGATTGACATACCAAAAGGTAGCATCACCTTCAAGTGAGTAGGGAAATAGCCTGTAGGCTACATCTTCATGTGCGATCCTACAGTTTACTAGGGCATCTTTAAAGATCTTGATGTGTTCCTCTACTGTCCTATTTGCATCGTTGATGTGGAATTTAGAGCAGAAGTGTTCAGCATTCTTGGGCATATCATTGTAGTTCGCGAAAGCTCCAAGAGGAGACATTTTCCAAAGGCCAGGCTATCGCTGGAATGTTTGCCATTGGAAGTGGACCTGCTTGAGTAGTTCCTGGCTGAAATGGAGTCACTTGGATGGTTGTTTGCGTGCTACTTGATTGAGTAACTCCTTGAGTTTGATTTTGTGGAGGTGGAGTTTGAAACAAATTTGAGATATCTCCTCCACTTGGAGACCTTGACTTGATGAAGCCGCTTTCTTCCCTTTCCTTGACTTAGGAAGAAATTCCAACTCTGTCAACTCTTTGGATGCCCCTGGTGTAGACCTTAGAATTATCTAATGCCTTTCTGGTGAAAAGGAAATGATTCAATCTAGTGTGTTCTTCTTTCATGAATCCTTGAAATGAAACAACTTGCTATGTAGGCCCCCCTTCTAGCGCCAAAAATGTTGATGATTGTTTTTAGACAAGTAAACAATAGAGTAAAACACTAAGTCTCTCACTCTCTCTTGAATAAAGCTCTTCAAAGGCTAAGCTAAGTGATCCAGTGAAGTAACTTCAAGGTTCCTTTTCTTATGATTCGTGATGGGTTTACTCAGTGACTTGATGTGATATTGCTAATTATCACAAAGGGACTTACACAATTGTTCAAACAACTTAATTGATTCACTTACAAGAGGCAAACACTCAGAATTTCTAAGTACTATAACTATGAACGTATGATATAGCAATAAGGTTCTTGATCCCAATTCCTAACAATGATGAATAAAAAAGTGAAAAAAGGTGAGGGTTTAGGAAAACTATTCTAATCTTAGATGTAAGAAACGATTACTGATACGGTGAAATCAACCAACTCTGCTTTGCCAAGTTAAACTACACAAGGTTGATGCAATCTTCTAGGGTAATACAAGATATTCAAATCACTTATGTTCATGAATGTTCAACAAACAATGAATGGCTAGGATCATTTCATATAGCCAAGGGCTTAGATCATGACACCTCACAGGTAGTTACAACAACTTGCTATTTTTAGTACAAAAGAGAGGCAATGAAGGGACATTTTCCAATGTGATAAGGATAAGATGAAATCATTTAAAGCATCTTCCACATAGGCGTCCCTTTGGCTTTTTTTATTAAATAATACACTGAATGTAGTCATATGATGTGGCTGATTATGATTGGATGATGATGTGTACTCGCCACATAGGTGCCACTTCAGCATGTTCCCAAATTATATCATCTTTGTGATGTCTTCAATATGATTGCTTGAACTTGTATGCTTGGGAATGTATCTTCAATGATCTTGTCTCGTTCATTCTTCTTACAAACTGGATGAGTACATGTTGCTTCACTTGATTAACTTCGTGATGTTTCTCCTTCTTCTTGCAGGTAAGTTGATGATCTTCTTAAATGATACTTCATGTAGAGTAGTAGGAGATGATGATGACATGAAGTAGAATAGGAGATTCTTTGATACTTGAAGAATGAGGAGGAACTTGAAACTGAATGGATGAATGCCTTTGAACATGGTGCAACTGATGAAGTATACTTGAACTTGATGTGATCTTTTAGAGTGGTGTTTCCTCTGCAACTTGATGATGATCTTGAAGTGATCTCCAAAGGTGGCTAGCATGATGCTTCTTCTTGCAATGACAATTTCTTGACTTCACTCCTTGGATGAAGGTGACCCTAGGCTTCTCACTTGAAGGTGACTCCTTGAACAACTCCTTAGCTTTGTTAATGTTCCTATAAGACAAGAGAAAACAATATTAATCACTTTGTAACACAAAAATCACTTTAAACATGTAATAATCCCACTTCAAACTTAGGCGCATATATAGGTGAAAAGAGGAGGAAAGAGCACCAAACACAAGTTAGTCCCACATTCATGACTTTAAATGATTTCAAACAATTGTAAGGGCTTAAAGAAGTCAATCTCACTTAAGAGGTTCATTCAAAAGGTGTCTTTCAATGCAATTTCTTCCTTAGGCGCCAAAATGAGGTGATATAGACTAGAAAGGGCGCCTTGACTTCATTGAGACTAACTCTTTGATGTTTAAGGGTTTCACCTTATACTTAAACTCTTAGGGGACATCCTTGTTTTTGGGCGCCTAAACTTGATGATTCCAAACCTCCTTGATTACTAGGCGCACTCTAAGGTCTTCTTGGGCATGAATTTGCCCCTAAGGTTGTAATAAGTGTTTCTTTCACTTTTATATGTTCAAAAGATTATAGATGTTCCTAAGGACTTCTTCCAAGTCACAGACTTGTGAATTCAAGTTGATTTCCCTTTGGGCGCCATCTTCCATTGACTTAGAAACTTCCTTCATGCTAAGGCGCTAAAACTAGGATGATATCAGTTAGGGCGCAATTCTTATTGAGTTTGGACTTTGTTTTACATCAAGGCGCCCAACATGGTGGCTATACATACAAAATGCGCCTAACACTTGTAACTTGATACTTCTTCTCCCTCAACTTCACATTCCTCATTAAGGCGCCATCTATCATTCAAGGTGCCCAAAAATGGCAGGAGCAACAAGGAATAGGCACCTAAAATCATTCACTTCAACTCAAGGTGCTAGCTGATGATCATTTGAACATGAAAAAGGCGCCTAACACTCCTGAATCATTCCTTTGTCGAATTCTTTGATGTTTAAGGTCTTTCATGTCAATTTCAATCAAGGCGCCATCTTTTGGAGTGGTTGAAAGTTGATTTTCCTCTAGGCGCACATATGAATCTCAATCTTAGGCGCAAAAATGATGTTTGTAGAGGTGAAAAAACGTGCCTAGCCTCCTAGAGTGAATTTGTGCCTAGAAGTGGAAGTCTCCGAGGATAGGTATATTGAAAAATATATTTAAGTATAAGTTGGATACTTTAAATATTTTTCAATATACCTTTCAAGATTTTTGAGATAGGTCTCAGATCCACCGGATTTAACATGTAGATTATAGAATTTGGAAGATCCACCAGATTCCAGACTTAGCCAATTTTTCAGGATTTCAGGATTTCAGGCTACCAGACTTAGTCATTTTCAGGATCTCAAACATACATCAGGGATTTCATACTCTTTCTTCCTAAGGCGCAACTTGGAGTTAGTTTAAACATCTCTTTCATGCCAAGGTGCCAAAATGAGGTAGTCTAATGCATGAAGGGTGCCTAGACTTGAATTTGCTCATTCTTGACATCTTTAAGGCTCTTCAACACTTGATTATACCCCTGTGAGACCACCTCATCCTTAGGCGCTATCTATCATCGATTTAAACTTCATCCCACATCAAGGCACCCAAAAATGGTGGATACACATGCAGAATGTGCCTAGACTTGAAGGATGAATTGGCGCCTAACTTAAGTTGTCTTATTTTGTCCAATTTTCAATGCCTAAAGCCTTTTGGCAACTTTTTCCATCAAGATGCCTTGATCTTCACTTCTCCTTGCTCAAGGCACAATTTTGAGTTTGTTTGAATGATGAAAGGCGCCCTTTGCTCTAGGCAGAATTTTGAAGTTGTGCAAGTTGGAGAAATGCACCTATGATCCCAGAGCAAATTCGTGCCCAGAACTGAAAGTCCCCGAGGTAAGGTATATTGAAAAATATATTTGAGTATAAGTTGAGATAGGTCTCAGATCCACCGGATTTAACATGCAGATTCTAGAGTTTTGAGGATCCACCAAATTTCAGACTTAGCCAATTTTCAGGATCTTCAGGATCAGGATACCAGAATTAGTCATTTTCAGGATCTCAAACATCAGGATCAGGTCATCAGGGGACTACAGGACTCAAACACCACTGACTTCTTCATGAAATAGCTCTAAGACATCATCAAAACTTCATGCAAAGCATCAAAACTCAAAAAAAAGGGGGGTCCTCCCCATTTGCAATGGGGCGATGTGTGATTAGGGCACAACAGAGCCCTTATATAGGCTTCAAAATACATGAATGGCCAAGATCGATTGGCGAAGCCAATGGACCAAATTATGCCACCTAAGCAGGTGGTTACAACAAACTACTATTTTTAGCATATAAAAGAGGGAACAAAGGCACATTTCCCAAGATGATAAGGATGACACATCATATCCTATGAGGAATCTCCATGTGAATATCCTTCACTGGTACTATGAAATTCAATGAACCTAGACACCACCCATTTGACATCATCAAAAGGTATACTTGGCATATTTCTAATAGTTCCTTCTGCTTCAAGTACATCAACTGTATAAGCGCCAAGTGTCTTCTCCCAATCAGTCATTTGAGTTTTGTTGGCACCTAGGTGGATGACAAGTAAAAATATGCTATCAAGTCTTTCATCAGAAATATCATCCTCTTGAAAGTAGAATGCTTGAACTTGTTCCTTCATGTGATCAATAGTCATCTCTCCAAAAGGATTACATATCTTCATCAATGATGCATGTATACCATCCTGTATATTTTGAATTACACTTCTTACTCTTGACATGTCTGTTTCAACTCTATCAAGTAGCTGACCTTTGTTGCGAAAGCAATAATACCAGGAAGATAAATCATATGTTGCTCCTTCTTCGATCACCTTAGCACGCATCAACTCATCAACTGAAGCTCCCATCAAACTCTTCAAATGTGGCATATATTGTTCTTTGATGGCTCTGAACTCAGCACAAGCTGTCAATAATGCAAGTACTCTTTCCTTAAGCTGACTAACCTTATCATATACTTGATTGATATCTTCAAGATGCTCATTTGTTGTTTCTCTTGACCTCTTCATCTAATCCTTCAACTTATGAGATGAGGATCTCAATTCCTCAAGGTGTACAACTGTTTCTGGAGGAAGAATGGGTGGAGGTGTAGAAACTCTTTCTCGTTGACGGATAGAATGCATTAAGTGCTGAATATATTGCTCCAATGCTTGACATCTCTGCTCAGCCTTTACCCTTCCTTTTGTTTCCTGTCTTATCATATCTCTAGCATTATCAACTAAATCTTGAAGCTCTTCCTCTACTTGTGCTGCAGTCAAAGGACCCAAATCAATTGTATTGATGTCATAGTCTTCAAGTATAATGTCTTCTATATTCTTCTCAACTGTTGGAACAACTACGTGAACCTTTCTTGTACCAGTTTCATCCTTAGTTATCTTTGAAAGAGTTGTTGCTTTCCTCTTCGGCCTTTCTGTTGAGATATCAATAAGCAATTCCTCAACTGGAATAGGGTGATAATCTTCTACTTCACAACTTTCTTTAATTCTTTCTTGTAACCATTCCGACAAGGATGAAAGATCCTCTGGCCTTTGAACTTGCCTCTCCTGTACAGGGAATGTCTCCTCTTCAGCTCCATCTTGATCATTAATGTTACCTTCATCAATTATTTCAGTATCATGTGGACTTGAAGGTACTTCTTCAAATGGAACATCTTGGACTTCATTTTCAACTTCATGCACAACTATATCTTGATTCATTGGAGTACTTGTTGGCTGTCTGGATGAAGCAGTCTCAATACTTATCCTCTTTCTTTTCTGAGTTGATTCACCCTATGTACATTCAGGTTGCCTCCTTTTCCTTACTTGATTTGAATCTTTTTCAGTCCCTTTACCTCATGAATCTCTGTCAGATGCATTATGTTGTACTTGTTGCTCAACTTCTCCCATCTTTATGTAGGTAAGCTTCTTTCCTTCATCTATTAATGCTTGTACTTGGTCTTTTGCATGCTCCTTAGTGATGGCAATGACTGGTTTTATCAACTCCTCATCATATGTTCTTTCTCTTTCAACCAATCAATGGTATATGGCAGATTCTGCACCTTGTTATACTCATCCTCTGAAAGAGTCATGTCATCATCTAACTGATTAGGAATCTTCAACACTTTTGTAGACCTCACTAGATCTCATCTCAACCTTAAACATTTTTGCATCCTTATATCATCATCATCAATGTCATTTGCCCAATGATCTTCAAGTTGCTCTATATGTTGATAGGTAGGATATAACTGCTTAATTGCTCCATGTGGGTCAAAGTTCTCCTTCCTGGAATCATGAAGATGTAGATGATATTCTTGAAGCTCAATCTCAGAGTGCTCGGCTGCTTGTAATGATGGACATGAATAATATCTCTGAAGCTTTAGAGGGAATTGAACCCCGGCATTCTTCCTTGTCCTCTGCATCTTATGGAATTCCAACAATTGTCTTGATACTTCTAATATCACCATCCTATTAGTAGGATACCTTGGCAATCTGTATGGATAGGATGTGAAGCCCTGAATTCTGATATAGATGAACTTATCATATTGAATATAGTATCTTCCATATTGTTCAATGAAGGCCCTAGCAGCACCTGTCAATCTCCTATGCAACTCTCCTCGCAGTCTCCTTACTATATACATGCAAATGCATCATTGAATCTCTTGTAATGGTTGATGTTCTTTAGATGAAGCTGTGTATAACATTGGTGTGATAGGATTTGATTGGACTTGATACCTACTTCTCCTTCAGAAGTTAATCCCTTGTAGACCACTTTCCTCGCCAGTATGTAGACAAGATAGGAAGTCATATAGAAGGACCTTGACTCATGAAAATTTTCAAATCGCTCATCAAGGCAATGACTTATAAGCCCAGCCCAATCAATCATCTTATTCTTTGTTAAAACATGATCAAAATATGTATACATCCATCCTTCAAAAGTTGATGATTGAGACCTACCTGTCACTCTATTAAAAAACATGATGAAGTAACTTATCTCTTGCTTGAAATCTGCCTTGTGGAACTTCAGATTTTTGGGATTGTATATCTTTGTTGAGGGATCTCTCATCCACTTCTTTCTCACTTCTTGCATGTATTTCTTGGAATTGCCTTGAAATATCTGTTGTGCAATTGTAGGACAAATGAACACCGTCTTTCGGTTCGGAATATTGAAGATCTATTGAATAGCTTCTCATTGTAGATAAGCCAAAATGGTTCCATCCTTAGGCATGATTTGCCTTCTTTCTCCATCATAGCGTTGAGCACATTTCAACACCAATTCAGTACTAGGTAAGGCAGGCAGGAAACAAACTGCTTGTATGATACCACTCTTCGCAATAGCCTTGATCTCTTCATACCTTGTAGGTGCAAGCAAGAAATCCTTTATCTCCTCTAGGTTGACATGTCCCATGTTGGTGTCTCCTATATTACTCCAATGTGTCTCAATCTTGGAGTCGGGTATGGTTGACTTGGCATCCATCTTGATTATCACTTGATGCTCCTTCTGTTGGAACAATGCAGATAACTGAGAGGGGGGGTGAATAATTTATTTTATAACTTTTCTCTTTCTTGCTTTCTTTTCTTATCTTAACATTTAGTGCTTTATTAAAACATGGAAGCAAAGACAACCATAAGAACTAAAAATGAAATCAACACATAACACAATGATTTTTACGTGGAAACCCTGTTAAGGGAAAAACCACAGGGTGACTAACCCAAGATTGTTTTCTCTATTAAAAGAATAAGGAGTACAAATTTGGCACTTGCCAATTAGGGCTCACTGCCCGAGTACACTGCTCACAAGAGGTCCACTGCCTACAAGAGACTCACTGTCTACAAATGCTTACAAATTGTACTAATGAGTTTGAACTAATGAACAACATCCACATATGCAAGAGTTTAGTTCTGGTTAGGCTCAGTATACTGATCTAGCACATTTCATTCTTCCTCGGTGTAGTATCTCTCCTTTGTCACATTCCGGGCTTGGAGTACTATCTTTTCACTTCCTTCTGCTCTTCTTTGCACTTCCTTTATTCACACATTCATCACACACACTTACATGCTGGAATCCATCAGGTATATATATCCGCATCAAGGATTTTCATCAACTTTCTAGTCGGCAACAAGAACACTCAAGATATTTGCAAGTTATTGATCTGTCGGCTGAATCCATGCTTGATTTGTGATGCGTATCAAAAGCTTAAGCATAGAAGTCATTAATCATGTCGACCAACAATGTAAAATGCCATAAATTGCTTGATCAACACCTTTTGCACATCCGGATTGAAGTCTGATACTCTGCTAGTCAATTCTTCCTCTGTCTGCTCTGCCTGACTAGAACCCAACACTCAGATGCTCATATCTTTTTCATGCTTTATCACCGGAGGCTAAATCTCTGGGATATAATAGTCATGATACCCCTCTTGACTTGTCCAAGTCCGCAACTTACTGAGTTACACCATCTAAGAGATCTAGACCTGATTGTCGGACCTTGTTACATACTCTGTTCTTGTTCACCGTAGCAAAACAATCTTCAATCTGACTTTTGGTATAAGCATATTATGTACTGCGGATGTGTGGGATAGACTTTGTTGCCATCAATGACAACACTTATGAAGCCAGACAGTGTCTCTTGCCAACACCTTCACAGTCATGCCCATCTACATATAAGACAACACCTCTATTAGAGACTTGAAATGATAAAATTATCTCTATAAGACTGATTTTGCATGATGAAGTTATGAAAATATGAAAATAAAAGGCAATTTTATAACTTAAATGCAGCTAGAACACACCTTATGACAATTTTTAGACTAATCTAATGCATATTTCTGTAGAAAATGATGAAAAATCAGCTTTAAACAACAAAAATCAGACCACCACAATTACAGATCTGCTATAAAAAAATGCTGCTCTTCTCCTCTCAAATTTGCTCCTAGGGTGAATTGCAAATGAATGATGATGAAATGAGAAGGGCACTTAGGTTTAAATAGGCAATTTGTCTTGGTGAATGGGCTGGTCGGCCAAGTTGGGTCGGCCATTTCAGGCACTTATTACATTTTGTTTTTTGAAATTTCAAAATTTAAAACCCTCTTATATTTAGGCACCAAAAATGGGGGATTTAATGCATGTAGGGCGCCTTGTTTTGGAGGTCTTTATTACTGTTTTGAAACATGTTTTAAAACTCCAAACATCCAATGATCTCTAGGCGTTGATTTTAGGTGAAATAGGCTGAAATGGGCGCCTTATCTTAGACATATATCTCTTAAACTTGGGCGTTGATATTGGTGTTAATAAACTGAAATGAGTGCCTAGTTTGCACTAAGCTTATTGCTTACCATCTATTGATTTAATCTTCAAACTTACAATGCTTGAAATCTTCCCTACCTTAGGCGCCAATGGGGCAGCTTTGAATGTTGTTTTTCCCTAACCTTGACATAGGCGCACCTTCATGATGCTTAAGTTATAGATTGGCACCTATCATCCTTCATGCTTCCAAGTGTGACTTTGATGTCTTAAAGTGCAACTTTGCCAATGTCATTGATGATTTCTCAAGGCTTCACCTTAGGCGCCCACTTGAGGTTGTACATATGATCATATGCGCCTAGGCTCATGACACTTGAGATCTATGG
The DNA here is from genome assembly GCA_027924645.1 of Cunninghamia lanceolata. Lineage (NCBI taxonomy): Eukaryota > Viridiplantae > Streptophyta > Pinopsida > Cupressales > Cupressaceae > Cunninghamia > Cunninghamia lanceolata. The sequence goes on from BSBN01000602.1 coordinate 10,307,028, forward strand.
AGAATCACTTTTAAGGTTTCATTTTTAACTTGTTGAGGTTCAATAGAGGTGTCTTAATCCTTACTCCTTCAAATTGCTTGATGCATGCCTCTTTGATTCTAGGTGCTCAAACTCACTTCAACAACCAACCTTCCTCCTAGGTGCCAAAAATGACTAAAACAACAAGGAATTACGCCTAGCATAGATAAGGTGTTTACTTCCTAAATTTCATGAATTCATGACTTGCATAGGCTCTTACGAACTTCAATGCCTCCATGATTGATGGATTCTAACATAGTTTTTCTCTAGGCGCCCAAAATAGACTCATCAATGGTTGAAATGCACCTAGTTCAAAAGGTAAACTTGGAGGCTCAATCGATCTAGGTGACTTCAAGGGAAGCATTACTACTCAGGACACTATCTTTTATACCCATTCAATATCAAGGTGCCATTCTTGTTGAAAACTTCCATCATCCTTGTTTCTAGGCGCTCATTTGGGATTACTCCAACACAAAAATGTGCCTGGCCTTTTTTAACTTGTTATTAAGCATCTAAGATGATCTTGAATTAAGACATTGTTGTTTGAAGACTCCCTTAGTCCAAGGTGACATTACAACTTAAGATTCTTAGTCTCTTTACCCCTAGGCGCATATTGAGGTTGTTTTGAACATGAATTGGCGCCTAGACTTCTTAACCATTTTCTTTACCTTCCTTGTCATCAGATCATTGTAATTGTTTTCTAACACCTCTCCAAAGTCTGCCACCTTCAAGACTTATAGTTTCAAACTGATTTCTCCTTAGGTGCCAAAATACGTGGTTTTGATGGAAAACAACGCCTAACTTCATAACTTGATTCAACATGCTTAATCATTTTTGGGGTCAAGATAGGTTGCTTCTTGGCAATTAAATAAGTTCAATCCCTTGTCTTGACTTTGCAGGGGATCACTCTTCAATCAGATATTAGATCACCAACCTCATGACATTCCATCTCCAAGACACCAAAAATGAGTGATTTTGATAAGAAAATGCACCTTCACTTCAAAGATCTCCAATAAGGTCCTAACTTCTCAGGGTGCCCTTTGTTCATTAGTTGAATCTCTTCCCTACTCAAGGTGCATATTTGGGGTGTTACAGATGATAGTTGGTGCCTAGTCCATATTTAACCATTTTCTTTGTAGATTTTCACTCATTAGGCATGTTGAGTTCAAAACATCATTCTCACATACAGATCCTCTCAATTTAACCCAAGGAATGCTCTATACCACCTTCCAAGCTCATTGACTGGGTATCTTTGAAATAACACTAACAAAACACCCTAAAAATACTAATCCTATGAAGAAAAACTGGGGGGTCCCCATCTGCAATGGAGTGATGTGTGATTTGGTCACAATAAGACAATGCAAGAAATCCATTCCATGAGTCTTCCTGAAATAATATTTTTTCCCTATTATGTACTACTCGTGAAAGCTGTGGGATTATAACCTCTCGACCTTGGAGAATAAATTTCCACATTGGTGAGCCTTTTAGTGGATTGTTAGTAGTAAATATTCTATCCCTATCAGTTGTATCTAAATATTTAGCTTGTAAGATGTGGTATTTTTTGGCATTTGGTTTGAAATGCAAATTCCAAGTTAGCTTTGTGCCTAAAGAAAAATTTAGTTTAGAATGTTCGTGAATGCCTACTCCACCAAATACTTTTGGTTTACAAATTTGTCCCAAAAGATAAGATGTATCCTTTTTTTATTTGAACTCCCCTGCCAAGGGAATCTTCTTATATATTTTTCCACCTCTGAGAGGACCCTTGTGGTATTTTAAGGACATACATCATATAAGTCAGAATGGTTGAGGGACCTACCTTTCCATGAACAAGTCTTATTTTTATTTCAAGGGGTAATATGTTGCCACATTTCCCTTTTATGAGCACTTGTGAATAGGGGAATACCTAAATATTTGCCTTTTACTGATCTTGATTTAAAGCCAAGGATTGTAGAAATCCTATGTTGTGTTTGCAAAGGCGTATTAAAGAAGAAAATCTTTGATTTACTTGCATTTACATTCTGTCCCTATAAAGAACAGTAGGACTGAATTACTTTTTGAATCGCGATGACTTCAACTTTGGATGATTTACTAAATAGCATTATGTCATCTGTAAATAGGGAATTTAGATACCCTCCCATTTCTTTTTCTCATTTTTTGCCTTAATAGTTCTATTGAGAGCTTCCCCCATGAGGATGAAAAGAAAGGGCAAGAAAGGATCTCCTTGTCACAAGCCTTGTGTGGTGTTAAAGAAGTCTATGGGTTTACCATTTACTAATGTTGAGAATCTGACATTCTAGATACAAGAAAAGATCCACTTTTACCATTCCTTGGAGAAACCAAATTTCTGAAGAACCTAGAAAAGAAAGTCCCAATTAACTCTGTCATATGGTTTTGTCATGTCTAATTTTAAACCCATAACATCTAGCTTGTTTTCTTTAATAGAATGAAGTGTCTCGTGTGTTATAAGTGCTCCTTATGAAGTTTCATGACCTGGAACAAATCCACCTTGTTCTTTTAAAATTACTAAGGGGATAATAGTACTCAATCTCATAGCTATTTCTTTTGAGATGATTCTATAGATGACATTGCATAAGGAGATGGGCACGAAATCTCTAAATGTGGATAGGTTGCTCACCTTAGGAATTAGTGTTATAAAAGTAGTATTCATTTCTTTTTGTAAATTCTTGTGCTTTTTTGCTTCTTCCACTACTAATAAGATGTCACTATTAATGAAATTCTAGTATTTTTTGGAAAAAGAGGGCTGTGAACCCATCAGGGCTTGGGGCATTGTCCCCTAACATTGAAAAAGTAATAGATTCGAGTTCTTCCAGAGTGAAATTCTCCATCAATGCCATGTTTTGTTCCTCAAAGGTTACCATTGTGATATTATTTAGTACTAAGAGTGGAGGGGGAGATAAATTGGGTTTATTTTTTGAGAACACCTGCTTGAAAAAAATTGTAGCTTCCCTTTGAGTATTACTAGTGTCTAGCAATCGAGCTCCATTGCTTGATTTGATAAATTGTAGCTTCCCTTTGAATATTACTAGTGTCTAGTAATCGAGCTCCATTGCTTGATTTGATACTTGTTATAGAATTTGTATTGCTTTTGATTTAGGTGGATATATGGAAGAATTTGGTATTTGTGCCCCCTTATTTCAACTAGATTCCCTCGATTTTTGTCGCCAATAAATTCCTTCACTCAATAATATTTATTGTAGCCCCTTTTTAAGTGTTTTCTCCCTAGAGAAACTTATGAGATTCATACCATCCTTAATAATTTTCTGAGTTAGGTCTGATAACTGTTTCTCAATCCTCTCTATCTTTAAAAATATCCTTAAAATGAAAGTGATTCAATTTCTTGATTTTATATGGTAGCCAACCATTTATGTGAATGAAAAAATCTATCGAGTGTCTCTGGTATATTGGTAAAATGTAGCCTTCAAATTGTCCATGTAAACCTTCCATTTTTTTGGAATACAGTCAAATAAGTTATTGCTAAAGATGAACTTGCTGAAATCTTTCACCGCCTTGGTAGGTGGAATGATACCTCCAGTTTTCTGTTCCTTCTCTGCTGTTGCATTGATGTTGCCTAGGACAAGTATAACCTTTCTTCTTTTAAAGATGCTAATATTAAGTCGATTGAATTCCAGAGTTGTTTTTTCTGATCTGAGTTGGTTGGTCCATATACATTGATTATCTAGAAATCTATTTGTAGACGTGTGTAAACCACATTGAGAACCATATATTTGTCCCCTGTCGATATAAGATTAGCAATAATAGTTTTCATATTCCATAACATAGCCATTCCTCCAGCTGTACCCTTAGCCACCACCACTGAAGAGTGCCACTAAGCCCAATTTTGAAAGAAAGAGAGACCGTGTTCCTCTGACACTTTTGTTTCCTATAACAATACAATATCACCTTTTAAAATTTCTATTTGACATTTTATCAAGGGTCTTTTGTTAATTCCACGATAGGACCTTCATTGCTCTTGAGGAGAGAAACACACTCTCCTCACTTTCAGGGTTTGATCAAGGGTTGATTGAATCCCATTCGCAATCTCTTTCTGTGTTTTTAGTTTTTTTGGTTTTCTTCTCTTTTTACTATGAGTCAGAGTAGTGAAGCCAGATTTCTCACCATTTTTAGTTTGAGAAATGGAAAATTTCTCTGAGAATAATAGTTCCATGTCCTCCTGCAAAACTTATATGTAATATCGTCAAACAAATGTCCTCCTACTTACCTTAAAGCATCATTGATCAAGGCCTCGAAATGCTCCTCCACAACTGTTGCATCCCTATGTACCTCCTTATCTTCTCTGGGTTGATATAGGGTTGGATCCCGAGCTTCCTCTTTCGTTTGAAGATGAACTTGTAGATGTATTTCCTTTGGAGTCTTCTTAATTTCTTTTGTACTATTCTCCACCACCTAATTTAATATCAATTGACCACCAGGATCAACATTATTACCCATTTTTGCTAATTGAGTGGTAAAAATCTCGTGCCTTTGAGTAGAGGGAGGTTTATCTCGTGAGATGGTGTCACCTACTAGGTTATTTGGGGGGGGGGGAAACATTTGTTGCATGTTATGTGCCCATACCCTTTACATATATGGCATCTTAACTCCGGGTGCTCATAAAATATCTTTTGTTCCCATCGCCCTAGCGTGTTTATGAAAGAACAGGCCCAAAAAACACCAAAAAGATAGGGCAAAACATAACACCAATCTCAATAGAAGATTTGTTGATATTGATAATCCAATAGAGATGTGGGAAACGTTAGAAAAAGATTATAAAGATGCAGATATTGCTAGCATGTTTAGTATATAAGAAAAATTGGTGAATTTGGATCCATCTGATTTTAAAAAAATGACTGATTACTTTAATGAAGTTACATTTTTAAATGCTCAGCTGAAGAAAATAGGTGCTGAATATGCAAAAAAAGATTTTCAGTTGATTGCAATGGTTGAAAGTAAGCTTCCCCAGCCATACAAGGTATTTAAGGAATCAAGGAAAAGGGTTCTCCAACTAACTCCCAATGCCCCCCAACAAACTTTTGATCAATTTTGTAAGTCTGTTTTAGATGAAGAGGTTCAGCTTATTAAAGGACATATTAAGAAGAATCATGCATATGCAGCCAAGAGTAAATTTTCTAGATATGATGGAAAGAAGAATTGGAAAGGAAATTATAAATTTCGAAATAATGATGGTTCTAACCATTTTTCTAGAAATGATGCTGTAGAAAAGCAAGTTGGAAAAAAATTGATTATTTCCAGGTATTGTGGAGGTGAAAATCACATGGAGAAATTTTGTTTGAAGAAGAGGGACAATGAAAGGCAGCACTACAAGCCCAAGCAAGAAAGGTTCAAGGATGGCAAGAAGGATAGGCATAGCTTCGTAGCCATCTCTCTTAAAAGGCAAGAAAAACCAAATAAGGAGGTAATTGTTAAACCTGAAAGTAGTGTTAAGGGGGACACTTTGCTTCAGATTCTAATAAAGAATGGATTTTAGATTCAGGGGCATCATATCACATGACTGGGGATAGATCTTTGTTTATTAATTTTTATGAAGGGAAGAATTCAGATCAAGAAATTACTATTGACAATAAAATGAGACTACCAGTTTTAGGAACAGGGACTGTTAATGTAACGAATGGGTCTTTGAAAAATGTTTTGTTGGTTGAAGGATTAGGGGTGAATCTTATTTCAGTATATAAAATTGTTCAAGTTGGATATGAGTTTGTTGTCACTGCTGATCAAGTTATTGTTAGAGATAGAAAATACCCAAGCAATATAATTGCTATTGGTAGAGTTGATCATAAAGAGAGTCTATTTAAATTTGTGGGGTTTGTTGATGATGAATACACACTCTCTCATGCTTTTATTGCTCAGGCTGATTATATGTCAAAACTTTGGCATGCTAGACTTGGACATATAAATTATAGAAAATTACAAGATATGGTTAGAATGGATATGGTTAGTGGATTGACAAAAAATTCATCATCCGAAGGTGTGTGTGAAGGATGTGTGTTAGGAAAACATCATCGAGATCCTTTTGATTCAGGCAAAGCATGGAGAGATAATTATCCGTTGCAGCTCATTCATAGTGATCTATGTGAACCAGGATATCCTTCACTTTCAGGTGCCAGGTACCTTCTGACTTTTATTGATGATTACAGTAGGAGAGTATGGGTTTATTTTCTTGACAGGAAAAATGAAGTATTTGAAGTTTTTCAAAAGTTTAAGGCATTAGTTGAAAATCAAAGTGGAAAAAAAATTAAGTGTTTAAGGACGGATAATGGGGGTGAATATTGCAATTATGCATTTGAGTCATTTTGTGAAAATTATGGTATTAAGGTGCAAAGAACAATTCCTTATACTCCTCAACAAAATGGGGTGGCTGAACGAGTGAATAGAACTCTTTTAGAAATGGCTCGTTGTATGTTGCATTTTAAAGGTTTGCATAATCAATCTTGGGGTTTGGCTATTTCTTGTGCTACATATATTACGAATAGAATTCCCACTAAAGCCCTCCCAAATATCACCCCTGAAGAAGCTTGGAGTGGTAGAAAGCCCCACATTGGGTATTTTAAGGTATTTGGGTGTACTGCTTGGGCACACATTTCTGATGAAAAGAGGAAAAAGTTAGAACCAAAGAGTCATAAGTGTTTGTTCGTGGGTTATAGTGAAGAATCAAAGGCTTACAGGTTATATGATTTGACAACAAGAAAGGTCTTTGTTAGTAGAGATGTAAAGTTTGATGAGCTTTCACAACTTACAGCCACTTCCTCTCGCTCTACAACAACAAATGTTTCTAATTTTTCAGATATTTTAGAAAGAAATGAAGCCAATATTGATGAGGATGAGGTGAGCACTACTGCTGACAATAATACTATTGAAAATGAAACTACTAATGCTTGTAATCATCTATTTTTTGCAGGTAGTGATGATGAAGAAGGCGACATTTCAGCTAGACAAAAGACAAGGAGTGTTGAAGAAATATATAGACAAGGCTCAAAGATCCAAGGAAGGAATGGTAGTGCTCTCATGGCCAAAGTATTACAAGTAAATGACCCAATCTCATATGAGCAAGCTAGAGGAAAGAAAGAATGGGAGAAAGCCATGAAAGAGGAATATGATGCATTGATAGAGAACAACACTTGAGAACTTGTACCCCACCCCCAAGGTAAGAATGTTATTGGTTACAAATGGGTTTACAAAACAAAATTTAAATCAGATGGTGCTAGAGAAAAATTCAAGGCTAGATTGGTTGCTAAGGGGTTCAATCAAAAAGAGGGTGTTGATTATGAAGAAACATTTCCTCCTGTCATTAAAATAAATACAGTTAGAATTATTCTTTCTTTGGCTGCAAGTCTTAGGTGGCATATTCATCAAATGGATGTCAAAAATGCTTTCTTAAATGGAGATTTATATGAAGAAATATATATGGATCAACCACTAGGTTTTGTGGATTAGCAACATCCTAATCTTGTTTGCAGATTAAAGAAGTCACTTTATGGTCTTAAACAAGCGCCATGAGCATGGAATGAGAAGATTGACAGGTATTTTCAGCTTCATGGATTTAAGAGATGTAAGTCAGATCCAAATCTTTATGTGAAGAAAGTTCAAGATGATATTCTTCTTGTTGCAATTTATGCAGATGACTTACTCATTGCTGGACTAAATATTGGGCTAATTAATGATTTAAAATCAGATCTTAAGAGGACATTTCATATGAGTGATTTGGGTGAACTAAACTATTTTCTTGGATTACAAATTTGTAGATTACATGATGGATTGTTCATTTCACAATCAAAATATGCTTTGGACCTTTTAGAAAAGTTTAACATGCTTGAATGCAAGCCAACATCTACCCCATTTCAATCTTAAGTCAAGCTTACTAAAGAATGTACTTCCAAGAGTGTAGATGTCATTTTATATAGACAACTTGTTGGTAGCTTGGTTTATCTAACTCATACTAGACCAGATATTTGTTTTGCAGTCAATCTAGTATCTAGATTTATGCAGGCACCCAAACAAAGTCATTGGTTGGCTACTAAGAGAATTTTATGATACATCCATGGAACCATACACTTTGGAATCTACTATGGCTATAAGTCTTCAATTTCTTTGGTTGGATTTACCGACTCAGATTGGGGTGGTGATATAGATGATCAAAAATCCACTGGTGGTTATGTTTTCAATCTTGGATTAGGCCCTATTACATGGAGTAGCAAAATACAAACAACTACATCATTATCTTCATGTGAAGCAGAATATAGAGCAGCAAAAGAAGTAGGCAAGGAAGCAATTTGGATTCAGAATCTTCTATTTGAACTTGGCTTTCTACAAAGTTCAGCCAGCACTGTGTATTGTGACAATCAAAGTACCATACAGGTTGCCAACAATCCATTTTTTCATGCTAAAACAAAGCATATTGAGATTGATGTTCACTACATTCGGGATCCTGTTCAAGCATCCATTATCAATCTTCAATTTTGTCCAAGTGAAGAACAAGTAGTTGATATATTCACTAAGAGTATGACTGAAGCCAAATTCTTAAAATTAAGAGGCATGCTTGGTATGTTAGAGGTGAACATTAAGGGGGGAAAGTAGTATAATGTTCCCCTCTCCTTTGTATTCTCTTTGTATTATTCTAACCAATCTTAAGGGGGGATGTTAGGGATAGTTAAGATTGTCTAGAAAAAGACAAAATATTTCTAGAAGTCTTCCAAAGAACATTCTAGGTTATCTAGAAAGGAAGAAGCTTCCAGCTGTTCTAGAAAAGAACTTTCCAAGGAGAAGCTTCCAGCTATTCTAGAAAGGAACATTCTAGGATTTTAGAGTTATCTAGAAAGCCAGAAGCTCCCAGGCTTCAAAGCTTTGGTAGCTATATATATGTGTGATTGTACAGAGCTGATATATAGCATTTTGGATGTAATGCGAGCTAGATAAACATATTTTTGAGTTATTCAACTCTGTTTTGCCCTGTTTACTCTCTGTTTATTATTGCTGTTCTATTTTTATTGTCTTGGGGCTGTTTTTACAGTTTACAAGAGTAAGAAATGGAGGGCGTCCAGAGGAGGCTTCCAACGAGACACACATTCTAACATTTTCATCTGGGTTTTTCAAACTTTAGAATCAAGGCTCAGGAATGTGCCTAGGGAACTTTTAAGAAAATAGGATAGATAGAACATAAAACACCTATAATAAATAAATAGAAAACACAAAATTGCACACAGACACAGTGAATTAATAAATGTTGGGGGAAATCTTTGTATTTTGTTAGTGTCTTGCGCTCCCTGGTAGATTTACGAACTTGAGGAATTAATTCCTGTGGAGTACCCTACTCATGGTGTTCCTACCCTTCATAATTATGAACATGAGATGAAGAACAATTTGACAGAAGAGTATTAGTGGATGAACTTGTATTAGATGACAGATTTTGGTATATGTTTTGTGGTAGATTTTGTGAAGTATCCTGCAACAGACTTTGAGAAGTATCCTGCGGTTGATGAACTTGCTCCTACGGCTACTGCTATAGAGGGGCATACAACATGGGGTGGCATACTTAGTGGATAAACTTGTATTTGCCTTCCCTATCCATGCTGTCTTATGCATCCTTCTTATGGTTGAGAATCCTTCAATCCATCTGAACAACCAACCCATGTAAAGATTGGGGGGGAAAACTACAATAGGAGGCCTATAGATTCCCCTTTCTAAGCCCAAGGGCAGACACTCACCTCCTTGGTCCAAGGGCCAGACACACGAGCATCCAACATGGAGTGGTGTACTTGGAAAGAAATCTAGTATCTACTCACCCTATTGGTATTTCCCCCACTCCTCATCATGGTTGCTTAATGAGAATTACAAACACTAAATATATCCAGATTCATAGAGATTGTACAACAATAAATATATCATTATACACAACAATCATGATAGAGCATACTGCAATATTTATTAAAACATAAGACTCCTATATTCTCAGAAGCAAATGTATTAATTGTTGGTTCTGCCCTTGTCTGCTGAGTGCAGATAATTAATTCTGATATGATCTAATTGTTTTTCTGTTTGCAGATATATTTTCTTCCATCATAAGATATTGCTTGCCAACCTTACACATGGTTGCTTAAAGATACTATTATCCATATTTATATTAAAGAATCATAATTACTTATAAGGCTCAATAATTGCTGCAAGCATCATTATTACATAATCGTTGCAAGCATCATTATTACATAATCGCATATATATATATATATGACTAATTATATTTAAACTTACTTCCCCAAATATATTCTTGCTAATAATATTTAATCCAATAGATTTATTCCTATTTTCCAATTTTACATTATCCAGATTTTCAATTCATTTTCCTAAATCTGATTGCTTTTATACTTCCAAGGTTGAGTGAAGGGATGCATCCTTTTGTAAAGTGATGACCCTCCAAGTTCATTCTCTTACTTCATCGCACCTTTTGCAAACTAATCTCCACCTTTCTAATCGCTGCATCTTTATACTCTTAATCGCTGCACTTAACAATTACTCTGTGTTAATTTAAATCGCTGCTTCTTCTTACCTTTCATCACTGTCTTGAATGAATTGACCACTGTAAACATTTGTTTATATTAAATATTAAACTCCTAATCATTGACCTTTCATTCTTGGACGATTGTCTTAGTTATATCTTCTCTAAAAGAAGTCGGCCAGCATTTGTAAAGAGGATTTGAGCACTACCATGTAAGGTTTGGGTCGGCCAGTATAGCATAATCATTGTTTATAATTTAATTTTATGATTTTTTCTATTTCTGGGGCATGAGAGTCCGCCCTACCCAAGAATGCTTGTTCTTAAGCAATTACAAGCTAAGGAACTCTTGAAATTACCAAGATTCTAAATCAACCTTGTAGATTTGTATTCTTGTGAGGTCATTAACTTTTATTGTGATACTTTGATAGGAATTGGAAATTTTAAACCAAATGATGATTATTTTGGTTATGTTTGACTCTATGTCTTTGGAGAGTAGCTGTTAGTATACTTGCCTCAACTTGACTACCAATAAGGTCAATACTATCCTCTAAAGTATGAGGATAATTATTCTGGCTCATGTACTTCAGTAACTCTTAATAACAAAACCAAGAGTTGGAAATTGGCAAGACTTTGTTACAAAGACAAGTTTTCACTCATTTCATCACCACAAGGATCCTAGGCAATGATACAAATTCTTCATTACCCCTTGTTGAAATCTACAATGATAGAAAAATGTTGCGTCTTTCATTCGGAGTGTTGTGAATAACAAGATCCTTTACTACAGTTTGTACCATTTTCTCCTATACCATCAATTGGGAGTAGGTATATTTTATTTCACCTAATCATTCAAATAGGGCTTGTTACAAGATTGAGGGTGTAATTGAAAATATTTTATAGGTGTTTTGTAACACTTAGTCCAAACACTTTTTCAACATATATCATCTTGTCATAGACTCATTAATAACATGTTATAACCTTTTAAGTATATATTCTGTAGATTATCCTCAAGTATAAATTATTGGATGTACCAAAGTCTTGGACTCCATAGCAAACAGTTATCACTCACGAACACTTCATAGAATTTGAATTTATATATTGACACTAACATCCAATTTCCATATCAATGGGAGATTATCACTCCTATTGTAAAGATTTGACATATTCCCATGTTAATACTATGATGATTTTCATACCTCAGAAAAATATTGTTTTATTCCATCTAGTTCAACAATCTTAATTTTTCCCAAAGTTTAAGAGGTGAAAATGATCTTGGGATTTGTGGGTTATGGGCCCATAATGTAATTTAAAATAGACTCATGTAACAAATTTGGTATAACTTGATGTGTATCAAATTTATCTAAGGTACTTATGTGTCTAATACTGATGTCCTTGATCTTTAATCATGAATGGAGAGTTAAGAAAAAGAACTTAGGAGAAGAAGACCCTTGGATGAAATGATCTACTCTAGATATTACATATAGAAGTGAATTTGGTCCACAAGACAAAGCTCAGTAGATCAATTTTATAGGTTACAAGGTAGATCATATGTGGTATGGACTGGATTGTATCGCCATTGTTTCAATGAGTGTGGGAGAGATCACTTGATTGTACATTTGATCTTGTTCCAAAGGAATAGAACAATTTATTCTTAAGTATATTCCTCCTCCATGAACAAATCAAAATATGAATTTTGTCCATCTCTTTGAAAGAGTTGGCCTAGAATTCTTAAGAGGGCTCTTCTGTATTCATAGTTCAGGCTCTAAATATTTTCACAACTAGATGGAACGTAAGAGTAAGGCAAAATCCTATTCCTTTATTGTAGAAGGTGAAGAGTCAATAGGTTTATTCCACCTTTTTCAACTGCTATATGCTACAACTTTCCATAGTCCAAGGGTTGTTCTAAGGAAAATTGTAGACAAAAGAAATGAGGTTAAGAATAAGAAACAACTCGGAAGGCTTTTATTCCATGACCACCATAACTATCTTAGCTATGGAAAAATAGAAGGCAACAAAGATAGAAAACTTGGGAAATTATATCCAGGTCACAAGCTCTATGTGTCAACACCAATTATATTGGGCTCGTATTTGCTTCCCAACATATGTTGCTTCTTAAATTTTAGACCAATAAATTAAGATAGTATTTAGTTCATAGCATCATTCATATTAAATTCATCTATCATAGCATAATTAATAGTGAGATCAATACTTCATAACGTAAATAATGAGATCAAATTATCATAGCATAAGTCACATTTAGTCCAATCCGTAACACAATTTCTCAAGCCAATCACATATTGAATCTTCCTGGAGCGTTAGAAGTAACAATATTGTCAAGAGCATGAAAGAGGTCAGTCCATCTAACATCTCTTGATTCACCTTGGAGGCTAGTCGTCCTCCTTAATCAAGCACAGGAGCACTTAATAGCCTCCCAGCCCATGAGTGCCCACTTCAGGGTGGCGTGCCTAATAAGATACCTTGATCAAGCCTAGGAGCACTTAACAGCCTCCCATCCCATGAGTGGCACACCTCGGGGTGGTGTTGATAAGATGCACAAAGTTCGCTATTGAACAAAAGGGCCATCATTCCTACTTACTAACCTCACCTTATTTCAATTGTATTGCTTGGGAATTGGTATGATTGATATGTGTACCTCTTGATGGATTTCAAGTTTGGTTCAAGGATTGCAATATATCCTTCTTTGCTATTAACACTTGTTGTATAGCCAATATATATACTTGATATATTCTCTTTCTCTTTCCAAAGTTTGTTGAGCTCTTTGGCTTAACTATATTTGATCCCCAGGCTGGCAGGATGAAAACTCTGATACCAATTGTAATGTTCCCTTTTGGGATTACCCTAAATCTTTCCCTAGAATCAAAATTTTAATGTAGTTAGGGTTATAACTAACCAATTATATGCTTGAAGCCATATAAAACTTGGTTTAGGTCCTGCAATCAATATTGGAAATATAATTCATATGATCAAAACATATATTTAATAAATGTCTTATCTATTTAAACCATGTAAAAATACATAACTATTTCAAATCTATATAAACTACACATATCTATAGTGCATGATAGAAGATAAGCCATAATAGGACTTGAAGGAGAAACATGATAGGGAGCCCAAAGCTATCCTCTAAACCCAAGAGTAGATACTGTTGATGACTGTTTTGATGCAATCATAACAATAAGTTAAAATTCACATGACATGAACTGAAACTATACTTGAAAGACAAGAAGGAATCATTTGGTGATTCAACTAATCCCAAGTCTACAATGGTTCGGTTGGTCAAGTTCAGTTGGTCAATGTGAAGCTGTAATGTTCAAGGGGCCTTATGTAGTTTAGGTTTGTTCTGTGGTTTACTGGCCTAAGAATATGCAAAGAGGTCATGAGATAGGTCAATGCTCTTCATTCCTTTGCATAAAGGTGCTACTGTGCTGCAAGTTTCAGATGTTTTTCTTTGATTTATGCAGCTTCCTTCTTCATGTACTTATGAAAACTGTCTACGTAGACTCTGTTATGCATGCTTCTTCAGATTTGAGACAATTTCCTTTAGATTTCTGCGTTTTTAGCTAGATAATTCAGATGGGTTGGGAAAAGTTAGAGAGATCTAATCTATACTTCATCTAATCTACCGAAGGATCTAAGTGTTTCTGTTATCCACTATGTAAATACCACAGTAATCTGATCAAATCCACAGTAGAAACCTTAAATGTAAGTCCTGAGCATTTTCACAAACATACATTTAAAATTGCAAGCTCTCAAAGAAGATATTTCAAAACACAAAGAAGAGCAGGAGAACACTCAGAAGATAGATGCAGAACTCCAGATTCTATTGCATTAGAAACGAATAGCCATACATGATTTACAATGTAAGAATGACTCTTAGTTTCATTGATCATACTACAGAGAACTTACAAGCTTTACAGATACAGTAAGGCAGCCAGACATTCCACGCGCACCTTATTGCAGACAAACAGGCGACCTCCTTCTTCTACTCTAAACTATGCTAAGCTATCCTGCTGTATTTTCCTAAAATCTCTGTGTGTAGCCCCTGTTGTAAAGTATTACAGTGTAGAGAGGCACAATATATAACATCCTGATTGTCCTCACTACAGCAAAAAACCCTAACTGACCCCCTGGTTCAAACCTCTAGTTACAGCAATAAATGCAGGTGAACCAGTTCTCAAAAATATCTCAGAGCCATGGTCAAATCTGGGCGAAATATTGCCCCTTCTGAGAAGTTCCAGCAGCTGAGCAATAACTTCTGTTTGTCTTTTGCAGAAATACCTCCAGCTGCGACCTTCCTCTTCACTTGAATGGCTTTGACTTTTTGCATTTCATCTCTATCTTCTTGCTCCTGAGATCTGATCTTCTGCCTCCATGAGGTCACTGTATTGACTTTCCAGCTGCTTCCTCAACTGCAAGCCTGCAAGACAAGACCAGCAATAAGTTTCACATTTATCACAAAAAACAGCAGGAAACTAGAATAAGCGTTTAAATCCAAGTGACTGCGCAAGATCGCGGAAATCAGATCCAAAATCCGCTCAAAACGCGTCAAAAATGCGCCCAAGCTGCTCAAAATTGATGGGTCAACCATCGCTGACTGAAAAAATGTCAGAGGCGCCAAAAAAAACACTTCAAAACT
Organism: Cunninghamia lanceolata; assembly: GCA_027924645.1. Taxonomy (NCBI): domain Eukaryota; kingdom Viridiplantae; phylum Streptophyta; class Pinopsida; order Cupressales; family Cupressaceae; genus Cunninghamia; species Cunninghamia lanceolata. The sequence goes on from BSBN01000602.1 coordinate 10,322,225, forward strand.
CCACCGCTTCATTTCCCGCCCATCGGCATGATATTCGCAGTCGGTGCGTAAAAAAAAACAGGTTAGTCGATATACCTCATCATCATGATATTTTGGAAAATATGATGTTTTCCCTCCTGAAGGTTCAGATGAATGTCATCATGATGTTTCGCCTCTGCATATTGGAGAAAAGAACAACATCATCATCATCATGTTGAAGAAGAATAGGAGGATGCGAATATAATCATGCTGTCGAGGAGAGGAAGATGATGGTGACGTCATCATGATATTCGGGCTTCATTGAGATGCTAAGGATGACGTCATCATGATATTCGGTTAAGATCAGGGGGATATTTGATATCGGGTCACCTAAGGAGCATGATCAGGATGATGAAGTGAATATGATCCTTTCGCGGCCAAGGTAACCCTCTCGAGAAAATCAGCATGATGAAGATCATCATCATATTTGGGGCGTATGTCGAACTGGGAAAAGGACGTCATCATCATGATAATCGGGAACCGGATCGCGCTTGGAAAATATATCCTGCTCGAAGGAAAAATGATGATGATGACCATCAGGAGGATATTTGTTTTGTCGAACACAGAAGAAGACATCATCATGATATTTGGGAACCGGATCGGGTCTTGGAAAATATCCCGCTGAAAGAAAGAAAATGATGATGATGATGATCAGGATATTTACCTCTTCGTTATTCAGATCGGGATGACGTCATCATGATATCCGGAGCCTTCGCTAAACTTGAAACATGACATCATCATGATATTTCGCCAACCGGATCATGTTTGAGAAAAATCCTGCCGAAAGGAAAATATGATGATCATGAGCATGATCAGGATAAAAATATGATGATGATGATGATCAGGATGTTCTCAAAAAGGTTGCATTTTCGGCAGGAGGACTTGGCGAAATATCGGGCGCACAAACAAGATCATGATGATGATGTTGTTAACAGGGCAGGATAAAAATGATGATGATGACGTCATCATCATATTCGCGCTAGGGTGATTGTAAAATATGATGATGCTGTTCATCAGGACATTTACTTCTCATCGATTTATCATGATGACGTCATCATGATAATTTGTCTTCGAAGCACAAGGATAAGTTGGTCATCATGATATTCCGGCTAGGGTGATATTACAAAATATGATGATGCTGTTTAAGAAATGCAATATCGAACCCTTCTTAATAGATAGGCTGATCATCATGATGTTTCGGCAAACGGATATCAGGAGGATATAAAGATGATGATCCTCCTTCGAAATTATCATGATGATGTCTTCATTACTTAGCGAATTTCAGAGAATGTTCTGTGAAAGATCAGGATGATGATCAAGAAGCCGTCATCATCATATTTCGAAGTTCAGCAAATATCATGATGACGACCTTGCGAAAGGGAGACCAGGAGGATATGAAGTCGTCGTCATCATCATATTTCGAATGCCAGCAAATATCATGATGATGACCCTCCAATAGGTTTTGAACGTGCGCATGTAAATATGCCGAAGGTGATTTTGTTAAGTCAGGGTGATCCTATACCATCAGCATGATATTTTAAGATCAGGCGATGCAAGGATATCATGATGATGCTCGCGATACAAAGGCCGCTCGACGGGGGGAACTTACCTCGACTTAAAGTTAATGTCATCATGATAATTGGACCTCAGGATATTATCGGGGGGGGTTTAAATATGATGATGATGATGCTCTTCAGCAAAACCGAGTTTATAATATAACCTTCCTAAAAGATATCATGATGCTGCATAATGCGAAGATCATGATGATCCTGTCAACATGACTTAGAATAAAAAATAAAATGATGATGCTCCTGCGAATATCAGGTTTGACCAAGACTTTGACCGTGCATAACTTTCACATATGGTCGAATTTTCAAGTGAAGTAAAAGGCAAACCTGCATGAAATTTCAAGCTCTTTCAAAATATGAGGTCACAGAAACAAAATATGAACTTTGACAAACAGACCTCATGATGATGACCTACCCTATGCAATATCATGATGATGATGCACCTGACCTTCATTTTTACCAGACCGCCAGGAAGCAGAAAAAACACAAGCAGAAGCAAAAAGCAAGACATCAGCAGGGGTCCTCGTTTTGCTAAGGAGCAAAATGGGGCATGTTGTGAACATCACAACAACTAGCAACCAAAACAAAACAATTAAATTCAGAGTGTTCAAGGAAACTAGGTGAAATGAACTCATAACTTCCAACTACCTTTCCTGCAAATTACTATTCAGCTTGAGACTCAAAGTGTTCAATAAAGATGCATGAATTTCTATTTTCAGTTTAGTTGTGTGTATGTGATTAATTATCCTCATCTTGAAGATCGGTTGAACAAACCAGTGACTGACATTAGCCTACGTAGGTGAGGATATTCCCTCATAGCCGACCAGATAGAGCCTTGCTGCCAGCGAGCGTCTATAGCCCCGGCAAGGTTATCGTTACAATTCTCCTAAGTAGAGCCCCACTGCCAGCGAGCGTCCATAGCCCCGGTAGAGTTACTTAGATGGCTTAATCTGGATTTTCAGTATAATCCGCTTTATTCATTTATTCATTTATTTTTTTGTTTTCTAATTTGGAAAGATTTCACAAGATATAGTAATTGTAACTTCATGATGATGCAAGGAGTGGACACTTGCTGAAATTAAGCTGAGAATTGTAATGGTAGCAAGGGTGACCTCTGATTTTTCACCTAATATCTACACTGGTAGGTTCAACAAACCCAAGGATTTTAGGTGTGTCATCGTGAGAAACCTGCTTCGAATTCTCAATCACATTTATTGAATACAAAACTTCAGAAGATGAACAACTCTCTACATTCATGACAGTGACAGGTTATGTGTAAATTGCAAATGGTTAACCTGAATATCCTAAATTATATACTGTTTTGAATGGTTGCTAGTTCTGCTCCTTAATACTCTACAGTAAAATAAAGATCCCTGCTGAGGAGACAACAAACAGACCAAGCAAACAGGCTGTACAAACAGCACAACAACAAAAGACAAAACTGTACAAACAGAAAGAAACAAAAAGAAGACAAGCTATACAAACAACCAACCCAAAAGGAAAACAGCAAAAGAAGGACTGTACATTATCTACAGCATTTTACATTGAGAAAGAAAGGACTGCCTCATCCTGACCTTCAAGCCTGGAAGTAGTGTTTCAAATGCTGGCCATTAACTGGTAATGGCACATCTTCCCCAGTCAAGGTCTTAAGTCTAAAGGTGTTATCTCCTATTATTTCTGAGACTTGTAATGGACCCAGCCATAATTTATCGAATTTTCCATGGCTTCCTTTCTTTTCATGTGCTTTGTCCCAGCACAACACTAAGTCTGATATCCTAAATGTTTTGACTCTTGCCCTTTTGTCAAACCACCTCTTAACAACTGCTTGGTGTTTGGCAAACTTCTCGAGGGCTTGACCTCTTTTCTCCTCTAGTTGCAACATTTGCACTATTCTGGCTTCCCTATGGTTATCAAAGCCCAGATATTCATTGGCAAACTTCCAGGTTGGTATTCTCAGATTGACCGGAAGTATGGGATCAGTCCCATAAACTAGGTGGTAAGGTGTGCTACCTAGAGCTGTTTTGAACTTGGTCCTGTCTACCCATAATGCATATCTTAATAGGGTATTCCACTCTCTAGGACTTTTGGCAATTAACCTCTTGATGATGTCTAATAAGATTTTGTTTGTTGATTCAGCCAGTCCATTACCTTGAGGGTAATAATTTGAAGAAAACCTTAGAATGATCCCATATTCAAATGCCCATTTAGAAAATTTTAAAGAAGAAAAAGCAGGGCCGTTATCACATACCAATGAATAGGGCGTTCCAAACCTGGTGATGATGTTTTCTTCAAGGAACTTGATAACTACCTCAGTTGTGGAAAACTTGCAGCAGGTGGCCTCAGTCCACCTTGTACAATAGTCCGTCACCGTCAGTATAAACTTGTGTCCTGCAGAAGATGGGGGATTGATGACTCCGATAAAATCCAAGCCCCATTGTGCAAATGGTCTGGACTCGATCACAGGCTGCAGTGGATTGGCCAGATTTCTTCCTCTGTCTGCTGCAGTCTGACAGGTGTGGCAGCTTCTGATATGACCCTTAGTATCTTTGAATATAGTGGGCCAGTAATAGCCCGCTCTCAGTATTTTGTGTGCTGTAGCTAAATGGGAACCATGGCCGGTTCCGTATTTGTCATGTAGTTCTGTCAACACTTTATCAGCTTCAGCTCTGTTTATGCATCTCAAATAAATTCCATCATGGTTCTTCCTGAATAGAAGACCTCCTTGCACCATATAATGCTGTGCCTTAATCTTCAAGGCTCTCCTCTGAGAAGCCTTCATCTTGCCTGGGTACCTTCCAGCTATCAGGAAGGTGCTTAAATCATCGTACCAGCCTGATGCGTCTTGGGAATTCAATACATACTGCTGTTTTATCAGATTTGGATCCGTGTTTGCTATTGTCTGCACCAGCGCCTGCCCTCTGACCAGCTTTGCGGGAATGATCTCCATGTCAAATTCTTGCAGCGTGGTGATCCATTTGGCTCTTTTTTCTCCAGGCTCGTTCTGCATCAGCAGCATCTTTACTGCTGCGTCTGGTACTATGGCTTTAATCTGGCTGCGCAGGATGTAGTGTCTGAATTTTTTCACAGCCTTCACCAATGCAAATGCCTGTCTTTCGATATCCAGATATCTCAGCTGTGCATCCTTCAGAGGCGCACTCATAAATGCTATGGGCCTCTCGTCATCATTTTCACTTTTCTGTGTCAGGGCAGCAGCGACAGAATGAGAAGATGCAAAGGAGTAGATGTAAAACAGGCATGTGTAGTCTGGACTTGCCAATACAGGGGCATTAGAAATTGCTTCCTTGATATCTTCAAATGCGGCTTTGGCTACGGGCGTCCATTCCATCTGTGCATCTTTCTTTAACATGGCATTCAACGGCTGCACAATCTCTGCAAAACCTGTTATAAACTTCCGAACAAAGTTAATTTTACCAAAAAATGATTTCAATTCTTTCCTACTGTTTGGTATTTGCAAATTTTTTATGGATTCTATTCTATCCGGATCAATTGAAATTCCATTTTCAGAAATGACATGGCCTAATAATTTACCTTTAGTTACGCCAAATATACATTTCTTAGGATTAAGGGAAATCCCATACCTTTCGCATCGCTGCAGTACTTTTCTGAGGTCCTCAGCGTGGGTGGATGCATCCTTGGAATACACAGTTAAATCATCCATATACACAACAATGCATTTACCTGATAATCCACGAAAAGCAACGTCCATGGCCCTCTGAAAAGTGGCACCTGCATTAATCAGACCAAAAGGCATTCTTCTATACGCATAATTTCCCCATTTGCAAGTGAAGGTGGTTTTTAGTCTATCCTCTCTGTCAATTAAAACCTGGTTATAACCTGAAAAACCATCTAAAAAGGACATCATCCTTGCGCCATTTACTGCTTGCAGTACTTCATCTATTGGGGGCAAAGGATAATTATCCTTTTCAGATGCCTTGTTTAAGTTTCTAAAGTCTACGCACAACCTGATGTCTCCGTTTTTCTTCCTTACTGGCACTAAGTTAGCTACCCAGACAGAATGTCGGACTGGAAAAATTATTCCAGCGGACAGTAGTTTTTTCACTTCCTCAAAGATTAAAGGCTCTAGAATGGCGTTTACAGGCCTCTGTTTCTGCCTAAATGGTTTGACTTCTTTTCTTAAAGGTATGACGTGAGTTATGATGGACTCATCAAATGTTTTCAAGTCTTCATAAGCCCATGCTATGACATGTTTATATTTTTGCAGAACATCCAGAACCTCTTTTCTGATTTTCTCAGAGCAAGCTTTCCCAATTAGTACATTTTGTGGATTTAGCTCAGTCCCTAAGTTATGTAAATCACACTTACCCCCTTCTGTTTTGGGTAAGTCTTTCTGTCTTATTATTCCGTCGAAGTCAAAGATGTGTTCTAATTCAATTACTCCTTTTGGCAAGAAGTTGCTCTTTAAGTTGATCATATCTTCTTCGTCCCATGTTACTTCAGGCCTTTCTTGTTCATCAATAACTTGGGCCTCAAATGCCTCATTACAAGTCAGAAAATCAATAATTTGCTGATCCTCTCCAAATACCTGAAAGTGTGTAACGTTGTCTGGTATACTGGGCACGTTAACTAGCTCAACAGCAAATCGTCTTAATCCTGACAGTGTCAATGGTTCTAATGTACTAGCAGCAATTGCTAATGCATCTGGCCTGTGGTTCAGCTCTCTAGGAATATGCTCTATGTTAAAAGCATCAAATGAATCCATTAAACCCCAAACTCTATGTCTGTAACTGATCATCTTCTTATAATTGCAGGCATATAGTTTCCTCACTTGTCTGACTACTAATTCAGAGTCTGAAAACACTCTGATGGCTTTTACCCCTTTTCTGATGGCCATGACAAGTCCTAAAATTAGGGCCTCATATTCAGCAATATTGTTAGTGCAGGAAAATTGTAATCTATATGTTGCCAAATGAGATTTACCTTGAGGATTAATGAGTTCAACACCTGCACCTGCACCCTGTTTTGATTTGGACCCATCACATTTTAACGTCCACATGCCATCCTTCCTTTTCTGATCTTTTACCTTGGCATACTTTGTCTCTTTTATTGCCTGTGGGGTGTTGTCTTGTTGATTCATGGGTTTTTCCGCTTGGTTATCTTGCATATGTGTGCTTGTAGTTTGCAACTCAGAAAGATAACTACCCTCATCTTCTATTTCTTTTCCTAAATCTGGGATCAAGGCACTTATATTATCCTGAACATATCTCTGTGTTAGATCAGGATGCTCATTTTTCTCTTGTGACTCTACCTTCCCTATGCACTTCTTGTATTCATATTCAATGATGTCTTTGCATATTTCACAATTCTCCTCAGAATGCTGCCTATCATGGACTCTACACCTATTTTTATATAACTTACATTGGACTGGGAGATTGTGTGTAACGCACTTTTCCAGCTCTTGTCTAATGGCATGACCAAATTTGCCTATTGCATTGTTTTCCTCATCTGAAGAATTTCCGTCAGACTCAATGAATAGTGCTGTTCTATTGCTGACATACTTCTTCCTAATGTTTAACATCATGATCTCTTCAATCTGCATCCCATTGTTGGTAACTCTATAGACACCTGGTTCAACAGCAGCATATAATATTTCATTGGTTCGATTATACTCTGTTATCATATGTTTCATTCTGGGCTCTGCCCCTATTCTGATCTGGTTTGGGATGCCTCTCCATGGTAACCACATGTGTGAAAAGTCAGTAGCCATATACCCGTTTAATGTCTTGGACCAATCCCTACTCAGCAACATTCCATAATTTACGGGTATATCCACTACTTGGATGTCAATGATTTGGCTCACCCTAGGGTCTGAAGCTAACTGTACCTGTATGTTCATGAGTTCTCCTATCACACTAACCTCGGTCTTATCTAATTGTGTGACAACCTTGGCAGATTTGGTGGGAGTCAGCCCGAGAGTTTTACATATTCCTAAGGGCATTACGTTGGCTGAAGCACCAGAATCTACCATGCAATTGTGTATATTCTTCCCACACAACCTAACAGTTAACAAGAAAGGTTGAGTATCCCTCTTATCCGCATGTATTACTACATTGGTGTTGGAAGGCTGCTCAACTTTCTTACCTTTCTCCTTAGGTGGTGAATCACTACTAGGAACAGTTATATCAGCAGACACCATGTTTGTTATGGATGTATCCAGGGATTTTAAAAAAGCATTTCTGATCCCTGGGGTCTTCAATAATTCATTTAGAGGTATGCTGACCTTCATTTTCTTTATTTCCTCTGACAAGTAATTCATTAGTCTTGTTGTCTCTACTGCTTCTGTCTTACTTGTTTGATCCTTTTGCACTGCTGTTCCGTTATTTGTGTGCTGACTAGCTTTAAGTATGGCAGGATTGTTGCTAGCATTCTGATCTGGGGGTGTATTGATGTTATTCGGAGGAGTGGAAGTGGTGAAAGGTCCTCCCGGCCTAGGGTTGTTCCTCAAATGGTAGGTGTGGCTTTTATTTGTCTGTTGAAAGGCCTGCACCTCCTCTGTTTCATTTAATATCTCGTTTTCAGATTCAAAAGGAAACTGAAAAGCATTTAACACAAAGGCTGATTCGGGATAAAGACTTTCACAATAGTATGGTTCATCCTCTAGCAATTCATCCTCCCTCTCTTCTGCAGTTGCAAAGGTAAACGTTTCTAAGACTAATGCTGTGTCATATTCTGAGGGTACTACCTCATTACCCTTAGGAATGAGAAATTCTGAGGTAGGAGGCTGTACATCTACGTTGAAGATACTAGCTGCCAAGTGGAACTGTGGACAGTCATGCTCAGCATGGGCATTAGTATTGTGAAATCTGCACCAATTTTTGGGTGATGTATTGGCCATTTGTATGTTAGTTATTTGTTTTGCACCATGATTATCCATATTCTCGAAAGGAGAAGCCAGAGTACCGTTGTTGGGCCCAGTGTTCCATGTCTTGGGTGGCCTAGGTTGATTCTGGTTCTTGTTATTATTGCCCCAGGTCCTATTATCTATCACTGGCCCCCTATTTTGCATTGGTTGCCCCTGACTGGGGCCTTGATGCTGATTGTAGTTTTGGTTCTGATTGTACTGCTGGTTCTGGTTGAGACTATAATTCTGATTTTGGCCTTGGTTGTGACCTTGAGGTGGATTGTAGTTTTGGTTGCTTCTGCCATAGAGATTCTCATTTCTTAGCTGTGTCACTTCGGTTGTTAATCTCTTCAGATGTGCAGTAATTTCTTTGATGTCTTCCCTATCATCTTGTGCTTTTGCCACAGTTACATCCCTAGGAAGTTGGAAGAAAGGCTGACCATTATTTTGACTGTTATTGGAAGTACTAGCCGTGTAAGGAGTTATAGCCTGGATTGGAGTAGGATTATACACAGGTGTGTAAGAAGGAACTGGATTTATTAGTGGAGCAGGCTGCACAGGGACTCCATTCCATGGGTGTGCCTGATTCTGCACCCCAAAATTTCCTCCAAATGGACTGTAAGCTGTATGTCTCATTTCTTGGTTCACTGAGGCTGCCTCTTTATAGGCTTTGGATACTGAATCTATGTCAGGTTTCCTTTTGACAAACATGGCAGTTAAAGGATCCAAAGCAGCATAGTACATAGCCAACAAGGGAGCATCAGCTATGGTATAAGGGGCTGCTAGCCTAGAATAGGCCTTTTGGAATCTGTCATTGAAATTATCAATTAACTCTCCCTCACCTCGTTTTATAGCAGCCAACTTATGATACAAAGCACAAGGGTCAATGGGTCCTCTAAATCTTGACAGAAATGCTTCTTCCATAAGTGCCCAGGAAGAAATGTAACTATTGGGTAAGTTTACATACCAGCTAGAGGCCTGCTCATTAAAGGTGTAAGGAAACAACCTACACACAACATCCTCGTGCTCTAACATAGCCCTAAAACATGCTTCCTTAAATATTCTAATATGATCTTCTGGGTCTTGATGCAACTGGTATTTGGGACATATCTTTTCTGGATTTTTTGGCATGTCATGATAATCATTGAAGAATATGGGAGAATTGACATCGAAATAAGCCATTGCAGGTGTTTGAGCTTGACTTGAACTTGCAGAAATACCTGGATTGATTGGTGGATTAGGATTTAGAGGAGGATTGAGACCTCCAGAAGTGCCTGAACCAAGATTTAAAGATCTGAACAGTGATCTATCAGGACTTATAATACTACAGATGTTAAAAGGTGACCCAGGAGGTGTTCCAGATGAACTTCCTGCTTGCGATATCTTTAGATTCCAGATTAAAGGGCTTTTACTTCGCCTTGTATCAGGTAGTTGCACAAAGATATCTCCTGAACTGGACCTAGACCTAGTCACTCTGTTACTGTCGTTAGCCAGTTTGAAATGAAACCTAACTCAGGCAGGCCCTCCTTCTAGCGCCAGAAAACTGTTGATGACTGTTTTGATGCAATCATAACAATAAGTTAAAATTCACATGACATGAACTGAAACTATACTTGAAAGACAAGAAGGAATCATTTGGTGATTCAACTAATCCCAAGTCTACAATGGTTCGGTTGGTCAAGTTCAGTTGGTCAATGTGAAGCTGTAATGTTCAAGGGGCCTTACGTAGTTTAGGTTTGTTCTGTGGTTTACTGGCCTAAGAATATGCAAAGAGGTCATGAGATAGGTCAATGCTCTTCATTCCTTTGCATAAAGGTGCTACTGTGCTGCAAGTTTCAGATGTTTTTCTTTGATTTATGCAGCTTCCTTCTTCATGTACTTATGAAAACTGTCTACGTAGACTCTGTTATGCATGCTTCTTCAGATTTGAGACAATTTCCTTTAGATTTCTGCGTTTTTAGCTAGATAATTCAGATGGGTTGGGAAAAGTTAGAGAGATCTAATCTATACTTCATCTAATCTACCGAAGGATCTAAGTGTTTCTGTTATCCACTATGTAAATACCACAGTAATCTGATCAAATCCACAGTAGAAACCTTAAATGTAAGTCCTGAGCATTTTCACAAACATACATTTAAAATTGCAAGCTCTCAAAGAAGATATTTCAAAACACAAAGAAGAGCAGGAGAACACTCAGAAGATAGATGCAGAACTCCAGATTCTATTGCATTAGAAACGAATAGCCATACATGATTTACAATGTAAGAATGACTCTTAGTTTCATTGATCATACTACAGAGAACTTACAAGCTTTACAGATACAGTAAGGCAGCCAGACATTCCACGCGCACCTTACTGCAGACAAACAGGCGACCTCCTTCTTCTACTCTAAACTATGCTAAGCTATCCTGCTGTATTTTCCTAAAATCTCTGTGTGTAGCCCCTGTTGTAAAGTATTACAGTGTAGAGAGGCACAATATATAACATCCTGATTGTCCTCACTACAGCAAAAAACCCTAACTGACCCCCTGGTTCAAACCTCTAGTTACAGCAATAAATGCAGGTGAACCAGTTCTCAAAAATATCTCAGAGCCATGGTCAAATCTGGGCGAAATATTGCCCCTTCTGAGAAGTTCCAGCAGCTGAGCAATAACTTCTGTTTGTCTTTTGCAGAAATACCTCCAGCTGCGACCTTCCTCTTCACTTGAATGGCTTTGACTTTTTGCATTTCATCTCTATCTTCTTGCTCCTGAGATCTGATCTTCTGCCTCCATGAGGTCACTGTATTGACTTTCCAGCTGCTTCCTCAACTGCAAGCCTGCAAGACAAGACCAGCAATAAGTTTCACATTTATCACAAAAAACAGCAGGAAACTAGAATAAGCGTTTAAATCCAAGTGACTGCGCAAGATCGCGGAAATCAGATCCAAAATCCGCTCAAAACGCGTCAAAAATGCGCCCAAGCTGCTCAAAATTGATGGGTCAACCATCGCTGACTGAAAAAATGTCAGAGGCGCCAAAAAAAACACTTCAAAACTCCACCGCTTCATTTCCCGCCCATCGGCATGATATTCGCAGTCGGTGCGTCAAAAAAAACAGGTTAGTCGATATACCTCATCATCATGATATTTCGGAAAATATGATGTTTTCCCTCCTGAAGGTTCAGATGAATGTCATCATGATGTTTCGCCTCTGCATATTGGAGAAAAGAACAACATCATCATCATCATGTTGAAGAAGAATAGGAGGATGCGAATATAATCATGCTGTCGAGGAGAGGAAGATGATGGTGACGTCATCATGATATTCGGGCTTCATTGAGATGCTAAGGATGACGTCATCATGATATTCGGTTAAGATCAGGGGGATATTTGATATTGGGTCACCTAAGGAGCATGATCAGGATGATGAAGTGAATATGATCCTTTCGCGGCCAAGGTAACCCTCTCGAGAAAATCAGCATGATGAAGATCATCATCATATTTGGGGCGTATGTCGAACTGGGAAAAGGACGTCATCATCATGATAATCGGGAACCGGATCGCGCTTGGAAAATATATCCTGCTCGAAGGAAAAATGATGATGATGACCATCAGGAGGATATTTGTTTTGTCGAACACAGAAGAAGACATCATCATGATATTTGGGAACCGGATCGGGTCTTGGAAAATATCCCGCTGAAAGAAAGAAAATGATGATGATGATGATCAGGATATTTACCTCTTCGTTATTCAGATCGGGATGACGTCATCATGATATCCGGAGCCTTCGCTAAACTTGAAACATGACATCATCATGATATTTCGCCAACCGGATCATGTTTGAGAAAAATCCTGCCGAAAGGAAAATATGATGATCATGAGCATGATCAGGATAAAAATATGATGATGATGATGATCAGGATGTTCTCAAAAAGGTTGCATTTTCGGCAGGAGGACTTGGCGAAATATCGGGCGCACAAACAAGATCATGATGATGATGTTGTTAACAGGGCAGGATAAAAATGATGATGATGACGTCATCATCATATTCGCGCTAGGGTGATTGTAAAATATGATGATGCTGTTCATCAGGACATTTACTTCTCATCGATTTATCATGATGACGTCATCATGATAATTTGTCTTCGAAGCACAAGGATAAGTTGGTCATCATGATATTCCGGCTAGGGTGATATTACAAAATATGATGATGCTGTTTAAGAAATGCAATATCGAACCCTTCTTAATAGATAGGCTGATCATCATGATGTTTCGGCAAACGGATATCAGGAGGATATAAAGATGATGATCCTCCTTCGAAATTATCATGATGATGTCTTCATTACTTAGCGAATTTCAGAGAATGTTCTGTGAAAGATCAGGATGATGATCAAGAAGCCGTCATCATCATATTTCGAAGTTCAGCAAATATCATGATGACGACCTTGCGAAAGGGAGACCAGGAGGATATGAAGTTGTCGTCATCATCATATTTCAAATGCCAGCAAATATCATGATGATGACCCTCCAATAGGTTTTGAACGTGCGCATGTAAATATGCCGAAGGTGATTTTGTTAAGTCAGGGTGATCCTATACCATCAGCATGATATTTTAAGATCAGGCGATGCAAGGATATCATGATGATGCTCGCGATACAAAGGCCGCTCGACGGGGGGAACTTACCTCGACTTAAAGTTAATGTCATCATGATAATTGGACCTCAGGATATTATCGGGGGGGGGTTTAAATATGATGATGATGATGCTCTTCAGCAAAACCGAGTTTATAATATAACCTTCCTAAAAGATATCATGATGCTGCATAATGCGAAGATCATGATGATCCTGTCAACATGACTTAGAATAAAAAATAAAATGATGATGCTCCTGCGAATATCAGGTTTGACCAAGACTTTGACCGTGCATAACTTTCACATATGGTCGAATTTTCAAGTGAAGTAAAAGGCAAACCTGCATGAAATTTCAAGCTCTTTCAAAATATGAGGTCACAGAAACAAAATATGAACTTTGACAAACAGACCTCATGATGATGACCTACCCTATGCAATATCATGATGATGATGCACCTGACCTTCATTTTTACCAGACCGCCAGGAAGCAGAAAAAACACAAGCAGAAGCAAAAAGCAAGACATCAGCAGGGGTCCTCGTTTTGCTAAGGAGCAAAATGGGGCGTGTTGTGAACATCACAACAGATACACCATCCCTCTTGGCCCTAAGTGGCAAACACGCAGGCATCCAACATGGGGTGGCATACTTAGTAGATAAACTTGTATCTGCCTTTCCTATCCATGCTGTCTTATTCATTCTTCTTATGGTTGAATCCATCTCAACAACCAACCCATGTAGAGACTGGGGGGAAAGCTACAATAGGAGGCCCATAGATTCCCCTTTCTAAGCCCAAGGGCAGACACTCACCCCCTTGGTCCAAGTGCCGGGCACACAGGCATCCAACATAGAGTGGCGTACTTAGAAAAAAATCTAGTATCTACTCACCCTACTGGTAGTTCCTCCACTCCTCATCATGGTTGCTTGATGAGAATTACAAACACTAAATATATCCGGATTCATAGAGATTGTACAACAATAAATATATCATTATACACAACAATCATGATAGAGCATACTGCAATATTTATTAAAACATAAGACTTCTATATTCTCAGAAGCAAATGCATTAACTGCTGATTCTGCCCTTGTCTGCTGAGTGCAGATAATTAATTCTGATTAGATCTAATTGTTTTTCTGTGTGCAGATATATTTTCTTGCTGATTCTGCCCTTGTCTGCTGAGTGCAGATAATTAATTCTGATTAGATCTAATTGTTTTTCTATGTGCAGAGATATTTTCTTCCATTTGATTTTAATATTCAGAAGATATTGCTTTCCAACCTTACACATGGTTGCTTAAAGAATAGATATTATCCATATTTATATTAAAGAATCGTAATTACTTATAACGCTCAATAATTGCTGGAAGCATCATTATTGCATAATGGTTTATAATACACACAAATATATATATATATATATATATATATATATATTATTCCTAATAATCACCTTTGCATGAATATATATATGTATATGTATTTATATATTAGTAATTATATTTAAACTTACTTCCCAAATATATTCTTACCAATAATATTTAATCCAATAGATTTATTCCTATTTTCCAATTTGCTGCATTATCCATATTTTCAATTCATTTTCCTATATGACTATATTCTCCAAATCTGATTGCTTTTATGTACTTCCAAGGCTGAGTGAAGGGATGCATCCTTTTGTAAAGTGATGATCCTCCAAGTGCTTTCTCTTACTTCATCGCACCTTTTGCAAACTAATCTCCACCTTTCTAATCGTTGCATCTTTGTACTCTTAATCGCTGCACTTAACAATTACTCTGTGTTTATTTAAATCGCTGCTTCTTCTTACCTTTCATCGCTGTCTTGAATGAGTCGGCCACTGTAAACATTTGTTTATATTAAATATTAAACTCCTAATCGTTGACCTTTCATTCTTGGGAGATTGTCTTAGTTATATCTTCTCTAAAAGAAGTCGGCTAGCATTTGTAAAGAGGATTTGAGTGCTGCCATTTAGGTCTGGGTCGGCCAACATAGCTCATCATCATTGTTTATAATTTAATTTTATGATTTGTTCTATTTCGGGGGCATGACATGGAGCATACTCTTTAGCTAGCATCTTGTGTTCTTGTAAGTTTTCCATTATCTTTTCATTAAAGATCACGTCTCTACATCATGTGACCTGTTTGGTAATTGGATCCCACAGCCTGTAGCCATATTTTTCATCTCCATATGCAATGAAGATACACCTTATTGACTTCACATCAAGCTTTGTTCTTTTTTCATGTGGGATACGAGTGAAGGCTTCACATCCAAACACTCGTAGGTGATTATAAGAAATCTTCTTTCCCAACCACTTCTCCTTTGGAACTTAAAAATCTAAATGAGAGGATAGTCCTCTATGATCAGGTACATTACTGTATTTACAACCTCTACCTAGAACTGTTTTCCTAATTCAACATTTGAGAGTGTACTATGTGCTCTTTCCAAAATGGTTCTGTTCAACCTTTTTGTTGCACCGTTCTCTTGTGGTGTAAGAGGAACAATCTTAATTCTCTGAATGCCATTCTCCGCACAATATTGATCAAATTCTTTTGAATAGTACTCAACCCCATTGTTAGTTTTTAAATATTTAATCTTACTACCGGTTTGATTTTATACAAGTGTCTTGAAAGGTCTAATCATACAAAAATGTTGGAATAAGTAATTTTTTCCACCTATGTTATTGAGAAAAGATAAAAAAGGAAAAAAAAACAAAGAACAATCTAGCAAGTTTCTAGAAAGAGGAGAGTTCTAGATGAGAAAAGTTCTAGAGGATAAAGTTTCTAGATGAGTTAAGAGAAGAGCCTAGAAGGCACAAGCATGTACTAAGACCTCTATAAAAGAGGCATGATGTAATTGATTTAAGCAAGCGGTCAAAGTCAAGTATGTGTAATGATCAAGTGATCATATGAATGTAGTAGCATTCAATGTATATTTTGTAATGATGTTATGAGTTAATAGAATATTGTGCAGCAACACGTTGAGCGTTGAGGGTTAAATGTCTTGTGCATGTGTTGGATATATTTGTGTGTTTCATTATTTTGTTTGTTTTGTGGATTTAATATCCACCACCATCATAGTGGCATCAGAGCTAGGGTTATTAGAAACAAGATTGTGTGTTTGTAGCAGACTATTTGTGTTCATAAAAAATCATGGAGGTGAAGCAAATCATTGCCGAAAAGAGATCCCTGTCTGTGAAGAGTCTTGTGAAGGGCCACTACTTGAGATAAATACAGCCGCTAAAAGAAGGCGCTGAAAGGAAAAATCTGCACAACAGAAAATTGCAGAAAGGAGAACAAAGAGATCGTGGTTGCAGGATATTGAAGTGTATCCCTACCAAAAAATCAGAGAAGTCATCGCCAAGTTGCTGTGAAGGAGGTCAATGAAAAAGTCACCCAGGTTTGTTTTGTTCATTGCAAGAGTAAGCACTGAAGTTGGCAAGTCCAAAGATCTGTAGGAAAAATATAGAAATTACTGCATAAGAAAGAGGATAATTTGTAAGAAATTGTTTTTATTTGAAGTATTTGTCGTTTATTGTTGTGTGAGAAATGAATAGAAATTAATGACAAAGTTCAAGTTTGGAGGATATTTTAAAAAGGTTGCATAAGACGCCAGAAAAAGAGATCGTTGTTTTTTGGGAGCTGCCAATCTGGAGATTGTTTTCAGGAATTAAATTTATTGGAGGAGGATCTATGGTGGATCGAACCAAGTAAAGGCAACGTGATTTCGCAGAGACATTTTAAAAAGAGGAGATCACAAATTTATTGTGAGCCGCTGAGGAAGCCAAAGTATCTCAAAACATCAAAGGATCGCAGGAAATTATCGCCCAAGATCTCTGAGTTTTATAGGCCGCTATTTTTAGCCGCTGATAGAAAAAGGAAGGAGAAGCAAATCACACTGTTTAAGCCGCTAATTTTGCAAAAAAAGAGGTGGTGTGTTGAAGTCCCATGCACAGCGTAGAAAGGACAAATTGAAGTTTTTTCTGCAGCTGTAAGGAGAAAAAAAAAATCAGTCCGATTATATTGCTAAATTCGCAGCTTTGACTCAAGGGATCGCAGTTCTTTTAAAAGCCGCCATAGGAAGCACGCCGTCAGAAGGTAAGATCGTTTTCATACAAATCGTTGTATTATAAGAAGTCGTCAATCAGTGTTAAAAGACACATCAAAGATCACAGGAATTAAGAAGTGTCTAAGTCTGTTTGCTGCAAGAAGAATGCATGAGATTAATTAAAATTTGAAACACTAGACAAAAGGTATCAAGGCACAATCTACAGAATGATTGTCTTCTATCAAAACGATGATGTAGTTGCAGATTTGACTCTGTCTTAAGGCCACAAAACAGGTAATAATCGTTGATAGAAAGGACAAGAGTTCGCTGCCAAAATCAAAATCTTTGGAGTTGGATTGCAATAGAAGACTGCAAGAAGGAAGGAATCAAGTCTGAAGACATTGCAGAAATTACAGCAGAAGGCATGTTGAAGACATTGAAGAAACGTGAAGGTGCACGAAGCCGCCGAAACAAATTGACAATCTGTTGGCCACGTTCTCAACCTGCCAAATTTTAAATTTTTTCCGTCAAAGTTACTATGTTGAGTCATCTTTTTTGTTGCAATTCGTCGGCATCCTATTTCATGTGTCAAATCATGTTGATAATTCGTTATCATAGCATCATTCCTTGTCTTATTTCTCCCCATTAATGCTTTAAAAGCAATTTTATGCCAAGGCAAACCTCATGGCTTAGTAATATTTCCTTTTGCGTCTACTTTCCATTTTTGGCTAAGTCCGCATTAATTTTTGTTTCTCACCAAGTCCATCTTGCATTTGCTTTTGATCCTCGCCAAACTCGCACCAATTTCTTCTTTTCGCTAAGTGTGCGCAACTTGTGAGTTTGCCTAAGTTGTTCACATCCACTTTTTACCGATGCAATAAGTTCGGCATAATAAAGTCTACATTCACTTGTGATAGCCAGGAATTAAACGTTGTTTCTATTATTCAAATCACAAGTTGCACATTTTTCTCTTTTGAAGCAATTAATAAAAGTGGGGGCATAAATTTACAAGCATCCAAGGTGTTAAAATTCACTTATTACTTGCATGAAAAGATGGTTGCAGTTTTTGTGTCCACGATCATCTCATAAAAACAAGGGAATATTCTTTAGTTTAAATAAAATGAAGACCTCCCTGCCGGTAATTATCATGAACGGTGATAAAGTCTAAATGGCATCCAAAGCCTCTAATCTCTTACTGCACCCCGTTGGTTTTACCTCTCGAATTATGTATGGATGATACGTGTCAGAAAAGGTGGCGATAAACTACATCAGCAAATCAGCAATAGTCGACAGGTGTAGAAATCATGAAATTGAAACGTTGAACCATCAAACTTTTTGTGCGCCATCATATATAGGGCAACATGGCATATACAGGAATTCGGTTATCAAGAATAGTTTTCACCACTATCGCCGTCCCTCACATAAAGGTGAAAGATATGCCTAAAGTAGCTACCTAAAATGCAGGCTTAAAGAAATCAAAACTAGTAGTTATCAAGTTAGTAACCATTTCTACAGATGTGCGCATGCTAAGAAGGGTTATTGTTGGTAAATAAACAGTTTGCAGTCATTTGTATAATGCTTAGCCGGTTATGAAACCTCGTCAGAAGCCAGTCACTGAAAGTTCTATACGACGGAGGAGTTGGCGACAGTATATGTGCATAGCTCATTTGCTACGTGATGGCACATGGGAATTTGATACTTGTAGAACAACATTATGCCGCAGTTTATCTGTTTCTAAAGAAATTCGGATTCAAAAGTCGACTGACCTCAATAATACAACAATTGCCTTGAATCGCACATAGCTTCGCATATTGGCATGGTGTCTGTGTCAGATGAATGTTCTTGAAGTTTAAAGGAAAGTCTCTGTGCTCGCCACCCATAAGTCTCGTAAACCAAGGGTTTCAAAGGCTAAAGTCCGGTGCAAACGTGCTCGTCACCATCGTTCCACCGCCAGCTTTTTTATAAAAAGATCTGAAGGTTATCATGTAGACAACATGATTATCAGAAGTTGTGAGTGAAATACAGCTCATAGAACATGATTTAAAATCTCTGACAGAAGCAAAATTCGTGGTTATTGAGAGTTAATAACGACAATACATGTTCGATAGTCAGTTAGAGACCATGAAAATATAGCTGCCAGGATTGTTTGTTGTATTGCACCGCTTTGCTTATCACATGGATATTTATTGAAAATTGTTGAAACGAAATTCTATTTTTAGAAACCAAATTCCTGTCCATATGTTTGGTATTGATACATAAGAGGAGGTCTATGAACTGCTTGGAAGAATATCTCAAAACTTTGGTCAACAAGCTATGTGTGTGAGTGATATGCTCAGAGAATTGTTCACTTCCCGGTTGATTTTATCTTTCTTTCTCCTGTGAGCATTTTGTCTCATGCCGTTGGTTGTTTCTATTAGTGTATTCCTGGAGTTTCCTATAGGTGCAAGTGTTAGTTGAATAAGTCTTTCAAAAGTTTCAAGCAAATGCAAGTGGCAGGTGTATTTCAACACTCTGCAATCTGTGGTAACATTCTCCCAGCTTGTGCCAAAACGAGAGCTTTGAAAAAGAGTATGGACGTGGAACCTTGAAGATTTTATGGCTCGAATTGCCCTGATAAACATGTATGCAAAATGTTGAAGCCTAGACAAGGCATGTGAACATTTTGGAATGGAATTCAAAGCAAATTTGGTCTCATGGACTGTCATGACTGCAAGACCCTGCACAACTTTCGTTAATATATGGCTGTAGAAAATTTTGCAAGTGCCTTTGTAGACGTTTATGCAAACTGTGTTTTTCATCATATATGATAACTACCCTAACGGACCTAATGTGAGTGCATAGACAAAGCGCATGGACTGTTTGAAAGAATGCCCCTCTTACAGTCAGTTCTTCTTAGCGGCATATTCCTTGAGTCTCCGATGAGTGCAAGTGCTAGTATAAGTTGAAATGCTGTGGTTAACACGCATGCAGAATGTAAAAGCAAGATAATGCACATGAACTATTTGAAATTTTGTCTCATAGAAATGTGGTCTCATGGAATGCACGATTTGCAGTATACTCACAAGATGGATTGATTGAAAAGGGTTTAGAAGATTTAAAGCAAATGCAACTAGTAGATGTCAAACCGGATTCTATGACCTTTTCCAACATTCCCCTCTACCGCAACAGTATAAAACTTTGAAACAGGGTATAGCCGTCCATTAGAGCACAACGGAATGCAGAATGTGCTAGCAGACGTGTATACAACAGGTCGAAGCACATACACAAGGCATCAAAACTATTTGATAGAATACCTCAAAGAAATGTCGTGTCATGGAATGTGGTGGTGGCAGGATATTCACAAAATGGTTTTGTTTAATGTGGTTTTCGAGACTTTCAATCAAGTGCAACTATCAAGCAGAAAGTCAGACTCCATGACGTTTGCCGGTATCCTCTCGGCCTAGGCATCTGAGATTCTTTCGAAAAGGATATGCACAAAGTGGATTTCTTGAAGTGACACTGGAAACTGGTAAGCAAATATGATTGGCACATTTAAAAACTAAACTCTACAATCTTGCCAGCATCCCCACGGCCTGCAACAAGGTGTAGACATGCAGAAAGCATAATGAAATGAGTATTCTATTTAGAAATGCTCTGGTATACATGTATTTAGATGCCATTTGTGCAATATGGAAGTATAAACACAGCGCATGAATTGCATGGGAGTGCACCTCAAAGAAATGTGATCCCATGAAGCCGCCATAACTACAAAACACACTCCAAAAATTTAGATGCTACCAACTTTCAAGTAAATGCATTTGCCTAACGTGAAGCTAGAATCCACAAACTGTATCCAACTTCCTCTTGACATTTGCAGAAATTGGAGCTTTAGAGAAGATATGGAAGTCAATCAAAACACAAAGAGTTGAATTTTTGTTAGAAGTTAATGTCTCAACTATCGTGGAAGATATGTAGTGGATCACATGCATGCAAAACATTGAAGCATAAACATGGCCTTGGAAGAAACGTATGCAAAATGTGGGAGCGTAGAACAAGAAATATATGAAAAACTAGCGAAACTATATATCGAGATTAAAATGACAGGGTTTATTCCCAGTACAAATTTTGTATTGTGTGATGTTGAGAAGCAGCGAAAAGAAGAGTTTCTTTACTACCATAGTGAGGAGTGGGCGATTGCCCCATCAAATTCTACCACCTCTGCCTACAAATCATGGAAACATAGATGAAGGCAAATGAACTTTGTGACAATAGTGTCCGTGAATTGTGGCCTTAAGGAATGTAACGACTGCAAAGTATATGGGCATCGATTTATTGAAAGGGTCTTAGACATTCAAGTGAATGCACAGGCAAATGTAGATCAAGACTCCAATACCTTTGCCAGTATACTCAAGATGTGAACATCATTTCAAGGTTATCAAAGATGAAATCGATGGATTAACCCCTTCATTATTGGTCTCAATGCCTAAGAATAACCCCCATACTTAATGTGCCCTAGAGCTTTCCCAGACTTGTCTTCAAGCACAAGATGCGGGTGTCATTGCTGGGTTAAATGTAATGAGAATAATCAATGAACCAATTGTTGCTTCCATTGCCTATGGTCTTGACAAGAAGGCTACTTCTGTTGGTGAGAAGAATGTTTTGATTTTTGATCTTGGTGATGGAACATTTGATGTGTTTCTTTGACTATTGAAGAGGGCATTTTCAAAATTAAAGCCATTATAGGAGATACTCATTTCAAAAGATGTCAGCATTC
Organism: Cunninghamia lanceolata; assembly: GCA_027924645.1. Classification (NCBI taxonomy): domain Eukaryota; kingdom Viridiplantae; phylum Streptophyta; class Pinopsida; order Cupressales; family Cupressaceae; genus Cunninghamia; species Cunninghamia lanceolata. The sequence continues at coordinate 10,344,117 of BSBN01000602.1, forward strand.
GGCGAGGCCGGATCACCGCAATGAAGCATAACAAAGATAGAAAGTGACTTAGCCAAATTCGCAACTTGAAAGCTGTATTTTTCAAAACTACCATTTTGGAAAAGTGACTTGTTTCACTTATTGTAATTAAAAGCTCAAAATTAGGTTTCCTTTCGAAAAGGTAGTTACTTGAACAGATTAGGAAGTAGTTACAAGTTAGTTACAAAGTGGTTACTAGGTGGTTATGGGGAAAAGCCTATAAATATGAGGCTATTTTCAAATGTAAGGGGGGTCTCTTTAGAGAGAACTTTTGCAAGGGGAACTTATGAAACTTCTTGGAACATTTTTGATTCTACACATTGTATAGTCTACTTTTGGAATTGTATAATTTCGAAAAGATAATGAAGAATGCATTTTCAGTTCGTATGTTCTTGATGTATTTCTGAGTTATGATTACTAGTTTCTCGTATGTCAAATTGGTGATGTTTCTATGCATTTGTGTGAATCAAAGTTATCCATTAAAGCATGCAATTAGGGTGATAAAGCACAATCATGTTTCGGTATCCTGATTTGAAAGTGTTTAGATAAATTATCTCTTCGTATGTTGAGATTTGCCATCTTTCTTCATCGTTGTTGCATATATGTCATGAGATCCATCATAGAGTTTAGGAAAGTGGTTTCTATCTTTGTGGTGAAATCCCCTTGTACTTTTCAATAAGATTGTGAAACTCTTGTTGGTTTTCGTACGTCTACCACGAGGGTTTCTACATGCCCATTTCTCCTGTCATTTTGCTTTTCTTCCTTTTTGTACTTTAAGGTTAAAAGTACACAAAAACCCACAAATAACCCTATCATACGAGGGAGCTGCCCCTCTCAAACGCAGAGAAAAGCTGATAGCAAAACTACAGCTTCTCCAACTGTTGGGACAATTTAGTCACCGCTCTAAAGGCAACGAGTCATTTTCAAGGTTATTTCACGGTGACAAATCTGATTACCAACACAATCTAAGACAAGTAACTCGAGATAAGTGATAATCATTTTCAATGGGAAAAGATAAAAGAGAGAAGAAAGAAAATAGTTGGGAAGAAGAGAGAAAGGAATTGTTAAGGGATTTAAAGCAAGCTTCAATAGAAAAACAGCACAGAGGATAAAAATTTATGATCTTGAAATTAAATTAATTAATGTTAAAGAAGAATTAAAAGAAAGATTGAAACTGTTTGATGAGGTTAAAAAGAGGAATAAAGAATTAGAAGAAAACTTGAAATTGTTTGGTGAGATTAAGAAAAAGAATGAAGATTTTGAAGAAGAGATAAAGAGATTGAAAGAAGAAAATAGATTACAAAAAGAAGAAATATCAAAATTAAAAGAAGAAAATGAAAGTATAAAGACAAAGCCATTAGTTTGTGATGTCTAATGTGACACAAATCACTTATGTGATAAAACCGAAGCTTGTTTAGAGAAAGAGTGCAAGGTTGAAGATAATAAGGAGATTGGATCAGCAAAATTTGTAAGTTGTGATGAAATTTATACAAGAAATTCTCTAAGGAATGTTGGTCTCAAGATGATGAAGAAGATGGATATGAAGGACAAGGATTAGAAAAGTATGGACGAGGAATGAAAGAACTGATTGAGCCAATAGTGAGGCCAAAGTATGAAGGTCTTGGATATATCACATGTAAAGAAAATAATATTACAGGTGTTATAGGTTCAAGTAAATTTGTTCAAGGAATGTATTGTTCTCATTGTAACAGGAAAGGACATACAAAAGATATGTGTTGGGATCTATATACATGTACCATATGTGTTTTAAAAAATCATTGTGAAAAAATGTGTTGGCAAAGAGATTGGAAAAATATGATAGGATGCATGAAAATGAATTGTGGATGGATTTTTGGATCAAATTGGGAAGAGATTACAGGTATGTTGAAAAGGTTGTTCAAGTATAGATGTTCATTTGTGAAAAATGATAGCAATCAAGAAAAGTTTGAAGGTTTGAGATTTCATGCCAATTGGATAGCTACATATAGGACTTCCAGATTGAAGCTCTAAAGATTTGAAAATCAAAAATTGAAGGACTGCCATAGTAACTGGTGAGAGTTGGAGAGAAGCATAAGAAGATCTGCAGATCTTGAATATAGTTTGAAGGTATCATACAAGAAAAGGATTTGAGTCATTAGACTTGGAAGACAAAATTGGCAATGATAAATATGTGGTCGAAATTAAGGGGGTGTGTTGGAATAAGTAATTTCTCCCACCTATGTTAATGAGAAAAGACAAAAAAGGCAAAAAGACATAGAAGAATCTAGCAAGTTTCTAGAAAGAGGAGAGTTCTAGATGAGAAAGGTTCTAGAGGATAGAGTTTCTAGACGAGTCAAGAGAAGAGCCTAGAAGACATAGACATGTACTAAGACCTCTATAAAAGAGGCATGATGTAATTGATTTAAGCAAGTGGTCAAGTCAAATATGTGTAAAGATCAAGTGATCATGTGGATGCAGTAGCATTCGATGTATGTTTTGTAATGATGTTATGAGTTAATAGAATATTGTGTAGCAACACGTTGAGCGTTGAGGGTTAAATGTCTTGTGCATGTGTTTGATATGTTTGTGTGTTTCATTATTTTGTTTATCTTGTGGATTTGATATCCACCAGTGCCATCAAATAAACTTTAGACTTTTTTTTTTCATTATGTAGAGCCAAACCATCCTTGTACAATCATCCAAAAAAAGTGACAAAATGATGCAGATGCTACCTCTGAGGGGCCAAATGGATGTACTGATAATTTTAATAATGCTAGAATCTCTATATTCTAATGGCATATTTACCGAGCACACCCAGAAGGGCCATAGTGTATTGAGGCCTTAAGAGGATCAAAGTGCGGCTCCCATGGTTGTAGGTACAAACTAGGCCCATTGAAAAACCAGACAATGGTTTTAAATACTATTTCCCTTTCTTCCTTATTGTGAATAAAACAATAAAAAACCATTTTCTAACATAAACAATTCTTCTAGGGTAGGCCAACTTTCTTCTATCCATTTACTTAGTGCAGATTTAGAAGGGGATATTTTATAAAACTTACCTATCAAGAGTTCTTAGCTCCTCTGTTTGTTGCATCACCAATGGATCTAGTATTGTTGGTAACGGTGGCATCTTCTGTGTTGGGTTGTGCTGGCTATTCCTCCTTTCCCTTAGATTTTTCTCAGCTATCCCATGGCTCTTTTCAAGCATCCTGTCATATTGACAAAATCCTCCATTGTATCTGTGTTGGATTTTTTCGAACGGCCGTCAGAATTTTTCCTTGAGTACTCTTTCATGTCTGGTATCGTCCTGATGTAGGGGCATCCATGTAGAAAGCTTACTAATGTTGGCATTTGTTTCTTTTCATTTAATGCTCGCTCTAATTTGGTGTAACCTCGTAGTCTATATCAAAGAAAATTCTTCCACATTTTTCTTAATGGCACTGGCTGAGATGATTGATGCGTTAATAGGATATGGAGACTATTTTTGGAAGGATGACATGCAGAGGTTTGAGTTTTAGGCATTTCATTTTGGTGTGTGGCTACCTTCAGTTTTGGTGCTACTTTGATTTTGGGCATGGTCAGCTAGGAGGATCTGCAGCCGCTCTCTCACTATATTCTCTTTTTATTTTACTATTCACAACTAGAAGACAATAGGGTTGGAGGGGATACGAAGGCATTTCATTTTACTATTTCATACTCCTTGCCCGGTAGAGGTTTGAGTAGATGGGGCTGGAAGATAAGGAGCGCTGCATCCTTTAGGGAGTCGTATGGTCATTTTAAGGCATTTTGGAACAATAGGTTTGTTGTGGTAACTTCTGAGGAAGGCGTTTTTGTTTTGGCAAAATATTGTTTTGGTATGCAGGATGCTGAGTTGCATGAGAATAACTAGACCGTTTTGGTTTGAATTTTGATGTGAGGAGCCAATAAATTTGGCTAGTTGTTTGTAAAATTGATTCTAAAGTTCAATAGAATTTCATTCAGACTATTTGCATATGTTTTGTTGTTTTCTTTGTTGTTGTCTAATAGGGTATTTTGAGCTTAGTTTCTATGAGCCTTCCTTCCCTTTTTACATCAGTGGTATCAGAGTAGGTTGTTCTTGAGTCTCTAGGTAGATCATCAAATGTGAGGCAGCTTGTAGCAGGACTTGTGAGTTGTGGGTTGTGAGAAAGTGCCTCTGAGAGTGGCCCCTTGAGGTAGGGGTAGAGGTGGAGGTAGATACCAGAGCTAGAATATTTTGAGCGTGCAAGTAGATTTGCCGAAGAGAGGTAATTTGCACCAGGATTAAGCTTGTGGATATTGAGAAAAATGTATGCAAGAGGAGCCCCATGTGGTTGGGGTAGAGCTAGAGCTAGAGATGGAGGTAGAAATCCTCCAGGTGCTACTTGAGATGATGATTTCAGAGCCTTGAGAAGGCATGATGAAGTGTTACAAGAAGTAATCAGAAGAGGTTTTGCACAAAGGAGAGATTTAGTGGGAATTTAGATCCTGAAGAGTTAGTAGACTAGATCAATGACATGGAAGAGTATTTTAAATTTGAAGAGGTTGAAGACATTGATAGAGTAAAATTTGCAAAAACTAGATTAAAAGGACATGCTTCAATTTGGTGGATAGAGGTTCAATTGGAATGAGGAAGGAGAGGGAAGGAGAAAATCACCATGTGGGATAGAATGGTGGAGAAGATGAAGAGACAATTCATACCAGTGGATTATGAATTAGATTTGCTCAAGAAAATGCAAGGTTTAAAACAAGGAACCAAAACAGTGAAGGAGTATACAAAGAAGTTTCACAGGATCCTGATTAGAGCAGGACATGCCGAAGCTACTAAGGAGAAGGTTGCAAGGTACATTAATGGTCTGAGGCCAAGCATACAAGAAGAGATGAATTTAGTGAGAGTTTACACAATGGAGGATGCATATCAGTTTGCCTTAAAAATTGAGGAGATACTGAACAAAAGATATGAAGTAAGTAGACAGGAAAAGGTTGCGATGAAAGGACTGGAGGGAGATCTTACTGGAATGATGATGGAAATCAAAAAAATTAGATAACTACAGACCAAGGCAGCAGCAAAACTTAGAGATATGAAGACTCATATGGCCCTAGAGATCAAAATTGGAGAGGTAGAGGAAGATTGGGTAGAGGCTTTGGAAGAGGAACCTTTAGAGAAATTTGTTATAATTGTGGAGAAGAGGGTCACTGAGCTTATGATTGTCCTCATGAAGAAGAAAGACCAAGAAGGAGAGTAGAAAACTAGAATAGAGTATCAAACATCAATGAAGAAGATGCACACTCAACACCTTCCGAAGAGGCATAAGGAGGTGAAATCTTGATGACAAGAAGAACACTATTGAATGAACACAATGGAGTAGCTCAAAGGAAGAGATTATTCAAGACAAGATGCAAGTGTGAAGGGAAGACTTGTAATGTCATCATAGATAGTGGAAGGATGACCAACCTTGTATCAGAAGAGATGGTGAGAAAATTGAAGCTAGAGAAGAGGAGGCACTCGAACCCATACATGATAGCATGGGTACAAGATGATCAAAAACTTATGGTCAGCGAACAATGCTTGATAAAATTTAAGATAGGAGGTTATTTTAATGAAATATTATGTGATATTATTCCTATGGATGCATGTCATATTTTGTCAGGAAGGCCTTGGCAATATGATAGAAAAGCACTGCACGATGGTTATGCTAACACATACACAATCACTAAGGATGGAGTAAGACATAAATTAAAACCTTTGAAAGAAGATTTGGTCCAAGTTTGTGGTAATGCAAGAGTTTGTTTAGTTGATGGTAGCAAGTTTTTAGATGACCTGAAGCATGAGAAAGTTTGTTTTGCTTTGATTCCTAAGATTAACTATGAAAATGAGGAGGATGTTCTTGTAGAGATTGCAGATTTGTTGCAGGAGTTTAAGGATATTGTTTTAGATAATGTGCCAGAGGGATTCCCACCAATGAGGAAGATCAGCAATCAAATTGATTTGATGCCAGGAACAAGTTTGCCTAACAAGGCAGTCCATAGAATGTCTCCTACAAAGAGTGAAGAGTTGAATTGACAAGTGCATGAGTTGTTGCAAAAGGGTTTGATCAAAGAGAGCATGAGTCCATGTGTAGTACCAACAATTTTGGCACCAAAGAAGAGTGGAGAATAGAGAATGTGTGGTGCAGGGGCACCTAGATACTTTAATTAATTTCATGTTTATTTTGATGTTTTGGTGTTGTATAAGGTCCAAGTGACCAATTGTAAGGCCTAGTGCCATGTGTGAGTCTGAGTGGAATAAATCTAGGTTCATTTTGTAAGTCCCAAGTGACATTTGTCAATTGTAATCGCATAATGCTAAAAATAGCAATAATGCCAAAAATAGCAATAATGCCAAAAATAGGCAGTAGTGTTTCCTAGTCGCTTGGATTGATCTCCCAGCCGCTTGGAGTCAGTTTGGTACTACTCAGGGTGAGTTTATAAACCTAGAGGATTGAACCAAATGCAGATATCATTTTTTATTGTAATTAGATCGAAGAGGAGATTGAACGTAACCGTACATCTTTAAGGAGAAATCGAACTATTTTCTGTGCTATCAATTTGTTTCCATTCTCTATAAATACGAATTGCATAGCTATAGATTTCTATTCCTCTGTGTTTTCCCATTGTTGCAATATGTCGATATGAAGCATTCCACTGATAAGATTTCTGTTGAAATCAGTGGAATGGCTTCGTTGTATCATATTTGTTTATTTTCTATTTTGTTTCATGATTCGGCGGTGCAGAGGATCCAGACAGTGCGAGGTGCACAATAGATTGCCTAGCATCTCCATGTGCTAGGGTTTGGTGAGGGTAGACTGTGCAACAGTGTATAGGAGTATCAGCATAGAAAACCCTAGCAGGGCTGATAAGTGAAGTCTAGCAGCGATATCAGCGTATCGGTGAAAATACAAAATAGGTTCCACTAATATAGGAAGGTTGCACTGAAGTCGGAGTGACGAGTGAGATCGGAGGAATGATCACAGAAGGTGTCGATGGACAATGTCTAGCCGATAGGAGTATATCGGTGAAGAACAAAGTGAGGTCTCACCGAAGATAGTGTATTTTGGCATATCGGCAAAAGCATTGATATTGGGGAAGGAAACCAGAGATTCGCTGATGTTTGGAGTCTCACCGAAGTGTCAGAGATGGCTAGTATGTCGGCACATTGGCCAATCAAGTTTATTGAGAAGTTTTGAAGCTTCCTCTGAGTGCTCTGCATCATTTTGGTATCAGAGCCAGCGAAAGGTCTGCAGAAGTGTTGGTGTTGTCTGTGAATGTTTATGTCAGATAGAGAAAGCGAAGAAGGGGCTAGTGATATGCCTCCAAAGGGAATCACCACTGAAGTGGTCAAGAAATTCAAGGAGATGGAGGAGATGATCAAGACTAGAGTCAAGGAAGCACTCTAGGCTGAGTTGAAGACCTTAGGAAAAGGTAGGAAATCAGACAAGGAGTCTGATGAAGCAGAAGAAGATGGGGAAGAGGAAACAACCCCATAACAGACAAGTATATCTATAGACCAAAAACAATTTTTGGAGGCCATAAAATCACTTGGTAAGGAGTCGTCCGAGGCAAGAATGGAGATTCTGATGTTCAACGGAAAGATGGACGTAGATGAAGTCATCGAATGGGTCGAGGCTTTGAACAATTACTTCGAGTACAAGGAGGTACCGGAGAATAGAAGAGTCAAGTTTGCAAAGATGAAATTGAAGGGCGCTGTACTCACGTGGTGGAACTACACCCAGGGAGAAAGGGTGAAGAGTGGCAAGAGCATGATCTCATCCTGGAGTCAGGTGGTAGAGAGGATCAAGGCTCAGTTCCTACCAGTGGATTATGAAGTGCAAATATATAGGAAAATGCAGAACCTCAGGCAGAAGGATATGGATGTATCCACCTATACTAAGGAATTTCATAAATTGTCTTTAAGATGTGGACATGCTAAGGATGAGAAAGGAAGAGTTGCCAGGTATATTAATGGCCTGAAGTATAATATACAAGATGAGATTACCATCTTGACACCAGAAACCGTGGACAAATGTTTCCAGGTGGCACTGAGAGTAGAAGAGAAGCAAAAAAGAAAAGGAGAACAACAGAATAGAGGCAGAGGTGGACGAAATTTCAGGGGCAGAAATAGCTTTGGTGGCAGAAATCAGTTCCAGAAGACTCAAGGGGAGTCCAGTCAGCAAGAACACAGTGGAGAATCTGGTTCCAGAGAGGGTTTCAGAGGAAGGAGACCCAATGGGAGAGGCATATTTGGTGGACCAGGCAGAGGTCCTAACATCTTCATGGGAAGATGTTATAATTGTAACCAAATTGGGCACATAGCAGGCAAGTGTCCGGAGAAAGCCTCAAGCTCTCATGAAGGAGGGAGAAGGAGCCAACTGATTCAAGAAGAAGATTGTCAGAGTGTGACTTCACCTACGGGAAGCGCAGCTCCAGCATAAGATGGAGAGAGTCTCATGATGAGAAAAACAATGCTGAAAGTGCCACAGACCAAGGAACCACCCCAGAGGAAGACACTATTCAGAACTCTGTGTAAAGTTTCTGGCAAAAGGTGTAAGGTAATTGTTGATTCTGGCTCCACTGAAAATTTGGTTTCAGTAGAAATGGTAGAGAAATTGAATTTGAAAAGATTGCCACATGTGAGTCCATACAAAGTGTAATGGCTAAACAAAGGGCAGCAATTCTTGGTCGATGAACAAGCTTGGGTAGAATTTTAGATAGGGGAATATGGGGAAAAGCTTTTGTGTGATATAATTCCCATGGATGCATGCCATTTACTATTAGGTAGACCTTGGCAGTATGATGTACAAGCCCAGCATGATGGTAAGTCAAATTCCTTTGTGATCACTAAAAATGGTAGAGAGTATAAGATGGATCCTTTACCAGAAGAGGGTGTAGACAAGAATGTAGGCTCAAGTATCATGTTAATGAGTGGGAAAGAGTTTCTCCATACTCTGAAAGAAGAGGGAACCCAGGGGTATGCTCTGATTTTGAAACCTAAAGACAATTTTGATTTGTCTGAAAACAGCAAGGAAAAATTTCCTAAGGAAGTGCATGAATTGTTAGACAAATATAAGGGTATCATGGTGGAGGATATGCCCAATGTACTACCCCCTGTGAGAGACATAAGTCATCAGATTGACTTTATCCCAGGATCCACATTACCAAATAAACCAGCTTATAAAATGACACCTAATCAGAATGAGGAGATTGCTAAACAAGTACAAGAACTGTTGGATAAAGGCCTGGTAAGGAAAAGTCTTAGTCCATGTGCTGTACCCACAGTTTTAGCTCCCAAGAAGGATGGAAAATGGAGGTTATGTACTGATTCGAGAGCCATAAATAAGATCACCATCAGATATAGATTTCCTATGCCCAAAATAGAGGACCTCATGGATTGTTTGGGTGGAGCTTGGTATTTTTCTAAAATTGATCTCAAGAGTGGATACCATCAGATCAGGATTAGCAAGGGGATGAATGGAAGACAGCCTTTAAGACTAATGAAGGTCTTTATGAGTGGCTGGTGATGCCATTTGGTTTGTCCAATGCTCCTAGTACTTTCATGCGTCTAATGAATGAGGTATTGAAGGATTTTATTGGTAAATTTGTTATTGTCTATCTGGACGATATTCTAGTTTTCAGCAGGACAAAAGAACATTTGCAGCATTTGGAATAAGTGTTGAAGAAGCTGCATGAGGAGAAACTGATGATTAATATGGAGAAGAGTATCTTCATGAAGGAAGAACTCACATACCTTGGATTTGTGATATCCCAGGGCAATTTAAAAATGGATCCAGAGAAGGTAAATGCTATTCTATCTTGGCCAGCACCTAAAACAGTAAGTGATGTATGGAGTTTTCATGGGTTGGCAACTTTTTATAGGAAATTCATAAGAGGATTCAGTCATATTTGTGCACCCATTCTGGATACCATAAAAGGACATAAATGTAAGTTTGTTTGGAACATAGCAGCTGATGAGTCTTTTGAGATTCTCAAACAAAAAATAGCAGAAAAACCCATTTTGGTTTTGCCTGATTTTAATAAGTTGTTTACTATGGAATGTGATGCTAGTAACCTTGCCATTGGTGCTGTCTTGAGTTAGGATGGCAGACCTGTTGCTTTCTTTAGTGAAAAGCTGAATGATACTAAATGAAAGTATTCCACATATGATCTAGAATTGTATGCAATGGTTCAAGCATTGAAAAAATGGAGACATTAACTCTTGCCCAAGGAATTCATTGTTTATACTGACAACCATGCTTTGAGTTATCTGAACTCGCAGGAGAAGCTAAATCACAGGCATATGAAGTGGGTCGAACAACTCCAGGCGTATACTTTTTCCATCAAACATTAGAAGGGACAAGCCAACAAGGTGGCAGATGCTCTGAGCAGAAGAGTGTGCACTATATAGGAAATCTAGTTGCAAAGTGTGGGAGTGGATTCTCTCAAGAATATGTACTAGGATGATGAGGACTTCAAGGAGATATATGCAGTTTGTTCACAATTTTCAGATTCCTATCATTCTAATTTTTCTGAATATTTGTTACAACAAGGGCTACTGTTCAAAGGCAGCCAACTGTGTGTACCTAGGTGTTCCATGAGGGAGAACATCATAAAAGAGAAACATTGTGGTAGTCTTGGAGGTCATTTTGGACTGGACAAGATGTTGGAATAAGTGAGAAGGCTTTACTTCTGGCCTAAGATGCAAACAAATGTCAGGAAATTTGTAGAAACTTGTAGCATTTATCAGAGGGCAAAAGGAACTTCATCCAATGTAGGTTTCTATCAACCACTTCCAATTCCGCGAAGGCCATGGGAGTGTATAAGTATGGATTTTGTTTTGGGTCTTCCCCGGACTCAAAGAGGTTTTGATAGTGTGTTTGTTGTAGTTGATAGATTCAGTAAAATGGCTCATTTTGTGCCATGCAAATGTACCAATGATGCTTCACACATTGCTGGCCTGTTCTTTAAAGAATTACTTTGAATTCATGGTTTGCCATTGAATATTGTCACTGACAGAGATCCAAAGTTTGTGGGACATTTTTGGCGCACATTGCGGAAGAAATTAGGCACTCAATTATCTTTCACGTCAGCCTATCACCCTTAGACGGATGGACAAATTGAGGTCGTGAATAGATCACTGGGTAATCTTTTGAGGTGTTTGACTAAACAACATGGAGAAGCATGGGATATGATCATCCCACAAGTAGAGTTTGCATATAACGATTCTGTTAATAGGAGCACAGGAAAGAGCCCTTTTGAAGTTGTATATGGGATTCATCCCAGGGGAATTTTGGAGCTCAGGGATTTCCAGGACATGGAGAAAAGGAGTGCACAAGGAGAAGATTTTGCAGTCAGCATGAAGGATATCCATGATGCTGTAAGGGAAACTATCCAGAAGAACACAGGGAAATACAAAGAGAGAGCTGATCAGAAGAAAAGGGATGTCCAATACAAAGTTGGGGATCTGGTAATGGCATATCTAAAGAAGGAAAGACTTCCGAAGGGGCAGCCCACAAAGCTTCTTATGAAGAAGATAGGTCCATGCAAGATTGTACACAAATTTGGGCCTAATGCATACGAAATTGAACTTCCTCCAGGTTTAGCAATATCACCCATTTTCATTATGTCAGAACTGTTTCCATTCAAGGGAGACAATGTTACAGATTCAGATGTGACAGGAGCAGGGGATGCAGAATCGATTTCTGATTTTTCACCGAGTCAGCCAGTATAGCTGGAATGTATTTTGGACACCAAAGTTCAGAAGAAGACCAGACATAAAACCTACAAGCAGTATCTGGTCAAATGGCGTGGTTTACTTGATGAGGATGTAACCTGGATGAGCGAGGAGGACATCATCAATCATGGGGTTTCCATTTCAAACCTGGTTCTTTAGGGGACTTGAGTTCTGTTAACCCCCGAAGTATGGTGTAGGGACACCTAGATACTTTAATTAATTTCATGTTTATTTTGATGTTTTGGTGTTGTATAAGGTCCAAGTGACCAATTGTAAGGCCTAGTGCCATGTGTGAGTCCGAGTAGAATAAATCTAGGTTCATTTTGTAAGTCCCAAATGACATTTGTCAATTGTAATCGCATAATGCTAAAAATAGCAATAATGCCAAAAATAGGCAGTAGTGTTTCCCAGCCGCTTGGATTGATCTCCCAGCCGCTTGGAGTTAGTTTGGTACTACTCAGGGTGAGTTTATAAACCCAGAGGATTGAACCAAATCCAGATATCATATTTCATTGTAATCATATCGAAGAGGAGATTGAATGTAACCGTGCATCTTTAAGAAGAAATCAAACTATTTTCTGTGCTGTCAATTTGTTTCCATTCTCTATAAATACGAATTGCATAGCTATAGATTTCTATTCCTCTGTGTTTTCCCATTGTTGCAATATGTCGATATGAAGCATTCCACTGATAAGATTTCTGTCAAAATCAGTGGAATGGCTTCGTTGTATCATATTTGTTTATTTTCTGTTTTGTTTCATGATTTGGCGACGCAGAGGATCCGGACAGTATGAGGTGCACAGTAGATCGCCTAGCATCTCCATGTGTTAGGGTTTGGTGAGGGCAGACTGTGCAATGACGTATAGGAGTATCGGCATAGAAAACCCTAGCGGGGTCGATAAGTGAAGTCTAGCAGCGATATCGGTGTATCGGTGAAAATACAACATAGGTTCCACCGATATAGGAAGGTTGCATCGAAGTCGAAGTGACGAGTGAGATCGGAGGAACGATCGCGGAAGGTGTCGATGGACAATGTCTGGCCGATAGGAGTGTATCGGTGAAGAACAAAGTGAGGTCTCACCGAAGATAGTGTATTTTGGCATATCGGCAAGAGCGTTGATATCGGGGAAGGAAACTGGAGATTTGCCGATGTTTGGAGTCTCACCGAAGCGTTGGGAGATGGCTAGTATGTCAGCACATCGGCCGATCAAGTTTATTGAGAAGTTTTGAAGCTTCCTCTAAGTGCTCTACATCAATGTGCATGGATTCAAGAGCCATTAACAAGATCACTATCAAGTACAAATTTCCATTGCCTATAATGGATGATATCATGGATTGCCTAAGTGGATCGAAATACTTCACTAAGATTGATTTGAAGAGTCGCTACCATCAAAATAAAACCAGAGAGGGAGATGAATGGAAAGTAGCTTTCAAGACTAAGGAAGGTTTGTATGAGTGGTTGGTCATGCCATTTGGGCTAACCAATGCACCTAGTACGTTTATGAGATTGATGAATGAGGTATTGAAAGAGTTTTTGGGCAGATTTGTGATTGTTTATTTTGATGATATTTTGATCTTTAGTATGACACTAGAGGAGCATTTGATGCATGTTAGACTTGTTTTTGAGAAGCTTAGAGATGAAAAGTTGCTGATTAACCTCAAGAAGTGCAGCTTTGTGAAGAGGGAATTAGCATATTTGGGCTTTGTTATATCAAGAGAAGGCATTAAGATGGACCCGGAGAAGGTGAAAGCTATCATAGAATGACCAACACCTAGGAGTGTAACAGATGTGAGATCATTTCATGGATAAGCAAATTTTTATAGAAAGTTAATTAAAGGTATCAGTAGTATATGTGCACCACTAACTAAGACTATGAAAAGAGTTTTGATTTGTTGAAGACCAAAGTGGCAGAACAACCTGTATTAGCACTCCTAGATTTCAGCAAGGTATTTCAAGTTGATTGTGATGCAAGTGGTAATACTATTGGGGTTGTTTTAAGCCAAGAATGTAAGCCCATTGCGTACTTTAGTGAGAAGATAAATGATGCTAAGAAAAAATATTTAGTTTATGATCAAGAGTTTTATGCTATTGTTCAAGCACTTAAGAAATTGAGACACTATCTGTTGCCTAAGAAGTTTGTTTTGTTTACTGATCATCAAGCACTTCAATATTTGAGTAGTCAAGGGAAGTTGAATCAAAAGCATATGAAATGGGTAGAGTTCTTACAAAGTTACACATTTGTTTTGAAACATAGAAGTGGAAAGTGTAATAGGGTTGCAAATGTTTTGAGTAGAAGGCATAATTTGTTGGTTGAAATGCAGGTTGAAGTTGTGGGTTTTGATGAGCTCAAGGAGTTGTATGAGGAAACCCTGATTTTGGAGAAGCTTGGAGGGCCTGTAAGGAGCCTATTACAACAGATAGAACAAGGTGGTTGGATTATTTGATCCAAGATGGTACGTTGTTTAAAGGTAATCGGTTATGCATTCCGAGAAGTTCTATGAGATTGAATTTGATCAAGGAAACAAATAATGGAGGTTTTGTAGGGCATTTTGGTTTTGATAAGACTAATGTACTTGTTGGAAAAAGTTATTATTGGCCTCAATTGCAGAAAGATGTAAGGAAATATATTCAAAGTTATAGGATATCTCAAGTGGCAAAAGGTGTTAGTCAAAATGCTGGTTATATCAGCCACTACCTATACTTGAGAAGAAGCATATCAACAAGATGAATTTTCAGTAAAAAGTCTATGGCTGACTTGAAAAGGAGACGTAAAGAGTTTCAAATTAGGGATGAGGTTAGAAGGTTTGGTTTTCTTCTTGATAAGTGACAGGGTCACTTTTCTTTCTTCCTTGAGTGTCTGATGCACGGGTATCCACTTGGCGTTCATTTCTTTTCATTTAATGCTCGCTCTAATTTGGTGTAACCTCACAATCTCTATCAGAGAAAATTCTTCCACATCTTTCTTAATGGCGTTGGCTAAGATGAATGATGCGTTAATAGGTTATGGAGACTATTTTTGGAAGGACGGCCTGGGGAGGTATAAGTTTTAGGCATTTCATTTTGGTGTGTGGCTGCCTTCAGTTTTGGTGCTACTCTAATTTGGGTATGGTCGGCTAGGAGGATCTACAGCCGCTCTCTCACTATATTCTCTTTTTTTGTTTTTTTTTTTACCAGAAAAAGGTGGCGGAGCACCCATAGATTGAAATTGAGAAAATCCATAAAAGGTTACAAACAAAAGTCTAAACCAAAGAAAGGAAAATTACATAGTCAGGCCCTAAGAAGGCCAGATGAAACAATAGCTACAAAAGATCAAAAAATAGAAGGAAACCAATGTTTACCCGTGAAATGCAGCCGCCGCATTCAGAAAAGAAAGAGACAAAACAAAAAAAACCGCATCAAACCCCAACCCCAGCCACCGATAGAAGACCAACCAACTACCACCAAGAGCAAAAGAGAGGATCAAACCAAAACACCGCCACCTCCACCCAAGGGGGCTTTAGCTTCTTGCCACTACCTCATGCTGTCGGGGGTGCTGCCGGAGAGATTTGCTCCTCCAACTCCACTAAAACAGAGGACTGACTCCCCTCATTTACCGCCTCCAAAGCGATTCTAGGAATTCCCGGAGCCAAATTAGACGCATGAACCCTAAGGAAGCGGATGGCTGTAAAAACATCTTTAATTCTCTCAGCCTTCTTCTTAATGAAATGAAAACTAAAATCCCGTAACGCCTCATCAATCTACACACTGCTTAAGGAAATGATACTTGCTTGTAGGGCCCTGTAGATAGCTTGCTGTGGGAACGAGGTGCGCAACGCCACCAGATTGAATAAATTTCCAATGAGGGCATCACCCTATTCCATCTTATAATTAGAGAAAGTTGCTTCCCACCTGTCCACAGTATAGATATTATTATAGAACAAACCAGACGCCAAGGCATGCACATATTCCCCATCCATTGCCAGATCCATTATGTTAGATAACAACTAAGAAATGACGTCTGAATAATTGAGTACCCTCCCCTCGTAACCCCGTATCCAAGCATATCCAACAATATTCCTAACACCCAACTGAATGAGGGTGCAATCTGATACAATCAACGTCATCAGATCCGACGCTTTTACTCTTCCTCTTATTACCGGCTCCCAGTCGAAGGCTGGGAAGAACAATCTTAAGTTAAGTCGCGTGTCCGCCATGAGGGAGTGATAGAATTGGAGAAAATAGAAATGGAGACACCACGATAGGCAAGCAGGAGCAGCCAGCGGGAGATAAAAAGAAAAAAAGACACCAGTCCTCACGACGCGGCAAGCACGGAATGCTAGGAAGTGATTCGAGCACACCCAAATAATGAGAGATGAGGTGTAATGCTGACACTGGACTGTCAGCCAACGCGAACGGCTTAATATGAAAAACTAAGCCAGATCATACCTATGGATGAAGTGTGACAACGTGTCCTTTACCGCATAACCCGCCCAAGAAAAAGAATCTGTTGCGCCGTCACAATGCCCTAGAAGTAAATGCTAGTCGCTTCCCTTAAATAAGAAGTGATCGGGGAGCTGATATACAATACCTCCTTCCTTAATGAGAAGCTGACAGGACTGACCATTAACCTACTCCAATCACTGTCCAATTGATCTCTGACAATCCACTTACATAAGTATTGTCAGACATCCATCTGAAAAGGATACCCCGCCTTAAAGGAAAATCTGCCTTCAGAAAAGGAGAAACGGCTAATCAAAAGACCCATGCTCAGGCCATCATTACTGTGCCACTTATATATCTCGTAAACCCAGGAAGAGTGTCAGGTTAGGATCCTACTAGTGAAGATCTCCAAACCAATCTGACCGTGCCACCTAAGCAAAACTTGTTAAGGGAGACCCCTCGCCGCCTCCATCTCAGACTCCAGCGTGTCCACTAGGTATTTTGGCATCAAAAGGCAGTTCGAGGGGAAAGAGACCACCTCATTCTCATAGTCCACTGCTAAATTAGCTAGAAAATTCACCACCCTATTACCTTCCCTTAACGTATGGAAGATGACATAGTTATCTAACCTGCTCAATAAGGAGGCTGCCTGTTGCAGAATGTATTTGAGTTTCCAATTATGCAATCCTCTACCTTTGATGGCATTAATCACGATCAGAGAATCTCCCTCGATCCACACCTGCTTTAGGCCTAAGTCAACCACCAGAAGTAAACCATGCACTAAAGCCCAAGCTTCCGCCTCATTATTTGATCTTGAGGGTAGTTTTGAGGACCTAGCTGCAATCAAAACACCTGTTTGGTTCCTTATCACACAGCCTGTTCCCGAGGGGCCCGGGTTACCTCTACATGCTCTGTCAAAATTTAGCTTGAAGAAAGGTGGGGAAGGTGGAATCCACTTAACCAGTCTCCTATTCGTTGCAAGTTTAGAGCCCCCTAATACACTTCCTGAGATAGGCAGCTTAATTAATGGTCAGAAGGCAATAATATCTGTATCCCACTTCGACCAGACTAACTTGAGAGAGCCTGATCAGTTAAGATGAGTTACCAGCTGATCTGAGATAGCTGCTTCAAGCTTCTCACATACTTGGAAAATCGATCTTGTTTCCTTCCTAAAAATACGAAGATTTCTTTCCCACCAAATGTGCCAGATGATCATCGAGGGACCTATGTCCTAAAGATCCGCTAGAGACGAATTTACACAAGGATTAGACCAGTTGTTGAACATCAGGGCCAAAGACTTTGAAATAGGACTGACCCATTTAATTTTCCTGAAAAACCAGAACCAGCATTCTTTGCTAAAAGGACATAAGAGAAGGATATGATCCAAAGATTCTTCTTCGTTGCCACAAAGTACATAGAGGAAATTAGGTCCCAGACCAAGTCTTTTAATTCGATCACCAGAGAGGATCTTATTATGAATTACACACCACGCAAATTCTCCTGCTTTAGGGAGTAAAGCCTTTCCCCAAACACAGTTTTGAAGGCCATTCAGTCGTGACTTTTTGATTGCAGACTCTATATCCTTCTTTTACTGAATAGGAGCCCGACTTTGCAGCCATCCATACCACTTCGTCCTCCTTAGAAGATACAAAAACCAACTTCCTACTCAGAAGACGGCTAAGCCGTACCTTTTGATATATGGGAAATGTACAAAACCAAAAGCTCTTCCAATGAACCCGGACTGAAGCGCCAAACCTTGAGACTTGCCAGTAATCTTTAACTTTGTAACCCCAGTGTTCTTGAAGAAAAATTCTTGCCTCTGTGAGCTCTCTAAAAGAAGCCAAAGACAGACCCCCACCCCAAGAATCCTCCCAAAAGTCCGCCTTTTCGCCATTATGAATTGTCCAGGACAAATTGGGTTGGAGGAGTTCTCTACATCTGATCAAAAAGTTCCAAATAGCTGACCCTCTTGGCGGATTCTTTACTGTGAAGATTCTTTCGTTATCTAAAGAATCAAGATATTTGGCCTTCATTAGTCTTACCCAAATGGAATTGGGCTTAGCATACATATTCCATGCCAACTTTGCTCCAAGAGCTTGGTTTTGTATTTCAATATTAGGGATCCTAGCACCCCCTAACTCTTTGGGTTTGCAGACTTTATCCCAGGCTAGAAGATGAATTCTCTTTACATCTAAAGCTCCTTCCCATAAGAATTTTCTACATATTCCTTCTATTTTAGAAATAACGCCTTTGGGGATATGAAAACCTGACATCATATACACTAGAACAGCAGAAAGAACTGACTTTATTAACACAATGCGACTAGCCAAAGATAGACTTCTACCTTTCCAATTTGTCAATTTTGTAGACAAATTCCTAAGGACCTTGCTCCAAAGATTATTCCTATAACGACCATTGAACAGAGGCAGGCCAAGGTAATTACCTGGTAAATCTTGGTTGTCCAGGTTAAGAATGGTGCGGATCTCCTCCTGAAGTTGAAGAGACACATTAAGAAAGAAGACCTTAGATTTATTAAAATTCACTCATTGGCCCGAAGCCTGACAATAAAGATTGATTGTACTCATCATAGCACTAGCTTCTTGTGTCGAGGCGAGCCCAAATAGAATTGTATCATCGGCAAACAATGCATGAGTATAAGTTTCAGGCACGCCCTTGATCTTAATGCCTTGCCATACAGATCTCCTCTTAGCTTCCTTTATAGACCAAGTAAGAGCCTCTGTCAGTAGAATGAAGAGATAAGGGGATAAAGGATCCCCTTGCCTCAACCCTCGTGAGGGTTCTAAGTACCCGGATTCTCTGCCATTAATTAACACAGACACACGAAATCCAGAAACACAAGAGGCAATCCACTTAACAACATCTCTGGAAAAACCTAAATGCCGAAGGGTGTCAAAAAGAAAACTCCACTCTACTATGTCATAAGCCTTTGACATATCAAGTTTGACCACCATGGCAGCCAATTTATCTTTGTCCACAGAGTGTATGATTTCGTGAGTTAATATGGCTCCCTCAGAGGTTTCTTTCCCTGGAACGAACCCCCCTTGCTCCATAGAAATTACTTCATTCATCAAAGGAGATAGCCGCAAGGCCAAGGCCTTGGATATAATCTTGCAAAATAAAGTTGCATAAAGAAATCGGTCTGAAATCTTCAAAGGTTTGGGGAGAACCTAGCTTTGGAATTAACATGATGCATGTCAACTTGATTTCTTTGAGCACCTTCCTATTTTTTTTCGATTCTTCTACTGCCAAGAGAACATCTCTTCCCACTGTGTCCCAGCATTTCTAGAAGAAAAGGCTCGTCCATCCATTCGACCCAGAAGCCTTCTCCCCTTCCATCGAAAAAACGGCTGCCTTAACTTCCTCCAAGGAAAACTCTCACAATAACTCCCTATTCTGTTCTTCCTTAACCAATTTAGGTATATGGTTAAAGTCAAAGTGACTTCTGTCCCCTTCATGAAAGACGCTGGAGAGGAGGTTGCCATAGAAGACTTGAGACGCAGCAAGGATACTGGAAGAATCTGAGCATACACGTCCACCTCCTGTCGTGATTGAATTAATATGGTTTGTGCTTTCCCGCACCTTTGCAGAAGTGTGAAAGAAAGATGTATTCTTATCCCCTTCTTTCAACCATAACTCCTTTGATTTCTGCCTCCAGAAGATTTCCTCTCTTTTTAACAACTCTTCCATTTCTGCTTTCAACGATTTCTCCCGGTAGAAGGTAGCCAGGTCCATGCCATTGGAGATTATGTGGTCTGCCAGGGATATCATCTCTCTCTGAACTCTAATTTTTTCTGCAAAAATGTTGTGAAATTGTCTCTTATTCCAATCCATAATCCTATGCCTTACAAATTTCAGTTTACAAACTAACTGAAACATGCAGGAGCCTTCCACAAAAGGTGTGTGTGACCACCATTTCTCTACATTTTGAAGGAAGGAAGCATCTCTAAACCACATTGATTGGAACCTGAACTTCTTCTTGTAAGGAAAACTAAAGCCTCCAATGGTTAACCTAACTGGGAAATGATCTGACCCCAGACGAGGCCGAATTTCTGCCTGATAACTTACTGGGAGATTCAAACATTTTGGGCCCAGTACGAATCTATCCAATCTTTCTGCTATTTGTGCGAAGTCTTTCCTTCTATTTGTCCAAGTAAAAATGCCATTATTAGGAATGCAATCAATCAGAAGATTGGAATTGATAAAGTCTTTGAAATCCCTCTGGGTTCTAAGTGGGTGTGAAATGCCTCCGGATTTTTCTGAATCCTCTAAAATGGAATTAAAATCCCCTCCTAAAATATACAGATTCCATTTTAACCTACGTATCCATTTAGATAAGGAGGCCCACACTTGTCTTTTCCCAATGACATCCACTAGAGCATACACATTAATTAACCACAAATCTGAACCAAACAGGAAAGAGGGAAATTTACCTATGAGAAAGTGATCATTCTTCTCCATCACCTCCATCGGTTGAATATGCTTACGCCAACCTATTGCCAGTCCCCCCGAGGCACCAATAGCTGAAACCCTCTCAAAAGCCCAGCCTTTCCAATTTTTGAAGAAACGATCAAACATCTCCTCAGATAGTTTGGTTTCCTGAAGCATGATAACATCAAATTTTTCCTCATCAATTTGCAAATTGATGAGTTTCCCTTTGTTAGGGGCATTGAGGTCCCTAACATTCCACGTAAGGATCTTCATCCCTTCCGAGGAGAGTTATTCACTCTCCTCTTATTTGAGCTTTGAGAATTCTGGCCGCCCGGGAGATCTTTATTCTTTTTCATTTGCTTCTTCCTGGAGCTCTTCCTGATAGATTGGGGAGAACCTTTGGCCAGGGGACTATTCAGGTTCGTTCTATGAAGACCGAGGGGACTTTTATCCATCATATCTGAATCTTCCTGTAGAACTTCATCAGTAATCTCCTCAATGACATTATTAGCCACCTTCAACACCACTTGATCCAAGAGGTCTCTCAAAGTTTCGTTGTCTTGAAGCAGATCCTTTGAAAACTCATTTTCCCGGGTTTTTACTTTTTCCATCTCAGTCTGTCCAATCTTGAGCGTCTGACTCATAGCATGTAAGGAAAGGTCCCCTTCCCCGATGAGCCAATCTTCCTCCAACCTTTGGGGTGAAAGACTGAATAAACTTCCCTCCCCCACCTCGTCTTCAGACCCCCTTGCACGCAGGCCATCCTGTGTGGAAGTCCTTACCTTCTCCGCTTCCTCTGTGAAAGAATGCGGTGTATTATGGTAGCGTCCATCACCTGCCACCTTGTTTGCGACAAGGTCATGTTCCATTATGCCTGGTAGTTCCACTTGAATCCCTCCTGGCGTGCACAAGACCTTCTCTTGATCTGATCCCTTGGCCATTTGTGTGTCCCCATCTCCCTGAGATGAAGGAGGGTGGACTGTCTCCTCCTGAGACAAAGGGGGTTGGGCTATATCCCCAAGTAAATTGGCTGCCGGGTCTGATGAGCTTAACCGTGTATTTTTTGTTACTATTCACAGCTACGGGACAACAGGGTTGGAGGGGATGCGAAGGCATTTCATTTTGCTATCTGATACTCCTTGCCTAGCGCAGGTTTGAGTAGATGGGGCTGGAATATAAGGAGCGCTGCATCCTTTAGGGAGTCGTATGGTCATTTCAAGGCATTCTGGAACAGCAGGTTTGCTGTGGCAACTTCTGAGGAAGGAGTTTTTGTTTTGGCAGAATATTGTTTTGGTATGCAGGATCCTGAGTTGCATGAGAATAACCAGACCATTTTGGTTTGAATTTTGATGTGAGGAGCCAATAAATTTTGCCAGCTGTTTGTAAAACTGACTCTAAAGTTCAATAGAATTTCATTCAGACTGTTTGCATATGTTTTGTTGTTTTCATTGCTGTTGTCTAACAGGGTATTTTGAGCTTAGTTTCTGTGAGCCTTCCTTCCCTTTTTACATCACCTCCTGTTTCCCCTTCTGTTATGATAGGAGTACGAACCCCGTTTGGAATTTGCCAGATGAAACAATTCTGTTTGAGGCACAAGAGGACCGTTGGGATACCACCTGTTGATTTCACGCTTTCAATGTACCGTTTGTAATAAGTAATTTCAAATTTAGGCCCTTCTGTGCCGTTTGTAATAAGTTAGAAAAAAAGTGTTGGAGTCTGCAATTCTTCAGCAATCAGCATACACAGGAAAAAAATTCTGAATTAATTTGTAATATTTTCTGCTTGTGCCGATCGCTTGAGTTATGAGTTATAGTATTTTTCTTCACGACTTTTTTATTACTGCAAATAATTTATTTTCGAATAATATTGTGCTGCAAGGAGATTTTCTTTTTGCTGTTGCAATTATTTTTCAGTTGGTTTTAGGATGAAGGTCAAATTCAAAATCTTCAGTAAAGCTGTATTTATATATCTCCAACTTCTTGTAATATAAGCAAGTCATGTTTCAATTTGACATACTGTTCAGCATTGTAAAATTTATCATAACATATTCTTTTTTACAGTTGCGATTGAGAAGCAAGTGAACGATATAGTTAATTTGCTGAGCTCCAAAGACGAGCCATCGCTGGCTGTAGTTATTCATGGTCTTGATGGCATTGGCAAAACAACAATCGCAGAAGCCGTGCTTGCCGAAATAGATCTCAATCGTTATAATTACACTAAGGTAGCAATATATCAAGAGCAAGAGAATAATGATTTTAAGAGCCTCCAGCAGCAAATTCTGAGAGACTGTTTCCCAACTTATAATAATGGCAAACCTGTAGTGTTAAGAGATTGTAAAGATGGTCGGGATGCGATGGTGAAGGCTTCTATACATGAAGAAGGTAAACCTATTTTTCTTTTCATTGATAATGCTTCCAGGTCACTAGACCTTAAGGAGCTTCTTCCAACATACACGGTACAATTTCCCCGAGGTAGCAGAATTCTCTTGACAACAAGAAGGTCAGCAGCTACAGATATTTTTAAAAAGTTACCCAATGTAGAGCGGATACTCTATCCTCTCAAGCCTCTGGCTAAGGACGATGATGCATTGAAAATTCTCTTCACAGACCCCACTAAACGTGGTAATATTGAAAATGATTGTTTAGAGAGAATCCTAAAGATTTGCAGCGGTGTACCGCTGGCCCTCAAAATTGTTTCTGCTCATTTACAAAAGCAGAGACGTTTATTGGATGCTTTGGAAGGTAAAGACGAAATAGAAGAAGAAAAGCTGGAAAAAGAAAAGGATGAAAAGCTGGAAAAAGAAAAGGATGAAAAGTTGAAAAAAGAAATCAAGGATGAAAAGCCGAAAAAAGAAATCAAGGAAGAAAAGAAAAAAGAAATCAAGGAAGAAAAGCCGAAAAAAGAAATCAAGGATGAAAAGTTGAAAAAAGAAATCAAGGAAGAAAAGCTGGAAAAAGAAAAGGATGAAAAGCTGAAAAAAGAAATCAAGGATGAAAAGCTGGAAGAAGAAATTAATGAAGAAAAGCTGAAAGACCTGAGCGATCGTCTTGTTGATTTTGTGTATAATGAATTGGATAAGTCCACTCAAGAAGCCTTTCTCGACATATGCTGCTTCTTCAGCAATTGGAAGCGTCAAGATGTGGAGTATATTGTGGGAGCGAGTGAAGTTGCAAATCTTATGGAGGTAGGATTGATCGCATCAATTGCTATCCCGGAGATCTCTTATTTCCAGGAGGCGGACGAGGTGCTAATTGTCCATGATATCGTCATAGCAAAAGGGCGAAGCTTGGGAAAAGACAATAGATTCATGGACCTCAAATCCTTATGTGAAGCGGCAGACGAAGAGGTATATTTTGTATCCTTTTCATTGCATGATCCAATAGCATAAAACTGTGTACTTTTAACTGTTTTTAATACTTTTGCAGAGGCTCGATCAAATCAAAGGAATCTGGCTTGTCAAGGAAAAATCTCATTACGTTCTTCAGGAACGTCACTTAAATTCAATGGAAAAATCATTAAGAGTTCTTGCATTGGGAGATAGAATGAGATTTAGCAAAGCAAAGGAGATGAAATTTGAAGAATTGAGGTTTCTTCGCATAGGCGGTAGCATTCCTCAGTTACCAGTGAAATTAGAGGTGCTTAATAATTTGAAAGTGTTCCATGGGCCTTTCTCCATAAGTGGTGAAGTTATTATGTGTAAGGTAAGTATTCTATGCTCCGTTACATTATTTATATGTTTGTATAGTTTAGTAACTAAGTTCTGACAACTCGAATATGCATGCAGCTTCCTAAAAGTTTATTAGCAATGAAGATCATTGACAATAAATCGAAAAATCCAGAGGTGGAACAATTTGTTGACAACAAATCCAAAAATTCAGAGGTGGAAGAAGTTCTTCAATATCAAAAATTGGAAAAATTACATTTCACAGGATTGAAGGAGCTTGGCAAGTTACTAGAGGGATCTATTAAGTTAGATGCATTGAAAACTTTCATATTAGAAGATTTCAGTATCATGGAGGAGCTACCTAAGCAAATTTGCTCACTACCTTCTTTAAGTGAACTGAGTATTACTAAATCCGGCTCTTTGAAGTGCCTCCCAGAATCGTTTGGGCAACTGACTACTTTAAAGCAGTTGCAGCTATCAGATCTCCTGGGACTGAAAAGATTGCCTTCCACTTTCAGTGAATTCAGAGCTTTAACACACTTAAATTTAGAAGGTTGCCGTACCTTAGAAACTTTCCCTTCAAACCTTAAAAAACTCACAGCTTTAACTCACTTGAGTTTAAGTGGGTGCGAAAGCTTGAAAGATTTGCCATCAGACTTTGGGTACCTCACAGCTTTAAAATACTTGAATTTAGGATTCTGTGAAAAGTTGCAAATTTTGCCTTCAACATTTGGAAACCTCACAGCTCTAAAACACTTGTGTTTAAAACAGTGTACAATGTTGCAATCTTTACCTTCAAACTTCAGGGACCTCACCGCTTTACAATATTTGAATTTATATAACTGTGAAAAGTTGGAAGTTTTGCCCTCTCTGTTTCGAGAACTTGGAGCTTTGAAGTGTTTAGAATGTTCTTTTGAATTGGAAGGTAAGGTCAAGAGTCAGATAAACAAGCAAGTGTTAATTGTTGCCTATTAAACTTGGAATGATTGTTGCCTACTAGACTTGTAACTCCCATTTTAGAGGAGTAAAACTTAAACAAAATTGTGAGTTAGTATTTTCAATGTTTTTATTAAGAGGATTACCTCTCTGAATATAAATAATTAAGTTAATTATTGTGTATATGTATAATCTTGAGTTAAAATTATAAGATTCAACTATTATGATAACATGGAAAACTTTTACATAGATTTTTCAAACAATAGGTATGCTAATTTTACTTTAAAATTATAGAAGAATTATTTTTACATTGTTCTTTTTTATGTTATTTTTATTTGAAGAGTTATTATTATAATGAGCCTATTTTTTAAATTAAAGTTGAGTAGGTATTGTTCAAATCTTATGCTAATTTTACTTTAAAATTATATAAGAATTATTTTTATTTATTTACATTGTTCTTTCTTTATTTGAATAGTTATTTTACTATTATAATAAAAATATAGTAATTAAAAAATTTAAATATTTAGACAATATTAATTTATATTTTATTGAAGAGCTATTTTATTTTTCAATAAAAATAGATAAATTATAAAGAAATATCTCAAGTTTTACAAAGATAAATTAAAAATTACTCCAATTTATCTAAGTAATGTATATTCATCTAAATGATATTTATTTTTATATTTTATTTTCTAGATGTCCATATTGGAAGAACAATGTTTACTTTATTTTTATTCAAAGAGTTATTTTATTTTATTGACTTATGATTTCAAATATATGTTAAGTGTGTTTTAGTTTTTACTAGTGATATGTTTGCTTGTCTTTCACAAATAATTTTTAGAAATAGGAATGGTACTTATTTTTGTATGTCATCTTTTTAATAAATTTTGTTAACATAATCACATCATTACACTTCACCTCTTGTTGCCACTATAGTTACGCTTCTCAATGTAATAATAAGAGTGTAAATTACAAACATAATAAAATTGTAATTAAAGTAGTTATAAACAAAATTTAAAATAATAGAAGCCAGAGCAATGGTTAAATATGTGATGGTAATGAAATTGTATATAATTCTTTTTAGGAAAAAAAAAGTTAAAATTCATTTTTATATTATTTTAATTTAAACAATTATAAAATTAAAATATAAAATTTATATTCAATATAGAATTTTATTATTGAATCACTAGTATCAAATTTTATATAAATTACAATTCAAACTGTCTCTACATGGTATATAAGAAATAATGTCATCACTTATGATAAAATTTTGGAGACGTTTCATTAGATTATTTTTAGTTTTTTAACATGTTGCCATTACATTATGTTCATATCTATAATCTTGTACTAGTTGACTATATTTTTAAATTGTTTTCATAATGTAAAATACTGTGATTCCATCTATCCACCATCTTGTGATCTTTTTGATTGGAAATGCTTTTAAGATATTCATATTAGCTTTAAGACTTTTAAAAGTACACAGTGGAAGATTTACAATAAAAAGATAGATAGTTGGCATTTACGACCTATCAAAATAAAAGTGACTAATAATTTTCTCAAAACAACATAAAAATTGGGTATAAGCAACAAAACTAGGAGGTAGAGGAGGAGGATCATCACGTTGAGTAACAATCCATTGGGAAAATTCATCGAGTGGACAATTGGGAACCTCTTACCCATCTTATGGATCCTACATGGATAGGGGAATAAGAATACTAGAGCTAGGTAGTAGAGTCATCTTAATATCCTCAAGTCCACTACATATGATCAAATTCTCTACCGTGAGGAGTTGCAAACCAACCCCTTCACTAAGTAGGAGGTGGCCATAATTGACTCCTATTGTAAGAGTAGCTTCATTGATGAGGAGCTATAGGCTACATAGTCTATAATAGACCATCAAATGACACTATAATCATGATGCACAACACACTCCCTTATGGTTAAGAAGTTCTTGTAAATGCTAAAACTCCACTATCACCTTCTCAACTTTTCTTGGCTCTATGGAAATACATAGGTGATAACACTAACCTTCTTAGAACGAGAGAAAATGATTAATAGTTTCAACATTAAAAATAACACCATCTATGGCATTCCAAAGTTGAAATGAAATAACCACTCTAATGAAATCCCAAATTCTGCTAACATAAGCAAGCCACTAGGTCATATCTCCAAACAAAGTAGTCCTCCAAGAAAAAAATCGAATGGAAAGGGGAGAAAAGACTTAAGGATCCACTCCCAAACATCTAGGGATTGAAAAAAATGCTTAAAAGTCTCCTCGCTATGGTAGGTAGGGAACTTAGAATGAGTAAAGGTAATGTGGGTGAGTCTTTTACCCAATGGTAGCCCCTATCAGATCATACACCAAAAAGAATGAGTAATTTTTAGCTTAAGGAAAGCTTGACAAATCATAGTAATATTGTAGAGTCATGTGCAAAGGGAGGAATTTTAATTCCACTAATTGTTTAGTTTCCTAATAATGGACAAGAAATGACAAAGAACTTTGTAAATAAGGAACATAGTATAATTTCTCAAGGAAGTGTCAAAATTCCATCATGAATCCTTCCACCAAGATCTATGAGCCTTCAAAACCTTCTAGTGAAACATGAGATCTAGTATGAGCCCCTACATGTGAAGATCTAGAGGATAATCTATAACAAAAAGCTAATATTTCTACTATAACATGGCCGAAGGGATCTAGTCTTGAGAAGATATGAAATCCTTATGGTGCAAATGCCTTTACAAAATTGTGAGAGCTCTAATACCAGGTGTATTTTCTAACCAAATGTATTAGGAATTAATAACAAATGGCCATTGAAGACTATGATTGTTGAAAGATAAGCTAGTCCTAAAAGCATCTCTGACCCATTTTAAAAAAAAGATTAAGAACCTCAAAATCCTTCCAAATTGTTTGAACAACACATGAGCCTAAATCTAAAATAGAGAATTAGTGATCCATAAAGAGATAAAGCTCTTCCTCAAGCTCTCATCAATAAAAAATGTTATTGCACTCTATTTTACATAATTTTAATCACATTTCATTGTAAAGTCCACTTATATGAACATACACAATGTACTAAACAAGTTTAGAATGAATTAAAATAATGAGAACATGAATAATAGGTATCAAACAACCATTAAAATGAGACAAATATGTAATATATAGCTAAAGAAACACTTAAAGGGAAGAAACATCAAGGAAGAGTTCATTTTTATGCCTCATGCCACTATATTTGAGATATAAACAAGTGTTACATCTTCATTCAAAGACTATTGGAACCTGCAAACACAAAATTGTAGTCCCTTCACACTTGCTTTGCTTCCAACCTTGATAAAACCTTGACAATTTACAAACAAATCCACTCCATGAGCATAACCAAATGTTTGTTAAAAAATTTAACCCTTAGACATATGTGAAATAGATTCATATAAATTATTTTAGCTTCCCATGGCCATTGGAAAAGACTGTTGGCAATATGTGTTGTCATTGATGTCAACTCTATATGTGTCAACCTGAGGTCAGAGATGGTTGAAGCTGATGGACGGTTTAAGATTTGAGAGAGATGGTTTAACTAAGTTAACACCATAGGATTAACATGCTTAAGAGAGGCCAGTTCAGAAGACCTGGCAAATGGAGAAAAACTGCCCAAGTATAAGAATGGTAATCTTCCTGATATCTAAATGTGTTGTGTGAAGGTGTGTAAACCTGTTCTAACATGTTTTCTATATATCTACAATGATATCCTATCATTTTGGAGTACCACACTTAGAGAAAAGTTGCAGAAGTTTGGTTAAGGTCTTCACAGTGTATATCCTAAGGTAGAGTTACAACATTTTGGTTTGCATTCCTTTGCAGTGCAAGTTTAGTCTTGTGGTTTAGAAGATAAGTGGATTGATATATGAACATGCTATATCTAGGATTTCAGCTCATTACACCTTTAGCAGAGAAAGTTATAAGTGGTAGTGTTCCAGACTGTTACTTGACAATGTAAAGTAGTGGTGGAGACCTGCTAGAATGCTCTGCATTCCTCTAGATGAGCAGTTGTGCCCATGTAGTTTTGCAAATATGTTTGGAGATGTGTAATACACACTACCTTGCAGTATCAAGTGCTCTAATGGTCCGTAAGGTTGACTTTCAAATGATAGAAGTAATACAGATTGTTTTAGATGCAAAAGTACTCTATAGAACACATGTTTGAGTACTTGCAGAAGATGGAGAAGGTATAGAAAAACCATATGAGTGTCTGTGGAGACTCTACATACTTCATAGTATCTCAAGTTTGAACCACATGCAATTCTCTCTTATTTGCTGTATTGCACAAGGTGTTCAAGTCACCTTAAGTTATGTGTATACATGAATACTGATTATAGTGCAGCTAAGTCAAATGTCTCTGCACTCTTTAAAAAATGATAGATATGATTATGCAGATCTAAGAATATGTTCATAATGTTGCACAAGTTCATTCATGAGTATTTCAGTTGACTCGGTGGTCCACAATGCAATATCCTAAGTTTTGATGTATCACAGTTAGTCTGGAATGCCTGTTTTTATCAGTTTAACATGTTTCTTGTTTTGCAGATGCATATATTGATTAGATACTTTAAGACAATTGTGTATGAATAGTGTTGAGAATATATATGATTGAAATCCTAGTCTACATAATGTTTTTGGCTTCTCCTCGGTGATGTGAAGATGGTGAGTTAGCAGTGGTACTGTTGTTTGTGCCGACAATTCAGTTTCCTTCATATGTAGTGGATCTTGATTGGTTTCTTTAGCATTGGACGATATGTTGTGATGGATTTTGGGTCCTTTTATGATGTGTTGTGATTTGTAACCTGTTTACTCTTCATATTGTATATGTTTGATGTCAACCTGTGAAGAATCATATGTTTCAACTAAGGGTCTTTTTGGTGTCGACGTAATCAATGTTTTGAAATGTTACGGAGGATATATATAGAAGAAAAAAATCATTTGTGGTGGGAAAAAAGACATGCAAATGTTATAGAGTAGAATGAGCAGTATGAAGTGTACGAAGTTAGTATGATGGAGTGACTGTGCAAAAAAGAGGATTGCAACATCAGCATGAGTCAGATGCTTCTTTCATAGCAGTTCATAGTTAGGTTATCTTTATAATTCTTTGTAGCAATGAGCTTTTTTTAGGTAGTAGTAGCTTCCTTGGGTTGTATCCCTAAAACAAAGTCAGCAGGGAGACATAGCTTCCTTGGGTTGTAGCCCTAAAACAATGTTGTAAACTTTTATAAGTAATGAGCATTATATTGTGAGCTAACACTCACCATGGTTTTTCCCATTTTTGGATTTTCCATGTAAAAATCCTAGTGTCAATGTGTTGATTAATATGGTGTATGTTTTACATTATACTCTCTAAGTAATTTGATTTGTTCTACAAATAAAGTAGTTAAGTTTTTGTATATGCTGATTCAGCCCCCCTCTCAGCATCTTTGTGTTCAAAAATTGGTATCAGAGCCAAGCACATTTGAGAAACCTAACAACTGAGGTAGATCTTGCACTTGAACACATGGAATTTGAAGCTATGGATAATGATGTATGTATTCTAGAACCAGATCTAGAAGTAATGGAACCCTAAGGTTGGGACTTAAATTTAGATGAGGTATACCTTGAAGGTGAACTCTAGTCAGCACTTAAAAAATATCTGGATGAAGCTAGAGAACTAAACCAAGAATATGAGGACATGCTTGAAAAATCAAAGGAGCCAATTGTGAAATTGAAGACACGAGCTAAAGAATCAAAAGAAGAGGTTGGAAAACTGGAAGCTTAAATAGAAGTAGATAAAGGATGTGACATTAAACTCAAATAGGCAGAAGATATGATCTCTAGTTTGAAGCTCATGATTAAAAAAAGCAAGAAGATTGAAGACTTCTTAAACATCAAACTCAATGAGAAAGCTGCTGAATGTTCAAAAGTTAAGGAAGAAATTGTCACTTTGAGAAAAGAATTGGAAAAGGTAAAAGAAAAGATTGAAAAGGGGTTAAAATTGAAAGGAGGATTTGAAATTCTTGATGAAATAATCAACTCTCAAAAACCATTAAAAGAAAAATTTGGTCTAGGTTTTGAAAAGGGGAAAAATCCTATAATCAGTGCATCTACAAACTTATTGTTGAAATGAACCAGACAACTAAGAGGGGGGTGAATCAGTTGTCTCAAATCCCTAACTAATTCTGCACCTTAAATTGTTAAACACTTGTCCACTGTTTGTTATGATTAAATCATGAAAGGATAAAATCAGAAACATAAACACAATTGCAAGATTATACACAAGAGACACCAAAATTTTATGTGGAAAACCCTGTTAAGGGAAAAACCATAGTGGATACTAGTCCACAAGATATATAAGTTATAACAATACTAAAAATCAGAGGCTCACTGCCAAAGGTTTTGAACTGAGATAATAGCATCTACTCCATGCCTGAATTCAGTTCCATTGAAGCGCAATACTCTTCCTCTGCTCTGCTCTGCCTTCTACCCTTCTTCACTTAACATCATAACTTCGCTCAAGGGCATGTTTTCCATGACCAATTTATAAGTATATATATCATTCATCAACCTTGGAATGTACATCAAGGTTGGCATTACATTCATCAACTGTTGGAACAATCTCCAAGGTCAACATTACAATCATTTACAAAAGAGGTCTTGACCTAATACAAATTATACTAAGGAAATGTAGTAAAGATGTATGCAGATCATGCCACACCTTAGCTAGGACTCAAACACGATCTTCCATGCTTCTACAATCTTCAATAGATCTTTGCAATCACTAGAATTAACCAAGCCGGCTAAGATAGGTTACACGCTACGTTATCTAGGAATAATCTTCAAACATGATCTCAATTCCTTAAAGTAGACCAATGTAAGGGAAGGAACACAATCAGGAGACATCCACAAGCATGTTGTAATCACCAGGAACAACTGCACAAACTCTAACTACTTCATCCATGAGATTCATCACATCGGAGCACATGAGCTTCACTGTATTCAACTGTCATAAAAGAAAGATAGCTGGTGGATAGCCAAATCATGAACCATTGTAGTTGTAGGCACTTATTATTACCCTAGACTTCCCTCTAGAACCGTAGAACAAAATACTTCAATGCAGAGGGATGCAGATCAAAATGCTTTCTCCCTGTCACCAGTGAATAATCAGAAAAAGTAGGTTTTACTCTGGTGAATGTAACTCACTCAATTCTGCATATTGGAGGGTCAAACTCAGGACTTAGCATATTCAGACATGCATCTAAATAAATTTCAATCCATAGACCAAGATCTTCAATTTGCAAGAAATGTGGAGCAATCTTCTGGATTGTTCTTCAGTATGCAACTCACTGTCTTCACTATGATTCACTATTTCCTTTCTGATTCTTCTGGAGGGGCTAATTGTGTCAATTTCCTTAATATACAAGGCTTCTAATCAATCAAATGATAAGGATATAGTTGACACTAGTGACAACATAGATATATTGACATCAACGACAACACCGATTAGGCACATACTTGCAACAATCTCCCCCTTTGTCATTGATGGAAACATATGATGTGAAAAACTATAACTACCATCAAGACAAGAGTCTCCCCTTTACTCTTCACACATCTGCATTATTTCCTACATGATTTTTTCACATGAATTCTCTCCCCCTTTGACATCAATGGAAAAGGGCACAGACTTGCATTCTGCTGCTCTGATAGAACCAAACTTTTCTCTGACCTTACTTTTCTTTATTACTCCCCTATCAACAATACTGCAATACTTATTGATCTCAATAGCTACTCCTCCTGAGATGTAGCTATTGGCAAGAGACACTGTGTGGTTTCATGATTGTTGTCATTGATGGCAACAAAGTCTATCCCACGCATCCGTAGAGCATAGTATGTCTATACCGGAAGTTAGATTGAAGAGTGTTTTGGTCTGGTGAACAAGAACAGAGCATGCAGCAAGGTCTGACAATCAGGTCCAAATCTCTCAAAGGATGTATCTCAGCAAAGTGCAGACTTGGGAAAGTCAAGAGGAGTACCATGACTGCTATATTCTAGAGATTGAGTCTTCGGTGATGAAAAAGTTAAAAGCTATGAGCATCTAAGTGTTGGGTTTCTGACAGGTAGAGAAAACTGAGGAAGAACTGACTAACAGAACATCAGACTTTAATCCGGATGAGAAATTGATGATGGTCAAGTTATTTAAGAGATCATACATGGTTGGCCAACTTGATTGATGATTTCTAACTCTATGTCTTGGATACACATCACATTTTAAGCATGGATTCAGCCGACAGATCAATGTTTAGTAAATATCTTGAGTATTCTGGTTACCGACTAGAAAGATGTTGAAATCCTTGGTGCATATATATATACTAGATGGATTTTGGTATGAAGGTACGTGTGGAGATATAATGTGCGAGAAAGGGCAGAAAGAAGTGTGGAAGCAGCAATACAAGTCCGGTATGTGATAGAACAACAACACTAAAGAAGAGGAAATATGAAGTGTAGTAGATCAGTATATTGAGCCTAACCAGAACTGAACCTCAGCATATGTGGATGCCTCTCTTCAGTTCAAACATCTGGTTACCTTATATATCCTTGTAGACAGTGAGTCTCTTGTAGGCAGTGTGCCTCTTGTGAGTAGTGTGCTCGGGTAGTGAGCCCTAATTGGCAAGTGCCATTTTGTACTTCTTATTCTTTTAACAGAGAATACAATCTTGGGTTAGTCACCCCGTGGTTTTTCCCTTAACAGGGTTTTCCATGTAAAAATCCTTGTGTTATGTGTGTTGATTTCTTTTTTGCTCTCATGATTATGTATGTTTATATGTTTTGATGTTGCACTAACTGATAAAGAAGAAAAGAAAGTTAAATATTTAAGATAACTGATTCACCCCCCCTCTCAGTTATCTACGTTGTTTCCAAGAATTGGTATCAGAGCCAAGTTCCTCCAAACAGAGCCTAACAGCTTGAGGAAGATCTAGGAATCTCAATGGATATGTATGGTATGAGGGAACAACTTCAGTCTGCCCTAGATGATCTTGAACAATCTCACTCTGAAGTCAATAACTTGAGGGAAAGACTCAAACAAGCTAATGATTTCATAAATGAACTAAAAGAAAAACTATCTCTGTGAAAAAGAGAAAGGAACTACTTCAACAATTAGTAAGTCAAAGTGAAGCCAATGATACCAATGAAGATCTGAATGAGAAAAACAAGTTATGTGAGAAGTTATCAAAAGAGGTCATTATGGTAAGACATGAAATGGAATCGGGGGTTATGAAATTCACCCAAGAAATTGAAGAGAAAATAAAAATTGAAGATAATCTAAAACAATCTCTCAAGGAGAAGTTAGAAGACTACCACAAATGGGATAGAATAATCAGGCATCTGAAATCTGATCTTGAAGAAGCTAGAGATAATGAAGAACAACTGGAGAATTAGATAGACACTCTTAAAAGGGATCTTCAAACAACAAATGAATACAAAGAGAAATTCAAGATAAGCTCTTCTCAACGTGAAGTTCTTCTTGAAATCCAAAAGAGGGTAGATGACAAGCATGACTTTGGATATGAGAAAGGTGAAAGTTTCAGATCCGGTCAGAAGAACTCTGGATCAGGAAATTCAAGGAACATGCCTAGAAGACCTCTGGTAAGGCAACCAAATGCTCAAAGATATCCATCCTTCAATGGATACTGCTACAATTGTAACAACTTCAGTCATAAAGCAACTCAGTACAGAAAAAGAATGAATCAGACTAATTCATCCTTCTCTGAATAGTGTTTCAATTGTAAAAGGTATGGTCACAAATCTCATGAATGCAGAAATATGCAAATAAACAATTCATTGAATGGTAGATGCTTTGCATGCAATAGAATGGGACATATGGCTAAGCAATGCAGATCAAGAGGTTATCATCCAAATATGCAAAGAAATGTTATTTTCTACAACTGCAATAGATCCGGTCATATTGCCAAATTTTGCAGAAGTAAGAATCATGATAAAAAGGGTCCGGTGCATCATAATCAAAATAAAGACAAAGGAAAAAGAAAAGTGAATGTGGATGAAGTTCAAAGGGAGATGAACAAGATTTGGGTGAAGAGAAGTACAAAAAATGTTGGGGATGGATCTGCACCAGAATCTGGTGCTGATATTCCTTCTGGAAACTAAATAGATGAGCTCTGGCCCAGGGGGAGTCACAAAGGAAAATAAATTCCCCTAGCCAGTCAATCGGTGCCTGAAATTGACACATGGAAAGTTGCAGATTAAAGGGTTCTCAGAGAAATTTACAAATAACCCTCAGTAAAAATATGAAACATCCACAAGGAGTTTTGAATAGGTTAATCATCCAAGATTGATCCGGTTTGACAGTCATCCGGTAAAAGCAAGATTTTCACAGTTAGATCCGGTATGATTCAAAATTGAAATATCTTGATCTGTGGATAAATGGAATGATTGGAGAAAGAGAGATACATTGTCAATTATCACCAAGAATAATTCTAAGTGCATCTCAGTGATTTAGAAGGATCTCTCTCAGAACAAGGTCAGAACAAGGGACCCAGAATAACTTAAGGTGTGCATTTATTGCAATATGAAATTAGGGTTTGTGCAGAAATATAAGGGGTCTTTTATTCATCATTTGCACATTTTCATTCAAGAAGAAGAAAGAAAGAGCTCTGCAAACAAGACTACTTCAACCCTCTCAAAGATCATCCGCAGAATCTGATTCAACCAACGATCTTTTCTGGCTCATATCGTGAACCCTAGAAGCATAAAAAGGTATTTCCGTTCTTGAATATCTCTCTCTAAATCTTTTGCAAGATGGCTACTCCAAATGTTGTTAATATCAATGATAGGCCACGCCCTAAGTTCAAGAAACATCCTTACAAATCCCTAGAAGTTGATCCCTTAGGCGCCTTCTCTAGCATTCTGCATGGGGTTCTGCACGTAGAAGATGTTAGGGTATATATCCATACAAATATTAACAAATTTGGAGAATCAAAGCTGATGGATATCTACCATAAACAACTAATAGATGAAACCTTTGAACTCAAACCTCAATACAAGGCCATCTGGGATAAGCATTTTGGACATTGCATCCACTTTCCCTATTTTGCAAAAGATGAATAGGTCCGGTATATTCTTAGCAGAATACATGACAACTTCATGTGGTTGATGAGGCCATTCAAGATAACAAAAGATGCCATTAGAGCAGTAACCAGATTGCACTCATCCGATGGGTTGCCTGCTCTCAGATCTGTCAAGAATCAGACAGTGAGTGAGGCTACCAGATCAAAGTTTGACAAGAGAGCAATGACAATAGAAGATATCACAGATCTGGATATCAAATTTGCCTCCATGATAATTGGCTATAAAATATATCATTCCAGTAGGGAAAACTTTGTATCCGAAACTACAATTTATACTGCATATTAGATGCTAAGGGAAAATGTAGAGTATGATCTATGCGAACTTCTTCTAAGCCAACTATTAGAAAACTTGCCAAAGATTAAGGACAAGAAGAACTCATTCACGTATGGTGGCCTAATACTATGTCTCTTCTTTTACTATATGAATGAGCTACTCGGATCTAGTGGTTGGGTATGGCAAAATGACAGACCGGTTGCCATACAAATAAGAGATTATATGTATGGGCTTGGTGATGCCAAGGCTCAAAGTACAGTACTCTGGGGATACTTCAAAAACTTCCAAAGTATGATGCAGGCCAGAGAAAGAATTCCCCAATTTATAGTCAAAAAATACAAGGATATAGTGTGCTTCATGGTAGACATTGATCAATGCCTAATGGAGGCAGTGGAGCCTAGAATAGTCTAGATTATGCCAGTGGGCTATGAGGTAGATGAGAAAATTTTGGAACTACATGTCTAACATTTTCTAAGTTAGCCTAAGGACCCTGAGGCAGAAAGGTTTGGAACCTTTCAAGAATTAAGTGTAAAATTACATGTTGAACTGAGACAACCAGAAATGAAAAGAAAAGTGAGAAGGGAAGTACATGAAATTACTAAGAAATATGGCATATCAAAGGAGGCAGTTGATGCAAATAGAGAAAAAGTAGAAAGAGCAGAGAAAGAGAAACAAGAAGCAGAAAAAGAAAGTGTTCTGGTGCAAGCCTCCTCCCAGACTAGGTCCTCCAAGAGCTCTGCACCTGCCACTTCTAAGAGCTCAAGATCCTCCAAAATGGAAGCCAAGACATTCGGTAAGGGAGAAAAGAGAACAAAAACCAAGGCCACAAGGTCTTATATAAGTCAAAAGGATGATGAAGAAACAGAGACCGATGAGGAAGTTAAGAAAATGAGGAAGAAGAAGAAAACATCAGGTGATTCCTCTGCCGGTGCAAACAAAGAAGAAGAGGCAAAATAATTTGTTGAAAGGCCTACTCTATTGATGATATCATCAAGGCAGTCATAGTGGATGGGAACCTACAACCAGTCACTAAATTTTATGATGAATATAGTGATACTGATAAGAAAATCTTGGAAGATGCTATAGTCAAGTATCTAAACATCTATAATAAGGCATTCATTGAAATCATCTCTCTAATTCCCAAAAGTCTAGAGAAGGAACTTGAACTAAGAAAGGAGAATGCTAAGGCAAAGGACCTTGAGATCTGGGAACAGATTGCAATTCAACTCTATCCTTCCATTACTCCAAAACAAATGACCATGATCTTTAATGACTGCAAGGATGAGTTCCAGAGCAAAGCCAAAATGAACAAACTTATGCTTGGAGAGACGGATCAGGTAGCAAAAGAAACATAAGACATCCTCTAGAATGCCTACAAGAGATTCAATCTTCCTGTTATAGAGGACATAGATGATGAACCTTCTGCCATGGATGACGAAGGACTAAGTACATCAAAAGAAGAATATACTGAGAAAAATGCAGAAGAGCCAGAGGAGACAGGTGAGGAGAGGACTAAGGACTTGGATTCCTCTATTCTAGAAGAGGAAGTCCATGAAGAAGATAACATCTCTCTTCTGGATCCCCCAGCAGACTCCGGAACTGAAGGAGAAGGAAGAAAAGAGGAGAAATTGAGTCAAGTAGAGGAGGAAAAGGGAAGAGAAGAAGAAAAAATAGAGAAGATCTCTAATGATAGCTCTGAGGCTACAAAAGGAAAGAAGTCTCCAACAAGAGATACTACAGAAGTAGTAAAGAATTTCTTAACCAAGGAAATGATGGAGATAGATGAACCAGAACTATTCCAAGTACCACTCAATTTTGATTCTCTCTCTCCGGTCCAGATAATGGAGATTGCATCCTTTGCCCAAGCTAAAGCAAAAGAGAAGCTTCTAAAGTCTCACATGGAAGATTGTGAGATGATAGAAATTACATCAGGAATACTGGAGAAGATCATGCCATCCTACCAAAAGGATTCTTCGGCCTCTCCATCCAGTAACCTCAAATCTTTGATAAACTCTGTCAACGCTCATTTTGATTCCTTAGAGAAATCGACAGAAGAAAAGGTCCAGAAAGAATTTTTGGGAAAGAGATTCTCTGAAGTACAGGGTCTCATAGCAAATGATAGGAGAAATCTGGATATTGGGATAAAGAGCCTAGTAAATGCTCTTAAAGATGGCGGAGAAATATACAAATTTTATCTATCTTGGTCCACAGTGACAGAAGATATTGCTAAGAAGGTGGAAGAACAAGAGAGTAAACTGTCAAGTTTATCTCAGAATTTTGATCCTCTCACCTCATCCATAATGAATCAAGAGTGTCAGGCTATTTCCACTATAAATGAAATAAAGAGGCTTGAAAAGGAGAAGAAGAATAGAATAAGCATGATGAGTGAACTAAGAGGGATAATTATCCCTAAGTTAGAGGCAATGCATGAGGCCCTAACTGATGCTCAAACTATAGCCCGGACCAATGATCTAGTAGACTTAAGAAGGGCAGAAGCTTTTACATTTTTGTTGAGTGGCCATATTTCAAGTTTGGACAGGATGAAGCAGAGTTGGGCGACAAAAGTTGTATAGTTGAAGACCACTTTTGCAGATATACTTAAGTATATGTAAGTATTACATGTATATATACTTATGTAGCTATGTATAGGTTGATTTTTGCAAATTTTGGTGTGCGGATTCTAACCTTTTCCATTGATATCAAAGGGGGAGTGAGATGTAGTGAAAAATGTGGAATCCAGCAAAGGGGGAGCTCTGGTAAAATGTACATAAGATAGAGCATCAGCCAAGGGGAAGTTTTCTATGACAGCCATTTTTCACTAAGTGTTGCCATCAATGCCAAAGGGGGAGATTGTTGGCAAGAGACACTATGTGGTTTCATGATTGTTGTCATTGATGAGAAAAAAGTCTATCCCACACATCTGCAGAGCATAGTATGTCTATACCGGAAGTCAGATTGAAGAGTGTTTTGGTCTGGTGAACAAGAACAGAGCATGTAGCAAGGTGTGATAATTAGGTCTGGATCTCTCAAAGGATGTATCTCAACAAAGTGTGGACTTAAGAAAGTCAAGAGGAGTACCATGATTTCTATATTCCAGAGATTGAGCCTCCGGTGATGAAAAAGTGAAAAGATATGAGCATCTAAGTGTTGGGTTCCTGACAGACAGAGCAAACTGAGGAAGAACTAACCGGCAGAACATCAAACTTTAATCCAGATGAGAAATTGATGATGGTCGAGTTATTTAAGAGATCATACATGGTTGGCCAACTTGATTG
Source organism: Cunninghamia lanceolata (assembly GCA_027924645.1). Taxonomy (NCBI): domain Eukaryota; kingdom Viridiplantae; phylum Streptophyta; class Pinopsida; order Cupressales; family Cupressaceae; genus Cunninghamia; species Cunninghamia lanceolata. The sequence goes on from BSBN01000602.1 coordinate 10,384,053, forward strand.
ATGACTTCTAACTCTATGTCTTGGATACACATCACATTTTAAGCATGGATTCAGCCGACATATCAGTGTTTAGTAAATATCTTGAGTATTCTAGCTGTTGACTAGAAAGATGTTGAAATCCTTGGTGCGGATATATATACCAAATGGATTTTGGTATGAAGGTGCATGTGGAGATATAGTGTGCGAGAAAGGGCAGAAAGAAGTGTGGAAGCAGCAATACAAGTCCAGTATGTGACAGAATAGCAGCACTAAAGAAGAGGAAATATGAAGTGCAGTAGATCAGTATATTGAGCCTAACTGGAACTAAACCTCAGCATATGTGGATGCCTCTCTTTAGTTCAAACATCTAGTTACCTTATATATCCTTGTAAATAGTGAGTCTCTTGTAGGCAGTGTACCTCTTGTGAGCAGTGTATTCAGGCAGTGAGCCCTAATTGGCAAGTGCCATTTTGTACTTCTTATTCTTTTAATAGAGAATACAATCTTGGGTTAGTCACCCTGTGGTTTTTCCCTTAACAGGGTTTTCCACGTAAAAATCCTTGTGTTATGTGTGTTGATTTCTTTTCTACTCTCATGATTATGTATGTTTGTATGTTTTGATGCTGCACTAACTGATAAAGAAGAAAAGAAAGTTAAATATTTAAGATAATTGATTCACCCCCCTCTCAGTTATCTACCTTGTTTCCAACAGTAGCTACCAAATCATCAATCCGATTTAAAGAATGAAACTGTAAGCACGACCAGATTGATACACTTCAGTTCACCTTAGTTCAAAGTAGGAGGGGTGATGAGCCCTAACTTTTCTCTGAGATACTCAAAAGATCCTTAGGCAGAGGCTTAGTAAAGATGTCTGCAACCTGATCTTTTGTAGATACATACTTCAACTTGACTTCACTCTCTGTCACCTTTTCCCTCAAAAAATGATATCTTATGGATATGTGTTTTATCTTTGAGTGCGTCATCAGATTTTTGGATATGTTTATGGCACTTGTATTGTCACAAAAGATTGCAATTGGATCTTCATACACAAATTTGATGTCTTTTAATGCCTGCTTCATCCATAACACTTGAGTGCAATTACATGGTACTGTAATGTACTCTGCTCTTGCAGTGAACAAGGAGATTGAGTCTCGCTTCTTGCTCAGCCATGAAACCAATCTGCTTCCCAAGAAGAATGCACCTCCACTAGTACTTTTCTTGTCATCCATATCTCCAGCCCAATCAACATCTATATATGCTCTGAGGGTGAAATCATTATCCTTTGGATACCACAAGGCATGCTTTGGTGTGCCCTTCAAATATCTCAATATCCTCTTGAATGCCAGCACATGTGACTCTTTCAACTCTACTTGAAATCTTGCAACAAAACAAACTACGTACATTATGTTAGGTCTGGTTTGAGTCAAATAAAGCAATCCTCCAATCATGGATTTGTACCTTTTTTGATCTGCCATAGGTGAATCATCATTTTTTCTTAGTTTACAACTAGTCACCATGGGAGTGCTTACTGGTTTGGAGTCCTCCATCCCAAACTTCTTCAACAACTCCTTCAAATACTCAGATTGAGAAATGAAGATACCTTTATCTGATTGATTGATTTGCATACCTAAGAAGAAATTTATTTCACCAAACATAGACATTTCAAATTCACTTTGCATATCACCAACAAACTTCATGCACATACCTTCATTGCCTCCAAAGATAATGTCATCAACAAAGACTTCAATAATTAGGATTTACACATCATTGATTTTGAAATAAAGATTGCTATCTAGAGTACCTAAATACTGAGCCCCAATTGTAACAAATGTTTATCTAACCTTTCATACGAGGCTCTGGGAGATTGTTTCAATCCATACAATGCTTTCTTCAATTTGCACACCATGTCACCTTGATTTGATGATTGAAATCCTTTCAGTTGTTCAATGTAAACCTCTTCATCCAATTCTCCATTCAAGATTGTTGACTTGACATCCATCTGATATACCTTGAAATCCTTATAGGTTGCAAATGCTAGAAACATTCTTACTACTTCAATCCTTGCCATAGGTGCAAAAGTTTCCTCAAAATCTATACCTTCAACATGAGAGTAGCCCTTGCATACCAACCTTGCTTTGTTTCTTACCACTTCACCTTTCTCATTCATTTTGTTCCTAAAGACCCATTTGGTACCAATCACATTCTTGTCTGCCGGTTTAGGGACAAGATCCCAAGTCTGATTCTTTTCTATCTACATCAATTCTTCTTTCACAACATTTACCCAGTTTTCATCACTACATGCTTCATTTACATTTTTAGGTTCCACTTGAGAAATTAAACAATAATTAACATGTTCTTTAGCAGCTCTTCTTCTGGTCTGAACTCCTTTACTCTTATCTCCTATGGTTTGATCTTTAGAGTGATTTAACTTCACATACGTAGGTGTCTTAGTAATGATTTCTGAAGCTTGTTCTTCTTCTTCCTCTGAGTTTTCTTCTTGCTGCACTACTATTTTGCTTGCAGGAATATCCACTTCATACCTTTTCCTTGCTTTCATCAACTTTGACATTTGCACTCTCAATGATCTTCTTCAACCTGTTATTGTAGCACCAATAGGACTTGCTCTTGGTAGAGTATCCAAGGAAGATACCTTCATCACATCTTGTATAAAACTTACCTAGATCTTCATCTCTTCTGATATAACACGTACTGCCAAAAACTTTGAAATATTTCATAGTAGGAATTTTACCATACCACAGTTCATAAGGAGTCTTAGAACTATTACCTTTGACTTGAACTCTGTTCAGGATGTATATAGTAGTGTGAATTACCTTTCTCCAATATACTTCCGGTAGGTTAGCCTCTTTCATCATTGTTCTAGAAGCCTCTTGAACTGTCATGTTCTTTCTTTCAACTACTCCATTTTGATGTGGAGTCCTAGGTGCAGATAATTGTCTCTTTATCCCTTGTTCCTCATAGAAGAAGTTAAACTCATTTGATGTAAACTCTCCACCTCTATTAGACCTCAAGCATTTGATCTTCAAATCTAGCTCATTCTCAACCATCACCTTGAATGATTTGAACTTTTCTAGGGCTTCTTCTTTTTCTTTTAAGAAGGTAACCCAAGTCATTCTAGAATGATCATCAATTAACAACATAAAATACTTGTCTCCTTGCAGACTTCTTACTCTGGTAGGTCCACATAGATCTGTATGCACTAATTCCAGTTGCCTATCAACAGATTAGTCCTTTCTCTTGAAACTTGTTCTTGTCTATTTTCCAAATTGGGACTCCTTGCACAATGTATCAGCAGGCTTCACAAGCTTGGGAAAATCTCTTACAGCCTAAGTGGAACTTATCTTCACAATGTTGTCAAAATTGATATGACACAACCTTCTATGCCACAACCAACTTTCATCATTCTGAGCCAACAAACAATATTCATTAATTCCTTTCAAATGATAAATGTTACCTCTTGTTTTCTTACCAGTTGCAATCACTATTCCAAAGCTTTCCAAGATCTTACATCCATTGTCCTTGAATCTAAGTTCATAACCTTTTCCACACATCTGACCAACACTCGAAAGATTGTGTTTTAATCCCTTCACATATAAGACATCATTAGTGTTATGCTTGCCATCAAAAGAAATAAATCCTTTTCCACAAATGTTACCAACTGTATCATCACCAAACCTAACTAGTCCTCCATCATATCTTTCCAAACTTATGAACTTACTTTTGACACCAGTCATGTGATGATAGCATCTGCTATCAATAACCCATTCATCTTTGTCTTGCACAACCTAAACAGCCAAGGCACTTTCCTTTACTGGTTTTTCTTCCTTCACACAACTAGTAGGATTAGTAGACACAGGTTCTTCTTTAATAGTAATGAACAAGCATTCATTTCTAGTAGTACTACCATTGTCTGATTCATCATCTATTACTCATTCATCATCTAAATCTTTAACATAATAACATTTCTTTGGAATCCTAGGTCTATTCTCAGACCTTTTTGGAACTCTCTTAGGACATCTAGAGGCATAATGACCAATTTTACGACAAGTAAAACATTTGAAAGGTAATTTGCCTTTGAACTTACCAGTACCTCTGGACAGAGTGCTGATAAAATTTGCCTCCATTTCTTCAAGATCATAATCCAGTTCCACCTTGTACTTATAAATTCTGGAAGGCCTTTGTGAAGTGTTGGCCTTGAAAGTAGTCTCTGTCTTAGGAAGTGAATCACTAAGTTCCCTCATCTCAAAAGTTGTTAGCTTCCCAAGCAATTAATCTTTTGTAATTGTTGTTGCTGTCATTATTTCTTCAATTGCATCCACCTTATGACAATAGGATTTAGGTAATGATCTCAAAATTTTATTCACAATTTTAGGTTCTTCAATCTTAGCTCCCACACTTTTGATACCACTTACAAGCTCATCAATCTTTTTGGTGCAGGAGCCCCCCATAGACAATATAAATATGCATAAGACATTAATATGTTTCTAGACATTTCATGCTACCTCATAGCATTTTCAAAATGTAACATTTTGTATGGGCATTTCATGTTTGTAAACTCCAATCTTGACATTCTAGACAAGTTGGATTAAGGGAAGGGTAAACCAATGTGTCTTAACATTAAGGGTTTTGTTGTCTTCTACAAAACAGATGGCATGTAATAGATTAGGGGTTTCCACCTATAATTTTGGAAAATTCAAATCCCAGAAACAGAGGGGGAATGTCAGTCCCTCACATTGGGAAAGATAAATATGGAATGGAGCAGAGCAGTGATGGTGGTGTGTTTTTTTGTCTTTTGGAAAAAAAAGAAACAGTCGAAATGTAATTCTGAAACATTAAGGAGGAGGAATAGAAGTTCTGTAAATTGTTTCCTTTTAGATTCTGAATGCTGTGTAGATATCCTGTATAGATCATTCTATGTAGAAATTGTATATAATTTAGTTTTGTGCCTCTAGAGTCGAATTGAATGAATAAATCCATTGCATTGGCAGATTTTTGGGAAATCAGTGGAATGGATCTGTAGATTAATTTCTCCATTTTTGTTTATTCATTTTAGGTATGGAAGGTTAGGAATTGCAGGAACCCCTCCAGAGAGAATCGTCATTTAGTATGTGTATACACTGCATTTACAGGGTGAATATGGTGTGTATATCCATCAGATGAACTGTAAGTGTATCATTGAATAGTTCAGGTGTCTAACAAGCCTGAATGTATGTTTTGGAGGCATCGGTGTGAGTTCCATCTGTGTCGCCGATGAAGGAAGCATCAGCGTAAGGATTACCATTGGCGAAAAGGAGAAGGGTGGCACCGATAGACAAAAGTCTTGCCGACGGTGGAGCGGGTGCTAGGTCTATCAGCCTGACTAAGGGCATCGGTGAAGAAGAGTTGTGCTGGCCTGATGCGGAAGGTCTCACCGATGATCGACTTGGCCAAAGACATCGGCGTAAGAAGGTATATCAACGTAAAGTTTTGAGTGGTAGCCGATAGTTTATGTTCTCACCGATCGGGGAGATCATTATGGAGTGTCACCAATAAAAGATGTCAGCGTGACCAAGGGCATCGGCGGAAGAGATAACATCTTCGCCGAAAGGTTATGTCTGGGTGATGGAGATGTGGCGTCAGTGAGAGTGGAGAGGGGTCTGGCCGATAATAGTTATATCGGTGAGAGAAGGGTGCATCAGTGGAAGGATCTCAGGTTAGGCCGATAACATAGGTTTGGCCGACGAGGGAGTTGGCGTCCAAAATATTAGGGTGTGAACCTTGGCATTGAACCTCAGCGTTGAACCTCGCCGTTGAACCTCGCGTCAAAGTTAAATGGTTCAAGCGAATGGTTCAAGAGGTTCAATAACTAGAAGATTTGTTCATTTTGTCCATTTCACTGCGTCCTCCACAACGCCGTTGAACCTCGCCATTGAACCATCGGATTGAACTGGTTCATCGGTTCATTTGGTTCACCGGTTCAAAAAAAAGGCAAACGGGTCATCAGAGTCTCACCAAAGGAGAAATGGGTGCTAGATACTCATCGGTGTGACCTGAGCATCGAGGTGAGTTGCATTTTAATGTACCGATAGTCATTGTTAGTCCGATAAGTATATTTCGGGGAGACGTGAGGGCAGGTCTTGCCGATGGACTCTACCATGGCTATTTTATGGGCTTCAAAGGATTCTTCAACCTATGTTTTATGCTTCCACTGGGTCAACTCTGCATCAAGTGGTATCAGAGTTCAGTGAAAGAACTAGGCTATTTGTGTATTGATTCTGTCATTAAGAAGACAGAGCTAGAGAAAGATTGACAGAGGTATTGACAGAGTCTGTGAGTGTTTATGTCAGACACAGAAGGTAAAGAAGGGGCTAGTGATATGCCTCCAAAGGGGATGACCACCGAAGTGGCCAAGAGGTTCAAGGAGATGGAGGAACTGATCAAGATTGGAGTCAAGGAAGCACTCCAAGTTGAATTGAAAGCCTTAGGAAAAGGCCAGAAACTAGACGAGTCTGATGGAGAAGAAGAAGATGGAGAAGAGGAAATGACCTCGACACAGACAGAAATATTTGCAGATCAGAAACAATTTCTAGAGGCTATCAAATCGCTCGGTAAGGAGTCGTCCGAATCAAGAATGGAGATTCTGATGTTCAGCAGAAAGATGGATGCAGAAGAAGTCATCGAATGGATCGAGGCTTTGAACAATTACTTCGAGTACAAGGAGGTACCAGAGAATAGGAGAGTCAAGTTTGCTAAAATGAAACTGAAAGGTGCTGCACTCACATGGTGGAACTACACCCAGGGGGAAAGGGTGAAGAGTGGCAAGAGCATGATCTCATCCTAGAGTCGGATGGTAGACAGGATCAAGGCTCAGTTCCTACCAGCGGACTATGAAGTGCAGATATACAGGAAAATCCAGAATCTCAGATAGAAGGATATGGATGTATCCACCTATACAGAGGAATTTCACAAATTGTCCCTAAGATGTGGACTTACTGAGGATGAGAAAGGAAGAGTTGCCAGGTATATTAATGGCCTGAAGTATAGCATACAAGATGAGATCACCATCTTAACACCAGAAAATGTGGACAAGTGTTTCCAAGTGGCACTGAGAGTAGAAGAGAAACTGAAGAGAAGGCAAGAGCAGAGTAACAAAGGAAGAGGCAACAACATGAGGGGAAGAGGATCAGCCCCTACAATAAGGAAAACTAATGAGGGACAAGAAAACATTGGTAAAGGATAGGAACAGTCTGATTATAGAGGTGGATGGAAAGGTACAAGAGGTAGATTTAGAGGAGGAAGAGGTTCTAATACCTTTTCAAGAAAATGTTACACCCGTGGTGAGTTTGGTCATCCATTTTTCAAATGTCCAAAAAGACAAGGTTCATCATCCAGAGATGATAGAACAAATGACAATAGAGTATAACTTGTGCAGGAAGAGAAGATAGAGGAAAGTGTGCAAAGTTCAAACACTTATAAAGGAGATAGAGCTCCTAAGTATTGTGGATACCCTGAGGAGGGTGAAGCAGTGATGCTAAGGAGAATCAGCTTGAAGACGTCCAAGGAGATGATACAGAGGAGAGCACTTTTTTGGACTACTTGCATAAGCAAAGGCAAAATATGTAAGGTAGTAGTAGATTCTGGTTCAACAGACAATATGGTATCTCAAGAAATGGTGGATAAACTAAATTTGGAAAGAATTCCACATCAAAATCCTTACAAAGCCTCTTGGGTAAGTAATAGTCAATCACTTTTAGTGTATGAACAGGCATATATTGATTTTCAGATTGGGAATTATCAAGATAGAGTTTTGTGTGACATATTGCCCATGGAATGTTGTCACCTACTTTTGGGTAGGCCATGGCAATTTGATAGGAGAGCATTGTATGATGGATATGCTAACACATACACCATCAAGAAGGCTGGGAGAACTACTGTGTTGATTCCATTGCAGGAAGATGCTGAGGTAGAAAAGACAGGTAAGATTATATTGGTAGGTAAGAAAGAGTTTGTGGAGATACCTACAACAGAGTCACAAAAAGCTGAGGACATCACAAAGAGAGGAGATCACATTTTGCAGAAGACTTTAGTTCTGGTTGACAAAGATCAGATGGATCAACAGAAGATCTAGAAACAGGTTTGTCCACAACCACAGGTTGATTGGGAGTGCAAGGATGCAATCTTGATAGGGACTATTGTTTGTCCTCTAACAGTTGAAAGACCAACACATTCTGTCATAACAGTAAAGGAGGTTCCCACTGTCCATGATCAGACAGAGATGATGGTAGGAAGCAATGATCAGCAAGGTGTGAGAAGAGCCTGTATTGCTAGGCATGAGTATTGGCCTCCCTGGCAGCAAGTGGCAGCACAGAGATTTGCAGCACCAAGATCAGGGGACAGATATGAGACAACAACTACAGATGGATTCAGTCAAAGCCTTAACTCATGGGACATGAGTTCTTTTCGAATGGAGGAGTATGGTGCAGGAGCCCCCCATAGACAATATAAATATGCATAAGACATTAATATGTTTCTAGACATTTCATGCTACCTCATAGTATTTTCAAAATGTAACATTTTGTATGGACATTTCATGTTTGTAAACTCCAATCTTGACATTCTAGACAAGTTGGATTAAGGGAAGGGTAAACCAATGTGTCTTAACATTAAGGATTTTGCTGTCTTCTACAAAACGGATGGCATGTAATAGATTAGGGGTTTCCACCTATAATTTTGGAAAATTCAAATCCCAGAAATAGAGGGGGAATGTCAGTCCCTCACATTGGGAAAAATAAATATGGAATGGAGCAGAGCAGTGACGGTGGTGTGTTTTTTTTGTCTTTTGGAAAAAAAAGAAATAATCAAAATGTAATTCTGAAACATTAAGGAGGAGGAATAGAAGTTCTGTAAATTGTTTCCTTTTAGATTCTGAATGCTGTGTAGATATCTTGTATAGATCATTCTGTGTAGAAATTGCATATAATTTAGTTTTGTGCCTCTGGAGTCGAATTGAATGAATAAATCCATTCCACTGGCAAATTTTTGGGAAATCAGTGGAATGGATCTATAGATTAATTTCTCCATTTTTATTTATTCATTTTAGGTATGGAAGGTTAGGAATTGTAGGAACCCCTCCAGAGAGAATCGTCATTTAGTATGTGTATACACTGCATTTGCAGGGTGAATATGGTGTGTATATCCATCAGATGAACTGTAAGTGTATCGCTGAATAGTTCGGGTGTCTAACAAGCCTAAATGTATGTTTTGGAGGCATCAGTGTGAGTTCCATCTGTGTCACCGATGAAGGAAGCATCGACGTAAGGATTACCATCGACGAAAAGGAGAAGGGTGGCACCGATAGACAAAAGTCTTGCCGACGGTGGAGCAGGTGCTAGGTCTATCAGCCTAACTAAGGGCATCGGTGAAGAAGAGTTGTGCTGGCCCGATGCGGAAGGTCTCACCGATGATCGACTTGGCTGAAGACATCGGCATAAGAAGGTATATCGGTGTAAAGTTTTGAGTGGTAGCCGATAGTTTATGTTCTCGCCGATCGGGGAGATCATTATGGAGTGTCGCCGATGAAAGATGTCGGTGTGACCAAGGGCATCGGCGAAAGAGATAACATCTTTGCCGAAAGGTTATGTCTGGGCGATGGAGATGTGGCGTCGGTGAGAGTGGAGAGGGGTCTAGCCGATAATAGTTATATCAGCAAGAGAAGGGTGCATCAGTGGAAGGATCTCAGGTTAGGCCGATAACATAGGTTTGGCCGACGAGGGAGTTGGCATCCAAAATATCAGGGTGTGAACCTCGGCATTGAACCTCAGTGTTGAACCTCGTGTCAAAGTTAAATGGTTCAAGAGGTTCAATAATTAGAAGATTTGTTCATTTTGTCCATTTCGCTGCGTCCTCTGCAACGCCGTTGAACCTCGCCATTGAACCATCGGATTGAACCGGTTCATCGGTTCATTTGGTTCACCGGTTCAACAAAAAGGCAAATGGTTCATTGGAGTCTCGCCAAAGGAGAAGTGGGTACTAGGTACTCATCGGTGTGACTTGAGCATTGGGGTGAGTTGTATTTGAATGTGCTGATAGTCATTATTAGCCTGATAAGTATATTTCAGGGAGACGTGAGGGCAGGTCTTGCTGATGGACTCTACCATGGCTATTTTGTGGGCTTCAAAGGATCCTTCAACCTCTGTTTTATGCTTCCACTGGGTTACTCTGCATCACTTTTGCATATAGGATGAAATGTTCTCATCTTCACTCCTCTTCAAACTTCCATATTTCACCTTCAAGCTTTGCAACTTGGCTCTTTTTACAGATTCATCTCCTTCATACAGGCTCTTCAACTTCTCCTAGATTTCATGAGTAGTATCTAGCTCAATGATCTTTTTTATGTATGTGTCAGATAGGGCATTCAACAGGGCATCTTTAGGTTTGATATTCAACTCATACTCCTTGATCTCATATTTAGATTTGGGACCATCCTTTGATACTTCATACTTTGATTGGGTTATATTCCATACATCAAAACCTAAGCAGATGAGATGGATTTGCATGCAGATATTCCAGATGGAATAATATGGTCCATCAAACTGTGGACTTTCCTTCTTGCTAGACATCCTGGATCTGCCTCAAGTGGTTAAGATTGCCTTTGAGGAAACTTTATTTGATATCAATTGTTGAAATGAACTAGACAACTAAGAGGGGGGCTGAATCAGTTGTCTCAAATCCTTAACTAATTATGCACCTTAAACCGTTAAACACTTGTCCATTGTTTGCTATGATTAAATCATGAAAGTATAAACTCAGAAACATAAACACAATTGTAAGATCATACACAAGAGACACCAGATTTTTACGTGGAAAACTTTGTTAAGGGAAAAACCATGGTGGATGTTAGTCCACAACATATATAAGTTATAACAATACTAAAAATCTGAGGCTCCCTGCCAATAGGGCTCACTACCCAGAAAAAGGCTCACTGCCAAAGGTTTTGAACTGAGATAATAGCATCTACTCTATGCTTGAATTTAGTTCCATTGAAGCGCAATACTCTTCCTTTGCTCTACTCTGCCTTCTACCCTTCTTGACTTAACTTCACATCTTTGCTTAAGGGCATGTTTTCCACTACCAATTTACAATTATATATATCATTCATCAACCTTGGAATGTACATCAAGGTTGGCCTTACATTCATCAACCATTGGAACAATCTCCAAGGTCGGCATTACAATCATTTACAAAATAGGTCTTGACCAAATACAAATTATGCTAAGGAAATGTAGTAAAGATGTATGCAGATCACGCCATGCCTTAGTTGAGACTCAAACATGATCTTCCACACTTCTATAATCTTTAATAGATCTCTACAATCACTGGAATTAATCAAGTTGGCTAAGACAGGTTACACGCTACGTTATCTGGGAATAATCTTTTAACACGATCTTAATTCCTTAATGTGGACCAATGTAAGGGCATGAAGACAATCAGGAGACATCCACAAGCACATTGTAATTACCAGGAATAACCGCACAAACTCTAACCACTTTATCCATGAGATTCTTCACACAGGAGCACATGAACTTCACTGTATTCAACTGTCATAAAAGAAAGATAGCTTGCGTATCTCCAAATTAGGAACCACTATAATTGTAGGCACTTATCATTATCCCAGACTTCTCTCTAGAACTGTAGAGTAAAATACTTCAATGCGGAGGGATGCAGAGCAAAATACTTTCTCCCTATCACTAGTGAATAATCTGAAAAAGCAGGTTTTACTCTAGTGAATGTAACTCACTCAATTCTTCATACTGGAGGCTCAAACTCAGAATTTAGCATCTTTAGACATGCCTCTAAATAACTTTCAATCTGTAGACTAAGATCTTCAATCTGTAAGAAATGCAGAACAATCTTCTCGACTGCTCTTCAGTATGCAACTCACTGCCTTCACTGTGATTGACTGTTTCCTTTTTGATTCTTCTGGTGGGGCTAATTTTATCAATATCCTCAACATACAAGGCTTCTAATCAATCAAAAGATAAGGATATAGTTGACACCAATGACAACACAAATATGTTGACATCAATGGCAACACTAATTAGGCACATACTTGCAACACTTATATGATAACTTCAAAATAGAAGGAAAGTCTGAAACAAAGAAGGAAGAAGCTTGCATTGAAGATCCTAAGAAGAATGCCTCCAGAGATACAAAAGAAGATGAATTCACTCCTATTCAAAAATAAAGGAAGAATAAAAAGAAGAATTTCTGAAAGCCTACTCCTAAACAAACTGCTCCTATCAGGTACTCTCAAGCTTTTAATGGTAACTGCTATTCTTGTAATAAGTTTTGTCACAAGACTGTTGAATGTAGAAGCAAGATGAATCATAATTCATTCATGAAGGTACAATGCTATAAACACTCATTCATCTCATGGTTAGTACTATGCTTGCAATAAAATTGGTCATAAGGCTAATGATTACAAAAGCAAAGTGATGAGGAATGGTTTCATGATCAAGAACAATGTTAGGTCTCCTCAATTCTTTTATGGCTATAGCTACACATGTAACAAGTATGATCATAAGGCTGCTAATTGTAGATCTAATGTGAGAAGAGGTGATTATGCTCCACAAACCAATATCACTTGCTACAATTGCAGTAAAATAGGACACATTGCAAGATTTTGGAAGGGAAAGACTGCAAGACCTGCTCCTCAAAAAAGGTGGATATTGCTCAACAAAAGAAGGAAATGAACAAGACATGGAGGAAGATGGAGGAAAATGAAGTAAAGGAAGGATCTGCACCTCTACCTAGTGCAGATGGATCCTTCAGAAAATAAAAGGGGGAAGTATTGGTTTAAGGGGAGTTACAACTACAAAATACTTTCAAACCCTTGAATGCATAAGATGTTGAATTCTTCAACATAATGGCCAAAAATGACATGGATATGTCTGTCTAGTGATATCATGATGATTGATCAAATTTCTGGAGCAAATGGACTCTTTCCGAAGGATCGCTGAGTGATCATTGATCTCTGTTTAGCAAAAATCTGATTAGGTCTAGAATAGAGATTACAATTAATGTGGAGCATCTAGGGTTGGTGAGAAGCTTATTTAGTTGATTTTTGATCAAATTTGATCTTATTTGAATGAATTCAAGTGTGTGAAAGAGCAAAGGAGATAAGAATATCCTCAACAAAGCTTGTATGCAAACCCTAACGACAACATTATTAGGTATTCTTCTAATTTGCTAGTTAAACCCTATTTTTATGAAGGTATTATCATGGCAACACTAGTAGTAATTGATGTTGTGGAGAAGCCAAGACCTAAATTCAAGGAAAATTCATCTATATCCACTGATACCGACAAAAATGGAGTGTTTTCCCACATTCCCATCAATGAGCTACACAGCAAGGATGTCTAGATATACATCCATTCACAACATGATGAGTATGACCACCTAAAATTGGAGCAAATTAGGAATGATCATCTGTTAGGTGATGATTTTCAATTGAAGCTGAAGTTCACAAATGTTGAAGTAAAACAACTACATATTTGGAAGGGTTTCCCTAATTTCTGGTATGAGGAAGATAGGGTTAGGATTGGCTTAAGTTAGATTCATGAGGACTTCTTTTTGCTTGACCAACCTCATATGATCACTAAGGAAGCCATCAGGGCTATGATCAGATTGTGCTCCTCTGGACCAGTGCCTATATTGAAAGCTGTGAAGAATGAAGAGGTAATGAGAGTTACTCGAGTGAAATTTGATAAAAGAACCCTAACAGTGGATGATATCATCGATATAGGGGTCTGGTATGCCAATATGGGCATTGCTTATAAAGTGTACTACAAAAATAGAGAGGGGAGTGCCACTGCTACCACCATCTATACTGCTCATCAAATGGTGAAAGAAGGGAAGAACTATGACCTCTGTGAGCTCTTGTGGCAACAATTGCTGGACAATCTGAAGAGAACCAAGGAGACAAAGTACAAATTCTGGTATGGTTCCATAACCATTTGTCTTATGTTATATTTTTTAGGGGAATTCCCTATTATGAAGGGTATGGTTTAGAAAAGTGATACCCCTATTGCACACAAAATTAAGGACTATATGCGTAGATTTCTTGATCATAAACATTGTGACACATTATTTTCAGGATTCTTCAAAACCTTTCAAATTGATATGCAAAGGAGGGAAAGGATACCAAGAAAAGTAGTTGAAAAATACAATAATGATATAACATTCATGGTGGATAAGGATAACTGCTATATGGAGGCAGTAGAACCAAGGACCTTTTGGATAACCACCCTGTCCTATGAAGTGTCTAAACATGATTTTGTTGGATATGCTGACATGTTATTCAGCAAGCCTAAGGATCTTGCTGCTGAAAGATTTGGAACTTATGATGTGATCACGAAAAAACAATCTTGAAGGATGTGAAAGAAAAGACACAAAAGATGAAATCAGATTGGGAAGAAATTCTTAACATTCCTAAGGGTTCTGCAAGAGAAGCACATACTACCCCTGTTGTACAATTTCCTAAAAGGACAAGTAGGTCAGTTCCTACTGTAGCTACTTCTTCTTTTCCCTCCAAATCATCTCAAATTCCTAGCAAAAGAACTGCTACTGAAGTGTTTATATAGATCCAAACTACAAAAAAGAAGAAACCTAAACATAAGAGTCAAGCAAGAAGAGGAAAACTTAATCCATTAAACATAGAAGATGATGAAGATAATGAAGAGAAAGAAGAGTCTGGAGTATTGAAGAGAAAAAAGAAAAGAGTAAGAGAAGAAGAAAAAGGAAAGGGAAAAGAAAAGAAATCAAAAGAAACTTTTCAAGAAGAATTGGAGCATAAGCCTCTACAACTTGAGGCCACTATGAATGCCATAGTACAACATGGTGCTCTAAAACAAGTTGCAGATCTCTATGATAAGATGCATGCTGATGACAAAGCCACAATTGTGGAAGCAATAATAAGGTACATGATGGCCTTCAATGTGGTGCTAATTGAGTTCATTGACCAGCTTCTTGTAAGTCTTGCAGAATTGCTCACTAAAAAGAGAAATGATACCATGAAAAAAGAGGCTGAGATGAGGAAACAAGTAGTTGAAATGCTAGATACTTCCATCTCTGATGAAGATAAAATTAAAATTTCTCAAAAGAAAGCAAAAGAATTCAGAACAAAAAGAAGAATAAATATCCTAATGGGAAAAGACAAGGAAGAATAGAGATACTGGAGAAATAAACCTTATAGAAAAGTGCTAAGATTTTGCAAGAAATGAAGGATGTTGAGGTAATTATTGAGGACATATCTACTGACAATGTAATAGTTGGTAATGATGAGACTACAAAGAATGATCAACAGAATGAGGAGACTACTCCTCCGGAAGCACAAGATGAAAAAGATCAAGGTAAAGTAAGTACACCTACTCTAGATACCACATAAGCATAGAGTTTATGAGTTCAGGCCAAGGTAAATGTACCCCAGGTTTGGAAAATACTGACTCTGGTGCAGAACATGACAATCCTCCTCCAAAGGATACAGGAAAGGATGAACAAATGAAAGAGGAAGAACAAGAAGAGAAAGATCATGATGAATCAGAGATGAGTGAGGAGAAACAAGATGAAAATGATTAGGATGAAACAAAGGAGAAGCAAGATGAGGAAGCTAAAGACACCTCTAGGGATATAGGTCAGAGTTCTTCAGGGTCAGACTCTTTCAAAGACCTATTAGGTTTGAAAATGCAGTTTCAACCAGTGGTTACACCACAACTCCTACAAATTCCCACTCTTGAAGGGCAAGTTGATACAGAAAATATTTCACTCCTTCACAAACTATAGCTTGGAGACATCCTTCATGCCTCTACAAGAAAGGAGTTCTTGCAAGAAAACCTAAAGAAAAATAGTTTGGTTGAAGATGTAGTGAAGCTGATATAGGAAGGATTACCAGAGGTAATCATTGACTCCTCTCTGTCTCTAGATCAAATGTTGAAGCTATTAATGGATTCTTTTAAGGATCATTCTTCTCATGTTGAGAAAAAGTAGAACAAGAGGTATTAAGGAAGATGAATGATAAAAGGTTGGTTGAGATGTCTAATAAGTGTGCCAATGCACATAATAAGCTACAAGAAAATTTAAAAATGTTCAAAGGATGCATTGATGAAGCCACTGCTTTATACTTATTTGGCTTGAAATTGTCTAACTCCACAAAGAACATCAAAGCTCAGATTGAATCCATTGAGTCACAGATCTCCAAATTGGTGAATGTATATGACTTGTCAAAAGACAAGAATGGGGCAACTAGAGCACATGTTGAAAACCCTCATGCACAAATTTCACAATTATAGAACCAAAGAGAATAGATAAAGAAGGAATTTGGTCAGCTGAGGGAAGCAGTAAATCTGAGACTTTCTTCATGATCCAGATTACTAGATGAGGCTGAAAAGATTAAGCAAAAAATGAAGACACCAAGCAACATAGATGAGGCCGAGGACTTATGCATGCAATTTCAATGTCAAAATCATATTCTTACCTCAGAGAAAGCGATTTGGGCATCTACTCTGACACAACTCAATGTAATATACAAAGCCATTCTACCTTCTAAATGAGTTGTAAGAGTATTGTAGATAATAAAATTTTGGATGTATATAGACTTGTGGAGGCCAGTAGTGTCATACTATGTATGTATAGCATCTATTTTTGAGGGATTTCCATCTTAGGGGGAGTACTGTTTGTAAAAATTATATAGTAAGGGAGAGTTTATACAATTTTGGGATAATATAAGATGTTAGGCCCTTTGTCATTGATGTAAAAGGGAGAGAGAGAGAGGAATATACATCTAAGGGGGAATGGTTGTACACATTTTGTTTTGGGTGTTGCCATCAATGACAAAGGGGGAGATTGTTGGCAATATGTGTTGTCATTGATGCCAACTCTATATGTGTCAACCTAAGATCAAAGATGGTTGAAGTTTATGGATAGAGGAAGATTTGAGAGAGATGATTTGACTAAGTTAAAGACATAGGATCGGCATGCTTAATGGAGATCAGTCTGGAAGACCTAGAAGATGGAGAAAAATTTTCCAAGTATAAGAATGGTAATCTTCCTAATGTCTAAATGTGTTGCAGAGGTGTGTAAACCTATTCTAACATGTTTTCTATATATCTACAATGATATCCTATTAGTTTGGAGTACCACACTTAGAGAAAAGTTGCAGAAGTTTGGTTAAGGCCTTCACAGTGTATATCCCAAGGCAGAGTTACAACATTTTGGTCTGCATTCCTCCACAGTGCAAGATTTAGTCTTATGCTTTAGAAGATAAGTGGATTGACATATGAAAATGCTATATCCAAGATTTCAGCTCATTAAACCTTTAACAGATAAGGTTATAAGTGGTAATGTTTCAGACTGTGACTTGATAGTGTAAAGCAATGGTGGAGACCTGATGGAATGCTCTGCATTCCTCCAGATGAGCAGTTGTGCCCATGTGGTTTTGTATATGTTTGGAGATGTGTAATACACCACCTTGTAGTATCAAGTGCTCTAATGGTCCACAAGGTGGACTTTCAAATGACATAAGTAATACAGACTGTTCCGGATGTAGAAGTACTCTATAGAACACATGTTGGAGTACTTCCGGAAGATGGAGAAGGTATAGAATAGTCATATGAGTGTCTGCGGAGTCTCTACATACTTCATAGTATCTCAGGATTGAACCGCATGCAATTCTCTCTTATTTCCTATACCGCACAAGGTATTCAAGTCACCTTAAGTTATGTGTATACATGAATACTGATCATAGTGTAGCTAAGTCAAATGTCTCTACACTCTTTCAAAAATGATAGATATGATTATGCAGATCTAATAATATGTTCATAATGTTTTTGTAAAGATAAGAAGAAAACCAAGGGTGCCGAACCCATTACAAAGTAGCCTAAAGGGCAGGTCAGAGAGACAACAAAAAGACCACCACAACAAAAAGGAACCAAAGCCAAAAAACCAGAGACAATACTCTAACAATTGATAGACAGTAAATAGAACAAAAAAAACACACAAAAGCCCCATAGGCTAGTTGAAGAGTTTCTCCCAATCCTCTGTGAGAAATTGGTACATGTCCTTGTATTACTTCAGCTCTTTATCCTTCATTCCATGCCTAGCGAGTTCCATATCCTGCAGCACTACCAAGGTAGTCGTAGACCTATGCATGACTTTAGAGGTGAACCTTTCTAGCATCATAAACTTTTTCTCCAACATAGTCATTTTGGTGTTGATATCTTTTGTCTCTTTACCTTTACTGATAGTTTTCTTACTCTTTTTGTTTTTGCTAGTTTCTTGTTTAGTTTTCTTCGAGCTATCTGTCTTCAAAATTTGGGGATTGAAAGTAGGGAAGTTGCTCGGTCCTTCATCCATAGTCTCTAGAACCATGGTGTCCTCCTGGTTCTTAGCTTTGTTCTCACCATCAAGTTTTTTCTCAGCACCTTCTGACTCAACAATGCACTTCTGCTCCTTGTGCACAAGGGTAGGTTTGGCGGCCAATCTGGTCAACCTTCTGGTTGATGGAACCCTTCCCTTTCTCTGAGGAGTAATATACTCCTCATCTATCTTGTCTTCACTAGCATCCCCACCATCCACAGAATCCTTGTCCCCTTCCTCTAGATTTTGGACTTCTATGCTAGGGTTATTCTTAGAATTTAGAAAGAGGCTACCCTTGTCTTTTCCAACCTTACCGTTCTTGTGGGGAGTGCCACCTTTCACCTCACTAACATCAAGTTTCCTCTTGTTGGGTTTAGGGCTGGCCTTCATAGGATCAGTTTCTTCCACATTATGAGAATCAAGGCAAACTAGCACAGGGGTTTTCTTTTTGGCTAAAGAAGACTTGGCGGTTTTGTGGGTGTGGGTGGTTTTCTCAAGGGTCACTTCAATGATGATCATAGGGTTGCTATGGGTGGGTTTTGGATTGGGTTTAGGCATTGCAGATGGGCTATCAACGCAAGTGGTGATGATATTCTTGGGTGGACAAAGGGATAAGTGAAACTTATAAATCCTATAAATAAGTTCATAATGTTGCACAAGTTCATTCATGAGTATTTTAGTTGACTTGGTGGTTCACAATGCAATATCCTAAGTTTGGATGTATCACAGTCAATCCAGAATGCCTTGTTTTTATCAATTCAACATGTTTCTTGTTTTGTGGATGCATATATTGATTAGATACTTTAGGAGAATGGTGTATGGATAGTGTTGAGAATATTTATGATTGAAATCCTGGTCTGCATAATGTTTTTGGCTTCTCCCCAGTGATGTGAAGATGGTCAGTTAGCAGTGGTACTGTTGTTTGGGCTGACAATTTAGTTTCCTTCATATGCGGTGGATCCTGATTGGTTGCTTTAGCATTGGAGGATATGTTGTGATGCATTTTGGTTCCTTTTATGATGTGTTGTGATCCGTAACCTATTTACTCTTTATATTGTATATGTTTGATGTTGACCTATGAAGAATCACACGTTTCAACTAAGGGTCTTTTTGGTGCTGACCTAATCAATGTTTTGAGATGTTGCAGAGGATATATATAGAAGAAAAAATTCATTTATGGTGGGAAAAAAGGCATGGGAATGTTATAGAGAAGAATGAGCAGTATGAAGTGTGCAGATTCAGTATGATGGAGTAATTATGCAGAAAAGAGGATTACAACATCAACATGAGTCAGATGCTTCTTTCATAACAGTTCATAGTTAGGTTATCTTTGTAATTCTTTGTACCAGTGAGCTTTCATCAAGGAGTAGTAGCTTCCTTGGGTTGTAGCCCTAAAACAATGTTGTAAAATTTTATAAGCAGTGAGCATTATATTGTGAGCTAACACTCACCATGGTTTTTCTCATTTTTAGGTTTTCCACATAAAATCCTAGTGTCAATGTGTTGATTAATGTAGTGCATGTATTACTTTATTCTCGCTAAGTAATTTTATTTGTTCTGTAAATAAAGTAGTTAAGTTTTTGTATATACCGATTCACCCCCCTCTTAGAATCTCTGTGTGTTCAACAAAGACAACAAACATCTAATTGTTCACATAGCCAAGTTTCAGAACTCTTCAAATTCTAGTGTATTCTTGAAATATAATGAGATTCCTAGTTTACTAGTATTTATTCTATTGCTTGTGATAAAGTTTTTAGTGGTGAATGCATAGTTTGTTGGGGTCAATGTCACATTCACCACTTGCAGAAGTGGTCAACTCATAATTCTCATTTTTGTTGGTACTTTGGCATTAAGAAATTGAATCAAAGCTTTTAGGGATGTTCTAGACCACCCCTTACACCTTCCAACACACTCTACAAATTTCTATGGATTTCATATCATTTGCTTTGGTAAAAAATATTCTCCTAAGTAAAATCCTAATTAGTGTCATCCAACATGACTCTAATGTTCCAAAATGATTTGATGTGATTAATAGATCGTAACCCCACTACAAATGAGGATTTTGGTCCCCAAATTTACCTCTAGAAACCCACTTTACCTTGCTTGACACTTTCCCATTCTATTCCATCAACCATACTTCATTCTCACCTCATTAGGTCTAAAGTGCCTTCTTGTAGAGGATAACATCATTCTTTAGGTGAAAAATCTTCCATCTATTTCTTTACCTATGCAAAGTCTTCAATGTCCAACATAACATTATCCTCTTTATTGAGGAATGAAGGTTTAAAAATATTAATTTGTCAACATGGATTATAGATAAGATCTTCATATACTTAGGCAAATCTAGTTTGAAAGTATTATTTCCACTCGTATTTGATCTAAAATGGACCATACCTTAGTGGTTTTAGTATTTGTGATGTGCCTCATAGTCTCTCTTTTCCAAGAACAACTAAACATTATCACTCACTTGAAATTTGTGCTCTACTCTATGTTCATGATGACGACACTTCTAACTTTCTTGAGACTCTTTAATTCTATCCTAAATTCAAAGATAATTTTTTCTAACTTTTTTTATGAACCTTGCTTCCCTGTTCACCTCTACATCCCCTTTTTGTTGCTATTCCTTTGAATACCCATGCCAAACATTAAATGGGCGAGGTGGTAAATAACCAATACAAGCCTCAAAAGGGGAGAAATTTATTGATGAATAAATGGATTTATTAGAGGAGTTTTGAATGTAGACCAAATGCTTGTCCCAAAATTTTGGATACCTTTTACTATACCCTTTTATTAGCTACACCAAAGTCTAGCTAACTATCTTTGTTTTCCCATTTGTTTAAGGATGGAATGTCGAAGATTACTTGATTTTCTTTGTCCATCCTACTCCGTAGTGTGAACCAAAATTTTCTCAGAAATATCACCTAGGGGATTCACCTCTAAATAAAGAGACTATCATGTACATACATATTGAGGTTATTTAAATAAATAAAATGTGACCCAATATATCGCTTCAATATTAGGAGGAAAATGGATAATTTAATTAATGTGATATACATAGGTATTAGGGGTTGGGAAGCATGTACAAAAGGGGGTGGGGTGTTTATAAATGGAATTTCATATCCTCTATAGATCACTTTGAATATATCAATTAGAGGAAATTCCATTCACTTTGTTAATCTTTGTAGGGTTGTGAAGCTGCCTTTTTTCTACACCACATAGTCCTTTGTTGTGTAAAGCTACTGGGAAAAGGTGTCCTTGTTTAGGGTAAAATTTGGATAGAGGGTTTTTGATTTGATGATTTGTGTGTATCCTCCTTTCACCACTAAACATTCAAGGACCTTAGGTCGAGTAGGAATCTACTATCAGGCCCTTAGTCACTTAGAATGTAGGAAAAATTAGAATTGTGTTGATTTGTTGTTCAATTATGCCCAATAATGCTCAAAACCCTAATTATACAAATTCGGAAGCAAACAAACAAATCACAGAAAATGCTTGCATATAGTGATACTAAATGATAATAAAATGCATACTAGATTTTGAATTTTGAAAAATGGAAAAGTTGGGGACTAATGAGCGGGCGACCTAGTCAAGTGCCACACTTTTTATTGGGATTTGGAAACCTTGTCTGCAACCTGTTCCTGTTGTTCCAGAGATTCTTCAGTTGCAGGATCCAGAGGACTAATGAGTGGGTGCCCAAGTCTAGGTCCTTATTTTCTCTTCAAATCTACAAATCTGATAGTCTGCAACACTTTCCTGTAACTCCACTTTTTCTGTTCCGGCAACTTGTAACTTGCAATCACAGACAAATGGGTTGGGGGTTATGGTGTTTAGAGGCTTGCCTCAATCAAGCCCTGGAGAGACATTCAAGTCTTCCAAACACCATTGTCAGATAAAAAGTGCGTATCCCTGTGGGATAAAGACAAAATCCAAATGATAAATGATTGAAAAAACATATGATATCACCTTGTAGTCAAGATCTCATGGAAGGAAGACACTCTTCATGCCACGAGGAGATGAATGCTCAAATCTGCAAATACAACACAATAACAACACAAAGTATGCTCTACAACACACAATGAATGCCTTGAATCACCTTCACATAAGCCACAAGTTCACAATAATCATCTAGTAGTCATCTAGTTTACAAATGAATGCCTAAACATGCTTATTTATGCAACTACAAACATTCCCGCCAAGAATTTCATAATTCAAAGTTACCATGTCAGCATAAGACCTAAATAATGATCACAAACCGACACTTTGAAATTAGGCTTGATCTAAAATAGAGTAGGACTAGGGCACGGGCACTAGAGTCCACCCCCCTGTTTTAGGCAGGGTTTGTCATAATTTCATCCCCTAAGTCCAAATTTCCATGGAACTTCAGGGTTTTCTCATCAGGAAGTCAGATTATCATGAAAAATACTCTAAATGCATAAACATGACTCAAGAGCTAAATCTTGAGAGGGAAAAAGCCCCCAAGGGGATATTTTCTGACGTAACATTTAGCCCCCACTTTAATGTATGTATAAACGCAAGGCCAATACATGCATTAAAGTATGGTCAACAAGCATAGCAAACACGCCAAGCACGGAGATGACACACCAATCACAGATAAGATGGTAACAGGCACATAAAACATGGAGAAAATAGTTACAGTCATGCAAAACATGGAGAATACAACATTGAAGACACGTAAAACACAGTGAATGCAGAGAAGATAGAGATGATTTCTTTTTCTTTTTCAATTTTATATGAAATGTAGATGCAAGTACAAGAAAGTAAAACACACCACCCATAATGTAGGAGGGACTCATCACCACCGATCTTTAAATTGCATATGGGGCAACACACATGCAATACATGCCAAACAAAGCAAGCATGCCATACAAATCCCAAAGCATAGGAGGGACTCATCGCCAGTGGTCTTTAAACTATGCTTGGGAACAAACACGCAATACACACACACTTGGAAGACATTGAAGACACGTAAAACACAGTGAATGCAGAGAAGGCATAGTTTAAAGACATTTAAGACACGCAACACACACACACTTGGAAGACATTGAAGACACACAACACACACACACTTGGAAGACATTGAAGACATGTAAAACACAGTGAATGCAGAGAAGATAGAGATGATTTCTTTTTCTTTTTCAATTTTATATGAAATGCAGATGCAAGTACAAGAAATTAAACACACCACCCATAATGCAGGAGGGACTCATCACCACCGATCTTTAAATTGCATATGGGGCAACACACATGCAATACATGCCAAACAAAGCAAGCACGCCATACAAATCCCAAAGCATAGGAGGGACTCATCGCCAGTGGTCTTTAAACTATGCTTGGGAACAAACACGCAATACACACACACTTGGAAGACATGAAAAAAATATGACAAACAAGTGATAAAGTGTTCCTATTTCTAGGCTCATCACCATCTCAGACACATTATAGGCACACACCGATGATTGGGATTCATAACAACAATTCGCGATGACACACTTAAGGGTTGAGTTAGTCACAGAACCACTCCTCGCCTCGTAATGAGGACTTTTTGAAAATGATAGGATGTGCACTCTCCATGAGAAATATGCCATCCCTGCCTCGTGAAGAGGGCTTAAATGATTGTAAGTTGATTTCAAACAAACCTCAGAGTGCAGGAGGAACTCATCGCCACCAGTCTTTAGACTGCACCTAAGAACAAGCACATTGCTAACATCTACAACAGACAGCTTACGTTATATATGCCCCCACCTTAAGGTGATTGATATCAGGTATCAACATCAAGCACGTTAAGGTAGGAAGAAAACACACAAGGGAACATGAGCTCTTGCAAGAACCATGCCCCATGGAGGTGACATGTACTTTACGATCGCCAAATGTTGCCACAAACACATCCCTATAAGAAAAGTGTTAGTTTCCAAATAATCATGATAAACAATAACATCAATGCATATGATTAATCACACAAAGAGGCAAGGTTATACTACGAATTTAGATATCAAGTATAACCATGGGGCTATACTGCAAAAATCTCAAAACCAAGTGTCACCAAGGTGAGATTCAAAAACAAACAAAGTGCACAGAGCAACAGTATTGTTATGGTTTGTAAGTGAGATAATACATCATCAAGATCACACAACAAAGTGCATGGAGTGATTCTACGAGCCAAGCATCAGATAATATATATCAACACCATCGTCATATATGGACTTGGTCCATTTTTTTGATTTCTCCCTAAAGGGATGCTAGCTCCGCATTAGTATAAATGTTTTTCATCATCCAACCGCTAGATAGAAACACTAGAGGAAGGGAAACAATAAATCAAGAGAGGCAAAACAAGTGCCTTAGGGATAATCATGTAGGAGGGTTCCCCTAAGTCACCAACTACAATGCTATGTCCATAAGACACAACACACAACAATAAAAATAGAGAAGTAATATAAAAGAATGATGATACAAATAGAAGAAGGGTCACAACAGAGGTGGTCTCTTGGTATCTTAGACCTTACAAGTGAATTGAGGGTCATCCCAAGAGGCCTAAACAACACATAACACATCACGGGGAAAACACATCACGAGAGATTAGGGGTTAGAGATACTTACCTGGTAGTATTATCAAACTAAATTTTAGAGCCTGTGAACCTCTTGGAGAGTTACTCAATCATGTTTTGTGCGAAGCTCGAGTGGTTCTTATGAGAGTCTTTCTTATTGTCAGAAAATTCATGTAATGCTTGTCTCTCAAATCCTTGTGTAAGTGAGATCTTTTGTTGCTTGGGAGGGGGAGAACCACTATTATTTCCAACTAATGATAAACATCTAACTCTTTTATGTTTTTTAGCGAGTTTTCTTTGTTGATTTCGTCTATCATAGTTACAAGAATCATCCTATACTATCTCTCTCTTTTGCTTTGTTATAGTTGTTTGTATCAGTAGTTTGACTTGTTTTTTTGATGCATTTTGGTTATCTCCCGATCCTTGTAAGGATAACAGAGGAGGAACCTTAGTATAAATTCCTTTTCTATGTGGATGAGGTGGGTTATCCAACTTTTCCTTATCCACTTCTATTATACCCACGATGTTATCATATTCCAGATAATCATCATCGTCTACTTCAACTAAGCCCTGTTCCATCATATTTGTATCAGTATGCTTAGGGAAAGGATTAGTAAAGATTTATAAATTTTGATTCGGAGGAGGAACTAACTTATTTCCATTGTCATTCACACCTGATACATGTATCACATTCAAGTCGATGAGGTCTTGTATTTCATGTTTAAGACACATACATTGCTCAGTATCATGTCCTTGTGTTCGATGATAATGACAAAAGGCATTGGCATCGAAGTAAGGTCCTTGAGGTTTGTTAGGATCCAAAGGTTTAATTGGGGGAAGCTTCATAAGATCATTACTCATAGCTTGATTCATGATAGAATGGTAAGACTCAGATATCAGAGTAAACTTTCTTTGCTAATACAGTGCCTTCTTCAGATTAGTGATAGCAGACACTTGAGAAAAGTTATTCAAATTTGGTCCATTAATCTTGATGAAACTCCTATTATTATTCCTCTTGAAGTTGTTTTGTGATGGTCCACCCATGGATTGACCAACTTGAGCCGATGAGTTTTGGTTTTCATATTGACTAGACGAAAGTTGATAATCACAAAGGGCAGTGCATAAATGTTGAAAGGAATTATACTTCATCAAGAAAATCTTATCACGAATGTTAGGTTGTAGATTTGTAATAAACACCTTCTAAAAATCCTCATCTTTCATCTGATATTGAATTTATGCATAGAGAGATTGATATCGACTAATAAACTCAGTTAATTTTTCTTTCAGACATTGCTTGCAATGAACTAAATCAATCAAGGAAACTTGAGGTCCAATATTTGCTTGAAAATGTTGTAAAAATTGATCAACCAACTGCAAAAAGGAGTGTATGGAATTTAGAGGTAATGAGAAAAACCATTCTAAAGAAGTATCCTTGAGAAATTGCAAAAAACATTTTGCTAACAAGTCTTCTTCAAAGTAGAAATTTCTACACATAGCTATGAATGCTGCCATATTAGTATTAGGATGACCTTTTCCACCATTATTTTCAAAGCAAGGGGTCTCAAACCTTTTAGGCATAGGAGTTCTCAAAATTGCATAAGATAGGGGATTATGGGCATGATAAGTTGGTATATTTGGTTGTGAAGAATTTGTCAAATTTGTCACTTTTTGTTGTAGAGTAGTCATGCCCTATAGAAGTTGGTTAAGGATGGCATCATTGAGAGATGCAGTTTGTTCTGAGGAATTAGAACCAAAGTGAGGAGGTGATTGAGCCTGAGTTATAATAGGCAGAGGCTGTGAATAGATCAATGGTGGTTGAACATAGTGATAAGTGGAAGATGGTTGCAAATAGGTAATAGGTGGCTGGGAATAAGTGGAATGGATATGTAATTGAGAACAATTATTCATAGAAGAGGTTCCCTTAGAAACCAAATTCTGATAATTAAATCCCATAGCTTTGTAATTTTGTGAATTAGTTCAATTAGATATTCCAATACCAATGGTATCATTACTACAAGCATTTGCATTGGTTGTTAAAATTGTCGATGTGAATGTAGATATTCTCATGGTCAGTATAGGTGCCGATAATTGCATATGAGACAGTGACGACGTGTTAATAACTTTTGCACATTTAGTCATCGCCATGACATTAGTTTGTACAATATGTGTTAAGCCTTGGATAACATCAATACCATTTTGTCCTTCTTTTATCAATTCTATTACATGGTGAATCACAGGTACAGCTTCTTCTGCTATTCTCTCAGTTTCCACGAATGCTTGAAATTCGGCTAAATCTTTGTCAAGTTTGTTTATTTGTTCATTAGGTATATGTTCCACCACCTTAATAGTGTCATCAACATCATGAAATGTGTGATCTTCCATAGTGGCTGTAGGAGGTATAATATCTTGCAAAATTTATGTTTCCCTTTTGTAAATAAGGTATTCAGTGGATTTTCAGAGGTCTGAATATTATTTTCTTCAAGGGGACTAGATCCCATGAGTCATCTGCCTCTTCTTAAAGGAATGTTTCCCTTAGGGTAGCAGATCATAAGGCTCATGCAAGAGCATGCAACATAGAATGCACAAACTAATAGAACAAACCCTAAGAGGAGGATATGTTTAAAATCAAAAAATGCTTGATTTTTTTCAACTTTTTTCAATGCAAATAAATGAAAGAAAGGGTGTTGCAAGGTGTTTAGGGTAAAATTAGATTTTGTTAAAATTTTGTTGTTTAGATGTTAAAATCTGCCTCTCCACTAAACATTGAAGGATCTAGGGTCGAGTGGCGAGCACTATCAAACCCTAGTGTCACTTTCAGATGTAGGGAAACTTGGATTTGGGAATTAATTATCAATTTTTCCTTCTCCTATGCCCAATTGACCATTAAAACCTTAATTATGCAAATACAACAACAAATTAATGGATTACAGAAAAAGCTTTTGTAGACGGGAGTAAAATACCTAATTATAGAATACCTATTTTTGGGGTTCCAAGACAGAACAGTCAAACACACTGGAGCGGGTGGCCAAGTCCAAGGTACATGCTTTTTCAGGGAATTCAGACCCACTTCTAACACTGATCAGCCTTGTAACTTCAATTTTCTGGGATCTATCTATGGAGGACACTAGAGCAAGTGCCCTAGTCTTAGAAGTGCTCTTTTATTTGACTTTTCTTTAGATCCTGAATCCCTGATGTCTGCCCAACCTTCCTGCAACTCCACTTTTTCCAGACGGGACACCTGTAACTTGTAATCATAAGACTTGGTTTGGGGGTTGTGGTGTTTAGAGGTTTGCCTCAATCAAACCCCGGAGGACACTTAAGTCTCTGAACACCATTGTCAGATAAAGAGGGCGTGCCCTTGTGAGGCAGAGGCCAAAACCAAAGGAATCAATGATAAAAACACAATGATATGTCACCTTGTAGTGAAGCTCTCATGGAGGAAGATGCTCTTCATGCCATGAGGAGATTGATGCTCAAATATGAAAATATCAACACACCAAACATACAAGTCTGCTCTTGCAACACAATAGAAAGCCTTCAATCACCTTGAGAATGCCTAGTGTGCACAATGATCATCTAATTGGAATCTAGTTTACAAATGAATGCCTAAGCATGTTTATATATGCATCTACAAACACTCCCACCAAGATATTTGAAATTCAAACTTACCGTGTCGACAAAGGGACCTAATAACGGTCACTAACTGACACTCAGAAATTGGGGCTGCCCCAAAATAGGGCAAGATTGTAGCACGGGCGCCCAAGTCCTCCCCCCTATTTTAGGCAGGGTACAGCTCAAGGGGTCCACCTAGGTCTAATTCACCATGGAACTTAGGTCTCATTCCATTGGGGTGTTAAAATATGAACTAAAATGTCCTAAATGCACACTAAAGACCCAGGTGCTAAACGTTATTAGGGAAAAGCCCCCAAAGGGACATTTTTTGACGTTACATTTAGCACCCACTTTAATGTATGTATAAATGCAAGGCCAATACATGCATTAAAGAAGGTCACAAACACAACAAACACATCAAGCACAGAGAAGATACATCGACAGTAATAGGCACACAAAACACGAAGAAGACAATTACAATCACGTAGAACATGGAGCAAATAGTTAATAAATAGAAGATACATTAATGCATGGAAGACATAAATGATATCTTTTCTTTTCTTTTTCTTATATATATGAAATGCAAATGCAAGTACTAGAAAGTAAACAAACCTCCCATAATACATGATGCACCACTATAGGGCACAGGTCTCTGTATATATGAGGCAACACACACGCAGGACACACAAAACCTCCCAAAATGCACGAAGCACTACTCAAGAGTGCTGGTCTCTGCATATGGGGTAACAAACACCCCATACAAAACAAGCATGCCAAAACACACACACTTGAAGACATGGAGAAAACATGGCAGACAAGAGATGGAGTGTACCTATTTCTAGGTCCAACACCATCTCAGGCACATTACAGGCACACACCGATGATTGGGCTTTGCCACAACAATCACTGAAGACACACTTAAGGGTTGAGTTAGTCATAGAATTGCTCCTTGCCTCCACAAAGGACTTTTTGAAAATGACAGGATGATGCAATCTGCTCTGAGAAGTACACCATCCCTGCCTCTGCGGAGGGCTTAATAAAAAGGATATGCTCAATATCCTGCCTCTGTAGAGGGCTTACATGATTGATTGATTGATTGCAAACAAACTTAGGATGCATGATGCACTACTCAAGAGCTCAAGTCACTGCATCTGAGGTCAAACACATTGCTAGCATCTACAATAGACAGCTTACCTTATATGCCCCCACCTTAAGGTGGTTGATACTAGTTATCAATATCAAGCACGTTGAGGTAGGAAGAAAACTCACAAGGGAACACTGACTTTCACAAAGCCTATGCCCCCAGAGGTGACATGTACTTCATGATTGCCAAATGTTCCCACAAACACATCCCTACAAGAAACATGTTAGTGTCTACAACATCATGATAAACATCAACATCTATGCATGTGATTAACCACACAAAGAGCCAAGGTTATACAACGAATTCAAAGTTTGAGGATAACCCTAGGTCTATATCATGAAGCTCTCCAAATCGAGTACCGCCAAGGCTAGATTCAAAGGGAAACAAAGGTGCATAGAGCAACAATATTGTTAAGGTTTGTAAATGTGATAGAAACATCATGAAATTCACTACGTGGAAAGCACGAGTGGTTCCACTAGCCAAGCGTCGGATAAGATATACAACCCCATCGTCATATTAGGAACTAAGTCTATTTTTTGATTGCTCTCGAAAGGGACACTAGCTCCGCATCAGTATAAATGTTTGTCGTCATCCGTGCGCTAGATGGAAACACTAGAGGAAGGGAAACAATAAATAAGAGAGGAGAAAGCAAGTGTCTTAGGGATAGTCATGTAGGAGGGTACCCCCAAGTCACCAACCACGATGCTATGTCTATAAGACACAACACACAACAATGAAATCAAAGTGAGAGGCAATATAGAAGAATGATGATACAAATAGAAGAAGGTCACAACAGAGGCAGTCTCCTAGTATCCTGAACCTTACGGGAGAATCTGAGGTCATCCCAGGAGGCCTAAACAACATATAACACATCACGAGGGAAGCACATCACGATAGAGATAAAGGGTTAGCAATACTTACCTGTTAGGGTACCACCATTAAGAACATACATATCTGTCATGTTGTTTTGATCTTGTTGAATTAACATTTAGTGTGGGATGACGGGAAGCTTTCTTTTCTTTAAAAGGATTATATCCAATGCCATTTGAGTAATGTGTTGAAGCGGATTATATAGGTACTCAAATCCCTTATTGATTTACACCACATCCCTTACCTTCATATTCACAATTGTTATAAAGGATTTTAAATCCTTAACCATAAAGGGATGCAATTCCTTAGAAGATGGTGAAGCCTCATAGGTGTCATAGTTTGTAGTGTAAGTAAGAGTATTGTTTTTATTTTCTACCCAGGGGACTTTGGATTTCTTAGATGCTTCAAAAGAGTGCTTAGGTGAGATTGATGCTACTTTTGATTTGTCAAGGCTATTAATTTTATATTCCCCTATACTACAAGGATTAAAATCTAATGAACCCCAATCATCACCAACAAGTGCATTCAATGGTTGAGAGTTTTGCACAACATTATTCATGGCTATAGGCATTGATGAACCAACTCGTAAATGATTGTAAACTAGTTTTTTCTTTTCAATGTGTAAGAAGTTATATGGTTCAGGATCAACATGAATAGTATGAAGTTTACATTTGAATATAAATTTGATTGAATGATGCAAGGTGGAAGGAACTGCCCCTAATGCATGAATCCAAGGTCTACCAAGAATCATGTTGTAAGATAAAGAACAAGGTATGACATGAATTAGGGTAGGCACCATCACAGGTCCCACTTGTATAGGTAAAGTTATAGTACCTATGGATTGTCATCCAACATTATCAAAGCCACAGATGCTAATGCGATTTGGTATGATTTGTGAGTGTCAACCTTAATTTTGTCTAGTAGGTCAATGCTACAAACATTAAGAGCTGATCCATCGTCAATCATAACTCATTTTACCAATGTTTTATTTATTATGACAAAGATCATAAGTGGATCATATTGGTTTTGAACTTCCATTGATGGTAATTCCTGTGGTTGAAAGAGAATATCTATTTTTGTCATATGCATGCTATCCAATATGGCTGCTACATCATTAGGCTTAGCAATATGTGGGATAATGACCTTTTGCAAGGCTTGTTGGAGCATTCCATGGTATGTAGGTGATGTTTGTATTAAATCCCAAAGAAAGATCTTAGCTGGAGTAGCACGAAGCTGTTTGAAAAGATCATATTCTTGACCTCTTTTATGAGTAAGGCAAGGTGGTGGAGGGAGCATAGGTTGATAACATGGAAGAGAGATAGGCACATGCGGTGCTTGCTTACTTTTCTTGTTATTATAGGTGTTGTAGGTATGAGCAATCACATTATGGTGTGGTTGTTGTAACGCATTTTGAACACCTTGAACTGTAATCACCGGTTTTAAGCAAGAGGGTGCACTAAGTGCCCCTCGAACAATCATTTTAGGAATATTTCTATGAAGTCTGTTAACGATTATTGAATTAACATTTTTTTCCTCTTGATTGCACCCAATATCTATCCTCAAAGGAGTTAATGTGAGAGACCTTTTCTCATCCACTAATGCTACATCTTGGCTAGGGAGAGCAGTGGGGTGAGAGGAAGGTACATCATCATCATCATCATCATACTCTGTGGTGAAAAAAATATTTCCACTCTCATCCTTCTCATGAGTGTTCCTAGAGATGAATTTGGTTAAATATTCTAATATCAAAGGATGTTCACTCATGAAGATTAGGAATTTGTCAAAATCAAGATCTTTGATAAATACATGTAGAGATACCATAGAAAAATGACCTGAAGGTGCCATTGCATTGTTTTCAATGTAAAATCAAAATTTAAAATCTTTTCAAGTTTGATGCAAAAGACAAGTGCAAGGTTGTATGCAAAATGGCCTAAACTGATTGATTTTTTGTACTTTTTCAATGTGAATGAGTGAAACAAAGGGTGCTGTAAGGATTTTAGTTAAAGGAAGAAAGGTATCAGTCCAAAAGAGAAAAAATATCACTCTCAAAACACTCTTAATGTGATTTCAAGTTGATGCCAAGTCAAAATATAGTGAAAATATGTCAAAATAAGCACTTTTTTCACCAAAACTCAACGCAAGAAGGCATAACAAAGGGTGTTGTGAGGAAAATGATGATGGAAAGAAAATAATATAAGTAATAATAGCCACTTGGTGCTAAAATACCCAACACAACATGCTTTTAGTACCACTTAAGGTCAAACCCTAGTGAAAATAGAGCAAAAATAGGCTATTTTTCACAATTTTTCAACTCCAAGACCTAGCAAAAAAGGGTGTTATAAATAATTTTAGGAGGTAAAGGAAATAATATCAATAATATAAGTCACCTCAATCCATAAAATTGATCACAACACGCTTGGAGTGTGAACTAGGTCAAACCCTAGGGCAAAAATAGTCAAAATGTGTAGTTTTTCACCAAATTTTCACTACAAGAACTCGTTGAAAGGGTGTTGTGAATATTTTTATGAATGGAATAAAATGATTACGCTGATAAAAGAAAAATAATTCCAAAATATCTTTCACAACACACGTATGTTGCAAGGTTATAAAGTCTATAAGGCCAAAACTAGTGAAAATCGTTGTTTTCGAAGCCCTAGGTTTGAGATCTTGGGACAAAGTGCTATGCGAATGTTTTGAAGTATGATTTTTGATGGAAATTAAATATTCTCAGATATTAAAATTAATTTCAAGCTTAAACATGCAAAATGCCCATGCAAATTTAATGAAAATGCATCAAAATTGCTAGTTTTTGTTGAAATTTTCTATGCAAAAATG
This sequence comes from Cunninghamia lanceolata, assembly GCA_027924645.1. Classification (NCBI taxonomy): domain Eukaryota; kingdom Viridiplantae; phylum Streptophyta; class Pinopsida; order Cupressales; family Cupressaceae; genus Cunninghamia; species Cunninghamia lanceolata. Next base: position 10,417,464 of record BSBN01000602.1, read on the forward strand.
TAAATATTTTAAATTTAAAGGAAAATTCACACTAAAAAGAAAGATTACAGCCAAATTAAAATTTGAATGAGCCTCTAAAATTAGTATAAAAATTTGATAAAATATTTTGCCTACTAACCCTAGATTTTGGAAATTACTAGGTTATAAAAAATTGTCAAATTTTCCACAAAACGCCTATCAATTAAATGATAAAAATGCAATGCCAAATTTTGAATTTTTGTATTTTTCTGTTGTTTATATTAGATATGATGCAAAAATCATGAATTAGGAAAATTTAGGAAGAATTGATACAATTTAGTAAGCCCAACAATGCAAATTTTTTGAATTTTCCCAAATTTTCAATTTTTTTTTTTGAATTTTTTGCAATGCAATAAAATGAATGACTAAATGAATGAATGAAATCAATACAAATATGAAGACAAACACTCAAAAAGTTGCAATTTAAGTCCAAAAACATGGGTTCACAAAAATGTTTAGGGTAAAATTGGATTTTGTTAATCTTTTGTTGTTTAGATGTTAAAATTTGCCTCTCCACTAAACATTGAAGGATCTAGGGTTGAGTGGCAAGCACTATCATACCCTAGAGTCACTTTCAGATGTAGGGAAACTTGGATTAGGGAATTAATTATCAATTTTTCCTTCTCCTATGCCCAATTAACCATTAAAACCCTAATTATGCAAATACGACAACAAATTAATGAATTACAGAAAAAGCTCTTGCAGACAGGAGTAAAATACCAAATTACAGAATACCTATTTTTAGGGTTCCAAGACAGAATAGTCAGGGACACTGGAGCAGGTGCCCAAGTCTAAGGTACCTACTTTTTCAGGGAATCTGGACCTCCTTTTGACATTGATCAGCCTTGTAACTTTAGTTTTCTGGGATCTGTCTGTGGAGGACACTAGAGTGAGTGCCCTAGTCCTAGAAGTGCTCTTTTGTCTAACTTTTCTTCAGATCCTGAATCCTTGATGTCTACCCAGCCTTCCTACAGCTCCACTTTTTTTGGATATGACACCTGTAACCTGCAATCACAAGACTTGGTTTGGGGGTTGTGGTGCTTAGAGGTTTGCCTCAATCAAACCTCAGAGGACACTTAAGTCTCTGAATACCATTGTCAGATAAAGAGGGCATGCCCTTGTGAGGTAGAGGCCAAAACCAAAGAAATCAATGATAAAAACACAATGATATGTCACCTTGTAGTGAAACTCTCATGGAGGAAGATGCTCTTCATGCCATGAGGAGATTGATGCTCAAATCTACAAATATCAACACACTAAACATACAAGTCTTCTCTTCCAACACAATAGAAAGCCTTCAATCACCTTGAGAATGCCTAAAGTGCGCAATGATAATATAATTGGAATCTAGTTTACAAATGAATGCCTAAGCATGTTTATATATGCATCTACAAACACTCCCACCAAGATATTTGAAATTCAAACTTACTGTGTCGATAAAGGGACCTAATAACGATCACTAACTGACACTCATAAATTGGGGCTGCCCCAAAATAGGGTAGGACTATGGCACGGGTGCCCAAGTCATCCCTCCTATTTTGGGTAGGGTACAACTGAAGGGGTCCACCTAGGTCCAATTTTCTATGGAACTTAGGTCTCATTCCATCAGGGTGTTAAAATATGAACTAAAATGTCTTAAATGCGCATTAAAGGCCCGGGAGCTAAACCTTATGAGGGAAAAGCCCCCAAGGGGACATTTTCTGATGTTACACAAGGAAATTTATCAGGGATAGAAAATAATATGTTTTATATCAGTCCAATACAACAATAATATCCTTCACAACACACTCTTGATGCAAATCTAGAATGATAAGTCAAAACTTAGTGAAAATACACTAAAATATGCGATTTTTCATAATTTTTGAATGCAAAGACCCATGAAAAGGGGTGTTGTAAAGAATTTTAGGAGGTGTAACATATTATAGCAGTAGTATCAGTCATATAAAACCATAAAATCATTTACAACATGCTTGGAGTCCAAATCTAGGTCAAATATAGGCAAAATATGTAATTTTTCACCAAATTTCCACTGTAAGAGTCCAATAAAAAGGTGTTGTATAGAATTTGAGGAGGGGAAGCAGATAATAACCCAAATAATAGCCAATTAGTGCAGAAAAATTCTTTACAACATGCCTATGGTGCAAATCTAGAGAGTCGGTAAGGCCAAATCTAGTGAAAAATCAAGGTTTTCAAACCCTAGGCATGAGATCTTAGTGCAAATGATGAAAAATGCTACATGAATGTTTTCTAATCTAATTTATGATGAAAATTAATTCCACTCAGATCTTAAAATAATTTTCAAACCCTACAATGCAAAATACAAGTGCAAATCTAATGAAAAATCAATGGAAAATGCTAGTTTTTTTGTTGAAAGTTTCTATTTAAAAAATACAAATTTACACTAAAATGCAACACTATAGCCAAATTTAAATTTGAAGGAGTGTCTAAGATCAGTAGAAATATCTGAAACAAGATTTTACCTACAAATCCTAGTTTTTCAATTTACTAGGTTATATGAAAAATTCAAAATTTCCCACAAAACCCTAGCAATTTTATAATGAAAATGCAATGCAAGTGATTATAATTTTTTAATTTTATTAATTTAGCTCAGATCTGATGCAAAAATTAGAAATTTAATCAAATTCAAAATAATTGGTGAAAATTATATGAAAATGCAAACCTTAGAATGTAATTTTTTTCAAATTTTTTCAAAATTTTCAATTTTTTTAATAATTTTCCAAATGCAATAAGATGAAAAACAAAATGAATGAATGCAATGAATACAAATCTAAAGAAAAACACTCAGCAAGGTGCAAATTTTGTTAAAAACATGGGTTCACCAAAATCTCATTGTAAAATTTGGATAGAGGGTTTTTGATTTGATGGTTTGTGTGTATCATCCTTTCACCATTAAACATTCAAGGACCTTAGGTTGAGTAGGAATATACTATCAAACCCTTGGTCACTTAGAATGTAGGAAAAATTAGAATTGTGTAGATTTGTTGTTCGATTATGCCCAATTATGCTAAAAACCCTAATTATACAAATTTGAAAGCAAATAGACAAATCATGGAAAATAATTGCATACAAAGATACTAAATGATAATCAAATGCATACCAGGTTTTGAAGTTCAGAAAATGAAAAAGTCAGGGACTAATGAGTGGGCACCCTAGTCTAGTGCCATATTTTTTTGGGGATCTAGAAACCTTATCTACAACATGTTCCTATTGTTCTGGAGATTCTTCAGTTGTGGGATCTGGAGGACTAATGAGAGGGTGCCTGAGTCCAGGTCCCTATTTTCTCTTCAAATCTACAAATCTGACAGTCTGTAACACTTTCCTGCAACTCCCCTTTTTCTACTCCTACAACTTGTAACCTGCAATCATAGAAAAATGGGTTGGGGGTTGTGGTGTTTAGAGGCTTGCCTCAGTCAAGCCCCGGAGAGACATTCAAGTCTTTCGAACATTGTTGTCAGATAAAGAGTGTGTATCCCTGTGGGATAGAGGTAAAATCCAAATGTCAAATGATTGAAAATACAAATGATATCACCTTGTAGTGAAGATTTCATGGAAGGAAGAAGCTCTTCATGCCATGAGGAGATGAATGCTCAAATCTATAAATACAACACAACACAAAGTCTACTCTACAACACACAATGAATGCCTTAAATCACATTCACATAAGCCACAAGTTCACAACAATCATCTATAGTTATTTAGTTTACAAATGAATGCCTAAACATGTTTATATATGCAACTACAAACATTCCCACCAAGAATTTTGTAATTGAAACTTACCGTGTCAGCATAGGACCTAAATAACGGTCACAAAATGACACTTTGAAATTAGGCCTAACTTAAAATAGGGCAGGACTAGGGCGTGGGCGCCCGAGTCCACCCCCCTGTTTTAGGTAGGGTTTGTCATAAGTGCATCCCCTAAGTCCAAATTGCCATGGAACTTCAGGGTTTTCTCATTGGGAAGTCAGATTATCATGAACAATACTCTAAATGCATAAATAGGACCTGAGAGCTAAACCTTAAGAGGGAAAAAGCCCCCAAGGGGATATTTTCTAATGTAACAGTCCCAATCATACATTTGCAATGTTAATATTTATTAATTGTTTTCATTTATTTACTGGGGAGTGAGGCATCCCACTTTGAGGTGGCATTGTTTGCCACTTATTAGCCATCATGAAATATGTGTAAAAAGGTTGTAAGAGCATCTAAGTTTCATTATGATATTATAAGGCAGGAGTTACTTATGACAAATTCTTATGATGTGGAGAAGCATGATTATAGAGGGTTATATTAGAATCTTGACTAGAATTATGATGGTCTTATAACATAGGTAATAGAGCATCCTTGAATGGAGGAAGAAGACAAAATTTAGTGCAAGGAATGTGCTAAATATTATTAGAGTGATATGGAGGAGGAGGATTGTTGCATGACATTTTTGTGTTTTTTTCTAGATTCATGGGATCACTTAGTGATGAAAATCAAGAGTATTGCCTCTGAAGTTAGAATGGATTGGTTAGTTGCATCATTACTTTTGAAGGAGATGTGGAGAGAAAAAAATGGAAGAGAAAGGCAAAAAGAAAGACAAGTCTAGATCCAAATCTTGTGCGAGAGCCAAATCTCCTAGAAAGACCAAGGATTAATATTGGAACTGCAGCAAGCATGGTAATTTTAGAAGAGACTACAACACGTAGAAAAATAAAAAAAACATGATTTAGACGATGAGTCTTAAAAGTTATCTCAGGATGATCGTGATGCCTTTATTGTGACCTTGACAACCTATTCATCAAAAGGTGCATGGTTGGTAGACTTCGTATCTTCCTTCTACATGACCTCACATCAGGGTTAGTATTTAAGTATGAATAATATGATGGTGGGAAGGTGCACCTTAGAGATAACTCTCACCTAAAGATTGTTTTCCATGAAAGAGTCTTAATCTAATTCTTTGATGGGGATGTGAAGGGGATCAATGGTGTATTGCATATCCTTAGTTTGGCATGAAACCTACTTTTAATTAACAAGCTTAATGATGTAAGTGTTCAAGTTGTTTTCTCTAATGAAGGGTGTAAGATGGTTCAAGGAGCTATGGTGCTTGGTAAGGGTGTTTGTGTGAGAAATCCAGTTTAGCTGGATGCATGAATAATTTTAAAGTGTAATAGTTCTTATGTTCGTATAGTGAAGAGATCTACAAAATATATACCTTCACCATTGGAACCAACAACAAAGAGGAGTATTGCATCTAATTCTAATGGTATTTCTTTCTAGGTACCTAAGGGTGCTGTTGATTTAGACACCAGGCTACCTATAGAGGCGACAATGCTATTACACTAAAAAATGGGCCACATAGGTGAGAAGGGTCTCAATACCCTAAAAAATAAAAATCTTGTAGAGGGGTTAACAAATTATGCTCTTGAGTTTGATTTTTATAAAAATTGCATATATGGTAAACAAAATTATGTCTATTTTTACTCTAGTTCTCACAAATCTTTTGGGGTGTTGGACTTGATTAATTTTAAATGTATTTCATCCTATTAGAGTTCCTTAAATTTTAAAACTTTGTATTATGTATCTTTCATAGATGACTATTCTAGAACATGGGCATATTTCCTTAGAAGTAAATCTAAAGTCTATTCATTTTATATAGTTTAAGGCTCTTGTATTAAATAAAACTAATAGGAAGAGTAAGGTTTTGAGAATTGATAATGGCAATGAGTTTTTTTAACTAGATTTTGACATATTCTACAAAGAGCATGAGATAGAGAGACATAAGATAACTTTATATATCCCTCAACATAATGGAGTTACAGAGATAATGAACATGACACTAATGGATAGGACTAGGATTATGCTTAGTGGGGTCATCTTAAAGTATAAGTTCTAGACAGAAGTGGTTTCTATGGTATGTTCTTGATTAACAAGTCTCCTACATCAACTCTTGTGAATAAGACTCCTATGGAGGCTTGAATAGACAAAAATAAATCATTACAACATCATCACATTTTTGGTTGTGAGCCATATGGTTATGTAAAAAAGAAGTGGTCAAAGTTGGAGAATAGGGATGTTGAGTGTGTCTTCATTAAGTATGGTATTGGTGTGAAAAGGTACAAGCTTTAGGATCCAATGGTCTAGAGAGTTTTGTACAACAAAAATGTTATTTTTAGAGGTTAAGCTTTCTCCTCCAATGTTGTAGCCAAAAGAGGTTGGGGAGAAAGAGGTGGTCCAATTACCCCCAATGATTGAGAAGGTTGAACTGAAAGCTCATGAAGAACCTAAAGAGGAGGAGATCTAAGATAGTTCAAACAACTCTAAATAAGAGGTAGAATGTCCACCTCAACTCCTAAGAAGGTCCATTCAACATAGACAACAACTAGATAGTTTTACTCCTAATTGGAGATATACTTTTACTTTGATTACAAATGCAAATGACCTTCAAATTATGGAGGCAATGGGTATGGATGATTCTAAGTCCTAGAGAGTGGCTATGGATGAAGAGATGGCTATATTGAAGAAAAATGACACATGGTACTTAGTATCATTGCTTGATTTATGAGAACTCATTGGTTGTAAATGGGTATCCAAATGGATAGTTCATATGGCAGTGTTGAGAAGCACAAGGCAAGGTTGGTTGTGAAGGGATATTCCTAGGTTGTGTCATTACATAGAAAGAGGTAAATAAACTTTGGTTTGTAAGTCAAAAATATTTTTATGGTCTTACGTAGTTTCCTAGGATGTGGTAAAAAAAATTGAATCTTTTGTGTTATCTTTTGATTTTTTGAGATCCAAATTAGATCATTACATTTATTATGAGATGGACAATGATTGGTTCCTTTTTATCATGTTATACGTTGATGATATGCTATTTTTGGTAATAGTAAGGATGTGATTTATGATTTGAAGTCTCAAATTTTAGCACAATTTGAGATGAAAGACTTAAGGGATGTTAGATATATCTTGGTTATGGCAATTAGAATAGATAGACAAAACATAAATCTTTAGTTGGGCCAAAAAAAGTATGTGAACTTAGTGTTGAAAAGATTTAGCATGAAAAATTGTAGACCATTGTGTGTTCCTATTTTAGTGGATACTAAATTATCTATAAAGAATTGTTTGACTTCACCTACTAAGATGGAGGACATGGATTGTGTACATTATTCTAGTGATGTTGGGAGTTTGATGTATGTTATGGTCTGTATTATACTAGACATTGCCTAAGTAGTGGGAGTCTTGAGCCATTTCATGACTAATCTTGGGTGAGTTCATTAGGATGTAGTGAAGAGGGTCTTCAAATATTTTTGGGGTATCTATAGTACTCTATATGTTATCATGGTGATCCTACATGGGACTAAAACTCAGTGAATATTTATGGATTTGTGGATTTAGACTAGGTAGGGGATGTTGTCAGCAAGAGATCCACCAACAATTATGTTTTTACTTTATTCAGTGGTGCTATCAGTTGGATGAGTAAGTGGTAAGTTTTGGTCACTTTGTCCACTAAAAAGACTAAGTAAATTGCAAGTGATCATGTTTGTAAGGATGCTATATAGTTACAGAGGCCATGTTCTAGAATGGGCACTAGAGTGAGTGACCTCTAGTGTAGGACCGAGCACCAAAGTAGGAGTTTACTCTTGACTATACTATAGAGTTGGTCTTGACTACAAGGTGATAAATATTAGATGTAATAGATAGAGTGCACCATATGTCTACAAAATTACCCAACCTTTTATGCAAGTATAAAACATATTGATGTCCAATACCATTTTATTTGAGACATGGTAGAGGATTGGAAGATGATGTTGGAGAAAGTTGACACTTCATAAAATGTCATAGATGCATTGATGAAGCCAATAAGTATAGATAAGTTCTATTGGTACCATGAGTCTATGGGCCTCTTAGCTTCTAGTAGTTGGTTGATAGTGTTGGAGTCCCCATTATGCTCTTACAAGGTGTTCAATAAGTATGAGCATGTTGAGAAAAGGTGTCTCCACCTTACATTCCCAATTTTTGTATTTATTAATTATTTTTATTTATTTGTATTAATATATTATTTTTATCCTTGCATGAGGACTGAGGTGTCCCACTTCAAGGGGAATTCTATACCATGTGTTAGTCATCTTGAAATATGTGTAAGAGGTTGTACTTGAGCATCTAAGTGTCATTATGACATGTTGTAAGATGGGAGTTATTTGTGATTAATCTTTATGACATGTAATAGAATGATTATAGGGGTTACATTAATTCTTGATGAACATTATGGTAGTTATATGGCTTAGGTGATAGAGCATCTTTGAGTGGATGAAGAAGACAAAACTAAGCACCCAATATAGGTGGTCAACTATGACAAGTTATGCTAATATGACAAAATGTAAGGAATATGCTAATATTGCATGAAGATCAAGACCAAGGATGGGGCATTAGAATTTGTGCCATTTTGGGTGCCACTTTTGAGCTCATGGATTTGGTACTTGGTTTTGTAAAACCATTTGATGGCTTTAGTTTGTTCATCTTGTATCTATTAGTGCTTGGAGATGGAGCATTAGAGCATTGCATGGTTTATTTGTAGGTACCATTATGTTGTTGAGATTACTTCATATTTACATGTTGGTGATACTCCTATAAAGGCATTTCCTGTATATTATATTGTAACCATTGTTATTATATAATATAGTTCATCTTTCTTTTGGAGTGTGGGAATTTTCTCCCAAAAGGGTTTTCTCCACATAAACCTTGTCTTATCATACATTTTCTTTTGTATTCTTTTCTATAACTATAAATATTAAATTTATTTACACACAACTCTCCTTATTGATTAGTGTAGATAGCATTTTTTGCACTTGTTCTTCCTTTAAAAAGCATTTTTTTTTCTATGGGAACCTACTTAATCCCAATTCTAATGTAGTTAAAAAAGAAAATAATGGTCACATCAAAATCATATAGGTTCATATAATCCTACACAAGCTTCCTAGAACCAATTATTTGGCATGTTTTAGTAATGCCATGACCCTACCTAGAAGAATGGTTAGGTATTTATAAATCCCTTCTATTATAATTTAGATTAATATATATATACTATTTAAGTTAGATATTTTTATTAGGTGGATTTACTACTAGAGTTGTTGTGGAAAGGGTTTTGGGGTTTAGATTTATTAGTTTTTTTAATTCAAAGATTTCTATAGGATGACATATTCTCATAGCTCATCTAAGTTTTATGTGTTGAGGCTTTAATGTAAGGGATGGAAATCTAAACAAGTTTTATTTAGATGCAATTGTGGAAAGTTCCATTGGCTAATAGGTTAGTAATAATAAGAGTATTATAGATAGTAACTAAAAAATATGTATATCGGATACATAGTGAAAATAGGAAAGTTATTTAATTATACAAGTTTATAAATTTGAGAGGTAGAAATGAAATTAGGGGTGTTTATTTATACCTTATGAATGTGCAAGCTATGCCATTGGTTTATTAATTCATTCCCCTAGGGAATTTTGTTTCCAAATCTAAAAGAATACTTTCTAAAATACCAACACAAATTAAAACATTCTTGAAAAAAGTACATTGCATCACTTCTAGTTAGAGTCTTATTAAAAGCAACTAGGATACACATCTTAGAAAAAATGTCTAAAATGACAAAAATGTAATTGGTACCATGCTTTTTCCTAAACCACCTACAAAGTCCATCATTGTGCTCATCCATGGCCTTTGAGGCACTAATAATAGATGGTACAACCCAAGTTTCCTAGTATTGTTAGGAAAGGTGTCTCAACCTTACAATTACAAAATGTAATTGTTTGGTTATAAAATTAAATAAAGTCAAATTTTGAGACATAAAGTTTGTTTTTATGATAAAGAACTATTCTAAGTTTCTTAGAACCACTTGCAGAGGTTTCCAATGTGTTGATCTCTTCAAGATCTACAATTTTAAAAAAGGGCTCAATTGGCCTCTAGGATCAAAAGTTATGGCCTTCAGAAGTTGCATCTCTCACATTGAAAATGTAAAAACGTGTTGGGGACACAAAAGAGATATAAGGGGGAGATACACATGTTGAAAAAATTATGATGTGTGTTATGACACATGATAAGTAATCTTTTATTAGAGATAATGGAACCCTAAGGGTTTGGGTACCACTTCTAGGTGGTTTTCGGTCATGGTTTTTTATTTACCATTTGAGAGTTTCATGTATTGTATCTCCTATATATTAGGTGCTTGAGATGGATGATGTGCATGAGTGTCTTATAGATGTTTTTAAGTTGCCTCTAGATCTCTAGATGTTGATACTCTTGTGAAAGCTTGCTCTGCAAATATATCATAATCTTGTTGAGATTTCTGAAAAATATATTGGGTTGCTTTTAGAGTGTGGGTTTTTTCTCTCTCAAAACTTAGGGTTTTACATATGAAAATCATTGTGTTGGGGTATGATTTCTATTTATGTTTATTTCTATATAATTTATACAACCGTTGTAAGGATTTGAAATATTTTGCATAATCCTCCTCTCAAGATTAGTGTAGGAAGTTGTTCCGCTACTCTATTTTAATCAATGTTGATGAATATCCTTTGCAAAGAAATTATTGAAGAAACTTGGTGAGATATATCAAACAAAATACTTAGTAAATAAGATTTTCTTGATGAAGAAGTTGTATTCCTTGAGAATGGAAGATGGTGGATGAATTGTAGACCACTTAGAAGCATTTAATATGTTGGCAGCTCAATAGGCATCAATTGGTGTAAAAATTGGTAAGGAGGAGACATGTCCGATCCTACTTTGTTGTTTGCCCGATTCATGGGATTCTATTGTTATGGCTAGAGGGAGTACTTCTATTATCTTGAAGGTTGAATATGTTGTGGGTTTTTTATTTTCTAAAGAGACGAGAAGGAAGGTATCGATCAATGCCAAACAGGCCCTAAATGTTCAAGGAACACTTAAGGAAAAATGAAAAATGAGTGAGAAGCATTACAAATCCAAGTCCAAGGATAGATCCGAATCTCTTGGAAAGTCCAAAGTTATTTTTTGGAGTTGTGGTAATCCTAGACACTTCCATAAGGAGTGCAAAGAAGAAAAGAAGAAGAAAAAGAAACAAATTGATTCTAATTTTGCGTCCAAGAAAGAAGATGGTAATGCATTCATTGCAACTTTGGCCACTCATGTATGTAATGATGCATGGTTAATTGAATTAGGTGCATCTTTCAATATGACCCCTAATAGAGATTGGTCATGATGAACCATCTGGTCGACATTATTCTTTAAAAGCTGATGAAATTTTTGATGTGTTGAGAGCATGTCATGATGAACCATCTGGTGGGCATTATTCTTCCCACAGAACTATCCACAAGATCCTAGGAGCTGGTTACTATTGGCCCTCTATTCATAAGGATACCAAGAAGTATGTGCAACAGTGTGACTAGTGCCAAAGGATGGGACAACCAACCTTCACTCAAGAGATGTTACTGCATCCTCAAGTAATGATGGAGCCATTTGAACAGTGGGGTCTAGACTTTGTGGGACCAATTTCTCCACCTTCATCAAGCAAAGGGTATATTCTGGTATGCATAGACTATGTGACAAAATGGGCCGAGGTTCAAGCTTTGCAATTTGCAAGAGAAGAGAAAGTTGCTGATTTCCTTTATAATAAGATTTTCTTGAGGTTTGGAGCCCCAAGATCCATAGTTTCAGATAGAGGGCCTTAGTTTAATTCATAGGTAATCAAAGCATTCACAGATCTATATCAAGTCAAGCACAAGAAATCTTCACCTTACCATCCTCAAGCCAATGGGAAGGTAGAGGTGACTAATAGGGAAATTGAGAACATCCTGACAAGGACAGTGGCAATGAATAGAAAAGATTGGGATAAAAGATTACCTGAAGTAGTTTGGGCTTACAATACCACTTGGAAGTCCACAACAAAATTCTCACCTTATGAATTAGCTTATGGAAAAAAGTCCATCATGTCTATAGAATTTGGACTCCAGACACTTAAAACTGCATTAGCTATTGGTCTACCATTGTCCATAGCCCCAAAAAATAGAATTCTTCAGCTCAATGAGTTAGATGAAATACAGATAGAAGCCATTTAGCAAACATAACTGGTCCAGTATCTAAGGAAGCAATGACATGACCAATATGTAAAGAGGAGGAAATTTCAACAAGGTGATTAGGTTCTTCTTTATGACTCTAAATTCAAGGAGTTCAAGGGGAAGCTACAAACTCATTGGATGGGTCCTTATCAGATAAGGGAAGTTTTTGAGAATGGAATAGTGCTATTCGAACCTATTGATGGAAGCACAAACACATTTTTAGTGAATGGCCACCGAATTAAACTCTATAAAATGCCATCCACTAAGGAGGAGTTCATTAGAGATTTATGTTTGGTTATAGAGAACACATCCTCTATCACAATTTTGGACTAAAAAAAGAGGGTTGAAAACCAACAAATGGCGGCCTTAAAAAAAAAGAAAAAAATGAGGAAGATAGAAAACCAAAAAATAGCTATCTTTCTCAACCAAGGGGATTGAAAACTAGCAAATGGTGGTTCCCTTCTTCATACTAGATAAGAATAATCAAGCTATGGAGGTGATCAGGTGCCTGGAGCTACTCTCACACACCTCAGGCACTTGCAAATAAGAAGCACCTCTAGTGCTTGTACACTAGGAGCACCTCTGGTGCTCCACCAGTAATGAGCTATTTAGAATATAATTAGGAGGGGACCCACCTCTCCAGGTAATAAAGTAGAGATGTCATTTGATGAGGTCATCATGACTCATCCTCCACTTTATGACAGGAACAAAGATGAAGTCAACACGCATCTTGGGAGAAATCATTACTCTCATTTGCACGGGTACTTATAAGGACTGTACTGAAGTCACTTGGATACATGGATTCTTGAACCACTTAGCGGGAATGATTGTAGGTTGCGTGACAATAAATATGCTGACGCCATTTCAAGCCATGAAGAAGCTGCTCAGGTACCACGTCGTGTCAAGTCTCATCAATGCCACAACATTCCAGCCAATTACATCAGTTCCTCATCATTATGATTGGTTCATGTAATTCTCTCTTAATTAAACATTAATTAGCAACTGTCTTGTCATTTCTATTTCTGGGTACCATCATTATGACAAGTCCTCCTGCCATTATTTTCCTTCCCAAATACATGCATGTCACCATCTTTGCTGCACTGTCACCATGCCTACAGAGTGTCCCATCACTCTGCTTCAATTATGACCGCATAAGCACTCTAACCTATTTAAAGTTCTCTTTCCATAATCCAAACCATTAAATGAAATGACATCATAATCCTCATTCAAACTACAAAATACCCTGAAGAACAGAGTAAGATGATATAGTCCTCCGGAGCCTACTAAGTGATGAAGAATTTTAAGCATAGAGGATAGAAAGAAAAATTGGAAATGGGGCTTAAAAAGAAATCAGAGCCAAAAAGTGTTATAGGTCTTTTACAAGATGATGCTGCAGCAGACATTCTGAAGAATGTAGGATGGCTAGAGTTTTTGGAAAAGTTTGAAGGGTTTCAAGAGGATATTGTTGATGACTTTCTAAGAAACTTGAGGGACAATCAGACAGTTGTAAGGGGAGTTCAAATCAATCTCTCTCCAACCACCATCAGCCAAATTTTTGGATTGCCTAAACAAGGTGAGAGGTTCTAGTCGTTTTCCAATTCCCAGGATATAGAGGCTCTAGAGGGAGAGGGATTTCCAGAACAGAGCCTTTGCTCTGCTTCTGGTGTAGTAGATCTAGCCCCTGCTGCCAATCTGAGATCAACTATTGGTAGAAGTGGGTTGGGCGGCTTTCCTCTATTATCTAGACCAGATAGGGGGAGGTACCTTTTCAGGCATTCCCCTATTAGGATCGGTAGATAGCCCCTATCAGGTCGGTGGGAACGGTAGATGGCGTCATAGTTGTCCATACCCATATATATAGGCCTCCCTATCCAACACACTATTGGGGTGGGGGGATAGCCCTTGAATTGGGGTTGGATCGGTAGATCGAATGGATTGGTGGAGGCCCTCCTCTATCTATCCCCCCCACCCCCACCACCACCCCATAGAAAGGAAAGTCTAGATAGGGGATCAATAGATAAGATAGGGTTAGGCACCCAATAGAGATAGTTGTCCCATATCTAACTGCCCTAGGTGGGTTTTGGGTTTCATTGGTAGATCCATCTGGGGTGGGGTTAGGTGCCCAATAGAGATAGTTTTTCAAACCGTCCTCGTCCGACTGACCAATGAACGCCTATATAGGTAGGGTGCTCCTCTAATTAGAGAGAGAATTGGCCATATCTAATCCAATCTATAGTCATGCATTCATTGTTTGTTTCTGATGCTGGTGTCTCCCTATACCCAATAACCTATTCTGAGGGGGAGGCTGGTAGTATGGTGCCAAGCTAGTCGAGATGAGCACTCCATTACTCTGTCTAGCTATCTGGTTGAGACTAGCTATCTGGTTGAGATGAGCTTCCAACCCAGCTGAGCCCAACTGTCTGATCCTGGCTATTGGTCTTACCAGGCTAGTGGTGGGAACAACTAGTTTGTATGTGGGTTGATAAGCTAAGCTAGGGTAGTTGGTTGTATCTAGTTGGGTGTATACAAAGGTTTGGGGGCTGTTGCTTCATGTGCATAATAGAAGAAATGAATCATCTTTTGCCATATCCCATATCTCATATCCCATATCCCATATCCCATATCCCATATCCCATATCCCATATCCCATAACCCATATCCCATATATAGTAGAGGGGAGGGGAGGGAGGAGAAATGACAAGCCCTATATATCTATCTGCCCGCTGCCTATGTGGACTCAGTAAGATGGCTTTCAATAAGGGCTTTCCTCTCCTATCGAGTGAACCACTGCACTGATAAGTGGTTGGTTCAGTTATACATATGGAAGATGACTTCGTAGTAGGGGGGATGCTCAAAATCCCCCACCATGCAAGAGAACCGCATTGGATTGAGTTGGAACCACCAACTTGGACCACTCTAGCCAGTCGTTTCTATTCTATTCTATATAGGGAAGGGATAGGGGCCCTATATATCTATCTGGCTCGACCTGACAGTTGGACAAAGCCCCGACTAGACAACCAGCCTCGGTTCAGCCTTATATATCTATCTAAATGGGGAACAGTTGGGCCCTACCCTATCCCTATATATAGATGGGATGGAATGGGAGCCACTTGGGCCCTCTATCTATAGCTGAGCTGGTTGGTAGTTATAGCCGACCTGGCTAGCCCCTACCCTATCCCTATATATAGATGGGGATGGGGCCATCTCTCTATTTGATGGGGATGGGACAATCTCTCCCTACCCTACCCTACTCGTATATATAGATGGGGATGGAGATGGGGAGGGCTAGACGACTCTCTATAGTCTATAGTCTATTCTATAGTCTACTCTCTATAGTCTATAGAAATTTCTGCTGATCTAGTTGCCCACACCCCACTATTTATCTCTATAGTCACCGAGGTGTACAAACATCAACACCACTATCGTATCACGTATAAAATCTAATCCCACAATGAGAATCCAACTATAGCTTCCCACCCACCCATGGGAGATGGGAGATGGGCCCTTTATCTATATGGGGCAGGTGGCTCTCTCTCGAGCTGAGATGGGTGGGGTGGAATGCATTGACTGGGACTATATATGGATGGCTCGGCCTCCCGAGCCTATATATCTATCTGGGAACTATAGATGGTCGGAGGCCTCCTATCTTTCTATGCGGCACTTGATATATATACCTATCTAGTCGAGGGCCCCTTTCTATATCTCGTAGTGAACCACTCAATTTCTGTAGAGAGGCCCCGAGTACTATATACAACTGGGCATGAACAACTGCTACTAAACCATATGGTTTATGGTTCAGCATTCTATTCCAACCCAACCTCTACTCTATATGGAAAAAAAACAAAACTGGTAGCTGGTTTGATTAGAATCTCTCCCCCTGGAAATATAGAGAGGGCCCGCCTACCATCTGTTACCTAATACATCATAGTCTACAATGCACTCGCATCAAGAATGGATAGAATTTGAGTGAGTGGCCTAGGCAATCACTCATGCTCCCTATTTGAACTATAGGGGGGGTCATATGCTTGATGCAAGTGGGAAGGAATTCAATCACTCAAATAAGACTGATTAGATCATCATAGCCAGTAGCTAGTCGAGTCGGATATGATCTCAACTAGAGGGGGAGACGCCATATACAACTATAGGGGGCCATGGATCTAGATAGGCCCATTCCCGACAGCCTACTATATGTCCATATGGGGGTTGAACTATGGCATATGAACGATGCCCTATTATATAGCTGGGAAGCAGGGTGGGGATTGTAGTTGGATAAACTATAGATGTCATTCATGTCTAGGGGCCCATATACACATATGGGGGACCATATGGGGAGCACCCTCTATATGATATATGCTGACAGGCCTACTCTATAATGGGGGTGGCTATATATAGATATATGTAGTTATAGTTTCAACTGACATATGCTATTGCTGTTCCCTATTGCTTTGCATGAATTATCTACCATTATGCATGCATGAATTGCCTATCTATGTATGGGGAATTAGGCCTGCCATTCTTATTCTCCAGCCATTAAGCATGAACCAAGCCAGTTATGGCAGAGCCCCAACGTGCCGAAACGAGCCCCACTATTCTATTAGGCCATATAGATCTTCATACAAGAAGAGGAGGAATGGCTTCTTTCTCTCTTTATCTTTATTGAAATCATATATATGAGTTGTTACTTGAAGAGTATACTCATAGATAGTTACTTGAAGGAAGAGTATACTCATTGTTGTTACTCTTCAAGTAGCAACCACGAAAGGGAGGCCCACTAGAAATTGCTCTTGGAGGAGTTCCTCCAACATGAAGACCTGGAAACTCTGAAACTTCCTATCGATCACGGTCTGCTACAGAATTTGGCTCTAGTCCTAGAACTAAAACTAATGCTACTTTTTTTCTGGGTCTCAATTTGGTGAATCGAGAAAGAAGCCCCTCCCCCTTTATTATTCTGCAGGAACTAGAGTTTAGTTTCCCTGCGTCTGGGAATTCTACCACTGATGTTGCGGCGGGATGATCAACTGTGAACTACTTCTTCCCACCCACCCCAATCTATAGCCATACTATAGTTCCCCCCACCCTTTTCTACAATCTCCCAATTCAACGGCCCTTACCTCCTCCTCCCACCCACCCAACTAGAATTCCCCCCACAACTACCATAGAATTGTAGGCCCCCCCCCCACCCAGGAATTATAGTGGGGTGGGTGGGTTAGGGTGGGCAACGGGCCCCGACAAATTCAGCAACATAACTACAATTCCCACCCAACCCTAGAACTCTAGTTTCCCACCCACCCAATAATTATTATGGTTCTCCCACCCACCCTACCATTAATCAGCCTGCTAGAATAGGTATATGCCAACAACAACCCCTTAAAATAGTAGGGGCCTGAGAGTTTACCTAGAACCCTTGGTTAATACTCTCCTGAATGATTAGTGAAGGTTACGGGTGGGTGGGCCCCCCAACTATTGCCTCCCACCCACCCTTGATTCCATTTAGGGGCCCAAGAAAAGTAGAGACCCCCCTGGACTAAGGGCTGAATAAGATAGAGGGGGTGGAAGGGGAGAGATAGAATGGCCAGCCATTAAGTGCTTTCCTACCTGCTGTTACAGCCTAGGTAAAGGGAAGGGCTAATAGCTGGGATGGTGGAACTAGGCCATAGTACATATATAATCCAAATTGATTGATCAAATCTAGCTTCCATACTTTCTTTTTCAGATCCTCTACTATCCATGCCCACCCCCCTCTTTCTATTCTATTGGTAGGGGTAGGGTGGCCTAGAAAGAAATTGTTATCCTTCCACCTTCTTTCGTTATCCTTCCATCGATCCATCCATCCTTCTTCCGCTAGAGTGATCACTGCTCTCTAATAATAAATATAGAGGGGCCTCCCAGGAACCAACCCTAACCCTGAGAGAAATAGATTGGTTTAGCCCACCCTAGAGATATAAGTTCCCCCCTATAGATAGATAAGGTTGGTTGAACCAACCCTCTAGATAGTTGGTTGAATCAACCCTATAGATAGACAAGGTTTCTACACGGTCAGAAAGCAGAGATAGCCTAGGGGTGCCCCTCTATCCTATCCCTGGAGAGGAAGAGAAACAATCCTGTGCTTAATATTTCTAAGCTTGGCCTCTCACGTATAGTTGCGTATATCTTGGTATAACCTTGGTTACGACTATTTGCCTATCTAACATCATTCCACTCTTCGATGTAACTACACGAGCTACTTTATATGAATCAAACCAAACAAAAAGTGAGCCATCCACCCCCTCACCCTTGCTTCACTCGGGAGAGAGTTAACTAGATGGTTGAAACATCACCAGAAATCTGATGGACTGGACTGTAATAAGATCTGTCTTCTGATGTTACTTTATTGATGTAACTCTGTTTGTCATTAGTTCAAGTATTAGTTCAGGAGTGAGCTATCTATCCATAAGCCCACTCACCGAGCACAGCTGAAGCAGGGATCCCTTCACCTTGCTTCGACACATTGGCCTTTCACCCATGGACTCTCCAGCGCCCCTATCTATATATCTGGAGGGATGCCACTATGAAACATCCTTGCCAATGCTAAAGTCAGACACTAACCAAAACCCCCTCGCTTTATCTGGGATGGGTGGGAGGATATAGTAGCCTCCCTTTCTATTATTGGAGTGATGGATCCCTACATAGATAGAGAGGGCCACCCCAGTCTTCTAATTCAGAGGAGAGTCCATCGGTGTGTCAATACTGAGCTGCATCATCAGATTAGTATGTAACATGCCCGATCATCAAATTAGTATGGAACATGCCTGAGGAGCTGCATCATTAGATTAGTACATAACATGCCCCCCACCCTAGATAAAATCATCTTCATCTAAAGGAGAATCCCTATTGTTTCTATAGGCATCTCAAATTGTCTTCATCAATAATAGATGTAGAGGGCGAATCCCTATAGTTTCTAAAAGCATCATCTTCAAATAATCTTCTATCCAATGAGAATAGCTGAGGCTCCTCTCTTTTCATAACTCAATTCGCTCCCCAGTAAGAACTTCACTCGTTATTTCAGGTAAGTGTGGGAGGGAAGAGATGGGAAGGAAATATGAGATCTTCAACAGAATGGGGACAGGTACCTTCCCTTTTTAGAAGAGTATACCAGGGGGCTTGTGTCCTAAAAGATATCCAAAAGTATCTCAACTGCCCCCCGCTTGTTCGACTAGAGAGAAAGAATCTCAAGTGGGGGATGCTACCAGTTGAATAAGAAATAGAGGTGGGGAACACCACTTGTACACTACCAATTTGAAAAAATAAGAATTCTCAATAACATGCCAAGGAGAATCAACTATCCACCACCCACCCAACATAGGAAAGAAAGGGTGATCTCGGCTCTCTTTAGGTAGAATCAATCTCAGTATCCTCGGTAGTTATGCTCTGCCAACAATGATTTGAAGTGGGGCTCCTGTTGATGCTCCTCCTACTAGAGTATAGTAGGCATGTTACGTATAGAATCTAGCCGCAACTATCTTTCCAAGCTAGGAGAAGCTGAGATCGTCGGTTGCTAGTTGCCGTTGAAACTAGTCGAGACTTTCAGAGATCAATTTAGGGTGGAAGAAAGAATGTGCCTGGCTCACTCCCACCTAGGCCAAGCCTACCGGGTGGGTGGGTGGGGGGAGAGGACTGCCCCCCCTTCTTTTCATTATTGATCTATAAGCTTAGCAACTATCTCCTCCCTCCCACCCACCCCAATCAATTAATCTACTGAAGCGGGGGGGGGGGGGGCTCCAGTTGCCCAATGGTAGGATCTAATCTATATAGAGGGGGAGGGGGGTTCTAATCTCCAATCCAGTCTAGAATCCAGATGGAACCCCATCCCTATCCCTATCCCAACACTGGTTATAGACCTCAAACTATAGATAGGTAGGCCCTATATATCGCGGCTGGGGGGTCGAGTTCTCTGTTATCTAGAATTCATCACTCGAGAACTCTAGTTACTCCCACTCCATGAAGTGACATCTAGAGCTGAGTATTGGCTTTGAGCCTATGGCCAATTCAATGACGAGTATCAGCTTTGAGCCCATAGCCAATTCGAGTACATCTACAAAGTAGGGGCAAGTAGGGGCCTATACTAGAGCAACCCTCCAACCACTCCTACCAACAAGGAGCACTGCCCCGATCCCCACCATCAGAGCAAGATCCCCATGGGATACTCCTTGAAAGGTAGGATCACACAAGCCTCTCACCTCTCCCCCCCTCTCCATATAGTTGACGATATCGTCTTCTAATTTCACACTCCACCACATTATCCCGTAGTACAAATAGAGTAGGGGAGAGTAGCCCCTCTACTCGATATAGTTGGATGGAGAGTGCACAAACAGAACCAGACCTAGAAGATGAATGCTTATCCCTATCTGGGCATAAACCTATCCTATGGGGTCGAGGTCATAAACCCCCTCTATATGCTGATGGGGGTCGAGGTGAGTTCTATATCTAGAATATAGAGAAACCTCCTTATGCAGAATACTTCTCTATCTATCTCCATAATAAGCCTATTGGACTCGAGACCCCCCCCTATATAGATATAGCATTAAACCCATTGGCATGAACTGACATTAACCCCCATCAGGTATCCCCATTGCCATTGCGTAGCTAACCCCCATTGCCTCTCTCTATAGAGGGGGTAGCATGGTTTTTCTTGACGGGTCAAGACCCCCTGATATATCTATATGGCATTGGCATCAGGGAGCCAGACAACCCTGCTATCCTACAGGAGCATAAAGGAAAGGCCACTATAGAAAGTTTTGACCCTCCCGGTACTAGATAGAGCATTTTATCTCACGCACCCTACCTATGGATAGATAGGGGAGGGGACCTCCCACTCGCTATAGGCTAGGCTCATTACCATAACCATACTGGATTAGGCTCATTGAGGTGATAGTGCCTCCAGGGCCCTCCTGTTGGCATGGCCCTATATATACACTTGTCAGAACGCATAATATATATGCACTTGGCGAAATACATAATTGGAACTCCACTCCCCCAAGAAGAGCCTATATCTATCTGCGGGCTTGGCCCCCTCCCCCTAGCTTCTTGTGAAGGAGATGAGGTAAGGACCGACACCCCTCCCTAGCCAGGTAGCCCGTAGAATATATAGGGCCAGTCTACCCTTGTACCCTTGCTTTAAGCCCTATCTACATATGGCATATGGCCCGGCTACATATAAGTAGCTTGACCCAGGTAGATTGGTTTATAGCCAACCTCCCCTCAAGTTTGAGCCACACTGGTTTTAGAAATACTAGATTGGGATGCCAGATCTCAGATAGCCCTATATATATAACTGTTGTTTGGTCCAGATATAGATAGGTTGTCTAGCCCGAATAGAGATAGGTTGTCTAGTATAGTCAGACAGTGGAAGCACAGTGTTCATGATCTGACCTGGCCCCA
The DNA here is from genome assembly GCA_027924645.1 of Cunninghamia lanceolata. Classification (NCBI taxonomy): domain Eukaryota; kingdom Viridiplantae; phylum Streptophyta; class Pinopsida; order Cupressales; family Cupressaceae; genus Cunninghamia; species Cunninghamia lanceolata. The sequence continues at coordinate 10,438,983 of BSBN01000602.1, forward strand.
CTATCTTCCCCCGTCTACCATTAGCCCCTCAATGTTATACCAGGGGAATAGGGGGGCCCGGGTAGATGAATTGTTGCTAAGGGTTGGAGATTCAGGTTTGTTCACCCCTGGGGAGACACTCTTCTTCACGGAGATTCTGATATTACCGGGGGAATAGGGGGGCCCGGGTAGATGAATTACTGCTAAGGGTGGGAGATTCAGGTTTGTTCACCCCTGGGGAGACACTCTTCTTCACTTTGTCAAGATTACGGGGCCCGTCACTTGGGGGGAGATATAGGGTGGGGGTATTTTCCCTCAGGAATTAAACTATCTCCGGGGTTTCTTCGGACAAACCCCCGTGCCCCGGGGGTTGGGGAAGGCAACAAAATGGGCATGTTACATAGAGAATCTGGTCTTCAAAAACTAAACGATACTATAATACCTTACGTACCTAATACCACCATTTTACACTGATCCAATCGGTGAAGGAGGTGGACCAATTAGAGGCTCAATTTCCACCCAATCCTAATGTAGTAGCTCACCGCCCTGCGGGGGTAGTGTGGGAACAACATAAGTAGTTCCTTGAGCACCACCAACAACATGGTGAATGGTAGAGGAAGGAGGAAAGCCTTAGAAGATCTAGTCTATCTCGATCCATCACCCTTCACTCAGTTCCATATGTAGATCCTTCGGCATCAGTAACATACCTAGAGGTGTAGATAGAGACAGAGGCAGGGACAGGGGGAGGTAGGTAGGAGCATAGCTTATTGCACATCCAGTAAGAGATCGAGATGCCATCATGAATAAGATCCAGTCCTAGGGGACCAGGCATCCTTTCCATCTCGGGAACCAAAAGTAGAACCACCATCTTGACCAGGGGGGTCCAACAGTGATCAAGATCCATACCCTATAGACAGAAATCCGTAGCTACATGGTTGATGAAATATTTTACATGTGATGGTCAATTTTCCTTAGTTCTAGGACCAATAATGAAAATGTTGATTTTTTTGAGACATGGGAATGCACACCCTGAATTCAACATAAATATTCCCAATTTCCTGTACTCTACCATTAGAGCAACTGCAGAGAAGTATCAACAAAACAAGGGTCCTATGAAACACCATGGCCTCATTTTTCTGATAGTCAAACATCACTTTCTATCCCAAGATGATGGGGAAGAATTATGGCAGACATTTCTAGATAACCAACCCCAGGATAGAGAACCAGAAGGAGCTCAAGAAGTGGGTGAGGTTTCCTCTACCTAGCAAGAAGAGGGCATAGAGCCTTCAACTTCCTCTACAACTGTTGAAAAAGGTAAAAATCCCCCACTGGAGGCAACTTCATCTGCTACCCCTATTTCTGACAAGAAAAGGAAAGGAAAATAAATTAGAGAACCTGTTATTGAGCATACACCATATATGACTCATTCAGCAAGGAGCAAAATGACCTTGGTTGAGGAATCTACCCCAATAAGACCAACAAAGGAAAGCTAGGGTCAAAAAACAAAGAGAATTTCAAAGAAAATAGACTTTGACATACATTATTGGGCTGAAGAGCCATCCCATGACTTAGATGACATTCCCCTAATAAGAAAGAAGAAATAGAAAGAGGTTTCTCTTGAGTCATCTATGCATCTAAGTCCAACTTCATAGTATTCTCCTGCTCCGGAGTTAGAACAAAAAGAAACTTATATCATTTCCTCTAATTTTGAGGATGATACACCTGCTCCACCCATGCTACGAAGAAGCAAAAGGAAAAGGCAGCTCTCCTAGACTAAAAATGATACTGCTCTCCTAGTTGAAGTCCTTTTAGGTTTCATAGCTTCTAAGGAAAAAGCTAGGCCTTCATCATTGCCAGTAGTTGTAGAGAAGACCCAAGAAGAAATTCAAGATAAGGGGACTATAGGGGAAGTTGAAGCAGAGCAAATGGATGCAACTAGAAGTGAAGACCCAATGGCTATGGGAGTGCCTGAGGTACAGGAGACAGAAGAAGAAATAGGAGCATATTCTCAACCCTTAGACCAAGAGGATATTGAAATTTCAAAAGAACAACAGATGTCAGAGGAGATTGATAATTTGAAAAGACTATTATGGGGGAAAAATCTAATCATCACTGACCTCAAGGAAGTCATGAAGGAGAAAGAGATGGAGCAAAAAGAGGTAATTGAGAAATTACAAGAAGAGCTCCAGAGAAAACAACAAATAATTCAGGAGAAGGAAAGATAATTGAAAGCCCAGGAGACCAAGGCAGCTAAAATCATTGAGGAGAAGGAGGTAGAGGTAGTATAGAACATTTCTAATCTTACCAAGGCTAGAGATAATGGTTTCATAATAATTGAAGCATTAATTAAAAAAGTACAAAGCCAAGATAAACAATTGACTTGGGACAAAAATAAAATAGATGATTAGGAGGAATATGTTCATGAGTTATCTGGTCTAGGGGCAACCGGTGAACATGAGGTACAAATAGATCCATATGTGGGTCTAATCCCCATCGATATTCCTAAGGCCCTGTTCCACTGGGAAAGGAGATGTAGAGAATATTAGGCTTTTAAGCCTATACTACAATTACAAAGGGCATTTACTGCCATGAAAAAAAGAGTAGAAACCCTGGAGGAAAAAGTCATTCAGATGGCCTCCATTTCTTCTAAAATTCTCTCTTGTAGGCCTCCAAATGCCAATTATGCTATGTTTTTACAAGATAGAGTCCTGCAAAGGAAGTTTTATTTAATCATGTCTGATTTGACTGAGAATATAGAGATAGTAGAGGGGTTCATGGAAGCATATACAAGGAGTTCTAATGAAGACAAATTTTTTTTGTGTGAATTATATTTGCATGGTTTTTGTGTTGATGATATGACCTTCTTTCTTAATTATTTTGTGGGGGAATTCCATCTCAAAGCATTCATATCACTAATGAGGAATCATCAGATTTGGAATGAGCACGAATGGAGGCCCATCTCAAGAAGGATACAAAAACAAATCTTTTCATCAGAAAGGAGTGTCCAAACCCTTGTGCTTTTGAGGTCCAATTCAGAGCACATGTCTATCACCTTGAAAGTCAGACCAAAATTTTGCCATTGTATCTGAAAAATCTGCAAGAGTGCTCCATTGATTTTGGTCTTTTTATGAACAGTTCAGTTAATCTAGTGCTTGCAGTAGCAAAGAGAAGGTGGAACATTCTAACTTCAAAATAGAAAATGAGAGAAGTGGTGACCCCTGCTAACTTAAGGTTATTTATGAGGAAGGCAAGGTTAATATCCAAAATGATGGATAAACACAAACAAGAGTGGATAGGTGGGCATTTCAGACCCCCTCTCATAATTGAGTCACTACCTGTCTGGGCTGAGTAGATGGAATATGATAAGTTGCAGGAGTGGTTGAAATAGGTTGATCAGTACAGAGGAAATAGTAATACCAACTGTACCACTTGGACTACCTATGCACAAGACTACAACTTGACTGCCATGATCCTCCACCAGAATAAATCCAGATTGTGATAAGCACGAGGACCTGCTAATCCTTAAGTACAGGGGGAAATGATGAGTTCTAGGTAGCACCCATGAAATACATATTTTTATCTCTCTTTTTCTCTATTTTTATCCCATTGTCTTGATGACTGCACCTAAATAGACTAACAAGATTGTTCAAAATGATGATTAATAAGAGATGAATTACTTAAGATCATGGTTTCTAATTGAAGGACTAATGTACATTGAATTGATGGAAATATGCATAAATCTTCTCTTTTTGAATCAACAGGTGTAGGTGTTCAAGTAGACAGTTTTGTGTATCTCTGGAGGTAGTCCTAATGATCTCTGGAGCCAACATCAACCTACCACGTCTGGTCTCCAAAGTTTCAAATTTAATTGGAGAAGTTTTTTGGATAAGAAGGTGAAGCATCTCAGGAGCTAGATTGAAGTCTTGAGCATCTCCGACTCTAGATGACAAGGTCACAAACATATCTCCGAAGCTACAGATAGGGACATACATCTCTGGTGCCTTTTAAGAATGATGCAGATTTCCAGCACAACTATCGGTTAGACACTTCCAGTGGTGATCAGGATGCTCCTGATGTTACTCAAATCATCACTTGAGTCATTAAGGGCAGTTTATAGTTAACTGCTGGAAGTTTTATCTCTTTTTGGTTTTTGCATGAATTACTAATGAACTAATTTAATCCTTATATTTCAGGGCCTTGCTACCCATTTGTATTTAAGATTAAGACTCTGATTTAATGTGAACTCCTGTTCCACTCAATCTATTTTTATTTGCATGGATATTTATTCTATAATTAGACTATTAGTAGAATAAAGAGATTGATGTTATCTCTTAGATAAACTAGTAGAATAGGATGCGTGATCTCTCATCACAGATTTAGATATAAACTTACAGAAGTAGCAGAAAAGGACAATGTTTATTCTTCTAATTTTTGTAATCTCATTTTGATATCAATACTTTGCAAAGTACAAAGCTGATGGAATTGGACTGAATTGAGTGGTGATATCATTCTCTTGTGCCGATTCTTTACTTTAGTCTTCAGCCCTAAGGGTGTGGAGCAAGGGCCCACTCTCACCACCAAGGCAGAAGGCTAGTACTATTGTTTTGTTGTTTCATATTTTGCTTTAAAAGATATTTACTATTTTCATAGATAGATGTATGTTTTAGTTTATAAGATTTCTTTTGAGTAATTTATTGTTCAGTTCTATTTTTTAACATTCTTGGAATTCATTTCATAGTAGATAGATTAATTCCTTTAAATCAATAGAGGTCATTAGAGTTAGTTAGATAAAAATGGAAACTATAGGATTCCTAATTGCAGATAGCCAAGGACACATCCCTAGATTTGACAAAAGAAATATGATTAAATGATAAGGTACAATGACCCTTGTCAGATAGTACCTTGTTCCACCTCTTTCTATATCATGTTCCATAGTGTTCACTTTTCTTGTATCATCATATGTTCTTTATGCAATTTGAATTCATTATCAAATCATTTCCCATTTCTACAAAAGTCTAGTAAAATTGAGTTAGTTAGACTAAATCCATGATTTATCTTTTATTTTGTACAACTTGTCATTAGGTTAATCAATACGAATGTACTTTAAATTTAATCTACTTTTGAGAATTAAGGTAGTTTAAAATTTTATCACACTTACTACACCCTATAGTGGGGAATCTAAACCCTTCATATTCTTCTACAAGTTCATTCAAGTTTTGACTAGTTGTATTTCCTCCTCAGTGACTATAACAATATTTTCATGTACATTGGTTGGATTGAACCATGGATATTTTCATTTCAAATATGTTTCCTTTGAGCTAGGGGTGATTTGAATTCAAAAGCGAAAATAAAATATTCATGGAGATCTTTTCTAAATATTTTAACATACTAAAGGAAAGTATTTGATGTGATGTAGTTAGTAAGTTTTGGAGTAATGAATTTAAAGAATCACATGACTTTTTAGACTTTAGTACAAACATCAACTTCTTATGTTCCATCTATAATTGAAATAACAATGATTTAGTCCATAATTTCCCACTCGCTGCTCTGCAACTTTCCCACTAGCTACTTGGATTTTAAATTTGAATTTCAATGGCTGCTGGGGATCTGAGTGATCCCCTGGACCCTTTGATTCAGGGTTGCCTAGGGATTGCTATGAAGGTGGTGTCCATTCTTGGCATGCTGGACAACAGCATGCACAGTCACACTCTGGTTTCAAGGATTGTGAGTCCTCTGCTCACGCACTGCAAAAGGAGTTAGGGCCCAGGGCCTGGAAAAATGCCCTTTTAGGGGAGGAATTGGAGGGCACTCATGCTTCTCCAAGTTTAAAAGAGACTACTAATGGTTTGGTGATAGTGCTTCTAGACATCACGGTGGATCGGGTGGTCTCCACTATGGAAAATGCTCTGGTAGGAAAGTTTTTTTCCTTCAGACCTAACATTGATGCGGTTAGAAAGTAGGTGAATGCCAAATGGAGAGTGAAGGGAAGTGTTTTAGTGAATTTTATGGCTAGAGGGACATTTCTCTTCAAATTTATAGGTAGAGAAGATCTGGCCTCTATTTTAGCTGGGGGGCTTGGATGTACGGGAAACATAGTTTATACCTGTGTAAATGGAAACTAGGATTCGATAGTGTTGCAAATCTCAAAAAAATAGCACCAGTTTGGGCTCGTCTCCTGGGTCTTCCACTGGAGTACTAGGATGAAGAGATCTTTATGTGGATAGCCAACTCATTTGGTCACTTCATTACTCTCGACAGCACTGCCAAAAATAAAAGGAGGTTAGTCTTTGCTAGATTTTGTGTGAATGTTGATATTAACAAGGTTCTACCCAATAATATCACTCTGGAATCTAAATTTGGCCAATGGATCCAACCCACCATCTATGAAAATTCAACAACCTTTTTCCAAGTTTGTAACAAGAAGGGCCATCTAGCTTCCCAATGTAGGGCTAAAAAGCCTACTCTAGCCCCAGAAGGCCAGACTACTGATATTGATGATGACTACCCTTTTAGGGAGGATTTTCTAAATATTGTGGATTCTCCCTTAAAGGCTAGTGTTGACAAGGATAAGGATGTGGTTACCCCATAGGAAGTCCTGGGGCTCATGATGACATCTTAATGGATGGGCAATGGCTTCTACCACTTCTGGTGGGGAAGGTCTTTTTTGCTCCAATAGACGCTGGGATGGAAGATGGGGAGATTCACCAAGAGGAAACACCAGAAAAGGAAGGTTCAAGGGAGAAGGTGGAGCCTTCTAGGTTGAGTAGCCCTTTTATGGGTATATGGGGTAATCAAGAGGGTCATGACACAAATAAGAGGATTTCCTCCCCCAACAATAAAACTTTGGTCCTTACCCCTGGGGCTAGCTCCAGTATCACTGACCCGGATGGTTGGACTACTACTAAAAGGAAAGGTAAAGGTCTTGGGAAGAAGATTCTAGATGTGGGTGTAGATACCAAGCAGGGAAGACCGTCTCAAAGAGAGACAAGGCGGAAGGCAATTAATAAAGAGATTAGCTCTAAGAAGGCCCTAATCAAATGAGATTACTATCATGGAATATCCGGGGGTTTAACAACCCCCACAAATAGTTCTTAGTCAAGAATTGTATCTTTGATAACAAAATTGACATTTTACTACTATAAGAAGCTAAGATAAAAAGTGAAGGTTTTCAAAATGTCACAAGGAATTTATGGCCTAATGTAGAGCATTTGAGCTGTGATGCTTGGGGTTCCTCTAGGGGAATAGTCACCATGTGGAACAACATGGTATTCAAGGGAAGGGTCATAGAAAAAACAAAAAAATTTCTGGTAGTTAGAATGGAGTCTAATAGTAATTCCTAAAACTTGATCAATATATATGCTCCTAATCAGAGGGGTTCAAGAAAGGAGGTGTGGGACCTTCTCACCTCTTTGATTACTAGTGAACCCTATAGCTACTGGATGTTAGCTGGAGATTTAAATGCTCCACTCTTGCCCTCTGAGAAGAGTGGAAGAATCATGGATTACACTGACAACATGATGGATTTAAATGACCTAAATAATGTTGGACTTATGGATCTGGATATCCAAGGAAATAGATTTACCTAGTCTAATCAAAGAAAAGGGAGGAATTTCATTCATGTCAAACTTGATAGAGTTCTTGTCACTCCTAATTGGAAGTTCTTAAGCTCCTAATGTTTGGAAGCTTTGCCTCGAACCACTTCTAATCATAACCCCCTACTTCTCTCTTGGTGGGATGTGAATGGAAAAGGCCCTTACCCCTTCAAGTTTGAGATTATGTGGACCAAACACCTAGATTTTAAAGTTAATTTAGCAATTTGGTGGAAAGAAGATGTCCAAGGAATGCCCATGTTCTAACTGGCACAAAAGTTGAAGAGGGTCAAGAATAAGGTTAAAGGATGAAATAGATTCATCTTTGGGAACATATTTGATGAAAAAAGAAGAATCAATGCTAAACATGGAGAGTTACAAAAGAAGTTGGAGGAAGGAGACAATTCTGAGGACACTACTAAGGAAGAAGAGTCCTTGAGAAAGGAATGGAAAGAGTTGTTGTTGAAGGAGGAGATCTATTGGAAACAAAAGTCAAGAGTGCAATGGCTAAAGGAAGGAGGCATGAATACTTCCTTTTTTCATCAATCAACTATGAAGCACAGGAAAAGAAATAGCATAATTGAATTGATTGATGACAGAGGTATTATGGTAGATTTAGACACTCAAATTGGATAGATGGCTACTTTCTACTTCCAAAATTTCCTAGAAGCTCAAGACAATTGCATCAATCAGGATCTTATTGATATCATCCCTACTCTTCTGACTAAAGAAGACAATGCTCAGCTTGGAAGATTAATTACTGAGGAAGAGGTCTGGGCTAGTCTTTTCTCCATAGGTGCTTTTAAAGCCCATGGACCTGATGGTTTCCCCTGCCTTCTTTCAGGAATTTTGGGATATTATGGGGAAAGATGTCACTGAGGCTACTAGGGACTTCTTAAAGATGGGTAAGTTGCTGAAGCAACTAAATCATACCTTCATTGCTCTTATCCATAAAAAACAAGACCTAGTGTGTATGGGGATTTTAGACCAATTAGCCTATGTAAAACTATTTACAAGATCTTCTCCAAAATCTTAGTGTTCAAGTTGCAACCTATTCTTGATAAGCTCATAAGAAGCTACCAAAAAGGATTTGTACTAGGTAGACAGATAACCAACGTAGCCATCACCACTCATGAAATTATCCACTCCATGGAAAGAAGCAAAATCCTGGGTATGGCTTTAAATTGGACATCTCAAAAGCTTATGATAGAGTTAATTGGGAGTTCCTTTTTATTGTCTTGGGGAAGTTGGGATTTCAAGGTAAATTCTTACAACTTATTGAGACTTGTGTCACTTCTTTCAGATTTTGTGTTCTAGTTAATGGAGCTTCCAAAGGGTTTTTCAATGCTAGTAGGGGGATCATGCAAGGGGATCCCCTATCTCCCTACCTTTTCATCTTGCTTGCAGAATCCCTAAGTAGATGTTTTCTCTATATGTTAAATGCTAAAGAAATTAAATGTGTAAAACCTACTTCAATAGCAACCCTGCATGATTCAACAATTTGTTGATGACACCATCATGTTTGGTTCAACTTTGGTGATAGAGGATAGAAAATGGAAGAAGGTGCTTCAAGATTATGCTTCGTTAGCTGGCTAATACATCAATTATGACAAAATCTAGGTATACTTTAACACCCTGCTTGTTTTGCAGTAGAAGATAATGGGGATTCTTGGTGGCTCTGTGGGTATGCTTCCTGGTGTATATCTTGGGCTCTCCTTGGTGAAAGATGCCCCTTCTGAGTACTAGAATTCCATAATTGAAAGGATGCAGAGGAAGTTGGCTGGGTGTAAAGGAAAACTTCTGAGTCAAGCGGGGAAGCTCCAACTTCTCAAAGTCTCTTTACAAGGGATTCCTATTTACTTCTTGTCCCTCTTTAAAATTCCTAAATATATGGCGGAGAGGTTAGAGAAAATTCAAAGGAACCTTTTTATGGATGGGTGTGGAGAGTAAGAAAAGATTGGCCCTGGTTGGATGGGATAAAGTGAGTAGGCTGAAGATGAAGGGAGGCTTAGGCTTGAGGAAGCTGAACTTGCTCAATAAAGCCCTAATCACTAAGATTGGGTGGAACCTCTTAGCTGGTGACAAGGACTGGGGTAGAATTATGTTCACCAAATACTTTGGGAATCTTGCCCCTCAAGATATTTTACTCAACTTTGACTTCCCCAAATGCTTGGTGATATGGAATAACATTCTAAAATGTAGAATAGTTCTACTGAGAGGTATTAAGTGGAAACTGGGAGATGGAGAGACTATAAGGTTCTGGGATGACAATTGGATTAATGGATGGCCTTTAATGGGTCTTCAACATATCAAAGGGTTGGTTAATGTTATTGTGTGCCATTTTGGAAGGTTGGTCTGTGACTATTTTCTTCCTAACAAAAGGGGTTGGAAACAACTATCAGACTACTGCCAAAGTCAGGCTGATCTTAGGGGGATGGCCGATGAAATCTAACTCTCTCTAAAAGGGTGTAGAATTCCCCTTTTTCCTCAAAAAGATAAAATTATATGGGAAAAAGAGAGTCTGGATGTTTTTCTATCATATCTGCTTATAACCTATTCCTTCCACAAAATGGTGATATTATATGGAAGAAGATCTCGAATAACAATATAATACCTAAGATTAACCACTTGTAGTGGTTGGTGGTACAGAAAAAAAATTTAATGACTAATAACCTCAGGATCAGATGTTTCCAAATCCCCAACAGATGTGTTCTTTGTATGAAAGAAGAGGAGACTATTCCGTACATCCTTTTACACTACAAATTTGCTTGGGAGGTTTGGTGTATTGCTTTTAATATATTAGGTGTGTCTTGGTGTTGGAATGGGAATCTGGAGGAGTGCATTAGAGCTTGGTCCCCCCTTTTTCCAATCCTATTTGCAAAGAAATTTGGGCCCTATTTTTCCCCATTCTATCCTGGTGCCTATGGAAAGAAAGGAACAATAGACTCTTTCGAGAAAAGTTTAGGGAGCCTAAGGAGGTGTTTGGCTCAGCTGTCAAATAGCTACAAGACAACATAGTAGCTACTCCATGAAAGCAGTGGAAACCCCCCCAAATGTGTTGGAATCAAATTTTATTAAGTAGTGGGCCATCCCATTAAGTTTATGGAGAGTTGATGATAGCAGGAAAAAAGCTAGGGCTAGCACTAATTGGTCCCCCCCTGCGGGATGGTATTTGCTTAACTTTGATAGTGCAACTAAGGGTAACCCTAGGCTGGCTAGTGGTGGAGGTTTAATAAGATCAAATAAGGGTGCCCTCTTGGCTGCATTTGCCAAAAGCTTGGGTGAAAATACCAATAATATTATGGAGGCTACTACTCTCCTCTGGGGCATTAAATTTTCCTTGGATCTTGGCATAAAAATATCATTATGGAAGGTGATTCTATAATTGTGATTGAAACTGTTAAAGGAAATGTCAAAGTTGGCTGGCAGATGGAGGGTATTGTTCAAGATATAAAAACCCTCCTCTTAAACATTGAAGGCAGGTCTTGGTAGTTTGGGCAAGTCTTGTTAGTCACCTCATGAAGTGTTGTCTTTGGAAGGCTTGCATGAGCTAACGCCTGAAGGCAATAATGATCCGATCGTGTGTGGTGTTGGGAAGGACATGAATGGAAAATTGAGTAATGGAATGGAATTAAAGTTTCTTTCTAGATTGTTCATTCGTTACTTCTATGTTCTCTGCAATTGCATTTCTAGTGTTGTTTATTGTTTGCTATGGAAAATGGGTGGGGAGAAAGTTAGAACGGAGCCCATGAATTGTGGAGAATTCAAAGAGGATGCTTAGGTTTGGAGCATAGCTTATGAGGGGGAGTGACCTCTTTTCTTGAAAGCTTGAACAACTATGATGAGCATTTATCGGCCCAATTTGATGCTTGTTTTGATGGTAATAGAATGGTGAAGGTGGGAGGATTTCAATTCGTGGTCTCAGAGGAAGCCATTGACAATGTTTTGGGCTTGCCTTGTTCTGGTAATAGACTCAAGAAGTAGACACAGGTCCAGGACAATGAGGGAATGAAATTGTTCTTTAGGGAAGGAGAAACGCATATAAGACTTTAAGGTGGCTTCAAATGGGAAAGCTTGGTTAGCCCTTGGAACCGGGTATGTTTTTTAATAAAGAAGTATTTTACTCTAGAAGGGAGATACAGAGTTTTTTACCACTATCACTTTACTTTTCTTAACCATTTTAGACACAAAATTGAGATTAATTTTCCCTCTTTCCTCCTCTCTAGTCTGGAGGCTTCTGTGATCCAATTCAAAAAGGCCCGTGAGGGCAATCTTGAGGTTTCTGCTCTATCTCTGCACCAAGGACTCATCTTTTGTGTATACCAATACCACCTTGCTTTGTGTCCTCCTAAACCCCCTATTGCCTGTCTTTTGGATGATATCTCTAACTAAGACCTTGAAGACAAGGTTCCCCTTAGTGTGAGGCTTGGGAAGCCTTCTAAACTAAAATCCCCTGCTCCTTCGGTGCCTATTTCCCACCCTAATCCCCCTATGAGCCCTTCGGTCCCTTTATCTAGCCCCCCTATTTCTAAGGCCACCTCTTAGTCCAAAACCTGTTCTGGTAGTTGCACTCTGGGGGTACCTGTCTTGGTGGAGCAGGTGGGTTCCCATGCTCAGTGTCGGGAGGAAGCGACAGAGGGCCTTTGTAATTTAAAAAGCAATACTCCCTTACAGGGTAGCAAAAAATGAAAAAGAGGGAATCCCACTCCTAACAAAGGTGGGGTTAAAAGTAGCAACAGAAGCGCTCAGGGGCATGGAAATGTGGATCAACATACTCAAGGAAATAAGGACAATCAGGAGAAACATTTGGACAAGGATGTGGACATTGTTGAGGAGAGGGTAATGGGTAAACATAGTGTTGTTAGAAGATTGAGCATCAGGAGATCTTCTAGATTGGCTGGGGATAAGCCCCAAGTTTTGAAGATTGTTGATTACTCTTTTGCCTCTGACCAGGAGGACATTGTGTAGAATGTTGAAAATAACAAAGTGAAGACTGGCTCAGTTCATGATTAGGAGGGCACTAGCCATTTTGAGTCCATTAACAACTCTTACTATGATACCAATGATAAGGACATTGAAATTCAGGAGACTCCAGAAAAGGAGGTGATGAGTGCCAGGATGGAGATGGACAATAAGAGACTCGAGAAGGAACTGAATGTGGTCAAGACATGGTTATCTACTATGGAGAGCAAAGTTAAGGTGTTAATCAATTTGGTGATGAAGTCTTCTCACAAGGCTGCTGCTGCCTTCTCAATTTTGCAGGATGACCGGATCAATGAAGAGGAGTCTCTGCTGGAAATTAAAGAAAATTTGTTTGAATTTTTTACTGATGAGTGGAAGGAACTCCATAGTTATATGTTTTTGTAGTTTTTTTTAAGACTTGTACCTATTTTTTTGGTTATGCTATTTAACTGTTGTTATCTAGTTGTTTGAGGCCTTGAGCTTGTTTTGCTGCCATTTGGTTTTTTATCATCAAGATTTACACCTAGGTTTGCAGCCTTATGATATCAAAAACAATGATTTAGTCCTAAAACTAAAATAAAAGGCCCTTAATATGTCATGAAATGGTCTCCTATTAATGGGTTATAAACAGTAAGAAAAATGGTTGTAATAAATGGATAGCTTCGAAGCAAAGGAAAATCCATTTTTTGTTAACATGTGGATAGGAACAAAGGACACCATGTGGGAGGCCCCGCAAAGGGGGTTCAATCTAAGGTATTAACCTCTAATATGAGAGTATCTTATTGTTTCTTCAAAAATGCTTGTGTTGACCTACGTATTATGGTTTGTTAACTTGTTCCTTGCCTTGTTTGTTTTTATACTTGCCTTTGTTCTCATAGTTATGTTTCCATGTTACTCCAATTTGTCAAAATTTGAATGAAGTCTAAAGAAATCTATTTTGTTTATGTCTTTGTCCTATGTTTACTCATTAACATGATATTGGTGGTCACTCTTCATTTAAGTGATTCATTCCTTTATGTTGGGTGACTGAGCACCTCTTCTATATATTTATGGATCAACTCAGTGGGTTATAATCCCATCTCTCAATCTACCATAATGGTACAAGTTAGAAGATTAAGTTTGTGCAATGTGGAGTCTTTTTCAAAGGAATGGTGATGTGTATATGTCTTATTGGGCCAATGGTGCAATGAGTTAGCATCAAGAAGTAAAAGTAGCAGAGTAAAATGATTTCCTTTTTCTTAGATATGAAGTTTGTGGTTGCATGAAATTTAATCTTGTTGATATTTGTATACCAATGAAAGGTTCCAATTAGCACCTTTGTAATCTATAGTTCTATTACAACTATAGATATTAAGGCCAAGAAAATCTCATCTATTGATAAGTGGACTAAGACTTCATTAATCAAAGAAAATATAGTCAAGTGCCAAGATAAGAAGGTATGTGGTGTGTTTTGATTGTCTCTTTACGATTATTAATTTTTTCATAGACTTGTTCAATTAATTTTGGGCTATGGAGATGATCTCTTTCAACAGTTGATTTTGAAGGCAAGTCAATTTAGACTATTGATTGAGTGGAGTTAGAATGTATTAAGAGTGATGATTAAATAGTTTTTGTGGAGATACATGGTGTACTCTAATAGACATATGTAGATCGATAGATTAAAGTTGTGATCACTATAATGATCTACAAATTAGAATTAAAGCATCACATTCATCAATTTGCTCAGTGTGTAAATAGTTAAAGTGGCATATCTAAACAATGAATACACAACATTTAAAGGGCACTTGGCATGGTAATATTAAATCCTATTGGTCAAAGGGTGAAAATATGGGGCCTATGTGAGGGTCTAGTTTTGCAAGAGCCAATGGAATTCAACCATGTAGGTACCCCTAGTAGTGTGATGTTAACCCCATTATATTTTTCAATGTACCTAGGGGTATAGTATTATAGTGTATTAGGTAGTACCAAATAATATTATTGGGATGCATATGCTTTGTAAGTCATCCCACTATTTAATTAGAATAGAAGTAATTATCCCACATGTATGGGTAAGTGGTAGGTAGTTGAGTAGTATATAATAAAGGTAAGAGACTCATATGAGTATGTCAAGAATATTGTGTGTGTGTGGAACTCATATTGAGGTATAGTGTAGAGTGGCTTTCTTCCATTAAGTAGCATTGCATGGTGTTGCCCTACTTCAAGGGTTTGATCTATTTTCTAAATATATTGGAGTATTTATATTATTGAGTTGTGAGATCTCTCTTCTATTATCAAGTTATGTCCATTATTTTATGTGAGGTTCTTAATGTTTGGTATTACAACTCTTTCCAATGAAAAGAAGGAAAACAGATTGTTGTTTTTTTTAATTTAGGACTGAATTTATTGCAAAGGGCCATGTTCTTCAAATAGATATTCAAAAAACGTGAATTTAAATTCAATAGAAAGAGGACTTCGAGAAATTTCCAAAAAGTGGTCACATTAAATATTTAGATTAGTATCAAGGGAGATATGGTGACCTGAAGTTGACCTTCAAATTGAAATTTTACAAAATAAAAAAATTGATGCACTATTTTTAGAAAAAAAATCATATCTTACAATTTGGGTGAGAAAATTACATTCTCTTTTTTCCAAGTGGATGGAAACATTCAAATCTACTTTTCTACATTATTTTGTTTTCAAATCTATTGTATAAAATGAGATTTCTTGAAAATTTTATTTTTTGAAACCCTAGTTTACTTGTAGATTTTTAATTTTGATGGAAGTGATAATGCATTAGAATTGTGGCTCCAATGTAAAAGATCTTATGATCAAAATATACTAGGTAATGTACATTTTTTCCCCACTTAGAAGGTATAGCTTACATTTGGTTTTGGCCAATACATAAATACATTTTTCTTTGGATAAACTGGAACAAGTTTTTTTAGATAAATGTGTACCAAAAGAAATAATAGTTGATAAGGATGAGAAAGTAGAAATTAAGGATGAATGTCATGTCCCCATATTAAGGCATTGTTTAAATTAAAGATTTAAAATGTCATGTTAAATATCCTGGCCATAGGCCATTAATAAATATATATAATATTATAAATATATAATATTATATGATAGTATCTATAAATATTTTAAATATTAACCGATATATTATATTTATAAATAACCAATACAGATATAAATATTAATATTAAAATAGCATATTATTATTATTATTATATAATATATAATAATAAATATAAATGTTAAAATTAATATTAATATTAATATTAATATTAATTATTATTATGATTATAATATAATAAACATATTTATATAAATGAATGTAAATCATACATTATATAATATATTAGATTGCCTTTAAGACAATCCGTCAAGGCAGCAGCAACTAATATATTTATAAAAAGACATGACTTTTGTGAAAAGGTAGTCATTGACCATTTAAGAAAATATAAAGGTAGAGAGTGGAGGAAGCAATGAAAGACAACAAAATACAATGAAGCAAGCAGATATAAAATTAATAATTTATGAGTTTGAATTACAGACATGATTAATTGCTGGGGAAAATAAGATAAGTATGCTACACCTATATTCCCAAAGAAATAAATAAATTAATATCTATAAGTTATTTCATTATTTTTTTATACGGAATGATATTAATTAAAGGGATTATAATATGAATGATATTAAAATATAGATTTAAGTAATAAATTGAGTAATATAAGAAAGCAATATTATAAATAATATATTATTAACAAATATCAATATTAGTGATTAAATATTATTATAATTATAAATATAAATATGTATAGATGATATGATAGCATGTTATAGTCAAGGTGGAGTGAATAACTAACATGATATAGATAGCTTAAACATCTATGAATAACATGATTATAAATGCTTAGAGAATCCATCATCATTAGGATTAGGCCCCAATAAAGAGTAATCATACTTGATTTATATAATGAAGGCAAGGTCCTTAGAAACAAACCCATGATATAAGATCATAGAACACATTGAGAGATTGGAGGTATACTTGTTAGGAAGAAGTAGCATTAATACATCAAAAGGTAGATAAGACCGGCGGTGGAATGGACCATGTTACATCATACTTAGGCAATGGATAAGACCTGCGGTGGAATGGACTATGCTACATCATACAAGGGTAATAAGTAAGACCTGTGGTGGAATGGGCATATGTTACATCATACAAAGGCACTTAGTAAGACCTAAGGTAGAATGGGCATGTGTTACATCATACAAAGGCACTACCTATAGAGGATGATTCATGCAACCTAACAAGAGATAGTACCCCATCTCCACTAGGGTTTGAAAATAAATAAAATTAACATATAATAAACAACCCTAAGTATGAATCCTCTTAAGATTGAATAATTAAATAATTTATTTATTTGATTATTTTAATATGATTTATTGATCTTATCTATTACTAATGTTTCCTTTAAGAAGTAATTCTCATGTGCAAGGTGGAAAATAAGGATCTTCTTAAAGGGGACATTACAATGAAGGAAGAACAAGAGGGAGAAATATATGAAGATAAAATGAAGGATACAAATGCATGCACTTTAGCTCCTAGGAAAGAAGATTCAATCCTACAATTTTAGGGATGCATTCAAAAGGTAAGCATTATTATTTTGGTAAACCATAGAAGTAGGTATAATTTCATTAGTATGGACTTAGTCAAGAAACTACAAGTGCAAGAAAATAAAATCAAGGATAGTCAAATAGAGGGTAAGAATATTCAAAATATTAAAGATTCTAAACTCTCGAAGGATAAATATATCTTGCATTCCAATTTTATGGCTTGAATATGGATGGGTTGGATATTGTTCTTAGATATCTTGGGTCAAAATCTTTGGGAACAATCAACATGAATGTACAAAATAATTTTATAAAGATTTGGTGTAGAAAGAAAAAAATCACATTGCAGGATATCAGATATAACTAAGGCCAAAGTGATGTTAAGGTAGAACCGTTGCCCTCTCAGTTGTTGTCCTTGATGACAAATACACAAACTCTCAGGTTTGTGGCACAATGATATTTGTATCATGATAGTTAGCAGCTTTTGGGTATCATGATAGATAAGTTGGCTCATGGTGAGCATCATGACAGTTGGCATTTGGTTTTGCATACTTGGTATGATAGTGGTAATATGGATTCATTGATGATCAATATTTAGATTCCATGGAGTTGTTCTTACAAAGGCTTGACCATCATTAGTTTGATAAGATTATACAATGTTGAATTAATAGTCAGTTGGCTCATGGTGATATTGATGACTTTCATTTAGTTGGCTCATGGTCACCTTGATGACTTGCATTTCATGGTTCTTGCTTTCATGGTTCTTGGTATAGCAATTGGCATATGCTCTTGATAGTTGTATTGATACACATATGATGACACATGTTACATTTTCATACTTTGATGATGACATGACAGTTAACAGGATAGTTAATATGGTATGATACTTGTTGATATTTGTGTGATATGCACTTTAGTTGTTTTGAGTATGGCATGCTTATCATTTAAATGATATTCCTATTCTCAGTTGGTAGTGGTTTCATATCACTGGGCAATCTTTGGTTGCCTTGGTACAGGTTTAGTGGTTTTATGGTTGGCATTACAGTAGGACTTCTACCAATGACCGTTTCTCCTCATTTCAATTTGTGACATGAGCAATGCAATGATAAGCCAAGGCCCTAAAGTCTTTATCATTTGAGTCATATATTGAATTATTTAAAATGATGTTCTCTGCTCACCCTCACTATTTTCAATCAAACTAAGTCTGATGTTCATGAGTTAATGTTTATCATAGATTGTTTCATAATATTGTGTTTATGATACCTATCTTAACTTAATCAAAGCTGTCATGATGTTCATAGATAATATGATGCCTCATCTTCATTCAATAGAAATTGCCTTTGTTTCAAAGTTTT
Organism: Cunninghamia lanceolata; assembly: GCA_027924645.1. Classification (NCBI taxonomy): domain Eukaryota; kingdom Viridiplantae; phylum Streptophyta; class Pinopsida; order Cupressales; family Cupressaceae; genus Cunninghamia; species Cunninghamia lanceolata. The sequence goes on from BSBN01000602.1 coordinate 10,457,464, forward strand.
GAAAGATTATTTCAAGATCTCAAGGTCTTGTTAAAATTAATATACCACTGATTCACCCCCCTCTTAGTGGTATTGTACTCCAACAAGTGGTAATAGAGCATAGGTTCCCTATTAAAGTCTAATCGGCTTGGGTAGGTCTTGATAGTGGAGTACCATGGGAAAGGGTAGAAGACATAGAGAAAAGAAAGAGGACAAGCAAAAGTCTATACAACAAACTCTTGTCAAGTCTAGTGATGAACTGTTGCCTAAGTCACCTTTGAAAGTTGATAAAAAGTATGATAAAGACAATGACTTTGTTGTTGAGATTGATGATGCAGAAGGAGATTTCTTTGTGGATAAAAATGACTATGAAGTTGATGTTAAAGGAGAACTGTTATGTGCTCTAGAAATGAATAAGTATCTTGAAAAAGAGAACCAAGGATTAAAGGTTCAACTTCAAAAAGAAAAGGATTCCAAGATTAAGGCACTTTCTAATTTTGCTAAAGTTTCTTTAGAACTTAAAGAGGCAAAGGTACAAATTGAAGAGACAAACAAATTTGTCATTAGTCTAAAAACATAAATTGAAGAAATTAAAAGAATAGTTGACCTTACAAAATCTGATCTTGAAATAAAAAGAATAGAATGTTTGAAGTTAGAGAAAGAAATAGTCTCTTTGAGAAAGGATTTGGAAGAAGCATTTTCAAAATTGCGAAAGAATATTCAATTTGAAAAGTGTACTGACTATCTAAATGACATGTTGAGCAAGAAAAGGTATTACAGGGATATTACTGGCTTGGGTTATGAGAAAGGAGAATGTTCTAAGACAAGAAATGCTCCTAAGAAAAAGATAGATCTAACATTTCATTCTGCTGCACCTAAGGATAAAGATAAGAAGAAAGCTAAAGTTAATGTTGCTAATGAGTCTTTAAGACCTCCATATATCATGTATAATTATTCACAATTTCATGGTTATTGCTATGCATGTCATGTTTATGGTCATAGGGCTAGACATTGTAAAAGAAATGTTTTTGGATAGAATAAGGATAAAAGTGCTTATAAGTGGTCAAATCAAAACAATGGGATTATATGTTATAACTATCACAAAGATGGTCATGTAGCAAGTAATTACTGGTTCTATGAAAGACATAATCATGTAAAGAATGTCAATAAAAGTTCTCACAGGATGTCTAGAAGATATTATCCTTTCTATGGTCTAGACAATAATATCAAATGTTATAGTTGTAATAGCTTTGGACACAAGGCACATTTGTGTAAGAAAAGTGTGTTGAAATCATCCATGAGCTATAAGGTCAAACAAAAACATGAGAGTACCTTAAACAAGAAAACTATACTAGTTTGGAGGAGAAAACAAAGTGTAGGAAATGCAAGTCCTGAACCAGTGCATGGCTCACAAAATGCTCTACAAACTGAATGAGTAGGAGCTTGGAGATAAGAGGAGCTATGTAAGGTTTCATTATTTATCCCCATGAAAGCATATTAGTGGTTTTTCTATGATGGTAATAGTGTTGTTAATGTTCATATTGTTTCATGTCTCTTAGAGCTTAAGGTGCTTTTCTTGTGGTTTGTTGATGCATGACAATACAGTGACAGTCATCTACTCTAGATTGTTATGCAATAAATTTATGATGACATCAATTTATTTGTCTTTCATGTGAAGTGAAAGTGAGATACATAGTACTATGTTGACAATGTTCCTTAGTTGAGGTGCATAAGGCAATAAATGGTGAACATATGCCAAATAAGGACTATCACAAATTTTAATGCAGGTGTAATATCAGACTCTTAGAAGGACATGTATGCAAAATGTAGAAGCACAAATAAGTCACATGAACTTTTTGGTTCCAGTCATATGGTTTAAAAGGAATGTCACATTTTTCCTATGTTCAACATGGTTTTAAATTGATCTTGACTATAATAAGATAGTATTATCTTCATGACAATGATCCATAAAATCTTAGTCTTTTTCAAGTTGACCTTGACAGAGATAGCAGAGATTAAGACAATTTAGTGTGTATGGACAGTAGGTGAAGATGTATTATGCAGTGATCCCTTGTAGTTGTATTGCAGGGTAGGATAATATAACTAGGACAGGACACTCTGTTTAGTGAGATTGTGGCAAACTGTTAATACAGTTCAATCAAGATATCATCAGTAATGCTTATAGTCTTAAAATACTATCAGAGTCTTTCTTTTCTATCTATGATCCCAATGACAGGTTATCTCATGAACCTCTTGTCAAAATGTCTTATTTGTAGTAACATCCTATTTGATACAACTCGCAATGTCAGAGCAATACTCTTTATGAGGTCATCAAGGGGAGTAAAACATAGGTACACTATTGATGTAGTAGTGGTAATGTACATGTGCATGATGTATTTATTCTTGTGACAAAATTCAAGGCTGAAGACTCTAGGGGTAAAGTTTTTGATAGTGGTTTTTTCCTTGAGATAATCTTGTTGTAGGGTGTGTGGTGACTGTGCTATCTAGTGGTGACAGTGTATTATACATGACAATGATTAGTTTCTAAGAAGACTTTGTGTTTAGTGTAAAACTTGTTACATCAGACATTTATCTTATCTTGTTGACAGTAAAGTATATATGATGTATTGTTTTTTGTATACATGTAAAACAATGTTGCTAATCAGCACAAAACTGTTCATAGTTAGGGTAGTATATGATGACAAACAAAAAATCACTTTAATGCCTTGTTTGCATTCTTACATATACAGTGATGTTCATTGTGTCAAATTTTGTTTTGGTTCAAATAGACAGTGAATTGTGTGCATATTTGTAAGTGATAGTACAACAACATAATAACTGCAGTGGAGATACTATTTGCATGATAGTGGTAGAGATGACATTATGATGAAAACTAACAATGAGCTTATTGCTCTAAGGGATGTTCTGACATGATGACAGTGAAATCTGATAGAGATCTTGTAGCACAGCACAAAAGTAGCATTCATATTTGCTGACCTAACAGTAATGTCTCTTGATAGGGAGGATTAGTGTTTATGCTGAATGTTGTACAATGATCTTGGTATGCCTTCAACTGTGATGTGATAAGTGATCATCAGCATTCATTTTTTTCATGTTACTGTTGCATGGAAATATTTTGATGTTTGGCATTTGGCTGGTTGATACATTGATACTTTGGTAAAGTGGTATATTGATATACATTTTGATGATGGTAACAACATTATTCTACTCAGAAGACTTTCTTGGCATATTTAGTTGTTGTCCTTGTTTTGATACATGCTATTTTAACTGCTCATTTTGTGATATTGATAGTGTAGTTGTATTTCAGGCCATTCTGGATGTTTCTACTTTATGGGACAGTCATGGTATGCTTGATATTTTCTGATTATGCTTACAATATTTTTTTATTATGCTTACATTTTTGTCATATGTTGGATTCTGATATCTCCTTGAGGCATTGGCATACTTTCTTTCTCCCTTTGTCTTTGATGCCAAAAATAGGGGAGAGAGAGTTATGTTTTACCATCAACGACAAAGGGGGAGTTTGTTCCCCTCTCAGTTGTTGTCCTTGATGAAAAATACACAAACTCTCAGTTTGTGGCACAGTGATATATATATCATGATAGTTAGCAGATTTTGGGTATCATGACAGATAAGTTGGCTCATGGTGAGCATCATGATAGTTGGCATTTGGTTTTGCATACTTGGTATGATATTGGTAATATGGTTTCATTGATGATCAATATTCATATTCTGTGGAGTTGTTCTTACAAAGCCTTGACCATCATTGGTTTGATAAGATGATACAATGTTGAAGTAACAGTCAATTGGCTCATGGTGACCTTGATGACTTGCATTTCATGGTTCTTGGTATAGCAGTTGGCATATGCTCTTGACAGTTGTATTGATACACATATGATGTCATGTTGCATTTTCATACTTTGATGATGACAGGATAGTTGATAGGATAGTTAATATGGTACGATACTTGTTGATATTTGTGTGATATGCACTTCAGTTGTATTGATTATGGTATGCTTATCAATTAAATGATATTCTTATTCTCAATTGGCAATGGTTTCATATCACCGAGAAATCTTTGGTTGCCTTGGTACAGGTTTAGTGGTTTTATGGTTAGCATTATAGTAGGACTTCTACCAGTGACAATTTCTCCTCATTTCAATTTGTGACATGAGTAATGCAATGATAAGCCAAGGCCCTAAACTCTTTATCATTTGAGTCACTTAATATTTTTGATCAAATGTTATTTTTCTTGTGCAAATAAAAGACATAAGAATGTCTTAAGGTTTTCATTTGCCATTATACAAGGAAATGTTTGTATGATGAAAGGTGGTCTTCATATGACATTATTATTTCTTATGACTTCACCAAGTATCATTAACATGTATTATTTTGAGCACATACAAAACAAACATGTATCAAAGTTTATTGTATCGGGGCCTTAATGAGTTTTACCTGCTGGGTAGGTCTCAACATTTAACAGCAGGTAAAAAGAGTTAAAGTTTTATTATCTTTCACTAGGCCACTTAGGGCACACCGGCATCACAAGTTGCCATGTTATCATCAGCTAAAAATTCTTAGAGAATGAATCATTTTGCAAAATGAAACTTAGGCTATGAGCTCTCTCCGAGCTAGGGTTTGACATTTCAATGGTTATCATGAAAAATTATGGAAGATACAGAAAACTTATGGAATCCTCGTGGACTTGAAGGATAATAATAGTGATTTGACAAAGTTGGAGCTTGAGGAGCTTTGGAAGTTAAGATTCATGTGCAAGTAACTTTGTTGATTGTTGTTTCAGGTGATATTATTCTTTGTCTTTCGTTCTTTCTCAAGGTTTTAAGTTACACAAAGTGAAATAACGTTCAGTTTGGGTTGGTTGTATTAACTAAACTAAAGCGGTTAGTTTGATTTTTGAGGATCTTTACAAATCTTTGGTTTACCCAATTAGGGTTTGGCAGATTGACTCTACCCTAGGGTCTCTTGCATGACTATTGAGATAGTTTTTATGATGCTCTATTTATGGCATATAGTTTGTCAAAGCATTCTTTATCTCAGCAAACAGTTTGAACATGATATGTGGTTAAAGATTTATAGTTTAAAGACTCAAACTATGGTTAAAGTTTTACTTCAAAGGCATTGTATTTTGGCCTTTATGGGTCTATCTGACCATACATCTATGATAGTTTCTTGTGTAGTTACTAACTATTTGAGACTGTTGAAAAATAATATTTACATTCTCAAACTGTTTGATGAAAGAAAGAAAGACTTTGTATTGTATAAAATGGCATTTTGTAAACATCTGAGATGAGGTTGATGATATGTGTTTACTGCATAATCATTAAGGTTATATTAGAGTGTTAATAAGTTGTTCTATTAGTGCTTGAGTCTTAAATAATGAGACAGTTAAAAGGTGAGCTTTAGTGAAATAGAGTAACCCTTTGTATTGTTTCATAATTCTTCATTGTATTTGATTGTGGTATGCCAGTGAGGTAGAAAAAGGTATGCCAGTGAGGCAGAAAAAGATAATCTAGTGAGACAGTGAAATGTATAAGCCAGTGAGGCATTGATGCAAGTCAATGAGACACTTTTCTGTAGCCAGTGAGGCATGATTTTTGAATAAGCCAGTGAGGCATTTCAAGTGTTTTTATTCCTCATGAGGGTTTTCCACTTAGGACAATATTTGTGTTATGGGTTGTTAATATTACAGATGTGTTTGATCCTCATGTTCATTTGCTTATCATGTGTCATTCAATTTTAGAGTTATCCCAAGTTAATTTGGTCTACACGAAACATATTCATCATATATCATTGTTTGAAATGATGTTCTCTACTCACCCTCACTATGGCCAATCAAACTAAGTCTGATGTTCATGAGTAACTTCAAAATATTGTGTTTTATGATACCTATCTTAACTTAATCAAACCTATCATGATGTTCATAGATAATATGATGCCTCATCTTCATTCAATAGAAATTGCCTTTGTTTCAAAGTTTTGAAAGATTATTTCAAGATCTCAAGGTCTTGTTAAAATTAGTATACCACTGATTCACCCCCCCTCTCAGTGGTATTGTACTCCAATAAGAACAAGTTTAGGAATTTTATGAGGCATTCATAGAAGAAAAATAGAAATAAGAGGAGGAAGAAGTAGAAAAGCAAAAAGAGGAAAAACCTATTTCCCTTCATGAGCCAAAAAAACAAATGGACAAAAAGGGAGAAAACTCAAAAATAGTAAAGGCTACAACATATAGGCGTCCACTTCATTTTGAGAGGCAAGAATTAGATAGTCATCCATCATGGAGGCATGATACCACCTAGAATATCAAGGTCAATCACTATGGATGTACACAAAACTAGAGAAGCAATTATAGGTGTTGCAAGTATGTGTAATCAGTGTTGTCATTGGTGTCAATTGTGTCAATTGTGTGAGTAAGAAATAAGTGCAAGAGTATGAGTAGTCAATGTTGAGTGGATACTATCTCTGATGTTGAGGTTGCTGCATTGGTATGCGCTATTTGGTTAAGTTGCTTTGTTGAAAATTACTAGGTTTCCTTGAAGAGGTGTTGAAGATGTCAAGAATATGCTTCTATTGGCTGGGTTCCAAATGCTTTTGAGAAAATTTGATTAATAAAGGAAACAGTGTGTTGAAGTGGCATTCCGATGTATAGAGTAGTGTTTTGGTTTTGCTCCACATTTCCTCTATGTGAAAGATGTGTCTTTGTGGTTTGGATATGTTGTTTAGGGATGTTAAAAAATGTTATAGTCCAAGTTTTGTGCTCCACTTCATTGTGTAGAGGAAGTTGTGTTCACCAATGTGTGGTCTATGTTTCTGACTGTTAAAAAGGTGTCTGGGAGAAATGTCTTTGTTCCACATTTCTCTGCAAAGAAGTTTTAGGTCTTGCAGTTCTAGAATTGTACTTATAAGGTTCATATCCTTCTCCAATTGAAGTTGTTTGTGGTTTTGTGGTCCGCAAGTTGGTTTCTTGAGCTACAATGTATGACAGAGTTGGTTGAGTGGTCCGGTGTGAACTTTCTTCAGGTGAAAGTTGTTGCAGAGGATTTTGTTGGTTTTTAGGTTTGTTCAAGATGTTTGTGGAAGATTCTAGAGTGTGTTCAAGCATTATGTGAGGTCCATGAGTCATATCTTTCCTTGAGGAAGCATGTACTTAAAAAGTTCATTGTATTACACAGGTTTTCCTGACCTTGTATGTTTGCACTAATTATGGAGCTACTTCGATGATTATGTAAGCATGGTGTAGCATGTATGAGTGTATTTAGGTCTAAACTAAGGAGTTTTGTGGTCTACATTCATTCCTTTCCACCGTGGGAATGTTTTGGCATCGACCTAATTTGAATTTGCTTAAGCGAGGTATTGTGCCAACCTTGGAGAATGTTTTCAAGGTTGATGATGGTATAGATAAGTGTCAAGGAATTATGATTGTGTGTGCGAGAAATGGATGTGATGTGAATAATAGTGTGGTGAGTGTGTGGTGTAGTACAAGCCTTCTTGTGTTAGATTACTGGATGTAGTGAGCAAAAGATGTCTATAATTCTTTAGTGATGTTGTGGAGGTGATGTTAATGTTGTGGTGAATATTGAGCTTCATTGGAATTGTACTCCATGAATATGTTAGATGCAACTATAAGAATTCAATTTTAGTAGTGAGCCACCTCTTATATCTCTTTCTTTCAGGGTAGTGAGTCCTTGGGTAGTGAGCCTTTCTTCTAGGCAGTGAGCCCTCTAGGCAGTGAGCCCTCTAGAAGTGAGCATATTTGTAATTCAGTGTTGTTCCTACTTTATATTGTGAGCTAATCTTCATTGTGGTTTTTCCCTTCTTGGGTTTTCCACATAAAATCTAGTGTTGTCTTGTGTATGGTGCTGATATGATTTAATTTATGTTATTTATTTTTCATGCTTAATCATCATAACAAGTTTAAGGGTTAATTGGATTAATGTGGATCTAAATGTGTATGGGGGTTTTTGGAATTATAAGTTACAACTGATCCACCCCCCCTCTCAGTTGTCTTATGCATTCAATATTTGGTATCAAAGAAAGGTTCCTTGGAAGAAAGCTTAACAGCTTGAGGTAGGATTGAGTTGGCACGCAAGAAGGATGTTCCCCAATTCGATGGAATAGATTATGTATTCTAGAAAACAAGGATGGAAGGTTATCTGATTTCTGTTGGTTATGATGTCTAGAAGTCTGTTGAGTTGACTTACACTATACTTGGAAATGATCTGAGTACTGCTGATGAGATCAAGGCTTTTGAAACCAATGGTAAAGCAAGGTATGCTCTTTTGAGTGGTCTTTCTAATTCTTAATTGGTGAAAGTTATGGATCTAACAACTACTAATGAAATCTGGAAAAAGTTAAAAAGTATTCATGAAGGAGGTGATAAGGTCAAGCAAGCTAAAATGTAGAATTTAAAGCTCATGTTTGAAACCATGTGGATGTCTGAAGATGTAAACATTACAAGCTACTTATAGAAGGTGGATGAAGTTATCAATGACATCAAAGAACTTGGTGGATATATAGATGATAAAGAAGTGATATTGAAGGTACTCATAAATCTTCCTAAGACTTACAGTCATAAGGTTTCTACTATTGGAGAATTGAAAAATTTGAATCAATTTACTAAAGATCAATTGCTTGGTACCTTAACTACTTTTGAAATAAGAGAATTTGGTACAAGTAGTGCAAAGACTAAGACTGCCTTCAAGGCTGGTAAATCAGAGAAGATTGTAGAAGTAGCTCAGGAGGATTCAGATGATTTGGAAGAAAATTTTGTGAGAATAATGAAATTGGGTACTAGTAAGTACAGTGGTAAGTTGCCTTTTAGGTGTTTCAGTTGTGGCAAGATTGGTCATTATGCTTCAAGATGTTTGGAAAGAATTTTGAGAAGTAAGAACAGGAAGAACAAGAGTAGAGTGCCTAAGAAAAGCTACTATGTTAGAGAAGATGCAAGTATATCTGATGATGAATGATTATGAGAATTATGAGGATAATGAATGTTTGTTCATAGCTTTAAGAGATGATATTGTTTCTACTAACTCTGAGAAATGTGTGAAGGAAAAGGCTCTAGAGGTTGGTCTTAATGAAAGCACTATGATATCTACTTTTCATACTACACAGGAAAATAATCTTTGGGTTATTGATAGTGGATGCTCAAATCATATGACCAGTGATAAGAGTAAGTTTGTTAAACTTGAAAAGTATGATGGAAGACCAGTTAGATTTGGTGATGATAGAGCTACTCAGATATGTGGAAGAGGCTCAATTTGTTTTGATGGAAAGCATAATATTGATGATGTGTTTTATGTTAAGGGCTTAAAGCATAACCTCTTGAGTGTTGGACAAATGTGTAGCAAATGATACAATCTTGTGTTTTAGGATGGTGGTTGTGAGATCAAAAAAGATTCTGGAACTATGATAGTTGTTGGAAAGAGGACAGATGGAAATGTATATCATCTCAAAGGTGGTTATGGTTATTGCTTTATGACTCAGATCAGTGAAAGTTGTCTATGACGTAGAAGATTGTGTCACATCAATTTTGATATCCTGGTAAGGATAAGTTCATCTCAAGCTGTGAGAGATCTGCCAAAGATTACAAAGCCCATCAATGTTGTTTGTAAGGAATGTCAAGTTGGAAAGCAAGCAAGAGGCATTGATATTAATTGTTCCATTTCCCATCGTGAAACATACCCATCTCTAATATTCTCACATTGAACAATATTTGCATTGTCCTCGATGCAATCAACACAAAAAAATGATTTTTCTCTCACATTAATTACATAAGGCTTGCTACCTCGCATTGTCATGATTTGATGCATGCTTCTAATACCATTAATTGTTTGACAATTAATAGCATTTGATCGATCAATATCTGTAAATTATATAAACATCCAAGTGATTAATTTATATATAAATTTAAATTTGAAAATTCAATTAAAAATCATGTGTATGTACACAGTTTGAAATTTAAATTTAACAATTTTTGACTAGATGTACCTGTAACTTCTCAAAAATACCGTGTGTTGTATGTTGAGTTGCGAGTGGAAAAATGACTTTTGCACCATTCAACAATTTCATTTGCATTCCGTATGGCATTACCTATAAGTACACATGTTGGCAATTTATTTGTCACTTGTTACTTTCAAGGTTTATTTAAGAATTTAAAATTAAAGTTTAAATATAGATCTATTTTTTTAAAAATATCTTTAGATTCTATATATATATGGCACAAACTACCTACAAGTTCATGTTGATGAAGTGTACACTTCACACATGCTCTTGCTCCATCGTGCTCTCCTTTTCCATGTTCACTCTCATAAAAACTCCACAAGAATTTGGTGTTGTGCATAGCATGTTGATGGCTTAACCAAAAAAGCCTTTGCAGACTTAAATTGTCCTATAAAGTTACAAATAATTACACTCAAACAAAATTAGCTTAAAAAAATTGACATATTAAATATATTAAATAAGTAATTGAACAATTTAAGTCTCAAAGTTAAAAGTAAATAAAAATTTAAAATTAAACCCTAAACAATGTACTTACCAGCACATCCATCAGACCATATCCAGTGTTATTTTTTATTTATGCCGCGCCGGCTCAGGGCTTCAAAAAATATTTTCATACAATGAGCTACATAACTTCTATCATGACCTGTATCATCACTAATATAAAAGTGAACCTCTTTGATGATAATTTGATCATCTTTGCTACTTTGTATACCATCTACCTAAAGCTTGGCATGTCTATAGTAAACTTGCACAAAGATTACAACTTGGTCTGAATGATAATATTGACTTTGAATCTCAGTTTGAGGACTAAATGTATAGTTCTCAGAGAAATCTACAATAGAGAGAATACAACCTGGTGGAAAACAATTCTTTGAATCACGAAATTACTTAGCTTGCCATATTGTACCATGACAATGCTGGATATGTGGATATATGATATTGCAAAATTTATTCATAAATTCATTGTAAGGCAATCCACTCTCTTTGAGAACAATTTTTCTATCCTCGACTCCTAACTTCATTAAGTATGTCTCATATTCAAATCTCTTCCAAATAACTCGCATTTCAATGTTGTCAACTTGTAATTTAAGATTCTTCAAATATTCACAATCATTACATATATTTTTTATACACTGAACATTGAATTCATCTAAATCTTCTAATTTTTCACATAAAAGAGACTTCAAAAATTGTGTTGTGCTTCCAGGGATGGCTATATTTCGATCAGTTACTACCATAGCGTTTTTATATGATTGTAGATGTAGATCAAATTCAACATGATTTTGACAACAACAATTTTCACGTACTTTATTTATATGTACAAATGATGGTCGTACTATCTCAAACATCCTTTGACAAATCTTCACATTCAAAAATTATTGCTTGAATGCTTAAAAAAGTTCACTTTGTGTTGCATCTATAAAATGTTTTGGATGACAAATTTTTGTACCATATTCACCCGTTATTTGTATAGTATCCCTTCTATTGGAAGAAACATGAGAGTGATTGGTCCAATATTCAACCACCTGTTTCTTTACATCTTCTAAAATTCTATCTTTTCAGGGAACCTTACAAATATTTACCCAATTTTTCTTAATTTTTGCATCTATTTCATTTCTCTTTTCAATATACTTTTGAGTAGTTTTCCTAGAAAAATTTAGTAATTTAGAAATTGCTTAAAATTGTCTTCTATGTGATAATTTCTTACTAGAAATTATAGTCATCAATGCTCTACATGCAATAATTGGATCACTAGATCGACTCTTGGTATCAATACAATTCAATGCTTCTTGCAAGTTTTCAACAATTGTTTTTTTTTAATGAACCTGATGACTATTTCCTATTATCAACCCCTAACAACTCCAAAATAGGGGTCATTTCTTTTCATCTAAATAACTTTGCAACTAACTGTGCTCTTCCAATTAGAGATTTTTCTTCAAAAAATTTATCCCATATTCTTTTAGAGTGTAATTTTACTATTCTTTCAGGTAACATATCTTCATATGAAATCTTATTGAAAAGAGAATCCTCATCCATCTCCATCAGATTTTCCATACCATAAAACAAATTTCTATTACTAGGTTCAGTTTGTTCTTGTACCTGTATGTCACCTTGGTCATCAATATTTTCCATGACTTGTTCTTCAGTAGATGTTCTTTCTCCCACATTTCTCTTCCTCTCTCTTGTTCGATCATACTTCCTTGATCTAGTCCTTCGATTCCCCATCACAAATTACACTCAAATTTGAATTCACCTACATACAAGTGTACAAACGTGTGCTTTCCATGAATGCATGTAGTTAATATTGTATAAATATAACACTAAATTATAAATTGTTCATTTGTTAAAGCCAAAGTAAAAAAACATTTAATTACAAACATATCATGAGAAAATTTGGTATCATAAGCATATTTGGTACATATCATGATGCCTTTAATGTAAATATATCATAATAAAAGATTTATATGATGTGAAAGAGAGAAAACATGATATATAGATCCTATGAAAAGGTATATAGCAATGAAAGGATTAGATTACAAAGGGGAAGACCTATGATTCCTTAAATGCAAGTATGTGATGTAAATAAAATCACACTAGATGTAATTGATTGCATTTGTTAAATACTAATGTAATTGATTTCATTTGTTAAATACTAATTTGTAACAAGGGATTGAAGCCACACATGAGAAATAAATGAAAAGTAGAGAAGAAGAGGTGCAAGGGAAAACATGATTGTGCACATACATAAAGCTAGTTTTCCCTAGATGCCTAGGATAGTATATATAATGATTTACTCATGAGGGGGGAAAGACATTATGCCTCTATTTTAAACATATATCATAATAAAAGACTTATATAATGTGAAAAAGAGAAAACATGATATGAAACAAACCTTATTTTGTTGAAATAAGTCTTCTTTTCTCCAAATAAGCCTTCCTTTGCCGAAATTTGCCTTCTTAAATTGTATTTAATCAAATTTTCTTGAGTTGAATTTTTTTTTAAAAATGTATATATATCAATTCTTTACGGCCGATATGTTATCGACCGACTACTTACCGGCTGATATTTTATTGGGTGACAACTTATCGCCGGATAAGAATACGCCCGAAACATAGTCAGCGATAAATTACTCGGCTAAGTATGTCTAGTTGGCTACCTACATGACAGCCAACTCATCTTTTTTCACAAATTTATGAAATATTGAACTTTAACAGGGTATTTCTCCCATCAGAATGAATTTTCTACAACAAAGAAAAATACCCTTTTATAGAGCTCAGAGTGGAGAATCCAAATATGTAATTTTTTTCATATTTTAATTAGTTTTAATATATTTTATTTTTAATATACTACAAGTAGGTTGTTAAAATTAAAAAAAGAGGTTGATTAGAAATTTAAAAAAATAGTAAAACATATTAAAAAATATTAAAAGTTATATGGTGCACTAGATAAGAGAGTCCTCTTCAAAAGGGTTTTTTTTTTTTGAAAATCATTAAAAAAATAGACAATAGTTGACATCCCATGAAAACTGTCAAATTCTGACAAATTTGACTTTAAAATGTTATTACGAGAAAAATATACATCAAAATTTGATTTTTTTTTTCCATGCACTAGATATTGAAGTTATCTATTTGGAAAAAAAAAAATTAGGGAGAAATTAAGTTTGTTTTAATTTGTTTCTTGATGTGCCATGAACGCCACTTTTTCCTGAAATTTTCAGCATTCCAAAATTTGTTCTTACACTGATAAAAAAAATTGAAAACAATTTTTAAAAAATCTAAAAAATTATAGGAATAAACTTCATTGAAAGATATACATTTCATTAGTTTACATCATTTTAAAATTCAAAATATAAAGACCACTTTTATGTGGTCGAAGTTTAGAATTTTTTTTGCTGTTGGTCGATTCCTTTATAAAGTGTGACACACTATTGTGCTTTTACCCATTTTCAAAAGTCCTCATCATGAGGTGGGGAGCAGTTCTACAACTAACTCAACCCTTAAGTGTGTTTTTGGTGGTTTTTGTGGCGAAGCGCAATCATCGGTGTGTGCCTGTAATGTGCCTGAGATGGTGATGAGCCTAGCAATAGGAACACTCCATCGCTTGTCTGTCATGTTTTCTCTGTGTCTTCAACGTGTGTGTGTATGGCGTGCTTGTTCTCAAAGTGCAAGACTGGTGGTGATAAGCTCCTCTACACTTTGAGATTTGTTTGGCATGTTTGCTCTCAAGGTGCAAGATTGGTGGTGAACAACTCCTCTACACCTTGGGATTTTGTTTGGCACGTTTGTTCTCAAAAAGTGCAAGACCGGTGGTGAGTAGATCCTCTACACTTTTTGGTATTTGTTTGTTTACATTCCTTGTACTTGCATTATGCATCTCATATGGAAAAATCAAAAAGAAAAATAATCACCGCATTCATTGTATTCTTTGTACTTTGTGTGTCTTCAATGTTGTATTCTCCGTGTCTTGCATGCCTATAACTATCTTCCCCATGTTTTGCATGCATGTTATTGTCTTCAATGTGTTTGGCATGTCATCTCTATGCTTGGCGTGTTTGCTTTGTTTGTTGATCTTACTTTAATGCATTTATCGGCCTTGCATTTAATACATACATTAAAGTGGGGGCTAAATGTTATGTCAGAAAAATGCACCCTTGAGGGCTTTTTCCTTTAAGGTTTAGCTCCTAGGTCCTTAGATTGCATTTAGAGTATTTTGCATGTTAAATCAGACTCCCGATGAGAAAACCCATGGGTCTTGTGGCAAATAGGACCTAGGGGGCTACAATTTAATGAATTTTGAGTAAAAACAGGGGGTGGACAAGGGCGCTAGTGCCCTAGTCCAGCCCTATTTTAGGTCTACCCTAATTTGAAATGTCTATTTTGTGACCATTATTTGGTCTCCAGGTTGACATCATAAGTTTCAAATACGAAATTCTTGGTGGGAATCTTAATAGTTGCATATATAAGCATGTTTAGGTTATCATTTGCAAACTAGAGGATGTTTATGTTTCAAAATCTATTGGCATACTTGTGATTATCATTGTGTTACAGAGCATAGCATTATTATTGTGTTTGCTTGCAGGTTGGATTACATCTTCTTGTCATGGTATTGAAGAGCTTCTTCCTTCCATGAGGGATTCATCATCAAGGTATCATTTATTGTTCTTTGTCAATCATTATCATTTGATTTTTGCCTCTGCCTCCCAAGGGCATGCATTCTCTCTAACAATGGTGTTTAGAAGACTTGAATGTCTCACTGGGGCTTGATTGAGGCAAGCCTCTAAACACCATAACCCCCTCCCACACTCTTTGTGATTGTAGGTTACAGGTGTCAGATGTGGAGAAAGTGGAGTGGCAGAGCAGGAAGGTAGACATTGAAGATTCCAGATCTAAAAAGAAGTGGAAACTATTTAACTTTTCAAGACAAGGGTGCCATCAACCCTGTCCTCCATTTTCAAATCACAGGAAACAAAAGACATAGTAAAAATTAGTGCTGGAAGGAGATCGGGACTATGCGGGAAAAGTTGTGCAATGGACTAGGGCGCCATCACCATTGTCCCAGATTTCTCTATTTTCTAACTGCAAAAAATAGTGAGTTAAGGTTCTCTACCCTCTGTCTATTTCCTGTAGCATTTGTCGTAATTCATATATTTGATTACTGTTTTCTTAAATTAGGGTTTTAAGGACGTAAAAGCATCAATTGACAAACTTGTGTGATCACATCTAAATTTCCCAGTAGAAAACTAAGTGGTAACTCAAATTTGATAGCTGACTCTCCTCTTGATAGGTGATGCACTCGGTTGAAAAGCCCTTGGAATGTTTTGTGGAAAGGAGGATTCAAACTAAGGAAAACATTAACTCTCATCCTTTTTACACCCAAAACAGAATATAATTATACACAATTACAATAATTTCCAAATAATCATTTCTTCACAAGGTGAGAAGTTTCTTTATAAGCTCCAATGTCCTACATAGTTGACAGACCTGTAACTGCACAACTTAATGCAAACATTAGTTTTCACAAGATCCATCAAGAAACATAAGAGAAAATAATATACTAGCCTAATGCCCTAAGGGGCTAGCCTAATGTCTCAGGGGCTCATGATGGCCTTGCCTACATACACGTAGCGCAGAGACTTCATAATTTAGGACTTAAACTTGCAACTACAAAGTGGTTACATACTATATACAATAGAAGCTTTATAATCTCAAGAACTTATTCATCATAAAGTTTATAATATTCAATGTTGCATTCACATAACAAAATAAACTGATGCAAGAAGTTATACATCAACACAAGCAATAACAGTAAATATAGTAATACTTAAGAAGTTTCTCATTTATTCAACTCGTATCTTTGTTTTCAAACCATTATCACATTCCATTTTATTGTTAAGGACCTAATTCACTCAAAGATATTTCATCTTCCAAATGCAATGATATATTTTGGAACTATTCCAAATTTACATGATTGCCCATAAAGACACAAATCAATTAATGATTTATGTAAGGAACAAAAAGCTATAACATGATTAGACATCATCTTTTTTAGGTTTAGTCTCACAACTCTACTCCATACCATAAGGAAATAGAAACTATAATTTCACTTAGCATTCTAAATAGGCTCTCAAGCTTTGACATTCATTATTAAGCTTTTCCAAAAGATACAAGCCTATTGCCATGCTAGTACTATGACAATCTAACAAATGGAAAACTACCTATAAATTACAAAATTTCTCTAACCATTCCAATAATGGGTTTAACAAAAACCATATTTACTATCTTATACCAATCTTGCATAGGCAAAGGAAGTCATATAATCCATTATTGGTCCAAAATACTAGATTAAACCTAAACCTCTATTTGTTAACCATGAACAAAAATAGCAATAAAGGAAAATTCACCAATTCTTATCTGAGATCTTTATATAATATTGTTACCTAAATAAATCTCCTCCCAAGTCAACAGCTGGAGCTAGTGACCCTTATTGCTATTTCAAAATCAAAGATAAGTAAAAGGCCTAGTTATTATATTATTTTATTCCACAATACTATTAAATCAATCATATTCATTTAGTTGGATGTATGTTCATCTAATTACTTATGCATTCTATAATCCTCCTACTATGTTACACTTTCAAATTATGATTATATCATTTTGAAAATTCATTTCACTTATTATCACAATGCTTGTAATAGTTCTATCATTAAACATTAATCAACAATCCCCCGTATAATTGATAACCAACAATAAATTATTATAATAAGAGGAAAATATAATCTCTCCTCATCATTAATTATGATATTCAAGCAATGTTCCCTCCAAGATTAGAACCGGATGAATTAGGAAACAATAGAGATCTCCAACCACTTAAACAAGGAAGATAGCTAGAAACTTGGTGGCACTGGCTCCCCCTTACATGACACACACTTCTTAGGCATACCAAGTTTCATTCCCCCATAAGAGGAATTTCTACCTCTACGTGCATGACTAGTGAAAATGTTTGGTAGCTTCAGAGGTCTGACCTCCTGCATCAACAAGTAAAGGGATTTTGGCCTCTAAAATAAATGGTTCTTAGTAACTTTGAGGGACCAACGCCTTGCGAGCATGTGGCAAGCTACTAAAAGATTTAACCAATCCTACTAAGAGTTTCAAATACTTCACACAATGTAAAAATCATTTCCACAAAGTGTTAGTACACCTCTTTTCAATTTGGACCGTATGGCAAAGCTGACGCTAGTTAGGACTTGGCTTTTGCCTTATCCCATTAATATAGCAGATCAAAAGAAAGTTCTGCTTAAGGTCGTCCCTTTTGGATGAAGCACAATCCAAAAGCAGGCCTTTCTAAAGGATAAACAAGAAATGGTAGATGAGTCTAGCTTTTTGATCACCCAAGATGTTGCAAGGGGAGAGCATATACCTATCACCTTTTGCAAGCATGGAAAACACTTTTTTATTGACCACCTATATTAAGCTAAGTGTGACTAATCTAACAATACAAAATGCCATATTTGCATGATAGGAAAGATAGTCAAATTTAGCCTCTTAATTAAACTATGTGATGATTTGTATGCAAGATTGTGTGAAATTACTTCCCCCTATTTATGCTAAGTTTGGATTGTATGCAAGATTGTCCAATTAAACTCCTAATTTATACTATGTGATGGTTTGCATGCAAGATAGAGTTACTCCTCCTAAATTAGACTATGTGATGATTTGTATGCAAGATTGTATGCAAAATTTGTCCAATTAACCTCATAATTTAGACTATGTGATGATTTGTATGCAAGATAGAGTTACTCCTAAATTAGACTATGTTATGATTTGCATGCAAGATAGAGTTACTCCTAAATTAGACTATGTGATGGTTTGTATGCAAGTTTGTATGATTACTCCCCCTAATTATAAAACCAGGTGCCACTAGATTAACAATGTATGAATTAGTGCAACAATGATGTCTAAATTGAGCCTTAAACCTACAAAAACACTTTATCAGTAGTCTGAGTACACCCCTTTGACAATTGATGACAACTGCAACAAAAAGTCGGTATGAAGATTATAAAAAGACTTATACTAAAACTGACTAATTTCAAATGCGTAGAAATAGACAACAGATGCACAACAGAATGAGTTATATGTGTAGAAAGACAAATGCACATCACAAAGTGTCAGATGCACAACAGAATTTGTATGCACATGAAAAACTGTTAGACGTGCAACATAAATGATAAAATACACGTGTCTAGTTATTTTCTTCCTGTAGGCTTTGATTTCATCACAGTTGCATAGGTCTGAAACTCAAATGCATAGAAACGACCTGTTACAACTGTAAGTACACCAAAAACTCAAATTTCAAAGTTAAAAATGGGGCAAGGCCCCACGATGGGTGCCAAAATGTGATTGATAATTTGAAACAACTGTAAGAACCTAATAAGATACCACAAATACTCTAGAATTCCTACTCAAATTCAATTCATCAATGAAACTAAGAAAAATACAGAAAACATGAATTACACCTTGCAAACTAATTTATCCCATGCATTCCATTATCTCCTATCTTCTCAATGATCTTGTTGATGGTGTTATTGCTCTCCAAATTTTGCTTCTTTGCTTTTCAAGATGACAATGAGATGAATGGAATTGTGGATTCAAATATGTAATGTGAATGATTTCTACAATGCAAGACTATGCTAATGATAATGATATGAAGATAATGATAAAAGTCATTGATATTGATAATGATTGATATGAGGATATTGATATGCAACTAAATGATACTATAAAGCTAGATGATAATGCAACAATGGAGATTATGAAACTAATACAAATGGGGGGCCAAAGGCACGCTTGGATACTTGGTGGAATTTCTGTAGCATGTAAGTACTATAGCTCTTGTGATTGATAAAATGAAGGTGAGGAGCTTGCTTTTATAGGCCAAGGAGGGCTCAAATCCAACTGTCAAAAGATCCACGGTGGAGAATAAGTCTTGTCACATGTATGGTCAAGATCAAATTGGTTGGGATGAGGGAGATAAAGGTGGAAGATGTTCCTACTATGATGACAAGGAGGAGGAATACATTGAACTATAAGCCACATGTCATGATGCTCACAAGGACCAATGAGACAAAGGTGGAAGACCATGAGAAGAATGTATGGAGGAAGGAGTCTTTGGTTGTTGGAATGGGAGAGGGAATATAGGATTTAGAAGAAAAGTATCTTTGACCATGTTTCATGGTTGAGAAGAAATAGGGTACATGTTTGAGGGGACAAATACTTAATTAAATATTAAGAATGTTTAATTATTGGAGCAACATGGTGAGGTGTCCAGTGACATGGATGGTGACATGGAGGAGATGATGTGGATTTTAGGCATAGGACTTTGTCTTTAGAGGGAATAATTAAATACTGATGATTATTTAATTAGAGATGATATTAGAGGAATTTAGGATACTTAATTATTAGAAGAATATGATGAATGTGAACTAGATAACTAAATTAAGATATTTGTTTATTGATGGAGGAATAAGGATAAATAAATATCAAATATTTATTTAATTTGACTCGAGCAATTTTTATGTGTATACATGTAGTGGCCAGGGAGACAACTTAGTACTATAGGACCTTATACCATTCAACTGTCCCAAAGGATCAAAGGCAGCTGAGCTATAGTGCCCAAAGATGGTCAGGATCTAGTTGATCTTGGAGATCCTAGACTTATTTAGTGATCGAACTAGTCATGTCACCTCCTCATTTTATTCCTCCATAAGTATAGGTGCCAGTGATTCCACCACTGAGTACAGAGACTCAACCTCCAGAGATATAGGGTATAGGGGCACATGCCACAGGTGTTGGGCCCTCCTTTGTAGGTCTATAGGCACTAGCAGAGACTGGAGATAGTACCACTTAGTGGTATCTTATATGTTTTGTACCAGACATTTATGTAGTAATCCTTCAAACACATTTTGTATCATGATCTATTTTTGATATATATGACGAGCCTATTGTGAGTGACTTATGTTGTATGATTTTTATGGATATGCGATGCATTATGGTAAAAGCACAAACATGTGTCACACATTGGGCTAACAAAATAATTCTTAGTGAGTCATTTTCAGGTGAGTATGTTTCACCTGAAACTATGTCACATCTATTAGGTGTATACATGGGAAATTAGTTTCGGGTGAGTCTATTTCACCCAAAACTAAGCAATTAAAAATAAAAAATAGTAATTTTCTTGTATTATTTGTGACAGACATTTTTCATGGAAGGCAGGCAAGAAAGTGACAGGTTTTTTTCTCTTCAAACCTTGATTCTCCACCACCTTCAAGTAAGTGACCATTCCACTACCTTTTCAATTTAACAAAAAAATTCCAAGAAAGTTGTGAAATGCTTCCTCAAGATTGTTATCATAAAAATTAGGCTTTTATCTTTCAATTTCATTTACATATTTTTTGAATGAGGTTTTAATGTATGATCAAGGAGAGAATTGGAATAGTCTATAAGAGGAAGATTTTCATGCCCTAGGCACTGTCACCTCATTAATACACTTTGAGATGGATGAATTTAAGTAGAGATATTACCAAGGTAAGACCATTTAAACATCTAAGAGACAATCTTCAAAAGAAATTAAGTCCCCATTATACCATCTAAATGATAGTCTTCAAGTTATGTGATAGTCATGAGGGGAAGTAAGCATGTATTATATTGATGGATTTAAATTGTTTCATTGTCAGCTTCCTCTTAATAACCAATCATGGAAAAAATTAGATGTATCACTTTTGGTTAGTGACAAATTTCAAAAGCAACAAGTTTTTTGAAAGCAATCTTCAATAATGAAAATGTAGTCATTACCAAGAAGCTATTTATACACTCCCTATAGGTTGTTTCTAGAGAATGGTATATGTTTTTAATTGACTCATTATTTCTATGTGGGATGACTTTGAATCAAAATCATACAAAACTTTGGTATAAAATTCAGTCTTAATGTGTTAATAGATTCACTAGTATATATAGAAGTCAAAATAAGTTTGTTTGCACATTCTATTTAGTATTTTCTAAGGCCTTGAGAGATATACCAAGGCATTTTAGACCAAATGATTATGTGATTCTAGTCCTATACCTTGATGCTTTTGATTTCAATTTGGGTTTACAAGTATATATTCATGTGAATATTTTTATATGTAAATATGTTTGTGTGTGGAGCATGCATATTTTTGTATTCATATGCATATACACATAAATATACATATATATTTATATAGTTTGTAAATTACAACTTTGTGTATACTAACTTAAATGCAAGTTCAGTCAAGAACATTATAATTATAAATGGTCAATGTCTACAAGTCTGCTATTACATGGCCAATGTCTACAAGTTTGGTATTTCCCTTATAATGATCCTCAAGAATGATATTCAACCTTCTCATCAATTTTATGAGGTTGGTCAAATGGTTGATAAGGTAGGGTGTCATAAGAATGAAATAGAGGATTACCATATCACAACTAGACGACCTTGTCATACATGAAAGATAGGGCAGCTAGGAAGTAGTTGTGGCAGCTTAGGACTATTAGGATAAGCTATTAAAAGTGTTTACTAGTTACTCAAACCCTTCAAAACAATTTAACTCTAGTGACTACAAGAGTTGTAGTAAGCTTATTACAATGATCTTGAAATTAACATGGACAATGGAAGAAGTTTTTTTACTCAACAAGAACACACATCATTCATCTTATAAAATGACTATTATACAAAAGAGTCACCCAACCACCTTGTCACAATCATGGACATCAAATCATGAATCATTTAACCTTGAACTCAAATCATGTCTATGCTATGAGGCCACAAGGAATTTTATCATACCTAAGAAGCTGATATATAATCTAAAAGCAATCAGGAGTTAAAGGAGATGACTATTATTAGCAAAAGGACTGCCATTCATCATAAAACCACATCTTCATAAGGAACTTTGATGATTTATTTTAAGGGCTTATTCTTGTTACTAATTAGTTATAGAAATCATAGCATAGAAACTGGTCCAAGGCCCTATCATTGAGTTGAAGAAGCTATCCTTATGCAAACTTTAAATGTGCTTCTGTGAAAATTTTGTATAAGACTGTGATAGATTAGACTATCATAAAAATGGTTATACATTGCCTTGACCTCATGTTTTGCTAGATTGTTACCATTTATTTTTTGGGTATTGTTCATGCACCTAACTCATGGCCCTCTCATCACAAGAATAGTCTTGATAGGTGAATTAGCATACAAAATACCATGCAGACTACCCTAGAAGACTATCACAAACAAATCAACAATAGGACTGTCATATGTTTAGAGGCATCCATAGAATCATTTCCATCTTGAACCTTCATAAATTTTGTCCTAGATCCCACATTATGATGAATAAGTCCTTTGGTGATACATTCTTAGGATAATGATATGATCTTGTGCCAAAATTTCACCATGAAACAAGAGGATAGTCATGCTATCATACTTCTTAAGTACTCATAAAAAACTCCTAGAATAAATTCATTCTTATAAATAACTTCATCACAAGTCCTAGACCATATTTAAGTATATAAGGTTGAATACCATTCTTGAGTATCATTATAAGGTGGTCATGAGAAATTAGATGGTCGTCGAATACACAAGTTCTATCCTTGTATTAGATGGCCAATGTCTACATGTTTAGTGTTTCCCTTGTACTGAATTGTCAACTTGAAAAAGTTCTAGATTCTTTCCCAAAAATAAAAAGAATACCAAAAAAGAGTTCCCTTTTTTAGTTCCCAACTCTATGATATAGCAAAAAAATTAAAAAGGAAGTAATGGGGTTTCAGTTTTTCTATGTTTAATGAAATTGTAGCGAGAAAACATATTTTAGTTTTTTGTGCTAGAAAAAAAAGAGCAGATTATTAAATTATTGTTCTAATTATCATGTTGTAGATTTTTTTTCCACATGGATGATCACAGTTCTCATCAGTCTAATTAGCCTTCTCATCAGTCAAATTAGCATGGCACTCCTAATAGATCTAGTCTATATGTGGAGACAATTGAAAGGTTTGAAAATGCCTTGACACAACTAGACTGAACAATATATAGTACACCAAACCTAACAAATATAGACAAGTTGGTTACGATTCGAGATGAGATTACATGTATGATCGACATTGTTTGATCATACAACCCTTACAATGATATTAGCATTGACATTTTGTATGCTTCTCTTTCTCAATGTGTTTGTGAACATGAGAAATGGTCATCTGTTTCTAGGTGGGTTTCAGTAGACAATGTTCTCATCATGTTCCCATTTTATAGGGGATGAGATAGAGTTTGAGGATATTCCCCCACCAAGTTCCAGGATCTAGTTGTGGGTCCTTTTATTTATCCTAGATTTTTGGTAGAACATCACAAATGGCATAACAATGATGAGTTGTCATTGTATTTTTTAAACAATTATATGCAAAGTTTCATTTACATTTAGATGTTGATTATA
Organism: Cunninghamia lanceolata; assembly: GCA_027924645.1. Lineage (NCBI taxonomy): Eukaryota > Viridiplantae > Streptophyta > Pinopsida > Cupressales > Cupressaceae > Cunninghamia > Cunninghamia lanceolata. The sequence continues at coordinate 10,481,477 of BSBN01000602.1, forward strand.
CAAATTTCCCTACACATGTTGGATAGGGGAGAGGGAGGTTTGCAGACAAACTTGAGTACAGACAAGTAGATTTACCACCTCCTATGAACAACATGTCCTTAGTTAGTCCAAACCTTTTGGTTCTTCCAAAACATGCAGAACTACGAGAAGTTGCACAGTCAACATTAATCCCTTTGAGATGCAAGATTTTTGAGAGCATCTTGACTATTACTAGTGAGGTTGTTCAATTGTCATCTGATCGTTTTGGTAGATATTTATTACATCCATGGATTGACATTCCTCCCACTGAGGCCACATCAACCAACTATGATTATTAGATTCATGCTGATATATCATTGCCACATGATGTGGCACATATTAGTGGAGAGATTTCTTTACATAATATGACTAGATGTCTTGCTTGTGATTTATTGGATGCATACTAGTTCATCAATGATGAGCATGGGATCCCACTTGATTCTATATCCACACATGTTAGGAAATATGTTGGTAGATAGAGGAGTGATCACAAGGCAAATTCACAGGGTTTGGGGGGACATCAGGATGTTCCAATAGGTTGTACATGCTCCACCCCTCAATATGTTCTGAATCATCCTATAGGCTCCATCTCTCATCATGTTCTAGATCAGGTTGAGGTTACTGCACTTGATATTATAGGAGGTGAGTATAGCAAGCTTTATTTTGGCACTAAGACTGCACCACCTACACGTCTCTTGTTCTGACTCAATTATTTTGACCTCAGTGGGATTGGGAGGGTCCTCAATGGTGTAGTTGAGGTAATTTATTTAAATTACAATATAAATTTATATATATTATTTATTTAATTTTAAAAATTAAATCGCATGTTCATGCTCTAACTCTTGATTGAAATCATGTGTATTAGACACATGTTCATGTTTTCCCACTTGGATATGGAGATTTGCAGTATGTTGGTGATCATAGACATCATCAAGAGGTATTTAAAAACCACCTATCACATACATACAATTTAAGTACACATATATCTAACTTTGTACATACACACATCAAGTACAAGTTTTCTAACTTTACACATGCATATAAACATGTACATATCATATATAGGTTCTAGGATCAAGTCATGCTTCTATTCAGACTACTATACATGATCATCCTCTACATGATCCAGACTGTGGATGTCAAGTAATTTAACTGTCAAGTATTAATTTATTTAATATTAAACAATATATATGTACATACATATATAGACATGTACTTTCATGTGTATGGCTCGATGCACAACTTAGAACAGGGATCGGGTTAGGGACTAGGATGGGATCGAGTTAAGGACTAGGACAAGGCTCGTGTCAAGGATAAGGACAAGGCTCAAGATAGAGTGAGACTCAATCCATTCATAGACATGTGTATACATTTAAATGAGCTGTAGATTATGAGTCAGGTTTTATATATACATTTCCAAACATACACTTATGTTTTAAATATTTCATGTTTTATGTATACATACACTTATTTTTATTTCTAGACATAATATTGATATTCGAAATGCAACAATTACATTGTTAAATGCAATGAGTTTAGTATTTCAATGTGTTTAGGAACACTAGGGTTTGTAAACAAGTGATATCTGTTGGAGGTGATTAAAGAAAAAATTCATTCCATTTTTTGTTGATAAAACTTTAGTTCAGGTCATGCAGGTATAGCAAGGCATGGGAATGTCAAGTATCAGTTGCTACCTAAAACTAAAGTTTTAGGAACCATACCCTCTAGTCGTAGTGCCTGTAGGAAAAGGTTTCATTGAATTAGGGGATGTTCCAAGGTTGTTTGAGGGGTTATAAAGAAGAATTACATCTTTAACATCAGGGTTACTACTCAAAAATATTTAGAATGATATACTGTAGTAGTTTAGAAAACTCATCATCCAAACTTTCTAGTTGTAGAGATATATATAAGGAAAGTCCCATATATTAGAACTCAATCTAGTCAGATCAAACACATTCTATTTTGATAATTTGTCCCACCTTGGCCGCCTTTAGGGTATTTGTTGGTTACATTATTTTGAGACATATTTCATGGTTCCATCAACACTTGGAAAAAATTTCACTTTAGCCACTAGGCATTGTTGGAAGGTCACACTGTCAATTGTAGGTTATAAAACTAATTCTTAGTTTCCTTTGTGAGAACTTTATTTCACTCAACAAGGAGCATTGGGATGGGGTGTATTCTAACACTAGATTTTTATTTCATTCAATAGTTAAGACCTTCTCCTCCTCTTATCTATAGTTTTCAATTCCTTTATAGGTTCTTAATAGGTCTATTTATGATCTGCAAACCCTTCATGAGTAGTATAAAACCTATGTACCTAACCAAGCCTACACAAGGCTTATAGAATTTCTTCCTAGATTCTTTGACCTGTGAGGGCTTGAAAACTTGTACCTACTATTATAGAATCCTCACAACATTCTACAACCTCCAAATAGTCATGCACACTAGTGATATAGTGTCCTGATGATCTAACGTAGATTTGGAATTAGGATAAAATGGTATTAAGGAGATCTGCAATATGCATGTATAAGACTTGATAGACTTTCCAAAAGATTTTGCATGGTTTACCTACTTTAACATCCTTCTACTTACTCTTCTCATCCTTTAATATGCCTTGACAACTCTAAAAAATGCCTTCAAACACTTGATATATTTTCTTACATTCATATAAGTCCTAAATGTTGATGTATACCTATAGATTCTTAGATAGAGTCAAGACAAACTTGTGCATCCTCTTTAGACTATTTTTGTATCTCCTTAAATTATTTTCTAAAAACCCATTAGTACTCTTCTCTGAACTAGCAATCTCCATAGATTGAAGTCTTCCTCTAGTCACTCTGCAAAACTGTAAATGTTTTTTTAAAACTTCTAAGACCAAACAAAAACAACAAATATCAATGATGTCTCTGGCTTGACATGTATTTTTAGCATAGAATCAACTAATATACCCATGACTTTATAGTTAGGAACTTTTTATTTGCTAATAAATGAGTGTAGTGCTTTTGTAAGACCTTCAAGGCATAGTAGATCATAGACGATTATGAAGAATACAATATATTGAAAACATTGTCACCATTGTATTCAAAACAATTTTTTCTTTTGTTAGGTTAGTTGATGTGCATTTAATAAATGCATTCTTCACTTTCAAAGAAATAGAAGAATGAGCACCATTAGTTATAGGAAGAAAGATAATAATGTCATCTTTCTATCATAAATCACTAGAAATATGAAGAGCTCTCAATGATATGTAGAAACTTCTTTAATTTCATGTTTGACTTATGTTGGAATTAAGGTGCCTCAACCTTTGCAAGTTCTTAATGTTGTATAAATATTTATTCAACACTATGTTATAGGACCCCATGTTGACTTTGTATAATTTTGAGATGTGTTGGCACCTTGTGTACATGTAGCAAGATAAATTTTGGTGACTTTCTCAATCGTAGATTCCCCCCAAAATAAAGGCATCAGTAGTTATTTTGTTATTAGATGACATGGATAAACCAACATTGAATAACCTCCAAAGATACTTGATAAATAAGCGGTTGGAGAATGTGAAAGGTCATTGGATACGAATGAGAATTGACATTATGTACTCTTGAAAGATCTTGCATTCCACGTATGTTGTAACCATATTTTGATTTGATAGTACATTGTGCAGGTTGGGCACACTAGAAGCTTCTCAAAAAGTCTATGGATCAGAAGCTGAAGTAATGAAGAGATGTGGAGTCTACTGAAATTGTAACTTTATTCTTCATATATCTGAAGGATCACCAACCCAATCCCCTATTGACTGCAAAGTCTGATGAGCCCAAAGAGGCCCTATGGCAGTTGAATCTAGAAGAGAATCATCAATCTCTAAATAATGACTAGGAGAAGAGGGTAGATTCTCATCATCACTATCGCCATATGAAGTACATGAAGTGTTGTTATATGGAGCCTAATCAAACTCAGAAGTTAAATTTACCCCACTTTTATCGACGTAGTTTCCACCCAAATTATTTAACGGGGTCAAGGCGCAGTGCCCCAAGATGGGGTCAAGGGGCAGTGACCCTTGCGGGGTCCAGCTGATGTAATTTGACCATTGTGTTTATTTTTAGAGGTTGGATAATGATAGCTACATTATTTTATGTTTATATGTTGATGACATGCTTGTAGCAGGGTCTAACATGGATCACATAAGAGAGTTAAAACAACAGAACTAGCACAATCATTTGCTATGAAGGATTCGGGGGCAGCAAAACAAATCCTTGGTATGAAAATTTGCAGAGATAGGAAGAATAGAAAATTGACTCTATCTCAGGCTAATTATGTTGAAAAGGTGTTGCAGAGATTCCATATGGAGAATGAAAAAGTTGTCAGCACACCTTTGCCTAGTAATTTGAAATTGACTAAGGAGATGTGTCCTAAGGTACCATATGTTTCAGCTATAGGAAGTTTAATGTACGCCATGGTATGCATGAGACCGGATATTGCACATGTTGTAGGAGTCGTAAGTAGGTATATGAGTCATCTCGGATTGGAGCATTGGAATGTGGTAAAATGGACTCTCAGATATTTGAGAGGTACATCCAATAAACACTTATGTTTTGGGGGCTCTAATACTGATTTAGTAGGCTATGTGGACTCAGATTTGGCAGGGGATATTGATACCAGGCGGAGTACTATAGGTTATGTCTTTACTATAGGTGGTTGCTTTATCCACCACGGATGTAGAGTATGTAGCTGTAACAAAGGCAAGAAAGGAGATGATATGGTTGCAATCTTTCATGGAAAAATTAGGGAAACAACATGCTAACAATTATTTGTTTACGGACAACCAGAGTGCCATACATCTTTCAAAGAATTCTACCTTGCATTCAAAGACCAAACACATACAGTTGAGGTATCACTTCATTCGATCAGTGTCAGATGATGGATAGTTAAGGCTAGAAAAGATACATATAGATGAAAATCTAATAGATATGTTTACAAAGATAGTAAGAAGGGAGAAGTTGAGCTCCTCTTCAACTTCGGTTGGTCTTCAAGACTGAAAACAAAAAATCAGAACAATAGAGTCTAGGGTGCTTATTTCCAATGGGAGCTACAGGGCTAGCGGTGTTATGATCATTCTCAAAGTGGGAGATGATATGGTGTGGGGTCTGATCAGTCTCCAAGTGGGAGATTGTTGTTATATGGAGCCTAATTAGACTCAGAGGTTAAATTTACCCCACTTTTATCAGTGTAGTTTCCCCCCAAATTATTTAACGGGGTCAAGGGACAACACCCCTTATGGGGGTTTGTCGGCAGTGGCCCCAAGATGGGGTCAAGGGGCATTGGGAGTTATTTTTCTATTGGCCGACATAAAAAACCTATTTTATAACTGACATATGCCTCGATAAAAATGGCTAAGGGTTAGGGGTTTCGTTGATATTGTATTATAGCATTTGCAATGGTATTGAGTTGCAAGGATTGTTGGTTGTAATCAGTTTGATTTACTGGATAATAATATTGGACTCTCTATTGGTGGATGTAGCCCAAATTTAGGTGAACCACATTAAAACTTGTCTCTCTCTGTTATTATTTCTATGTATTTTCATTCCTCTATTTAATTTTATTTGCATTTAATTGATATCTTCTACCGGCTAACTCAAACAAGTGGTATCAGAGTGGGTTGTGTTCAATTATCATCTGTAGAAAGGTCTCACGGTTGAGTGGGAGTATCACAATTAAGTGGGAGCAATGGCAGATGAGGGTAAATTGAAGGTAGATAAATTCAATAGGCAGAACTATCAGTTATGGAAGATATAGATGGAGGATTATCTCTATTAAAAGGATTTCTTCTAGAAAGGAAGGCACAGGGAACCATTCAGTTGTGCCTGGCACCATTGGTGGCACTTAATATAACGGAAGCGAAGATAACAGATGGTTTGATGAAAGTTTTGTCTAAATTGTATGAAAAACCCTCAGCCTCAAATAAGGTATTTCTCATGAAGCGTTTGTTTAATATGAAAATGATTGAAGGTGGATCTATGACAGATCATTTAAATGAGTTTAATACGATTATTAGTTAGTTAACTTTTGTAAAATTAAGTTTTGATGAAGAGGTGAGGGCTCTCTTGATATTATGTTCTTTGCTAGAAAGCTAGAATAACTTGGTAATGATTGTAAGTAACTCTGTCTCTAGTTCAAATACTTTGAAATTTGATGATGTTGTTGGTGTTATCCTTAGCGAGGAAATGCGATGGAAAAGCTTAGGAGGGTCCACATTAGGTAGTGTTTTGAACGCAGAAAGTAGGGGCAGATCAAAGGAGAGAGGAAAAGGTTCCAGAGGTCATGGGAAGTCACGAGGAAAATCAAAGGACAAGAGGTCCCAATCCAGAGGATAGAAGGATTGCTGGTATTATGAGAAACCAAGTCATCTAAAGAAAGATTGCTGGTTTTGGAAGAATAAAGAAGGAGACAAACAAGAAGGCAATAAGGAGGCAAATGTGGTAAGTAATAAATATGAAGATGATGCTTTGATTCTTTCCCTAGAAAATATTGATGATTCATGGGTTTTAGATTTAGGGGCCTCATTGCATGCTATGCCCCATAGAAGTTATTTTCTTGATTATGTCCAAGGGGATTTTGGGCTGGTTTATTTGGGAGATAACGAACCCTGTCAGATTGTTGGAAAGAGAAGAATCAAGATTAAGTTATAGAATGGGAATCATTGGCTACTACAAGAGGTAAGGCATGTTCCAAGACTAAGTAGAAATTTAATTTTAGTAGGGTGGCTAGATGATGAAGGGTGCATTGTTACATTTACTGATAAAAATTAGAAGATTTCAAGAGGTACCTTAATAGTAGCAAAAGGTGTGAAAGTAGGTACCTTATATCTTTGTATAGGTCATAATATTCCTTCTACTTTAGTTGTTGTAGAGAAAAATCAAATAGTTTTAGAAACAGTTGCTATGAGTTCGCAAGAAGAGACTGAAATAGTTGTTGCAGGTTTTGAGACAACACTGTGGCATAATAGACTTAGGTAGATGAGTGAAAAAGGTATGAAGATAGTTCATTCTAAAAAAATTTACCAGGTCTGAAATGAATTAATATGGATTTCTATGAAAGTTGTGTGTATGGAAAATAAAAGAGAGTCATTTTTCTAAAGGATGGGAAGCAAAAGAAAGATGAAAAGTTGGAGCTTGTGCATATAGATGTATGGGGACCAGCTCAGGTATCTTCTTTTGGTGGATCTCGATATTATGTTACATTCATAGATGATGCAACTAGGAAGGTTTAGATTTATTTTCTTAGGCAAAAATCAGATGTATTTGAAACATTTAAGAAGTGGAGAAGCTTGGTTGAGAATGAGATAGGTAAAAGAATAAAATGTCTCAGATCTGATAATGGTGGTGAGTATTGCAGCAAAGAATTTGAAGATTATTGTTCCTTTAATGGAATTCGTAGATAGAAAATGGTTTTAGGGACTCCACAAGAAAATGGAGTAGCTGAATGCATGAATAGGATAATAATGGAGCATGCAAGGACCATGAGATTGCTTGTTGGTCTGCCTTTAAACATGTGGGCATAGGCTGTCAACACCACTGTATATTTAATTAATAGAGGTCCTTCAGTTCCTTTGGACTGTGGTATTCCAGAGGAAGCATGGATAGGTAAGAAGGTGAGTTATTCTTTTCTCAAAACCTTCAGATGTGAAGCGTTTGCATATGTAGATTCTGAAAATAGAACCAAGCTAGATGCAAAATCAAAAAGTGTACCTTTGTTGGATATGGCATTGATGAATTTGGTTATAGGCTTTGGGATTTTGAAAATCAGAAAATTGTGAGTAGGGATGTTGTATGAATAATGAGAAGGTGTTGTACAAAGATTAGTTGTAGTAGCATGAGAAGAAAGAAAAGAATTATGTGGTGCTAGATGATACTCCAGATAATGATGTTCCAGTGGTTCCTCATGCTCTGCAACAACAACAAGAAATACCACAAACTCCAGTGAATGTCTAAAAGGTTTTCTCCCTCTTTGTATTCTATTTTGTTATCCGATGCTAGTGAACTGGAAGGGTAGGATGAATCTATGCAGGTGGATACAAAGGTTCAGTGGGAGCTTGCAATGAAAGAAGAAATGGACTCCTTGCTGAAAAATCAAACTTGGGAATTATGTAAGTTGCCTATAGGTAAAACGCTTTACCAAACAAATGGGTTTATAGGCAAAAAGAGGAAGATGGAGGTAAGAAAAGATTTAAAGCTAGGTTAGTTGTAAAAAGATTTGCATAGAAAAAGGACATTAATTTTGATGAGATTTTTTCTCTGGTTGTTAAGATGACTTCTATTTGTACTATTTTAAGTATTGTGGCTACTGAAGATTTGCATTTGGAATAGCTAGAAGTGAAAACTGCCTTTCTCCATGGTGATTTGGAGGAGGAGATATATATGGAACATCTCCAAGGATTTGAGGTCAAATGTAAGTAGAAACTAGTGTGTAGATTGAAGAAGAATTTGTATGGCTTGAAACAAGCACCTCAACAATGGTGTTTGAAATTTGATAGTTTTACGGATGAGCAAGGCTACAACCGATGTAATTCTAACCATTGTGTTTATTTTAAGAGGTTGGATAATGACAATTACATTATTTTATGTTTATATGTTGATGACATGCTTGTAGCAGGGTCTAACATGGATCACATAAGAGAGTTAAAATAGTAGTTAGCATAATCATTTGCTATGAAGGATTTGGGAACAGCAAAATAAATCCTTGGTATGAAATTTTGTAGAGATAGGAAGAACAAAAAATTGACTCTATGTTAGGCTAATTATGTTGAAAAGGTGTTGCAGAGATTCCATATGGAGAATGAAAAAATTGTTAGCACACCTTTGCCTGGTCATTTAAAATTGACTAAGGAGATGTGTCCTAAGAAAGAAGAGGAGGAAAAAAAATGTCCAAGGTACCATATGCTTCAGCTATAGGAAGTTTAATGTACACCATGGTATGCATGGGATCAAATATTGCACATGTTGTAAGAGTCATAAGCAGATATATGTGTCATCCTGAATTGGAGCATTGGAATGCGGTAAAATAGATTCTCAGATATTTGAGAGGTACATCCAATAACCACTTATGTTTTCGGGGCTCTAATATTGATTTAGCAGGCTATGTGGACTCAGATTTGGTAGGGGATATTGATACCAGGTGGAGTACTACAAGTTATGTCTTTACTATAGGTGGGACAACGGTGAGTTGGATCTCCAGGTTGCAAAAGGTGGTTGCTTTATCTACCATAGAGGCAGAGTAGGTAGCTGCACCAGAGGCAAGCAAGGAGATAATATGGCTGCAATCTTTCATGGAAGAATTGGGCAAACAACAAGATAACAGTTATTTGTTTACGGATAGCCAAAGTGCCATACATCTTTTAAAGAATTCTGCCTTGCATTCAAAGACCAAACTCATACAGTTGAGGCATCACTTCATTTGATCGGTGTTAGATGATGGACAGTTAAGGTTGGAAAATATACATATAGATGAAAATCTAGCAGATATGTTTACAAAGACAGTAAAAGTTGAGAAGTTGAGCTTGTATTCAGCTTTGGTTGGTCTTCAAGATTGAAAACAAAAAATTAGAACAGCAGAGTCCAGGGTTCTTATTTCCAGTGGGAGCTACAGGGTCAGTGGTGTTATGATCAGTCTCCAAGTGGGAGATGATATGGTGTGCAGTCTGATCAGTCTCCAAGTGGGAGATTGTTGTTATATGGAGCCTAATCAGACTTGGAGGTTAAATTTACCCCACTTTTATATTGTAGCATTTGCAGCGGTATTGAGTTGCAGGGATTGTTGGTTGTAATCAGTTTGATTTACTAGATAATAATATTGGACTCTTTGTTGGTGGATGTAGCCTAGGTTTGGGTGAACCACATTAAAACTTGTCTCTCACTATTATTATTTCTATGTATTTTTATTCCTCTATTTAATTTTTATTTGCATTTAATTGATATCTTCTACTGGCTAACCCTAATAGGAAGAAGACTCCTCATCATGTGCATCAGGAGGATTAAGATCCTCTGAAGAGCTATTATCATGCCACACTCCAATGTGATTGGTGATGGAGAAGTGGTAGGAGAAGAACTGGAAGATTCCTTATCAAAATAAACACTCCTCTCAATAAATAACTCATGCGTGGTGGGATGGAGAAGCCTGTAGCCCTTGACACTGTCTAGGTAATAAAAATATGCAAGGCTTTCTCTGTGGATATATAGGCTTGTGTTTCTCTACTGGGATGTGGGCCAATATAGGAGAACCAAACACTTGAAAGTGCTTAATTGTTTGTTTCTAACCAGTCCAAGCTTTGAAAGGAGTTACCTCCTTCATAGCTTTGTGAGGAACGTGGTTTTGGATGTAAGATGTGCAGTTGATGGCCTCTACCCAGTACTAAGGTGCCATAGACCTTGAGTGAATCATATAATTGGCCATCTCTTTCAAAGACCTGTTCTTGCATTCTGTGACACCATTCTGTTGTGGACTTTAGGGAATTGTGTGCTGAAGATCAATGCCCTTAGAGGCACAAAACTGCTCAAACCTATGGTTGACATATTCCCCCCATTATCTGTACGTAGAATCATGATAGACTTTCTTGATTGTTTCTCTACAAAATCTTTGTAATCACGAAAAGACTCAAATACCTCATACTTCTGCTTGAGAAAATATACCCAAGTATATCTAGAAATATCATCAATGAATGTTAGAACATATTGAGCCCTACTGAAAGATGGATGTGGAAATGGTCCTGCCAAGTCATTGTGTACCAACTCCAAAGGCTATGTGGCCCTTTGAGCTTTTCCTTCGCCATATTTCTACGAAGAGTGCATCCCTAGAAAATTCCATCAGAAAATTGAATTGTAGGAAACCATGAAACCATGTATTGTTGACATAGCTGCTACAAGTAGCTATAGTGGTCGAACCCCTGATGCCACAAATGACTCACCTCATCTAAGTGAGTGAGTAGAACTTTTGAAGGAGAGTTGGGAACAAAGTGAGAAAATTGATACAGTCTAGAATGGAGATCTGCTTTTCCCATAGCAACTATAGACCCATCATGCAACTCATTGATTACCACTTTATCCAGTGTGAACTCAACCCGCTTGCTAGAGCTAGTGTGAGTGATTTTATAGACAGATAAGAGACTAGTTGACAAAGATGGAATGCAGAGAACATCTTGAAATGTTCCTTTAACCATGTCAATACACCCTCTCACATGCATTTCAATAGGAGTGTCATCACCCATAAGTATGGTAGGCATAGTACATGGTTCTAAGGAGGCAAAACCATCCTGAGAAGAAGCCATGTGGCGCAAATCACCTGATTCAATGATCTAGGTATTAGTTTGTGAAGTAAATGCAAGTAGGGCCTTGCCCTTTCCTTTCCCCTTACTCTTTTCTTTGTCCTTTGAAGATTGTTTTGATGAACTCTGCTTGATAGAATCAGGCACCTTGATGTTGTTCTTCTCAAGAAGACGGGACAAGTGATCAATCTGCTTCTTTAAACACTTGTGCTCATCATATCTAGGCCTCTTACAATAAGAACACTTGACCTTCTCCTTCTTAGGTTGATCACCTTTTGATGAAGAGGTCTGATTAGCTACTTTTGAAGCAACGGTTTTCTGATCTTTCTTCTTCTCTCCTTGGTTCTTTTATACCTTTTCTTGTTTGCCATACCCCTTCTATTCTTTTGTTCCTTGATTTGTAACCAAGGCATGTGACTTTGAGGGTTTAATTTACCCATTTGAACCAGTTTATCTTGCTCCTTAGTGAATTTTGCAGCAAACTCATGTAGACAATGCATTTTATAGTTCGTACCTAGGGCACTTTTTGTGGCATAAAAGGTAGAAACAAACATAAAATAGTTCAGAAACAAGCTTAGAAAGAATGCTTAAGATTAGTTGTTTGTCTTCTTTTTCTATTCTGGCACTATTTCTAATCCAATTTGATGGCTTTGAACTTTGTGAATAAGTCTTGTATGGTATCAAAATTGCTAGGACTCAATCCTATGAGTTCGTTCTCTAATTGATGACCCCTTAAATAATCCTTCTTACAATAGAGGTTTTCCAATGTAGTCCACACATCATTGGGTGTTTTAGTAGATTCAATATGAAAAAGTAAGGAGAAACTGACATACACAGAGTACCAAAAGCTTAATCACATTTGTTAAACCATTTTATCTTTTCTGCATCTTGTGCAGGTTTTGTTTCAAGTCCCATTATAAGCCTGTGATAGCCATACCTTTTGAGATAGATTATCATCTTTTATTTCCATTCAAAATAGTTATATGGTGTTAAAATAGGCACTATTGAAGCATCCATTTGTGTAGAAAAGTAAACAAAAATGTAGAAAGATAAGTGTGAAAACAAGACACACCAGTCACCCCCACTTTCACTAGTTTCTGAAATGACCCCTCAGAAATTACAATGTTGGCACTTTATAATTAGTGTGATTTAAAAGGCAAATATCAAATATTTAGACTCTTACAAGCCCAAAATGGCCAAAAAAAAAACATTATCTAGCTCAAGTATGATATGAGATCAAATTGGGAGCACTAATGTAGAGTAGACACAAAAATATGAATTCCAAAAAAAAATCGCACCAAAAATGGTGTCCATTTGCACAAGTTATGAATCCTGGAAGGTCTCAAAATGAGAACTATGCAATAACTTTTGGAAGAATCTTCACTTTCTAGGAATTTTGAGCATCAAATTAGAAAACCAACTTCACCACAGCATAGAGCATGGAATTCTACCCCAAATCAAAAAACTTTCACTGGAAAAGGAGTCAGAACGCTCAAGTTATAGCTCTTCAAAGTTTGAATTCAAAAGTCAAAACTCCAATGATGGAGGGGGAGAAAAAATCAAAATCACCCTGCCTGTGTCATGTTGTGTCACCTCCAATTTTGGTAGAAAATGCCCATTTTAATGAAACTCCCAAATGTGTTTGCAACTAAATAGTTTTAACTATGACCAATTTTGGTGAAGCTCCTTATAAATTTGGTTGAGGTTTATCTTTGGTAAAACTACCAAGACAACCACTAGATGTGGTGGTGGTAGGTTGTAGGTGGTGGCTAGGCCGTAGAGGGGTACAAGTTCCTACAGAGGGTGGTGCCCTCTATGTGAGCATATCCCGTTGTGTGAGTGGATCTCACAGGGGCCACTTTGGCAGCGGGGCAGAGCCCTTTTGTAACGGCTGAGCCATGATTAAAAAAGTAGGTTGAAGCCCTTTCAATAAAGTGCTTTAAGTGGTTAATAAAATGTGATGTGAAGCACTTTTAGCAGTGAGTACTAAAATTTATATATATATTTTTTATTTTAAAAAAAAAATGAACAATCAGGTTAAATTGGGGTCATACGGCTCAAAATGTAAACATTGTTTTCCTTAGAGGTCAATTTTACTGAATTCAACTTTTGAATAGTTGACCTAAAGGTTTCTGGACCTTCTAAACATGGTGGCAAAGTCCGTTTGGGCTGAAAATGTACAAATTTATCAACTACCTCTAGAAACTCCTTTGAAAAGCTTTGTAGCAATTGAGTCCTTTGATCTTTGATTTTGATGAAACAAAAGTCAATCTTGACTTTTACGAGCCTTGTGGATACTATGTCATGGTAAACAATACCTCCAGTATTACCAAGAAGATGTAATCACCCAGATCTCACAAGAACACAGATATGCATGCCAGAGTAAACAGATGCTTATTTTCCTTCAAACTGTTCTGACTCTCCAAATCATCTGAGGATGCAAGAGAAGAGCATACTAGTTTTTTGGGAAAAATATTAGAAATACAATAGTCTCAAATCTCTCAAATATCAAGATCACAAAAATAAACTAAACCAAACAAACAGGTCTGATACCATGTTAGATTCTTCGAGAAGCCAAAATCTTAAGGAAAAAGGCCAAAAACAAAAATCCAAAGAAAAGATAAGGACTCAAAAATAGACCAAAGATGTAAAGAAAACAAGAAAGACCAAAAAAAAAGAATAAGTGACAAAATCAAAGAAAGGGGGTCCCCAAGTCATTCAAGGAAAAGATGGGGTATGTAAGTAGGGCATAGCATGTTCCTTAGTGATTTTTGTACTGATAGGCTCACATTCCTTCCCATGTCCAAGGGAGCTTTACCACTTCATCTATACATGGTTGGAATCCTTTTACCTTCATCCACTTGGTTAGATCCCTTTATAATTGAGCTATCTACAACGTTAGATCATTGTCCACATGTTAAGGGGTTTGCATCACATTTTTCTAATAAGAATAATTTCTTATTGTTTTGTCTTCTTTGACTATGTTTTAGGATAATTACTTTTTTGAAAGAAGGTTGAAATTAGTGTTGATTTTAAAATGTGTGATAGATGGTACTTGTTTTATGCCTTGTATTTATTTTTATAGGTTCCAATGGAGAACTCAAAACAAGATGAATTTTAGAATGATTTACTAATTTATATAGATTCATATCATTTTGACTATTTGAAAAATATAATTTAATTTACGTGCTAAAATTTCACATGCATATGCCTAGTAGTTAACATATCTATTATTTCCTCAGCTATATTTTATGTCTAGAGAAGAATATAGCCATTCATATCTACATCAAAACATCAAAGAAAAAATTATTAAAAGGAACATTCAAAGTATGGCTTTGTGGGTATTCTGAGCAGATCTTCGCCAATATTTAGCAAAGACAGTAATCTAAAAGGAAGGATAGAATCTGCAATGAAGAAAATTCATTTTCACATCCATCATAATAATAATTCACAAAACATATGGAGATATCTGTGTTGTAAAGAACTTTTTGATCTAAAAATAAAAGTGAACAAATAGTACCAATAACAAGAAAGAATTGAACAAACAAACAGAGGGGGAAAAGCAAAGGAAAGAAACTTGGAATGGAAACCATGAAAGGACAGAGAAGAAATCATGACAATCAAAACCCCTACTCACTAAATTTTACTCCAATTCATCAAATTGACTTGCAAATCCAATAAAATTGAATGTAAGGGTTTTCTAGATCTAAAATGCTTATCAAAATTCAATCTTGAGGATCTACAAAGTACAGAAAGATGAGCAAAAAATTATTAAATAGGAAGGCATAATTTGAATCATACACGGTAAATGTGGTAGGTGGTAGGAGCTAGATTTTGAGTGAAACTCAGACTTCTGAACTTGGTTTTGGGGTTCTAAAGTTCCCCACAATCCTAAAAGTCTGAAACAAACAAATCACAACACGACGGGACTGAGAGTTTGGGAGGAACCAAAATTTTGGCATTGAAAAGAAAAGGGGGTCAGGTCAGGAACAAATCCTAGACCTAGGATCTCGGGTTTCAAAAAACCATGTCCCCTTTAGAAAAGGGCCAAAAATCAAGGCTGGTGGTGGGTTAAAATTTTGGGTTGGTCTAATTTATTCTAACAACTAAGGCACAACTAAATTTGTCCTAAGGAAACATTGAAAATTAATTCTTAACTAACCCTAACAAGAAACAATAAAATAGAAACATAAAAGGGAAATGAAAATGAACACAAACCCCATGAGCTGAGGAAAGATTAAAACCCCACCTTGAACAAAGAAAAACTCACAAACCAAACAAACAGTACAAATAGTAGGAAAGAAATGAACAAACAAACAGATGGGGAAAAACAAAGGAAATCAACATGGAATGGAAACCATGAAAGGAAAGAGAAGAACCCATGACAATCAAAACTCCCACTCACTAAATCTTACTCCAAGTCATCAAATTTGCTTGCAAATCTAATAAAATTGAATGTAGGGGTATGCTAGATCTTGAATGCTTCACAAAATTCAATCTTTAGGAGACAAAGCGTAGAGAGATGAGAAAAAATATTAAATAGGAAGGCATTAATTTGAATCATGTGCGATAAATGTGGTAGGTGGTAGGAGCTAGATTTTGGGTGAAACTTAGACTTCTGAACTAGGTTTCGGGGTTCTAAAGTTCCCCACTATCTCGAAAGTCTAAAACAAACAAATCACAACATGACGGGGCTGAGAGTTTGGGAGGAACCAAAACTTTGGCATCGAAAAGAAAAGGGGTCAGGTCAGGAACAAATCCTAGACCTAGGATCCCGGGGTTTGAAAAACCCTGGCACCTTCAAAAAAGGGCCATTGAAATCTTAAGGAAAAAGGCCAAAAACAAAAATTCAAAGAAAAGATAAGGACTTGAAAAATGGACCAAAGACATAAAAAAACAAGAAAGACCAAAAAGGAAGAAGAAAAGACAAAATCAAAGAAAGGGGTTCCATAAGTTATTCAAGAAAAAGATGGGGTATGTAAGCAGGGCATAGCATGTTCCTTAGTGATTTTTGTACCAATAGGCTCACATTCCTTCCCATGTCCAAGGGAGCTTTACCACTTCATCCATGCATGGTTGGAATCCTTTTACCTTAATCCACTTGGTTAGATCCCTTTATAATTGACCTATCTACAATGTTAGATCATTGTCCACATGTTAGGGGGTTTGCATCACATTTCTCTAATAAGAATAATTTCTTATTGTTCTCTCTTTTTTGACTATTTTTTAGGATAATTATATTTTAGAAAGAAGGTTGAAATTAGTGTTGATTTAAAATGTGTGATAGATGGTCCTTGTTGCAAGCCTTGTATTTATTTTTATAGAGGTTCCAATGGAGAACTCAAAACAAAAGGAATTTTAGAATGATTCGCTAATTTATATAGATCCATATCATTTTGACTATTTGAAAAATATAGTTTAATTTACATATATTAAAATTTCACATGCATATGCCTAGTAGTTAACATTTATATTAAAGTGAGGGGGAAATTTAATGGTGAAAATTGCATATCATGCCCTTTTCCCTTTTGTTTTGGGTTTACTTTGCTTAGTTTGTTGTAATTGAATAATTAGCCAATGAGTAGCATAATCTTGCATGGGATTGGCTCATGGCATTCCATATCTAGATCCCATCATAGCCGATCTCTAGAATTTTCATTTTTGATGCCTAGACCTGTTATTCATCACCTTCGATCATATTTGTGGGTGTCAACTTGACCTAGGACACTTCCATGATTGTAATTTGAACCCCAAAGTTTTAAAATTTAGAATTCAAATTAAAACCTCACCAGCGTTTTCACTAGCCTTTATGAGCTAATTTGGTGTGAATTTGTTGACTTGTGTGGTTGTTGTCACATCGAAAGACTTTCATTCATTTGAAGGCAAATGTGGGAGATCACCTAAGGCTTAAGGCTTATGAAACAACTTGCAATAGCACATTCATGTGAGCAACATAGCATTAAATTAGAGCACATAATACTAGATCCATTACATGCTTGCTGGTGCATTAAGTGTCTGATCATGAGAACTTAACACTTAAATTCAACAAATTCTACAACTATATTTATGTAATACAGTTCATGTAACTATTTTAGGATTAATTCAAATCTCAATTTTTGTTTATCTCATTCCCAACTTTCTCAACTTTATTAAATTATAAACAATTATTTTACATTTTATAGTCTTCAAAAGATTTTTTTGCAACATTTCTAATATAATCAATTGCCCATTATGTTTTCATGAGGGTAGAATTTTATGAAATTGAAGGTAAATAGAACTTATATGGAGACACACCTTGTTAGCATTTGATTGTTTGAGACAATAAAATTAAACTACTATCTATGAACATAATAATTATTTGAGATTTTTTATATAAAATATTGATTGTCTTTATTTTTTTAAAATAAATAAATAAATAATTTAATTAAAAAATACTAAAATTTTAATTTTAAATATGAAAGTTTAAAAAATTTCTTAAAATTTTAAATATAATAGTTATTTATTTATTTTTATAAAATATTATATTTTAAAAAGACTATAAAAAAAAAGATTTTCCATTTAAATTACTCATTAAACATGGAATTCAAAATTTTATAACAATAAAAATTTAAGAAAGAAAATATAACCTTTTAACTTTGATTAATTTGATTAAACATGATTTGATAAGTTACGTCTCCAAACCCCAATGCCATGGGTTGATCACCACAACCAACCAGAGGCTTCATCCATAATTTCTTAAGAAATAGCAGAAACATTGGACAATAGTCTTACAGACTGGTTGAATCTAGATGTGCATATGTTACTTTAAAGTTTCATGGTCGATTATTCACGCTCCCACAATGAATTGAACAGCAACGACAATGAAGATGTCCTCAAGAATGGAACTCTTTTCGAGTTATTTTTGTTAGAATATAATGAATAAGTGGTTTATTCACATGTGGTGAATATGTGTCAACTAGAGTTGTGTAGTTATAGATGTGTCTATAGAAATTATAGAGGTGTCAATCAATTGTAGTTAACTGTCAAATTAGTTAGCAGATTTGTAGAAAGCTGGTAAACTTATCTGAAGTTATATATGTAATCTTATTTGTTGAATAAAACAGATTAATTTGCGCAGTTGTAATATTTGTACTACTGTTCATATTTTCTCAATATTTTATCTTGGTATCAGAGCATAGGGGGAGATAGTTTCAGGCCTTTAAGTTCAATGAATTTGTTGTATTTAGTTTTCTCCATCCTCTGAGTTTGTTGTTTTGATCTGAAATGTGGCGTGTATGAAAAATTGCTTGGGTGGTATCATTCAAAGGTTCTGGCCAAAGTTTTGATATCTCTGTGAATGTCAAAACGGTCATCCTCAGGCATTTGTTTTGGCTCTAGTCTTTGGAGTCGCTCACCTCCACAGAAGTCATCGGCATTCAGGGGTCTTGTTTGAAGATATGACTTCTGCAGACACATTTCTATGTGTTAACAATTTGTAGTAAAGTTGAATTGACTCAAGCAACAAAAAAAATCATTGCCCAGCACACCTTATTTGGACATCAGAGAGGGTTTGGATTGTGGAAGGGGCCCCGGAGAGAGACATTTTTTTTGCACGCAGTAGAGAGGCGTTTGGAATTTGGGCACTGCAGAATATACCAAGAGAGAGCTGTTGCTAATTTAGTGTCAAGTGTTCTTGTTGTTGCTGTGATTTCCTTCTGCTGCCTATTCCTCTGTTTCACTATTAAATTACTCAAGTCCTACCGCTTTATATTGGTCTTTGCATTGAGTAGTTGGTGCGGTGAGCATGGAATCCGGAGAGGAAGATGATCATACTACAGAAACAATCAAATGGAATGGTTTTCTGTTTGATATGTGATTGCTGAAATTGCATCCTATATTTTCTAGGAGATGTGTGATAATACAAGGGAGATTCTTGTTATGAGTTGCAGTGCAAACCCTCGGGAAGGTGATGGCTGTGGGAGCATAGTGTTTCCTTCTATTTGTCAATGTATGATGAAGAAGAAATAATCATCCAATTATTTGAATGACTGTTAGATAGTTTGAGATTATCAAAGCACATTGAAAAAAGGTTGTCAGAGGAAATATGGGTTCCTCGACTTGCCTCCATTTATGGTGTTGGAGGAGGAGTGGTGCATGAGATTTCAAAGGAGCAATGTTGTGCTCATGTGAGAGTTGGAGTTATTTTAAGTTATTCATTAAGAGGGGATGTTAGAATATAATGAATAAGTGGTTTATTCACATGTGGTGAATATGTGTCAACTAGAGTTGTGTAGTTATAGATGTGTCAATAGAAATTATAGAGGTGTCACTAATTGTTGTAGAGGTGTCTCAGTTAGTTTTAGTTAGGTGTCAATCAATTGTAGTTAACTGTCAAATTAGTTAGCAGATTTGTAGGAAGCTGGTAAACTTATCTCAAGTTATATATGTAATCTTATTTGTTGAATAAAACAGATTGATTTGTGCAGTTGTAATATTTGTACTGCTGTTCATATTTTCTCAGTATTTTATCTATTTTTGCAGTGTCGATTCTTTTTGTTTTCGAGAGCAGAAAATAAATAATGATTATGCATTGTAGATTAATCAAAATGCTGAAGATTGCTTTGCAGAGCATCCCAAAACTCAGAGGAATTTAAAATTACCGGTGGTGAGGCAGGAAATGTGAAGGGCCCTAATTGATTGGCATGTTTTTGAAATGTCGGGAGCTATGAAAGAAAACTCCCAACTGTCTGAATCCTTAAAAGTTCTGAACATTTTTGTGCGTGCATATTTATGGCAAAAAATGCTTACAGTTGGTTGTCATTTTAATAAATTGTTACATTTTTATCCTACTCTCTTGGAGTAGGAGCAAATATAGCAGGGCCATGAATAAGCAGAGCAACACCAGAGATGAGAGAGTGGAAAGGGGAATTGAGAGTCATTGGTGGTTGGAGGAGAGTGAGATCCAAACACCCTCTCAATGAGATCAATCTCTCTTTTTCTATTCTCTGAATCGTCCATGTTATGTACATCCAACGACATATTTTTATCATCCCCAGAATCCAACAAAGAAAACAAATTAATGGTGGTGGTGTCGTTGCTAAGAGGACAAGAGGGGAAAGAAACATGGTGTTGAGGATGGGAAGAGAAGATGGAATCAGATATGGTGTTGGTGGTGTAGTAGCAGGAAGTGTCCTTATCTGCTTGTTGGGGGTTCAAACTCTGAATGTACTCCTCTAAAACGGAGCTTCTTTTCTCGGTGGCATCGAGAGCTCTTCTGGACCGGCGGCGGCCATACTGCCTCCCCTTGGTGGAGTTCCAATGGTTTTTTATCGCATTCCCTGTTCTTCCGGGGAGCGTTTTTGCAATCTCTGCCCACTTATTCCCTAACTCTGCATGGGCCCTCACCATCATTCTTTCCTCCTCTTCTGTCCATTCATCTCTCTGTACAAAATCACAATAGAATCAGAATTCATGAATCAAAGCATTTGTTATTTAATTTAGAATTTATAAGTCAGAAATTAGAATCCCTCTCACAGCAAGATAAAAATAGCAAGTTGGCAATAACCTTTATGTCAGGCCGCAAATGGTTGTGCCATCTTTCTCGGCACTGCTTTCCCACGCTACCTGCCAGCATTTGTGCTATCTGCGACCATTTTCGTACTCCGTACTCTTCAACGAAACTTACAAGCAACCTGGACCAAAGTTTCTCACATTATAAGACTCATAAATACTGAAATACCCAAAACAAAAAAGCCGTTAATGACAACTAATAATAATAATAATACCTGTCTTCCTCTGCAGTCCACTGACCATTGATAAAATCATGCATTTTTTGCCCTCTGCTGGTATTCCGATCAATTCCACCTCGCCATTCATGTTGACCGCCGTAGATTCGACTGCCGGAAGGCGCCTCTTCATGGAAAAGGCATGATACACCTGGAAGAGCATGCTTCTGGTTTTGTTGAAGTTGGTAATCCAGAATCTGAGAGCTTATATCAGGTCCACCCACCAAAGCATTTGCCGATGTAGTTTCTGTGCCATGTCCATGCATGTCCAGACGGTAGGCTGCAAAGCATTTTCCTCGCTGTAACACTCCTCTCGTGGGGTCATTCAATGACACCGTTGTGAGATTGAGTGTCGAGCTTCCCTTTTGGTATTGGTATGAGACGGAAGAAAATCCTCCTGCACTTGTTTCTGTTTTTTCTTCAGCTGCATTTTGTTTCTGGAGAAGAATGTAGCCATTCATATCTGCATCAAAACATCAAAGAAAAAATTATTAAAAGGAAAATGTAAAGTATGGCTTTGTGGGTATCCTGAGCAGATCTTCGCCAGTATTTAGCAAAGACAGTAATCTAAACGAAAGGGCAGAATCTGCAATGAAGTAAATAAATTTTCACATCCATCATAATAATAATTCACAAAACTTATAGAGATATCTGTGCTGTAAAGAACCTTATTGATCTGAACACAAAACCCCAAATTACAAGCCATGTCTCCAAGAACTGTGTATTATTACAAGTAAACAATCCCCTTGAGATTTTTTAATTCCACCGATCAGCAGGGATGAAAAAAAAATACTAAATTTATTCCATCTCGTCAAAACAAAAGAAATTTTTTGAGTTCGAGGATCAATAGAAATTTAGACAAAAATGGTTTCCAGAATTTTTACCACAGAAAATGCCAAAGTTTCCTTCAGTGGAAAAGGAGTTCTCGGATCGCTCCTCCATTGTATTTCTCATAAATTCATAATCAGTCACATTTGATTTTCCCTCCAGTACCCAGGTTAAGAGGGATACAACGAAGGCTCAACTACACGTGGCCAAGGCAGAGTTGGAGAGACTACGAGGGGAGCTCAGTATAACTTAGTGGTAGATAACAGAGCTTTTTATAGTGCAAGGAGGTGGAGTGGGTCCAACGGAGCTGGATCATGTTATCCAAGAGTGGGATACTACCATTTCAGAGAGACACACAACTCGCATAGGTCTTTGAGGCATTATGTCCAATAGGTCACATGCCTTGTCCATGTTACTACTATTCCTTCCTTGGGAGAAGGCATTTTTCAAAATTCAAAATAATGATCTCACATCCATGTCCAATGCCTTTTCTGATCACAAGCATCTTGTGAATAATTAACATCATGCTTGATTTTCATATATATTTATGTCAAAACATTGTACAACATGAATGTCAAAGGTTCTCTTCCTTCAAATATTCTAATGGAGCTCGTCTTAAAAATCAATAAAGTTGTTAAATAACTAGCTTCATCAAATGTGATATTCCTCAATACAGAACAAACAACAAATATCAACGATGTCTTTGGCTTGACATGTATTTTTAGCATAGAATCAACTAATATACCCATCACTTTATAGTTAGGAACTTCTTATTTGCTAATAAATCAGTGTGGTGCTTGTGTAAGACCTTCAAGGCATAGTAGATCATAGATGATTATGAAGAATACAATATATTGAAAACATTGTCACCATTGTATTCAAAACAATTTTTTCTTTTGTTAGGTTAGTTGATGTGCATTTAATAAACACATTCTTCATTTTCAAAGAAATAGAAGAATGAGCACTAATTAGTTATAGGAGCAATAGATAATAATGTCATCTTTCTATCATAAATCATTAGAAATATAGAAGAGCTTTCAATGATATGTAGAAACTTCTTTAATTTCATGTTTGACTTATGTTGGAATTAAGGTGTCTCAGCCTTTGCAAGTTCTTAATGTTACATATTTATTTATTCAGCACTATGTTATAGGACCCCATGTTGACTTGGCATAGGTTTTCCATGTGTTGGCACCTTGTGTACATGCAACAAGATAAATTTTGGTGACTTTCTCAGTCACGGTTTCCCCCCAAAATAAAGGCATCAGTAGTTATTTTGTTATTGGATTACATGGATAAACCAACATTGGATAACCTCCAAAGATGCTTGATAAATAAGTGATTGGAGAATGTGAAAGGTCATTGGATACGAATGAGATCGACATTGTGTAGTCTTGAAACAACTTGCATTGCACGTGTGTTGTAACCATGTTTTGATTTGACAGTACATTGTGCAGGTTGGAACAAGTTTCATTGTGCAGGACTTATAAAGACTTTGTTACCTATTCTTTGTAGGCTTTGTAAAACTCTCACAATGTCTTTGTAGGGTTTAGACAGACTTTAATATGACATGCAATCTTGGATCTTAGCTTGGATTTGACAAATTCATCTCTGTGTGGCCCTCCTTGCTCTTCTCTTTCATCTTCTTGTTAGAATGATGAACATTATTGATATATGTCTTCTCAAAGGCCTTCAAACACCTTCATAGATTTATAGAAATCATTTTAGACCTATACATGATACTTTGCAACTTCGTAAGGATCTTGACATTTCTTGATAGTCATAATGGTGATTTCATAAGTGTCTAAAAATGATTTCAAAAACTTGGATAGAACCTCTGATACTGAACAAGGTTTTCAACATTTGGATAAGGCTTTTAGGATTTAAAAAAATTTACTCAGGACTATGTGGGTTTATTTAGGGATTATACAAAAGTTTGATAGGCCTTTTGATGCGTATGCAAACTTTCTAATGATAATGTAGGTCTGTGGATCTTAGAAACACACCTATAACATATGCAGACCTATTCATAGGACTTATAAAGACCTTATAAACATGTGCAGATACCTTCGTGCTTCAGAAACTCCTCTGCAAAGTATAATAGTTGTGTATACATCTTCCTGAGACATATAATTATATAGCCCCCTAGATGGTTTTCAAAACTTCTAAAAGGCCTACCCTATTGTACATACTCTACCTACACTTGATACATTTGTATAGGTCCATTGGTTGTTTGACATAGTTTTTTGTTTTTGATAGTGTCATTTGAAGGATATGAAGACCCTGACCCACAATCTGTGTATAGGTTCTTCAATAACTCATAAGCTCTTTAACACTTTGACAATCATCTTTATGCCAAGTATAGGCCTATATTTATTTTTGACTTTGGAAAAAGGTTGAATGTGCCTTAATAT
This sequence comes from Cunninghamia lanceolata, assembly GCA_027924645.1. NCBI lineage: Eukaryota > Viridiplantae > Streptophyta > Pinopsida > Cupressales > Cupressaceae > Cunninghamia > Cunninghamia lanceolata. The sequence continues at coordinate 10,505,812 of BSBN01000602.1, forward strand.
AACTATGTAGGTCTATTAGGTTTTCATAGTTACATCAACCTTGTAAGAGATTTTGGGGTCTCAAAACCTTATAAATATTTAAAAAGAGACTCCTTCGCACTCTCATCATTATGAGTCAAAGACAATGAGATAATAACCTTTTTGAAACAACTTGATCATCACATGGTGCTCATTATACCACTCCTCCATAAATGCTTTGCTAAAACTCCATTTCTATCATCATGCCATGATACCTTTAACCCAAATCTTCTCCCAAAGCTCTGTCCAAGATTGTAGGTTTATGCAAGTCCTTTTAAGGATTATGTAGGTCTTCAAAATTCTTGATGGTCCTTAGAATGGTTGTATTGGTGATCAAAACAATTATAGTGACTATACTATCCTGTATATTGATTTCCATAGGTTCTTTGCTTCAATCTTCAATTCTATTACTTGGTGCCTTTCCCATCGATTCTAGATCACTGAGAACTTTACTTTGATTTGCAAACTCTATATAGGTATGCATAGATCTCCACAAGAGGAAACAAATTTGTTCAAGGACTCATTCTCTACACATGGTCTTCTTCTATCCTATTGGAGTCCTTACAATACCATAATACTTAGTTTGTAATGCTTGACAAACCCCTTAGAACTCTCTACAGGTTTCTAATGAATATTCAAGGATTTGAGAAGTTCCACAATGCCTTGACAAGGTTCACAATGAAGATACATACCTCTTTACATACATATCTTGGCTTGGACAACTTATACTAGTTTGTGGCTCTTAACTAGTTTAACTCCATATTCCCAAGGGTCACATATCTGATTACATAATACACTTGTTGAAAACTCCTTCTCAATGCTCCTACAAGTTCTTTGATATTTGACAAAGCCTTTAGAAGTTTGATAGATTGTATTTGGGACTGTTAGAGATCTTTAGGATGACTCACTCTCATGGAGTTTTCGTGCTTAATCCCTTGGTACACTTTCCACATGTGCTAGAACTACAGGGTTAGCAAAAAAACTCTAGAAACTTTGTCAAAGCCTAACTAAAGTGGGAATACTTGGTAGAGTGCATGCTATAGAGTAATAAGGATCAAATAATTGTAAAGATTGCATGTCTTCCATAGTATCAACTATTGTCAAAAGATTGTCATATGAAAGGGGTTTCATCAAAGTCATTAACAATGGTTGTTGTCTATGGTGGAAAAAGGCGTGTGAAGTAGGAAGCTTAACATCATCATCTACTGATATACCCTAGGAACTAGGCTCTAAAATCATATCAACTATTATAGAAACCAATTCAATATGTACTTCCAATATGCAATTTGTACCTCTGCAAACAACATTAAATCACCACTAAAATCAAACAACTCATATATTGACTCTATCAAACATAGTAGGTGACAAGAATAGGCCTTTGAGGCATTATGTCCAATAGGTCACATGTCTTGTCCATGTTAGTACTATTCTTTCCTTTGGAGAAAGTATTCTTCAAAATTCAAAATAATGATCTCACATCCATGTCAAATGCCTTTTCTGATCACAAGCATCTTTTGAATAATTAACATCATTCTTGATTTTCATATATATTTATGTCAAAATATGTACAACATGAATGCCAAAGGTTCTCTTCCTGCAAATATTCTAGTGGAGCCTATCTTAAAGATCAATAAAGTTGTTATATAACTAGCTTCATCAAATGTGATATTTGTCAATATAGAACAAACAACAAATATCAATGATGTCTCTGGCTTGACATGTATATTTAGCATAGAATCACTGATATACCCATCACCTTATAGTTAGGAACTTTTTATTTTCTAATAAATGAGTCTAGTGCTTGTGTAAGACCTTCAAGGCATAGTAGATCATAGATGATTATGAGGAATACAATATATTGAAAACATTGTTACCATTGTATTCAGAACAATTTTTTTTTCTTTAGGTTAGTTGTTGTGCATTTAATTAATGCATTCTTCATTTTTAAAGAAATAGAAGAATGAGCACCATTAGTTATGGGAGGAAAAGATAATAATGTCATCTTTCTATCATATATCACTATAATATAGAAGATCTCTCAATGATATGTAGAAACTTCTTTAATTTCATGTTTGACTTATGTTGGAATTAAGGTGTCTCAACCTTTGTAAGTTCTTAATGTTGTATTTATTTATTCAACACTATGTTATAAGACCCCATGTTGACTTGGAATAGTTTTTCCATGTGTTGGCACCTTGTGTACATGTAGCAAGATAAATTTTGGTGACTTTATCAGTCATGGTTTCCCCTCAAAATAAAGGCATCAGTAGTTATTTTATTATTGGATGACATGGATAAACCAACATTGGATAACCTCCAAAGATGCTTGATAAAAAAGTGGTTGGCAAATGTGAAAGGTCATTGGATATGAATGAGAATCGACATTGTGTACTCTTGAAATAACTTGCATTGCACATGTGTTGTAACCATATTTTGATTTGATAGTACATTGTGCAGGTTGGGGACACCAAAAGCTTCCTGAAAAGTTTTTGGATCAGAAGTTGAAGTAATGAAGAGATGTGGAGCCTATTGAAATTGTGACCTTGTTCTTCTTGTATCTAATGGATCACGAACCCAATCACTTGTTGACTTCAAAGTTTGATGAGCCCAAAGAGGCCCTATGGCAGTTGAATCTAAAAGAGAACCATCAACCTTTAAATGATGACTATGAGAAGAGGGTGGATCCTCATTATCACTATCGCCATATGAAGTGGAGGAAGAATGTAACAACCAAAACCAAAAATGACAAGAAGTAACTAAATTTTCACGACGGTAATTTTTTTTTTAAAATAAAGTAATCAAATACAAAAGTTTCTCATCTCTAAACCATTACAACATTTTTCAATTTATCATAAACATTATTGCATTCTCAAAAAGACTGAAAGAAATGATATTCATAATACACTTTGTTTTCTAACAAATGAAATTTTCTTGGAATCACAAATATCGGAAACATACCATTATCATGCATCTCGATTGTCAACCCTTCTCGTTCAAGACTCGGCAATTCCTCAGTATTTGGAAGAGAAAATATCTTCAAGGAGCTTAACCTCCAACCACAGACCGTCGGTCTCCCACACTCCTTCCTAACCGGAAGTGGCCCTACCCTACTCAAGAGGATAGACTTAGGATAACCATCTGTGTTTGCCATCTGAGCTCTGGTGTTGTAACCTACGTATCTTGTTATCGTACAGATCCCCAGATACCCTCTAGTCATGCACGACACTCCACAAGAAATGCCATCCAGTTACGGTGAACGTTGGATGCACTTGAGGATAGTACACCACCTTGGCCAAAGGATTTGTATTTAGTTAGCGTTTTAAAAACGCATGATCTTGGTTCACCCACCCTACTCGACTTGAACTGGTTGAAATCCTACAGTTTCCTATTTGTATAGTTTGAACTCATTTTGCCGACCTTGATGACCTCAAGGCTTAGGATATCCCCCTATAATAGCGCATTGCGCAATATTATTCTAATCTCAAATTCAGACTTTCATAATCCCATTATCCTGAAAAATCATTATTTAGACACGTCCACTCCTAAGTGGTTTCAAATCTGTTTACTTGGTTCCCATGTTAACTCAACATACACAAGTATCTAAATCATTTTCCATTATCCCGAAATTCTAGGGTTCTAGACTCATATGGTCTACATGGTTAAACGATTCTAACATCGTCGCATGCAACGCAATCTCGACTCACATGCGGGTTTTCAGCTCAAATTGATCATTTCGGAACCAAAACGGTTTCCTAAACATTACCAACACTTTTATCTTCCTACTCCTCTTTCTGAGTCATTAGTTTCACAAGATTAAAATAGCTGAGAGTCGTAATAAATCTAAAAGGTTTGGGAATCTTTCAAATGTAGATAAAGATATTAAACGGATAAGACATCGGCTGTTTATGAATGCATTTTCTAGCTATACGTCGAACATGCTTACTAACTACGGTTTGACTCCTGCATAACATGCACGTGGAGCATCGTTCAAAACCTCCAAGGCAGTTTTATGTTCATAACACAGACCTAAAGGCAATTCTTCTATCTTGCGTCATTGTTTATTGTTCACTGAAGGTAAATTACGTCTTGCATCAAGACAAGTTCATTCCTAAATGCATATACTTTAGAGAGCAGCGTTCTTTTGCTATACATCATCATTTATGACGAGAACAACTATAGTTTCAGAGTTTACATTTCCTAGAAGGCAGTAACACTTCTTTTTCAGCGTTTTCTAATCTTAAAACACAGTAATGTGACAGCATACATTAGTTTCTAAGTTTATCATATGTCCTACATAGCAATAAAGCTATTTCAAGGAATTACCACACACTGATATCGTATTAAACTTGCGTTATCATTCTATTTTACTCATATCTAAACATAATAGTCTTCCATAACCATGATACTCTCTTCCTTACTGTTTAAAACTGAGACAAATGGTAAACATAAAGAACCTGTTATTAAAAACGAAGGTTGCTGGAGTGCTCTTTCACTCCGAGGGCTCTCTGCCTCTCGTTTCTTCACTGCACAGTTCTAAATCCTTACTGCCTTCTTCGCTCTCCTCACAGCACTGTTCTAAACTCTTACTACCTTTTTACTCCTCACTACACAGTCTCTACTCTTACTCCTTTTTGCTCCTCTCTCCACAGTCTAAACTCTCACTGTTCTTTTCGTTCCTCACAGTACAGTTCTAAACTCTCACTGTTCTGTTCGCTCCTCACAGCACGGTTCTATCTCTTACTCACAACACAGTTCTATTTCTTACTCATAACACAGTTCTATTTCTTCCTCACAACACCGTTCTATCTCTTAGTCATAACATAGTTCTATTTCTTCCTCACAACACAGTTCTCACTCCTCGCTTCCTTCTCAACTATTACTCCTTTTTCCCAAAAGAACGACCTCCCACATAACTTCGCAAATACCCTCTCACGCTACCTTCCTACTCAATCTCCCCCCGTGCTCCTAGTTTTCCTCCACGTTGGAGTAGATCCTCCCCACTCTCACTCCCGCGATGGCCTACACACCAGCAGTCCATAACCGTATCAATAGATCTGCCTTAACCGTCGACGGGGCACTGGGAATAACTCTCCCTTAACCTTGCGAAAAATAACACTCTTCACTAACTGCCGCTCCACGCTGTCCTCACTGCCCACGCAGGAAGTTATAACCACTTCCCATGCTGCGCAGAGATATAGGAAACGCTCTCTCTCTCCGCAGATTCTTCACTAAAGAAGTTAACCAATTCCAACCGACTTTTCAAACGTATACCATCATTAATTAGCACTTTCAAATCAAAGTTCATTGAGAATAAACGCTGTCGGTGGTAATCGAACCCACGACCCCCAATGCTTCTCCACACTCCAAGGTGATGGGAGATCAGCATTAGAAAAGGTTACACCCTCTCCAATTCGCGAGCTGACCTCTCACGTCTTGGTTAAAAGAATCCCACCAAAGAATTTTCGGTTGACGTAAACCTATACACATGGGTTGACATAATTAAACTTGAACCCGACTTCTCACATAACATGACCATACAAAAAGGTGGTGGCTCCTTTGGCGACGTGGTCCGCTAGAAGACACAACAACTCCGCCTTCACTTGATAACCAAGGCATCTAAATCAATCCAAGACCACTACAAGATGTATTACGGAGTTTAAGTTTGGCATGGTGGTGATAAGGTAATAACTAAAGCATCGTGTTGATCGAAAATAAAAAGGAGACAAAAACCTACTTATTAAGAGATCTTCAAGGTTAAATTGACAACAAATCACGGTCTAAACTAGAAGGAAAAACTCTCGCTACACGACGACTAAAAATAAATTACATCACACTATGGCTTCAAATCGACATTCGTCGATCTACGCGAAAAGAAAATATTCGCAACATAAATTCGATGCGATTTACGACAATCACCACGGATTGATCGTATCGCAACGAATTCTTACAACGTTAGATGCTCAAGGTCGATTTCTCGCAATTTCGATTTCGAGACAAGATTTGCAATTTCGCCACAAGATGACTCAGTAAATACTTATAGACATAAATATCAAACATCTCAAATACGTCGACTTGCTATTAGGAACTTACGATGCCATAGACGACTCCAAGATTCTACAAGACTACTTTCGACTAGGATGTTTACTTTATCCTTTGTCGACGACATCAATTAAACTACCCAAACTGACAAACAAGACTTACTTGATGGTTCCCAGGTTTATCTATCTGTTTGGCGATCTCAGTGACAAACACCTTTGGTTAGTTTCCAGAGTCTATACTCTCTCTCGAAGATACTTTCTCTTTCGTCAAACACGGTCCACCTGTTCCTGCATCGACAGACTCACATACAATTTTGTAGTCAAAGCATCTATGATCCAAATATAATATATTCAAACATCATTGCATTTAATATAAAGACTTTTAGTCTACATAACACTTGATCGTAATCAATAGATTCCGCAATTTCATAAAACAACTTTGTAAGATAAATTTCCAGTTTTCAAGTCGTTCACAACATAGTAATTTACTGAAATTTGTAAGAAAGTAAATAGCATCATTGTTTTCAAAAGGAGGGATGTAACAAAGAAGACTTTTCATCATGTGTATCAAGAGGATTAAGATCCTCTAAAGAACTATCATCATGCTACACTCCAACATGATTGGTGATGGAGAACTGGTAGGAGAAGAACTGGAAGATTCCTCCTCGAAACAAACTCTCCTCTCAATGAAAAACTCATGTGTGGTGGGATGGAGAAGCCTGTATCCCTTGACATTGTCTAGGTATAGAAAAAATATGTAAGGCTCTCTCTGCGGATCTATAGCCTTGTGTTTCTCTACTGGAATGTGGGCCCATGCAGGAGAACCAAACACTTGAAAGTGCTTAACTATTGGTTTCTGACTTGTCCAAACTTTGCAAGGAGTTACCCCCTTCATAGCTTTTTGAGGAACACGGTTCTGGATGTAAGATGCATAATTGATGGCCTCTACCTAGTACTAAGGTGCCATAGACCTTAAGTGAATCATATAATTGGCTATCTCTTTCAAAGACTTGTTCTTACATTCTTTGACACCATTCTGTTGTGGACGATAGGGAACTGTGTGTTGAAGATCAATGCCCTTAGAGGCACAAAACTGCTCAAACCTATGGTTGACATATTCCCCCCATTATCTATACATAGAATCTTGATGGCCTTTCATGATTATTTCTTTGCAAAAGCTTTGAAGTCTAGAAATGACTCAAAGACCTCAGACTTCTGCTTGATAAAATATACCCAAGTATATCTAGAAATATCATCAATGAATGTTAGGACATATCGAGCCTTGTTGAAAGATGGATGTGGAAATTTTGGTCCTGCCAAGTCATTGTGTACCAACTCCAAAGGCTGTGTGGCCCTCCAAGCTTTGCCTTTGCCATACTTCTCCTCAAGATGCTTACCAAGAATGCATCCCTAGTGAACTCCATCAGAAAATTGAATTGTAGGAAACCCTGAAACCATGTCTTGTTGACTTAGCTGCTACAAGTAGCTATAATTTAAGTGACCAAACTACTGATGCCACAAATAACTCACCTTATCTGAGTGAGTGAGTATAAATGTCGAAGGAGAGTCGGGAACAAAGTGAGAAAATTGATATAGTCTAGAATGGTGATCTTTGTTTCCCATAGAAACTGTAGACCCATCATGCAACTCATTAATTACCACTTTATCTAGTGTGAACTCAACCTGCTTGCTAGAGCTAATGTGAGTGATTTGATAGACAAATAAGAGATTAGTTGACAAAGTTGGAATGCCAAGAACATCTTGAAATGTTCCTTCACCCACATCAACACACCCTCTCTCATGCACTTCAATAGGAGTGTCATCACCCGTAAGTATGGTAGGCATAGTACATGGCTCTAAGGAGGCAAAACCATCATGAGAAGAAGCCATGTGGTGCAAAGCACCTAAGTGAATGATCCCTGTATCAGTTTGTGAAGCAAATGTAATTAGGGTCTTTCCCTTTCCTTTCCCCTTACTCTTTTCTTTATCCTTTGAAGATCGTTCTAATGAACTCTGCTTGATAGAATCAGGCACCTTGATGTTGTTCTTCTCAAGAAGATGGGACATGTGATCAATCTGCTTCTTTAAACACTTGTGTTCATCATATCTAGGCCTCTTACAATAAGAACATTTGACCTTCTCCTTTTCAGGTTGATAACCTTTTGATGAAGAGGTCTGATTAGCCACTTTTGAAGCAACAGTTTTATGATCTTTCTTCTTCTCTCCTTGGTTCTTTTATTTCTTTTCTTGTTTGCTAAGCCCCTTCTATTCTTTTGTGCCTTGATTTGTAACCAAGGCATGTGACTTTGAGGGTTTAATTGTTCCCATTTGAACCAATTTATCTTGCTCCTTAGTGAGTTCTACAACAAACTCATCTAGACAAGGCATTTTATAGTTTGTATGTTACATCCCCAATTTTTGTCTTACTGTACTTTTACTTTTTACTTGGACATAAATAAATTTATTATAATGTTTAGATTAATAACAAGGAAAAATATGGACTATCTTGAATGTCAGTTATGATATTGTGGGAAAGATTATGTTATTATCAATTTAATATTTTTATTATGAGATTTGAACTGTTATTTGAATAATGATGCACTGATCATAATTTCTTTGGTAACAAGTTTGATACAGGTTGACAGGTTATAAGATGACTCTCAGAGAAAAGAGAAAGAGAGTATCTTTCCAGGAGAGAGATATAGACCTTAGGTTACGAGTGGTTTATTTGCCGAATCAAGTATAAGTGTTTAATGAAAATGTGAACCAATGTGTCATAAGAGGTAAGCCTTGTCTTATTAGTTTACTTTTGAACCTAATCGATAGGTAGTTGATAATATTTACAAATCTTTCTAGTCATAGTAAGTCATTTTAGTCGTTAATAACGTTAACGACGTCGTTTGAGTTTGATTTCTGACTATTTATGTTAAATGTAAATATTACGATGTTATTGTTGTAAAATGGTTGTCATATTATTACTAAGTCACTTGAGGTGTTTTAACCAATCCTTAACATTAAGACTTAATCGTCAAGTTAAGATGCCGTATTTTTTGTTGACAGATCATGATGGGGAGACTAGCTCAACATGATCACGTTGTTCATAATCCTTGTTTTAGTATTATCCTTTTTATTGATTAAATCATAATAATAAAATAGAGATAATGATATGAAAATAATATTTGATTTAATCACATATATATATATATATATATATATATATATATATATATATGGGTCAAATGTGGTAATACCTCATGATAATTATTATGGTTTTTAGTTGAGCAGCCTTAGGCATCTATTGAGGAGTACCCTAAATGTTAAAAACATGATGGATCGAATTACTCATTAAGAGTAATTGATTGTTCAAAGTTAGTTTAATGAGTTGGCAGCCTCTTATAAGAGGAGTGGCAGATAACTTAGCTGTCATTGCCGATCTCCTCAAATTATGCTTTCATCATCAACATTTGTCGATGATTGCATATTTATAGATAGTGTTTGGAGTCAAACCATAAAGCAATACCGTTGGAATTAAATGAGTTATGAACTACTAAGAGTGGGAGAAAACAGAGAAGATGACTCATTATGAGTCTATTTGAGCTCTTAAAGCCATGACTTAGCTAGTCGTTGGCACATCTTTTTGGTATGGATATGTTTTTGTTTTACTGAGTTGGGGTGATCAATACAAAAGAACTCATAGTGGGTAGTAATGAAGTAGGTTAAAGAATAGTGGAGAACGTGGTCACTAGGGAGGAACATAGAAGTTTTCTACCTGCCCATACATCTCTGTAAATTGTTGTTGTCAGGTAAATACTCCTATGAGTTATGTTTTATGAGACAAAGATAATTTGAATGAATGCTTGTCTTGGACAATTGTTTAACTCAGTTTGGTTATCCTTTTAGTATTTTGTGTAAACTATACAATGGAGATAAGTCATCTATGTCACCTTGAATACTATCGATTTAATTTGAATGACTACATTAGTAGTGTATTTGTAAGTTTTATTATAACTAGAGAAGTGTCGACTTAGCCTGAAAAAGTTGATGCAAGCTTTGCAATGATAGCTATTTTGAATTATCATTTTGGGTTGATATTACATCTATCATAAAATTGATATGTAGACCCTTTTATTGTTCGGGAAATAAATGAACTTTCTTTGATAGAAATTGTTATAGTTTTCTAGTGTTTAGAATACCAGTCACTCTATTGGATGAGCAATCATTTTAAAATGAGTTGATTATTTTATCATACAATAGATATGTATTAAACTCTTGTCGAGATTAGTATAAATGTTATTAGTTTTAGAAAACTTACCAACCAAGTCTAATACGAGATAAAGTATTAATTGGGTGTCATTATTTTGAAACCAATCTTGTTTTAGTTCCCATACTTTGTCTAAATGACATTTTATCTAAAGAACCTAGATTCATAGTGGTCTATGGTAACTATGGTATAACCTATTGAATGGTAGAAGAACTAGGGATAGTTAGATGAACAGGATAAAATGTCAAAAGATCTTCTCATGTCTATGTTAGTAATCTTGATAAGTATAGCCTATAGTAAACCATTATGTAGTAATAGACTATGTCTATATAGAAACAACTTTATATACAATCATATATGAGTATATATGTGGTGATGATCAATGTCATCACGTAGAGTTTAATTGAATAGGTATTCATATTCCTTTTGATTAGGAGTTAATATCTTAGAAAGATTATTGTATACCTAACCATGGTTGAGTTAAACCAAAGGTCGATTATGAACCTTAGCTTACAGAAATGAGATATGATAAATATAGAAATATTGTAATATTCAAGGGTTGTTTTAAAACCCTAGAGTCAAATATGAACCAAATGAATGGTAAAGTTATATAGACTTATTTAAGTCTAAAAGTATTATTATTATGACTCATAGATTAAACTATTACATGATTAGGATGGATAAGAGTTTTAAAACTACAAGAATATGACAATATCCAAGTCGAGTAGGGGTAGGTGAACACAATGACTACATTCATTATGAACGATATTGATATTAAAAACTTTGGCCAAAGTAATGCATTTGTTTTCTGCATGCATTATCAGTTCATTGTATTCAGATTGCTTATCCTATCATAAATCATACTTAGCTAGAGAGTATCTAGGGTTGTATGGTTGATAGAGTTGACTAGAATACAACACTATGTACTTAGGAAAGGCAAATTACCACTGGTCACCTAAGGTCTATATTCCTCGTGAAGGGTAGGGCCACTTCCTATGTGGAAGATGTGTGGGAGACCGTCGGTCTGTGTTGGAGGTAAATCACTAGAAAGATGCTTTCCCTCTTCAAGCAAGAAACATGCCTAGACTTGTGATAAAGATGTTAGATATTCAGAAGTAGTATTCAATCCAATATTGTATATGTAATGGATTTACATTTATAAACATTATAAATAAGAAAGACAATATGGTTTATTATATCTTGTAAAAAGAAATCTTGTAATTATAGTTACTTGATTATTTGTTGAATAAAAGAAAAATTTTCTCTATCTCATTTTTACTTTGTTAATTTACTCTATGGTAAATTTCTAGTTTTACTATGTTTTTAGAACGTGGATGTTACATCATACCTAGGGCACTTTTTGTGGCATAAAAGGTAGAAACAAACACAAAATAGTTTAGACCAAGCTTAGAAAGAATGCTTAAGATTAGTTGTTTGTCTTCTTTTTATATTCCATACTATTTCAACTGCAATTTGATGGATTTCAACTTTGTGAATAAGTCGTGTATGGTGTCAAAATTGCTAGGACTCAATCCTATGAATTCGTTCTCTAATTGATGACCCCTTAATTAATCTTGCTTACAAAAGAGGTTTTCCAATGTGGTCTACACATCATTGGGTGTTTTACTAGATTCAATATGAAAAAGTAAGTCAAGAGAAATTGACATATACAAAGTACCAAAAGCTTCATCACATTTGTTAAAGCATTTTATCTTTTCTGCATCTTGTGTGGGTTTTGTTTCAAGTCCCATTGTAAGCCTATGATAGCCATGCCTTTTGAGATAGATTATCATCTTTTATTTCCATTCAAAATAGTTATATGGTGTTAAAATAGGAACTATTGAAGCATCCATTTGTGTAGAAAAAAGTAAACAGAAATGTAGAAAGAGAAGTGTGAAAAAGAGACACACAAGTCACCCTCCCTTTTCACTAGTTTTTGAAATGACCCCTTAGAAATTACAATGTTGGAACTTTATAATTAGTGTGGTTTACAATGCAAATATCAAATATTTAGACTCTTACAGGCCTAAAATGGCCAAAAAAATTGAAACTATAGCTCAAGTATGATATGAAATCAAATTGAGATCACTAAAATAGAGTAGACACAAAAATATGAATCCTAAAAAAACAACACCAAAAATGGAGTCCGTTTGCACAAGTTATTGCTCCTAGAAGGTCTTAAAATGAGAACTATGCAACAAATTCTGGAAGAATCTTCACTTTCTAGGAATTTTGAGCATCAAATCAGAAAACCAACTTCACCATAGCATAGAGTGTGGAATTCTACCCCAAATCAAAATTAAACTTTCACTGAAAAAGGAGTTAGAATGCTCAAGTTATGGCTCTTCAAAGTTTGAATTCAAAAGGCAAAACTCCAATGGTGAAGGGCGACAAAAAATCAAAATCACCCTGCCTATGTCGTGTTGCGTCACCTCCAATTTTGGCAAAAAATGACCATTTTAGTAGAACTCCCAAATGTAGTTGCCACTAAATAGTTTTAACTATGACCAATTTTGGTGAAGCTCCTTATAAATTTGGTTAAGGTTTATCTATGGCAGAATTGCCAAGAGAACCACTAGATTTGGTGGTGGTAGGTTGTAGGTGGTGGCTAGGCCATAGAGGGGTAGAGGTTCCTATAGAGGGTGGTGCCCTCTATGTGAGCAGATCCCATTGTGTGAGCGGAGCTCACAGGGGCTGCTTTGGCAGCAAGGCGGAGCCCTTTTGTAAGGGCCAAGCCCTGATTAAAAAAGCAGGCTAAAGCCCTTTCAATAAAGTGATTTAAGCACTTAATAAATGTGTTGTGAAGCACTTTTAGTGGTGAGTGCTAAAATTTATATATATATATTTTTAATTTTTTAAAAAAAAATATGAATAATCAGGCGAAATTAGGGGTGCATGACTCAAAATGTAAATTTGTTTTTGCTTAGAGGTCAACTTTACTGAATTCAACTTTTAAACAACCGATCTTTAGGTTTTTGGACCTTCTAAGCATGATGGAGAGGTCCATTTGGGCCAAAAATGTACCAATTTATCAACTACCTCTAGGAAATCCTTTGAAAAGCCTTGTAGCAATTGAGTCCTTCGATCTATGATTTTGATGAAACAAAAGCCAATCTTGACTTTTATGAGCCTTCTGGCTGCTATGGAATGGTCAAAAATACTTCCAGTATTACTAAGAACCTATAATCACCTAGATCTCACAAGAACACAAATATGCATGCTAGAGTAAACATATGCTTATTTTCCTTCAAACTGTTTTGATTCTCCAAATCATCTGAGAAGAGAGAATCAAGCTCACAAAAATATAATAGTCTCAAATCTCTCAAATATCTAGATCAAAAAAATAAAATAAACAAACAAACAGGTTTGATACCATTTTAGATTCTTCAAGAAGAGAATCATGCTAGGGTCTAATGTTGGTTGTAGATCACATGCACTTCAGTCGACAGATGATCAAAGATCAACATAGTAGAATGGAGATAGAATCTTAAAAGAGAGAAAAATAGAGACAAAGAAAGAGAATTTGAGAATACTCTCGATACTCTCTTAGAGCTTTCACTGAATTAGTGAAGGTGAGAGTAGCGTGATGTATATATAGAAAAAATAGGGCATATACATCAAAGAGGTGCATTAAGTCCTACCCATAAAAGGTGGGAGGTTTTACCTACTTGGTAAATGACAAAACATGTGGCATAACCTCCTCAAGTGAAGAAAGAAAGGAGGTGACACATAAAGCCAAAAGAGGGTGAGAAACCCAACTACCCCATAACATACTCAGGTAAGGAAAGAATAGAGGTTATGAGAAGTGGCACAAAAAAGAAAAAGGTCTGTAACTAAACTACCCATGTGTGGGAGAGAGTTACACATGTAACTGATGTATTTCACAATGTTTTCTCATATTAACCACATCTAATAAACCTCAGCAAGCTTAATAATGTGTAGGGAAAAGAAATATCCCTAAGGAAAATTTAAAAACCTATACTAACAATTTCCATTTCCAATCTTTGTTTATATTACAGTGCTTTAAGATCATAAACATATTGTAATCAAATTTCCATTTGGGTAGTTGTTGGCTTCATTTCTAACATCCTTTAAGATTTGAAATTCTGATGGGCACAATTCTTACTGCTTCAAGGGTTAAAAAAGATAAAGTATTAAGGGCCAAAAATCAAGGCTAGCCGTGGGTGAAAAATCTGGGTTGGTCCAATTTATTCTAACTAAGGTACAACTAAATATGTTCTAAGAAAACATTGAAAATTAATTCTTAACTAACACTAACAAGAAACAATAAAATAGAAACACAACATGGAAACAAAAACAAACACAAAACCCCCTGAGTTAAGGAAAGATTGAAACCCCACCCTGAACAAAGCACAACTCACAATCCAAACAAATAGCACAAACAATAGGAAAGAAGTGAACACACAAATAGATGGAGAGAAACAAAGGAAATCAACATGGAATGGAAACCATGAAAGGACAGAGAAGATCCCATGACAATCAAAACTCCCTCATTAAATCTTAGTCCAAGTCATCAACTTCGCTTGCAAATCTAATAAAATTGAATGTAGGGGTTTGCTAGATCTTAAATGATTCTCAAAATTCAATATTTAGGAGACAAAGTGTAGAAAGTTAAGAAAACAATTATTAAATAAGAAGGCATTAATTTGAATTATGCATGATAAATGTGGTAGGTGGTAGGAGCAAGATTTTGGTTGAAACTCAAACTTCTAAACTTGGTTCTAGGGTTCCAAAGTTCCCTAGAATCCTGAAAGTCTGAAACAAACAAAGCACAACACAATGGGGCTAAGAGTTTGGGAGGAACAAAAACTTCAGCATTGAAAAGAAGGGGGTCGGGTCAGGAACAAATCCTAGACCTAGGATCCAAAGGTTTAAAAAACCCCTGGAACCTTAAGAAAAGGGCCAAAATCTTAAGGAAAAAGACCAAAAATAAAAATCCAAAGAAAAGATAAGGACTCAAAAATGGACCAAAGAAGTAAAGAAAACAAGAAGAAGAAGAGACAAAATCAAAGAAAGGGGGTCCCTAAGTCATTCAAGAAAAAGATGGGGTATGTAAGTAGGGCATAGCATGTTCCTTAGTGATTTTTGTACTGATAGGCTCACATTCCTTCCCATGTCCAAGGAGCTTTACCAGTTCATCTATACATGGTTAGAATCCTTATACCTTCATCCGCTTGGCTAGATCCCTTTATAATTGAGCTATCTACAATATTAGATCATTGTCCATATGTTAGGGGGTTTGTATCACATTTGTCTAATAAGAATAATTTCTTATTGTTCTCTCTTCTTTGACTATTTTTGAGGATAATTATTTTTTTGAAAGAAGGTTGAAATTAGTGTTGATTTTAAAATGTGTGATAGATGGTACTTGTTTTATGCCTTGTATTTGTTTTTATAGGTTCCAATGGAGAACTCAAAACAAGAGGAATTTTATAATGATTTGCTAATTTATACATATCCATATCATTTTCACTATTTGAAAAATATAATTTGATTTAGATGTTAAAATTTCACATGCATATGCCTAGTAGTTAACATATCTGTTATTTCTTTAGCTGCATTTTCTGTCTATAGAAGAATGTAGCCATTCATATCTGCATCAAAACATTAAAGAAAATTTATTAAAAGGAACGTGTAAAGTATGGCTTTGTGGGTATCCTGAGCAGATCTTCACCAGTATTTAGCAAAGACAGTAATCTAAAAGGAAGGGTAGAATCTGCAATGAAGAAAAAAAATTTCACATCCATCATAATAATATTTCACAATACTTTTGGAGATATGTGTGTTGTAAAGAACCTTTTTTATCTGAACACAAAAGTGAACAAACAGTACAAACAACAAGAAAGAATTAAATAAACAAACAGAGGGGGAAAAGCAAAGGAAAGAAACTTGGAATGGAAACCATTAAAGGACAAAGAAGAACTCTTGACAATAAAACCCCCACTCACTGAATCTTACTCAAAGTCATCAAACTAACTTGCAAATCCAATAAAATTAAATTTTGGGGTTTTCTAGATCTAAAATGCTTATCAAAATTCAATCTTGAGGAGACAAAGTGTAGGAAAATGAGCAAAAAAATATTAAATAGGAAGGCATTAATTTGAATCATGCACGATAAATGTGGTAGGTGGTAGGAGCTAGATTTGGGTGAAACTCAGACTTCTAAACTTGGTTTTGGGGTTCTAAAGTTCCCCACAATTTTGAAAGTCTGAAACAAACAAATCACAACATGATGAGGCCGAGAGTTTGGGAGGAACCAAAAGTTTGGCATTGAAAAGAAAATGGGGTTAGGTCAGGAACAAATCCTAGACCTAGGATGTCAGGTTTCGAAAAACCTTGGCACCTTTAGAAAAGGGCCAAAAATCAAGGCTGGTGGTGTGAAAAATTTGGGTTGGTCCAATTTATTCTAACTAAGGCACAACTAAATTTGTCCTAAGGATACATTGAAAATTAATTCTTAACTAACCCTAATTAGAAATAATAAAATAGAAACATAAAAGGGAAATGAAAATGAACACAAACCCCATGAGATGAGGAAAGATTGAAACCCCACCTTGAACAAAGCAAAACTCACAAACCAAACAAATAGTACAAATAGTAGGAAAGAAGTGAGAAAACAAACAGATGGGGAAAAACAAAGGAAATCAACATGGAATGGAAACCATGAAAGGACAGAGAACAACCCATGACAATCAAAATTCCCACTCACTAAATCTTACTCCAAGTCATCAAATTCACTTGCAAATCTAATAAAATTGAATGCAGGGATATGCTATATCTTAAATGCTTCTCAAAATTGAATCTTTAGGAGACAAAGTGTAGAAAGATGAGAAAAAAATATTAAATGGGAAGGCATTAATTTGAATCATGTGTGATAAATGTGGTAGGTTTGGGAGGAACAAACAAATCACAACACGACGGGGCCGAGAGTTTGGGAGGAACCAAAACTTTAGCATTGAAAAGAAAAGGGGACCGGGTCAGGAACAAATCCCATACCTAGGATCCTAGGTTTCAAAAAACCATGGCACCTTCAGGAAGGACCAAAATCTTAAGGAAAAAAGGCCAGAAACAAAAATCCAAAGAAAAGATAAGGACTTGAAAAATGGACCAAAGATGTAAAAAAACAAGAAAGACCAAAAAGGAAGAAGAAAAGACAAAATCAAAGAAAGGGGGTCCCCAAGTCATTCAAGAAAAAAGATGGGGTATGTAAGCAGGGCATAGCATGTTCCTTAGTGATTTTTGTACCGATAGGCTCACATTCCTTCCCATGTCCAAGGGAGCTTTACCACTTCATCCATACATGGTTGGAATCCTTTTACCTTCATCCACTTGGTTAGATCCCTTTATAATTGAGCTATCTACAATGTTAGATCATTGTCCACATGTTAGGGGGTTTGTATCAGATTTCTCTAATAAGAATAATTTCTTATTGTTCTCTCTTCTTTGACTATTTTTGAGGATAATTATTTTTTTGAAAGAAGGTTGAAATTAGTGTTGATTTTAAAATGTGTGATAGATGGTAGTTGTTGCATGCCTTGTATTTATTTTTATAGGTTCCAATGGAGAACTCAAAACAAGAGGAATTTTAGAATGATTCTCTAATTTATATAGATCTATATCATTTTGACTATTTGAAAAATATAATTTAATTTACATATTAAAATTTCACATGCATATGCCTCGTAGTTAACATTTATATCAAAGTGGGGGAAATTTAATGGTGAAAATTGCATACGGTGCCCTTTTCCCTTTTGTTTTGGGCCTACTTTGCTTAGTTTGTTGTAATTGAATAATTAGCCAACAAGTAGCATAATCTTGCATGGGATTGGCTCATGACGTTCCATATCTATATCCCATCATCACTGATCTTTAGAATTTTCATTTTTGATGCCTAGACCTGTTATTCATCACCTTCAATCATATTTGTGGGTGTCAACTTGACCTAGGTCACTTCCATAATTGTAATTTGAACCCCAAAGTTTTAAAATTTAGAATTCAAATTAAAACCTCACCAAGGTTTTCACTAGCCTTTATGAGCTAAGCTAATTTGGTGTGAATTTGTTGACTTTTGTGGTTGTTGTCACATCTAAAGACATTCATACTGGTGCATTAAGTGTCTGATCATGAGAACTTAACCCTTAAAATTCAACAAATTCTACAACTATATTTATGTAATATAGTTGAGGTAACTATTTGAGGATTAATTTGAATCTCAATTTTTGTTTCTCATTCCCAACTTTCTAAACTTTATTAAATTATAAACAATTAATTTTTCATTTTGTACTCTTCAAAACATTTCTTTTTCAACATTTCTAATATAATAATTGCCCATTATTTTTCCATTTATGTTGCAACAATTCTAATATAATCAGTTGCCTCATATATGTTGCAAGATTTTTTTTGCAACATTTATGTTTTCATATTTAATTCTAAATAGTACTTATAATATATTAATGAAAAATATTAAATAATAAACAATCTCTCTCTCTCTCTCTAGAGTTGTGCCTGGCTTGAATACGATTGTTGGGAGTTGCACCGGTGTCTGTCATTACCTTACTCCGGTGGAAGTTAGGTCTCCAAACCCCAATGCCATGGGTTGATCCATAATTTCTTAAGAAATAGCAAAAACATTGGACAATAGTCTTATCATATAGATGTGCATATATTACTTTAAAGTTTCATGGCTGATCAGATAAATTTTTAACGGAGTAAAAGCGGTTGTTGTGAAAAATCTATTGTAGCTACTGATTATTAATTTCCTATCTTATAAGATTATTTGGCTACCGAAAAATTAATTAATTTACAACAAATATTAAATAATAACATAGCTGCAACTTCACGGAAAAATCATGGAGATAGAAAAATAAAATCAACACAACATTTTGGACAAATTGTCCCTGGAAAAACCCTGAAGGGAAAACCAGTACTGCAGATGAGGAACTTTATTAAATCAAATCAAGAGATACATAGACTGCTTGCCTCTTATTGGCACAGCTCCAGCAATGATCTCCTTTGAAAATTCTTCTCCCAATTTCTCCTATAGAAATTCCACTACTGCTGTCTCGAACGCTATCGCTGCACCCTTGCTCTCACTGCAAATCAATTTGCTATCACCGCAAATTTATTTATTTGCTATCACTGCAAATACTTCTCAGATCTGTGTTCTCCAAATGCCTATTGATCCTCTTTTATAATCCCCTCATTGAAAACCAATGGCCATGATTTAGTCTTAATCAATGGCTAGGATTAATTAGACTCTAAACCCTAATATCTAGAAGTCTCTCGAGAAATCAATTATCTAGGTATGGAGATAATTATTCCAGCTGTGTTTCTAGCCTCGTAATCACCACCTGAGACTAGAACACCTATCCAAGCTACATTTAAAATTAACAGTTGTAACCTTTATATGACCTAAACAAGGTTAGTTTGAAATAACAATATAACTTTTCAAACAGCATGCTCCCACAATGAATTGAACATCAACGACAATGAAGACGTCTCAAGAATGGAACTCTTTTCAAGTTATTTTTGCAGTGTCGATTCTTTTGGTTTTTGAGAGAAGAAAATAAATAATGATTATGCATTGTAGATTAATCAAAATGCTGAAGATTACTTTGCAGAGCATCCCAAAACTCAGAGGAATTTAAAATTACCGGTGGTGAGGCAGGAAATGTGAAGGGCCCTAATTGATTGGCATGTTTTTGAAATGTCGGGAGCTATGAAAGAAAACTCTCAACTGTCTGAAGCCGTAAAAGTTTTGAACATTTTTGTGCGTGCATATTTATGGCAAAAAATGCTTACAGTTGGTTGTCATTTTAATAAATTGTAGATTAATTAATGGTGCTGGTGTCGTTGCTAACATGGTGTTGAGGATGGGAAGAGAAGATGGTGTTGGTGGTGTCATTATCTGCTTGTTGGGGGTTCAAACTCTGAATGTACTCTAAAACAGAACTTCTTTTCTCGGTGGCGAGGAAGGTGTTCTGCATAACACCCAACTTACCTCTGAAGAAGATGAATTTTGCCTTCCCCAATGCCTTTGTCAAAATGTCTGCTACCTGCTGATCTGTAGGTATATACTGTAGCTGAACAACCCTCCGCTGTACACAATCCCTGATGAAATGATATCTGATGTCTATATGCTTAGACCTATCATGAAACACTGGATTCTCAGATAATCTGATGTAACTTTGATTATCACAGTGTATCACTGTAGTCTCAACCCTCTAACCAAACAAGGCTACCAGTAACTTCCGAAGCCATATAGCCTCACACGTTGCCATGCTAGCTACTATGTATTCTGCTTCTGCAGAACTCAGAGCCACAGACTTTTGCTTCCTGCTGTACCAAGAGACAACTCCTGATCCCAAACTAAAGCAGCACCCTGAAGTGCTTTTCCTGTCCACCACACTACCTACCCAATCTGCATCAGTATAGCCTATCAACTTGATACCATCACCTTGAACATATCTGATCCCATACTCGATTGTACCATGCAAATACCGTAATACATGCTTTGCCACTATCCAATGCACTCTCTTCGGCTCAACCATGAACTGACTAAGAGAGTTTACTGCAAAGGATATATCTGGCCTAGTGTTGACCAAATACATGAGAGATCCAATCAACATCCTGTATAAGGTGGGGTCTACATCCTTTTCCTTGGATGTGTCTACCTTCTTCCAATTCGTGATCATAGGTGTAGACATGGCTCTGCAATCTTGCATCTCAAACCTCTTCAAGATTTCAATGCAGTATTTCCCTTGTCCAAGGAAAATCTCTCCATCTGTCTGCCACACTTCCATGCCTAGAAAGTAGTGCATAAGCCCCAAATCCTTCATCTCGAACTCTGCTACAAGGTCCCTCTTGCACTCCTCTATAAGCCCCAGTGAACCTGTTAAAAACAAGTCGTCCACATATAGAACAAGAATGAGAATTTCACCCCCAACCACCAAGTAGTAGAGGTTAGCATCCGCCTCACTCTTCACAAAGCCTATTCCCTGCAAGTATCTATCAATGCGCTCATACCACGCCCTGGGAGCCTGCTTGAGTCCATACAAAGCTTTCTTCAATCTGCACATGTGGGTTTCACTGCTGTGTGCTACAAAGCCCTCTGGTTGTTCTATGTATACCTCTTCTAACAATTCACCATTAAGAAATGCCGTCTTGACATCCATTTGATGGATCTGCCATCTCATATGCGCTGCAAGTGAGATTACGGCTCGTATAGAAGTATACCTAGCCACTGGAGCGAATGTCTCCTCATAGTCTATTCCCTCCTTTTGAGAGAACCCCTTGGCCATGAACCTTGCCTTGTATTTTTTGATGCTACCATCTGCACCATGCTTAATCTTATAGATCCAGCGTGATCCAACCACTGCCCTATCTGTCGGTCTAGGCACAACCTCCCACACATTATTCTGCATTATTGAGGTATATTCCTCAACCATCGCATCTTGCCACACCTATTGCTGTGCAGCCTCCTGATAGCTAGAAGGCTCACTATCTACCAACTGACTAACCGATGCCACATAGTCATTATACCTAGCTGGTTGTTTCCGCTGTCTATTACTCATCCTAGGAGCTCCCACAAACCCCTGAGTATCCTTATGTGTCTATTGAACCTCACGGTTCCTCCTGTCAACTATAGAGGATGAAATATCAAAGTCCATATCTTCTTGATGCATCTCTTGGATTTGCTGTATCTGTTGCTCCATACTCTGCGAACTCTCAGCACTTGAGCCTGTGCTTGTACTAGTAACTGTACTCGTGCTTCGCTGCCCTTGTTCTGGTTGAACAATCCTTGGAGCTTCTGTTGGCTGCTCATTTTGATCATCTGCTGGCAAATCTCTGGACCTCCTATATGCCTTGTCCTCCATGAATTTGACATCACGCTTGACTATAATCCTCCTGGTCCCTGGAATAAATATCCAATATGCCTTTGAGGTTTCGCTGTACCCCACAAAGTACCCTCTCTCTGCAGTCTGATCTAACTTGGAACGTGTAGCCCCTGGAATGTGACAAAACGCTAAACTTCCAAATATCCTGAAGTGACTGACATCTGGCTTCTTCCCTGAGAATGTCTCCTCTGGTGTCATCTTGCCCAATACCTTATGTGGAACCATGTTCTATATGTATACTGCTGTACTGCATGCCTCTGCCCATAAGTATCGTGGCATATCTTGGTCATACAACATAGCCCTTGCTGCCTCCGATATAGAACGATTCTTCCTCTCAGCAACCCCATTCTGCTGTGGGTTGTAAGGAACGGTCCACTCTCTCTTGATTCCTTCCCTGGTAAAGAACTCCTGGAACTCTTTCCCTTTGTACTCGCCTCCATTGTCTGACCGAAGAACCTTTACCTTCCTGCCTGTCAAATTCTCCACAAGAGCTTTGAACTCCTGGAAGTGACTGAAGACCTCATCCTTGGTCTTCAAAAAGTATATCCAGGTCTTCCTGGAGAAATCATCAATAAAAGTAACAAAGTACTCATATCCTCTGAGAGACTTCGTTGACATTGGTCCACATATATCTGAATGTACTAGATCCAGAACCCCCTTGGATCTGGTGTCACTCCTTGGAAAAGATGCTTTCACAAACTTCCCCAATACACATCCCTTACATACATCATCATGCTCTGTGCTCACATCTGGAACACCTGCCACTGTCTCACGAAGCAATTTAAGTGCTCCATGATGTATATGGCCCATTCTTCTATGCCATAGCTCTCCTTGATCTCTAGGATTACTGCTGCTCACTAGTGCCTTAGGAGTATCAAACTGCAACCTATAAAGTCAGCCGCTCCTAACTCCAATAGCTATGGGTGATTTCCAATCCTTATGCTTGATTAAAACATGTGCCCCTCTAAAGAGTACATTGTAGCCTTTATCCTGAAGGACAGATACGGAAATTAGATTCATGCCCAAGCCTGACACATACAACACATCATGAATGGAAATAGGCTTGCCATTCTCCCTCTGAAATAGAACAGTCCCTCTCCCAACTGGATTGCACTTGGACTTGTTCCCCATCTGAATCTGGAATCTGATGTCCTCCTCCTTGTATCTGGAGAAGTACTCCCTAACTCCTGTCATATGAAATGACACCCCACTGTCTATATACCAAACACCCTGTGAGGTTGAGCTAGTCAGGCAAGCTATGAGTGCAAACTCATCCTCCATTCTACTAGAAAGCTCATCTACACTTGCTGAAGCTGTCGTCTGCTTCTTGCCCTTCTTTTCATTTTTCTTCCTTTGTGGGCAATCGCTGACATAGTGGCCGAACTCGTGACAGCCATAGCATTTGATCTTAGATAAATCCTTCTTCTTCTCACTTTTTGGATTTGATCCTTTGCCAGACCCCTTCTTCGCTTTCTCTTTTCCTGCTAGGGCAACGTTTTCCTGTTCCACCTCACTTTTCTGACTATTACTGCTGGTTCCATTGACAAGACTTAGTCTAAGCTCCTCCTGAGTGAAGTCACTCCATAGTCGATCCCAACTCGGTAAGGTGTCTCGTCCATTAATAACTTGAACAAAGACATCCCACTGCTTAGTAAACCCATTCAGGGCTATTCGTACTAGCTCATCATCCTTTGGTTTGTCTCCAACAGCTACCAATTCATCCTTGACAAGTCTAAGTCTGGTGAGGTAACTTGTGACGTCTTCTCCCTTATTCATCCGGGTATTCCTTAACTTTTCTCTGAGAATCAGCTTTCGGTTAAGGGTAGCATTCTGGTACAGATTCATAATGGCATCCCACATCGTCTTTGCTATATCTAACTCTGCAATATGTGGAACAATATGATCCTTAACACCGTCAAGAATCAGCCTCCTTGCCTTGGCATCTTCCTTCTTATATGCTACGAGCTGTGTTGTGTCTGTAGGTACAGGTACAACAGTGGTCACATAATCCTTGATACCATTCTCTTCCAGCAATAAAGAAATTCTGGCTTTCCAGACACCAAAATTTGAGGCTCCATCCAATCTGTCCTGATCTCTTAAACCTGCTGAGGCCATCTCAAAAGAAAATAATAATTTGAAGAGGTCAAACTGGGTTTTATAAACCCTAGATTTTTTATTTATTATTTTTCCTTTCTCCCTGTGCCTGTTCTACACTCAGATCCACTCTGATAACATGTGAAAAATCTATTGCAGCTACTGATTATTAATTTCCTATCTTATAAGATTATTTGGCTGCCGAAAAATTAATTAATTTATAGCAAATATTAAATAATAACACAGCTGCAACTTCACGGAAAAATTACGGAGATAGAAAAATAAAATCAACACAACATTTTGGACAAATTGTCCCTAGGAAAACCCCGAAGGGAAAATCAGTACTGCAGATGAGGAACTTTATTAAATCAAATCAAGAGATACATAGACTGCTTGCCTCTTACTAGCAGAGCTCCGGCAATGATCTCCTCCGGAAATTCTTCTCCCAATTTCTCCTATAGAAATTCCACTACTGCTGTCTCGAACGCTATCGCTGCACCCTTGCTCTCACTGCAAATCAATTTGCTATCACCGCAAATTTATTTATTTGCTATCGCTGCAAATACTTCTCGGATCTGTGTTCTCCAAATGCCTATTGATCCTCTTTTATAATCCCCTCATTGAAAACCAATGGCCATGATTTAGTCTTAATCAATGGTTAGGATTAATTAGACTCTAAACCTTAATATTTAGAAGTCTCTCGAGAAATCAATTATCTAGGTATGGAGATAATTATTCCAGCTGTGTTTCCAGCCTCGTAATCACCACCCGAGACTAGAACACCTGTCCAAGCTACATTTAAAATTAACAGTTGTAACCTTTATATGACCTAAACAAGGTTAGTTTGAAATAACAATATAACTTTTCAAACAGCATGCTCCCACAATGAATTGAACATCAACGACAATGAAGACGTCTCAAGAATGGAACTCTTTTCAAGTTATTTTTGCAGTGTCGATTCTTTTGGTTTTTGAGAGCAGAAAATAAATAATGATTATGCATTGTAGATTAATCAAAATGCTGAAGATTGCTTTGCAGAGCATCCCAAAACTCAGAGGAATTTAAAATTACCGGTGGTGAGGCAGGAAATGTGAAGGGCCCTAATTGATTGGCATGTTTTTGAAATGTCGGGAGCTATGAAAGAAAACTCTCAACTGTCTGAAGCCGTAAAAGTTTTGAACATTTTTGTGCGTGCATATTTATGGCAAAAATGCTTACAGTTGGTTGTCATTTTAATAAATTGTAGATTAATTAATGGTGCTGGTGTCGTTGATAACATGGTGTTGAGGATGGGAAGAGAAGATGGTGTTGGTGGTGTCATTATCTGCTTGTTGGGGGTTCAAACTCTGAATGTACTCCTCTAAAACGGAACTTCTTTTCTCGGTGGCATCGACTGCCTCCGCTTGGTGGAGTTCCAATGGATTTTTATCGCATTCTCTGTTCTTCTGTGGAGCGTTTTTGCAATCTCCGCCCACTTATTCCCTAACTCTGCATGGGCCCTCACCATCATTCTTTCCTCCTCTTCTGTCCAGTCATCTCTCTGTACAAAATCACAATAGAATCAGAATTCATGAATGAAAGCATTTGTTATTTAAATCAGAATTTATAAGTCAGAAATTAGAATCTCTGTCAAACCAATAAAAATAATGTTTTACTTGAGTCAAAGATAAAAATAGCAGGTTGGCAATTACCTTGATAAAAATAGCAGTGCCGAGAAATTAGAATCTTTCTCGGCACTGCTTTCCCACGCGATCTGCCAGCATTTGTGGTATCTGCGACCATTTTACAAGCAACCTGCACGGGCCGCAGCAACCTTTCTCTCACAGTATAAAACTTAAAAAAATTGAAAAACCGAAAACAAAAAAGCCGTTAATGACAACTAATAATAATAATAATAATAATACCTGTCTTCCTCTGCAGTCCACTGACCCTTGATAAGATTATGCCTTTTTTGCCCTCTGCTGGAGCGCTTCGCCACCTGTTTACTATTCCGATTAATTCCACCTCGCCATTCATGTTGACCGCCGTAGATTCGACTGCCGGAAAGCTTTTCATGGAAAAGGCATGATACACTTGGAAGAGCATGCTTCTGGTTTTGTTGAAGCTGGTAATGCAGAATCTGAGACCTTATATGAGGAGCTAATGAACTTACAACTAAAAATAGGTGAAAGGAAACACTATCAGGGTAAATAATCAATTCAATTGATGGAGCAAAGAGATTGAAACAAAAGCTATGGGAAGAAACCAATAATCTAGAACGAAAGCATCAACCTCAATCCCAAATTTAGATCTCAGATTAAAGAGAGCACAACCAGAGCTAGGAAGCAATTTGTCACCCACTAACAACAAGTGAGCAAATATTATCATACAATTGCCCTTTCCTAACAAAGAAGATATAGAGTTTTCTCATCTAGCTAGTTTAAAAAGCCTTGCGGAGGAGTCAAGGACTAATAATCATCCCTCTTGACAAAAGGAGGTCCCCATCTCAAGACAGAACCTTACAACTCGATCATGGGTGAGAATAGACATGCAAATACGAATAGCATGAGGCATATTGACTAATTAATGAAAAAAGAGTTGTCCACAATTGTTGTCCTTGATGTCAAAGACACAATCTCTCTTGATTGGATATGGTGATTGGATATGGTTGGCCATGGTACCTTGACAATGTGGCATTTGACAGTGACTTGGCATTTGACGGTGACTTTGGTATATGTATAGTTGCTATTCATGGTGACTTTGATTTTGACATACATGAGCATACAGTTGGCATCTTGTTTCAGTTATGGTGACAAACTCATATGGTTCCTTTTGGATGACACATGATTTGTTGGCATATTCATGACACATGATTTGTTGGCTCAGTTGGTATTCATAGTGGTTGACTTGGCATAGCATAACACATTGAGAACATTGCATAAAAATTCAAAGTCTTGATGTTTATTATTATGTGGCATTATGTGCAATTTTAGAGTGACAAACTTTATTTTAAGTATGGTCCCCAAATGACATTTTCCTAACACTTGGCCGAGGGCACAAATGACATACATGAAATATTATTTTGTGAAAGGTTTAAAGTTTTCAAATCTTGTAGAAGCTTCAGGTAACTTAACAAACAGGTTTTGGCAATTATGATGCGGTCATTTGATGTTGTTTTTTGAGCCCTTTTTAGGGCATACCAAAACATCCGGTTAATCAGCTCAAAAGACACAAATATTGCAATAAACATTTCATTTCATCATTCCGTTGTCTCTTCTCCATGAGGGTTTGCTTATCATCATGGAATTCTATTGATTCAATGCTGGTAATCATGGAAGTTGGATTGAGAATCTTCAAAAGTCATTGTATTGCTGAAGTGACAAAGCTGGAAGTGAATTTGAGGAGTGTGGCAGCAGATTTATGGGTCAGTTATGATTATGATCCTAAACTATGGTTTAATATTCAGTTATTACCTGAAACATTTTTATAGAAACGGTTATCTCTTCAAATTGTTTCATGAGAAGAGGAAGACATTGTGAAATGTATAAAAAGGGATTTGAATAGAAATTATGTGTGGATGTGTATACACCTGATGTAATATTGAGGATAGATGACTGAATGCATTATCATTGATATTAGATCAAAGATTTAGGATCAATGAAACAAAGTGTCCCTCTATATTTGTTTTTTCTTCATGATTGAAACAGGTTTTGAAAGATCAAGTTAGTGAGACAAGAAATGATAGTTGCTATTCACTTCCAACTTTGCCAATGGGTCAATAGTGGTTGACTTGGCATAGCATAACACATTGAGAACATTGGCATAGCATAACACGTTGAGAACATTGCATAAAAAGTCAAAGTCTTGATGTTTATTATTATGTGACATTATGTTTAATTTTAGAGTGACAAACTTTATTTTAAGTATGGTCCTCAAATGACATTTTCCTAACACTTGGCCGAGGGCACAAATGACATACATGAAATATTATTTTGTGAAAGGTTTAAAGTTTTCAAAGCTTGTAGAAGCTTCGGGTAACTTGACAAATAGGTTTTGGCAATTGTGAAGTGGTCATTTGATGTTGTTTTTTTGAGCCCTTTTTAGGGCATACCGGCACATCCAGTTAATTAGCTCAAAAGGCACGAATATTGCAATAAACATTTCATTTCATCATTCCGTTGTCTCTTCTCCATGAGGGTTTGATTATCATCATGGAATTCTATTGATTCAATGCTGGTAATCATGGAAGTTGGATTGAGAATCTTCAAAAGTCATTTTATTGCTGAAGTGACAAAGTTGGAAGTGAACTTGAGGAGTGTGGCTGTTGTCAGTTATGGTGGTTCTCACAGTTTGAGGGCATGATATAGTTTGGTGATTCATTCATGAGTTTGAGGTGTTATCTCTCTGTAATAGTATTCTTGGTTATGTTTTATTTCATTTTCTTAAGCAAGATCTTAAGGGTTTTGAAAGTTAATAATGAAGTTGTGTTTTCAGTTGAGGGTTTCTATTTTAGGATATTGGTGTAGTTTGTCAATGGGTCAATAGTGTTTCTGTTAAGATTTACTATTGTTACATTTGTCTGATAGTCACTAGTGAAATGATTAGTATTGTTTTTAAACATTGTTTGAGCAACCCTAATGCTTATGTGGCCCCTGTTCAAACATTTGACAATATGGGTTAAGATCTAATGCTCTCTCAGCTAGATTATATTTGTTATGATTTTGTCAGAACCATGATTCGATAACACTATATTGATTTATGCACAAAGGTTTGATTTATGGATAGTATTAATAGTTTTATGTTGCTTTAAATATAGTGATCATACAACTATTATTAAGTGTTACAACTTGAGTTAAACACTTAATCATGATGCACAAATCATACTTTGATGATAATGACAATTTGAGGCAGTAGATTTATGGGTCTGTTATGATTATGATCCTAAACTGTGGTTTAATATTTAGTTATTACCTTAAATAGTTTTATGGAAATGGTTATCTCTTCAAACTGTTTCATGAGAAGAGGAAGGCATTGTGAAATATATAAAAAGGGCTTTGAACAGAAATTGTGTGTGGATGCATATACACCTAATGTAATATTGAGGATAGATGACTGAATGCATTATCATTGATATTAGATCAGAGATTGAGGATCAATGAAATAGAGTGTCCCTTTGTATTTGTTTTTTCTTCATGATTGAAACATGTATTGAAAGGTCAAGTCAGTGAGACAAGAAATGACCTTTGCCAGTGAGGCATTTTGTGTAGCCAGTGAGGTATTTTGTGTAGCCAATGAGGGTTTTCTAGTGAGGCATTTTGTGTAGCCAATGAGGCTTTTCCAGTGAGGCTTGTAATCAGTGAGATTCATTAAATAAGCTAGTGAGGCATTTTTTGAGTGGTTTTTATGCCCCAGAGGGTTTTCCACTCAGGACAATCTTTGTGTTATGGTTACTTGTTCTACTCATGAGTTTTTGTTCATTATTTCATAATTTAACTATTATATGATGCTCATAGTAAATCAGTACAAATGCAGAATACTTTGATACTTATCTCAGTCCAATGAAGTAACAATCTACCTCTATTGTTTGTCTTGATGAATTGTTCAAATGATCTCTCATAGTTCACAAATAGTTGTTCTGTCTTTCCATGCTCACAAGTTGGTTTGATAGTTCATCTTGGTTCTTAAATGAATGTCTTGTTTTCACCATTCAAGGTTGAAGTTCATAGATGGTAAAAGTTAATTAGGTGTTGCCAAAAACAAGTCTATTTTATAAGACACTGATTCACCCCCCCTCTCAGTGTCTGTGGACATTAAAGGATGAATTTATTGTGCATGCAACCTTGGTTACCATCATTCAACACATGCGACCTTGGTTTTCATCAGCAGGGATGAAAAAAAATACAAAATTTATTCCATCTCGTCAAAACAAAAGAAATTTTTTGAGTTCAAAGAACAATGGACATTTACACAAAAATGGTTTCTAGAATTTTTACCACAGAAAATGCCAAGGTTTCCTTCATTGGAATAGGACTTCTCTGATCGCTCCTCCATTGTATTTCTAATCAATCACATTTGTTTTTCCTCGACAATATTGTGTTAAAATGGCTTAAGAAAGGCTCCTATTTATAGATTTTTGAGGATTTTTAGATCAATGGTGGAGGTTTGAAAATGAGAACCAAGGGTGGAGATTGCATGGCGATATTAAGGGCCAAGATCCCATCAACAATTATGGAGGGCTCTCAATATTTTGGAATTTAAAATTCCATCTCAAGAAGGCTTTGCATTAATGAATATAAAGACATGAGATTGAATTAAAAATTTATTTTAATGGGTGAATGGGATGAGAAATAACAAGTGCATGGACTTAGAAACATGGGGTAGAGACATGTGTGAGCTTTATTATTTAAATAATGCTCTTTCATGTATTAGGAAACATGAGGTGGAGACACATGTCTGACTCCCCTTAATTAAATAATGTTAATTTAAATATTTGAGTGACATCATATCAAAGAAACATTTGCCCCAGATGACCAAGGGGAGGAAAAATGAGTGGGATATGGCCCCTCAAGAGACCAGGGGAAAATAATTCTAGATGAACTCTCGAAAAGAAGAAATCAGTAGTTAAAATGGGATGTAAGAGAGAAAAAATGGGCAAAAATAGATATGGTATGAGACTATGGGTGAAGGATTAGGGTTATGGCTTACGTGGAGGCCTATAAATGGGCTATGGGGGTCCATAATCCTCATTTGCACACCTAAGGTTAGTGAGTAGAAGAGAGAATAATGATAGAGCGCAGAAGCTATGGCAAGGATTCCATGACATACTCATCGACCAAAGCAAGTTCAGGAGTACCAGGGGATATACTGACATTAGAATGGATTGGATTGTGCCACCTAGCATATATACTAGAGATTCGGGACCTTAGGGCTATGATGACAGCTCTGATGGAGTGATGACATAGTGATCGGTGTGCATTTCTGCTTCCCGTGCAGGGGAGATGACATTTACTTTAGAGAATGTTTGGAGGATCCTAAGGATCCCAATACATAGGGAGAGGGTAATCTATAATTAGGATGCTGGTTTGCTGGCATTGAGGTAGGTGTTCACTCCAGATGTCTTTTCACTAGATAATAGTAGTCAGGAGATGATATGATGAGATGCAATGGTCTCGTTGCAGGGCATGGCTTTATATATTGTTGGGCTAATTGGAGGCATCTTGGCTAATTGAAGGGAATGGATTTTCTCAGTTGGTTGGGAGTGGTCTTGGAGAGGATGTATGAGGAGGGAATGGTGTATACATCAGGGCCATATGTGTCGGCCCACCTTTATAATGATATGCATATGGCTATTTATAGGTGAGGGGTGAGCCTTGGTTGTGGAGTTACTCTCCTCCATATGTGGGCATGGTATCACACAGCCAGTTTGTGCATATGCATGGTTAGAGGGTCAACCCCATGTCTTCTTATATGTAGGACCATTACAACATTGCCATCTAGCCATAAAGTATTGCAGGCATTTTTTTGATGAGGTAGGTACTATGGTATGGCAACCATGGTAGACATGTGAGAGGTGGCATCTAGATGAGGATCATCTTCCCTATGCTCGGCAGGGTAGATATATCACAGGGAAGACTGAGCATATCATTGGTAGAACTTATATGCCTAATTAGGTTTTGCATCAATTTGGGATTCTACAAGATGAGCCACAGGTAGAGGCTATCTTCCCTCGAGTGATGAGGGAGTGACGGGAGGGATGGGGAGTTCCTATTGATCCTCGAATGATGGTTGCTGGATTTGATGGGTTTGTACCATTGTGGTAGGCATGGGTTTCTGATGTCGTGGAGGTCGGGATGATGCCAAATTATGATGTTTGGTGGCAGGAGCAGTGGCCTTTGAGGTTGACCCTACCAAACTGTCAATTACTGGAGGTTGAGTAGAGCACTCAGGAGGATGAGGAGAGTGATGGATATGGTGGGGATAGAGGAGGTGGTTGAGGTGGGTTAATGATTAGTGGACTATGAGTCCATTAGAGAGTAGATGATGTGGCAGGTTGTTTAGGAGGAGGTGGTGGGGAGGAGGAAGATGTGGATCTATCAATTTTATGTGCTGAGATTTGGAGCCTAATGGAGGATCTATCTAGTACCTAGGTTGAGAGTGATACAATGGAGGCTCAACTATAGGTGGCTGAAGTAGAGGTGGAGAGACTACGAGGGGAGATCAAGATAACTTGGGGGCAGATAAAAAATCTTTCTATAGTGCAAGGAGGTGGAGTGGATCCAACAGATCTAGATCATGTTATCTAAGAGCATGATACTACCATCTTGGAGAGAGATGCAGCTTGTATCTTGCAGCAATAGGCCCAACAATAGGAGAGGGAGTTGCAGGTGGAGAGAGAGAATGCTGATTGAGTCGTAGCAAGAGCAAGGGTGTCAGATATGTGGAGCGACCTTGTGTGGGTTAATGGGGGAGTTAGCAATGGCTAGGGAGAATGCTCAGAACTATAGGACCTTATACCATGCGGTTGTCCCAGAGGATCAGAGGAAACTAAGCTATACTACCTAGAGTAGGTCAGGGGCTAGTCGATCAAGGAGTTCCCAGACTTTTTCAGTCACCAGACAAGTCATGCCACCTCCTCAGTCTATGCCTCCACTAGCATAGGTATCAGTAATGCCATCACTAAGTATAGGGACTTAGCCTCTAGGGGTATATGGTACAAGGGCATAGTCCATAGGTGTTGGGCCCTCCTTAGTAGGTCTACAGGCACTAGTAGAGTCTAGAGGCAGTACCACTTAGTGAAATCTTACAGGTTTTGTACTGACATTTATCTATTGAACCTTTAGGCACATTTCGTATCATGATCTATTTTTGATATATATGATGAGCCTATTGTGAGCGGCTTATGATGTTTTATGATGTATGATTTTTATGGATATGTGATACATTTGTGCGTAAAAGTACAAACCTATGTTAGATTTTGGGCTAACAAAATAGTTCATAGTGAGTTGTTTTCGGATGAGAAATTTTTGGGTGAGTGCATTTCACTTAAAAATATGTCACACCTATGGCGTATACTTGGAAAACCAGTTTTGGGTGAGTCTTTTTTGGATGAGTCTTTTTGGGGTGAGTCTATTTTGCCTAAAACTAAGTAATTAAAGACATATTTCTTATACTTGCCTAAAACTGCTTATCACTTCATAAGGTGTCGAATCAAGAGCCTTACAAGGAGATCTGTTTATCACTTGTCTAAAAATATTCACTATCAAATACTTGCCAACTGACATTATTATCTAGGACTGATGGTTTAACAACAACTTTTACATATAAAGGAGAGTGAATATTCTTCATTTTAGCAAGAATATCATATTCAGCTCCTATGGCAGCTAATTTGTTAGCTTGCTTGTTATCAGTTGTAGGTATAGATATCATATTAAATACATCAAATTCTTCTATCATGCCCAAACTCTATGCTTATATAGTTTCAACAAGTCATCTTTTGTAGTAGCAAGGTTTTTGACTTGTTTAACCACTAAATCACTATCTCCAAAAACTTTTAAACACTTGATTTTTCTTTTTCTTGCCCATTCTAGTCCATGAATTAAGGCCTCATATTTAGCTGAGTTGTTAGAATAGCTGAAAGCAAATCTGAAAGATGAATAATATTTCTCACCTGCAGGAGAATCTAAAACAACCCCTCCTCCAACTCCTACCTTGCTTCTAAAACCATCAAAATAAAGTTTCCAAACATCATTTTCTATTTCTACAGTTTGTTGTTTTTCCTCTTTAATCAAATTTGGAATAACTGTATTATTCTCTTGAATCATATACACACCAAGGCCTATCTCATCCATTTTCTCAAATGGATCTATTTCATGGTTCTCTACCGCCCATTGATCTAAAACCATATCTAGAATTCCTTCTAAAGGTGTATTTGGGTCTTAGACAGGAATCAGATCCTCTTGATAAAAAATGGAAAGGTTGGCATTTATGGAATTAGGTGTGTAAGGTTCCAGGTGATCTTTGGCTAATGGTTCAGATTTGATTGAAACCTTGGTTCCATATCTAGTTTTGAAGAATAACTGTGTCCAATCAGATGATAAATACCCTCCTAACCTTGCTATAAAATCTCTAGATAAGAAAATAGGAAAGGTAGGCAGTAGATCAATGACATAAATGTCTTGATAAATAACAAAGTTTGGACAGGCATGCAAAGTAAGGCCTAAAGTTTTGAACATTCCAACTATACTCACTTCAGTTCCATCCATTTGTACAACACCTCTAACAACAGGTTCATATTTCAAACCTAACTCATCAGCTAGCTGTTTTGCAATAACTAAGCTACTGGCTCCTGAATCTATCATACAATTATGTACTAAATAGTCACCTACAATCAAAGTGACATAAAATGGTGGAGGTTTGCCTACTGGTTTAGGATGTTCTATTCTTTTTTCTACCTCATTTGCAGTCATAATCTGAGGTTGATGTGATTTTTGTACTTCATTTGACAAAGGCAACTGAGATAATGCATTTTGTAGAAAATCCTTTTGTCTTGGAATGTGTAAAGCATCTAAAATAGACATGCTTACTGTTGTTTTTTTCGTATGATAAAAAATATTAAATATAGGACCACTATCCTTTTGCTGTACTTTTGGGACAACAACCTCTAGTTGGTCTTTAGCTGGTTGTTTATCTTCCGCAGTTGACTGTCTTGACAAAATATGCAAATTTTTTGATGTAGAAGCTTGATTCTATTCATTCTAAGTTGTAGAAACTGTATTTATACCTTTATCAGCTTGTGGTACATTTCCAGCTTGCTATTTACCAGTATCAACTTGCTGATTTGTAGTTCCAACATGTTGTTGCAAGTCAACAACTCTCTTTTTTGTTCTTGTGTTTGCTGCAATATTAGTAAAAGATTGCTTCTGACCTAGCAACTGATTTACACCACAAAATTCATTAGCCTGTCAATTCATTAAAGCTACATCAAGATTAACATATTGAGTCTGAATATCCAGCTACTTGTTTACATCACTTGCTAAATTTTTAGCAGCAGCATAGTTATTCTGTACCATCAAAGCTTGATTTACTATTCCATTTGGGCAAGTGCCCTGATTATGAGGTTGATTACAGTGGTAACACCATGCATAATCCTGAACCATGTTGTTCTGTATAGGCACTATTTCTTTTGATGTACTAACAACATTTGGATTATATTGTTGATTTGGCCTATTGTTGTAATTTCTCCTTTGACCTTGATAATCTACCTGATAACTAGGTCTATTTTCTTGGTAAGGGACTACTTGGTAAGGTCTATTATTCTAGTTTGTTTGAATTTTCAGGCTTACTAGGTCATTGCTCATAGTTTGCAATATTTTTTCTATACTTTGTTGATTTTCTTTCAAGTCTCAAAATTCAGAATGAATGGGATCTGTACCATTTTTTGCATTTTATTGATAACCAACAGATGGTATTGATGACATATGTGGGGCTGAAATTGGGATTAGAGGCTGTATATCTGGAAAAATTGGCATTGGGGGCCTAGGTGCTATTTTACCAGCTTGTATTAAATTGTTTTATGCTCTTATTGCAATATTAAAAGCAACTGGTAAAGTTACCCCTCCCATAGATTGTATCATAACAACAATATCAGAATTTAGTGCCCTCAAATAATAGAAAAAAGCATACTCTTGTGATGGTTTCACTGTTTCAGGGATTCTATTCCTTGTTTTCTGAAATATGAAATTAAAATCTGACATTTGCTCTTGTGGAGCTCTCTTAATGGTGGTCATTTGTTCAACTAATGATAAATGATCAAATTTATCTTGAAATTGTATATTCAAAGCAGCACCCAATTCATCCCAAGTTCTAATTGAATTAACTCTTAAGCCTCTAAACCATTGAAGAGTTTTACCTTTTAGTGATGTTGTCAATAGCCTGATTGCAATGTTCTCCTTGGTAATGTGGTGAATAGAATACAAAGAAGCCACATCTCTGATATGTTCAATGGGTGTAGTCCCATCTTCTCCTGTAAAACTTGGTAAAGTTTTCAATGCAACCATCAATATGTCATCATGCTAGTTTAGATTCAAAGGGCTGCCTACATTAAATGTAACAAAAGGCTGATTTTGAGGTGGTGGTGGATTTCTTCCACCACCTCCACCATGTCCACCTCCTCCTAGGGATGGTATACTAAACATTGAAAGCATGAGTCTAGTTTCATATGCTTTTGGTTTGATCAAATTGGATTAAATTTTGAATGAGTTATGTCATTTTTGGTGAGAGTAGTTCTGTAATAGTCCTAGAGTTTACACATGAACAGACTTGTTTTTGCCCTAGTCCGTACAAAGAAAACCTAGCCCATTTTGATATAGGTTTAGTAAGAGCTAAAAGGGTATCCAAAACAGGTTTTACATTTCTATTTTCAGGTGTTTAAAAAAAGTTATGCCCAAAAAGGCATAAATTGTTGCTCCCATGTTTTAGGCTTAGGAACAAATTGCCTAGAGTGAACTAATATGCACATTTACATCATTTGTATTGAAACCCAATTTTGGAATGTGTTAAGTTAGTCTTGTTTGATTCCTTTCTCTGCATTATTTTGGTATCAGAGCTAGAAGACCCTGAGAGTGCAAGGTATGCACCAGGACAAGAGAGTTGTGAGATAAAGTTTGTTGCAGGTATGAAAGAGAGTTGGTGACTTATATCCTCGAATAGTGATGAAACTGGGTAGATGGTGTAAATATTTCTTCCACTAAGAGGAATTGGGTAGAAGAGGTCTTGGAGAGTGCATCTTCCATAATCTTGTTGGGTAGAGGATAGATGTGTGTGTGAAGGTATTAGGATACCAAAAGAATGGAAGTGTTGAGGAGAATAATCCATGAAGACCTGAAGAGTAAGAAGTTGTCAAGAAAGCAATAGGAGATGAGAAGAGAAAGGAGTGAGATGAAGAAGAAAGATGAGAAGACAATATAAGTAAGTATTTAGCAAGAGATAACAAGGTTGCAACAAGATTTGGAACAAATGCAAAAAAATATTTGAAGAAAGTATATGGAGTATAGTAACAAGTGTGTGGAGTTGGAACATAACCATTCACAAAGTTGTCAAGTGGCCAATAAAGGAAATTGTGGTAAGAAGAAAGATGCAACAATTGAGAAAGAAGATAAAAAAGTAATCAAGATGATGGAAGAGTCAAATCCATCCAAGGAAGAGGTAAAAGATGGAGAAAATGAGTCCATTGAGACTCAAAATTTTACTTCTAACAATATTTGTGAGTATGTGTTTACAGGTGTAGCAGATGAAGATGGAAAAGAGTATAAAGAAAAAGGAGAAATAAATGCAATGTATGAAGATTCTTATGCAAATGTAGCACAATATGGTGAAGAAGAGGTTGTAAAAGCAACAGAAGTACTGGTTGTATTTTTTGATTTTATAGATGATGAATATGCTGACAAATTGTATTCAAATGATGAAGATGAAGACATGGATAGTGGTAATGCAACATATGAACAAGAACTACAATTTTGGAACCTTGAAGTTTAGAAGATGCTAAGTAAGAGACAGTGCAAGAAGAAGAAGAAAGACCCAGGGAAAGTTAGGAATGCAGAACATACAGTAGGGTCTAAGGAGAATCAACTTTTGGAAATCAATTCCTAGTTGAATGATAAATGGTAGAATAATTTGAAGACTAGGAAGAAAAGAAGACCTACACTCAAGTGGGACTTGAGTTTTCTTCCCCTTGGGTATATGGTGCAGGGGCATTAGGTGCTTCATTATTGCTTATTTTTGATATTTTTGTAATTTTGGGTTGAAAATGGGTTTTAGTTGTTAATAAGGTCATTTATGACCATCTCCTATGTACTCAATTCATTTTTGGTTGTCAGTTTAGTCATTGGTGGGAAAAGTTGGAAAATTGCAAAAATTATCAATGTGGCAAAACAAGTGTCAATGTTAGTGGTCATGCAACTTTAGAAAGGTGGAAAAAATCAAGAAAATGTTACAAACTATTGGGATTGATTTTAAATGCATAAATACACCTCAAACATTGAATAGTTGAAAAGAAGAATAGATTTTTGGTAATTTTTATGAATAGAGGCAAGCTTTTTGGTGGTTTTTAACGTTGCAGTCTTGTTCTATTGCTGTGTATGGCCTATTCAACCCATGTAATGACCTAAAATCAATTTGATCATGTTGGAACATGAATCTACTACATTTTTATTTTTGTTGCATCAATTTTCATTGAGATTTGTGAAAGTTATGGCCATTTTGGTGAATGTTGCTCTATTTCAACAATGTTTTCTAGAATTTGAAGTATAAAAATGTGCTAGTACAGCCATGTATGGTAAAGTACGGGCTTGAAACCAATTCTAAAAGTTGAAGGCATGAGTCTAGTTTCATATTCTTTTGGTTTGAGAAAATTTTATTAAGTTTTGAATGAGTTATGCCATATTTGGTGAGAGTAGTTCTTTAACAGTCTTAGGGTTTGCAAAGGAACAGTCTTGGTTTTCACCTAGTTTGTACAAAGAAACCCTAGCACATTTTGATGTAGGTTTAGTAAGAGCCAAAAGGGTATCCAAATCAAGTTTTACATTTCTATTTTCAGGTGTTTCAAAAAAGTTTTGCCCAAAAAGGTCTAAATTGCTGCTCCTATGTTTTAGGCTTAGGAACACATTGTTGCAAATATGTGCCTAATCAGTGTTGTCATTGATGTCAACATATCCTTGTTTCCATTAGTGTCAACTATATCCTATTTTGCATCCCTACAAGATCAAGGTTCTTGTTTCACATATATCTAACTAGCTTATCTAACTCAGTGGGATTAAGCTCGAGGTATTTAGCTTGGGAAATTTGGATTTTTGTGCTCTTGCACGATTCAACAATATCAAAAGAATAAAAAATAACATCTTTACAAGAGGAAGAAGTAGAAGGCCCCTTAGAGGGAGAAGCCTTGGGGACAGTAGGCTCTACTTTCTTAGAACTATGGCCTTCCTACGTTGACAAGATGTATTTAGGAGTAGAGGAGGAATTAGTGGAGTGGCTTTTAGGATCATGTTCCTTCTTCTATGAATGCTAGTGAATACAACATAATTAGTGCCATCCAACTCAGTATATACATCTTCCCTCTAGTCTGAATCTGATTCATATTCGAAGAAATTGACACCATCATCTGCAGACTAAGTGGGCTCTTCTTCAACATATGGTTTAGCATGCTCATTCATAGAAAGCATCTACATGAATCTTGTCATTTTAGGACAAGATGCACCATCATTATATGTGGTAAGATAAAAATTACACACCATGTGATTCACTTTGCTCGTAGATGGAGCACCCTCAATGGCAAGTCTTTGGGTAGGGCCAGTTAAAGGTAAAGGCCGATTATAATTTCCTTGCTGACCATGATCCTTCCTAGGCACATCATGGTAAAAGGGTTATAGAAGTCCCTTCGGCATCTACCTCTTTAGAGTAATAATATAATTAGCCAACCTTTGAATCATAGGGTCAGTTGAGTTACTTACCTGAGGTTTCCCAGCCTACAACTCATTCTTCCATTTACCAGTAGTTATAAAGTCATCCTCTATAGAAATAGCGATCTCTTGTGCTACTTCCAAATCAACCACACATTCTCTCTTGATAGGAAAGCTTATATCTGGAGGAAGAGTGTTAATAAAGAAACACTTCAGTAGGGAATTTCCAGGTCTCATATTGGTAGAGATTTTGTTCACCAATTTGTTAAATTTAGCTACAAACTCTGCCATCCATGGGTTCGTGTACTTCTTTCTTCATAGAAGACAATTGGGCCACTAGAGTATGCTTATTCTCTATACTCTTGAATCTATTTTAAAACTTTCTTCTCATGGTTTCCCAACTATTAATTGATGCAGAGGGAAAATGATAGAACCACTCAGCTGCAACATCAGCCAAAGACTTGAGAAACAATCTAACTGAGACATCCTCATGTTGTACACCTAAAATGAAACAACCTACAAAGAAAGCATTTAGGTGTTCATTTGGAGTAACTTTTCCATCCTCCCCAAACTTGGGTATTATCTTTCTAGATCCCCTAGGCAACTAATACAACTACGCTCCTAAGTTCAGAGGGCCTATGACAGCTCCCCATGGGACATGTAATTGTTGAGCCATGTTTACTCTGAAGTTAATTTTCAAGGGTAAGACAGTCTCAAGAAATATATGGGCTTGACAATTAGTGCTAGATGTATCCCTACTTGGAGGAGGAGAGGATGGTCTACTAGAAGAATTTACCCTACGGGTTGGTAGAAAAGTAGAGAAATTCAAAGCTTGTAGTAACTCAAAATTAGAATTGAAAATACCTTTCTTTTTTGTCTGCTTGTGTGCACCTTTTATAAGCCAGCTTTGGAGATAAACGGTGTCAAACAATACACTTTCCAACCACCTACTGATTACCCTGGTTATCCTATCACCGGTTTGGTGGTTTATTGTAGTTCCTTGTCTAGTTATTAGGTACAACATGAATTTGAAAGGGTCTATCCCTTCTAGGTACACATACAAATCCTTCAACAATGAAGTTCTCATGAACAACACAAAACTCTCTAGCCTATCTTCTCAAATCTTGTCCAATTTCTTCTTCCCTGTCCAAGATTCTATTTACTTAGTGAAACTATTCATTAGTTGTTTTGTGCCTCCAGTATAGATTATGTAAATCAGTAATAATATCTTCTCACTCTACGTCTAACCAATTTATCTTAGGTTAAAGAATAGGTCCAAATCTCCTTTGGAGTACCATAAAGACCAATTATGAAGCAATTGAATACAGATAAATCCCTAGTAGAGTCAACAAAAATTTGTTAGTTTACAGATTTGTCATAAACTCTATATTCTCTTGTCCACACAATGACAATTGCACTAATAGTTGAGTTCAATTGCAATGAAGTTTGCAATGACTCTCTGTATTATTTTACAAGGCACATCTACCTTCGAAAGGTCTTAAATGAATGAAAAACTATGTGTGCTTTTAACCAGAAAGCAATAATGGAAATAAATCTCAATGAACAGCTATAGAATTAAGAATCACAAATAATTCATATAACCATGATCATAAACTAATATCACAAATAACTCATATAACCATGATCATAAACTAATATTTTTCACAACATAATCACCATTGCAACTATTCATCAAAAGAAAAACAATCCACATCAATGAGATTTAATAGAAGCTTCCAGTTCTTCCAATATAAAATTACAATTCAAAAAGCTGAGAGATATTCAACATAAGAAGAATATGCATTCATCCACCATAACACAAAGTTTACAATATCAAAATTCATCTTCCCAAACTTTGTTCGTATATTGAAATAACTAAAAGATAGAATAACACAACAAAATGACCTATCAACAACATAAAGTTCACCAAAATATCATATAAGCATCAACAAGCTTAGTATATATAGCCTTGTCATAAAATAACTATCTTTAAAATAATAATGAATTCTTGGAGACAATTGATTTAAAACATAAATAATAATAAGTCTTCACATATAACAATTTTTAGAGCATGTTTAATGAAATAACTATTGTGATGTTCACAACACACCCCATTTTGCCCCTTAGCAAAATGAGGACCCCTGCTGTTGCTTTGCTTTTTTTGCTTCTGCTTGTGTTTGTTATGTCTGGTGGTAAAGGGAAAAGAGAGTCAGATTTGCAAACCTTGTTAAAAATATAAAAAATTGCATTTTTCAGTACCATTGCATAATATGGTTGGATTCCTTGTGAAAAATGAGCCAGGGTTGCTTTTTGAACCATCTTAAAATTCATCATATTTTGCAAGTTATGATCATTTAGGTAAAATGTACTACCAGGTTTTGCATGAT
Source organism: Cunninghamia lanceolata (assembly GCA_027924645.1). Classification (NCBI taxonomy): domain Eukaryota; kingdom Viridiplantae; phylum Streptophyta; class Pinopsida; order Cupressales; family Cupressaceae; genus Cunninghamia; species Cunninghamia lanceolata. The sequence continues at coordinate 10,547,962 of BSBN01000602.1, forward strand.
AAACAGTCAGTTGTTTCCCTTTTTTTCTTGTTGGCATTCGTTTTAAATTTCAAAAAATTTCATACTTAGTGGTTCCGGGTCGTGGGCAATTTTGTCTGGGTTCCACTCTGTATGTTACATTTGATTCTCTTGCAGAAAATACATCGAACACTTTAATCGCCATTACTTATTCATTGGAAGTGTTTTTACAGGTTTTGAACCTGCGCATTGAACCTTTCGCCTGAACCTTATGGTGGGGTTCAATGGTTCGATGGTTTATTAGTTCAATAGTTCGGGTTCAAAGGCTTTGGTAAGCTTGTGGCCGAAACAATAGTGATCGGCGTAACATAGAGCATCGGCCGAGTTTGAATTCATCGTGCTGAAGGGTATGTCTCGCCGATAGCCAAGGGCTATCGGTATAGTGGTAGTTGTCGGCCAAGTTTTTTGGGCCTTTTCTGATGGGCAAGGTCAGGCCGATGGAAGAAAGGGAGGGAGGACTTAGCCGAAATGCGAAGGATGGGAAGATGGATATCAGTGAAACTCTCACCGATATCGGGTATCGGCGTAGCGTGTGCAATCGGCGGTGGTCAAAAATCCTTTGCCGATGGGCAAAGTTGGGCTGATACAAGGAAAGGTAAGGATGTTGAGGTCATTAGCCGAGGTAGAGGCATCCGCAAAGGAAATATGGAGCTCGTCGACAGTGGAATCTCTCGCCGATGAAACAAAGCAAATGCCATCGGAAGGAAGAGTTTGTGAGTTGCCAATGGGCGATCTCACGCTGATGGAGAGCAATGAAAGAGCATTGGTATAAGGTAAGACATCGGCGAAGGAAATAAGGAGCCCGCCGATAGTATAATCTCTCCCCGATAAGAAGAAAATGCAAGCCGATAAGGCTATATCGGTAACACTTGCGCCGATAGAGGGAAATAAGAAGCCATCGACCAAGGTATTGTGATCGGCGAGGAAGATTTAGAGTTTGCCGATGGCGAATCTCTCGCCAATAGAACAAAGCAAAGGGGCATCGGTGGAAAGAATATGGAGTTCACCAATGGCGAATCTCTCGCCGATGAAGAGGAAATAAAGCACAAGGGGCCATTGGCCTAACAATGAGGATCGGTGAGGAAGATTTAGAGTTCGATGATGGCAAATCTCTCACCGATGAGAAGGAAACAAAGGCCAATATGACATCAGCAACACTCTCGCCAATACAAGGGTATCGGCATAGCCAACGCGATCGGCGAAGGAAATTTTGGGCTTGCCAATAGGCAAACCTCACACCAATGGAGAGCAACGAAGAAGCATCGATGGAAGAGAATGATCGGCGAGGGAATTTTGAGGCTCGCCGATAGTACAGACTTACGCCGATGGAAAGAAATAAGGAGGAAATAACGAGAAAGGCCATCAGCCAAATAACGAACATCGCCCAAGTATTTTTTGGACCCACCGATGGAGATTATCACGCCAATGGGCGGGAATGGACGAAGCAGTGGGAATTTTAAAACACATTTTTGGCGCCCGTGGCATTTTTTTGGTCAGCGATGGTTGACCCGTTTGGTTTTGGGCAATCTGTATACATTTTGAACGCATTTTTGAGGGTTTTTGAGCTGGATTTCCACATTTTTTTTTTTGCACAGTCACCCTGATTTAAACAGATATTTTGAGTTTCCTACTATTTATTTGATAAATGTGATACTTATTGCTTGTCCTGTCTTACAGGCTTGCAGTTGAGGAAGCAGCTGGAAATTCAACACAGTGACCTCATGGAAGAAGAAAATCTGATCTCAGGAGCAAGAAGTAAAGATGAAGTGCGAAGAAGTCAAGGCCGACCAAATGAAGGACAAAATTGCAGCTAAAGGTATTACTACAACAGACAAGCAAAAGTTATTGCTAAGCTGCCAAAGCTTCTCAGAAGGGGCAATATTTCACCCAGATTTGACACTACTCAGAGATATTTTTGAAGAACTGGTTCACCTATATTTATTGCTATAACCAGGGGTTTGAACCAGGGGTTTAGTTAGTTTTTTTGCTGTAGTGAGGACAATCAGAAAGTCTTTATATTGTGCCTCTCTACACTGTAATATTTTACAACAGGGATTTTTAGAAACACACAGCCAGTTAGCTTAGTTTAGTTTAGAAGTAGAAGAAGGAGGTCGCCTGTTTGTCTGTAGTAAGGTGTGCGTGGAATGTCTGGCTTCCTTACTGTATCTGTAAAGCTTGTAAGTTCTTTGTAGTTTGATCAATGAAACTAAGAGTCATTCCTACATTGTAAATCATGTATGACTATTTGTTTCTAATACAATAGAATCTGGAGTTCTGCATCTATCTTCTGAGTGTTCTCCTGCTCTTCTTTGTGTTTTGAAATATTATCTTTGAGAGCTTGCAATTTTAAATGTATGTTTGTGAAAATGCTCAGAACTTGCATTTAAGGTTTTTACTGTGGATTTGATCAAATTACTGTAGGATTCACATAGTGCATAACAGAACAATTAGATCCTTTGGTAGAGTAAATGAGGTATAGATTAGATCTTTCTAACTTTTCCCAACCCATCTGAAATATTTAGCTGAAAACATAGAAATTGAGAGGAAGTTGTCTCAAATTTGAAGAAGTGTGCATAACAAAGTTAAAAGTAGACAGTTTTCATAAATTTATGAAGGAGAGAGCTGCAATAATTCAAGAAAACCATCTAAAACTTGCAGCACAGTAACACTTTTATGCAAAGGAATGAAAAGCATTGACACATCTCATGATCTTTTGCATAATCTTAGTCCAGTAAACCACAAAGAAACTCTAAACTACGTAAGGCCCCTTGAACATTACAGCTTCACATTGACCAACTGAACTTGACCAACCGAACCATTGTAGACTTGGGATTAGTTGAATCTTAAATGATTCCTTCTTATCTTTCAAGTATAGTTTCAGTTCATTATATGTGAATTTTAACTTATTGTTATGATTGCATCAAAACAATCACCAACAGTTTTCTGGTGCTAGAAGGAGGGCCTGCCCGAGTTAGAGTTTATTCCAAACTAGCTAATAACAGTAATAGAGTGACTAGGTCTAGATCCAGTTTAGGGGATATATTTGTGCAACTACCTGATATTAGGCGAGGTAGGAACCCTTTAATTTGGAATCCAAATATATCGCAAGCTGGAAGTTCATCTGGAACACCTCCTGGGTCACCTTTTAACATCCGTAGTATTGTGAGTCCTGATAGATCACTGTTCAGATCTTTAAATCTTGGTTCAGGCACTCCTGGAGGTCTCAATCCTCCTGTAAATCCTAATCCACCAATCAATCCAGGTATTCCTACAAGTTCAATTCAAGCTCAAACACCTGCAATGGCTTATTTTGATGTCAATTCTCCCATACTCTTCAATGATTATCATGAGATGCCTAAAAATCTAGAAAAGATATGTCCCAAATACCAGTTGCATCAGGACCCAGAAGATCATATTAGAATATTCAAGGAAGCATGTTTTAGAGCTAGGTTAGAGCACGAGGATGTGGTGTGTAGATTGTTTCCCTACACGTTTAATGAACAAGCCTCTAGCTGGTATGTAAATTTGCCCAATGGTTACATTTCTTCCTGGTCGCTTATGGAAGAAGCATTTCTGTCAAGATTTAGGGGACCCATTGACCCTTGTGCTTTGTATCATAAATTGGCTGCTATAAAACGTGGTGAGGGAGAGCTGATTGATAATTTCAATGACAGATTTCAAAAGGCCTATTCTAGGCTGGTAGCCCCTTATACCATAGATGATGATCCCTTGTTGGCTATGTACTATGCTGCCTTGGATCCTTTAACTGCCATGTTTGTCAAAAGAAAACCTGACATAGATTCAATATCCAAAGCCTATAAAGAGGCAGCCTCAGTAAACCAAGAGATGAGACATACAACTTATAACCCATTTGTTAATGGAGGAAGTTTTGGGGTGCAGAATCAGGCACAACCATGGATTGGAACTCTATGCAACACACTCCACTATTAAATCCGGTCCCTTCTTACACACCTGTGTATAGTCCTACCCCAATCCAAACTATAACTCCTTACACGGCTAGCACTTCCAATAACAGTCAAAACAATGGTTAGCCTTTCTTCGAACCTCCTAGGGATACAACTATGGCAAAAGCACAAGAGGATAGGGAAGAAATCAAAGAGATCACTGCACATTTGAAAAGATTAACCACTGAAGTGACACAACTAAGAAATGAGAACCTCTATGGAAGAGGCAACCAAAACTACAATCAACATCAAAATCACAACCAAGGCCTAAATCAGAATTATAGTTTCAATCAAAATCAGTAGAACAATCAGAACCAAAACTATAATCAGAATCAAGGCCCCAGCCAGGGGCAACTGATGCAAAATAGGGGGCCAGTGACAGATAATAGGACCTGGGACAATAATAACAGAAATCAGAATCAACCTAGGCCACCCAAGACATGGAACACTGGGCCCAACAACGGTACTCTAGCTTCTCCTTTTGAGAATATAGATAATCATGATGCAAAACAAACGACAAGTATACAAATGGCCAGTACAGCACCCAAAAATTGGTGCAGATTTCACAATACCAATGCCCATGCTGAGCACGACTGTCCACAATTCCACTTAGCAGCCAGCATTTTCAACATAGATGTGCAACCTCCTACATCTGAATTTCTCATTCCCAAGGGTAATGAGGTAGTACCCTCAGGATATGACACAGCATTAGTCTTAGAAACATTTACCTTTGCAACTGCAGAAGAGAAAGAGGATGAATTGCTAGAAGATGAACCATACTGTTGTGAGAGTCTTTATCCTGAATCGGCCTTTGTGTTAAATGCTTTTCAGTTTCCCTTTGAATCTGAAAATGAGATATTAAATGAAATAGAGGAGGTACAGGCCTTTCAACAGACAAATAAAAGCCACACTTACAATTTGAGGAACAACCCTAGGCCAGAAGGGCCTTTTACCACTTTTGTTCCTCCGAATAATATCAATACACCCCCAGATCAGAGTGCTAGCAACAATCCTGCCACACTTAAAGCTAATCAGCACACAAATAATGGAACAACAATACAAAAGGATCAAACAAGTAAAACTAAAGCAATAGAGACAACAAGATTAATGAGTTACTTGTCAGAGGAAATAAAGAAAATTAAGGTCAGTATACAATTAAATGAATTATTGAAGACCCTAGGGATCAGAAATGCTTTTATAAAATCCCTGGATGCATCCATGATGAGCGAGGGGTCTGCTGATATAACTGTTCCTAATAGAGATTCACCGCCTAAAGAGAAGAATAGGAAAGTTGAGCAGCCTTCCAATACAAATGTAGTAATACATGTAGATAAGAGGGATACTCCCCCTTTCTTGTTAACTGTTAGATTGTGTGGGAAGAATATACACAATTGCATGGTAGATTCTGGTGCCTTAGCCAACGTAATGCCCTTAGGAATATGTAAGACCCTCGGGCTAACTCCCACCAAATCTGCCAAGGTTGTCACACAACTAGATAAGACTGAGGTTAGCGTGATAGGAGAGCTCATGAACATTCAAATGCAATTAGCTTCAGACCCTAGGGTAAGCCAAATCATTGATATTCAAGTAGTGGATATACCCGTAAATTATGGAATGTTGCTGAGTAGGGATTGGTCCAAGACATTAAATGGATATATGGCCACTGACTTTTCACACATGTGGTTACCTTGGAGAGGCATCCCAAACTAGATCAGAATAGAGGCAGAGCCCAGAATGAAACATATGATAACAGAGTATAATCGAACTAATGAAATATTATATGTTGCTGTTGAACCAGGTGTCTAGAATTACCAACAATGGGGTACAAATTGAAGAGATCATGATGTTAAATAGTAGAAAGAAATGTGTCAGCAATAGGACAGCATTATTCATTGAGTCTGATGGAAATTCCTCAGATGAAGAAAACAATGCAATAGACAAATTTGGTCATGCCATTAGACAAGAGGTGGAAGAGTGCGTTAAACACAATCTCCCGATCCAATGTAAATTATATAAAAACAGGTGTAGAGTCCATGATAGGCAACATTCTGAGGAAAGTTGTTAAATATGCAAGGACATCATTGAATATGAATACAAAAAATGCATAGAGAAGGTAGAGTTACAAGAGGAAAATGAGAATCCTGATCCAACACAGAAATATGTTCAAGATAATATAGGTGCCTTGATTCCAGATTTAAGAGAAGAAATAAAAGACAAGGGTAGTTGTCTTTTTGAGTTGCAAACTAAAAACACACATATGCAAGTTAACCAAATAGAAAAACCCATGAAAAAATAGGACAACACCCCACAGGCAATAAAAGAGGCAATGTATGCTAAGATAAAAGGTCAGAAAAGTAAAGATGGCATGTGGACGTTAAAATGTGATGGGTCTAAATCAAAACAGGGCACAGGTGCAGGTGTTGAACTCATAGATCCTCGGGGTAAATCACATCTGGCAGCATATAGATTACAATTTTCCTGCACTAACAATATTGCTGAATACGAGGCCCTAATTTTAGGACTCGTCATGGCCATCAAGAAAAGAGTAAAAACCATCAGAGTATTTTCAGACTCTGAATTAGTAGTCAGACAAGTGAGGAAACTATATGCCTGCAATTACAAGAAAATGACTAGTTACAGACATAGAGTATGGGGTTTAATAGATTCGTTTGATGCTTTTAACATAGAACACATCCCCAGAGAGCTGAATCACAGGCCAGATGCACTAGCAGTTGCTGCTAGTGCATTAGAACCATTGGCACTATCAGGATTGAGGCGATTTGTTGTTGAGCTAGTTAATGTGCCTAGTATACCAGACAACGTTACACACTTTCAGGTATTTGGAGGGGATCAACAAATTATTGATTTTCTGACTTGTAATGAGGCATTTGAGGCTCAAATCATTGATGAGTAGGAAAGGCCTGAAGTAACATGGGACGAAGAGGATATAATCAACTTAAAGAGCAACTTCTTACCAAAAGGAGTAATTGAATTAGAACATATCTTTGATTTCGATGGAGTAATAAGACAAAAGGACTTGCCTAAAACAGAAGGGGGTAAGTGTAATTTACATAACCTAGGGACTGAGCAAAGTCCACAAAATGTACTAATTGGGAAAGCTTGCTCTGAGAAAATCAGAAAAGAGGTTTTGGATGTTCTGAAAGAATATAAACATGTCATAGCATGGACTTATGAAGACTTGAAAATATTTGATGAGTCCATCATAACTCACGTAATACCTTTGAGAAAAGAAGTCAAACCATTTAGGCAGAAACAGAGGCCTGTGAATGCCATTCTAGAGCCTCTAATCTTTGAGGAAGTTAAAAAATTGCTGTCTGCTGGAATAATTTTCCCAGTCAGACATTCTGTCTGGGTAGCTAACTTAGTACCAGTAAGGAAGAAAAATGGAGACATCAGGTTATGCGTAGACTTTAGAAATTTAAACAAGGCATCTGAAAAGGATAATTATCCTCTGCCCCCAATAGACGAAGTGTTGCAAGCAGTAAATGGTGCGAGAATGATGTCTTTTTTAGATGGTTTTTCAGGTTATAACCAGGTCTTAATTGATAGAGAAGATAGATTAAAAACCACTTTCACTTGTAAGTGGGGAAATTATGCATATAGAAGAATGCCGTTTGGTCTGATCAATGCAGGTGCCACTTTTTAGAGGGCCATGGACATTGCATTCCGTGGATTATCAGGTAAGTGCATTGTTGTGTATATGGATGATTTAACTGTGTATTCCAATGATGCATCCACTCACACTGAAGATCTCAGGAAGGTACTCAAACGATGTGAAAGGTATGGGATTTCCCTTAATCCTAAGAAATGTATATTTGGCATAACTGAAGGTAAATTATTAGGCCATGTCATTTCTGAAGGTGGAATTTCAATTGATCAGGATAGAATAGAATCCATAAAAAGTTTGCAAATACCAAACAGTAGGAAAGAGTTGAAATCATTTTTTGGCAAAATTAACTTTGTTCGGAAGTTTATAACAGGTTTTGCAGAGATCGTACAGCCGTTAAATGCCATGTTGAAGAAAGATGCACAGATGGAATGGACGCCAGTGGCCAGAGCCACTTTTGAAGATATTAAGGAGGCAATTTCTGATGCCCCTGTATTGGCAAGTCCAGACTACACAAGCCCATTTTACATCTACTCCTTTGCATCTTCTCATTCAGTTGTGACTGCCTTGACATAGAAAGGTGAAAGCAATGAAGAGAGGCCCATAGCATTTATGAGCGCGCCTCTGAAGGATGCATAGCTGAGGTATCTAGACACCGAGAGGCAGGCATTTGCATTAGTAAAGGCTGTTAAAAAATTCAGACACTACATTCTGCGCAGCCAGGTCAAAGCCATAGTGCCAGACGCAGCAGTAAAGATGTTGCTGATGCAGAACGAGCCTGGAGAAAAAAGAGCCAAGTGGATCACCACGTTGCAAGAATTTGACATAGAAATCATACCTATGAAGCTGGTCAGAGGGTAGGCGTTAGTGCAGACGATAGCAAATACAGATCCTGATCTAATAAAATAGCAATACGTATTGAATTCCCAGAGCGCATCAGGCTGGTATGATGATTTAAACACCTTCTTGATAGCTGGAAAGTACCCAAACAGGATGAAATCTTCTCAGAGGAGAGCTCTGAAGATTAAGGCACAAAATTATATGGTGCAAGGAGGTCTTCTATTCAGGAAGAACCATGATGGAATTTATCTGAGATGCATAAACAGAGCTGAAGCTGATAAAGTGTTGACAGAACTACATGACAAGTACGGAACCAGCCATAGTTCCCATCTAGCCACAACACACAAAATACTGAGGGCAGGCTATTACTGGCCCACGATGTTCAAAGACACTAAGAGTCACATCAGAAGTTGCCACATCTGTCAGACTGCAGTAGACAAAGGGAGAAATCAGGCCAATCCACTACAACCTGTGATTGAATCCAGACCATTTGCACAGTGGGGCTTGGATTTTATTGGAGTCATCAATCCCCCATCTTCTGCAGGACACAAATTCATACTAACAGTAACAGATTATTGTACAAGGTGGACTGAGGCCACCTGCTGCAAATTTTCCACAACTGAGGTAGTTATCAAGTTTCTTGAAGAAAACATCATCACCAGGTTTGGAACTCCCTATTCATTGGTATGTGATAATGGCCCTGCTTTCTCTTCTTTAAAGTTTTCTAAATGGGCATTTGAATATGGGATCATTTTAAGGTTTTCTTCGAATTATTACCCTCAAGGTAATGGACTGGCTAAATCAACGAATAAAATTTTATTAGATATAATCAAGAAGTTAATTGCAAAGAGTCCTAGAGAGTGGAATACCCTGTTAAGATATGCATTATGGGTAGATAGGACCAAGTTTAAAATAGCTTTATGTAGCACACCTTATCATTTAGTCTATGGGACTGATCCCATACTTCCAGTAAATCTGAGAATACCAACCTGGAAGTTTGCCAATGAGTATCTAGGCTTTAATAACCATAGGGAAGCCAGAATAGTGCAAATGCTACAACTAGATGAGAAAAGAGGTCAAGCCATCGAGAAGTTTGCCAAACACCAAGCGGTTGTTAAGAGGTGGTTTGATAAAAGGGCAAGAGTCAAAACATTTAGGATATCAGACTTAGTGTTGTGCTGGGATAAGGCAAATGAAAAGAAAGGAAGCCATGGAAAATTTGATAAATTGTGGCTGGGTCCCTTACAAGTCTCAGAAATAATAGGAGATAACACATTCAGACTTAAGACCTTGACTAGAGAAGATGTGCCATTACCAGTTAATGGCCAGCATTTGAAACACTACTTCCAGGCCTGAGGCAAAGAGCAGTTCATTTTGGTGTAAAGTGTTGTAAGTAATGTACAGTTCTTTCTCGCTATTTTCTTTTTGGTTGGCTATTTGTACAGTTTGTCTTCTGTTCGTTGCTGTTTTCTGTTTCTTGTTGTTTGTTTTGTTTTGTTTGTACAGTTTTTTCTACTTTTTTTGCCTTTTGTACAGCCTATTTGTCTGGTTGGTTTTTTTTGTCTCCTCAGCAGGGATCTTTGTTTTACTTTAGAGTATTAAGGAGAAAAATTAGCAACCATTCAAAATAGTATAAATTCAGGATATTCAAGTTAACCATTTGCAATTTACACATAACTTGTCACTGTCATGAATGTAGAGAGTTGTTTATCTTCTGAAGTTTTGTATTCAATAAATATGATTGAGAATTCGAAGCAAGTTTCTCACGATGACACACCTAAAATCCTTGGGTTTTTTGAACTTAATAGTGTAGTTATTAGGTGAAAAATCAGAGGTTAGCCTTGCTACCATTACAATTCTTAGCTTAATTTCAGCAAGTGTCCACTCCTTGCATCACGAATTTACAAATTGCTATATCTTGTGAAATCTTTCAAAATCAGAAAATAAAAAAATAAAAATAAAAATAAAATAAATAAACAAATAAATAAATAAAATGGATTATACTGAAAATCCAGATTAAGCCATCTAAGTAACTCTACCGGGGCTATAGACGCTCACTGGCAGTGGGGCTCTACTTAGGAGAATTGTAACGATAACCTTGCCAGGGCTATGGACGCTCGTTGGCAGCAAGGCTCTATTTGGTTGGCTATGAGGGAATATCCTCACCTACGTAGGCTAATGTCAGTCACTGGTTTGTTCAACTGATCTTCAAGATGAGGATAATTAATCACGTGCACACAACTAAACTGAAAATGGAAATTCATACACCCTTATTGAATACCTTAAGTCTCAAGCTGAATAGTAATTTGCAGGACAGATAGTCAGAAGTTATGAGTTCATTTCATCTAGTTTTCTTGAACACTCTAAATTTAGTTATTTTGTTTGGTTTCTAGTTGTTGTGATGTTCACAACATGCCCCATTTTGCCCCTTAGCAAAATGAGGACCCCTGTTGTTGCTTTGCTTTTTTTGCTTCTGCTTGTGTTTGTTCTATCTGGTGGTAAAGGGAAAAGAGAGTTAGATTTGCAAACCTTGTTAAAAATATAGAAAATTGTATTTTTAAGTACCATTGCATAATATGGTTGGATTCCTTGTGAAAAATGAGCTAGGGTTGCTTTTTGAACCATCTTAAAATTCATCATATTTTGCAAGTTATGATCATTTAGGTAAAATGTACTATTAGGTTTTGCATGATAAACAGTCAGTTGTTTGCCTTTTTTCTTGTTGGCATTCATTTTAAATTTCAAAAAATTTCATACTTAGTGGTTCCGGGTCGTGGGCAATTTTGTCTGGGTTCCACTCTGTATGTTACATTTGATTGTCTTGCAGAAAATACATCGAACACTTTAATCGCCATTACTTATTCATTGGAAGTTTTTTTACAGGTTTTGAACCTGCGCATTGAACCTTTCGCTTGAACCTTATGGCGGGGTTCAATGGTTCGATGGTTTATTAGTTCAATAGTTCAGGTTCAAAGGCTTTGGTAAGCCTGTGGCCGAAACAATAGTGATCAGTGTAACATAGAGCATCGGTCGAGTTTGAATTCATCGTGCCGAAGGGTATGGTCTCGCCGATAGCCAAGGGCTATCGGTATAGTGGTAGTTGTTGGCCAAGTTTTTTGGGCCTTTGTCGATGGGCAAGGTCAAGCCGATGGAAGAAAGGGAGGGAGGACTTAGCCGAAATGCGAAGGATGGGAAGATGGATATCGGCGAAACTCTCGCCAATATCGGGTATCGGCGTAGCGTGTGCAATTAGCGGTGGTCGAAAATCCTTTACCGATGGGCAAAGTTGGGCCGATACAAGGAAAGGCAAGGATGTTGAGGTCATCAGCTGAGGTACAGGCATCGGCAGAGGAAATATGGAGCTCGCCGACAGTGGAATCTCTCACCGATGAAACAAAGCAAATGCCATCGGAAGGAGGAGTTTGTGAGTTGCCGATGGGCGATCTCACGCCGATGGAGAGCAATGAAAGAGCATTGGTATAAGGTAAGACATCGGCGGAGGAAATAAGGAGCCCGCCGATAGTATAATCTCTCCCCGATAGGAAGAAAATGCAAGCCGATAAGGCTATATCGGTAACACTTGCGCCGATAGAGGGAAATAAGAAGCCATCGACCAAGGTATTGTGATCGGCGAGGAAGATTTAGAGTTCGCCGATGGCGAATCTCTTGCCGATAGAACAAAGCAAAGGGGCATCGGTGGAAAGAATATGGAGTTCGCCGATGATGAGGAAATAAAGCGCAAGGGGCCATCGGCCTAACAATGAGGATCGGCGAGGAAGATTTAGAGTTTGCCGATGGCGAATCTCTCACCGATGAGAAGGAAACGAAGGCCAATATGACATCAGCAACACTCTCGCCAATACAAGGGTATTGGCATAGCCAACGCGATTGGCGAAGAAAATTTTGGGCTTGCCGATAGGCAAACCTCACACCGATGGAGAGCAATGAAGAAGCATCGATGGAAGAGAATGATTGGCGAGGGAATTTTGAGGCTCGCTGATAGTACAGACTTACGCTGATAGAAAGAAAAAAGGAGGAAATAACGAGAAAGGCCATCGGCCAAATAACGAACATCGCCCAAGTATTTTTTGGACCCGCCGATGGTGATTATCACGCCGATGGGCGGGAATGGATGAAGCGGTGGGAATTTTAAAACACATTTTTGGTGCCCGTGGCATTTTTCTGGTCAGTGATGGTTGACCCGTTTGGTTTTGGGCAATCTGTATACATTTTGAACGCATTTTTGAGGGTTTTTGAGCCGGATTTTCACATTTTTTTTTTGCACAGTCACCCTGATTTAAACAGATATTTTGAGTTTCCTGCTGTTTATTTGATAAATGTGATACTTATTGCTTGTCTTGTCTTACAGGCTTGCAGTTGAGGAAGTAGCTGGAAATTCAACACAGTGACCTCATGGAAGAAGAAAATCTGATCTCAGGAGCAAGAAGTAAAGATGAAGTGCGAAGAAGTCAAGGCTGACCAAATGAAGGACAAAATTGCAGCTAAAGGTATTACTACAACAGACAAGCAAAAGTTATTGCTGAGCTGCCAAAGCTTCTCAGAAGGGGCAATATTTCGCCCAGATTTGACACTACTTAGAGATATTTTTGAAGAACTGGTTCACCTATATTTATTGCTGTAACTAGGGGTTTAGTTAGTTTTTTTGCTGTAGTGAGGACAATCAGAAAGTCTTTATATTGTGCCTCTCAACACTCTAATATTTTACAATAGGGATTTTTAGAAACACACAGCCGGTTAGCTTAGTTTAGTTTAGAAGTAGAAGAAGGAGGTCGCCTATTTGTCTGTAGTAAGGTGTGCGTGGAATGTCTGGCTTCCTTACTGTATCTGTAAAGCTTGTAAGTTCTTTGTAGTTTGATCAATGAAACTAAGAGTCATTCCTACATTGTAAATCATGTATGACTGTTTGTTTCTAATACAATAGAATATGGAGTTCTGCATCTATCTTCTGAGTGTTCTCCTGCTCTTCTTTGTGTTTTGAAATATTATCTTTGAGAGCTTGCAATTTTAAATGTACGTTTGTGAAAATGCTTAGAACTTGCATTTAAGGTTTTTACTGTGGATTTGATCAAATTACTGTAGGATTCACATAGTGCATAACAGAACAATTAGATTTTTTGGTAGAGTAAATGAGGTATAGATTAGATCTTTCTAACTTTTCCCAACCCATCTGAAATATTTAGCTGAAAACGTAGAAATTGAGAGGAAGTTGTCTCAAATTTGAACAAGTATGCATAACAAAGTTAAAAGTAGACAGTTTTCATAAATGTATGAAGGAGAAAGCTGCAATAATTCAAGAAAACCATCTGAAACTTGCAGCACAGTAACACTTTTATGCAAAGGAATGAAAAGCATTGACACATCTCATGATCTTTTGCATAATCTTAGTCCAGTAAACCACAAAGAAACTCTAAACTACGTAAGGCCCCTTGAACATTACAGCTTCACATTGACCAACTGAACTTGACCAACCGAACCATTGTAGACTTGGGATTAGTTGAATCTTAAATGATTCCTTCTTATCTTTCAAGTATAGCCTCAGTTCATTATATGTGAATTTTAACTTATTGTTATGATTGCATCAAAACCATCACCAACAATAACATAAAAAATGAGAAATGCTATCATGTGGCAACAGTCTGTTCCTCCTCTTGAATCACTTCCCTTTCCTTGGCTTGTTCACCAACACCCACCGAGTCCACCTATGCCCTAAGTCTCACTTTGTGTTGTAAGTATGAGGTGAACCAGTGTTGTCATTGATGTCAACATACTCATATTGCTTTGACAAGAAGGATTGGATGAGTTGTGTGCTGAGGATATTGAGAAAATTAGTCTCAATCAGGAACAGTGAAGAACAGTGATGAGAAGAAGGCAAAAGTACTCAATAGGTTGAGTTTCAGAGGATGCGGATTAAAGGGTTTGTAGATATGAGTCTTGAGATGATCCAAGTAAGATTTCAGAGGTCCGCATGAAGATGTGAACAAGTTGTGATCGATTAAGTAGAACTGGTTTCAGGAGATGCTCCGGACTGACAGAGTGTTACAAAAAGGTCCGGTGAGATCCAGAAGTACATTGTCCTATTTTGCGGATTGGACAGAGTGTTTGGGATGTCCTTGTGATGTGTCATCTCGATCAGTATGTGGTTTGGAGGTCCAGAAGCACCTCTTACTGTATGACAGTGGCGATAGACTGTGTTCTTGTAGTTCCAAATGAGGAAGAGAAGAGATTCTAGTGAGTAGAAGAAGCACGGATGTACCTAGTCATTCAGGCAGACTTGTGAAGTTTCTTGGATCATGTTGAGGTTGTATTGTTGGTTTACATTGATGGTAGAGCCTAGAATTGAAGATATTCTTGCGGATGAAGTTCTTGTTCAAACTAGCCAACCGGATGAGTCATTCATCCTGCAAATGTTCTTGTGGTGGCCGACCGGATGTGTTATTCATCTTGCGACTATTTGTATGGTTGATTGCTGACTTAGATGATTGTTCCTAAGTTGATGTCTTGTATAAATAAAGGTTTGTAAGTTCATTTTGAAGTGTGTGGTGTGGAGCAGATGAGTGTGGTATAGCGAAAGAGCGAAAGGCAGAGCAGAAGTGTTTTCGGGCTTAAATGGAACTAATCTAGACATAGTGAAGATGTCATTCTCCAGTTCAAGGTTGTGTTCATTATGATCTTGTAGACAGTGTGTCTCTTTGTAGGCAGTGTGCCTCCTTGTGAGCAGTGTGCTCAGGTAGTGAGCCCTAATTGGCATATGCCATTCATTTTTCTTATTCTTCTAACAGAGAATAAATCATTGGGTTAATCACCCCATGGTTTTTCCCTTAACCGGGTTTTCCATGTCAAAAATCTTGGTGTCTAATGTGTTGATGTTTATCTGCTCCAGTGATTATGCTTTCTGCTTTCATGAATGGTTAATTGATATGCTGTTAACTAACAAGAAGAATCAAGTGTTTGAAGTAGAAGCAAGGTTTTTGTACAACTGATTCACCCCCCCTCTCAGTTGTGTGCCCTAGATCTAACAATTGGTATCAGAGCTAAGTTTCTCTGAAAGGAGCTTAACTGCTTGAGGAGATCCAGGATGTCGTCATACAAGAAGGATAGTCCAAAGTTTGATGGATCCAACTTCACTCTTTGGAAAGGTCGCATGAAATGTCACTTAGAGTGTATGGGAAAAGCATACTTGGGCATGGTTTCAAAACCATATGTACCTCCACAGGGTGGTCCGTCAACTCTGAATGAAATCACAGATGTTGAAAACAATTTGCAGACTAAAGAAGCTCTTCTAAACGCATTGAATGACTCAGATCTCTCAAATGTTATTGACCTACCAACTGCATATGAGATCTAGACTAAACTGGAACTTTTGTATGAAGGAGATGAGTTTGTCAAGAGTGCAAGGTTACAAAGTCTAAAAGGGAAATTTGAAAGATTGAAGATGAGAGATGATGAAAATATCACTACCTTTATGCCAAGGGTAAATGAGTTGGTGTGTGGAATCAAGAATGCTGGTGGAGTTCTGGATGAAAATGAAATTGTTTGCAAAATTCTCAGATCCCTTCCTGCTGCCTACAAGATCAAGGTTGCTGCCATTGATGAATTTAGAGCCCATACAATTGTCACAAGAGAGCAATTGGCTGGCAAACTAGCTGCATTTGAAATGACTGAGTTTGGAGATAATCACCCCAAGACTGAATCTACACTCAAGGTCAGTGCCTATGTGAAAGGCAAACAAAGATTTGATCCTCCAGAGAGAATTCTTCAAGGAAGCTGTCATGGTATCATCAAGCAAGGAAAGACATGGAAGAGGAAGAAGCAGAAATAGCTCAACTTGAAGCCCTAATTGCAAAGAGACTGCCAAGAGGATCCAGTAAGTATGAAGGAAAACTACACTTTAAGTGCTTTAACTGTAATAAGATTGGTCATTTTGCTTCAAGATGTCCGGAGAGATCTACAAGGTCAAATGCTAACAGACAAAGGTTTCAAAAAAACTGCTATTATGTTCATGAAGAAGATGATAATGAAGGAGTAACAGATGATGAATCAGAAATGGGAAGCAAATCTGGAAATGAATGGGTGTTTATTGCCATCAAGGAAGAAGATTCAATATCCTCTGAATCTGTTAATCATAAGGTTGTAGAAAGAGCTTTGGCCGCCCAAGTTGAAGAAAAGGATGATTAGGTTATTGATAGTGGTTGTTCTCACCATATGACAGGTGACAAGAACAAGTTCTTAGATTTGGAAAGGTATGAAGGAGGAATGGTAAAGTTTGGTGATAATTCTGCTAGCAGAATCAGAGGAAGAGGAACTATTTCTTTTGATGGAAAGAGCAAAATCAGTAATGTACTCTATGTTGAAGGATTGAAACACAATCTTCTCAGTGTTGGTCAGTTGGTGGACAAAGGCTATGATCTCCGGTTCAAGAATGGAAGATGCAAGATCTTTGAAAGCTTTAGAATTGAGATTGCATCCGGTACCCAAACAAAAGGTAATATCTTCCATCTAGTTGGTTCTAATAAAAGTTGTCTGTTTGTTCAAATTGATCAGAGTTGGTTATGGCATAGAAGGATGTGTCATGTGAATTTTGATAACATCATCAAGATAAGCAATACTCAGGCTGTAAGAGATCTTCCTAAATTGGTGAAACCTACAAATAGTTTGTGCAAAGAATGTCAGCTAGGTAAATAGAACAGAGTCTCTTTCAAAAGCAAGGATCAGTCCACTACCAGATTACTGGAATTAGTCCATACTAATCTATGTGTTCTGACAAGAATCAAGAGTATGCAAGGTGATAGATATTTCATGTTACTAATTGATGATCATTCCTGGATGATGTGGGTTACCTTCCTAAAAGAGAAATCAGAAACCCTTGAGAAGTTCAAAATCTTCAAAGCTATGGTAGAGAATCAAACTGGATTGAAACTGAAATGTCTGAGGTCTGATAGAGGTGGTGAATTCACATCTGGTGAATTCATAGACTTTTGTGAGAAGCATGGCATAAGGAGACAATTGTCTGCCCCTAGAACTCCACAGCAAAATGGAGTTGTTGAGAGAAAGAACCGGACCATCCAGGAAGCTTCTAGGACAATGATGATGGAAGCAAATGTTCCCCAAATGTTTTGGAGAGAAGCTGTCAGCACTGCAGTCTACACTCTTAATCGAGTTCAAATCAGAAGCAATACCGGTAAGACTCCTTATGAACTTTTGGTTTGGTGTAACTCCTACTGTGAGATATTTCAGAGTATTTGGTAGCAAGTGTTATATCAAAAGAGATGAAGATCTAGGAAAGTTTGATGCTAGAAGTGATGAAGGAATTTTCTTGGGTTACTCCACTCAAAGCAAAGCATACTGATGTTACAATAAGAGATTGAGAAAGATGATAGAAAGTACAAATGTGAAGGTTGATGAAGGAATTGAGAAGCCCTCAAGATTCTATGAATGTGATGAAGATGATCAGAAAGATTCTCTGGTGCAAGGAGCTCAATCCTCCTCTGAAATTCAGATACTGACTGATCCGATAAATCAGGAAGAAGAGGTTTGTCTGAATGAGCCTGGTCAAGAAACAGTAGTGCAAGAAACTCCCAAAGTTCCAAGGTATGTAACTCTAAATCATTCTAAAGATCAGATCATAGGTGACAAAAGCAAAGGGGTACAAACAAGGAGAAGAATTGATCAAGATTCAAATGAATGTTGTCTAATTTCAAAGATTGAACCTAAGACAATTAATGAAGCTTGCAATGATGAAAACTGGACCAAAGCAATGGAGGAAGAGTTGATGCAATATGAGAAAAATCATACTTGGGATCTTGTTCCTAGACCTAGAAACAAGAATGTGATTGGAACCAAATGGGTCTTCTAGAACAAACTAAATGAAGTTGGTGAAGTGATTAGAAACAAAGCTAGATTGGTCTGCAAAGGCTACTCTCAAATAAAAGAAATTGATTTTGAAGAAACCTTTGCTCCGGTGGAAAGAATTCAAGTAGTCAGATTATTTCTTGCATTTGCTACTTTCAAATATTTCAAGATATATTAGATGGATGTCAAGTCTGCCTTCCTAAATGGTGATTTGGAAGAAGAAGTTTACATTGAACAACCGGATGGATTTCAATTGTCTGATAATGATGATATGGTTTGCAAGTTGAAGAAAGCATTGTATGGATTGAAGCAAGCCCCAAGAGCATGGTATGAAAGGTTGGATAAGCATCTTGTGCATATTGGATTCAACAAGGGTACTGCTGACAGTAACTTATATTTCAAAATTGATCATGAAAACATTTTGATTGTTGAAGTGTTTGTGGATGATATCATTTTTGGAGGAAGAGATAGTATGTGCAAAACTTTTGCAAATCAGATGAAAAGTGAGTTTGAAATGTCTATGCTTGGTGAAATAAATTTCTTCTTGGGTCTGCAAATTACTCAAACAAAGAAAGGGATCTTCATTTCTCAAACCAAATATGTGAAAGAATTGTTGAGGAAATTCAGTATGGAAGATTTAAAGCCAATGAACACTCCTATGGCAACCGGATGTAAGTTGAGCAAAGATGATGACTCTCCTAAGGTAGATCAGACAAAGTATAGATCAATGATTGGTGGATTGTTGTATCTCACTCAGACTAGACTAGATATAATGCAGGCTATTGGTCTTGTGGCAAGATTTCAGGCTGATCCTAGAGAATCTCATGTTATGGCAATCAAGAGAATTTTTAGATATCTAAAAGGGATAGTGGAGTATGGTTTGTGGTATCCTAGAGATCATGATTTCTCTCTTCATGCTTACACAGATGCAGATTGGGCAGGAGATGATGATGATCGGAAGAGCACCAGTGGTGGAGCATTATTTTTGGGAAAGAGATTGGTTTCTTGGCTAAGCAAGAAACAAGATGCAATATCCCTATCTACAACTGAAGCAGAATACATTGCAGCAGCAGGTAGTTGCACTCAAATCTTACGGATGAAGCAGATGCTAAAAGACATTAAAGTAGAATATGAGGAGCCTATCACAATTTTCTGTGATAATTCAAGTGCAATAAATATTTCTAAGAATCCGGTGTTGCATTCTAAGACCAAGCACATATCTATCAAGTTTCACTTTCTAAGAGAACAAGTGAACAAGGATGAAGTCAGATTGTAGTATGTATCCTCCAAGGATCAGATTACAGATATCTTTACTAAACCTCTTCCCAAGGACTCTTTTGAGTTTCTTAGGGAGAAGTTAGGGGTCATGGCCCCTCCGGAGATGAACTAGGATGCACATGCATCAGTTTGGTGGATATCATAGTCATATCTTGTGATCCGGATTGATGATGGGGAGCTGCTACTAAGGGGGAACCGCTGGTATGATTATGATGTGTTAGAATTGCAAGTATGAGCCCTTTGCCATTGATTTCAAAGGGGGAGAGAAGACGTGAAAAACAAGTGGTTAATGATCAAAGGGGGAGCATTAAAGGAATAGAAGACATGTGAAGAGTTGTTGTTGATAGGGGGAGTTGTGACAGAAAGGAGAAGCTCTTGTCTTGATGGTTTTTCACATCATATGTTGCCATCAATGACAAAGGGGGAGATTGTTGCAAGTATGAGGTGAACCAGTGTTGTCATTGATGTCAACATACTCATATTACTTTGATAAGAAGGATTGGATGAGCTGTGTGCTGAGGATATTGAGAAAATTAGTCTCAATCAGGAACAGTGAAGAACAGTGATGAGAAGAAGGCAAAAGTACTCAATAGGTTGAGTTTCAGAGGATGTGGATTAAAGGGTTTGTAGATATGAGTCTTGAGATGATCCAGGTAAGATTTCAGAGGTCCGCATGAAGATGTGAAGAAGTTGTGATCGATCAAGTAGAACAAGTTTCGGGAGATGCTCCTGAGTGACAGAGTGTTATAAAAAGGTCTGGTGAGATCCAGAAGTGCATTGTCCTATTCTGTGGATTGGACAGAGTGTTTGGGATGTCCTTGTGATGTGTCATCTTGATTGATATGTGGTTTGGAGGTCCGGAAGCACCTCTTTCTGTATGACAGTGGCGATAGACTGTGTTCTTGTAGTTCCGGATGAGGAAGAGAAGAGATTCTAGTGAGTAGAAGAAGTGCGGATGTACCTAGTCATTTAGGTAGGCTTGTGAAGGTTCTTGGATCATGTTGAGGTTGTGTTGTTGGTCTGCATTGATGGTAGAGCCTGAAATTGAAGATATTCTTCCAGATGAAGTTCTTGTTCAGACTAGCCAACTGGATGAGTCATTCATCCTGCGAATGTTCTTGTGGTGGCCGACCGGATGTGTTATTCATCTTGCAAATATTCTTATGGTTGATTACCGACTTAGATGATTGTTCCTAAGTTGATGTCTTGTATAAATAAAGGTTTGTGAGTTCATTTCGAAGTGTGTGGTGTGGAGCAGATGAGTGTGGTATAGCGAAAGAGCAAAAGGCAGAGCAGAAGTGTTTTCAAGCTTAAATGGAATTGATCCAAACATAATGAAGATGTCATTCTCTAGTTCAAGGTTGTGTTCCTTATGATCTTGTAGACAGTGTGTCTCTTTGTAGGCAGTGTGCCTCCTTGTGAGCTGTGTGCTCGGGTAGTGAGCCCTAATTGGCATGTGCCATTCATTTTTCTTATTCTTCTAGTAGAGAATAAATCCTTGGGTTAATCACCCCATGGTTTTTCCCTTAACCAAGTTTTCCACATCAAAAATCTTGGTGTCTAATGTGTTGATGTTTATCTACTCCGATGATTATGCATTCTACTTTCATGAATGGTTAATTGATATGCTGTTAACTAACAAGAAGAATCAAGTGTTTGAAGTAGAAGCAAGGTTTTTGTACAACTGATTCACCCCCTCTCTCAGTTGTGTGCCCTAGATCTAACAATTGGTATCAGAGCTTAACTGCTTGAGGAGATCCAGGATGTCATCATATAAGAAGGATAGTCTGAAGTTTGATGGATCCAACTTCACTCTCTGGAAAGGTCGCATGAAATGTCACTTGGAGTGTATGGGAAAAGCTCCCATATCTCATAACCAATGAAGAAGCTTTAGGAGAAATTCTCATTTCTAGGTTACCTTTAATCTTTCTTACATAAAACATGAGAAAAAAATCATTAACACGATGATAATCCTTGACACCAATTTCTTTTTGCAGTTGAGGAAAGTATTCATACACATGTGTATCTGGCGTTAAAGAACCTTCGGTCCTTAACCCTGCCCAGACAACCTCTTTTCTAGCCAGCACATAGAACAAATACGAACACATATAGAAAGAGACATTCTGATAAAAATTAGTCACTTGTTCATTCAATTGGTCACTAATTAGTTTAGCCCAGTGGACATGTTGGGACTCACTACATACCACCAAAACAAACTGACACATCCATTTTTCAAAAGAATCAGACTCTTCATTTCCAACAATGCAGTGAAGCAGAGTAATCATGTCTGAAATCTCTTCATTAGAGTGTGCTCTTTTCAAATTGGCTGGTACTTGAGATTTTCCCTTTTTCTCCACCTTTAGCCAATTCTTTGCAATAGAATTCAGACACCAATCTTTCATATTAAGAACATAGTTCCAGCCAGTAGTAACATACATCTCTATAGACTCTTCCCATTCAGGTAGTCTCAGGGCACAAGAAATAGCTTCCGCATCAATTTTCATTATCATAGAGACATTGTAGGATCTTATTTCCTATGATTTAGGATGGTAGTTCTTTGCATAGGTGAGAATTAAATATGGGCATGACAAAGATGGTGGAAAACCCCCAGCACAGGCTAACTCACTTGTTAGGATTCTCTTAGCCAATGGGGATCTAGAGTTTTGCTCCATTCGAGCCCAAAAATCCTTCAAATCTATATGAGCCAGCTCGATGTCCTTTACCTTGGCTAAACCATTCTCAATAATAGAAGCAATTAGAAAACCCTGATACTTATACTTCATCCTTACTATCTTAAGAAACTAGTAAATGAAATCTTCTATCACAATTAAGGGCGCCAAACCAATTCCCAGAACATTTGGGCAAAATAGGCAATTTGGACTCATGAAAAACAAAAGTTCTTCCCACTAAACAAACTAAATAAATTTAAATTAGCCTCAAGAAAGAATAAGTGAGGAAGAATGTCAATTAGCTTACCTTTATGAGAGCCCATGTATGATAGTTGCAGAAGACGTTACACCAGAGCCCTTTGAAGCATACCAACAACAATGCAAAATGAGATATCTGTGAGGGTGGAAACCCTTATAAAAATATTTCAATAAATTCCATTGATTGTGCTGGTGTGTACATCAATATAGTCCATAAATAAGTTGCTTTGATTTCCCAATAAAAAGTGTACGAGTGCTCTTTTCAAGACATTCCTTATTTATTACGAAAGGATAGGTGTCACTTCCATTGTGCATATCAATAAATGAGAAGTTGGCTCTTAAAAATGCATGTCGAGCTTTGAATTAGAGAATCGACAATTTTTAAAACTTGTGAACCACTGGTTGGGAGTTAGGAAGTTGGAAGAACTCTTGACTCACCAACTAGGAATGACTTCACAATTTGAACTTATCACAAGACCGATGACCAAGACTTGACTCTATTTTATAGGAAAAGGGGGGATGTTGTGTGTTGTGAATGTGGTTGATTTAGTGTAAATCCTCCCTTCTCATCAAACATTCAAGGACATATCAACCGAGTTGAATCTCTACTTAGCAAGAGCATTCACCTATCAGGTTGGTCTATCACTTGGAATGATGTGGAAGCTCAGATGCTATCAAACAATATCTCAATTTAATGCTCAAGTACTCTTAAAACTCTAAATAATCAAAATAGTTAGCAAATTGATGAATTATGACAAATCCTTTCAGACTGAGGTGAAGGGCAAAGATTGTTAACTCACTATTTTTTGAAGTTTAGAATATGGAAGAGTCAGGGATACCAGCACTAATGCCCCTATACAAGGTACTATTTTCTACATGGAATCTAGATCTCCTTTTGACACTGATACTCACTGTATCTTCTATTTCTGTCCTAAAAAAGGTGGAGGACATTGGCACTAGCGCCTGTGTCCTAAAATTTTGAACTTTGTCCTCTTTCTTTTGGATCCTGAATCCTTGTTGTCTATAACCTCCTTCTATAACTCCACTTTGCAAAACTCGGTACATATAACCTACAATCACAAAGGAGTGAGGGAGGGGGTTGTGGTGTTTAGAGGCTTGCCTCAGTCAAGCCTCAGAGATACATTCAATTCTTCTGAACATCATTGTTAGATGAGAGTGTGTATCCCTATGTGATAGAGGTAAAATACAAATGAAAAATGATAAAAAAACACAATAGATATCACCTTGAAGTGTAGATCTCATGGAAGGAAGATTCTCTTCATGCCATGAGGAGATGGAGTCAAATCTGCAACAAACAAGCACAATAACAACAAAATACTATTCTACAACACAATGAATGCCTTGAATCACTTGTGCATAAAGTCATAAGTTCATAATGTCCATCTAGTTTGTAAATGAAAACCTAAACATGCTTATATAAGCAACTACAAACATTCCCGCTAAGAATTTTGTAATTCAAACTTGAGATGTCAGCATAGAACCTAAATAATGGTCATAAAACTGACATTTAAATTTAGGGCAGACCCAAAATAGGGTAGGACTAGGGCGCTAGTACCCAAGTCCACCCTCCCATTTTTGTCCAAGGATCATCAAAATAGCACCCCTAGGTCCTATTTGCCATAAGACTTCAGGGTTTTCTCATTGGGATTCAAAATTAAGACACAAGATGTTCTAAATGCATTCTAAGGACCCAGGAGCTAAACCTTAAGAGGGAAAAGCCCCCAAGGGGACATTTTCTGACATAATAGACTCATAACTTAGAGAAGTGTTGGGTAATCGGCAAGTTCTAAAAGCTTAGAACTCGTTGGCTAAGGTTATGAAAAACTCAAAATTACCGACTGTGAAGGAAAACACTTAAGTAAAGGCCACAAATTTATTCAAAAGGGGGAAACGATAAAGACCAAGGAAGGAAATATTACATGGACACAAAGATGGAAACAAATTCAAATTTTTTGGTAACAACAGGCTCTGATTGGGGACAAGGACTGAAAAGGATGCAAAGAATCTAGACAAACTAACATAAAGCCTTATTCCATGGGAAACAAAGTCGCCCAGAAAACAACAAAAAACACACAGGGAAAACAAAAACAAAGACTATGTATAAAAGGGATGCAAGAAAACATTACAAGTTATACAACTTTAGATCTTGCCCATTATAGGCAAGAGGCATTGGAGTTCCATCTCGATATGCTAGTAGAAAGGCATTTTCTCCAAGCACTTGCCTAACTGTAAATGGCCCTTTCCATAAAGAATCTAATTTCTTATGAGCTCCCTTGGGCTCTCTCCTTTTGTCCCATAGCAAAAAAACATCTTTGACCACAAATTTTCTCAGTCTGGACTTTCTATCAAAAATCCTCTTAACTACTTCTTAATGCTTTGTTATTCTATCAACCACCTCATCCCTCTATTCTTCTAGCTTCATCAAGTACATGTGATTCTCTTTTCCAGTGAAGAATGAAACTGTTCATCCTCAATAGCCCTTTGCAAGTTTAGAGTAGATAGCTCCAAGGGAATAGGTAAGATACTTTCAACTGCATAAACCAACTGGAACGGGGACATACCAGTGGCTCTCTTGTGAGTTATCCTATCTGCCCATAACACTTCATAAAGACTTTTATTCCATCCTCTTTGGTTTTCATCTACCAACTTTTTGACAATAGAAATCAAATTTTATTGCTTGATTCAACATGCCCATTGCCTTGTGGATAATAATCAAAAGAGTGAGCAAGAATGATGCCATAATCATAATAGAATAAGGAAATTTTAGAAGAGGAGAAACTAGAAGCATTATAAAATATAACCAGTAGGAAGCATTATAGATTGTGTAAATCAATAATAATATCTTCTCACTCTACATCTAACCAATTAATGTTAGGTTAAAGCATAGGTCCAAATCTCCTTTGGAATACCATAAAGACCAATTAAAAAGCAGTTGAATACAGATAAGTCCCCAATAGAGTCACCAAAAATTTGTTAGTTTACAAATTTGTCATAAACTCTATATTCTCTCGCCCAAACAATGACAATTGCACTAACAATTGAGTTTGACTGCAATGAAGTTTGCAATGACTCTTTGCATTGTTTTACAAGGCACATCTACCTTCAAAAGATCTTAAATGAATGAAACAATATGTGTGCTTTTAACCAGAAAGTTGGAAAGGTGGTGCTTCTCAATGAACATCTAAAGAATTAAGAAGCATAAAGACTTCAAATAACCACAATCATAAACTAATATTTTTCACAACATAATCACCAATGCAACCATTCATAGAATGAAAAACAATCCACATCAATGAGCTTTAATAGAAACTTCCAATTCTTCCAATACAAAATTAAATTCAAAAAGGTGAGAGATATTCAACATAAGAAGAATATGCATTCATCCACCATAACAAAAAGTTTACGATATTAGGATTCAACTTCCCAAACTTCCTTTGTATATTGAAATAACTGAAAGATAGCATAACACAGAAAAATGGCCTATCAACAACACAAAGTTTGACAAAAAATTGTATAAGCATCGACATGCTTAGTATATATAGTCTTGTCATAAAATAATTGTCTTTAAAACAATAATGACTTCTTGGAGACATCCAATTTAAAACATAAATAATAATAAGTCTTTGTAAATAACAGCTTTCAAAGCATGTTTAAAGAAATAACTTAAAAATGAGAAATGCCATCACATGGCAATAGTCTGTTCCTCCTCTCGAATCACTTCACTTCCCTTGTCTTGTTCACCAGCACCCATCGAGTCCACTTGTGGTCTAAGTCTCACTTTGTAGCTCCTATACCTAGAAATGATGGGAGTTAAAACCTTGCCACTTGGACTAAGGATAATGTGTACCCAAAGTTTCCATTTACTTATTGTCCTCTCCACATCAGCTAGTCTCCTGTTGACATAATCAATTTTTGTCTTGAAAGTTCTAAGGTAGATTGCCATATTATGGAGCTTTCCTAGTGACTCACCATTAATAGTATCAAAACCAACAATTTCCTCCTTGAGTATCTTTCTAAAGCTTTGCTTTACCTCTTTCACATCTAGTAAGTTTTCTCCACTTTCATCAAGAATCTATGTCTCAAGGATTATATATTTCTTCCATATATCTTCGAGGTCAGCACCATATTGATTGTGAATTCCCCTTATTTCACTATTATACTATCTTAACATAGACAACTTCCATTCGATTGCATCCAACCAAGAAACAAAGTCATTTTCTTTAGGGTCATTCAGAACCTTCTCAAGTACTAGGATATTTGTATCAATTTTTATAATTTCTTGCACCTCCTTGGAAACCATGAGCAAGCCACTCTCATCCTTTTCCACATTCTATAGCTCTACAGCTAACTCTTTCCTTTTATCTGAGATTAGAACATATAATCTCATAGCCCCCTCAATGTACAACAGACTATCAATAGTAACTTTTTCTATCCATTGCTCAATGGCTTTGGCTAAAGTTTGATATCTCTTAATTTGTTGTAACATACTAGGGTCCATTCCATCAACAATAATGATTGGAGTTGCATTAAAGGACTAAGAAGTAATATTCAAAATAGATTGAATAAAAGATGTCAAAGCATTCACCTAATTTTGTAGCTTTACATTTTCATGTTGTTCAACTTTGACTCTTTTTGCTAGCATCCCTATAGAAAATTTGGCAAGATATATGTCACCTCTATGGTGGGAGGGCCCATGTCAATCTTGCTCATATTGAAGTCTACTTCTGTGACTTCATGCTCATTCTTATCTATGTTTGGGTCTACAATCTCAGAAATTTGATGTCCTGAAGAAAAAATAGTTACCATCCTAGACATCCTCTTAGCATTTTTAGGCTTAGGTGTAGTCTATAGCAATTTAGCTATAGTATCAACATTCATATCTATCATAGGAGTATATCTGGACTCTTCTTCTGAACTACCTTCTTTAACCAAGAAGGGGATGGCAATATTGTACCACCATCGCTAGCACCTAGAACAATATTATTTGGCTCGTTGGGAGTACTATGTACAGGAATTTCATTTGACACAGGGGAGGCTAGAATCTCAAACAAAGAACAAAAAGTACTATCTTCACTAATTTACCAAAAAATCAAAGAATCATTACTAGGCACAAGGGAAATAGGAGTCACATGATTAGCCTGAAGCTACTGTAGAGCCTCTAATTTCTTCTCTACTCATGACCTTCCAATTGCCAGTTCACCATCTTGCTCATAGGCACTTTTTAATCTCATGTTATCCTCAAGCTCTTCTCCATCTCCACCTAATTGTGAACCAACTCTGGGTTGAGTTGTCTTCATACTAGTTGAAGGCCTTTTGAGTTCTAATGGTATGAGAAGTTCCCTGTTCTTTTGTCCTGACTTCCTTTTGTATCAAAGAAGATCCAGTTCACTCATGAAATCTCCCCTTTAGCCACCTCTCGGTCTTGTCCAAAACAAAGGAGGACTGAGTCTTGATATCAACAACTTATTTTTCTGACCATTATATATGTGGCAAGGGTTTGAAGGTAACATCCTGGAATTCCTCATCAATTATATCTAAATTGTCATCCATGCCACTACGAATCTGTAGAGACAAATTAAAAGCATAGATTTGGTCTAAAGTTAACCTCATCCAATCTCTCCTTTAAACTTCTCTCTCATTCGCACAGTCTTCCTAGTAGTGTTCCAAATGTGGCTAATGTTCATAGAAGTTTCCTCCATGGATATTGTTGTTATATGGAGCTTAATCAGACTCAGAGGTTAAATTTACCCCACTTTTATCAATATAGTTTCTCCCCAAATTCCTACAGGGTCAAGGGGTAGTACCCCTTGTGAGGGTTTGGGGGCAATGTTGGTTTAGGTCCGAAAAATTGAGAAGGGGGGGATGAATCAGTTGTTAGACATTTTCAATCTTTTCTACCTTTAATCTTCCTTTTCCACTTATAATCAATTTAATGATATAAACATTTGAGCATCAATCAATAACATATGAATAGAAAACATAAATAACACATTTGACACCAAGATTTTGATGTGGAAACCTGGTTAAGGGAAAACCACGATGGGGGTTAACCCACAAAAATTAATACCCTGTTAAAAGTATTTTTACAAATGGGAATGCACATGCATTCGGGCTCACTGATCAAATGGGGGCTCACTGATCAAATGGAGGCTCACTGCCTATCAAAATGTTACAAGAGAATGATAGAGATTTGAACTGATTAATAGCATCTACCCATGTAAAAATTTTAGTTTCGGTTAAGTACAAAAACTGATCTTACACATTTCATCTTTGCTCTACTCTTCTTACTATTCTACCTTCATTCATACTTTAGATTTCTGCTCTTCTCACATATGCCTTATTCGCATACACCACACACACTGAATCATCCAATTTCATTGGCTATATATATCCGCAATATGATCTACAATCAATCTATGAGTCAGCTTCAACAACACTTAGAACTTTTATGAATGCTCTGCTCTGTCGGCTAGATCTATGCATAACTAAAGGTGTGGACCAAAACTTGCTCTTGAAAATCATCACTCATGTTGGCCACTATCACTGATCATCACCATTTGTCCAACAAACAAATTCTATACATCCGGAAACAAGATCTTCTACAAGGTCAGCCTATTCTTCTTCTATTTGCTCTAACAAACTGGAACCTGGTACTCAGAGGCTAATATCTTTTGAATCCTTGATCACTGAAGGACAAAAATCTAGATTTAAATTGTCTTAACAATGCGTATAACTCCCCTAGATCCACAACTAATCATGACTTTGCACCAGAGAGATCCAAACCAAAATACCAGACCCTGATACTGCTCTATTCCTAACTACCTAGACTTAGACAAATTCTGAATCTAACTTTCGGTATGAACAAATTATCATATATGGATGATTGGGATGATCTTAGTTGCCATCAATGACAACACCTAACAATGCAAAGCAGTGTCTCTTTCCAACAATCTCCCCCTTTGGCATTGATGGCAATACTTAGTGAAAAATGACTAAATGTCTAGTGCAACTCCCCCTTTGTCTATACAGTTGTATACTTCACTTACTCCAATGCTCCCCCTTTTCTGAATACCTCATTTTTCACTACCCTTCACTCCCCCTTTGACATCAATGGCAAAGGGTGGGGTCTGTAAGACAAAACTCTCCAAAAATTTTATATATGCTGCTGCATATGTACAAATAATCATTAAGTCTTATTTACATGAACTTAATAATGTCTACAAAGCTGGTTTTTATTTGCACAAGTTTAGAGGCCCAAGTACTCTTCATTCCATCTAAAATGGAGATGTGTCCACTTAACAAAAATGAATATGCTTCTGCCTTTGACAGATCTGCTGGATCACTAGTCTGAGCTACACTCTGAGCTTTAGATAGGGCATTATACATTGTCTCTAACTTAGGAGCAATTAATCCCTGAAGCTCACACATTCTCTTCATAATGTTACCCTTTTCTTCAACAAGCCTCTTTATCTCATCTATCAGGCTGATTACTTAACATTCTTGACTTATAGGAGAAACTGTTAGAGGATCAAAATTTTGAGAGAGATCTAACAATTTCTATTCTTGCTCCTTTATCTTTTTCTCAATATCCTCATTAACTTTGGGCCATGATAGATATAATTTGTACATATCACTTCCATCATTTAGAGCATTCTGAATACTTTTTATGCGAATACCAAGTATTCTTCTATCATTTCCTATCAGATTCTTTATTTCACAAAATTTCTTATCTAGGAATTCTTTCTGAACTTTTGCCTTCGCAGACTTCTCAAAGGACTCAAAATGAGTATTCATAGAACTTACAAAATTTTTCAGATGTTTAGAGGGGGAATCAGATGGACTCTTCTGGTAGGTAGGCATTAAATTTTCCAAAATCCTGGATGCAAGCCCCAGTAGTTCATTGTCCGACATGTGGAATTTTAACATCTTTTATCTAGCCTTTACTTGGGTGAATGATGCTATTTTCATCAATTAAATTAGAGAGAGAGCATTTGGATTGGCTAGACCTTGGAGTAGTTCAGGTTCATCAAGCTCACTCATCTCTTTTTCAAGAAGACTTTTCACTACATCTACAGTGTCTCTTGCAACATTTTTTGAACCATCCTTTTGTTCATCAGATTTCTCAGTATCTGCTTTATGTGCTTCAACATTTGTACCATCTTCTACTTTATCTTTCTTTTCTCTTTCTTCCTCTATCTTTACTTTATCTTTCTCTTAATTTTCTCACAACTTCCTTAGTTAGGCTCAGATTTTCAGTGAACTTCTCAACTTCTTTTCTTACTCTCCTATTGGTTTCGGGTTCTCTGAGCTCAGCATGCAACTTTAAACTCATCTCCTCATAGGTTCCAAATATTTCAACTATTGTGTCTTTGGGCTTTCTTAGAAGATGTTGAGCATACATATTCAAGATCCTTTTATCTACTTCATACCCCATGGGCATGATCCAAATAGTTCTGGGTTCCACTGCTTCCATTAAACATTGATCAGTATGAACCATGAAACATATTTTATTTTTGTACTTGTCAACGATTGAATTAGGGATTGTTTTCCTTGAGTCCATCATACTCTAAAAATTCTTGAAGTAATCCCATATTGCAGTTTTTTGAGCTTTGAAATCACCAATGCTGCGAAGATGATTTCTGATCTGAATGGCAACTGGCTCATCCTTATTCCAGTGCACACCTTTTACCCTAGGTACTTCATTCATAAAGTAAAAGAATAGACATAAAATCAATGTACCATACTTGAAAGTGTTTTTCTTATCTTTCATGATTTTGTTTAAATTTTCAATTAGTTGATTCTGTAGTAGTTCACATAAGTCATAATCAATATTTTCCTTTAGCATCTTGTATTCAGCATATATGGTTGTTCCGAAAATAGAATTTTCTCTGCTCGAGTGGTAAATCCTATACCCAATCAGCATGGAGGTGAATTTGACATCCGGTTCTATAATATCATTAATGGTCATTGCTCTTCTTTCAAACTTGACACCGGTAGCATCAGTCACTATCTAGTTTTTCATGGCTTTCAACATGGGCAATCCCCCGGTTGAGTTTAAGCCAGTTACATTTCTGATAGCATCCTTGGTAATCTTGAATGGTTTTAACAACCAAATGAATTCATCATGCATCTAATTCAAAACATATTGGACCCATTCATCCTCATCAAATGTTGGAAACCCCATAATTTGAATAAAGTGTTTATCCTGTAGTACCTTATACTCAGGTTTAAGTTCATGATTTTCATCCTTGAGTTGTTTCTCAAACAAGTATACATACCTTGAATCTCCAAACTCATCTATATTTGCATGAATATAAACCCTAATGTCTTCTACATGCAGCACACCATACAGAACACTTGAAAAACCTCCTAACGGATCAACTTTAATTGATTTATGAGGATGCTTCTTAAATTTAGGTCGACGCCTTTCAGTAATGTCAACAATAAGAGGAGTAGCCATTCCAACATATTTTAGATTCAAAGCTTTACAGAGAGGTACCTTTTTCTTTCGCGAGGTTAGGGTTGATCAGTTCCCAATTGAATTCGCTCTATGCCTCAGTCTTTGGATTTGCAACTCAAATGCTCTTCTTTATGTTTTCTTTGAATGCAAGGTGATTCAAATGAGTGACCAAGTGACCTTTTATCTTTTGTAAAACCTAATTTGGCATTGTAATAAATGTGTTTCCCTAATTATATCCAGTTACATCATTTTTTACAGTTCTTCATGAATCACTCCGCAAGATTTTATATCAAAATCTTTTCATCCAGAAATCCTTCCAAAGGTTCTGGACCAATTTAGAATGTTCTCTTTTATTGTACTAGACTCAGGCACCCACTTATTGACTGGGGGAATTTTATGTTCTATGCAGCTCCCCCTGAGCCAGAGCTTCTGACTTAATTCATAGAGGAATTACCAGCACCGAATTCTGGTGTAGACCTATCACTATTATGTATTGTATCTTTCTTTATCCAAATCTTGTTCATTTCACTCCATATCTCATTCACATCAATTTTCTTTTTGCCTCTATCTTGTTTCTACTCATCCAGTTTTCTGTTTATCGAACCTCTTCTTCTATTGTTCCTATTTCTGCAGAATCTTGCAACATGACTAGATTTATTGCAGTTAAAGCACACTTGATTTCCTCTTGATCTGCATTGATTAGACATGTGTCCAAATCCATTGCAAGCAAAGTAGTATCCATTGAAAGAATTACCATTTGAGTTATTCATTATCATACTTCTTCATTCATTAGATTTGTGACCATACCTCTTGCATTTGAAGCATTGATCGGAGAAGGATGGACCATTTTGATTTTCTCTACTTATGTACTGAATAGCTCTATGACCAAATTTATTGCAATTGAAACAATTTCCATTAAATGATGGATATCTTTGAGCATTAGGTGTCTTACCAGAGGTTTTCTAGTTTTGTTGCTTTTATTCCTTGATTGAAAATTTCTTTGTCCAGATCCAGAGCTTTCACCTTTCTCATATCTAAGATTACGCTTGTCCTTATCCTTTGTCTATTCTTCAATTACTACTTCGAGTTTAGCTGAGCTTATTTTGAATTTCTCCTTATACTCATTTGCAATTTCTAGGTCATGTTTGAGAGTGATAATCTGTCTCTCATGTTCTCTCTCATTGTTTCTTCTTTCTTGTAGATTAGATTCTAGGAGACCAGGTTTTCCATCCAATCTGCAACATTCTTCAGTTCTCTCTTTCAGATTTTGCTTCATCTCTTCTTTAGATTTCTTCCTATCTTCAATTTCCTTGGTTAGTCACATCACCCCAGTTTCCATTTCATGTTTTAGGACAACAACTTCTTTAGCTAACTTTTCACATTCTTTTGTCTTTTCTTTCAGGTCCTTGTCTTCTAGTTGAAGAGGTTGATCCTTTCCTTTTGCATTGGATTTTCTCAACTTTTATTTTAAGATCTTAATGAAGTCTTCAGCATTTTTGAGATTATCTTGCAGTTCTTGGACTTCTACCTTGGACTACTCAAGATCATCTAGGGCAAGATTAAGTTGCCCTTGAAGATTATATTCATCCATTTTACTGCCTTCCTAGATCTTCCTTATGTTGTTAAACTTTTCCAAAGGAACCTTGCTCTGATACCAATTGTTGGTTTAGGTCTGGACAACTGAGAGGGGGGGTAGGGTGAATTAGTTGTCACAAATTTTCAATCTTTTCTACCTTTAATCTTCCTTTACCACTTATAATTAATTTAATGATATAAACATTTCAACATCAATCAATAACATATGAATAGAAAACATAAATAACACATTTGACACCAAGATTTTGACGTGGAAACTAGGTTAAGGGAAAAACCATGGTGGGGGTTAACCCACAAAAATTAATACCTTGTTAAAAGTATTTTTATAAATGGGAATGCACATGCATTCAAGCTTACTACCCAGAGCTCACTGCTCAAATGGAGACTTACTGTCTATGGAAATGTTATAAGAGAATGACAGAGATTTAAACTAATTAATAGCATCTACCCATGCAAAATTTTTAGTTCTGGTTAAGTACAAAAACTAATCATACACATTTCATCTTTGCTTTGCTCTTCTTACTATTCTACCTTCATTCGTACTTTGGATTTCTGCTCTTCTCACATATGCCTTATTCGTATACACCACACACACTAAATCATCTAATTTCATCGGATATATATATCTGCAATATGATCTACAATCATTCTGTCAGTCAGCTTCAACAACACTTAGAACTTTTATGAATGCTCTACTCTATCAACTAGATCTATGCATAACTTAAGGTGCAGACCAAAACTTGCTCTTGAAAATCATCACTCATGTTGGCCACTATCAGTGATCATCACCATTTGTCCAACAAATGACTTCCATACATCCGGAATCAAGACCTTCTGTAAGGTCAGCCTATTCTTCTTTTGTCTGCTCTAACAAATTGGAACCCAGTACTCAGAGGCTAATATCTTTTGAATCCTTCATCACCGGAGGACAAAAATCTAGATTTAGACTATCTTGACCATGCATATAACTCCCCTAGATCTACAGCTAATCATGACTTTCCACAAGAGAGATCCAGACCAAAATACCAGACCCTGATACTACTCTATTCCTAACTGCCCAGACTTAGACAAATTCTGAATCTGACTTTCGGTATGAACAAATTGTGTTATGCGGATGATTGGGATGATCTTAGTTGCCATCAATGACAACACCTAACAATGCAAAGCAGTGTCTCTTGCCAACAGGCAGTACCCCCAAGGGGGTCAATGTGCAGCGCCCCTTGCAAGGTCAAGGGGCAGTGCCCTCACGGGGTCTCGGGGGCAGCACACTCGCGGGGGCTTAGGGGCAGTGCCCCTAAAACCTCACATGATTTTTTATTATTTTATTAAGGTGTCAGGAGTTATTTTTTCATTAGTTGACATAAAAAAAACCCTATTTTGTAACTGACAAAAGTTGTGATAAAAATGGCTAAGGGTTAGGGTTTTTCGTTGATGTATTGTAGTATTTTGCAACAGTATTGAGTTGCAAGGATCGCTGATTGTAATCGGTTTGATTTACTAGATAATAATATTGGACTCTCTGTTGGTGGATGTAGCCCAAGTTTAGGTGAATCATGTTAAAATTTGTCTCTCGCTATTATTATTTCTGTGTATTTTCATTCCTCTGTTTAATCTTTATTTGCATTTAATTGATATCTTCTGTTGGCTAACCCTAACAGATATTCCTCTTGACAAAGTTTTTTCTATCAAAGAATGATCTCATAGACAAGGGGCGAATATTATATTCTACCAAAATTCTTTCTACATTTTTGGCATTGTCATTGGATTTGCAAGTGAAAAATGATAATGATATGGGGATAGTGTACCCCTTCTTCTTCATACCATGATATTTAAGTTATTCACAATCACCATTCGGTAATAGACTTCCAAAAGAATAAAATAATCACAAGTGTACCTTGGCAATTTTAATGGGGCATTTTCAAATCCCTCAATTCTAAGATAGATGAACCTGTCAAACTAAATATAGAAGCTCCCATAGCTCATAACCAATGAAGCAGCTTTAGGAGAAATTCTCATTTTTGGGTTACCTTCAATCTTTCTTGCATAAAACATGATAAAAACATCATTAACATGACGATAATCCTTTACGCCAACTTATTTTTGTAGTTGAGGAAAGTAATCATACAGAGGTGTATCTGGCATTAAAGAACCTTGGGTCCTTAACCCTGCCTAGACAACCTCTTTTCTAGCCAGCACATAGAACAAATACAAGCACATATAGAAAGAGACATTCTAATGAAAATTAGTTAGTTGTTCATTCAATTGGTCACTAATTATTTTAGCCCAGTCAACATGTTGGGACTCACTACATACCACCAAAATAAACTGACACATCCATTTTTCAAAAGAATTAGACTCTTCATTTCCAACAACATGTTGGAATAGAGTAGTCATGTCTACAATCTCTTCCTTAAAGTGTGCTCTATTCAGATTGGTTGGTACTTAAGATTTTCCCTTTTTCTCCACCTTTAGCCAATTCTTTGCAATAGAATCTAGACACCAATCTTTCATATTAAGAAAATAGTTCCAGCTAGTAGTTACAAACATTTCTAAAAACTCTTCCCTTTTGAGCAGTCTCAAGGCATGAGAAATAGCTTCCGCATCAATTTTCATTATCACAGAGTCATCGTAGGCTCTTATTTCCTATGATTCAAGATGGTAATTCTTTGCATAGGTGAGAATTAAATCTAGGCACAACACAGCTAGTGGAAAATCCCAGCACGAGCTAACCCGCTTGTTAGGATTCTCCCATCCAATGGGGACCTAGAGTTTTTCTCCATTCAAGCCCAGAAATCCTTCAAATCTATATGAACTAGCTTAGTGTCCTTTACCTTGGCTAAACCATTCTCAATAATAGAAGCAATTGGAAAACCCTGATACTTATACTTCATCCTTACTAGCTTAAGAAACCAGTAAATGAAAGCTTCTATCACAATTAAGGGTGCCAAGCCAATTCCCAGAACATTTGGGGAAAATAGATAATCTGGACTCATGAAAAACAAAAATTCTTCCCACTAAACATACTAAGGAAATTCAAATTGGCCCTAAGAAAGAACAAGTGAGGAAGAATACTAATTAGCTGACCTTTATGAGATCCCACGTATGATAGTTGTAGAAGATGCTATGTCAAAGCCCTTCGAAGCATGCCAGAAACAATGCAAAATGAGATATTCGTGAGGGTGGAAACCCTTATAAATATATTTCAATAAAGTCCATTGATTGTGTCAGTGCATACGATAGTACAATCCATAAATGAATCACTTTGATTTCCCAATAAAAAGTGCACCAGTGCACTTTTCAAGACATTCCTTATTTATTATGAAAGGACATGTGTCACTTCCACCATGTGTATCAATAAATGATAAGCTGGCTCTTAAAAATACGTGCCGAGCTTTGAATCAGAGAATTGGTGAATTGTAAAACTTGCGAACCACTAGTTGGGAGTTAGGAAGTTGGAAGAACTCCTGACTTGTCAACTAGGAATGACTTCACAATTTGAACTTACCACAAGACCGACGACCAAGACTTGACTCATAACTTAGAGAAGTGTAGGGTAATTGGCAAGTTTTAAAAACTTAGAACCCGCTAACTAAGGTTACGAAAAACTCAAAATTACCAACTATGAAGGAAAACACTCAAGTAAAGGCCACAAATTTATTCAAAAGGGGGAAACAATAAAGACCAAGGAAGGAAATATTACATGGAAACAAAGATGGCAAAAAATTCAAAAAAAAAATTGTAACAAGATTTCATCACATCATTTCATTTCTGAAAGTTATGCTAGCATTTATTTAAAGCACATTATGTTAGATGGCTAATATTGCTTATCTATTTGATATATGTTGCTTCATTCATGATAAACATGTAGTTATCTTGAATTCTTAGAGTAGTTTTCTTAGTTTTGAGAATTACTTGTCAGTAGCATACATTTAGTTAATTCACACACTGTGTTAATTAGATCATTGTAGAATTTAATTAAACAATGTTATCATGGTGTTTAGTTATATCACAATTGCATTTAATTCAACATGTGTGTACGATAGGCAATAATTATTGTAGTTAATTAAGTAATTTCAACAAATTGTTTAATTAAATCACATAATTCATCTAGAAAACATCTCATCTATACATGTATCAATTAGATCATTGTCATATTTATAAAATAATTTCATTAGGTTGTTTATTTAGATCACAATTGTATTTAATTCACATACATGTCAATTTACTACAATTAATTAGATATTTGTCATATTTTATTAAACAATCCATAGCATTGTTTCAATAAGATCATAAATGACATCTAATTAAATCACCATCATCACATAGACACAACAAAATAAATCAAAAATGTCAAAATGATCATATATATATACAAAAGCAAAAGTTTTGATACATAGTTACCACTACAACAAAATGTGGCATGTCACAATCATATATCCAATATAAGTCTCATTAATCTGTGGGACCGTGGGTACTTGACTCCTCGGAACCTAGCCGTGGATGTGTAATGGATGAATATTCATGAGAGGATACAGATCGTGAGTGACTCCTAGATACACTCTGGAATGTTTGTAGGCCCCTGATCTCCCGTCTGAACTTTGTCGCCTCTACCCAAGGGTCTAAATACAAATGTTGTAGTTGATCTCTCTTAACTCGCAGTTGGTCCACCTCTCCCTGTAGATCTCTCACAAGTGGATGATCCATCATGGGTGTTGGTCCTAACCTAGCCATCTGAAGGTCCTCCAAAGCTTGATCTCACTATATCTCAAAGGCATCTCTTGTCACCTCAGCACCCTCTAGATGGCCTCCTCATAAGCTACTCTCAGTTGTACAATGATCTCAAATACATTTGGGTAAAAGCACTAACCTATGTAACATTTTTATAAAGGAAATATCCAACACTAATCTAACTTTTTAACTTGAATAACTACAAAGTGATGTATATGTTCTGAATTTTAAAATGATGTAAACTAAGAAAATGTAGATTTTTTAGTGTATTTTATGTTTCTATTTTAAAAAATTAAAAAAAAAATATTTAAATGTAGTATTTTATAAAATTGACACTATAATTTAGTTTTTAATAAAATGCTAAAAGATAAGGTTGAATGGGACATCACACTTTATATAGTAAATTTCATTTATTTTCTTTCTATATTTTTTTGTTTATTCATAGCTCAAAACTTTAGTGCATGGATTATTTTCTTCTCCAATTTAATAAATATATATTTTTAAATAAATCTTGGAATTTGCATGTAATGAAAACACAATTGTTTCGATGGGACGTCAACTTTTATCTTCATTATTTATCCAAAATAGGAAAAAAATTATGCCATCTTGACAAGGAATCTCTCTTCTAGTGCATCATATTTTTTTCAATTTTTTTGATGAACTTTACTATTTTCTCTTTAGAGGACAATCAACACCATATTTTGGTGTTGATGACCTACTTTTAGTAGAAATAAAAAATAAAATATAAACACTAATTAAAATATTTTAAAAATTATATTTTTACAAAGTAGTTTGATTGATCTACAAAAGGGTATTTTTAGATTCTTTTAAAATGATTATTTGTGCAAGTAGGGGTTGTTAGAGAATCAATTTTTTCAAATAATTTCATTTTTTTGGTAAATGAGTCCCAAAGTGATGCTACATATGTTTTTAGTGGATGGATCCAATTGGAAAATATGTGGCCTAGATCTAATTTAGCTAGAATGAATCCAGATATAACATAAGTTTCACCAAAATTGACTTTTATTTGGAAATACTTAAATTCATTTATTTTGATAAGATGGCCCAAAGTGCACGATACATCTTTGAACTTTTACCCATCTACATGTCACCATGCAATCTGTTATGACCTGTAGCTAGCCCGCACTAGCCGCTGAGTCTGCATGGTGGGCACTATCTCTGCTATGACTTGACCCATAAAGTTGATCCATGCCCGTGTACCAATTGTAAAGTAGAAAAATAAATTGTATCAAAACTCTGATCATATAAATCAAATCCAACATCTAATATTCTATTAAATCTCAAATCAAAACATGAATGTAAACTTCTCACCTGGATCACTAGCGTACTAGTCAAGATCGACTAGAGGGTTGATGCCTGCTGAGTCTATAGTCATCAGTGCTATTGGGGGAACTATAGTGGAAACACCACTTGACTCCCCATGCTTGTATTGACTCCTCACTTCACCTGTAGAAGGTAGTAACCGTGATGTACAAGGTCGAGCTCTAGATCTCTCCTTGATGAAATCATCATCCTCCTCTCCCTAGTGCCATCTCCCTCATACTGTCAGCACTGGCTAATCCTCCTCCTCATCACCAATATCATCATCACCATCTCTTGCCTCCTCCCCTCAGTCCACCCAAGGCCTAGGATTTCTAATGGGATAGTTTGTAGGAAATACAGGAGCAGGACGAGTCGTGCTCCACCAAGTCATGTATGCTGGGCTCACACCCACATCATTAGTGTCAGACACAGGCACTACATCCTCTACCTCATCATTAGGATCACTCAAAGCAACATAAAAAATGGTGGATCGGGCCTCATCTCTAGGCCTCACCACACTACGAGCCAAGCATACATAGGTTGGTTGAGTGGCAGGAACTCTCTACACACAATTGAACTGCCTCATCACTTGATTATAGTAGAATGACACAATGATGTGATCAAAGCGATCAACTAAAAGCTGAACTCTACATACTCACCAACTGTTGACTCTAGCCCATCCACACTCTAAGGCCTCTATATGGCCTCCACAAGATATCATCACACTCCAATCTATCAAATCTAACTCTCGAATACAATAATTCACCAAAGCTCCACGGTCTCCTCAGCATGTAGGTGTGTGCTCATGGGCATGTCTAGATAGGCTCTATCGTGAACCCCACTAGCCACATGCATGTGATATGCTTGAATGCCCACACCTAGAGAAGTGTGTAGGTCATGAAGCTATGTGCCTCATGATGCACATAGCACCCTAGATCATGGTATAAGTGAGCCAACATTCTCCATCCACAAGAATAAATAGTCCTCTGCTGCATCATCACATTGATAGTATGAATGAGGCCCATGTGAAGGTGTGTGCCTCACCCATCCTATGTAACCATGTGTATGATGGTAGCAATCAAGATGTGATGTAAGATTAGTGTGACTACAACACCCTACTCCAATCAAGCTATGTGAATGTGCCCTATAGTGCTCAAGGGTGTGATATAGTCAAGATAGTACATCTAGCTCACCTGGATGTACTCCTTTGATTGATAGTCATTGATCCTCATGGTCTCACCTCATACAGACAACTACAAGATTGAAAGATGGAAGGTAGAGGTGTTTGCATCCCACTACTCCATGAGAGCCATTACGATCATATAGTGATATCTAATAGTGGGTATCGTGTACACCTACCATAATCCTACATCTTTGAAGTGACTAGCCTTTGCGATAGAAAGCGTCTCAGCATGACTATGCATCAATGTGTATAAGTGACTGCCTAAATGATCTACCATGGATGGGGGCACCCGCAATCAACACCAAATCAAAATCAAACACTTTCATGCAATCTGGAAACCAAAACAGGCTTTAACTTGTAAATTTCAACAACTTTTCATAGGACACTAGCACCCTGACTAGACACTAGCATCATATTAGGACCCTAGTACCCTAGTAGGACTCTAGCACTCCAAAAGGACACTAGCACCCCTTAGGGCCTAGTTTGGTGCATAAAAATTCAAAAATGACACAAAATGACAAAAATCAAAAGCCAAATTTAAAAGCTCAGATTCACTTCGCATGCTCATACGCCATGTGCTATGCGATCCCTTAGCTCTTGGTGCCTGGAGATTGATATGGCTGTCTGCATGGCATCATTACTCTCGTGATCACCTGAGATCCTCTAAACTCTTTGAAAGTGAAAAATATAAATTAGATAGTAAATGGTGAAAATCTACTTACTATTTATAGTAAAACATCAAACTATATACCATTCTATTTCAAAACACTCCTCATTCAAACCTTCATAACTCGGGCTAGAGAACTCTGGATTCTGTGCCATCTATTGCATTAGAATCCTAGTTCTACCCTCTTTTCTTTCATATGCCTTTCATACTGGTATTATTTTTTCCAAATGATCCTACTAAAGGCATATTTGAATCAACTCTCTAGAAACTCATAGTAGAGAAAAGCGTCACCCTATTTCTACCTCCATATAAGAAAGAAAAAATAGGGGGTATATATCTACTCACGAGTTTTGATCTACATCACACTCTCATTCCCCTTAGATTTTTTTCCAAGCTAATAGATTTTTGTGCGTGTAGGTTGGTTTTTGATTTTCCTAACAAAGTGGTTTTGTAAGATGTGGTCCCTAACACTATGTTTTGCAAGTTTTCAACCAAGGGCTCCATTCTCTTGCTTGAAAACATTCTGCGTCCTCTATAGTATCCTTTTGGGTATCCTTTACATGCTTATTTTCTTTCTTGTACTTTATCTTACATATGCATGTAGTGCCATATGACCGCTAAAGTGGGGGCTAAATGTAGCATAGAAAATTATGCTCCTTGTCGCTGCAAGCACAATTTCATGCTCTATTTTGCACTTGCTTTAGTTTCCACTCCTCTCTAGTACATTTTATGACCACTTCTAGCTTTGACCTTATCTTTTAACTCAAGAGATGTGTTTATGTTACCTAATATTTTACTGATGTTGTATGCTAAAACCTAAGTAGTGTTTGGGTCTTGGTTAAGTCCCTGAGTTGTGGACACCTTTCGAGTAGATCCTTTTAGGACTAGGGCACCCAATGCCTGATTCCTACCCATTTTCTTCAAGATTGTGGGGCACACTCAAGGTCAATCTTTCTTTGGATGACATGAGCTTAATTTTGACATTTTGCAAACGCACTTTAATAGATCTTAAATTCAAAAATACTTGTTGGCTTATGTCCTAAATTACACCTATGATGTCACATTTAAACTAGTGCTTTTGTTATTATGAGGTAATGATGTGATTTTTATAGTGAAGCTTTGCCAAAATGAACATTGATACTAAATTTTAAAGAAGACTTGTTACAAGCTATTTGTTTATTTGCTATCATTATTTGAATCTTCAAGAGGATTGAAGAGTAGTTGGAATCACTGACTGATGATCAACTTGTACCGCTTCATTACGATTTGGTATGGTTTCAACCCATTCTCACCTCCAAGCTTTGGTCACTCTCTATTTCATTGAGGTAAAGTTGCAGATCTAAAGTATTTTCCCTTGGCTAACACATCTCTCTTGGGTTAATTAGCATTTCATTGATTGAGGCATATAGGAATCCACTCTAACACACTTGATTAGGGTTTCTTTTGTTGATTTGGTTTGTCACTGCTCGCCACAATCTTAGACACACTTAAGATTTAGAGCACACACTATTTTTTGCTACTAAGTTGGCTATCCATAAGGTAGGAATACCAAAATGGGGGTTTGACTAAGGCAAATGCCTATATAGCCACAACCATTTCCCCCTTCTTTGTGTATGTGCAGATTGCATTCAAGAGTTTCTAATAGAAGACAAAGAGCAGGTACAAAATTTGTCTGACAGAGTTGAATCTTCCCAGAAACCCTAGGACTAGGGTGGCCAACACTTAAGTCCTATCAAATCTACTTCAACTTTCAGATCCAAGTTTTGTCTGATCTATGTTTCTCTGCTCTGCTTCTATTTTCCATCTCTCTAACAGTCATCTATGTATTTTTTAGATTTATCAATTAGGGTTTTGCGTTTCTTAGTTTCTAGTAATTCATTAGTGGTCAATCTTTCTTTAAAGCAAAGGAACATAGCACCAAGTCTTCATACCTAGGCTTGTGTTCCAATGTTATGTGGAGAAGGATTAACCTAGGTTAAGGCATTAATTAGTCTAGATCTCATTTTTTGCATAGATGAAAAACATTTATATCCTATAAAGATTAGTTGAGAAGTACTAGTGTACTAACCTAAGACATTAGTAGTCATGTGTAGTTATGAATGTAATAAGTCACTTTCTATTCTTGAATGTTTTATCTTTTAAACATAGGTTTCTATGCATTATGCTAAATGTTTATTATGTTAACACTATTGAATGCACAAGACAAGTGAGGGGGGGGTGAATCAGTTGTAGATTAAAATTTCAAAACCCTCACACATATTTAGATCCACATAGATTTAATTAACCCTTAGATTGTTATGATGTTTAAGCATGAAAAGAAAATAACATAAACTGAATCAAACCAACATCAAACACAAGAGAACACTAAATTTACATGAAAAACCCAAGAAGGGAAAAACCATGGTGAGGATTAGCTCACAATATAAAGTAGTATAAACATTGCATTACAAAAGGCTCATTGCCAAAGGGCTCACTGTCTAGAAGAAAGGCTCACTACCAAGAATTGAACTGTTATAATTGCATTTGACATATGCATGGAGTACAATTCCAATGAAGCTCAATATTCACCACAACATCAACATCACCTTCACAACATCACTGAAGAATAGTAGACACCTTCTGTTCACTGGGTCTAGTAGTCTAATACATGAAATCTTGTACTGCACAACACATTCAACCAATCTATTATTCACATCATATTCAACACGCACACTCCTGATCATGATTTCTTGACACTTATTTATACTATCTTTAACCTTGAGAGAATTCTCCAAGGTCAGATTATCACCTCAACCTAGAAGATTCAAATTAGGTCTAGACCTAAACATTCCCATGGTGGAAAGGAATGAAGGCAGACCACAACACACCTTAGGTTGGATCTAAGTTCATCCAAGCATGCCACTCCACAATTAGTGTAAACACCCAAGGTCCTGTTGCAAGTATGGGCCTAACCGGTGTTGTCATTGATGTCAACATACTCCTGTTGCATTAATGATAAGGATTGGATGAGCTGTGAGCTGAGGATATTGAGAAAATTAGTCTCAATAAGGAATAGTGAAGAATAGTGATGATAGTAAGGCAAAAGTCTAAGATAGGATGAGGATCAGAGGATGCGGATTAAAGAGTTTGTAGATATGTGTCTTAAGATAGTTTAGTAGAGATTTCAGAGGTCTGCATGAAGATCTGAAGAAGTTATGGTAGTTCAAGTAAAACCGGTTCCGGTAGGTGCTCAGTGGTGACAGAGTGATACAGACAGGTCCGATGAGATCCAGAAATACTCTCTCCTATTCTGTGGATTTGAGGGAGTGTTAAGGAGGTCTCTGTGGAGTGTTATCTAGATTGGTTCATGGTTTGAAGGTCCGGAAGCATGTATTCTTTTGTGACAGTAGTGACAGACTGTGTTCTTGAG
This sequence comes from Cunninghamia lanceolata, assembly GCA_027924645.1. NCBI lineage: Eukaryota > Viridiplantae > Streptophyta > Pinopsida > Cupressales > Cupressaceae > Cunninghamia > Cunninghamia lanceolata. The sequence continues at coordinate 10,592,875 of BSBN01000602.1, forward strand.
GTTCTGGATGAAGGAGAGATGGTTTTCAGTAAACAGATGAAGTGTGGATGTTGTTGGTGAGTTAGGATATCTTGTTAAGGTTTTTGGATCGTGCCCAGCCTATATTGGTGGTCCACATTGGAGTTGGAGCCCGCAATTGAAGAATAATCTCTGGATGATGATGTTCTTCCTGAGACTAGCCGACCGGATGAGTTACACGTCTTGCGGATGTTCTTATAGATGTTTGCCGACTTAGATGATCATTCCTAAGTTGATGTCTTGTATAAGTAAGGGGTTATGAAGTCATTTCAAAGTTGTCCTTGTGGAGATGAGAGTGTGGTAGAAAGGAGGAGAGCGAAAGGCAGAGCAGAAGTATTGGGCAAAATGGAACTAATTCAAACATGGTGAAGATGCTACTTTCTAGTTCAAGTAGGTGATACTTATTTCTTTGTAGACAGTGTGTCTCTTGTAGGCAGTGAGCCTCTTGTGAGTAGTGTGCTTGTGCAGTGAGCCCTAATTGGCATGTGCCATTTGTTCTTTCTATTCTTCTAACAGAGAATACAATCTTGGGTTAATCACCCCATGGTTTTTCCCTTAACCAGGTTTTCCACGTCAAAATCTTGGTGTCTTATGTGTTGATGAGTTTCTGCTTTTAATTTTATTGTATTATGTTTCATGAATGATATACTGCTAATCACTAAGAAGATTTAAGTGTGGAAATTTTGGACAACTGATTCAGCCCCCTCTCAGTTGTGTGCCCTAAGTCTAACAGTTGGTATCAGAGCCAAGTTCCTCTAAAAGGAGCTTAACCGCTTGAGGAGATCCAGGATGTCGTCTTATAAGAAGGATAGTCTGAAGTTTGATGGAACCAATTTCAATCTCTAGAAAGGTCACATGAAATGTCACTTGAGATGTATGGGAATGGCATACTGGAACATGGCTACAGTACAGTATGTACCTCCACAGAACAGTCTGAAAACCCAAAATGAAATCACAGATGCTGAAAAGAATCTACGAACTATGAAGGCTCTCCTAAGTGCATTATCTAATTCAGAACTCTCAAATGTTATCAACCTACCGATAGCTTATGAGATTTGGAAAAAATTGGAACTTCTGCATGAAGGAGATTAGTATGTTAAATGTGTAAAGTTACAGAGTCTGAAAGGGAAATTTGAAAATCTAAAGATGAGAGATGATGAAAATATTAGTACTTTTATGCCAAGAGTGAATGAGCTAGTTTGTGGAATTAGAAATGTTGGTGGAGTCTTGGATGAGAATGAAATTGTTGCAAAATTCTCAGATCCCTACCTGCTTCTTACAAAATCAAGGCTGCTGCCATTGAAGAATTCAGAGCCCATACAACTGTCACAAGAGATCAATTAGCTGGGAAATTGGATGCATTTGAAATGATAGAGTTTGGAGATGAACCCCTAAAGACTAAATCTGCATTCAAAGCCAGTGCCTCTATAAAAGGTAAACAAAGGTTTGATCCGGGAGAGAATTCATCAAGGAAACTGCCATGGTATGAAAAAGCAAGAAAAGACCTGGAAGAAGAAGAAGTAGAAACTACTCAACTTGAAGCCCTTATTGCAAAAAGACTACCAAGAGGATCTAGTAAGTATGAAGGAAAATTACCCTTTAAGTGTTTTAACTGCAACAAGATTGGTCATTTTGCCTCAAAGTGTCTGGAAAGATTTTCAAGGCCAAATCCCAATAGATCAAGGTTCCAAAAGAATTGCTACTATGTTCATGAAGAAGATGATAATGAAGGAGTAATAGATGATGAATCAGAGACAGGAAACAAATCCGGAAGTGATTGGGTGTTTATTGCCATCAAGGAAGAAGAACCAATATCCTCTGAATCTGTCAATCATGAAGTTGTAGAAAGAGCTCTGGCTACTCAAATTGAAGAAAAGGATGACTGGGTCATTGACAGTGGTTGCTCTCACCATATGACAGGTGACAAAAATAAGTTCATAGATTTGGAAAGGTATGAAGGAGTGGTAAAGTTTGGTGATAATTCTGCTGGTAGAATCAAAGGAAGAGGAACTATTTCTTTTGATGGAAGGAACAAAACCGGTAATGTACTATATGTTGAAGGTTTGAAGCACAATCTTCTCAGTGTTGGACAGTTGGTGGACAAAGGCTATGATCTCCGGTTCAAGAATGGAAAATGCAAGATCCTTGAAAGTTCTAGAACAGAGATTGCATCCGGTACCCAAACTAAAGGTAATATCTTCCACTTGGTTGGTACTGGTAAAAGTTGCTTATTTGCTCAAGTAGATCAGAGTTGGTTATGGCATAGGAGAATGTGTCATGTAAATTTTGATAATAACATCAAGATAAGAAATACTCAAGTTGTAAGAGATCTTCCAAAATTGGTAAAACCCACAAATAGCTTGTGTAAAGAATGTCAGTTGGTAAAGCTGAGCAGAGTCACATTCAAGAGTAAGAAATTATCTTCTACTGGATTATTGGACTTAGTTCATACTGATCTTTGTGGTCTGGCAAGAACCAGGAGTGTTCAAGGGGATAGATACTTCATGTTATTAATTGATGACTATTCCCGGATGATGTGGGTAACCTTTCTGAAAGAGAAATTAGAAGCTCTTGAGAAATCCAAGATATTCAAGGCTATGGTAGAGAATGAAATTGGATTAAAACTGAAATGTTTGAGGTCTAATAGAGGTGGGGAATTCACATCAGGTGAGTTCTTAGAGTTCTGTGAGAAACATGGAATAAAGAGACAGTTATCTGCTCCTAGGACTCCATAGTAGAATGGAGTAGTGGAAAGAAAGAACTGGACCATCTAGGAAGCTTCTAGGACCATGATGATGGAAGCAAATGTTCCTTAGATCTATTGGAGAGAAGCTATCAGCACTGTAGTCTATACTCTCAATCGAGTTCAAATCAGAAGCAATACCGGTAAGACTCCTTATGAACTTTGGTTTGGCATCACTCCTACTGTGAGGTATTTCAGAGTTTTTGGTAGCAAATGTTACATTAAAAGAGATGAAGATCTAGGAAAGTTTGATGCTAGAAGTGATGAAGAAATATTCTTGGCTTACTCTACACAAAGCAAAGCATACCGGTGTTATAATAAGAGACTGAGAAAGATGATAGAAAGTACAAATGTGAAGGTTGATGAGGGAATTGAGAAACCCTCAAGGTTTTATGAATATGATGAAGATGATCAGAATGGTGCTCTGATTCAAGGTACCCAAGCCTCTTCTGAGAAACAGAGTAAAACTGATCTGGTAAGTCAGGAAGAAGAGATAAGTTTCAATGAGCCTGATCAAGAGTTAGAAGTGCAAGAAACTCCCAAAGTTCCAAGGTATGTAAGACTAAACCACTCTGAAGATTAGATCATAGGAGACAAAAGCAAAGGTGTACAAACAAGAAGGAGAATTACTCAAGATTCAAATGAGTGTTGTCTGATTTCAAAGATTGAACCTAAAACAGTGAATAAAGCTTGCAATGATGAAAACTGGACTAAAGCAATGGAGGAAGAGTTGATGCAAATTGAGAAAAATCACACTTGGGATCTTGTTCCCAGACCTAGAAACAAGAATGTGATTGGAACCAAATGGGTCTTCCGGAACAAACTGAATGAAGTTGGTGAGGTAATCAGGAATAAAGCCAGATTGGTCTATAAGGGCTATTCTCAAATAGAAGGAGTTGATTTTGAAGAAACTTTTGCTCCGGTGGCAAGAATTGAAGTAGTTAGATTATTTCTTGCATTTGCTGCTTTCAAGGATTTCAAGGTGTATCAGATGGATGTCAAGTCTGCCTTCCTAAATGGTGATTTTGAAGAAGTGTACATTGAGCAGTCGGATGGCTTTCAGTTGTCTGATCATGGTGATATGGTCTGCAAGTTGAAGAAGGCACTATATGGGTTGAAGCAAGCCCCAAGAGCTTGGTATGAAAGATTGGACAAGCATCTTTTGAAGATTGGTTTCAACAAAGGTACTACTGACAGTAACTTATATTTCAAAATTGATCATGAAAACATCTTGATTGTTGAAGTGATTGTTGATGATATCATTTTTGGAGGAAGAGATAGTATGTGTAAAACTTTTGCAAATCAAATGAAAAGTGAGTTTGAGATGTCCATGCTTGGTGAAATGAATTTCTTCTTGGGTCTGCAAATCACTCAAACAAAGAAAGGAATATTCATTTCTCAGACCAAATATGTGAAAGAATTGTTGAAGAAATTTGGGATGGAAGATTCAAAGCCAATGAATACTCCAATGGAAACTGGATGTAAATTGAGCAAAGATGATGACTCTCCTAAGGCAGATCAAACAAAGTACAGATCAATGATTGGAGGACTATTATATCTCACTCAAACTAGACCAGGCATTATGCAGGCTGTTGGTCTTGTTGCTAGATTCCAAGCTGATCTTAGAGAATCTCATGTCATGGCAATTAAGAGGATTTTTAGATATCTAAAAGGGACAGTTGAGTATGGTCTATGGTATCCTAGAGATCATGATTTCTCTCTTCATGCATATATAGATGCTGATTGGGCAGGAGATGTGGATGACCGGAAGAGTACCAGTAGTGGAGCATTCTTTTTGGGGTAGAGATTGGTTTCTTGGCTAAGCAAGAAACAAGATGCAATATCTCTGTCCACAACTGAAGTAGAATATATTGCAGCAACAGGGAGTTGCACTCAAGTTTTGTGGATGAAGCAGATGCTAAGAGACATAAGAGTGGAGTATGAGGAGCCTATCACAATCTTCTGTGACAATTCAAGTGCAATAAGTATATCCAAGAATCCGGTGCTGCATTCAAAGACTAAGCATATATCTATCAAGTTTCACTTTCTGAGAGAGCAAGTGAACAAGAATGAAGTCAGATTGAAGTTTGTGTCATCCAAGGATCAGATTGTAGATATCTTTACTAAACCTTTGCCTAAGGACTATTTTGAGTATCTTAGGGAGAAGTTAGGGGTTATTGCCCCTCTAGTGATGAACTAAGGTGCACTAATGTGCATCAGTCCAGTGGGTATCACAATCACATCTTGTGATCCATATTGATGTTGGGGAGCTACTACTCAGGGGGAGCAGCAGGTATGATTTTGAAGTGATGGAATTGCAAGTATGTGCCCTTTACCATTGATGTCAAAGGGGGAGAGAAGACATGTAAAAAATAAGTGGATAATAATCAAAGGGGGGGGCAGTAAAAGAAGAGAAGACATGTGAATGGTTGTTGTTGATAGGGGGAGTTGTGACAATAAGGAGAAGTTCTTGTTCTGATGGTTTTTCACATCATATGTTGCCATCAATGACAAAGGGGGATATTGTTGCAAGTATGGGCCTAACCGGTGTTTTCGATGATGTCAACATACTCCTGTTGCATTAATGATAAGGATTGGATGAGCTGTGAGCTAAGGATATTGAGAAAATTAGTCTCAATCAGGAACAATGAAGAATAGTGATGACAGTAAGGCAAAAGTCGAAGATAGGATGAGGATCAGAGGATGCAAATTAAAGAGTTTGTAGATATGTGTCTTAAGATAGTTCACTAGAGATTTCAGAGGTCCACATGAAGATCTGAAGAAGTTATGGCAGTTCAAGTAGAACTGGTTCCGGTAGGTGTTCAGTGGTGACAGAGTGATATAGACAGGTCTGGTGAGATCCAGAAATACACTCTCCTATTCTACAGATTTGAGGGAGTGTTAAGGAGGTCTCTGTGGAGTGTTATCTAGATTGGTTCATGGTTTGAAGGTCCGGAAGCATGTATTCCTTTGTGATAGTAGTGATAGACTGTGTTCTTGAGGTTCCGGATGAAGGAGAGATGGTTTTCAGTAAACAGATGAAGTGCGGATGTTGTTGGTGAGTCAGGATATCTTGTTAAGGTCTTTGGATCATGCCCAGCCTGTATTGGTGGTCTGCATTAGAGTTGGAGCCCGCAATTGAAGAATAATCTCTGGATGATGATGTTCTTCCTGAGACTGGCTGACCGAATGAGTTACACATCTTACGGATGTTCTTATAGATGTTTGCTGACTTAGATGATCATTCCTAAGTTGATGTCTTGTATAAGTAAGGGGTTACGAAGTCATTTCAATGTTGTCCTTGTGGAGATGAGAGTGTGGTAGCAAGGAGGAGAGCGAAAGGCAGAGTAGAAGTATTGGGCTTAAATGGAACTGATTCAAGCATGGTGAAGATGCTACTTTCCAGTTCAAGTAGGTGATACTTATTTCTTCGTAGATAGTGTGTCTCTTGTAGGCAATGAGCCTCTTGTGAGTAGTGTGCTCAGGCAGTGAGCCCTAATTGGCATGTGCCATTTGTTCTTTCTATTCTTCTAACAGAGAATACAATCTTGGGTTAATCACCTTGTAGTTTTTCCCTTAATCAAGTTTTCCACATCAAAATCTTGGTGTCTTATGTGTTGATGAGTTTCTTCTTTTGATTTTATTGCATTATGTTTCATGAATGATATACTGCTAATCACTAAGAAGATTTAAGTGTGGAAATTTTGGACAACTGATTCACCCCCCTCTCAGTTGTGTGCCCTAAGTCTAACAGGTCTGCCAAACCTGTGTTAACACAATGAACTTTTAAATACATGCTTCCTCAATTCCAAAAATGACTTGCAAAACACATGCAAGGATTTAACACAATCTAGAGTATTCCATGAACATATTGAAAAATCTTTAAAACTAACAAATTCCTCTGCAACGACTTTCACCTACCACACAACCTTATCCTGTTTATCCAATATACTTAACTCTCTGTCATACATTGTATCTTTAGAAAGTGACTTCCAAAGCACCAAACTATTTCAAATATGTGCCTATGTGGTGTTGTCATTGATGTCAACATATCCTTGTTGCTATTGGTGTCAAATGTATCTTATTTTGTTGTTTGTATAGAAGACCGGACTATTGAGGATATTGAGAAAATTAATGACAATCAATGCATGCGGACCATATAGCTATGTAGAGGATCATCAGAGGTTGCTCCAGTTAAGATTTGAGAAGTCCACATGAAGATTTGAAGAAGTTATGGCCATCTGAGTAGAACTGGATTTTGCACTATACAGAGGAGATAGTGTGACAGTAAGTTGGTTTGGATTGCTCCGCAGTGAAATATTATGGTTTGTGGATCTGAAGGCATGTTTGGGAAATTAGTATGTATCATCAAAACCAGTGGTTCATGGTTTGGAGGTCCGCAAGCTATCTTTCTAGTTTGACAATCATGGTAGATAGTGTTCTTGAGGTTCCAGAGGAAGATACAAATGATTCTAGTAATTTGGTTTAAATTGAATGTTATTGGTAATTTCAATATGTTTGTGGAGGTCTTTGGATCATGTGGCTACTATGTTGGAGGTCTGCACTGAAGTTTGAGCTCGTTGATTGAAGATTTCTTCTTTGAGGTTGATGTTCTTCCCAGTCTTGGCCAATCCGATGTTCCTAGCATGTTGCGGATGATCTAAGAACATTTTAATGAAGTGTGGCATGGTCGTAGAAGAAGATTCAAGTCTCAATTGTGTTTGGCTGACAGTGTGATGATCCACGTCAAGTTTAGCCAACCTTGTTGATCATTCCAAGGTTGATGAAGCATATAAATACTTGTTGAAGAGTTTTTGAAAGGTATCCTTGTACACAATGAATTAAATCCCAAGAAGGGATCAAAAGCAGAGCAGAGAAGAAGAGGAGTAAAGGGCGTATAGAGTGAAGAGTCAGAGAAGAAGAATTTCAATATAAGAGAAGAAGTTTTTGAGCCTTCAAGGGACTAATTCAGGCATGAATGTAGATGCTATTTCTTAGTTCATTATTTTTGTATAAATCATAATTTCTCATAGCTAGTGAGCCTCTTCTTGAGCAGTGACCTCTAGGCAGTGCGCCCGAAGGCATGTGCCTTCTATTTTCTTAAGTAATTTTAATAGGGTATGCATTTTTGTGGGTTAACCCCCACCATGGTTTTTTCCTTAACCAATTTTTGCATGTCAAAATTCTAGTGTTATGTGTTCATGTTGTTTCTGCTCATGTGTTGATTTCTGCTTAAATGTCTTCATCATTAATCTAATTATAAAGAAGATTTAGAAGGTTCAGTAAAGGTTAAAATTTAGGGACAACTGATTCACCCCCCTCTCTCAGTTGTCCAAACTATTTCCAACAATTGGTATCAGAGCCAAGTTCCTCTAAAAGAAGCCTGACCACTTGAGGAGATCCAAGATGTCGATCTACAAGAAGGAAAGTCTGAGATTTGATGGAACAAATTACTCCCTCTAGAAGGTACGCATGCAGTGTCATCTAGAATGTATGGGTGATGTCTTTTGAACAATAACCAAGAATGTGTATAAGATTCTGAAGAATGGGCCTTCAAATATAGATGAACTCAAAGATATTGAACACAACACTCGAGCCAAAGAAGCATTATTGAGTACCCTATCTGATACCGAATTGGCAAATGTCCTGGATTTGTAAACTGCTTATGAAATCTGGAGTATATTAGAAAGTCTATATGAAGGTGACAAATATGTTAAATGTGCCAAGCTACAAAGTCTGAAGGGTAAAGATGAAAGATTGGTAATGAGTGAAGGTGAAAACTTTACTTTCTACATGCAGAAAGTAAATGAACTTGTGACCAGTATCAAAAATGTAGGTGGAGTACTAGATGAATAAAAAATTGTTGCCAAGGTGCTCAGATCCTTACCTGTAGCTTACAAGCACAAGGCTACAACAATTGAAGAAATCAGGACAGTAACAACAGTCACAAGAGATCAGTTAGTTGGCAAGATTTTAGCATTTGAAATGAGTGAGTTTGGTGATTCTCTTCCTATGTCTAAATTGCATTCAAGGCTAGTGTGTATGGAAAGCAAAGATATGATTCGGGTGAAAGATTCTTTGCAAGATCAAACAGATTTGTGAAGACAAGGAAGGATCTTGAAGATATTGAAATTGAAACTACAGATCTTGAAGCTCTCATTGCCAAATAGATGCCAAGAGGATCCGATAAGTATGAAGGAAAGTTGCCACTCAAATGTTTTGCTTGTAATAAGATTGGTCATTTTTCCTCAAGGTGTCCAGAGAGGTTTTCAAAATCAAACCCTAATAGGTACAAGGGTCAGAAGAATTATTATTTTGTCCAAGACGCTAGAGAAGGAGTCACAGATGATGAATTTGATCATGGAGAAGGTGATTGGGTGTTCATTGCTATTAAAGATGAAGATCCAATGTCTACCGAATCTACTAGATATGCAAATGTGGAAAGTGCCTTGGCCGCTTAGGTTGTTGAAAAGGATGAATGGGTGATTGATAGTGGATGTTCTCATCATATGATTGGTGACAAGAGTAAGTTTGTGAGTTTTGAAAATTTTGAAGGACTTGTGAAATTTGGAGACACCTTAGCTAGTAGAATCCGTGGCAGAGGATCCATCTCTTTTGATGGTAAGAAAAGGACCAATAATGTTATGTATGTGGAAGGACTGAATAATAATCTTCTTAGTGTTGGACAATTGGTTAACAAGGGTTATGATCTTCGTTTCAAGGATGGAAAATGCAAAATCTTAGAAAGCTCTAGAACTGAAATTGCATCCAGTACTCAGACTAAAGGTAACATCTTTCACTTAAGTAGTTTAGGCAAAAGTTGTTTGATTTCTCAAATAGATCAAAGTTGGTTATGGCATAGGAGGATGTGTCATGTGAATTTTGACAACATTGTCAAAATAAGTTCCACTCAAGCTGTAAGAGATCTTCCAAGACTTGTGAAACCTGATAGTATATGTAGAGAATGTCAATTGGGTAAACAAAACAAAATTTCATTCAAAAGTAAGGAACAAGGTTCAAGTGGGAGATTGGAACTGGTACATACTAACCTGTGTGGTCTTGCAAGAGTTAGGAGTATACAAGGAGATAAATATTTTATGTTGTTGATTGATGATTACTCCCAGATGATGTGGGTAACTTTTCTAAAAGAAAAATTAGAAGATCTTGACAAGTTTAAGGTGTTTAATATGATGGTTGAAAATGAGATTGGTGGAAAATTGAAATGTCTGAGATCTAACAAAGGTGGAGAATTCACTTCCGGTGAGTTTGATGCTTTTTGTGAAAAGTATGGGATAAAAAGACAATTATCTACTCCTAGGACTCCTCAGCAAAATGGAGATGTGGAAAGGAAGAACGAACCATTCAAGAAGCTGCCAGGACCATGATGATAGAAACAAATGTTTTATTGGAGGGAACCTGTAAGTACTGCTATCTACACTCTTAATCAGGTGCAGATCAAAGGAAAATCTGGTAAAACTCCTTATGAACTATGGTTTGGTCATCCTCCTACTATAAGATATTTCAAAGTTTTTGGTAGTAAATGCTATATCAAAAGAGATAAAGATTTAGGCAAGTTTGATGCAAGAAGTAATGAAGGAATATTCTTGGGATACTCTACTCAAAGTAAGGCTTACCTGTGCTTTAAAAAGAGGTTGAAAAATATTGTTGAAAGTGCTAATGTTAAAGTTGATGAAAGCAAAGAAGGTCATTCCAAGTATTGTGGATATGATTTAGATGATCAAGATAAAAGTCAAAGTCAAGGAAGGCAAGATCAAATTCTGACTCAGATCTAGATTGATCTAGTAACTCCAATAACTCAAGAGATTAGTGCAGAAGATGAGGAACCAGTTCAAGAAACAGAAGTTCAAACCATTCCCAAAACCCCTAGGTATGTAAGAATGAATCATCTTGAAGATGAAATTGTAGGAGATAAAAATAGATGTGTTCAAACTAGGAGAAGAGTTGCTGAAAATCAAGAAGAGATTTGTTTGATTTCAAAGATTGAACCTAAATCAGTAAGTGAAGCTTGCAATGATGAAAACTGGGTTAAGGGAATGGAAGAAGAATTGGTGCAAATTGAAAAGAATCACACTTGGGATCTTGTTCCCAGACCTATGAAAAAAAATCTGATTGGAACCAAATGGGTCTTCCAGAATAAACTAAATGAAGATGGTGAGGTTGTAAGAAACAAGGAAAGGCTGGTATGTAAAGGTTTTTCTCAAGTGGAAGGAATTGATTTTGAAGAAACTTTTGCTCTCGTGGAAAGGATAGAGGCAGTCAGATTATTTCTTGCTTTTGCTACTTTCAAAGATTTTAAAGTTTATCAGATGGATGTCAAATCAACATTTCTAAATGGAGATTTAGAGGAAGAAGTCTACATTGAACAACTGGAAGGATTTTAGTTGTCTGATCAGGGAGATATGGTTTGTAGACTAAGATAAGCCTTGTATGGACTCAAGTAAGCTGTAAGAGCCTGGTATGCCAGATTGGATAAGCATTTGCTTAAGATAGGCTTTAGCAAAGGTACTACTAATAGTAATCTATAGTTAAAGATAAATCATGAGGATATTCTAATTGTTGAGGTCTTTGTTGATGATATCAATTTGTAAAAATGAATGTATGTGCAAAGTATTTTCTAATTAGATGAAAAGTGAATTTGAGATGTTAATGTTTGGTGAGATGAACTTCTTCCTAGGTCTACAAATTGTTCAGTCAGATAAAGGTATCTTCATATCTCAATCCAAGTATGTGAAAGAATTGTTGAAGAAGTTTGGAATGGAAGATTCAAAGCTAGTAGGTACTCCTATGGTAACCAAATGCAAGCTACACAAAGATGATGACTCCCCAAAGGAAAATTAGAAAAAGAATAGATCAATGATTAGAGGATTGCTATATCTGACTTAGACCAAACCTGACATCATGAATGCAATTGGACTTGTTGCCAAACTTCAAGCTAATCCAAAAGAATCCCATGTTGTGGTAGTTATAAGAAGTTTTAGATATCTCAAGGGGACAATTGATTATGGACTGTGGTATCCAAAGGACAATGATTTCACTCTTCATGCATATATAGATGCTGATTGGGTAGGAGATGTCGATGACAAAAAAGGTACTAGTGGTGGCACATTTTTCTTGGGAAGAAGATTAGTCTCTTGAATGAGAAAAAAGCAAGAGGCAATTTCTATGTCTATTGCAGAGGCAGAGTATATAGTAGCAACAAATAATTGTTCTCAAGTTCTGTGGATGAAGCAAATGCTAAAGGACATCAAAATTTTGTTTGAGGAGCCAATCACAATTTTTTGTGATAATTCAAGTGCCATAAGGATTTCCAAGAATCCCGTATTGCACTCAGAGACAAAGCATATATCTATCAAGTTTCATTTCTTGAGAGAGAAAGTTAATGAGAATGAAGTCAAGTTGGAGTTTGTGTCTTCCAAAGAGTAGATTGTAGATATCTTCACTTAGCCTCTTCCCAAAGATACTTTTGAGTATCTCAGAGAAAAGTTAGGGGTTCTTACCCCTCCTAATCAGAACTAAGATGCACTAAGGTGCATCAATTGGGTGGAATTCACATTCATATCTTGTGACCCAGATTGATGTTAAGGATGTTGGAACTAGACAACTGAGAGGGGGGAGTGAATCAGTTGTCCCACAAAACTTTTCTCTTTTAACCTTTTTTATTATCTTATTATCAGATTAGTGATGTAAACATTAAAGCATTAATCAACAACATAAGAGCAGAAACATAATCAACACACTTGACACCAAGATTTTGACGTGGAAACCCGGTTAAGGGAAAAACCGTGGTGGGGGTTAACCCACAAAATGCATACCCTGTTAAAAGTATTTAGTAAAATAGAAGGCACATGCCTTTGGGCGCACTGCCTATAGAATTTATTTAGAAAGAATTAACTGAGAAATAGCATCTACTTCATGCTTGATTCAGTTTCAATGAATGCTCAAGAACTTTTTCTTTGCCTTAAACTCTTCTTCACATTTAACACTGCTCTCATTCATTTTCTTCTCTGCTCTGCTCCTAATCCTTTCTTTAGATTTTATCTATTTTGCACAATGATGATTTCAATACCTCTTCAACAAGTATTTATATACTTCATCAACCTTGGAATGATCAACAAGGTTGGCTAAACTTGATGCGGATCATCACATTGTTAGCCAAACACAATTGAGACTTTAATCTACTTCTACAACCACTCCACACTTCATAAAAATGTTTTTAAGGCATCACCAATAGGCTAGGAACATTCAGTTGGCCAAGACTAGGAAGAACATCAACCTCAATAAGAAATCTTCAATAAACAAGCTCAAACCTTGATGCAGACCTCTAACATAGTAGCCATACAATCCAGAGACCTCCACAAGCACATTAAATTAACCAATAACATCCATTCTAAACCAAATTATCAAAAGCAATTGAATCTTCCTCCAGAACCTCAAGAACACTCTCTGCCATGACTGTCAAACTAGAAGGATAGCTTGCGGACCTCCAAACCATGAACCATTGGTGTTGATGATACACATTGACTTCCCAAACATGCCTTCGGATCCATAGATCACAATTTTATATTACCAGAGCAATCCAGACCTCTTTTCTATCACTCTGTCTTTCCTGAGTATTGCAGGAACCAGTTCTACTCAAATGGCCATAACTCCTTCAAATCTTCATGCAAACTTCTCAAATCTTAACTGGAGAAATCTCTTACAATCCTCTACACAACCACATAATCTGCATGCATTGATTATTATTAATTTTCTCAATATCCTCAACAGTCCAGTCTTCTATGCAGAAAATAAAACAAGATACAGTTGACACCAATGGCAACAAGGATATGTTGAGATCAATGACAACCCACTTAGGCACATGTTTGCAACAATCTCCCCCTTTATCATTGATGGCAACATATGATGTGAAAAACTAAATCTAACCATCAAGACAAGAACTCCTCCCCCTTTCTCTTCTCACTTCTGCAATTACTTTCTTTACTGCTCTCTCTTATATCAACAATTAGTTTTTCACATGACTTCTCTCCCCCCTTTGACATCAAGGGCAAAGGGCACATATTTTCTATCTTTTCTTCTTTTTTTCTTCAAATTGATCTAAAAAATTGCATATTGACTACTCCCCCTTTGAGTAGTACCTCTTTAACATCAATCTAGATCACAAGATGTGAATGTGAATTCCACCAGACTGATGTACCTTAGTGCATCTTAGATCTACTCAAGAGGGGTAATAACCCCTAACTTCTCTCTGAGATACTCAAAAGCATCCTTAGGAAGAGGCTTAGTGAAGATGTTTGCAATCTGATCTTTGGAAGGCACAAACTCCAACTTGACTTCATTCTCATTTACTTTCTCTCTCAAGAAATGAAACTTGATAGATATATGCTTTGTCTTTGAATGCAATCCTAGATTCTTTGAGATGCTTATTGCACTAGAATTATCACAGAAAATTGTGACTAGCTCCTCAAACACAATTTTGATGTCCTTCAACATTTACTTCATCCACAAAACCTAAGTACAATTATTTGCTGCTGCTATAAACTCTGCTTCTGCAGTAGACAAAGATATTGCCTCTTGCTTTTTTTCTTATCCAAGAGACCAATCTTCTCCCCAAGAAGAATGCACTACCACTAGTACTTTTCCTGTCATCCACATCTCCTACCCAATCAACATCTATATATGTATGAAGAGTGAAGTTATTGTCCGTTGGATACCACAGTCCATTTAATCAATTGTCCCCTTGAGATATCTAAAAATTCTTTTGACTGCCATAACATGGGATTCTTTTGGATCAGTTTGAAATCTAGCAACAAGTTCAACTGCATTCATGATGTCAAGTCTGGTGTGGGTTAAATAAAGCAATCCTCCAATCATTGATCTATATCTTTTCTAATTTGCCTTGGGAGAGTCATCGTCTTTGCTTAGCTTGCATCCGATTACCATAGGTGTACCTACTAGCTTTGAGTCTTCCATTCCAAATTGCTTTAGCAATTCTTTTACATACTTGGACTGAGAAATGAAGATACCTTTATCTGATTGAACAATTTGTAGACCTAGGAAGAAATTCATCTCACCAAACATTGACATCTCAAACTCACTTTTTATCTGATCAGCAAATGCTTTACACATGCATTCATTTCCACCAAAAATGATATCGTCAACAAAAACTTCAACAATTAGAATGTCCTCATGATCAATTTTGAAGTAGAGATTACTATCAGCAGTACCTTTGCTAAACCCTAGCTTAAGCAAATGCTTATCCAATCTGGCATACCAGGATCTTGGAGCTTGTTTGAGTCCATACAAGGCTTTTCTCAATCTACAAACCATATCTCCCTGACCAGGCAACTGAAATCCTTCTGGTTGCTCAATGTAGACTTCTTCCTCCAAGTCTCCATTCAGAAATGCTAATTTTACATCCATTTGATATACTTTAAAATCTTTGAAAGTAGCAAATGTAAGAAATAATCTAACTGCCTCTATCCATGCTATCGGAGAAAAAGTTTCTTCCAAATAAATTCCTTCTACTTGAGAGTAGCCTTTACACACCAACCTTTCTTTATTCCTTACCACCTCACCATCTTCATTCAGTTTATTTTGAAAGACCCATTTGGTTCCAATCACATTTTTGTCCTCAGGTCTAGGAACTAGATCCCATGTGTGATTCTTTTCAATTTGCATCAATTCCTCTTCCATTTCTTTGACCGAGTTTTCATCATTACAAGCTTCACTTACTGATTTAGGTTCAACACTTGAAATCAAACAAATCACTTCTTGATCTTTAGACATTTTTCTCATAGTTTGAACACCTTTACTCTTATCTCCTATGATCTGATCTTTATGATAATTTAATCTTACATACCTGGGAGTTTTGGAGATTGTTTGAGCTTCGTTTCTTGAACTTGTTCCTCATCATTTGTGTTAACCTCTAGAGTCACTGGTTCAAACTGAATCTGGGTCTGAACTTGAACTTGCCAAGTCCTTGATTTTGACTTTCATTTTGATCATCTGAATCATTTCTGGAGTACCTGGAATGTCCTTCCTTGCTTTCATCAACTTTAACATTCACACTTTCAACAATCTTCTTCAATCTTTTTTTGAAGCAACTTTAAATATTCCTTCATCACTTCTTGCCTCAAACTTACCTAAGTCCTCATCTCTTTTGATATAACATTTACTACCAAAGACTCTGAAGTATCTCACAGTAGGAAGATGACCAAACCAAAGCTCATAAGGAGTCTTACCAGAATTTTCTTTGATCTACACTTGGTTAAGAGTGTAGACAATAGTACTCACGACTTCTCTCCAATAAACTTGAGGAATATTTGTTTCCATCATCATGGTTCTGGTAGCTTCTTGAATGGTTTGGTTCTTTCTTTCCACAACTCCATTTTGCTGAGGAGTCCTAGGAGCAAATAACTGTCTTTTAAGTCCATGCTTTTCATAGAAAGCATCAAACTCATCGGAGGTAAATTCTCCACCTCTGTCAGATCTCAGACACTTTAGTTTCCCACCAATCTCATTTTCAACCATGATCTTGAACATGTTAAACTTGTCAAGGGCTTCTAATTTTTCTCTCAGAAAAGTTACCCACATCATCTAGGAGTAATCATCAATTAGCAGCATGAAATATTTGTCTCCTTGCACACTCCTAATTCTAGCAGGACCACATAGATTAATATGTACCAGTTCCAATCTCTCACTTGAACCTTGTTCCTTACTCTTGAATGAAATTTTGTTCTATTTGCCCAATTAACATTCTCTACATATGTTATTAGGTTTCACAAGTCTTGGAAGATCTCTTACAACTTTAGTGGAACTTATTTTGACAATGTTGTCAAAATTCACTTGACACATCCTCCTATGCCATAGCCAACTTTGATCTGTTTGAGCAACCAAACAACTTTTCCTAGAACTACTTAAGTGAGAGATGTTACCTCTAGTTTGAGTACCAGATGCAATTTCAGTTCTAGAGCTTTCCAGGATTTTGCATTTTCCATCCTTGAACCAAAGATCATAACCCTTGTCAACCAACTGTCCAACACTGAGAAGATTATGTTTCAGTCCTTCCACATACAGAACATCATTGGTGCTATTCTTGCCATCAAAAGAGATGGATCCTCTGCCACAGATTCTACTAGCTGAGTTGTCTCCAAATTTCACAAGTCCTCCTTCATAGTTTTCAAAGTTCACAAACTTACTCTTGTCACCAGTCATGTGATGAGAACATCCACTATCAATCACCCATTCATCCTTTTCAATAACTTGAGAAGCCAAGGCAATTTCCACATTTTCATAGCTAGCAGATTTAGTAGACACTGGATCTTCTTCTTTGATAGCAATAAACACCCAATCATTTTCAGAGGAGCCTCCATGATCAGATTCATCATCTGTTACCCCTTCTTCTCCATTTTCTTCGACATAGTAACATTTCTTCTGACCTTTATACCTGTTAGAGTTTTGTTTTGAAAACCTTTCCAGACATCTTGAAGCAAAATGACCAATCTTATTACAAGCAAAGCATTTGAGTGGTAATTTTTCTTCATACTTACCAGATCCTCTTGGCATACTTCTGGCAATAAGAGCTTCAAGATTTGTTGCTTCAATTTCAACAACTTCAAGATCCTTTCTTTTCTTAACAAATCTGTTTGATCTTGCAGAAGAGCTTTCACCCAGATCATATCTTTGTTTTCCATACACACTGGCCTTGAATGCAGATTCAGACTTGGGAAGAGAATCACCAAACTCACTTAATTCAAAAGATAAAATTTTACCAACTAGATGATCTCTTGTAACCTCTGAGATTGTCATGATCTCTTCTATAGCTGCAACCTTATGTTTATATGAATCTGGTAAAGCTCTGAGTACTTTTGACATAATTTTTTATTCTTCCAAAGTTCCACTAGCACACCTAATGCCACACACAAGTTCATTTATCTTTTACATGTAGATTGTGATGTTTTCATCTTCGCTCATCCTCATAGTTTCAAATTTTCCTCTCAAACTTTGCATCTTTGCACATTTGACATATTTATCACCTTCATATAGATACTCCAATTTTTTCCAAATTTCATAAGTTGTATTTAGACCAAAGTCATTTGTCATTTCTGAATCAGTCAGGGCACTCAACAAGGCTTCTTTAGCTCGAAGATTATTTTTAGCATCTTTGACTTGATCAGGAGTTGAAGGACCTTTCTCTAAAGGTTTATACTCAACACTGGTTATTGCCCAATAGGCATCATCCATGCATTGCAAATGGAACTCCATGCAATTTTTCCAAACAGAATAATTTGTTCCATCAAATCTTGGACTATCCTTCTTGTAGGTTGATATCCTAGATCTCCTCCAGTGGTTAGGCTTTTATGAGAGCGTCTGGCTCTAATACCAATTGTTGTAACTAGACAACTAAGAGGGGGGTGAATCAGTTGTCCCACAAAACTTTTCTCCTTTAACCTTCTTTATTATCTTACTATCAGATTAGTGATGTAAACATTAAAGCATTAATCAACAACATAAGAGCAGAAACATAATCAACACACTTGACACCAAGATTTTGACGTGGAAACTCGGTTAAGGGAAAAACCACACTGGGGGTTAACCCACAAAATGTGTACCCTACTAAAAAGTACTTAGTAAAATAGAAGGCACATACCTTCGGGCACACTGCAAAGAGCTCACTGCTCAAAAGAGAGGCTCACTGCCTACAAAATTTATTTAGGAAGAATTAACTAAGAAATAACATCTACTTCATGCCTAATTTAGTTTCAATGAATGCTCAAGAACTTTTTATTTGCCTCAAACTCTTCTTCACATTCAACACTACTCTCACTCCTTTTCTTCTCTACTCTGCTCCTAATCCTTTCTTCAGATTTTATCTATTTTGTACAGTGATGATTTCAATACCTCTTCAACAAGTATTTATATACTTCATCAACCTTGGAATGATCAACGAGGTCGGCTAAACTTGATGCAGATCACCACACTATTAGCCAAACACAATTGAGACTTGAATCTGCTTCGACAACCACTCCATGCTCCATAAAAATGTGTTTAAGGCATCTGCAATAGGCTAGGAACATTCAGTCAGCCAAGACTGGGAAGAACATCAACCTCAAGAAGAAATCTTCAATCAATAAGCTCAAACCTCAATGTAGACCTCTAACATAGTAGCCATATGATCTAGAGACCTCCATAAGCACATTGAATTCACCAATAACATCCATTCTAAACCAAATTATCATAAGCAATTGAATCTTCCTCTAGAACCTCAAGAACACTCTCTGCCATGACTGTCAAACTAGAAGGATAGATTGCGGACCTCCAAACCACAAATCACTGGTGTTGATGATACACATTGACTTCCTGAACATGCCTTCAGATCCGTAGATTACAATTTTATATTACCAGAGCAATCCGGACCTCTTTTCGGTTACTCTATCTTTCTTGAGTATTGCAGGAACTGGTTCTACTTAGATGGCCATAACTCCTTCAAATCTTCATGCAGACTTCTCAAATCTTAAGTAGAGGAATCTCTTACAATCCTCTACACAGCCACATAATCTGCATGCATTGATTATCATTAATTTTCTCAATATCCTCAACAGTCTGGTCTTCTATGCAAACAACAAAACAGGATACAATTGACACCAATGGCAACAAGGATATGTTGACATCAATGACAACCCACTTAGGCACATATTTGTAACAAAGGAGGTACTACTCAAAGGGGGAGTAGTCAGTATGCAAATTTTGGGATCAGTCTAAAGAAAAACAAGAAAAGATAGCAAATATGTGCCCTTTTCCATTGATGTCAAAGGGGGAGAGAAATCATGTGAAATAATAGTTGCTAATGTAAGGGGGAGCAGTAAAGAAAGAAGTTGCAAAAGTAAGAAGAGAAAGGGGGATAAGTTCTTTTGTTGATGATTAAATTTAGTTTTTCACACTATATATTTCCATCTATGAAAAAGGGGGAGATTGTTACAAATATGTGCCTAAGTGGTGTTGTCATTGATGTCTACATATCCTTGTTGCCATTGGTGTCAACTGTATCTTATTTTGTTGTCTGTATATAGAAGACCAGACTGTTGAGGATATTGAGAAAATTAATGACAATCAATGCATGCAGACCATATAGCTATGTAGAGGATTGTTAGAGGTTGCTCCAGTTAAGATTTGGGAAGTCCGCATGAAGATTTGAAGAAGTTATGGCCGTCTAAGTAGAACCAGATTTTGTAGTATACAGAAGAGACAGTGTGATAGTAAGTTGGTCTGGATTGCTCTGCAGTGAAATATTATGGTTTGTAGATCTGAAGGCATGTTTGAGAAATCAATATGTATCATCAACACTAGTGGTTCATGGTTTTGAGGTCCGCAAGCTATCTTTCTAGTTTGACAGTCGTGGCAGATAGTGTTCTTGAGGTTCTAGAGGAAGATACAAATGATTCTGGTAATTTGGCTTAAAGTGAATGTTATTGGTAATTTTAATATGCTTCTGGAGGTCTCTAGATCATGTGGTTACTATGTTGGAGGTCCGTACTAAAGTTTGAGCTTGTTGATTGAAGATTTCTTCTTTTAGGTTGATGTTCTTCCCAGTCTTGGCTGACCGGATGTTCCTAGCATGTTGCGGATGATCTAAGGGTATGTGCAGGATCATGACGGGCCAAACTATACCTCTAAGTGGCAATGAAAATACAAAATATCAAACTTTATCAAGTTCATGTGAAATTTTGAATGGGTTGTCTATACAATTTGAAAAAGATGTAAGAATGAAATTTGTAGAGAATTGAATCTAGTTTATAGGCTACTATTTAAAAAAAAAAAAACTAAATTTACTTAGTGAAAATTGAATATTTCAATGAACAGCTATTAAATTTTTCAGAAAAAAATAAAAAGTGGGTGTCTGTCTAGCCAACCTAACTATGAGTAAAAATATATATATTTTTTTGAAACTTTCAAAATAAGTAGAGGACTCATGTCCGGATGTGATGCATATTTATGTGAAATTTTTTTCTAATAAAATAATTAGTTATGATTTTTTTACTGTGAGTTTTTTTAAAAAATAAAAAGTAATTTTCCAGCCAACCTAACTCGATTAAAAAAATCAAAATTAAAAAAAAAAAATTTAACCTATAGCCAGAAAAGCATAGAGTGTAACGCAGGTTCCAGATCTCAAAAAGGTGAAATGGTTTGAAAGTTATGGATGTTTTTCAATCAGTGTGTCCATCAGGATTTCAGAGACACAGTATTTTGAAAATTATTAATAATTATTTAATAAAATGATAACCAAATAAATCTTATATTTTTAGAAAGCTAACAATTTTTTCTATAAACCCTTTTCGTTTTATCAATTTTGCATAAAAAAGTCGTCAGCACGAAGGGTGAAGTTTGAAGAAGAGACTGAAACATTAAAACACGTTACAATCCATAAAAAGTCAACAATCAAAATGGATATCTGTCTTTCTTTGTACCAAAGCAAGACAGATATCAGTTTTGCTTCGGTAAAAGCAACTCAAAATGGATATCCGTTCTGAAAACGGATATCCGTTTTGTTGATCTATGAAAAATTTTGTGCCATTGGTTTTGGATGAAGAGAAGCAACATATTTTGTACCATTGGTATTGTTTCACCAAAGATACAATCCATGGGTATATCATTTATGTATGCATGGACATTTCATGTATATCTTGCTATCATTTATCATGGTTGTAAATGATGAATGTACATGTCAAAGGATACAAAGGTTGACCGGCCATATCGGGAAAATTGGGAAAAGATACATTAGTCGACCGGTTATAACAAGTCATGTTATGTATAGGCTAAATCGAAGACATCAGACTGACAATAGTTATCGAAGAGACAAAGTTCCATTGAGCCGACAACATTGATCTCACCAATCAAGTCATATCAGGGTGACAATCATTAAGTGTCACCGATGGATTATTTATCGGCACATCAAAAGAATGGTTGAGAACTACACCGATGAGAGGGAGTCACACTGATAGAAGGAACATCGGAAAGAGATGGACTCTCGGAGGCAAGAAGAAAAGTGTCACCGATAGAGGCAGTCTGGCCGATGGTGTAGTTCAGTGTTTATTGTTTCGGTGTGAGATACGATATCGAAAATCGAAGAGAATGTCTGACCGATGTAGAAGTCTTACCAATGACTAATGGATGGTAAACACATCGGGGAGAGTTATAACATCAGAATGCAAGTAAAAAGTCTCACTGAGGGTATTGGTCTTATCAATAGACAAGGGTGGTGAATCTCACATCGGAGTAAGTGTGTATATATCTTGTAATCATCTTATTCCATGAGACCACATTTCTTTGAGGCATTTTTTCAAATAGTTCATGTGTCTTGTCTATGCTTCCACACTTTCCGTACATGTCTACCAGAGCATTTCCAACTAGAATATCTACAAAAATCCCACTTCCATTATGCTTTGATGAATGTCCATACCCTATTCCAAAGCTCCCATTTTGGTAGAGGTAGAGAGGATGCTGACAAAGGTTGCAGAATCTAGCTTTACACTTGCCAATTGCATTTTCTTGAAATTTTCTAAAGCCTTTTCAACAAACCCGTTTATGCATATCCTACAATAATAGTAGTCTAGGAGACCACATTTCTCCAACTAGACTTCTACCAATTCAAAAAATGTGTGCTTCTGGACCAGTGTTTGGTACAAGAAACATACCAATAGAGTGGTGGCCATAATTCTCCCTCAATTGGAATTAAAAGGTACCCTTTTTCCATCCGAAGGAGGTCTCTCTTTGTTATGCACTTTAAATCTCTCTTTTAGTTCTTTCAAGGGAAGGATTCCACCTTGGTTTGACTAGTTGAAAGCGTTGAAGATACTTGACTTAAGAAGAAATGGACTAGAGGGTTCTATTCCCAAATCTCTTGCCAATTACTCACAACTTCACTGGAAAAGAATTTCACACAACAACTTGAAGGGGAGCATACTTGTAGAATTTGGTGGTCTGGGGAAGTTAGAACATCTTTGTTTGTCCTACAATCGCTTGAGTGGAAGTGTTCCAAATTCTCTAGGAAACTGCATGTCTCTACTTGATTTGTCCCTTTACAATAACCATCTCACAAGTGCTCTATTCTCATGTCTTTACTTTGAAGGGAGCATGTTAATTACTTTGATCCATCCTCTTATACATATCAAAGAACAACGGAGGAGTCACACCGATAGCATAAGCCTGAGTGATGGATTCTACACATCGGCAAGAGGTCCCACATCGGGCTAACAAATTTGAAGGTTACCGATAATGATAAGTCTAGCTGACAATAGAGAAAGGAAGAACATGTGAAGCATAGTTCGATGAGACATTAGAAATGTCTTGTCGATAGTAAAGAAAGAGTGTATTTTGGTCTCGTTTGGACCTTGGGAAGGATATTTTAAAAGCTATTTGAGCAAGTGGTGGGTTAATGGGTATTTTACACCCTGTTTGTAAGCTTTTGTTGTGTTGCTCTGCATCACTTGTCTACAACATACAAAGTTTACCTTTCTCACCCATACCTTCAGTATATAAAGGACATTAATAGGGAATTTTTAATTTCCACTCAGTCAATGCAATCTAGGAGAGGATAGATTGTCTAAAGTTGTGATCTATTTCCATTTACACTTGCCATAACTACAAATGCTTAGTGTTTATTCTCAACCCTGGTATATGAATAAAATGTGACCTATTGTTCTAATAGGCCTATAGGGACAAAGAGGTGATAAAGCCTTTAATTTTAAACATGACATGGTTTTGATAACTTCCCATATTGGTAAGGTCCTGGATGACAATCCTTTGATGTACCTAATTATAATAGGTGTTATGATAGTCCTTGGTATCTTTTCATTTCTTTCTTGAATGGCCTGCAAATAAGACATAAGACATATTAGATCCTTCATAAATAAGAATTCTCATACATTACATTTAAACTTAAACTCCCTAAACATCCATCAATCCATCCATTAATATCAAAGTGCCATGAATATCCTATGATCAACCATTCTAATTCCTAGGATAGTCATATATTGCAATTTTGCTTCTCTATACTAAAATAGCCCAAGGAATATCTAACCTTGAATTTGTATTTTAACAATCTAATGTCTTTACAAATAACATTGAGCCTTCTTTTGGGACAACATTTTTGCCTTTAGAAGCTCCTCATTTGATGATAGCCTAAAATCAAATAATGGCTTATATCCAGAGCTTTATTAAGTTGATACCTAGGTGGATTAGTGTGTAAACATTGAAATTAGATGGTAATTCACAAGTTTATTGAATAATACAATGAATCCCTAGTCTAGAATCTAAATGTACATAATAAAATGGATATCTATTTTGTAGTAAGCATATGGACATTGCAAGTGTCCGTTGCAAAGAATTGGGTTTTCCAAAACGGATATCTGTTTTGTAAAAGCAGAAAAAAGACAAAAGGAATATTGTTGGGCTTGACTTTCGCAACCAGAGACCCTCTGCTGTCAAAATACTCGTGATTTCGGGCTATGACAGTGAAAGGAATATTTTTATGCACTTTCGGAGACACAATTTTCTTGTTACAATCATAAGGGTGATGTTTTTGTTCCCCTAATGGGGAGCAATAGTCATCATAAAGCAAAAAGGAGGAGGAAAGTTACAATGGAGGAAATTGAAGCAATTAGGAAAAAAGATAGGGAAAGGAAGAGGATTGGAAGGGTGGGTTTGGCGGATGCTCATCAAGGTGAATCTTCTTCTTTACCATCTAATGACATGCAAATTGAAGATGCTAATTTTGATTATAATGAAATGTTAGATAAGAATGAAATTCACCATGATATTGCAAATGAAAATATTGAAAAATGTTGTGAAACACCTATTCATAATAGCAATACCATGGACAAAGAAGAAGAAGAAAAATGAAGACGTGCACTTGAAGAAAATGGATATGAACATCATGATGTTGAAATTGCACTCCATAATCTATTTGTTGATAAAATTGATGAGGTTGATAACATAGATGAAACAAGAACAATCAATGTATCTCCAAACTTCATAAGATGAGAGGACAGTTGTCAAGAAGAGAATAATCGTGATGAAATTGGAAAACACCCAAAAACCCCAAAATGGTTACTTGAAATTGATGAGAACATAATGGAAAAACTTAAAGGCAAGAGGTCATCACGAATGGTTCAGTTGTGGGCTACAAAACTCTTCAATGAATACTTTGAGAAGAAAACATTAACCGAACAATGCCAACTTTTTGTGCAATTATTAAAGATGTACAAAATGAGACCTTTACTAAAAAAATTAAAGATTCGGTTAAACAAAGCATCCGATCGGAATAAAATTATTGTAAGAAGCCTTTTCAATGCACTCAATTCTATTGGAAAGACTAGCAAGGAGAAAGATAAAAGAGTTGCCCGTAGAGTAATAACAACCTCAATAGTAAGCAAACAATTAAGAAATGCTTGATTAATGAGGCAAACTTGTGTTGACTTAAGATTGAATCGTAAAACATTGTCAAAAGCACTAGCATTAAGATCAAGGCTAGATAGTCCTGTTGCTAATGATACTTGGGCTCTCAGTGGTAGGCTTCCACGAGTTGACAAGAAGCTAATTGATAGCACAAAGGAAGAAATTGAATGATTTTGGCACACTAACTCTAGGGTATCACCGAATGCAAAAGATGTTGTAAAGTTAAGAATTGGTGATAAAGACTACACACCACATCCTAAACATTACTTGGAATGTAGCCAAACAACACTGTACAAACAATATTGTGAAACTCACCTAGGTATGACAATCTCACAAAGAGCATTTGAATCTCTTAAACCATTTTATTGTCTTCCTCTTAAAGTTCGTAATACATGTTGTTGCAAATACCATGTAGAATTTTCTATGTACCATGAATTATTATACAATATTCATTCTACTTTGTACACTAATGAAATGTTATAGGAGTGTGGTGCAATTCAACTACCAAAGTCATCTGGGGACTTATTGGATTTATTTCTATGTATTAGAGATGATGGTTGCATGTTCTACAAGAATGATTGTTTAAATGAAAAGTGTTTACAATGTGGTGGGTTATCAAAGTTTGTATCATGTTTTCATGAGGGCAACGAGCATGATTTTGGAAAGAGAATGGTTGAGAAAAAGAGATATGAGACAGTGAAATACAATTTGAAAAGTGGAGGTGAAGGTTCTAGATGTGAGTTGATTGTAAGAGAGGTAAGTATTACTGATTTTATTGATGATTTTAAGAAAAATCTTTTCTACAAGTATGTCAGACATAGCCATAGGTCTCGATGGTTAGATCAATAGTTTAGGATGTGTAAAGACTCTTTCCCAATTGGAACTATTATCTCTGTAGTTTATTTTGCAGAAAACTATACATTGCAACCCCAAAATGAAGTTCAATCCCAGTACTACAATTCTATTCAGATTGCTATTTTTGTTCACATCACATACAGACATGCCCTCGAGAGTACAAAAGAGAAAAGGAAGATTGTCAGAGAATACCATTTTTACATGAGTGATGATCGATCTCATTCAGCAGAGTTTGTGTAATATTGTTTTCAACAATTTTATGGGTTCTTGCAAGAAAAAGATATTAGAATAGATCAGCATCTCATTTGGTCAGATAATTGCACTGGTTAATTCAAGAATGCTCGTAATTTCTATTGGTTGAGCAAAATGCATGTAGAGAAGGGTATACCTCATATTTGGAATTTTTTGAAGCTGGGCACAAAAAAGGTGAACATGATGGAGCAGGTGCATGCATGAAGAGAGCTCTTTTTAAAGAACAACTAAAGATTAGAGGTGGTGCTACATTCAGTGATGCAGATTCCATTGTTAAGTGGTGTAACTATGCATTGTCACGAGGAGTGGCTCTTGATTTTGAAGTGTGCAGGTTCTTTTGGTTGGTTGATGATGGGATAGCGATAGAGAAATTGGAATGTCAGAGAATCAGTGAATCATCAAAGATGCATTCATTTCAAAGCTCAAATGCAACTACATGGACTATTTGGACATGAGAATTAGCTTGTTTTTGTCAAAGTTGTATTAAATGTGATTGGAACAATTTTGAGTCAAGTGAGTGGGTAGATGCATGAATTCCACAATATTTAATCCCTTTATATGAAGGTCAATCATCTTCCGTCAATGACATGGAGAGTTCATTTGACTATGAACATCTTTCAGACCTTGTACAGCTAGGTCATGTTTATGTAGTTGTTGCACCGCATGGAAATGAAGAGAGGTCAGACTATTGGTTGGCACAATGTATACAGGGAAAACAAAAGCTAACACAACCTATGATAGATGATGATGGGTTCACATATCCTACAGGATCAGTTGTTATTGCTGGGACTTGGTTACGAATATATATGGTTAAAAAGAATGGCATCCTGGCCTTTGAAGACTTTAAGAAGCATAAAACCATATTGATGTATTCTCACCTAGTTGTAGCAACAAATGTCAAGTTACTAAAGCATCGTGGAAAACCAAAATCAAAAGAACTATGGACAATTAGTAATGCTGATCATGAAGCAATATTGGATACTTTGAAGGTAAGAGATGACCCCTCAGGTACGCTTGACTAGCATTTAAAACTTCCAGATTACTTTATTTTTTAGAATTGTTTTATTAAAAATCTTATTACTTTAATAACTATAATGCATGCTTTTGACTATACAGGACTGCGAATAAAGTTATTTTACATGGCATCGTAGATTATTTTGCATGGCATCGTAAATTATTTTGTATGGCATCGTAGGTTATTTTGACTATACTCGAGGTATGATTTTTAGTTCTCATTTGTATTTCTTAATATTGCACATTTGTACCTTTTTCTACATAAGGCATTCCATGAGATGACATGTATTTGATGTCTTTTGCCAAATAGTTCATGTGCCTTGTCTATGCTTTCACATATTACATACATGTGTCACATGGCAATTGCAACTACAACATCTGACAAAATTCTTATTTCTTTGAGGTATTCCACCAAACAGTTCATGTGCCTTGCCTATGCTTCCTTACTTTGGATTCTTATAAAAGTCCTATAACAGTCATAATTAATCTTCATACTAATCTTGATAGTAATCTTGCCATCATTGTATTCCATGAGATGATAGTCCTATAACAGTCCTATACATGTCTACTAGGATAGTTTTAACTACAACAGTCCTACAACAGTCCTAAAATAGTACTAGAACAGTCCTATAATAAGTGCAGCATTTAATGTACATATTTATGATATTCATGTTTACTTTTAAATCTGCTTGTTCATGCTTCTCACAGGACGTCACCTCCCCTACCCATCCAGCTCTATAGAAGAAGAGAGACAACAAATGATCAAAAGGGATCACCAATTGGTGGTAAGTGATTGATTACTTATGTCATGTTATATATTTTGAATATTAAATTCTATATTAATGTGCATGTTGTTTGATTGTATTAATAGGTGGAAATTCAAAAATCTTTATCGAGGAGGTCTAGTCGATGAGCAATAGAAGATGAGTCATTTACTGGTTCACCATCTTCATGGCCTAGCAAGAGCCATAGATTATTTGATAGCAATCCATAGGAGATTTGATTTTGGGACATTTTGTTACATATGTGTATTTGGCTTTGTAAACATACTTTTGTATGTTATCGATGTATATCATTGTATATACCCATATGGTTTTATTTGTACATGCCTATATGGCTTGATATATACACTATACATTATTTTCATGACATTATGTGCATATATGTATATATAAGATCCTAATTTGGCACAAGTAGGGAGAATGCTTGCATAGGTTATGGAATTTGGTTTTAAACGTTCCAATTGTATTTGCTTCAAAGTTTCTAAAGCCTTTTCAAAAAATCCATTTTGTGCATATCTTGCAATCATTGCATTCCATTAGATAGCATCTCTTTGAGGTGTCATGCCAAACTATTCACATGCCTTGTCTATGCTTCCACACTTTGGATTTACACCCGCCAATTGCATTTTCTTAACATTTCCTTTCAATCCTTATCAAAAATTCCATTTTGTGCACATATTGCAATCATTGCATTCCTTCATTTACAACACATGATTAAATAAGAAGATGCATATTTACAACACTTAAGACCTTCATGAAATGATACATTGGTTTCTTGATATTCAATCATGCATTGGAGATCTTCAAAGTGTTAAATATGTTTGAAGTGATGAAGAAACTTGTTATTTTGATGTATTTCAACTCCAAACTTCTGCCTAGAAATGAAGGCACTAATCCTTTATCAAACTAATCTAAAAGTGCACCTTGGTACTTAGGGCACTAGATTATGATTGATCAACCTAAAATGTGCGCCTAAGGCTAGATAGTGAATAGGAAGGATAAAATGCATCATCAAAGGAGTTTATAGTTATTGAAGGCATCAAATGATGACTTGGGTGCACATCTACCTCTCTACACCATATGTGACTAGTGCCAATTATTGAATAAACAACCTAGAATGAGTGCCTGACTATATGAGGTGCTAGTTCATGCTTCTAGAACACCAAAAGTGTGCCTCGATGTTGAGGCGCTAGCTCTTGCTCAAGCAACCTTGAAAGTGCGCTTTCACAAGGAGGTTAAAATGTATTATCAAAGGATTAAGTTGAATCAAGGAATCATCATTGAAGACAAGTAAAACATGACTGTGAATGAGGCACACTTTTCATCATCTCTAATCTCACAATTGCGCCTTCCATTGGAGGCTCATATTGTGCCTAAAGGAATAGTACTGAGATATCATCCATGTCAATGATTGAGAATGTGTCAATTGGAACAATATTTTTTGTTCTGCTCATCGTGGGGTCGAACGGACTATGCCAACACGTTGAGGTGGGTGGGTAAATGCTAGTGGAGGTCTCGTTTCATGCGCCAAGTGTTCCAGTCATTCTAGGCAAGAGGCTACCGGCAAAGTCCCTTAAGATCCCTGAGACCAAAAAACTGCCAAACTTTGACGGGACAGTTCTCAGAATTCATGATAGTTGAGAATGTTCTGTTTGGACCTACAGGTGCATGTGGCATCCTTCCACAATAACCTCTCTCATTTTTGGTCAACTCCATTCTGTTTGACCGTGCCGAAATCAAACGCATTGTTGCAAAATGCTTCAATTTGATGCAATGGAAAGGTGCTAGGTGCGACATGTTTCATTCCATAGCTTGTGGGGTCAAACGAACTGTGCCAACACATCGGGGTGGGTGGGTAAATGCTATTGGAGGTCTCATTTCATGCGCCAAGTGTCCTAGTCATTCCAGGCAAGAGGCTATCGACAAAGTCCCTTAAGATCCCTAAGACCAAAA
Organism: Cunninghamia lanceolata; assembly: GCA_027924645.1. Lineage (NCBI taxonomy): Eukaryota > Viridiplantae > Streptophyta > Pinopsida > Cupressales > Cupressaceae > Cunninghamia > Cunninghamia lanceolata. The sequence goes on from BSBN01000602.1 coordinate 10,622,965, forward strand.
AACTGCCAAACTTTGATGGGGCAGTTCTCAGAATTTGTGATAGTTGGGAAGGTTTTGTTTGGACCTACAGGTGCACGTGGCATCCTTCCACAATAACCTCTCTCATTTTTGGTCAACTCCATTCCGTTTGACTATGCCGAAATCAAACGCATTGTTGCAAAATGCTTCAATTTGATGCAATGGAAAGGTGCTAGGTGCGACATTTTTCATTCCATAGCTTGTGCGATTGAACGGACTGCGCCAATGCATCGGGGTGGGTGGGTAAATGCTAGTGGAGGTCTCATTTTGTGCACCAAGTGTCCCAGTCATTCCGAGCAAGAGGCTACCGGCAAAGTCCCTTAAGATCCCTGAGACCAAAAAACTACCAAACTTTGACAGGGCAGTTCTTAGAATTTTTGATAGTTGGGAATGTTCTGTTTGGACCTATAGGTGTATGTGGCATCCTTCCACCATAACCTCTCTCATTTTTGGTCAACTCCATTTCGTTTGACCATGTCGAAATCAAACGCATTGTTGCAAAATGCTTCAATTTGATGCAGTGGAAAGGTGCTAGGTACGACATTTTTCATTCCATAGCTTGTGGGGTCAAACAGACTGCACCAACATGTTAGGGTGGGTGGGTAAATGCTAGTGGAGGTCTCATTTCATGCACCAAGCATCCCAGTCATTCCAGGCAAGAGGCTATCGGTAAAGTCCCTTAAGATCCTTGAGACCAAAAAACTGCCAAACTTTGACCGGGTAGTTCTTAGAATTCATGATAAATGGGAATGCTCTGTTTGGACCTACAAGTGCATGTGGCATCCTTCCACAATAACCTCTCTTATTTTTGGTCAACTCCATTCCATTTGACCGTGCTGAAATCAAACACATTGGCGCAAAATGCTTCAATTTGATGCAGTGGAAAGGTGCTAGGTGCGACATTTTTCATACCATAGCTTGTGGGGCAAATGGACTGTGCCAACGCATCGGGGTGGGTGGGTAAATGCTAGTGGAGGTCTCGTTTCATGCACCAAGTGTCCCAGTCGTTCCGAGCTATAAGCTACCGACAAAGTCAAAAGTTGCTAGGATTGAAATTTTGCATTCCACAGGTCCTGGGGCTGAACGGTTTGCTCCAACACATCGGGGTGGGTGAGTAAATGCTAGGGGAGGTCTTGTTTTGTGTGCAAAGCATCCCAATCCTTCCGAGCTGTAAGCTACCGACAAAGTCAAAAGTTGCTAGGATTGAAATTTTGCATTCCACAGGTCCTGGGGCAAAATAGTTTGCTCCAACACATCGGGGTGGGCGAGTAAATGCTAGGGGAGGTCTTGTTTTGTGTGCAAAGCATCCCAGTCGTTCTGAGCTGTAAGCTACCGACAAAGTCAAAAGTTGCTAGGATTGAAATTTTACATTCCACAGGTCCTGGGGCCGAACAGTTTGCGCCAACACGTCGAGGTGGGTGAGTAAATGCTAGGGGAGGTCTCATTTTGTGTGCAAAGCATCCCAATCCTTCCGAGCTATCTTTGCCGGTAGCTTATAGCTCGGAAGGACTGGGATGCTTTACACACAAAACGAGACCTCCCCAAGCATTTACTCACCCACCCCGACGTGTTGGCACAAACCGTTCGGCCCCAGGACCTGTGGAATGCAAAATTTCAATCCTAGCAACTTTGACTTTGTCGATAGCTTACAGATCGAAATGACTGGGACGCTTGGCGCACGAAACGAGACCTCCACTAGCATTTTCCTGCCCACCCCGACACATTGGTGCAGTCCGTTCAACTCCACGAGCTATGGAATGAAAAATGTCGCACCTAGCACTTTTCCACTACATCAAATTGAAGCATTTTGCAACAGCGTTTGATTTCAGCATGGTCAAATGGAATGGAGTTGACCAAAAATGAGAGAGGTTATTGTGGAAGGATGCCACGTGCACCTGTAGGTCCAAATAGGACATTCCCAATTATCACAAATTCTGAGAACTGCCCCATCAAAGTTTGGCAGTTTTTTGGTCTCAGGGATCTTAAGGGACTTTACCGGTAACCTCTTGCCCAGAATGACTAGGATGCTTGGCACACAAAACAAGACCTCCACTAGCATTTACCCGCCCACCCTGACACGTTGGCATAGTCCGTTCGACCGCATGAGCTATGGAATGAAAAATGTCGCACCTAGCACCTTTCCACTGCATCAAATTGAAGCATTTTGCAACAATGTGTTTGATTTCAGCACGATCAAATGGAATGGAGTTGACCAAAAATGAGAGAGGTTATTGTGGAAGGATGCCACATGCACCTGTAGGTCCAAACAGAACATTGCCAACTGTCACAAATTTTGAGAACTGCCCCATCAAAGTTTGGCAGTTTTTTGGTCTCAGGGATCTTAAGGGACTTTGCTGGTAGCCTCTTGCCCGGAATGACTGGGATGCTTAGCACATGAAACGAGACCTCCAATAGCATTTACCCGCCCACCCTGACATGTTGGCACAGTCCGTTCGAATGCATGAGCTATCGAATAAAAAATGTCGCACCTAGCACCTTTCCACTACATCAAATTGAAGTATTTTGCAACAATGCGTTTGATTTCGGCACGATCAAATGGAATGGAGTTGACCAAAAATGAGAGAGGTTATTGTGGAAGGATGTTACATGCACCTATAGGTCCAAATAGAGCATTCCCAACTATCACAAATTTTGAGAACTGCCCGGTCAAAGTTTGGTAGTTTTTTGGTCTCAGGGATCTTAAGGAACTTTGCCGGTAGCCTCTTGCCCAGAATGACTGGGATGCTTGGCACACAAAATGAGACCTCCCCTAATATTTACCCCCCCCCACCCTGATGCGTTGGCACAGTCTGTTTGACCCCACGATGAGTAGAACAAAAAATATGGCACCTGGCAATGTTTTTGCTCTTAGGATCTTAAGTGACTTTGCTCTTACGGAACAATGTATCAGCAAAGACCCTAGTTTTCATAAGAGGAGACATGTGATTTTAATAGGTTTTTGGGAATGTGACTTTAGCCTTCCACTCCTTATCTAATGATGAGTTTATTCTCAGAGTTTGATGGATTTTATGAGCATATACACGATGTTGTTTTAGGATAGTCATACTCTGATGTGTAAATAATAGTAAATAGAGAGCTTCTCGGCCATAAATGGGATTTGCATACACACACACACCCAACTAAAATAGTATCCTTATTGGCCTTATTGGCACCTCCCCCCAAGATGTAAGTTTTTTATGTTTGTAATGTGCCCCCAGTGTCCTTGACATAGAGTTTCTTGACATTAATTTCATTCAAACATGTCTTCAATTCATCTTCAAAATGTTTTCAATACATCTCCAATGCCTTTTCCATGAAGGTTTATGCATATTTATACATGATTTGAGGGAAACCAATAGTCTCCAACTGACTCTTGAGTACATGACTATTCATCTTCCATACTCTTGCATTTTTTTTACATTTTTCATATGACAACTTTGACATATTTACAAAATTTGACAAGATGAAGACTAAATACATGATGAAATGGTTTATCATGACCTTATTTGATTAGGGCATATATAAGGAATTTTTTCATATTGATTCTATTGATCTAAAACCATTCTCTTGATCTAAAACCATTCTTAATGCTAAACATATCATCAATGGACTAAAGAACTATCATCATAATGTATGGCATCATGGGAAGTATCATGACTTGCACATAAGGAATTTAAATTATATTGTATATGAAGGTGTATATACATTAAAATCTAGTCCATAATGGTAGACATATACAAAATTTTGGCAAATATGCCAACTCAAAATATTTTTTACAAAATGTGGCATCTACCATGTCTCAAAATCTATTTACAATCTACATGCCAAATAGCTACATCAAATACTACAAGTCCACTTGACCCTCAATCTGTGATGGATCCACAATCTGTGATGGATCCTCAATCTGTGATGGATCTTGAAAAAGTGTCCTCTTTGTACCAAAATATCTAGTAATTGATGGAGGTGAAGTTTCCTGCATTAACAAGTCAAAACACAAATTTGATTAATCTCTTCAATGGTAAATAAAAATAAGTTAAATTTAGTAAATAGATTCTTATCTACTACAATTAAGAACTTTCATTTATTAACATACATCTAAATCACTACAATCAACTATAAGACTGCTAGATAAACTATCAGTTATTTAGAAAAATTCAATTCAATTACCTCGACTCTATGTTGTTGTTCAGACAATCGTTCTGCAAATGATTTTCTCTTAAGACAATCAGGTGTCCTAGTGAAGCATGATGGCAAAGGTGGCACATCACTCACATTCTCAACATACTACATAAAAGCAAAGTAACATTGAAATAAATTAATATATAATTATTAAACAAAATAGGAAATGCATACATTTAAAATAGGAAATGCACTACACAAAAGCTTATCTACTAGAAAACAAGCACATACCACCATCGAGGCCTCCTGCATCAATTAAGAAGGACAAGAATGTAAGACTCTAAATGACTATAATCAAATATTTAAGTTTTCTAAATTATCAATTAAAGTACAATTCAATCAAATTACCTCCACCCTTTGTTGGCGTTGAGAAAGTCGTTCTGTAAATGATAGTCCCTTGGGTCGATCAGGAGTTCGAGAAAAGACTATTGGCAAAAATGCCACATCATTCACATTTTTGATTGACTATAAAATAAAATTAACATCAAGATATAAATTAATATATAATTACTCACAAAGAAATAAATGCATAAAAAAAAGTTAATGTGTACAACAAATTATACTGGCAAGTCCAAGCCAAATTGGATGGTAGACAAAGTTCCATGATGAACTTCTGTCAACTCCTCCTCTGTCATCAACTGTTATCCCACTTAGATACATTAGTACTAATAAAGTTGTTTATATATTCAAATGGAATAGACCATAAAATTTAACTTTAAATTTTACCTGCATAAAAGATTGCTCATGCATTTCTCCTTCTCTAATGTTTACTAATCCAGTAGCTTCTACTCTTGTCCCTGACCCCTCAGCTTGAGTTCTGGACCCCATTGCCTCATCTCGTGAATGGAGATCATACTCTGATGTGTTCAATGGTGGCTCACTACTCTCTATAATAGGACCCAAGCATAAATGATTGCAAGAAATGCAATGATGGGGCACACATATATGTCTGGATGACGATGGTCTAGTAGTACTAGGTGATCCAATATCATCACCTTCATCATGTGCTTGTGCAAACTAAGATGTCTATATAATCAAATGCTCAGTCAAAGAGTGTATGGCACTAAGGCCCTATTGTGTTGCATTTGCAACAATGTCTGGGTGCTGCATTGGGGGTGGAGAAGAGATAGCAGGAGGGGGAATATAGGGACCTTGTACTTGTCTAATTGCCCCAGGTCTATCTTGAGGCATTCCTCTACCCACTCCTTGAAACTTCTAAAATCAAAATAATTAACATATTGACCCATGAGGAACTCGGCATAGAGTTTACAGAGGAAATACAAAGGCACATCTAAATTGTTGTTGGGTGGTTTATCAAAAACCATCCACCAACGATCCCAAAAGTTTTGACTAATGCCCTCATGAATATACCATTTGATTGAAAATTTGGGCTTACGGACATCAACATGAAATCCAGTTTTAGGATTCACAAAGTGTTGGGCTAACATAGTTTTTGTAATCTCTAAATCTTTGACTTCCTCATATGACAAACCGTCAGCATATTCGGCCTTCTTGGCTTCTCGCCATTGCCGAAATGATTCATGTTGGGTTGACAAGGTTTGAATATGATTAATGATTCCCTCTAAATTCGATGTCATTATAGACAATCGAGGGTGGCGGCAATACATTTTTATGATCCTGCTTATATGATCAATATTTCTTTGAATATTCTCTTCTATTGTTGGAGGGGGAGGGTTTGGTGGTGGAGGGTTTGGGTTTTCATTTTGTGCATCCATTTTACCTAATTAAATTATAAAACATACCCACTTAGCATAAAAACCAAAAAAATTGCTTGAAAATACAAAAAAACAAAAAAAATGCATGAAATCTTACCTCTTTGGATTGGATATCTGTTCCTTAGCTCTGATATCCATTTTTTTGAAGATGAGACTGTGTTTTTGCAAGCCGCAGGTTTGCAAAAACACAGTCTTTTTTTGCTTTTTATGATCTCCAAAATGGATATCCATTTCCAAAACAGATATCCATTTTCTTTTTCCCTATTGTATTCATTGTTTTTTATTTTATTATTTTAGCATTGCATACATTTTAAGTATTTAGGCATTTTAGTTATAAAATACAAGCAAATTTATAAAGGATTATGATGATATTTAAGCATTTTAGCTCTAAAATACAAGCAAATTTATAAAGGATTATGATGATATTTAGGCATTTTAGCTATAAAATATAAGCAATTTTATAAAGGATTATGATGATATTTAGGCATTTTAGCTATAAAATACTATCAAAATTTATATAGGATTATGATGATATATATATTTGATTTTTATATGATTTACTTGTACTAAGGTATCTCATAGTATTTTAAAGGCACTTTTGAATAGATACAGGAGAGAGGTAGATGCGGGTTAGGGGTTAGGGATTAGGGCCATTATTTAGGGTTTACAGATTTAGAGAGAGAGAGAGAGACTACTTTTGACATGCAACCGTAAACCCTAAATAATGCCCCTAAACCCTAAACCCAAGTAACCCTAAATAATTCTTCCAAATACTAAACCCTAACCCCTAAACCATAAACCCTAAATAATTCCCCTAAGCCCTAAACTCTAAACCTGAGAAAGGGAGTCCTAGTTTTCTTGTTTCCATTTGCTTTGTCGATAAGGGAGAGGGAAAGATAGAGGGGAGAGATAGGATATATAGGAATGATAGGGGAATGACTGGGATGCATGATTAAACTTAACCCCTAACCCTTAACCCCTATTTCTTAACCCCTAAACCCTAAACTTGAGAAACTATAAACCCCTAAATCCTAAACACTAAACCCAAGAAACCCTAAACCTCTATCAAGCTCTATCTCCCCATCACTATCATTCCTCTACCTCTCAATCTCTCTCCCTATGCTTTAGCCATGTCCCTCACTCTATATCTCCCTATTGGTCCTCTCTCTCTAAACACTAAACCCTAAACCTCTAAACCTTAACCCCTAAACCCTAAACATGAGCAACCCTAAACTCTATCTCCTATCTCTCCCTTATCTCCCTATCTCTATCGTCCTTCTACCTCTCAATCCTTCTCCCTATTTCTCTAGACATATCGCTCAGTCTCTATCTCCCTATCTCTCCCCTTTGTCACCTCTATCTCTCCCTATCTATCTCCTCTCTCTTTCTATCTAGCTATCTCCAAAACTGAGAAACCCTAAACCCAGGTACACCCTAAATCCAATCAACTCTAAACCTATATCTCCCTATCTCTCCCCTATCTCCCTATCTCTATCATCCCTCTACCTCTCTTGATCTCTCTCCCTATGTCCCTGGCCATGTGCCTCACTTTTTATCTCCTTATCTCTCTCCTCCATCTCCTCTCTCTGTCTCCCTATAATTCCTCTCTCTATAAACCCTAAATCCAAAACCCTAAACCTCTAAACCTAACCCCTAACCCCTAAACAATTTAAATCCTAAACCCTAAATAATGCCCCTAAACCCTAACCCCTAACCCCTAAACCTGAGAAACCCTAAACCCCTAAACCTTAAACCCCAAACCCCTAAACCCTAAACCCAAGTAACCCTAAACCACTATCTCCCTATCTCTCCCCTATCTCCCTACCACCTATGTCCCTCTACCTCTCAATCTCTCTCCCTACGTCTCTAGCCATGTCCCTCACTCTCTATCTCCCTATCCCTCCCCTTAGACTCTTCTATATCTCCCTATCATTCCTCTCTCTCTATAAACCCTAAATCCAAAACCCTAAACTTCTAAACCTAACCCCTAAACAATAAATCCTAAACCCTAAATTATAATGCCCCTAAACCCTAACCCCTAACCCCTAAACCTGAGAAACCCTAAGCCCCAAACCCTTAAACCCTAAATCCAAGTAACCATAAACCACTATCTCCGTATCTCTCCCCTATCTCCCTATCACCTTTGTCCCTCTACCTCTCAATCTCTCTCCCTATGTCTCTTACCATGTCCCTCACTCTTTATATCCCTATCTCTCCCCTCAAACTCCTCTATATCTCCCTATTGGTCCTTTATCTCTCTCTAAACCCTAAACCCTAAACCTCTAAACCTTAACCCCTAACCCCAAAACCATAAACCCTAAACCCTAAATAATGCCCCTAAACCCAAGCAACCCTAAACCTCTATCTCCCTATCTCTATCATCCCTCTACCTCTCAATCTCTCTCTCTCTATGTCTTTGGACATGTCTCTCACTATCTATCTCCTATCTCTCCCCTTTGTCTCCTCTATCTCTCCCAAACTCTATCAGTCCCCTCTCTCTATCTCTATTTAAACTGTAAACCCTAAACCCCTAAACCTGAGCAACCCTAAACCTGTAAACCCTAAATAATTCCCCTAACCAACCTCTAAACCACTTCTCTATATAGGTGCAACTAATACCACCTTTTCATTGTTTTCCACATTTAATTATATTCTTTTCCATTTTCCAAGTCCTACATGTGTCCAAGTTGTATTGTTTGTCAAGTTTTTAGTCTAATTGTTAGTCCCAGCTCTCATGGTTATTAAAATGTTAGTATATTATAGTTAGATTTATCCTTCAATAACATTAATTTATACATTGTTGCACAAACAACCACATTGAAACATAACCTTACCTAATTAAGGTTAACCTTTTAAAAGGTTCTTTCATAAATGGAGAGCTTAACAAATCCAACTAGTTCAATGTTCTTATAGTCCATGCTTACCCTTCCAAGAGAGTTCATGCCATGTTAACTTTGCATTATGTCCTAACATATCACATGAAGGACATCATCATCACAAGGAATAACAATGTCATGAAGGATTAACGAAGGTGTAGCTTCACCACATAAAGTATCATTCATAATTTTATCACTAGAGGGTAAGGGTATATCATGTGTATCCTTCTCAAACCATGTATCATGAATAAAATCATATGAAGGATTGCGTAAAGCAATTTGGGGCATGAAATCCAAAATGCCCCAAAACACAACCCCTGCGGCCCCACCATTCCTATCCCCGAAATATTGGAACATAGTCTAGAAAAGTGATTATTTCACCTGATGAACAAAATTGAATATTTTATTATTAATTATTTGAGTAATTCATTAGTGATGATTCTTAGTGTTTAATAAATCCTTATGGATCAATGTGTAAAGAAGCTACCAATGTTAATTTTCCCTCCTCCTTCACTAGAAACAGTCTTTAAGGAGGTTCATATATTGATGGGAGATCCAAGATTTAAGAGGTGTATTTTCAAAAAGAGTAAAAAGCCTCCCCTCTTACCCCATCATGATTTCCTTCACTCTTAGTCGATTTCTCTTCCCCATCCTCCCCTCTTACCCCTCCCCTCTCTTTCCTGACCCAATCTTGTTAGCTCCCCTCTCCCTTCTCCTATCTTTGTCCTTTTTTCCCCTCTTTACTGGTTCTTGCCCCTGCCCCCCCTCTATCCCCTCCTTGTCCCCTTTTTTGGGATTGAGTCTTTGCCCCTCCTCTTTTGCCCTCATCTTATCCCCTTTTCCTCTCCCCCCTTTCCCTTTGCTCCTTGTCCTCCCTCCTCTTTACCCTCCTTGGCCCATTCTCACCTTTTTATTTATCATACTCTTGTCCCCTAGCTTAACCTCCAGTCTCCAACCTCTGGATCTCGTTGCCCCCTTCTCCCTCTTTGATTTCTAGGTTTTTAACCGTATCCTTTGTTTCTTGTTGCCCCCTGGTGCTTCGTTTGTGGCTTGGAGTTTGTTGTGAATATATATTTATATATATTATTTGGTCGTTGTAGCTTGTCTTCCTTTTTATGATTTACTCTTCTCTCTTATGCTTTCTCCCAGTTAGTTTCTTTCCTCCTTTGGATAGTTATTGGCTTACCTTTCTTTTTTGTTAGCCCCCCTCCTTTGCCTTTGTAGTTCACCCCTCTCTCTCTTTTAACTTGGAGCCCTCTCTTGTTCTTTATATGTAGCTTTTCCCAATCTATCCCTCACATTTTAACCTCTTCAGTTGTCCCCCCCTTTTTTATTATTTATTAAATTATTTAATTATCTTATCTCTTTCATCCTCGGTTTGTTCTTTATGGTTGATTGTATTATAGTTATTCCTCTTTTTGCTCCCTTCTAATTTCTGGCCTTGTTCCTTTGTTTGCTTTTTTAATTTTCTTTACTTGGGTCTTCCTCTCATCCTAGTTAGTCTTTCTTTGTTTGTTTTGTCTTAGTGTGCCTAGATGTCCCCCACTCCTCTTTGTCCCTCACTTCACTAGGTTTGATAAGCAGCTATCCTTCTCCCTTAATTGATCTTGATTTCTGCCTCACATCTCTCTCGCTCCTTTTAAGTGGTCTTAAGTCTGCATACTATCATTCATGTTCTCTCTTCTCTTGCTTGCTATCTTTCTCTTGATGATGGATCACTGTGTGTGATTCAAAATGTTGAGGAAAATAATAATACATAGTCAAATCTAGAAGCATTTCAAACTCAACATCATGGACTGTGGAAAATTGATGACTACTAGTAAAAAGCCTTTTTCCCAAAAAATTTTCAAAAATGGATATCCGTTTTGGTTTGGTATCCAAACCAAAATAGATATCCGTTTCAAAGTCAAACTTTGCCAAGTCATGAATTTGACTACGTAAAAATGCGATTTTTTTCCTATTACCACTGTTTGGCCCGCGATGATCCTGCACATACCCCTAAGAACATTTTTATGAAGCATGGTGTGGTTGTAGAAGAAGATTCAAGTCTTAGTTGTGTTTGGCTAATAGTGTTATGATCTGCGTCAAGTTTAGCCGACCCTGTTGATCATTCCAAGGTTGATGAAGCATATAAATAATTGTTGAATAGTTGTTGAAAAGTATCCTTGTACACAATGAATTAAATATGAAGAAGGGATCAAAAGCAGAGCAGAGAAGAAGAGGAGTGAAGGGAGTATGGAGTGAAGAGTCAGTGAAGAAGAATTTCAATATAAGAGCATAAGTTTTTGAGCTTTCAAGGGACTGATTAAAGCATGAATGTAGATGCTATTTCTCAGTTCATTATTTCTATATAAATCATAATTACTCATAGGTAGTGCTCCTCTTCTTGAGCAGTGAGCTCTGGGCAATGCGCCCGAAGGCATGTGCCTTCTATTTTCTTAAGTACTTTTAACAGGCTACACATTTTTGTGGGTTAACCCCCATCGTGGTTTTTCCCTTAACCAAGTTTTCCATGTCAAAATTTTGGTGTTATCTGTTAATGTTATTTCTACTTATGTGTTGATTTCTGCTTAAATGTCTTCATCATTAATCTGATTATAAAGAAGCTTTAGAAGGTTTAGAAAAGGTTAAAATTTAGGGACAACTGATTCACCCCCCTTCTTAGTTGTTCATACTATTTCCAACACAAACCATAAATAACTTTAACAGAAGAGAGATATAAACCTTATAAGCACAAATCTAGAACCACAAGACCTGAAACCACTTTACGAAGAAATGTAGAGCAAAGACATTTCTCCCAGACACCTCTGCACAACTCAGAAGCACAGTCCACACACTAGTGAACACAACATCCTCTACACAATGAACACGAACACTAGATTCAGAATATAACAACTCTTAACATCTATTAGCAATATATCCAAACCACAAATATAGATTTTCAACATAGAGGAAATGCAGAGAAAAACTAGAATGCTACTCTGTAAGATGAAATGCTACTTCACCACATTGTTTCCTTTATTAATCAAATTTTCTCAAAAGCACGTGGAAAACCACTAACAAAAGAACCTCTACAAAGCAACCAAATAATCATCAACAAAACATCTCAACCAAACAACTTATACCATTGCAACAACCTCATCTTTGCTCAACCAGTTGACACCAATGACAACACAAGCTTGTTGACATCAATGATAACATTGATAGCACATAGTTGCAACAATCTCCCCCTTTGTCATTGATGGAAACACATAATATGAAAAACCATCAATACACCATCATCCTTAATATTATGCTCCATACTAGCTCTTTTCCCCTTTTTCCTTCTTTCTCCCCCTCAGCTTGCTACTCTCTTCTTAACAACTAACTCTCTCCTTTTTCTTCTTATTCACATTTCTCTCTCTCCCCCCCTTTGACATCAATGGAAAAGGGATACACCTCTCTCAACTGTTCAAACTTGTATCTGCTCACTATTGCTCTACAACAACATTTCTTTTATTGTTCTACATACTTCCCCTCAGAAACAACCAAACATTGGAACTTACTCCCCCTTACTACAATAACCATCACGACCACTACCTTCTCCCCCTAAATGGTAGCCTTTAACATCAATCTAGATTAAGGAATGAACCTTGGAAGCCACTAGACTGATGCATCTCCTTATGCATCTAGTTCAAAGGAGGGGTAATAACCCTTAACTTCTTCTGGAGATACTGAAGTGTATCCTTAGGAAGATGATTAGTGAATATGTTAGCAACCTTATCCTTTGTAGGCACATACTCAAGCTTCACTTCATTCTCTACAATCTTCTCTATCAGAAAGTGGTACCAGATTGAGATATGTTTTGTCTTTGAATGCATCATTGGATTCTTTGAAATATTAATAGCACTGGTATTATCACAGAAGATAAGAATTGGCTCATCATATACAACACTGATATCCTTCAAAGTTTGCTTCATCCACAACACTTGTGTGCAACAAGATGTTGTTGTGATGTATTCTACCTCTGTAGTAGATAAAGATACTAAATCTTACTTCTTACTTAGCCATGACACCACTCTATCTCCAAGAAAGAATACACCACCACTTGTACTTTTCCTATCATCTACACAACCAACCCAATCTGCATCTATGTAGGCACTTAGAGCAAAGTCATTATCCTTTGGATACCACAAGCCATGATCTGGAATGCCCTTTAAACATCTGAATATCCTCTTTACTACTACAACATTTGACTCTCTAGGATCTTGAAATCTAGCCACAAGACAAACTACATGCATAATATCCAGTCTAGTAGCAGTTAAGTATAACAATCCTCCAATCATTGACCTATACCTTCTCTGATCAACCTTAGGAGATTCATCATTCTTTCTCAGCATGCAACTAGTTGTCATAGGGGTACATATTGGTTTAGAGTCTTCTGTTCCAAACCTTTTCAACATCTCCTTGACATACTTTTATTAAGAAATAAAAATACCTCTATCTGTCTGATTGATCTGTAGCCCAAGGAAGAAGTTCATCTCACCACACATTGACATTTCAAATTCTTTCTACATTTCATCTAAAACTCCTTACACATACCTTCATTTCCTCCAAAGATTATATCATCTACATACACTTCCATAATCAGAATTTGATCTTCTCCTACTTTGATGTACAAATTTCTGTGGAGCCTTTATTGAATCCTTGTTGTAATAGATACCTATCTAACCTTACATACCAAACTCTGGGGGCTTGCTTCAATCCATATAGTGCCTTCTTCAATCTATAGACCATGTCAAGTTCATCTGGTAATTGAAATCCATTCGACTGTTCTATGTATACTTCTTCTTCCAACTCACCATTCAAGAAAGTAAACTTCGCATCCATTTGATATACTTTGTGTTGGCAAGAGACACATTATGGCTTCATGAGTGTTGTCATTGATGGAAACAAAGTCCATCCCACACATCTGTAGGACATGGTGTGTCTATACCAGAAGTCAGATTGAAGAATATTATGGTCCGGTAAGCAATAACATAGTATGTAGCAAGGTCTGACAGTTAGGTCTAGATCTCTTAGAGGAAGTATCTCGGTAAAGTGCGGACTTGGGGAAGTCAAGAGGAGTACCATGAATAATATATACCAAAGATTGAAAAGATATGAACACCTATGTGTTGGGTTCCTGTTTGGCAGAGTAGACTGAGGAAGAATTGACCAGTAGAGCTTCAAACCTTAATCTGGATGAGATATTGTTGGTAATAAAGTTCCTTAGGGAGTATTCATGATTCGCTGACATGATTGATGATTTCTATAAGCATCTCTTTGATACGCATCACTTGGTAAGCAAGGATTTAGCCGACAGACCAAAGTTTTGGAAAAAATTGAGTATTCCAGATGCCAACTAGAAAGTTGATAAAATCCTTGGTGCGGATATATATACTAGATTAATTTGGGTAAGAAGGAAGGTGTGTGTGTGTGTGTATTGTGAAGTGTGAAGAAGAGAAAAGAACAGAGTGGAAGTAGTAATACAGGTCCGGTATGTGACAGGATAGCAGCACCTAAGAAGAGGAAGAATGAAGTGCAATAGATTAGTATACTGAGCTTAACCGAAACTAAACTTCAACATGTGTGGATGCTTCTCATCAGTTAAAGTATCTTGTTACTCTCTTATGACTTGTAGACAGTGAGTCTCTTGTAGGCAGTGAGCCTCTTGTGAGCAGTGTGCTCAGGCAGTGAGCCCTAATTGACAAGTGCCATTTTGTACTACCTTATTCTTTTAACAGAGAATACAATCTTGGGTTAATCACCCCGTGGCTTTTCCCTTAACAGGGTTTTCCACATCAAAATCATTATGTTATATGTATTAAGTTTATTTCTGCTTTCATGGTTATGCATGCTTACTTAATTTGATTTTGCATTAATTAAGAAAGAACAGAAAGTTAAAATAATCTAGATCACTAATTCACCCCCCCTCTCAGTTATCAACAATTGGTATCAGAGCCAAGTTCCTCCTAACAGAGCCTAACAGCTTGAAGAAGATCTAGGAATCTCAATATGTATGGTATGAGGGAACAACTTCAGTTTCCTCTAGATGATCTTGAGCAATCTTACTCCAAAGTCAATGAATTGAAGGAAAGACTCAAACAAGCTGATGATTTCATAAATAAACTAAAAGAGAAACTGAGAATCTCTATGAAAAAGAGAAAGGAACTACTTCAATAATTAGCAAGTTAAAGTGAAGCCAATGTTACTGATGAAGATCTGAATGAAAAGAACAAATTATGTGAGAAGCTATCAAAAGAGGTCATTATGGTAAGACATGAAATGGAATCAGGTGTTATGAAATTCACTCAAGAAATTGAAGAGAAAAGAAAGACTGAAGATAATTTAAAACAATCACTCAAAGAAAAGTCAGAAGATTGCCACAAAATGGATAGAATAATCAGGAATTTGGAATCTAATCTTGGAGAAGCTAGAGATAATGAAGAACAACTTGAGAATCAGATTGTCATTCTAAAAAGAGATCTTCAAACAGCAAATGAATAAAAAGAGAAATTCAAGATAAGCTCTGCTCAGCTTGAAGTTCTTCTCAAAATCGAAAAGAGAGTAGATGACAAGCAAGGCTTGGGGTATGAGAAAGGTGAAAGCTCCTAATCCGGTTAGAAGAACTCTAGATTAGGAAATCCAAGGAACAGGCCTAGAAGGCCTCCGATAAGGCAACCAAATGCTCAAAGATATCCTTCCTTCAATGGATACTGCCACAATTGCAATAACTTTGGTCATAAAGCAAATCAGTGTAGAAGAAGAATGAATCAGACTAATTCATCCTTCTCTGGATAGTGCTTTAATTGCAAAACGTATGGTCACAAAACTCATGAATGCAGAAATATGCAAATGAACAATTCATTCAATGGTAGATGTTTTGCATGCAATAGAATGGGACATATGGTTAATCAGTGTAGATAAAGAGGATATCAGTCAAATATGCAAAGAAATGTTGTTTGCTACAACTGCAATAGATCCAGTCATATTGCCAAATTCTGCAAAAGTAAGAATCAGGACAAAAAGGGTCCAGTGCATCATAATCAAAACCAAGACAAAGGAAAAGGAAAAGGAAAAGTGAATGTGGATGAAATTCAAAGGGAGATGAACAAGATATGGGGGAAGAGAAGTATAGAAAATGATGGGGATGGATCCACACCAGAATTTGGTGCTAATATTCCTTCCGAAAACTAAATAGATGAGCTCTAGCTCAGGGGGGAGTAACAAAAGAAAAACATTTTCCCCCAGCAAGTCAATAGGTGCCTGAAATTGGCACATGAAAGGTTGCAGATCAAAGGAGTTTGCAGAGAAATATCTAAATAAGCCATGGTAAAGATATGGAAGATCCATAATAAGTTTTGAAAAGATTAATCTTCCAAGATTGATCTGATTCAATAGTCATCCGGTAAGTACAGGATTTTCATAGTTAGATCCGGTATGATTCGAATTTGAGGTATCTTGATCTACGGATAAATGGAATGATTGTGAAAGGTAGATAGATTGCTAATATCCACCGAGAATAACTTTAAGGGCATCTTAGTGATCCAGAAAAATTTCTCAGGACAAGGAGAACAGAGCAACTGGAATAACTTAAGGTATGCATTTATTGCAAACAAAATTAGGGTTTGCATAGAGATAAAAGGGTTCTTTTGTTCATCATTTGTACATTTGCATTCGAGAAGAAGAGAAAAGGAGCTTTGCAAACAAATTGTCTCAAGCCTCTCAAAGATCAACCATAGAAGTCAATTCTTCCAGTAATCTGATCCAACTCATTCCATGAAACCTAGAAGCGTAAGAGGTATTTTCCAATCTAGGAATCTCTCTCTGAATCTTTGAAAGATGGCTACTCTGAATGTTGTGAATATTACTAATAGGCCGTGCCTTAAATTCATGAAACATACCTATAAATCCCTAGAAGTTGATCCCCTAGGCACATTTTCAAGTATTCCGCATGGGGTTTTGCATGTAGAAGATGTTAGGGAATATATTCATGCAAACATTGAGGAATTTGGGGAATCCAAGTTAATGGATATCTATCACAATCAGTTAATAGATGATGCTTTTGAACTCAAACTATAGTACAAGGCTATCCGGGACAAGCATTTTGGACATTGCATCTATTTCCCCTATTTTGTAGAAGATGAATGGGTCCGATATGTTCTAAGTAGAATGCATGATAACTTTATATGGTTGATGAGGCCATTCAAGATAACCAAGGATGCCATTAGGACAATCACTAGATTACACTCATCTGGTGGGATACCTGCTCTCAAATCTGTCAAGAATCAGGTAGTGAGTGAGGCAACCAGATCAAAATTTGACAAGAGAGCAATGACTATAGAAGATATCACTGATCCGGATATCAAGTTTGCATCTATGATAATTGGCTATAAGATATATCACTCCAGCAGGGAGAATTCAGTATCCGGAACAGTTGTGTATACTGCTTATGAAATGCTAAGGAAAAATGCTGACTATGATCTCTACGAACTTCTTCTAAGCTAATTGTTAGAAAACCTACAAAGGATCAAGAAGGATAAGAAAAACTCATTCAAATATGGTGGTCTGATATTGTGTCTATTCTTTTACTTTATGAATGAGCTACCTGGATCCAGTGGTTGGATATGGCAAAATAACAGACCAGTAGCCATACAAATCATAGATTATTTGCATGGAGTTGGTGATGCCATGGCACAGAATACAACACTCTGGGGCTACTTCAAGAATTTTTAGAGTATGATGCAAGCTAGAGAAAGAATCCCTCAATCATTAGTTGAGAAGTACAAGGATACAGTGTGCTTTATGGTGGACACTGATCAATGCCTAATGGAGGTAGTGGAACCTAGAATAGTGTGGATCATGCCAATGGCGTATGAAGTAGATGAGAAAATTGTAGAGCTACATGTTCAACACATGCTGAGTCAGCCCAAGGATCCTAAGGTAGAAAGGTTTGGTACCAACCAAGAGCTAAGTGTAAAAGTTCATGTTGAACTTAGACAGCCTGAGATCAAGAGAAAAGTAAGAAGGGAAGTAGAAGAATTCGCCAAAAGGCATGGAATATCAAAGGAGGCAGTTGATGCCAATAGAGAGAAGATGGAAAGGGCAGACAAAGAAAAGGAAGAAGCAGAAAAAGAAAATGCTCCAATAGAAGCCTCCTCCCGGACCAGATCCTCTAAGAGCTCTATACCTACCACTGCTAAGAGCTCAAAGGCATCAAAACTGGAAGCAAAATCATCTGGTAAAGAAGAAAAGAGAACAAAGACAAAGGCTACCAAATCATACACAAGCCTCAAGGATGATGAAGAGATAGAGATAGATGAGGAAGTAAAGAAAATAAAGAAGAAGAAGAAAACAACTGGTGAACCCTCTACCGATCAAGGCAAAGAAGAGAAGGCAAAGGAATTTGTTGAAAAAGCTACTCTCCGCATTGATGATATCATCAAATTAGTTACTGTGGATGGGAACTTACAACCAATGGTTGAATTTTATGATGAATATAATGAAACTGATCAGAAGATATTGCAAGATGCCATAGTCAGGTATCTAAACATCTACAACAAAGCATTCATTGAAATTATATCTTTGATTCCTGAAAGCTTAGAGAAGGAACTTGAAATAAGGAAGAACAATGCCCAAGCAAAAGATCTAGAAATCTGGGAGCAGATTACTATTCAGCTCTATCCGTCCATTACCGCTAAACAAATGAACATTATCTTCAAGGACTGCAAGGATGAGTTCCGGAGCAAAGCTAGAATGAATCAACTTATGCTTGGAGAAATTGACAAAGTGGCAAAGGAAATAGAAGATATCCTCTGAAATGCCTTTAAAAGATTCAATCTTCCTATTATAGAGGACTTAGGTGATGAACCATCTGCCATGGATGACAAAGGAGAATCTACTAAGAGAGTGGCAGAAGAGGCAAAGAAGACAAGTGAAGAGAAAACCAAGGATCTAGATTCCTCTACTCCGGAAGAGGAAGTCCTTAAAGAAGAAAACATCTCTCCTCTGGTTTCCCCAACAGACCCTGGATCTAGAGGAGAAGAAAGAACATAAGAGAAAATTAGTCAAGAAGAAGAGGTGAAGGAAAGAGAAGAAGGTCAAATAGAGAAGACCACAAGTGATAGTGCTAAGGCTGGTGAAGGGAAGAAAACTCTATCTCTGGCAAGAGACACTATAGAAGGAGTCAAAGACTTCTTGACAAAAGAAATGATGGAATTAGATGAACCAGAGCTACTTCAAGGACCATTCAATTTTGATTCCCTCTCCCCGGTTCAGACTATGAAGATAGCATCCTTTGCCCATGCAAAGGCAAAAGAAAAACTTTTGAAGTCTCACATGGAAGACTGTGAGCTAATAGAAATTACATCCGGTGCATTGGAGAAAATCATGCCATCCTTCCAGAAGGATCTTTCGGTCTCTTCATCCGGTAACTTAAAATCTCTTTTCAATTCAATTAGCACACATTTTGATTCTTTGGAAAAGTCAGCTGAAGATAAATTCTGGAAAGAATTTTTGGGAAAGAGATTCTCTAAGGTGCAGGGTTTAATAAAAAATGATAGGAGAGTTATGGATATAGGGATAAAGAGCTTAGAAAATGCTCTTAAAGATGGCCGAGATATATATCAATTTTGTTTATCCTGGCCTAAAGTGACCAAGGATATTGAGAAGAAAGTAAAAGAGAAAGAGGATAAACTAACAAGTCTTTCTCAAAGTTTTGATCCTCTCTCCTCTTCCATAGTAAATCAAGAGTGTCAGACGATTGTAGTCACAAATGAAATAAAGAAGCTTGAGAAGGAGAAGAAAAATAGAATAAACAGGTTAAGTGAACTTAGAGGGATCATTATCCCTAAGTTAGAAGCCATGCATGAGGCCCTAACTAATGCTCAGGCCACAGCCTGGACTAGTGATCCCATAGATCTTAAGAAGGCAAAAGCTTTTGCATTCCTACTGAGTGAAAAGATATGAACACCTATGTGTTGGGTTCCTGTTTGGCAGAGTAGACTGAGGAAGAACTGACCGGTAGAGCTTCAGACCTTAATCCAGATGTGATATTGTTGGTAATAAAGTTCCTTAAGGGATCATTCATGATTGGCCGACATGATTGATGACTTCTATAAGGATCTCTTTGATACGCATCAATTGGTAAGCAAGGATTTAGCTGACAAACCAGAGTTTGGGAAAATATTGAGTATTCCAAATGCTGACTAGAAAGCTAATGAAATCCTTGGTGAGGATATATATACCAGATTAATTTCAGTATGAAGGTGTGTGTGTGTATTGTGAAGTGCAAAGAAAAGCAGAGAGTAGAGTGGAAGCAGTAATACAAGTCTGGTATGTGACATGACAACAGCACCTAAGAAGAGGAAGAATGAAGTGCAGTAGATCAGTATACTGAGCTTAACTGAAACTAAACTTCAGCATTTGTGGATGCTTCTCATCAGTTCAAGTATCTTGTTACTCTCTTATGACTTGTAGACAGTGAGTCTCTTGTAGGCAGTGATCCTCTTGTGAGCAATGTGCTCAGGTAGTGAGCCCTAATTGCCAAGTGCCATTTTGTACTACCTTATTCTTTTAATAGAGAATACAATCTTGGGTTAATCACCCCATGGTTTTTCCCTTAACAGGGTTTTCCACGTCAAAATCATTGTGTTATGTGTATTAAGTTTATTTCTACTTTCATGGTTATGCATGCTTACTTAATTTGATGCTGCATTAATTAAGAAAGAACAAAAAGTTAAAATAATCTAGATAACTGATTCACCCCCCCCTCTCAATTATCAACACTTTCAAATCCTTATGTGCTACAAAATCCAAAAAAATCTTGATGGCCTCCATTCTTGCCATCGGAGCATAAGTTTCCTCATAGTTCATTCCTTCTACTTGTGGGTAGCCTTTAGACACAAGCCTTGCCTTGTTTCTTTCCACTTCTCCATTCTCATTTAGTTTTTTCCGGACTACCCACATAGTTCCAATCACATTCTTCTTTGCTGGTCTTAGGAGAAGTTCCCAAGTTTGATTCTTTTAACTATTCTTCAATAGCTCTCCTTCTTTTCAACACACCTTTGTTCTTGTCACCAATGATTTGATCTTTAGAATGAGGCTTCTACACATACTTGGGAGTTTTAGGAGTCTTTTCTTGAGCTTCTTCTTCTTCTTCAATATGTACTTCCTTTTCATCAGCCTTTTCTTCTTCTCTACAAGATGACTCATCTGATTCATATCCATCAACTTCTAAATTCTTTTGTAGATCTTAATCAATTTTGACATTTGTGCTCTCAACAATCCTTCTCAACCTCTTTTTCTAACATTGGTAAGCTTTGCTTTTAGTAGAATACCTGTTGACCCTTTTTTTGCACTTCAAAATTTAAACTCTTTGTGTCCAAATGACAAACTTGATCATGCATTAAACACTTTTCACCAAGTCACCTTTTGATTGCAAAACATCAGTGTCACATTTTTCCTGTGTGAGTCCTTTAGATAAATTATTGCCGAGATGTCACAATCTGCTTCCCTGCATTGAAATTTGTACAACATCATTTTGGAGGAGGGACATTCATTATCTCACTCAATTTATCAAGTGCACCTATCCAGTTTGCGGTTTTCTATGAAAATAACAAAATTCTTGAAATCTGTAATAGATGGTACAAAATGCTTTTATGGCGGTGTTCATGACTCCCTTTCGCCTAATCTGACAAGTTTCCATATTGGGACATTTCATGGTTTGGGATATTTCAATCTTCTCATTTTTTGACGTCAATTTTTGGAAATAATTTAAGTAGGACTTCTATTCACATTGGAACAAAATTGTCTACCCAGGGGTTTTATGTTGACATTTCAGACAATGTAGCAAAATTTTGCAAGAAAATACTATCTCGGTCAAAAGTTATGTATCATTCGTCATCTTCATGCTTGCAAAATCAATGAGGTGGTGTTTATGAAGTTTTCTGGAGCAGTGTCAGTCAGTTTCAAAAGCTTTAAATTGGCATCGATGAAGCCATCAAGACTCCAATAATACTGACAATATTTGTGCCATGTGAAAATATAAACCACCTTATTTTTAACACGCCTTCAAAATGGTCAATAAATGCTTCCACAAAACTCAAAGGTGACTTGTAGACCATATTACAAATGCCAACAATGCTCTGTTATGATCAACTTTGTCTAATATCAAAGGTGGTTAAAAGGTTTTGAAAAGGTGGTTAAAAGGTTTTGAAAGTAATCTCAAATACGGAGGGAAGAAAATCTTCTATCACTAGACTAAGTGGGTGGTATCAAATGTTTTAATGCATCTTTGACAAAGTTATAAAGTCACCCAAAATATTGATGATGGTTTGATGATAGCTACTACTTCTTATGTCAAGAGATTCCAAATTTGGTTTTAGCAACAACAAAAGAAGTTTCACTTTGTTGAAATACTTTTAAAGGTATCTTCATTCATCGCTGATTAAAGTTTGAAGATGGGAACAGTTGGAGTTTAAATCTAATATTTGAAAGTCTTTTAGAGCACCAATAAAGAAAGATTATGGAAGAACTCATTGTTAGTTGTGGAGCACCTTCAAAACACCGATAATAATAAAGCTCCATGGGTATTGGTCCATGAAAAAGTTTCTTAAGTGATATCAATCAGCAACAAGCTTCTGAAAGGCCCTTCAAACTCTGAAGGAAAACAAAGACTTGTTGCATGCCATTCTTAACGTGTCTTAGGAATTTAATAAAGTTTCTAAACTAATGGTAAAGAGTGAGATTAGTCTCTTCTATCAGGAAACAACAATGTTTCAAAAGGAGAATAATGTGAACAATTATAACTCCCTCATCATCGGGCAATCTAAATGATTTCAAAAGTAATATGAAATAGCCGATTAAAGTTTTGAAAACACCTAAAACTACCGATGAAGAATTTTTAAATCATCCTCAACTGTCGATAAAGAGATAATAAGAAGAAAGTAGTTATTATAACTACTTTGGGGATTAAAACCTACACATAATTGGTATACTGTAGGTGCAACTACCTTAGATGACATACATGCAAAGGATGAAAGCATAGCCAAGTAACACGAAAGGTTTGATAGCATGCTTCAAGAAAATGTAGTTAATGGATCGGGATGATCACAGGCTACATGTATCAGTTTCGTTGAAAAAGCTTTTGAAACTTTTAAGCAAATATAAGTGGTAGGTTTCAAAACTCTTCCAAAATGTCAATAGAAATTTGGAAAGGCAAACAAACTATCGAAAAGGCATTAAAGCTTCTATCGTTTTGTTTAGTTTCAAAAGTGTTTTTTAGCTCCGATAAGGTTGTGAAAACCATATGAAACACTGATGAAAGAATGTATTAAAGCTACCAACCTGTAATACTCCACACGTCATTTGGAAGTTGCCTACATTCGTGAAGGATAAAAAATAGTTTGAAACTGTTGTATCAAGAAATAAGGGGAGCTTCAAAATGAATCCGTAAACATCCATCAAATCCAAGATTTTGGTTAAGATATGATAGTCGGAAAAAATCTTGTAAAATCTCTTTTTTTGCATGTAGTTGTAGAAGCACTGACAAGGAACATGCATTTCCATCTACTATTTGTCTCAAGTCTTACAGTACTATTCAGATAAATCCAGTGGAAAAAGGCATTGCAGAGTCATATCTTTAGCAATTTCAGAGTTGCATTCTTTGTTATGAGCATTAGATGAGAGTATGGACATCCATCAAAGTGTAATCAGAAGTGGATTTTTGCCCAAATAAAACTGTTATTTTATGCAAAGTGTTGGAGCATATACAAAGGTGAACTACAATAATAGGTTTGCTGGAAAGGTTTTACAAACTTTCATGCAAATGCAATTTGTAGATGTAATACCTGATCTCTCTAAAACACTTATCAGCATTCTTCCTTGCCCATGCCATAAAGGAGTAAAGATTGGTGATTTTTATCAGATATTATGGTTGTAAATGCTTCAGTAGACATGTCTGCAAAATGTAGAATCATAGATAAAGTGCATGCACTATTTGGTAGACCACCTCTAAGAGATGTCATCTCATGGAATATTATTTGCAGTAGATATACATAATGAGTTTGTCATCTTTCAAAGAAAATGCAATTGGCTGGTGTAAATCCAAGTTCCACAACCTTTTTAAGCACTTCATGTGACCTACAGACTGTCATAGCAGACATGTGCATAAAGTGAAAGCTTAGACAAGGCACGTGAACTGTTTTACAAAGTGCCTCAAATAAATGTATCATAGAGTTTTTAGCGTGCATCAAGATCTTTGTAATGAAACATGTAAGTGTTGGTGAGGCAAAATCTTTTGGAGATATCATCTCATTGTATGTAATGATCACATAAATATGCACTAAATTAAAATATGATATGGATAGAGGAGGACTTGATTTGGAAGTTAGCAGTATTGTGCTTTATGTGAGTATGGTCAGCCTACACCATGAAACTAAGACAGGCAATTGGCAACATAAGTTATTTAATTACAAGGTAAGTGGTCATGAATATGTTGCTATAGATCGTATGAGCAATGGTGTTCTAGAAGGCTTCCTTGATGTTGATGTGCAAGCTATCATTACAAATGGTTCATATCATGATGTGGACTCCAGTGCACTAGCATCCCATCTTGCAGCTTGTGGTGCTTTCAGGGAAGGAACGAGAAAAGTAAGTCCAAAGTTGTTGGAACCTATAATGAAAGTATAAATTGTGATTTATAAATCTCAATTAAAGACATGATTAGATCCACAACTTTTGTGATAAGCCAAGAAGACTAAAGGTCTAGCATAAATAGAGGATGTATTTCTTAGATACAGAGATCGAGAATTGGGGGATGACTCCAGTGCCATTAATCCTTCCATAGGAGTCTAAGCTTCAAGTATCTAGAGGAGTTATCAAGATCTAGCAAGTTTTCACTGTCAAAATGAAGCAGATGAAGATGGAAAGGACTCAGTAAAGTTCACAATTCAAAAAGTCCCAAGTGTTAAATTACCTCTTTGTAAAAGTGACTTATGTCACTTATTATAACTAGGGTTAGAAAATGAGCTGTGTTTACGGAAAAGTTAGGTAAAATCTAATTAGAACAAATCTTGTTTTTAAATATTGTATTTCAAAGAGGTAATTATTTCTTAAGTGCCAAACTCTAAGTAACTATCTTTCTAAAAAGAAAGTAAGTTATTTCAAATTGGCACACTTAAAGAGTTAGTTATTCTAAGTAGTTACCAGGTGGTTACAAGGTAGTTACTAGGGAGAAGCCTATAAATACAAGGCTATTTCAAATGTAAATGGGGAGGGGACTTTTTTCAAATGGGGAAAACTTTGAGAACTTCTCAGAGAGATTGTATGAAGACTTTTTGGCTTGACATTATGTATAGAAGAGTTTTTGGAATTGTATAATTTTAAGGAGATAGCGAAGAATGTTTTTGGTTCGTATGTTCTAAATGTATTCATGTGTTGTCATTGCTGATTTCTTGTATGTTAAATCAGTAATCCTTCTATGTGATTGTGCAAACCATTGGTATTTTGTGTGATTGATGTAATGAATAACACTCATATCTTGGTATCTTGATTTGAACGTGTTGAGGTGGCATATCTTTTCGTATGTTAAGTGATGAGTGCCAAGTTGCACTCATGAAACACATCTTTTTGCCTTTCTTTTTCTCCTTTCGGAGTCCATCTTTCCTAATATCTGCACCCAAATAATCTAGCAAGATCATTCTATTTAATGATTAATTGAGATAGATTACTTAAGATTATAATTTTTGATTGAGTGACTAATGTGCATGGAATTGATGGAAAATGCAGAAAACTTCTCTCTTTTTGATTCAATAGGTGTAGATGCCAGGAACAACAACTTTGTGCATCTCCGGAGATAGTCTTCAATGATCTCCGGAGACAATACCAAAGTGCCTTGACACCTAAAGTTTTGAAGAAATGAGGAATGCCTCTCCGGAGCTCTGTGGGAGTCTAGAGCATCTCCGGAGCTGAATAGAGAAAGCTACGTATCTCCAAAGCTGCAGACATATCTCCGGAGCTGCAGACATATCTCCGGAGTTGCAGTCAGGAATAGTTATCTGTAGTGCCTCTTGAGAGCAGGGCATATTTCCAGCATAAGCTGCTGACCAAGCACTCTCAGCAGTGGTCATAATACCCCTCATTTCACTCAAATCATCACCTGAGTGATAACAGGTCATCTTTAGTTAAACTGTTGAAGTTTTATCTTTTCAAAGTTTTTGCATGAAGTTACGGATGGAACTGATTCAATATCCTTATTTTCAGGGCCTTGATGCCCAAATGTATTAAGACCCAAACTTAGATTTTGAGTGGACTTCTATTCCACTCAAGTCTACTTTTACTTGCATGATTTTCTTTCATAGTTAAACATCTAGTGTAATAAAGAGATGGATGTCATCTCATAGAAGAACTGATAGATAGGTTAAGTGATGTGTCATCACTCTTTGGATATATACTTGTAGAAATAGCAGAAGAAAAATACAATGATTGAATTATTCTGATTCTCAAAAATCTCAGTTCTGTGTTAGCAATATTTTCATGAATGCAGAGTGAATGAATTGGATTGGATCTAGTTGTGATCTTCTTTTGTGCTGATTCCCTTCTGTAGCCTTTAGCCCCAAGGGTGTGGAGCAAGGGCCCACTCTCACCACTAAGGAAGGAGGCTAGTACCATTATTTTATTAATTCATCTTTCTATTATGCAAAGTATTTACTGATTTTGATAGGTAGATGCATGTTACTGTTTTAAGATTGCTTTGAGTAAATTTCATGTTTTATCCTATTTTCAGCATTCCTTAATTTAATTTAGTAAGTAGATAGATTAATCTTTTCAAGTTAGTAGAAGCAGTTCAGATTAGTTAGGAAAACTGATAACTATAGAATCCCTAGTTGCAAACAGCTGTGGACACAACCCCTGGATTATTAACATCCAAAAAATAGATTAAATGATGAGGTACATCGACACCTTGTCATTTTTGGCACTGTTTCCGGGGATGTATTGTGTTAATTAGGGAAACTGAGTTAAAACAATTTTTAGGATAGATCTATATGGTTAGAGCTAGAGACTTGAAAGGAAGATATATAAAGCAGACACCCCAACAACAAACCAGAGGGGAAAGCAGTGGGGTGGTACAAGATCTTGTTGAGGAGAGAAACCTAGAACCTACTTTGGAAGCTGCACCTGAAAACAACAGTCCCTTAGATCCTCCAAATCTTCCACTTACCGATTACATCCAAGAGTTACAACAAAAGTTTCAGGCAGATCCTCTGTTAGAACCTAATTTCCTAGAACTTCAGGGAGAAGAACTAGTACTAAACATGGAAAATGATAATCATGGGGAAGAGGAAAATCAGGTTCCAAGAACCTTCTCATATCCTATTGTTTTGGCTGCTGGAGACAATGCTCCTATGAAGAATATCTCACTAGCACACCTGCCAAATTTTAGAGGACTTTCTTCTGAGGATCTAGATTAGTTCTTGTTTGAATTCAAAGTAGTCTGCCAGACTTATGATTATGGATCAGATAACCAAAAACTCAAACTGTTCCCTTCAACTCTGAAAGATTCTGCAATGAGATGGTTTATGGGTTTACCCCAGAATTCTATCCATTCTTGGGATCAGATGGAAATAGAGTTTTTGGAAAATAACCAAGATTACTGCAGATCCAGTAATAAAAATGAAGAATTGTTTAAAATTAGGCAGGGGGAGGAAGAATCCTTAGAGGACTATGTGGATAGGTTTAACTTCGCCTTGAGAAGGTATGGTAACCTAGTAGATCACTCCTTGGCCAGAACCCTGTTTGTAAAAGGATTGGATAAAGAATCAAAACAAGCACTGGACCTAATGGGGAAAGGGAACATCAATAAAATGGAAATACCTGAGATAGAATAACTCTACAGGAACTATTCTAGAACCCAAGATGGAGTGAGGTCATCCAAAACTTTTAAAGGGAAGAATGAGATAGGAAAGTTGATGGAGGAGATTGCAAATCTAAAAAAAAATATTTTGGTCCAATTAAATACCACATTAGAGGGGATTCAAGCAAAAACCAGAACAACTGATCAAAATAGAGCAACTGAACTACTCTCCATCTATTGTTCTATGTGTAGAAACAAACATCTGTTGAGAGAATGCCCCTTGGGCAAATCAGAGATTTGTCAGATCTGTGATAAGGAACATCCTACCAGTCAATGTAGTCAACTTCTAGCCTTGATAAGATTGAATAAAAAGAATGTTGTAATAGAAGAGGAATTGAACTATGTGGGACAAAAACAAGATGGGAATTTCCCTTATAATCAGTATCCAAACCAGCCTTCTTACAGGGGTCCTTCTAATTGGGGAAATAATCAATGGAATCCAACTTGGCATGGGCTTCAAAATAATCCTCCTTGGGGACAGCAGGATTGGCAAAATCAACATTGGCAAAACCAAAATTGGCAAAATCAGCCTTGGAGAAATCAACAGTGGCCACCATAGTTTGGATCACAAAACTTGCAACCTCAATGGGGTTCTTAATAGGGATATAATCAACAATACCAGGGACAACCTAGACGTTTCCAACCTCAACAACAAGCATTACTAACTAGACCCTCCAACACACAAGGTCAAGTACAAAATGAACCAGTTAGCCAACCACCTTTACTAGCTCAGCCTATACCAAACCCATGGAATAAATAGGGAGCAGTTGTTTACATGACAGAGCAAGAAAATCTGGCTGGAATCAATGCTATATATTCAAATAATCTCCAGTTGCGTTCTGGGAAAGCATTTCCAAGACCATCTCCTCCAACAATAGTTGAAGTAACCAATGATGAGGAACCTAAAAATTCATCCACTCAACCCCGTGGAGGAGATTACTAATGAAAAAGTGCTAAAAGAATCATCCTTGGACAACTCCAGAGTTGCTCCTAAAAGACCGACTCCGGAGAACATTCCTGTACACAATTTTGACAAGGGCTCCGGAGATGCTCTAGAGATGGAAAAACTAGCACCATACCAAGAACAACTTAAACAGAATTTTCCCTAGAAAAAGACCTTACAAAAACAAATCCAAACCAACCTGGAATCAGAATTTTTATGAGAAATCAAGCAACTAAACATTGAAATTCCTCTTCTCCAGGCAATCAGAGATGTTCCAGAACTAAATCAGTTAATTAAATAGCATTGTATCAAAACACAGGGCAGGAAGAAAAACTTTCCCTCCACAATACAGGTGGAAGGAAAAGTAGTGGATTTATTGATGGGAGAAATTCTCCTTCCAAAATATGGAGACCCTGGAAACCCTGTCATAACTATTTTCATCTCCAGAGTAGAAATTTCAAATGTTCTGGTTGATTTGGGAGCAGAAATTAATGTGATGACAGTCCACACAATGGACAAATTAGCTCTATTAGGTATCCAATCCACAACTACAATTCTTCAACTTGCTAACCAGTCAGTAGCTATTCCAAAAGGAGTAATCACTGATGTACCAGTTGTGATAGATTCATCAAAATTTCCAATGGACTTCCTGATACTAGAACCTAGAAACCAGAGAAATGCTTATCCACTGATCTTAGGAAGACCATGGCTGGCTATAGTAGTAGCATCTATTAATTGTCGAACTAGGGATATTATCATTTCGAATGGGATAGATTTAAAGAAAATATCTATGTATCCTCTAGCTAAACCATCAATACATTATACAGGAAAGGTATGGGTGGATGAGCAAGAGAACAATGACAACAGTGCCTCAGTAGCTATGGTAACCATCAAGGAACATCTGGGAGAATTAGAAGAAGAAGTATACTATGATACAATAGAAGACTTCACTCACATCCTAATCAACAAGGATGTGATAGAACTCGTCCAAGATTCTGGGAGAGAACTTATTACTTCTTCTCATGGTACCCTCGCCAACATCATTCCTTGTGGGGAAACCTTTTACAGAGACTTAGCCACTTTCCATATGTTGCTTCCACATTCTTGTCTTGTCAATACCATGACTCCAATGTATGGATTAACTCCATCTATGGATCAAATCACAAAATAGGTCATAATTTTACCAGGGAAAACACTTAATATCAATACTCAATTAACAACCAATCAGGAAGAAAAACTCATCCAACTTCTGATTTCCCATTCATCATCTTTTTCTTGGGAATACCAAGATATGAAAGGCATACCTCCTGAGATCTGTACCCATCATATATACACTGAGGATATTAAACCTATCAGACAACCCCAGTGAAGATTGAATCATGCTTTAAAGGACATTGTCAAAACTGAAATAGAAAAATTACTTCAGGCCGGGTTCATATATCCAATCTCAGACAGTCAATGGGTCTCACCCCTTGTCATAGTGCCTAAAAATAATGGGAAATGTAGGGTGTGTATTGATTATAGAGAACTCAACAAGGCCACAAAAAGGACTACTTTCCCTTACCATTCATTGACCAAGTTCTAGACAACCTTACTGGGAGGAAGTATGTCTCTTTTCTAGATGGAATCAGTGGGTATAATCAAATTCAAGTAGCACCTGAAGACCAAGACAAAACCACCTTCACATGCTCTTGGGGAACCTTTGCTTACAAAGTTCTTCCCTTTGGGCTATGCAATGCCCCAACTACATTTCAGAGACTTGTTTTAGCTATTTTTGTTGAACTAGCTAATGAATGCATGGAGGTCTATATGGATGACTTTACTGTGTATGGGGATAATTTTGAGGAAGCTGTCACAAACCTTGAGAAAGTACTGAAATGCTATGAGAAAAATCAATTATCCCTTAGCCATGAAAAGTGCTTCATGATGGTGGAGGAAGGAATTGTTCTGGGACACCATATTTTAGAAAAAGGGATCAAAGTGGATCAAAACAAGATAGAGGTGATCACACAGTTGCCTTCACCCAAAAGTTAGACGGATGTTAGAAGTTTTCTGGGTCATGCAAGCTACTATAGGAGGTTCATAGAAAATTTCAGCAGAATAGCTACTCCCTTGTTTACCCTGCTTAAGAAAGACATAGAATTTCTGTGGATAGAAGAATGTCAATCAGCATTTGAAACCTTGAAAGAGAAGCTTACTATCACACCAATTATAAGAGGATCTAATTGGACTTTGCCATTTCACATACAAGCTAATGCTTCAAATGAGTCCATTGGGGTAGTTTTAGGACAAAAAGAGGAAGGAGAGAGTATGCATGCCATTTATTACATCAGCAAAAACCTTACCTCTGCAGAAAGAAACTACACAACAACTAAAAAAGAATTCTTAGTAGTCATCTATGCTATAAACAAATTCAGGCATTATATCACTAGATATAAGATATTTGTACACACTGATCATGTAGCCATCAAGTACCTAATGAATAAACTAGTAGTGGGTGCAAGGATCATCAGGTGGTTATTGCTATTGCAGGAATTTGATATTACCATAGTTGATAATCCAAGAAAGTTTAATTTGGTTGCTGATTTTTTGTCAAGGTTACATACAGGAGGAGAAAACCAACCAGTGGAGGACAAGTTCCCAGATGAACATCTTTTTGCTATATCTTCTACTGCACCTTGGTTTGTTGACATAGCTAATCTTTTAGCTACAGGCTTGTATCCATCCCATTTTACCTCAAAGAAAAGAAAATGCTTGGTTAAAAAAAGTTTATCTTACAAATGGTTGAATGGTTTACTATTTAAATGTGGTCCTGATTTCATTCTACGCAGGTGTTTAAAAGATGATGAGATTTTTGATGTGTTGAGAGCATGTCATGATGAACCATCTGGTAGCCATTACTCTTTCCACAGGATAGTCCACAAGATCCTTGGAGCTGGTTACTACTGGCCCTCTCTTCATAAAGATACAAAGAAGTATGTGCAACACTGTGACCAGTGCCAAAGGATGGGACAACCAACCTTTACCCAGGAGATGTTACTGCATCCTCAAGTCATGATGGAACCATTTGAACAGTGGGGTCTAGACATTGTGGGACCAATTTCACCAACATCATCAGGCAAGGAGTACATTCTAGTATGCACAGACTATGTTACTAAGTGGGTTGAGGTACAAGCATTACAATTTGCAAGAGAAGAAAAAGTTGTTGATTTCCTTTACAATAAGATTTTCTTAAGATTTGGAGCCCCAAGATCAGTAGTTTCAGATAGAGGACCTCAGTTTACTTCACAAGTAATCAAAACATTCACAGATTTATATCAAGTCAAGCACAGAAAATATTCACCTTACCATCCTCAAGAAAATGGGTAGGTAGAAGTAACCAATAGGGAACTTGAAAATATTCTAACAAGGACAGTAGCAATGAACAGAAAAGATTGGCCTAGTAGATTACCTGAAGCAATTTGGGCTTACAATACCACTTGGAAGTCCACAACAAAGTTCTCACCATATGAATTAGTTTATGGGAAAAGGCCTATTTTGTCTATAGAATTTGAACTCCAAACACTTAAAACTAAATTGGATATTGGTCTACCATTGTCTATAGCTCAACAGAATAGAATTCTTCATCTCAATGAGCTGGATGAAATTCAAACAGAGGCCATTCAGCAAACAGAACTAGTTCAGTATTAGAGGAAGCAATGGCATGACCAACACATCAAAAGGAGGACATTTCAACAAGGTGATTGGGTTCTTCTTTATGATTATAAATTTAAGAAGTTCAAAGGGAAATTGCAAACTCATTGGATGGGTCCTTATCAAATTGAGGAAGTTTTTGAAAATGGAACAATATCATTGCAACCTATTGATGGAAGCACATACACATTTCTAGTAAATGGTCACCGAATCAGGCTCTACAAAAGACCATCTACTAAAGAAGAGTTTCTCACTGATTTAAGTTTTGATATAGGGGATACCTTCTCTGTCCCAGTGTTGGATTGATTCTTGATAAAAAAAAAATAGAAAAAGGAAGGTTGAAAACCAGCAAATGGCGGCCTTCTAAAAAAAAAGAAAAAAACAAAAAAAAATAGAGAAAGATGGAAAACTAGCAAATGGATGTCTTTCTTGACCAAGGGAGTTGAAAACCAGTAAATGGTGGTTCCCTTCTTTAGGACAGTTGAAATAATTAAGCTCTAGAGATTATCAGATGCCAGGAGTTAGTCAAATGCACCTCTAGTGCTTCTCAAATCAGGAGCACCTCCGGCGCTTCTCAAATCAAGAGCACCTCCGGTGCTTCTCAACAAGGAGCACCTCTGGTGCTTTCCAACTAGGAGAACCTCTGGTGCTCTATCAATAAACAAGTTAGTTTCAAATAATAAGGGAGGGGACCCACCTCTCCAGGTGGTAAAGTAGACACATCACATGATGAGGTCATCATGACTCATCCTCTACTTTATCACAAAAGATAAATTCAATTGGCACGAATATCATTTGAAGGGGTATTCACAAAGCCGGTGCTGACATCCCCAAGGAACATGGATTCTTGAATCACTCAGCACAATGATTGTAGGTCATGTACCAAAGGAATAAGTGGACGTCATCTCTAGCTACCATGATGCGTGCAGTCTCCAACAATGATGTAGCATCTCTGTCGTGTACATCACCCTCATCATTAAAACTAATCCAAGTAAATCTATCTTTAATTAATCATTATTAGCAACTATCTTGTCTTTTTGTTTTTGGTGCTGCCACGATGTCACGACCTCCTGCCATCATTCCCTTTCTAAAATTCACACATGCCGCCATCTGTGCCGTATTGCAACCTTGCCTCTGGAGTGACCTGACATTCTGTCACATTTATGACTGCCTTGGTACTCTAACTAATCTGCATAAGCCTAAGCTGAGAAACATAACATTCCTCATTCGCACCTCCAAAGTACCCTGAAGAACAGAGCCAATTGATCAGATCTCCAGAGCCTACAGAGAAAATTGAATAGATCTTCTGAGCTTACAGAGCACATTGCATAGTCCTCTAGTGCCTACAGGGTTAAGAGGAAGAGATAAACTATAGATTGAGGAGGTAAGGAATTAAGCACAGAAGGTGAGGAATTCAGCAATGGGGGTAAAGAAGAAGTTTGAGCTAGAAAGTGTTGTGCTCCTTCTGCAGGATGGAGCTGCAGCAAACATTTTAATGGCTGCAGGATGGTTAGACTTCCTAGAAAAATTTGAAGGGTTTCAGGAGGATATTATGGATGAATTCCTTAGGAATTTAAGGGACAATCAGATAGTTGTTAAAGGAGTACAAATCAATTTCTCCTCAACCACTATCAGCCACATTTTTGGACTTCCCGAACAAGGTGAGAGGTTTTACCACTTGAAAACCTTATACACTGATTTGATTAAAAATTTCTCTATTCGTGGTGAACCTGCTATTCAATTACATTCAAATAAAAATGAAGTCAAAGGAATTCTGAGGTCCACACTCCCAAACCCTTGGGCATCTGTAGCCACCTGGTTAATGAAATACTTTACTTGTGATGGTCAATTCTCTCTAGTTTTAGGGCCAGTCATGAAAATGCTGATTTTTCTAAGACATGGAAATAGACACCCTAAGTATAGCATAAACATTCCCAATTTTCTATATTCTGCCATCAGGGAAACTACAAAGAAATATCAACAGAATAAGGGTCCAATGAAACATCATGGTCTTATCTTTCTAGTATTTAAGCACCACTTCCTGTCTCAGGCCAATGGGGAGGAATTATGGCAACACTTTTTTGAGCAGAATCCCCAAAATAGAGTACTAAAGATGACACAGCCAGGAGGTGAGAGTTCCCCTACCCACCAAGAAGAGGAAACTAAGCCTTCAGCCTCCCCCACTGCTATTCATAGAGGAAAGAAGCCCTCACAAGAGGCAACCTCATCTGCAGCCCCTATTCCTAATAAAAGGAGGAAAGGCAAAGAAATTGTAGAACCTACTCCTAGACAAACCCCCTACATGACTCACTCAGTTAGGACAAAAATAACTAAGGAATCTTTCCCTAAGGAGTTAACAGAGGGAAGGTCAGGATAGAGAATAGAGGGAACCTGGTGGGCTGAAGAACCATCTCATGATTCAGATGAGATCCCTCTGGTCAGGAAGATGAAACAAAGAGAAAATTCCCCAACCCCATCTGTTCATCTGGAGTCTAGTCCAATTTTAGAACCATCATGTGCTCTGAAGACAGAACACATACAAACTTATACTATTTCCTCAGATTCTGAGGAAGACAGACCTGCTCCAGAGGCACTTGCCCCACCTTTACTCCAGAGAAGCAAAAGGAAGAGACAGCTCTCATAAGCTGAAAAAGATACTGCCCTACTTGTTGAGGTACTCTTGGGATTGAGAACATGTGAGGATAAGGCTAAGCCTTCATCGGTGCCAGCAAAGGCAGAAGAACCCCAAGAGGATTCTCAAGACAGGTAGTTTGAAACAAAAGAAACAGGGCAAATGGATACAGTGGGCAGAGCAGGGCAGATGACCGTGGACAACCTTGATGATTAGCCAACAGCCATAGAAATAGCAACAGAAGCAACAACAGAAGAAGTAGAAACCTTCTCTCATCCCTCTGATCAAGAGGATGTGGAAATCTCAAAAGAATAGTAATTGATGGAAGAAGTTGAAAATTTAAAGTGATTACTCTGGGGCAAGAATTTGATTATTACTGACCTCAAGAAGGATAGAGTAGAAGTGGAAATGGAGCAAAAACAAATCATTGTAAATTGACAAATAGAACTCCAAAGCAAAGACAAGATCATCCAGGAGAAAGAGGCAGAATTAGAGGCCTAGAGAATTGAAAAAGAGGCAAAGTTAGAGGCAAACAAAACTAAGGCATCCAAACTGTTGGAAGAAAAAGAAAAAGAGGCAGCACAAAGTGTTTCTAAGCTTACCAGGGCTAGAGACAATAGCCTCACAATAATGGCAGCATTGATTGAGAAAGTACAAAGCTAGGATAAATAGTTAACTTGGGCCAATAACAGACTAGATGACTAGGAGGAATATATTCAAGAATTGGCTAGTCCAAGGGCAACCAATGAGCAAGAAATAGAAACAGATGCCTATGTGGGTCCAATCCCCATTGACATTCCCAAAGCCCTATTCTATTGGGAGAAGAGGTGTAGAGAATATGAGGCTTCCAAGCCTATGTTGTAGCTACAAAGGGCAGTCACTACCAAAATAGAAAGAATAGCAACTTTGGAAGGCAAAATCATTGAAATGGCCTCCCTTTCTTTAGAAATTCTATCCTGCAGACCTCCAAGTGCCAGCTACTCCATGTTCTTACAGGAAAGAGTCCTGTAGAGGAAATTCTCTTTAGTCCTATCTAACCTGGTTGAGGATACAGAAACAATAGAAGGATTCATGACAGCATATACCAGGAGCAATGATGAGGACAAGAATTTCCTATGTGAATTATAATTACATGGGTTCTGTGTTAATGATATCACTTTCATTCTTAATCATTTTATGGGGGAATGTCAACTTAAGGCATTTATGTCCCTGATGAGGAATCATCAGATCTGGAATGAAAGGATGGAGGATCATCTCAAGAAGGATTTAAAAATAGACCTTTTCATCAGGAAGGAATGTCCCAATCCTGGGGCTTTTAGGATCAAATTTAGGTCCCTTATCTATCATCCTGATAGTAAGAACACAATTTTGCCATTATACCTAAAATGTTTGCACGAATGCTCCATCAATTTTGGCCTTTTCATGATCAATTCAGCAAATCCAGTACTTGCTATAGCAAAGAAGAGATGGAATATTTTGACCCCGGAGCAGAAAATGAGAGAGGTGGTCACCCCTGCAAACTTAAGATTATTCATGAGAAAGGCAAAGTTGATATCCAAACTAATGGATAACCATAAGCAGGAATGGATAGGTGGACGGTATAGGCCCCCTCTAATAATTGATCCACTCCCTATCTGGGCAGAACAGATGGAAGATGAAAAATTGCAAAACTGGATGAAGCAGGTTGATGAGTACAGAGGCAATGGTAATATCAACTGAACAACTTGGACCACCTATGCCCAAGATTATAGCCTGACTGACAAGCTGCTTCACAAGAATAAATCCAGAGTGTGAGAAGCAGGAGGACCTGCCAAACCTTAGGTATGGGGGGATGATGAGTGCCAAGTTGCACTCATGAAACACATCGTTTTGCCTTTCTTTTTCTCCTTCATGAGTCCATCTTTTCTAATATCTGCACCCAAATAAGCTAGCAAGATCATTCTATTTAATGATTAATTGAGATAGATTACTTAAGATTATAATTTTTGATTGAGTGACTAATGTGCATGGAATTGATGGAAAATGCAGAAAACTTCTCTCTTTGTGATTCAATAGGTGTAGATGCCAAGAACAACAACTCTGTGCATCTCCAGAGATAGTCTTCAATGATCTCTAGAGACAATACCAAAGTACATTGACACCTAAAGTTTTGAAAAAATGAGGAATGCCTCGCCAAAGCTCTGCGAGAGTCTGGAACA
The DNA here is from genome assembly GCA_027924645.1 of Cunninghamia lanceolata. Taxonomy (NCBI): domain Eukaryota; kingdom Viridiplantae; phylum Streptophyta; class Pinopsida; order Cupressales; family Cupressaceae; genus Cunninghamia; species Cunninghamia lanceolata. The sequence goes on from BSBN01000602.1 coordinate 10,660,174, forward strand.
TCTCCGGAGTTGAATAGAGAAAGCTACGTATCTCCGGAGCTGCAGTCACGAATAGTTATCTCTGGCGCCTCTTAAGAGCAGGGCATATTTCCAACATAAGCTGCTGACCAAGCACTCTCAGTAGTCATCATAATACCCTCAGGTGATCTTTAGTTAAACTATTGAAGTTCTATCTTTTCAAAGTTTTTGCATGAAGTTACGGATGGAACTGATTCAATATCCTTATTTTCAGGGTCTCGATGCCCAAATGTATTAAGACTCAGACTTAGATTTTGAGTGGACTTCTGTTCCACTCAAGTCTACTTTTATTTGCATGATTTTCTTTCATAGTTAAACATCTAGTGTAATAAAGAGATGGATGTCATCTCATAGAAGAACTGATAGATAGGTTAAGTGATGTGTCATCACTCTTTGGATATATACTTATAGAAATAGCAGAAGAAAAATACAATGATTGAATTATTTTGATTCTTGAAAATCTCAGTTCTATGTTAGCAATATTTTCATGAATATAGAGTGAATGAATTGGATTGGATCTAGTTGTGATCTTCTTTTGTGTTGATTCCCTTCTATAGCCTTCAGCCCCAAGGGTGTGGAGCAAGGGCCCACTCTCACCACTAAGGCAGGAGGCTAGTACAATTGTTTTATTAATTTAGCTTTCTGTTATGCAAAATATTTATTGATTTTGATAGGTAGATGCATATTACTGTTTTAAGATTGCTTTGAGTAAATTTCATGTTTTATCCTAATTTCAGCATTCCTTAAATTAATTTAGTAAGTAGATAGATTAAACTTTTCAAGTTAGTAGAAGTAGTTCAGATTAGTTAGGAAAATTGATAACTATAGAATCCCTAGTTGCAAACAGCCGTTGACACAGCCCTTGGATTATTGACATTTGAAAAATAGATTAAATGATGAGGTACAGCAACACCTTGTCATTAAGGTTTATCATCTCTCTTTCATTTTCATTGCACATCAAAACATATTTTCTATTAAAACCCCTTTGTAATTTGTCATATCCATTGTGAAATCTCAGCTGATATTCATATGTCTATTGTTGGGATTTCTATTAGTTATTTTCCTCTAGTTTTGCTTTTCTTCCTTTTTGTACTTTTAGGATAAAAGTACACAAAATCTATAAAAATCCCATCATATGAGGGAGCTGCCCCTCTCAAACGAAGAGGAAAGTTGATAATTCAATAACAACTTATCCAACTGTTGGGACAATTTAGTCACTGCTCTAAGGGCAACGAGTCATTTTCAAAAGTTATTTCATGGTGACAAACCTATTTACCAACAGATTTTTGGTGACTCTATTGGGGATAAATGAGCTAAAGCATTGGTGCCATTTATTCCTCAAAAATATACAAGTATCTCCCCAGAAAAGAAGTTGGTGACTCTATTTGAAAGAAGAATCCTGAAAGATGGTTTGGTATCGAAGAACCCACATGTATAGCTTGCAGTTTCCTGAATCAGACATTGAGATTAATGATGAAGATTATCCTTTTTCTGCATTCTATGCTCAACAAAATCAAGTTCTTGATGACCCTAAGCAAGTGGAGTTTTTGAAGAGTTTCTATGGTGGCATGCAACTTTCTTCTAACCAGGTTCAACCTTCCTTGCTTCAAACATTGCAGAAGATTGAACAAAATGATGGGAAGGAGACTCATTTTCTTGCTCATGATTGTAATTTCCTATCGGAGGAGATTCATGTACAAGAAGATAAAAGAAATTATGTTGAGATAGATCATTTGCATGATGAGAACAACAATGAAGAGTCAAAAGTTTTTCTTACAAATGAATCTATATTGAATGAAATGCCTTCTAATCAAAGGTATGAAACAGGCTTATTGGAACATGCATGTCCACTTAAAGAAGACCTACAAAAAGAAGTGATGGAGATGGAAGAAGAAGATTGTATGGAAGCATGCAATGATGAAGAAGAAATCTATCCAGATGATGACATGTTCTCAGTTAATTTGAAGAATGTCACTCCTCTTGTGACAACTTGCTCTGGTTCCACAACTACATCCTCTAAGAAAGATTTCTTTGACATGATTAATGTTCAAGGGAGTGTAGAAGAAATTTCGGACCAATGTGCAAACAAAGATCATGAAGACGAGTTGCAAAGTGTTTTCTTGACATGTATGCAACCTAAGAAGGAGGAGAATGATAATGAAATAGCATTCACAAGATCTCTCTTAGGAGTTTTCCATCACAGATTGGCATCTCAACACTCCTGATGATGATTCTCTTTGTGAAGAAAATGTCGTCCTTTCTCCTTTATCATCTGCTGAAGAAGAATACTCAATTATTGAAACTGAAGGTACTACTCAAGATGAAACATTGAGTACTCCCACTCCAAATGTGCAACAAGATCATGAGGATACTGGCTGTGAATGTACACAAAGAGAGGTTGGAAATGAATTTATTCCTGAATATCCTTGTTTGAGTGATTTCATTGTATGCTCCATTCCTTTATCTGCTGACAATAATGTTGAAGAGAGTGGTGAGATTAATGATTATGATAGTGATAAAGGATGTCAAAGTTCTAATGTTCATGAGAATATGCATGAGATTGCAAATATTCAAAGGATTGATGAAGAGCTATATATTTTAACTTCTCCTTCACTACTTCCAAGAGAGGAAATTATTATTTCTTCTTCATCAATGATACAAGAGGATTTTCAGGACTATAAAGTGCATAATGTAGATTCATCACTTTATATTCCTTGTATACAATCCTTCAATCAAACACATCCTAAGTTGGTAATGGTAAAGGAGGAATTTTCTTTGGCAGAAGATGATTCAATGATAAAGGAAGACATTATTCATAAGAAAAATCAATCACAAAATATCAAGTTTTCTTCGTTTATTGGTTCACATAAAGGATGTCTGGTTCCTGGTTCAATTTTATCTGATTCAAACTATCAAAAGAATCTTTAGATAGAGAAAATTGGTATGCTCGACATGATGCCAGAAGATATGATCAACACTACCTAGGGCAATTCCAATATGATTCAAAAGGACTCAGAAATTTATGATAAAAATTGGTTGTTTGGTGTACAATTCAAGGAGTCTACATATTTCTCATATTTTATTTTTCTCATCATTCTGAAATGGCTACTGAGTTCACAGGTGCCTCATCTGTGTGCATCTCTTTTTCATATAGGTGCCTATTTTTCTCAACCTATTAATGGCTTCACATGATCATCTTGAAGCAGTTTGAGGTAGGAGTCACCTACCATGTACATAGGTTAATTATGAGTTTTTGTTCTGCCTATCTTGTTTCAGTTTCTATTATTTTCGTTGTTTTCCTTGTCTTTGTGTGTCTTTGTCTCCTTGTTCGCCTTGTACATCATGTTATCTCCTAACTCTATTTTTCCAATGGATAAGGCACTAGTCATTTTCAGAGATTGTAGGTTCATCTTACATTGTTCACAGTCCTTGTCCCTAGTTAGAGCCAGTTGTTGACCCTGTTTCAACACTTCAAAATTTAAAATTTTTGTGTCCAAATGACAAACTTGATCATGCATTAAACACTTTTCACCAAGCACCTTTCGATTGCAAAACATCAGTGTCACATTTTTCCCATGTGAGTCCTTTAGATAAATTATTACCGAGATGTCACATATGCTTCCTTGCATTGAACTTTGTACAACAACATCATTTTGGAGGAGGGACATTCATTATCTCACTCAATTTCTCAAGTGCACCTATCCATTTTGTGGATTTCTACAAAAATAATTAAAATCTTGAAATTTGTAATAGATGGTGCAAAATACTTTTATGGCGGTGTTCGTGACTCCCTTTTGCCTAATCTAACAAGTTTCCATATTGGGACATTTCATGGTTTGGGATAGTTCAAGCTTCTCATTTTCTGACTTCAATTTTTAGAAAAAATTAAAGCAGGAGTTCTATGCACATTGGAGCAAAATTGTCTACCCAAGGGTTTTATGTCGACATTTTAGACAATGAGGCAAAATTTTGCAAGAAAATACTATCTCGGTCAAAAGTTATGTATCATTCGTCATCTTCATGCTTACAAAATCAATGAGGTGATGTTTATGAAGTTTTCTGGAGCAGTGTTAGTTAGTTTCAAAAGTTTTAAATTGGCACCGATGAAGTCATCAAGTCTCCAATAATACTGACAATACTTGTGCCATGCGAAAATATAAACCACCTTGTTTTTCACATGCCTTCAAAATCATCGATAAATGCTTCCACAAAACTCAAAGGTGACTTGTAGACCATATTTCAAATGCCAACAATGCTTTGTTATGATCAGCTTGATTTATTATCAAAGGTGGTTAAAAGGTTTTGAAAGTAATCTCAAATACCGGGGGAAGAAAATCTTCTATCACTAGACTAAGCGGGTGGTATCAAACATTTTAATGCATCTTTGACAATGTTATAAAGTCACCCAAAATATCGATGATGCTTTGATGATAGCTACTGCTACTTATGTCAAGAGATTCCAAATTTGGTTTTAGCAACAACAAAGGAAGTTTCACTTTGTTGAAATACTTTTAAAGGTATCTTCATTCATCGATGATTTAAGTCTGAAGATGGGAACAGTTGGAGTTTAAATCTAATATTCCAAAGGCTTTTAGAGAACTGATAAAGAAAGATTATGGAAGAACTCGTTGTTAGTTGTGGAGCACCTTCAAAACACTAATAATAATAAAGCTCCATGGGTATTGGTCCACAAAAAAGTTTCTTACTTGTGATATCAATTAGCAACAAGTTTTCGAAAGGCCCTTTGAACTTCGAAGGAAAAGAAAGACTTGTAGCATGCCATTCTTAAAGTATCTCAGGAATTTAATAAAGTTTCTAAACTAATGTAAAGAGTGAGATTAGTCTCTTCTATAGGGAAACAACGATGTTTCAAAAGGAGAATAATGTGAACGATTATAACTGCCTCATCATCAGGCAATCTAAATGATTTTAGAAGTAATACCTAATAGCTGATTAAAGTTTTGAAAGCACCTAAAACTATCGATGAAGACTTTTCAAATTATCCTCAACTATCGATAAAGAGATAATAAGAAGAAAGTAGTTATTATAACTACTTTGGGAATTAAAACCTGCACATAAATAGTATGCTGTAGGCGCAACTACCTTAGATTACATACATGCAAAAGATGAAAGCATAGCCAAGTAACATGAAAGATTTGATAGCATGCTTCGAGAAAATGTAGTTAATGGAATGGGATGGTCGCAAGCTACATGTATCAGTTTTGTTGAAAAATCTTTTGAAACTTTTAAGCAAATACAAGTGGTAGGTTTCAAAACTCTTCCAAAACGTCGATAGAAATTTGGAAAGGCAAAAAAACTCTTGAAAAGGCATTAAAGATTCTATCATCAGAGGTTTTCTTTAGTTTCAAAAATGTTGTTTAGCTCTGATAAGGTTGTTAAAACCATATGAAACACCAATGAAAGAATGTATTAAAGCTGCCAACTTGCTATACTCCACATGTCGCTTGGAAGTCGCCTACATTCGTGAAGGATGAAAAATGGTTTGAAACTATTTTATCAAGAAATAAGGTGAGCTTCAAAATGAATCCATAAACATCCATCAAAGCCAAGATTTTGGTTAAGATATGATAGTCGCAAAAGATCTTGTAAACTCTCTTTTTTTGCATGCAGTTGTAGAAGCACTGACAAGGAACATGTATTTCCATCCACTATTCATCTCAAGTCTTAAAGTACTATTCAAAGAAATCCATTGGAAAAAGGCATTGCAGAGTCATATCTTTAGCAATTTCAGAGTTGCATTCTTTGTTATGAGCATTAGATGAGAGTATGGACATCCATCAAAGTGTAATCAGAAGTGGATTTCTGCCAAGATAAAACCATTATTTTATGCAAAGTGTTGGAGTGTATACAAAGGTGAACTACCATAATAGGCTTGCTGGAAAGGTTTTACAAACTTTCATGCAAATGTAATTTGTAGATGTAATACCTAACCTCTCTGAAACACTTATAAGCATTCTTCCTTGCCCGTGCCATAAGGAGTAAAGATTGGTGATTTTTATCAGATGTTATGGTTGTAAATGCTTTGGTAGATATGTTTGCAAAACGTAGAATCATAGATAAAGTGCACTCACTGTTTGGTAGAATGCCTCTAAGAGATGTCATCTCATGGAATATTATTCACAGTATACATACAGAATGAGTTTGTCATCTTTCAAAGAAAATGCAATTGGCTGGTGTAAAGTCAAGTTCCGCAACCTTTTTAATCGCTTCATGTGACCTACAGACTGTCATAGTAGACATGTGCATAAAGTGAAAGCTTAGACAGGGCGCGTGAACTATTTTACAAGGCACCCCAAATAAATGTATCATAGAATGCCATCACTATGCAGGAAGAGTTTTTAGCATGCATCAAGATCTTCGTAATGAAACATGTAAGTGTTGGCGAGGCAGAACCTTTCAGAGATATCATCTCATTATATGCAACGATCACATAAATATGCACTAAATTAAAATATGATATGGACAGAGGAGGACTTGATTTGAAAGTTAGCAATATTGTGTTTTATGTGAGTATGGTCACCCTACACCATGAAACTAAGAGAGGCAATTGGCAACATAGGTGATTTAATTACAAGATAAGTGGTCATGAATATGTTTCTATAGATTGTATGAGCAATGGTGTTCCAGAAGGCTTCCTTGATGTTGATGTGCAAGCTATCCATACAAATGGTTCATATCATGATGTGGACTCCAGTGCACTAGTGTCCCATCTTGCAGCTTGTGGTGCTTTTAGGGAAGGAATAAAAAAAGCAAGTCCAAAGTTGTTGGAACCTATAATGAAAGTATAAATTGTGATTTGGAAATCTCAATTCAAGACACGGTTAGATCCACAACTTTTGTGATAAGCTAAGAAGACTAAAGGTCTATTGGAAATAGAGTATGTATTTCTTAGATACAAAGATTGAGAATTGGGGGATGACTCCAGTGCCATTGATCCTTCCATAGGAGTCTAAGCTTCAAGTATCAAGAGGAGTTATCAAGATCTAGCAAGTTTTGACTATCAAAATGAAGTAGATGAAGATGGAAAGTACTTAGCAAAGTTCACAATTCAAAAAGTCCCAAGTGTTAAGTTACCTCTTTGTAAAAGTGACATATGTCACTTATTATAACTAGAGTTAGAAAATGAGCTGTGTTTCCAGAAAAGTTAGGTAAAATCTAATTAGAATAAAGCTTGTTTTTAAATTATTGTATTTCAAAGAGGTAGTTATTTCTTAATTGCCAAAATTGAGTAGTTACTCTAAGTAACTATCTTTCTAAAAAGAAAGTTTGTTATTTCAAATTGGTACACTTAAAGAGTTAGTTATTCTAAGTAGTTACCAGGTGGTTACAAGGTAGTTACTAGGGAGAAGCCTATAAATACAAGGCTATTTCAAATGTAAATGGGGAGGGGACTTTTTGCAAATGGGGAAAACTTTGAGAACTTCTCAAAGAGATTGTATGAAGACTTTTTGGCTTGACATTATGTATAGAAGCATTTTTGGAATTGTATAATTTCAAGGAGATAACAAAGAATGCTTTTGGTTCGTATGTTCTAAATGTATTCATGTGTTGTCATTGCTGATTTCTCGTATGCTAAATCAGTAATCCTTCTATGTGATTGTGCAAACCATTGGTATTTTATGTGATTGATGTAATGAATAATGCTCATATCTTGGTATCTTGATTTGAATATGTTGAGGTGGCATATCTTTTCGTATCTAAAGGTTTATCATCTCTCTTTCATTGTCATTGCACATCAAAACATATTTTCTATTAAAACCCCTTTGTAATTTGTCATACTCGTTGTGAAATCTCAGCTGATATTCGTATGTCTATTGTTGGGATTTCAATTAGTTATTTTCCTCTAGTTTTTCTTTTCTTCCTTTTTCTACTTTTAGGATAAAAGTACACAAAAAACCATAAAAATCCCATCATATGAGGGAGCTGCACCTCTCAAATGCAGAGGAAAGCTAATAATTCAATAATAACTTCTCCAACTGTTGGGACAATTTAGTCACCGCTCTAAGGGCAATGAGTCATTTTCAAAAGTTATTTCATGGTGACAAATCTGTTTACCAACAATACCCAAGGAAGGTACTTTCATCAGACCTTGCATTAAACTTTCCTAGATTTTCTTCATCCCTTCTAATATAACATTTGCTTCCAAACACTCTGAAGTACTTGGCAGTCGGAGTCCTTCCATACCATAACTCATAAGGTGTCTTTGTACTATTTTCTCTTGCCTACATTCTAAAGTATTTGTAAACAAAAGTATGAATTGCTTCTCTCTAGTAGACCTCTGGTAGATTTTCTTCTTTTATCATTGTCCTTGCAGCTTCTTGAATAATCCTATTCTTTCTTTCAACCACTCCATTTTGTCAAGGAGTCCTAGGGGTAGATAAGTGCCTCTTTACTCCATGATTCTCATAGAACATGTTAAACTCATTGGAGATGATCTCTCCACCTCTGTCAGACCTCAAACATTTACTTGTCATATCCATTTCATTCTCAACCATGACTTTGAATGCTTTGAACTTATCTAGGGATTCAGATTTTTCTTTAAGAAAAGTAACCCATGTCATCCTAGAATAATCATCAATCAATAGCATGAAATACCTGTCACCTTGAAAACTCCTTACCTTGTTAGGACCACAAAGATCTGTATGCAACAATTCCAAAAGTCCAGTATGTTGGCATTTCAATTCGTACCTCTAGAATGCAAGTTGGAAACGAACAGCGATGCAAAGATAAACTGTTCTTTAAATTAGGATGGGCAGTTCCATATTTGCTGATGATTGCTTTAAAGATAAATAAACTAAATTTGAATATTTTTTTTATTCTTAGTTACGAGCACAAGGTTATAAAACTCTATTGCTGCAGCAGAGGTTTTTCCTTTAACTTCTAACTACAGCTAGGCCTAAACTAAATGACACTTTTGATTATGTAAGTAAATTCAGAGCTTAGGAATCAAAAGTAAATAGGGAATGATTTGTTAACACAAAATCTCAAATAAACATATTCTAGATTGCACTTGAAGACTCATTATACTTTTAGGATGAAAAATGAAAGTAAGAGTATGCAAGCAACACATATGACAATAAACTAAATGAACATGAGACAAAGAATTAGAGCAATGGAAGGCATGAGATTTTCTTTCTCAATATCAAAAAGCTATTACAACTCTAGGACAACAATACTGTAGCAAAGATAGGCAAGCAATATGCGATCAAACATTGGATTACAAATAACACAAAGTGAACAAGCACTTGAATAACAATTTGCAGGCTAGAATAGGTACATCAAGTTATGCTATCACATTTATAGTTCCTAAACAATGGACAAGCCCGCCCTTATTTATACACAAATCAAAAGGAGTAGAGAACCCTAAAATCTCCTTGATCCTAGCTAACTAGCCAACTTGCAAGCTTTATTTCTATTCTAGACAAAAGATCTAACTAACACCTACTTTAAAACAATTTGATTTAAAGCAGAAAAAGCTCCAACTATTACAAAGTGATTCTTCTATTTAAAGGATGGATAAGCTTGAATGAAAATGATAACTTTAAATCAGAAAAAACATTGAGTTAACTGTCACTTTTTATTCCATCCTTATCTACATCATTGCTCCATTGGTGATATCACCCACTGATATTTTGGGAAACAATATCCTCCAAAAAGCTAGTAACCACTTTCTTTCTAGGAATACTAATACTTTCCAAGATGATATTCTGATTCTCTAACATCTCTTCACCATCTACAACTATCTGGGAGATGACATAAAACATTCAAGGCTGAAATTTATTGGCCTCTGCTTGACCTGTGACCCGGTTTAGCAAAGTAATTATTATCATGTATTCTTCCTTGAACTCTCCACATCCAATGTTCTTTGGTAAAACATTCTACTTCTCTTTCAGCCACTTTTGAGTAATTCTTTTTTGATATTTTTCCTTGCCATTGTGCCACACCCTCTTGCATTCTTCAATAGAAATGATGAAGTTTTCCTTCCACGATGGTATTGAAAAACATTTCTCAATGTCATTAGGCCTGAGGCTGTAGAGTACACACCCATCTGCTGATTGGATTTCCCTTGTAACTAAATTGTAATGCTTAGTACAAGTGATTACGAATTCAATGCTTTGCACTGTGACAAGGAATGAAGCTGCTGCAAGCAACCTGAAGTGACTCAGATTCCTAATGGCCATGCTTCCTGCGTCTTCTAAAGCATACAAATTGAATATTGGAAGCACCTTATGCAAATCTACCTTGGTAGTTCTCAGGTAATCATAAACCAATGTCATTTTAAGCTTGATTTCTATTGGAGAGTACTGCATACTAAAAAAATTAAAGAATGCCTATGAACACGCCTATGTTTTGAAATATTTTGCACAAAAGGCTGAAAACTATTTGTTGATTTCTTTTAAAAAGTAGATTTTGACTGAAAAAAAGCTGGCACGTGTGTTTTGCAGACAATCCTATTTTGAAGCAATCCAGATCATCGAATTTTGAAAAAGCAGAGGATTTCCTGAAAAAGTAGCAAAAAAGTAGATTTTGGGAAAACTAAAATTTTCCAATCTTCAAGAGGGCGTAATTCTAGATGAACCCATTTTGATGAAAGCTAAAAAAGCTCCGGCTCTATTTCTAGAAAATGATAGCCTAGAAAAATGGACCTTGAAAAAGTGTGCCTCTGTTCTTCCCAATCCTGAAACTATGAAGAACACTGAAAAATCACTTCATTTTAGTTCTCAAATCTTCATGGAAAGAAAATGATGCTCTTTTTCCTCTAGATGCAACCTACAAAAATAACGAATAAAGGAGGCCAAAGGCTTGTTTTTATAGAACTTTAGGGCGAAAAAGTAGCTTTCTTTGTGAAAGCATAAATTTTGAAGCTTCTCTGTGAAGATAGCAACTCTTTGAGAAAAAAACTAAATTCATATGTTCGCATAGGATGAATTCCTATTTTATAGCTGCTTATGGCTTCACATATGAGGATGATGAAAAATTCTTTCTTTGATGATGTCATCAAACATGCAAGTTGCAAAAGTGTTAGCCAATTTTATTTTGTTTTGAAGCTTTTGCACTCATTCTGACTTCGACGAGGCCTACCTCTAACTTCAACAAGATAGAAAACTATTACTGTTGACTTAAAAAGCTGACTAATCATGGCATTTTGAAGTTTTATCAATTCTAATTTGATCCCTAGCCTCAAACTAATGATCTGATGACATTTAATTGCAATTTCGACACCTGCAAAGCATTGCCAGACGAAGATTGGGAAATGGCAGGAAGATGACATCAACAGAACATGAAAAATTCTATCTGTCAAGAACCTAGGTGCACTAACAGGACATGGGTGCCTGACATCCCATGCCTTAGTCAATTTTTGAAAATTTTCAACTTTGCTTATTTTTCATTTTTTGTGCATGCTCCGGTGACTATGAGCCCTTGTTTGGATGCTAAATCTCACATGCCAGAACAAAACTAAGACTGATGGTTAGGCAATCAGGCAAGCCTGATGAAAATTGAATTGACTGTACCTGTTGCCTACCTCAGAAAATAGACTAGACTAATTTTTTTTGAATCTGACTAGGCTGACGGTGGAAGATTTACAATTTTTTGAAAAATACTAAAAATAATCTAACTTTGGGAAGACTGGGAGCCCCTAGCCTCCAAGGGCTCCTGGGATTTCATGCCTTAGAAATTTTTTGATAATTTCCAATTTTTTTTATAGTTTCCTCATTTTACATGTCAGCAACTACTTTCTGTCATCGATTCCTATGATCTACCGGACAACTATCACTGTATGAAGGATGAACTAGATAGCTTGAAAATATTTGAGATGAATCCCAGCTTTTCTGGGCCTGTCGACTAAATTTGACTGATTTCAACCACCTGAAAGCAGTCTGACGAGCCTTTTTAATGTTTTCTAAAAAATGCCCAAAAAAATCTATCTCTAGGCAGACTGGGTGCCCCTAGCCTCCAGGGGTGCCTAGGAAACCCAAATTTAGCCAAATTTTGGCTTCTTTCATCTTTTCTTTATTTTTTGGATTCATCATGCTTTGTTTTTCATTCTTTGTCAGTCGTTAGTTGTTAAACAGTTCTTCACCCTTTGAACAACACTAAAATCTTGAAACTGACCCCTGACAAATGAGCTTCCTCCATTAGTGGCCTTGGAGTTCATACTTCACCTTCTGAAAAAGTAGAATTGACCCAATAGAGAAAACTTGACCTTTTATAGATTTTGTCTAGACCACCTCGATCATGAAGTAATATCAGCTAATTAGAATCAGTCAGGACTCCTGAATCATAGATTCTATTTTTAGAAAAAATTTCCAGTATCCATATCTTAAGAAACCCACAAAACCTAAATTTGATGTCTATTTTTAGAAATTTTGACTTTTTTATTATTTTGAAAAAAAAAATTAGATTCTCACAAAATACCTTAAACAAGCAAGAAATTAGATTGGGCACAACATGGTAGAAGGCTGATCCTTGACTCTGAAACTTCTTCTTTCTTACTTTTGAATATGACATTCCTTGTAGACAACATTAATGGGCTTTGTAATCTTTGGCAAATCTCTCATAGCTTCAGCTGAACTTATCATTACTAGGCTCTCAAAATTGATGTGAAACAATCTTCTATGCCATAGATAGCTTTCACTGATTTGAGTCATGAAGCAATAGGCATCACCACCTTTGAGATGATATACATTTCCCTCTATCCTCTTTCCAGCAGCTATCACAATTTCAGAATCTTTTCTGATATCACAACCACCATCCTGAAACACAAGATTGTATCCTTTGCTACATATTTGTCCAACACTCAAGAGGTTATGCTTTAAACCCTTAACATAAAGATCATCATCAGTATTATGCTTTCCATCAAAACTAATTGAGCCTCTTCCACATATCTGAACAACTCTATCATCACCAAACCTGACTAATCCTTCATCATATTTTCAAGTTTAACAAACTTACTTTTATCACCAGTCATATGATTTAAGCATCCACTATTAATGACCTAAAGGTTCTTTTCCTGTGTAGTATGAAAAGAAAATATCAAAGTGCTTTCAACATTAAGACCTACTTCCAGAGCCTTTTCCTTCACACATTTCCTAGAGTTAGTAGAAACAGTATCATTTCTTAAAGCTATGAATAGACATTCATTATCCTCATCATTCTCAAAATCAAATTCATCATCAAATATACCTGCATCCTCTCTAACATAGTAGCTTTTCTTAGGCACTCTACTTTTGTTCTCCCTATTCTTGCTCCTCAAAATTCTTTCTGGACATCTTGAAGCATAATGACCTATCTTGCCACAACTGAAACACTTGAAAGGCAACTTACCACTGTACTTACCAGTACCCAATTTCATTCTTCTTGAAAATTAGCTTCCAAATCATCTAAATCCTCCTTATCTAATTCCACAATCTTCTCAGATTTGCTAGTCGTGAAGGCAGTCTTAGCCTTTACACTACTTGTCCCAAACTCTCTTATTTCAAAAGCAATTAAGGTGCCAAGCAACTGATCTTTGGTAAACTGATTCATATTTTGTAATTCTTCTATAGAAGAAACCTTATGACTATAAGATTTAGGAAGAGTTCTGATTACCTTCAGTATCACTTCTTTTTTATCCATTTTTCCACCAAGACCTTTGATACCATTGACAACTTCATCTACCCTCTGTAAGTAGCTTGTAATGTTTTCATCTTTAGACATTTGCATGGCCTCAAACATGAGCTTTAAATTCTCCATTTTAGCTTGCTTGACCTTATCATCTCCTTCATGATTACTTTCTAACATTTTGTAGATTTCATTAGCAGTTTTAAGATCCATGGCTTTCACCAATTTAGAATTAGAGAGACCACTCAAAAGAGTATACCTTTCTTTACCATCAATTCATAGGCCCTAACCTCATTTATAGTACTTAGACCATTTTTACTATTGTATATTGAGTCATTACAGACTTCCAGATGTTGTATCCAAGAGAAATCAGATAACCTTCCATCCTTATTTTCTAGAAAGCATAGTCAGATCCATCAAATAGGGGAACATCCTTCTTGTGTGCAATCCTAGATCTACCTCAAGCAGTTAAGCTCTCTTCCAAGGAACCTTACTTTGATACCAATTGTTGAATGCACAAGACAACTGAGATGGGGGGTGAATTAGTTGTAGCTTAAGATTTCAAAACCCTCACACATATCTAGATCCACATAGATTCAACTAACCCTTAGACTATTATGATGATTAAGCATGAAAAGCAAATAGGATAAACTGAATCAAACCAACATCAAACATAAGAGAACACCAAATTTACTTGAAAAACCCAAGAAGGGAAAAACCATGGTGAGGATTAGCTCATAATATAATGTAGTATCAACATCATATTACAAAAGGCTCACTACCAAAGGGCTCACTAACCAGAAGAAAGGCTCACTGCGTAGAACAAAAGAGAAAGAAGAAGTGGCTCACTACTAAGAATTGAACTGTTATAATTGCATCTGACATATGCATGGAGTACAGTTCCAATGAAGCTTAATATTCACCACAACATCAACATCACCTTCACAACATCACTAAAGAATAGTAGACACCTTCTACTCACTACGTCCAATAGTCTAACACATGAAAGCTTGTACTACACCACACATTCAACCACTCTATTATTGACATCATATTCAATGTGCACACTCCTGACCACAATCCCTTGACACTTATTTATACTATCTTCAACCTTGAGAGCATTCTCCAAGGTCAGCAAATCACCTCAACCTAGAAGATTCAAATTAGGTTTAGACCTAAACATTCCTGTGGTGGAAAGGAATGAAGGCAGACCACAACACACCTTAGTTCATATCTAAATTCATCAAAGCACACCACTCCATGCTACTACAATCACCAAATCAACTTTGTAATTGGTGTAAACACCCAAGGTCGGCCAAACCTGTGTTAACACAATGAACTTTTAAGTACACACTTCCTCAAATCCAAAAATGACTTGTAGACCACATACAAGGCTTTAACACAATCTAGAGTATTCCATGAACATCTTGAAACATCTTGAAAACCAACAAATTCCTTTGTGACAACTTTCACCTACCGTACGACCTTATCCTATTTATCTAGTATACTTAACTATCTCTGTCATATATTGTATCTCTAGAAAATGACTTCCAGAGCACCAAACCATGAACAACTTCAACAAAAGAGAGATATAAACCTTATAAGCACAAATCCAAAACTGGAAGACCTGAAACCACTTTGCGGAGAAATGTAGAGCAAAGACATTTCTCCCAGACACCTCTGCACAACTCAGAAACATAGTCCACACATTGGTGAACACAACTTCCTCTACAGAACAAACTAGAACACCAGATTTAGAATATAACAACTCTTAACATCTCTTAGCAGCATATCCAAACTACAAATACAAATCTTCAACATAGAGGAAATGTGGAGAAAAACTAGAACGCTACTCTCTAAGTTGAAATGCTACTTCACAACACTGTTTCCTTTATTAATCAAATTTTCTCAAAAGCACTTAGACACCCACTAGTTGACACCAATGACAACACAAGATTGTTGACATCAATGACAACATCAATAGTACATACTTGCAACAAACACTTAATATTTATGATAACTTTTCTCCCTTATGATTATTTGGTTCAACCTCTCTATAAAGGGAGGGCATTGACAATAGGGACTAGAGAATGGTGATCTTTAAATAAGACTAATATATTTGAATTGATTGTTAAATTGGGTGATAAATATATTTAAAAACAAAGAATATAGCCAAAATTGTACTTCCTTTAAATTAATATTATTTGATTCCAAATAATATTAATGTCTAATTATACTTTCTATCTTTAATTTTTCTTAACAAAACATATGACTTTGAAATTCAAAAACACAAATATACTTATGTTAATTTTAATTTTTAATAAATTCTATTTTAATAATAAAAATTAATAATTAAAAGTACTAGTGTTCCATAAAAAAATTCACTCCTATAAATTCAATATAAAATTATATAAAAGACATATCAAGTACAAGGAACATAAAATGTTAATCCCTTTTTTAATTATTAATTAAAAGCCAGTAGTTTTTCTATATTAAAGCGCATGATTTCTTTCAATGACCATGAGATTGAAGTTACTTCATTTCCCACTATAAACATTGACTCATTAAAGTTCACAAAAAAATGCTTTGCATGTGAGCATTATGGAACGAGCTACAAATAAAACTCCAAAAAAAAGCTTTTGGACATGACAAGACGTGCAAAGTAGGTAAAAAATGGTAGTCAATTTTATAAAATAAAATGTAACTTAAAAATATTTTTTGAGATTAATTAAAAATAATAATTAAAAAAATGTTGTAATTTAAATATATGTTCTTTATAATATTATAATTTGTTATGTAAAATAGAGTTAGAGATATTTATATAATTCTATTATTTTTATTAAAAAATATTATGTTATACAACACAATTCAATTAGCACATTTGAAGATACATTATTTTTATTTACCAATTTTTTATATAAAATAAAATTTAAAATATGATGCATTAGAATTTTATTTTTTGTGTATAGAATATCCTCTACAACATTTGAAATATTCTCTTATTACATATTTGTTTATAATCAATAGAAAGAATGTTATGTAACAACTTCAATTTTGATTGGAATGAGAGCTGTTATTACAATTTAGTTTTCATGCATGATAATTAATTTTTTTAATGCAAGTCAAATTATGGAAGGTCTTCAAGATGCCTAATGTTTGATATGGCCCATGCTCTACATAAGAGCACAAATGAGTTGCATAAGACTATTAGGAAGAGTTAAAAAAAGGGGATGCAACTTGCCATAAATGAGTTGCATAAGCACTCTCCTAGAATCATTTGGATGAGTTAAGAAAGGGGATGCAACTTGCCATGGTGTCCAATGTGCCAAAAACAAGAAATCAAGAAATGGATTCATCACATTTGGATGGGATTGCATATAAATTGCAGCATAGGGACATGGACTTATATTGTGCATCTTACTTAGGAAGACCATTGTTTATATAAAATATTCTCTTAAAAAGAGATTTTGGACAAACTCTCAAAATTTATATAGGATTATGGTGATATATATATATATATATATATATATATATATATATATATATATATATATATATATATATATATATATATATATATATATATATATATATATATATATATATATATATATATATATATATATATATATATATATATATATATATATATTTGGTTTTTATTTTATCATAAAGGTGTGCTTACTCTTATTTTAAAATATATATTGAAGATAATAGGAAGTAGTTTATGTTAAGAAATGGAAATAAATACAATAAAATATAATATTAGTAAAGTGGACAAATCTCTTGATGCATTGGTATATGATTGTCAATGCATCCACTTCTATATCATTAAGGAGTGGATGTATTAGGTTAGACACTTTTTTCCTAAAGCATATATTATGAAGACAATAATGAATAAAAAACATTGATTTGTATATTCAAATCTTATAGTCAGAGTTTAAATTTGACCTGTTAAAGTTATCCATTCAAAGGTGCCCTTAAAATACTATAACATACCTTATTATAAATAATTATATAAAACAAATATATATCATCATAATCCTATATAAAATTTGACAATCTCTTGAAAATGTCTCCTTTCATGTAATACAATCTCTTTAAAATTTTAATTGTACTTTACTGCAAAAATGCCTAAATATGACAATAACCATCAAATTTACGCCTTGGTTATAGTGATTCCTTTATTACATCGTTGACCTAAAGGTGTTATACAAAAAATGTCATATCATCTTGGCCTCTCTATGCATGAAAATGTAATGCCCCTCATGTTTTGGCTTGTGTTAGATGTTGTTTCTATTATCGCTTTCTGTCAGTTCTGGAACAATTGATAGTTTTATATTGCATAATTTCAGTTTCGCGACATTTGGGCTAGTATGGATTGGTTTATGTTCTCCTTAATCTTGATGGACTATGTTTAATGAATGTATTGAGACATGTGTTATGAGTTTTGATGATATTATGATTACTTCAGTTTTGATCAGATGGATATGCTTAGTGATGGTTAGAAAATATCATGTTTATGCTTCTGATTATAGTCTTGTGTTGGAGCGGGGACGGTGTAGTACTGCTCGGATCGAGCACCCTACTACGCCGCGATTCTCTGTCTCGGTATGTGTGATATATATACTTACAGTTGATCATATATAACCCTTTCCACGCAGGTTGCAGGTACCGGGCCTTGACTCCACCTAACTTAGCAAGTTTGAGCGGGCCCTACACCATGGATAAGGTGATGGAGATAATATGAGGTCTTTACCACTAGGTCAATTTTAGTCCTTGTCATGGTCTTGTGTCCTTGTCGTCATCTTGTGTCCTTGCCATAGTCTTGTGTTGTGATGCGACGCTATCCCTTGGTTCTTGTTGTTGGTCATTGCGGGTTGTGGAGTGTTGTTAAGTTGTTTACACTTGTCTATGCATTCCTTGTATTTTTTTTTATGACCTTACAGTATTGGTATAGTCGTAAAATTGGAATATTGTTATGGGAAGTCTTATTGACAAAATTAGTTATTGCAATGTTACAAATTCTTATGAAGGTAATTAGTGTATAATTGTTTTAAATTATATTATGGGCACATAATTTATTATTGAGAGTTGTCGGATATTCTTGGGAGATCTGAGAATCCCTATGTTAGGAAAAATTTCAAATTTCCTTATAGAGTGGGATTGTGCAGTTATTTGGGAGTTACAGGAATTAATGGCTGTTGCCTATTTTTGGTCTCAGGAAGTTTGGCTTGGAGGGGGGGTCTTTATGTCTGTGATTTTTTTTTTTTGGGGGATTGGGAAGTGGACTTTTGCTCAGAGAGAGGAGGCAGGTTATAGAAGAATTCTTTGTGAAGAAAGGGAAGAAGATTTAGAAGTTCAAAATTACTCTGGGTATGTTTAATCCTGCATTCTTGTGCATGGATTGTTCTTTCCATGTAATCGTTATTTGTCTGGAATTTTACATTCTAAGTTATTTTTCTTTCTGCAATTGGTTTTGTCCATAGATGAAATCCCTTGTCCACCTAAGCAAATTATCTTAAGTTCTACCATGAACTCCATTCTGTAGCTCTACTTCACATTTGAGCTCCCTGCACAAACATTATTCAATTTTCTGTTATCATGGATTTTATTTTCTTTATGAAGTTATAATCTGTTCAACCCTCACTTTCATCCATCATTTTCTAAACCTATATAACTGCAAACAAATAAGATTCAAAAGAAATTTACACAAGTCAATGCATTTTGAGGGAATCCTTGCATAAACCACTCTATGCATATCTTGCAAACACAAGACTACTTTTCTCTGAGGCTTAATACCAATTGCATGTGCTGGAAAGTTTCTGAAGCTTTCTTTGCTGTGAACCCATTTTGTACATATCCTGATATCATTGCATTCCAAATGACCACATCCTTTTGAGACCATTTTGTCTAATGATACCTGTGCCCTATGCATACTTCCACTTTTCACATACATACCTACCCCGACACTTGCAATAACTACCAATTTCTCTTTTGGGACGTCAGATTTTTCTAAGTCCACCAATTTAATCAATGTCCATACATTAATCTTCCTTTTCATTTGGCGATGCTGCATAGTATAAACTACCTTGCTCATCCAGCCATCGATGGGTATAACTATAGAAAAAAAAAATTAGAAAGAGATTAGACTATCAGTTTTTCCCTCTAGCTGAGATATAGGTTTCCTCTAATCTGTAATTGATTCCATGGTATCTCTTTTGTTTATGCCTCAGAAAGAAATTAAAATCATCCTTTGATACCTCATTCTGGTAGATTTGTGGGACGCCTTGCCTCCACACCCTGTCGATTATCATTTGAAGCATTTCTTTTTTTTCATTATAATGAATAGTTAAATTATCCAAATAGAAAAAGAATCATCATTCTCTTGTGTCGTGGATTGCAATCCTTTGATACCAAGAATCTTTTTACCTATCTATCTTACCTCAAGGGGCAAATTTCAGATGCCAATTTCTTCCAAGCCTATCATAAACTTGCTACCCTCACCATCATACCATGTCCTCTCAAATCTGGTGTTGCTTCTGTAATGAAGTCGTTCCCTTGCTTTAGAACCAGCATTGGATTTATTTTAGGAAAAATGTTTCTTTCTAAAAGTTTCCTCCCATCGTTTTTGGGATTCCTCACAGTTTCCATCCGTTATGCCTCTATAATGTAGATTTGGCTCGATTTTTTTTAGTTTTAGAAAGTTATTTATTATGTAGTGCATGTCTGTCAAGATTAAACTCTGTATATTTAGTCTGATATAAACGATTCATAGGTTTTAGTTGAATCTAAATAAGAATTGTTACAATTTTCATTTATTAGAAGTAGAAGATAATACTAGCATTCTTTATCCTATTAAGAATATTGTAATCACAAGGAGTTTAGTGGTAGCGCCATTCGGATTAGAGAAGATATGTTTTGATGACCATAAACCAAAAATATTTCTGTGTCAATAGTAGCTTTATAGAGATCAATAGTTAGGTTATGTATAAGTATTTTATGTTCATACTATACCCTATGAATCTAGAGAGTTATTTAACCGACAGCTATAGAATTATAGGAATAGTGTAATAAATTAATTCTTTTGGTCTAGGCTGAAATAGTATTACTTTGACATTGGCTAAATGAGGATAGATGAAATTAAATTTCTTTTTAAATAGAATAGTAGATGTGGTTATTGTTAGGATTTTGTTTAAGGAAAGGTAAAGTATTATAGTGTTGACAATTAGGAATAGAGTCTTATTACTCTGATTAGATTCTATGGTATATAACTATGCATATAGAAGATGATTTGTTTGATGTTGTCGTTCTATGTTCCCCATTGGTATTATGTTGAGTCAAATTGTTAATATGGTCTTGTTTGGGAACTTTCTTGCTAGGAGTAATGATGTATGTAGGGTAGACATTCCATGTGGCATTATTGTAGTACCTTTTCCTTTAAATCTTTTGGATATTTTCTTTCACGGGAGATTAGAATGTAATAAATGGTAATTATTTATTATATTATTGTCCGTCACAATAATGGAAATGTAACTAAGTTAGATATTTAAATTTTATTTTGAGGTATAGTATGAGGAACTAGATGTTGTATTAGATGTGTTAAGGTTTTGGTTTAAGGATAACATGGTTGTCTCTAATGCACGAGAGTGAGAACTTTTGGTATAGAGAATGTGTCATTGTATCTTCCTTTTGATGTTATGATTTCTTTCTTTTGCAAACCATGGCGTGAAGCCATCCTTGGTTCTAAATTTGATTATTTTACCATTTTAAAATAAGGATGTTTGGATGCTAATTACCTCCTTGTCATTTTTTTTTTTTCTAAGGTGCCATGGTCCTAGAAAACCTAGTCTTCGCAACATGGTTAAGTGTCCTGTCATTAGCTCCAGAGGTTTAACTTTTTTTTGTCCTCACCCTTGGTACTTGGGTCTTTTTGTCACTTGAAGTTGTTTGAGTTGAGAAGGGTAATGGGAATTGTAACATTATGGCCAAGTGAATGGCACTTGTAATGAGATAGAATTTCTTTTTGTACCTTTATCCTTGCATGTTGTGGATTGTCTGGTTGGTCAGAGAATGCTAAGGGAGTGGCTTCCATGGTGGGGCCAGCGCCTAGGGAGAGGTCGCCTGGCTAACCCCATGGAAGTTGTAAGCAAGTGGAAATCTAATAATGTACTTAGGAGGGTTGGGTAGTAATACACTTAACAAGATAAGTAATGTGACCTCACCCACACCTTGAGTGCTATCATAGGCTAAGGGAGGGATGAGAAGGCCTGGTTGGCAAGGCTGACCTCCTCATCTTCATGAGAGGACGTCGGCTCCGCATGGTCACCCTATGGGGCCGACACCTAGAGAGAGGCTACCAGGGTAACCATAGATGGGGGCCAGCTTCTGGTGAGAGATAGCCTGGGTAACCCATGCTAGGGCCATGCGATGACACTCTCCTTACGCGGCTCAGTTATTTTCTCTTCATCCTTGTTGGTACCTTTGGAGTGTGATCTTGACTTCATGATTGATCTAGTCTGATGTTTGTGATCTGTCTGGTTGAGTACCGTCGAGTCTATGCAGTCTTATCATCGTGTTGTCTTCATGGAGTTTGGTATTGGTATTTGTGTCCTTGACTGCAACCTTGACCTAGTGGTAATCCTCATTGTTATCTCATAACTCGATGGGGTGGACCTCAGGGTTCCACATGGTTGGGAGGTAGAGCTATTCATTGGTTTTTTCTTGGAGATTCAGTTTGAGCCTTGTGCGGAGATGTTCCAGTTCCAGTTTGCTTCTATCTTCAGCAGTGTTGTATACTTTCTTATGTACTATTTTGTAAATCAACAAGATCGATCTTGAAATCTTGTATTCATGCAATCTTGCACTCTTGCAATCTTGTATTCTTGTAATCATGTAATTTGGAACTGAGGCTATGTAATCAAAAATTATATTGTTGTTGTAAAAGATATTGGGTTAGTTATCTTTGCAGATTAATGTTTATCGCTCTTATGGTTTCTAATTTTCTAATGCAGTTATGTTGCCCTAGAGTGGTTAGTAGTGTACTTTCCTTTTTATGGGTTTTATATTATCTTTGGATCCTATTTTGTACTTAATTATTTTAAAAGAAAAAAAAATAGTCTATTTCCGCTCTAGTTAGTCTAATACTCTAGGGTTGCATGACGGGGCACTACAGAAAGTAAGCAAATAGCATGAAAGTAAGCACCTATACGAAATTCTTGTATCCCACCAGCTCGAAGCTCCTGCCTTCCTTTTCCATGCCCGTTGATCAGCTTCTCCTCCTCGTGGAATTTAGATCAAATCTGTACAGTTTGTCTAGGGCTCGGATTTGTATCGAACAAGGGGAGTGAATTTGTTTTTTATAGGATAATGAAGCCAACAAAGTTGCATGAACGAGCCGTCTAGCATAGTGGTAGGGTGTGTTTTTAGGACTCCATTGAAGCGATAGGGATTTGGTTATAGTCCAGGTAGACGGATCCTTTCCATACACAAAACAAAATGGAAACACAAACCAGCCATCTGAAAACTTTGACTCGGAAATGTTTTTCAGCATGACACAATTTGTAGATGGAGGGCAATCTACATAAATATCATTCATTTAAATGGTCTAACAATTAATAACGATTTTACATCTCATTCATAAATAGCCTATGGACTAATAAATAAGAATAATCTTAAATTATTAGTTAAGAAATATGAAGATACTACATGTAAGTCTTAAATTTGATAGTTATATTTTGTCATAAAATACAATTAAAATATTAAGAAGATTATATTATATGAAAGAAGAGATCTTGGATTATGGATAGATCATGAAAATTTATATAAAATTATTAGATATATATATAATTAGTTTATATATGATTTTATAAAATAAAATATGCTTTAAATAAATAATGACAAAACATAAATGTTTGACAAAAGCCATTACTGTCAAATTGAAACTCTCAGTGCATGCACTTAGGGCTTAAATTTGAAACCTCTTCATATATATATATATATATATATATATATATATATATATATATATATATATATATATATATATATATATATATATATATATATATATCATCATAATTTTATAGAAATTTGACTATCTATTCAAAATCTCTTTTTTCATATAATACAATATTTTTAAAATTTTGATTGTATTTTAAGACAAAAATATCTAAATATGGCTATACTGCCATCAAATTTAAATCTGTATGCACTTTACTTAAACATCACAAATTTTAATGATCACATAATGAAAAACAATTTTACATTTAAAGACATCCCATTTCCACAGTCCATAATTTTACAAAAATAGTAGATAATTATATTATTTTCATTACATAGCTTTGATCGTTAGACTGGTTTAAACTAAGTTAAACTAAACTGGGCGAATACATTTATGATTTATAACAATCACAACAAACGTATTTTGTAAAGGAGATTGCCAGCAGAGAGAGCACTGAAACTAGGTTAAACTGGGCGAATACATTATGATCTATAACGGTCATAACAAACCTATATTGTAAAGCAGATTGCCAGCAGAGAGAGCACTGAAGCTAGGTTAAACTGGGACTAGGTTAAACTGGACGAAAACATTATGATCTATAACAGTCATAATAAACCTATATTGTAAAGCAGATTGCCAGCAGAGAGAGCATTGAAACTAGGTTAATTGTAAAGCAGATTGCCAGCAGAGAGAGCATTGAAACTAGGTTAAACTGGGCGAATACATTATGAACTATAACAAACCTATGTTGTAAAGCAGATTGCTAGCAGAGAGAGCATTATCAATCATTTTCTCAAGATTTTGAGATCTGGCCTTGACCAGAGGAGCCAATCTTGATGCCCACTGTGTTACCTCATCCAGACACGAACTTACGTCCGTTAGAGCCCCACTTTGTAAACTGTTTACAAGACCTTTGTCTTTCCCTATGGGCTTTCTCAGAACTGATAATGACTCCTGAAGCTCAAACACCGCTTGTTCATAGAATGTTACGCATTCCATAATCGCTGCTGAGAAAAGGGAACCATTTCCCTGGCCTTCTCTTCTGCTGAGCTCTACAATAAAACCAGAAACATTTTTTGCTTCGATGAAAGCCATGTTCGCCGTTATCACAGCCAGCTGGGAGATGTTTGCCTTCTGAGCCCCTGGATAGGAACGTAACGAGGAAAGACAGAAGTCTGGATCTAATGTGTGCTTGCAAACCTTGAGAATAGTAGAGTCAGGTGGGGAAACTTGGGAAGCAACAAGCATGAAAGTGGTCACCATGATGACCAGTAAAATCACAGATTTAGCATTGGAAGCCATGATTGCTAAACACAAGGGAGAAACAGAAGTGTGAGTACCTGTGTAGGGTATTCTGTATAGTAGATGTCATTTATAGAAGATGATGAGCGGTTACGACGAATAACTTTGTGTTTAATGAGGCAAATTTCCTGGCGAGTGACAAACGTTATGAATCGCTATTTTGAGCAACTATATATTCGGTCGTACTGCAGTTTTTTAGGTCTTAAAAGTGGGTTATTATTGGAAGTCTAAATGTTATCCCTACCTGATGGTAAAATAATGGCTAATCTTAGCAGATTGTTTAGGATATTGGAAATTGTTTATCCGTCCTTTTTTTATAAAGCTGGGTTAAGGTTTAAAATTTATTAGACTTATAACTTGACTTGCTAAATGTTATTATAGGGAACATAAATATTATTTTTGTTCCATTTCTGTTTGTCAATTCAATTGTTCAAGACTTCTTTGATGACAATCTTTTGTTCTATTTATGTTTGTCAATTCAACAGTTTTTCTTTCAAATTTGTCCAACAACATGAAATGAAATTTCAATACAAATATGAGTTTTTTTAATAATTTGAAAAATGTTCATTCCAAGTGCTCCTTCCTTGCAAAGTTTAAAGAATGCAAAGAGTGTAATGTATAAGTAAAAATATGAAGAGGGAAATGGTTGTCAAAGATGGAAGACATGATTGAAGGTTGCAGTGAGAAGATGTTAATAGAGAGGTAGGCTATCATTCATCGAGTTACTAGATGTTAAAATGAGGTGCATACATTGCTTAGGATCCTAACAATCAAATTTGATTTAAAAAATTCAATTAAAAAACATCAAGATTATAGAGCAAAATCCTAGAAAGCTATGATCATGACTAAAATAATTATGATTAATTGAAATTGAATATTATCGAAATAGTTGAATATTAGATAACCCATATAAAAGGCTAAGACAACCTCCATTAAAATTGAATATTATTTTATCATTGATATTACAACAAATGGATGAAATTTAGTACATTCAATAAAATTGTTATGTCAAAATGAAATACACATGAACATTAGGTAAATTTAAACTTGATTGAAGTACATTCAATAAAATTGTTCTATCAAAATGAAATACACATGAACATTGCGTTCTGACCTAGTGAACATAAATCAACAATCATGATTACAAAGAAAAAATGTGGAGAACTATTGAAGAGAAAATGAATCTATGCATTTAGCATAAACCATTGGTAAATTTTGAAAGAGGGACATTTTGTCCATTCTTTATTTGACTTTTTTATTTTATTTGACATACACTATGAAGTATACTTTATAATTGCATGGCCACACATTGTAGGGATTTGGAATAACAATTTTCTTTTTATATGTTCATATATTTTATGTTCCTTAAGATCTACTTTCTAATAGTATTAGAGTCAATGAGGCAATGCATGTCCTCTAAGTAGCTCCAATAAAAATTCTACGAACATGTGTAAGTGGTGTTATAACATTGGGTGTTTCCACTCTACAATTCCACGACATACTCATACTTAAGTGTAGGACATCATTTGACTTTTCTCTTTCACCCAACATAAGATCTAACAAAAAAATTGCCACAATTCATTCTATCTTGTTTTGTTGTAATCAAATAGAGCAAAATGTCTTCACTAACAACAACAACAACAGATATTAGTATTCAATACCTTAGAAAATACTTGAGAATGATGCGCAATTGGTCTTTAGTAATCAACATCTCCATTATTGTGTTAGGTTGCCACTATTAGGCTTGTAACTATTTTTTAAAATAAAAGGCAAGAAATCACCTATACTTATATAGCAAAAGTATGCAAACATTTATAGGAATTGAAGGCCATTAATGCATAGTTATAGACGAGGAGGACCAAAAAATTACACTAGTAGGAGAAAGATATGTTGCCCATAGTGCCCAAAAACTAACAAAATACCCCTACAAACCTAATTAGGGTTTGAGTCATAATTTTTAGTAGGCAGTGGAAATTAAGACAACAGGAGAAGCCAAGGAGCCACAATCATAGGACAACAAGTGAGGTCTAATAAAATGATTAATAAGTAGCAAAAACGCATACAAACAATAGTTTTATAAATAAATGCTCATATGAATACTTAAATCTCCTAGGATTTTTCACTACAAATTTAAGTGTTCATTCTATAGAATAAAAATACCAAACAATCTTAAATGGATGATGTACATGATGTCTATTAGATTAATTTGTAGCCCCTAAATATTTTGAAGATATTTATAAATTATTATTCCATCTAACATGGTAGATACTTTAGCAAAGACAAAGATAAATAATTCCAAACCATCCATGAATACGAGGGCCTAACATGCTCTAGTAGGTACCGACCTTAAATAACACTTTCTTGAGAATACTTATGAAATCCAATGCCATTCACCATCTCAATAAATATTAGGGCTAATGTACAATCTTTTACAGACAAGATAGAAGGTTTCAATATTCAATATGATAATGAATGGTCTTAGTTGCAACTATAATTTCTCCAAACTTAATATGTTTTTTTTCTAAAATGGTAAAAGATTTATGCAACATTAGTCTAGTTGAGGACTTGAACAAGTACTCTCGAATATGATAATGAATAGTCTTAGTTGCAACTATAATTTCTCCAAACTTAATATGTTTTTTTTCTAAAATGGTAAAAGATATATGCAACATTAGTCTAGTTGAGGACTTGCACAAGTACTCTCCAATTGAAATGAGGCATATATTTAGTGTTCAACTCATATTGTTACATACAAGACCCTAATTAATGGACTTTGTAAAGAAAGTAGAGAAGATGAAAACCTTAGATGAAATTATGTGTAATGTAACTCAATGTTGGTCTAGATGGTCTTACTCTCAACATTTTTGACATCATTGTTGAGGCCTCAAAGACCATGTCTACCCAAGAAATAGTAAAGATGATGCCTTCTAGAAAATCTATAAATTACGGCAATTTGAAAATGATAATGAGACTCCTCACCAACTACCATGTCTTTTAGGAATGTTTAGATCAAAACATGGAAAACCAAACTAAATATGAAGCCAAAATTATAGGAAAAGACTTCACTAGGAGAGGTGATGGCTTCTCCTTAAGTCATAGTTTAGAGATCAAAATTTTCTTGACAAGAGAATTGTACTATAAGGTGGTGACCATTGCTCCAAAAATCACCACCATTGCATGGTAAGGAAAGGAAGCATTTATGAAGAATACAAAATTATAAGAAATTGAAAGTCTTGAATGAATTCGATACCTAATAATATAAAGGTGAATGCAGGGTTAAATTTACTAATTCAAATAACTAGTGTTGGGGAACTCTACATTACACTAGTCCTACAAATCCAAACATAGTTTAATAAAAGAAAAGTTGAATATTATATGTGTGTGTTTGTAGACTGAAATCATCTCATCACTATTTCAGCTATAATCAGGTCATCACTTGCTATTTCCTCTATCATTAATTGAGTAAATTATATTTAGAAAATTAATTATCCAATTTCCCTCCCAAAATTAGTTGAATATTTTTTTATTATTTAATTAATAAAGCCACTATTCACTTGCAATTAATTGAATAAATAAGGGCTATTTATTCAATTAATTAACCTTCTTTTATATTCCAACCTTAAATAAATTCAAATATTTATTTATGTAATCTCATCTCATTCCATCCAAAAATTAAATAAATTTAAATATTTATTCAATTCCTTATTTTATGTACTTTCTCATTAGTAGTCAAATCATATAATTAACCTTCCATAATCATTTTCACATTTCAAAAAATTATTAATCAAGGTAAATCTTGCACAAGTCCCAAATAGGTACATGGGGTCAATGGTATGACCTTGATTTATACATCCTAGGTACTTTGGGAATGGGAAAGATCTTCACATCCCTCCAGAAATATTCTTTTTGATCTCTCACCATCAACTCCACTCAAGTCAAATCTACAGCCTTGATTCCCCTTGAATCTTGGATCCCTCTTTCATCACCATTCACATGGTCCTAGTTGGATGTTTCTCAAGCCTCCTATCCTCTCAAATAATCTTAGCCCTTGATCCTTAAAGATAATCCTATCCCTCCTTCCACTCTCCAAAAAATATATAAATAACACCCTCCATAAGCAATTTTCATAAGAAACTTGAATGTAATGTTATTCTGATACCCTAAGAACTAACATAACTTCATCTCAATCATAAATCCTTAAACACAACCACACTCACTTGTGTGCAGCAACAAGGCTTTGGGCATTGAGAATTATGTGTTTTAAATTCATGTTTGAGTTTTATTTAGTCTAATCTTGAGGTTGCATACATTTGTGAATAGAATAGGTTAGAGTTAGTTTAGATTATTCTTTTATATGTTTGCAAATGGATGTACACATTCTTGGTACTTTTTGTGGGACCTAGATCCCTATTCTAATATTTTCTTGGTGTTTTGTATCTTTTTTGACTCAAAGGTTACGATTCAATGCATGTTAGTTTATTTTGAGTGTGCTCATTCCAAATGAGTGCATGCATTCATGAATAGGTGCATCAATTTTTGTGTTTGGTAGATTTCTTTCCCTGACTCTAACTTTTTATTTTGGGTATCTTGTAGATTTTTGGGTCTAATATGTTGGTGATTTTATAGGATTTTGCGTTTTTGATGCATTATCTTCCATCCTAACACTTGTTTGCTATAGATTAACCTGTTTCTTATATATATTTGTACCAAAAATTTCATCCCTAAACATGAATCAACATTTCCATCATGATTGAGCATTTCCATCCAGGCATGGGTACATTTGTGTCCAACTATAAAAATCTCATTTTCATCACATTGAACCTTTTTTACCTCATTTTTTTTGACAATTATTATTTTTACTTGTCATTATGCTACTCATTTGATAACTTGCACTGTGTTTTTGGTAGATTTAATCTCATTTTATTACAAGTTTTGATCAAGTTTGTTAGCTTCAACACACTTCAGTGTATCTATCACAAATAGGTATTTCTACTCATGAAAAATCATCCCTATTCTTGATTGTGAAAACATCAAAACCATCATTTTTAGGACTTTTTGATTTCAATTTTTAACTTTTTTTCGTTTTATAGGGGGTTATGCTACTCAAATGCACTCTCACACTATATTTCCTTTTTACAGGTTATCATTTTGTTTTCATTTTTCCTAACCCCTAATCCTTTTTTGCATAGCTTTCGTAGATCAACATTTTCATTTTAAATTAGCATGTGCATAGCCTTTCCTAGTGACTATGTGGTAAGTGCAAACAAACTATTATTTTCCATTTTTTGATGTTTGTAGCTCTATTTCAACATTTATGTAACATTTAAGCATTTCTATTGATACTTCAACATTTCTCTATCTGTAATAAAGCTTATTGATTTTTGTTTGGGATTTCTGGTGGATTAATCTTTGGTCTGACCTTGCTAGATGTATTTTACCACTAATCATTTGTTTTGTAGGCTATTATTTGTCCAAGAATTAATTGATAACTACTAATGTCTTGTTTTTAACATCACTTGTCGAAGGACTTAGAATTGTATCACTAATCTAGGAGCATTTGGATTTCTAAGGGAATTAACTTGTTTTCCATGTCTGCAAGTCAAACTTATGCATATGGTCTCTCCTTGTACCCTTGAATGATCTTGGAGATAGAAAGCTTCAATTTGATCTTTTTTCTTCCTTTCAATCAAAGGGATTAATGTGTGTATGCTCTCCATTCATTCCACAAGGTGTTCTTAGGGATCAAAGAACCTAAGTTATTTTTTCTATAGTGATCTTTCTTAAGGATTTCATCACCTTAGTCCATTTAAATCAAAGCACACATTCTAATGGGGTAAAAAATGGGGGAGTGAAAAAGATGTACCTCAAAGGAGGAACATCATGTTTGTCTTAGCCTTGTCACCCATTTTCGTAAGGAGGAAATGTGAAGTGGGGTTGGACTTGTCCATGAACACATGCTTGTAGATGGACTCTCATTCATAGACTTAGACCTCACGTACCTCTAGGTATTTCTTAGAGGTTAGCAACCTTGTTTAGCCTAGCTTAAGACCATAGACTTAGACCTGATAATGGGTATCCTTATCAATTAGTAGTTAGCACAAAGAATTAACTCATCCCTTGCCCCCAAAATTGGATGTGTACATTATGTATGCTCTCCCCTTACACCTTTTGAGCAATCTTAGGTGATCAAAACCATTTAGCTCCTCATCATGGGACTTACACATTACAATTAGACAAGGCATATTGGTGAGATTACAAGTGTGCACACTCCCATTTGAATAGCATATGTTGTTAATTTTCTTGTGTGTCTTCTTGTCAAAACTTGTGCTTGTCTTAAAATCCAAATTGCTAAAATATAAAACTTTTTATGAACATGTGAACATTGATTGAAATCCAAAAAACTTGAGTTCTAAATCATTCACCCATCACCTTATCCATTTTCTCATGTCCAATCATCTAAATTCTATCCAAAATTTTATCCAAACTTCATAGAAAAACCTTCTAAGTCACTCACCTTCCCAAATTGTTGCACATTATGGTTTTCATCCTAAACACATGCATCTATTACATTCTTTGACATTTATGTTCACAAACTCACATATGTTCTAAATAGGTGTATGCTTCACCCTCATCCATCTAAATCCACCTTCAGTTTGACATTGCTATCTAATTTAATCCAACCATTGTCCAAGATTATCCTCAAGTCATGATGTAGAAGCACCTAGGTGCACGCGCAATTGTGCATCACCAAAAAGAATAGTTAAATAAGTTTTAGTTTGATTTCAATCTAGTTTGTTGTTCAGTTGTGTTGTGTAGTGTGGCATTGTCGCAACTGCTGGCAACTTCATGTTGTATCCATTTTGTGTTGATTTTGTTTTAGTTTTACATTAATGGTGTGCTGTGGTGGAATGTTGGCGACCAACATTTATTTTCCATATGTTTCTTGAGGTATCTCAAAGACATGGTGATATTGTCGGCAAAAAAATTGATGGAGTTGTTATGGTTTTATTCAGACATTTGGCCATTGTGGCATAATGTATGTGAAATCTATATGTACCAAAAGTGGATGTTATTGGAGAATCTAATTGCACATGTAGTATCATAGAATGTGTATATACTCATTTGAATTACTTTAGGTTTGAAAGAATTTGGAGGGACACGTTGACTCCATAGGAACTAGCCATTTTTGTATTGCATTTTAATCATTTTAAACTCTCTAAACAAAGGCGATGTTTAATTTCCTTTCTAATTTCCATGAATTGTGATGCCACATAAATATACATGAAAACATATAGCAAGAAACTCCAAAACAGAGAGGGGCGATGGTATAATTTGGACGGCCAGAAAAAAGCAATTCATATATATAAATTTAAATGAAATCACAGGCCACAATTGGGGCGTCTTGGCATGATTGGTGTCCACTTTGTAAAGGTCAAAAGACTAATTGTTGTGTGGGTATTATTGGTTGAATGTTGAATTTTCTTTTTGGATAATACTATCTCATGTGATATCTTCCAAGGGCATCGATTTGGCTGAAGAAGGTGACCGTTCATTGCTTGAAGTTTATTGAAGTCAAGAAAACATACTTTTTGGCCCACAAGATCTCTAATGCAACACTTACACCAACTAATATGAATGAGTTCATTGAAATAAGTTGATGCATTCAACTTGCTAATCACAAAAGAGATTTAAGAGTCATTGTAACACCACTCTAAAATAACATGAACCCACTCCACAAAGTTGTGCAAGCTACTAGATCGTATAACTCATCAAAACATTAGATGGTCCTACAATGTGGATGATATAAATTTCCTACATGTAAGATGTGAGGCCCACCCTTGTGCGACTAGATTAGTTGCTCTATTAGACCAAGTTGTTTTGCTTCACAAAAGCTAAAGGTTCGGTTTATGGAATTGTGACCTTATCTTAGAGGCAATATAGTGTTGTTGTCGATCCATTTATGGGGTGGTTGTGCTAGTTTGAGTATGCATAAGGGATGTGCACTGTAGCTTGGTTTTCATAAACTATTGATCCTATCCTTTATTGTTATTAGAAATCATTCTATGATTGAGTTAGTGAACTATTTATTTACTATGATAAAAGGACTAAATATGTTTGGTTAATTTCTACACTTATCATGTTGATTGAATGTATTCTTGCTAGCTCAATTTTTGTTTAAAGGACTAATTAGAGTGTGAGAGAATTATCCTAAATGCTATTCATTATGTTATAGTCGTGCTTATGAAAATGAATGTTTCTAGAGAGAAAGTTGATGATTGAAAGAAAGATTGCCTTGATTGTAGAAGATAATTGATTTGAAAAGAAAGTGACTAAAATGAGTGTATGATGTGTGTGCTTCCCTATTTTTTTTTACTTTGGCTATCTTGATATATATACTATATGTGGGTACTAATGTGCATTGTAGTGTGTAGACTAATTCCATTTGCCAATGGAAATTGGAGGTCCATGACTCTACCCATGTTTAAAACCAGTGATGCTCAACCAAGTCCCTCCTAGGGACTATGGTGTTGTTTGATTTTAATTGCATGATTAAATTGATGAAATTTTTGTAAGATTTCACTTTATTGTTTGATCACCTTGAAGGTTTGTATTGATGTATTGTATCGGTTTGCACAAATTTCATGATAAATGCTTATGAGCATTTTTAAAGTGGATTTATGAGCCCGCTTGTGTTATTTATGGTTATTTAATGGTCATAGGTCATACCCCTAGGGTCTAGAGTCATTGATGAAGGGGGTAAATCAGAAAACACACAACAACAGAAATTGCACACAGAAAATAGAACTTTCTTTATTGATTTGGACAACTTATTACATTATAGAAGCTCAAATACCATTAGAGGAATCAACTCTCCACAAGCTGCAACACAATATAGCTTCCTATTCCTAGACTCTATAATCATCTGCCTTCTATAACCCCAAATCAGCTAGGGTTTCTATTTTCCCACCTATTCTTGACTCTACACTTTCCCCCTTAACTCTACTACTCCCTGTTGATGATTGTTTTTACACATTCATAACAAAAGTTAAAATTCATAAAACGAACCTAACTGTCTTGAAAGATATGAAGAAATCAATTAAGATTACTTAATCCAAAGTTTCTGTATGGTTAGGTCTTGACCTTATGGATAGTTCAGTAGGTTAATATGAAGCTGTAATATGCAAGGGGCCTTACTTGATTTAAAGTGATTGAAGACTTACTGTACTCGAATTATGCAAACTGCTACAAATATCAACAAATTATCTATCTCTTTGCATAAACTTGTTATTGTATCACAAAAGCTTTATATGATTTATATTAAAACAAGCTTTTCCTTTTAAAATATTATGAAGATTGCCAAATATTAACTCAATTGTTCCTATTTCCTTCAAATGTCAGACAATCTCCTTTGAATTTATGTATTTAAGCTAAGTATTTCAAATTGTTTGGGAAAAGTTAGAGAAATTTAAATTGAACTTCATTCTGCTACAGGATCTAAATGTTCTATTATGCACGTTATAAGAAGTACAACAAATTTGATCAAATCAATAGACTAAATCATTAAATGGAAATGCCCTGAGTATTTTCATGAACATGCATTCAAGATTGCGAGCTTTAAAAGATACTATTTTAAATACAAAGAAGAGCCAGAAGACACTCTGAATATAGACGCAGAATTCCAGATTCATTTATATTCAAAACACACAGTCATATATGATTTACAATGTATGAATGACTCTTAGCTTCATTAATCAAATTCACAGAAAACTTACAATGCTTTACAGATACAATAAGAAAGCTGGACATTCCACATGTTCCTTAGTGCAGACACAGGCGACCTCCTCTAAACTAAAATATGCCTTCTACTCAAAGTCTTAGAATCAATTACAACTACTAGCTATCTTCTAAAAATCCCTTTGTAAGTAATGTATAGGTAGCAAAGTTCCTTATATAGATTTTGAACTTTTCATTGCTATGGCTACAACTCCATCTACGGTTGAGATCCTTCTATTATCAATCAACAGTATACATTCATCTCAACCCGTCTGTCAAAATATCTAAATGGCATCTTTTTCCTCTCAAAGGATGCTGTTGGAATCTTCCAAAAAATAAGATTCCCTTTCTTCATTGACTTTCTCTCACTGATACTCTTTATTTGACTTCTTCTCAAAACCATTGCTCACCTTTGTCTTCTCATTCTTTCAAATATGTTTTGAAATTACTGATTACACCTTCTACAAAGGTGCAGTCCCCTCCTGGACTCTTTGCCCATATGTACTCCTGCATCACAACTCCTTCCCTCAACTTCTTTTCTCTGTTCTCTGAGCATTCTCTTCTCTTCTTATACTTCTTCATTTTAGCGCTTTCTTCCATTAATGTATCCATCATCTGTTTGTTGAGATTTGCATCAAGATTTTCTATGCATGGTGTAAATATGGCATTAAACTTTGTTAATGCCCTTTCTAACTCATCTGCTGGCACTTCCATACATTCATGCTCTAGGAGTCTTTCTATTATCTTCTTGTGCATTTTTGTCATTTCATCTGCGTTCTCTTCTAAATCTTGTACAACTGTTATACATTTTCTGAGGTTATCTTCTTCAATTTTAAGCTCTAATCTTGTCTGTGGCACTTGATTTGCTAGTGAAGGGGTAATTACTCCATTAATTAATTCCTCTGCTCTTTCTTCTATTTCTGTCAATTGTGCCAGCTCAGACCTGCACTCTTCTCTTCTAAATTGACAATTGTGTACAAGTATATTGCACTTATTCTTTTCTTTTGCAACTACCTCCCAGCTTTTCACAACCTGCTTTATTACTTGCTTTCCTTCTTGTATAAAATATCTAAACCATTCATCAAAAATGTTAGCCTTGAGCCTTTTATTTTCCATGTCCCTTATTTCTTCCTTGGATATAACTGCTATGTCATTGGGCAGTTCTGGGACTGTGGCACTAGGATCAAATATCCCTTTAATAAATTGCTGGAGTTGGACAATGTGTCCTTTTAAGTATTTATGTTTATCTTTTTCCTTTCTTAGCATCTCTGCGATCACTTGTTGCATATCCTCCCATTCATTAATGTGTTGTTCTCTTATAGAATGCCCAAGGTCAAAATTTAATATCTTATACTCTTCTAAGGCTATTTCACCTTTCACCTTTTCATTTTGTGGTATGGCTAGGTTTAGCATTCTAGATCCATCTGGACCTTTTTGTATAGTAGACATTGTCCTAGCCTTTATTTTTTCTTTCCTTGGTGGCTTCTCACCTAACAAACTCTTGATGTCAATTGGTACTAACTGTACCTCTCTTTTCTCCTTTCTTATTTCTTCTCCTAACCAGGTAGAAATTTCTTTTATGCCTTCTGTAGCCTTAACTTCATCAATTAGCTCTTCATGAGGTCTCTTTGTTTCCACTTCTTCCTGTTGTTGTTGTTCTTGCTACTATTCTTGTTGTTCTTCTTGTTGTTGCTGTTGAGGTGGGGGCTCTTGTTCCATGGGATCATTTTCCTATTCTTTTCATTCTCCCTCATTTTCCTCCTCTTCTATTTTAGTGTCCCCTCCATCCTCAATTTCCTCTTCAGGACCTCCTTCTTTTGATGGCTCTTTTTCCTGATCCTCTTCTGTATGTATTTGCTCTACATCTAGCCTATTGATATTCTCTGTTTGTTCTTCAATTTTATTCTCATCAACCTTTTCTATTTCTTTTTTACCTTCAGGCCTCTTGGCTTCATCTTCTATTTTGTCTGTATCTTCTGTCTGTACAGGGGAATTTACCTTTGTACTATCTTCTTTTACTTCTTTTTGTTGATCCTACATATTTTCTATATTTTTCTCTTCTTCGATTTGTTCATCATACATATTCAACATATTTAAAGCATCCACACCTGATGTGTCATCTTTTGTTTCTTCTTCTGCTAAAGCATGCCTTCTATGATTATCTCTTCAGGTGTCTCTTCTTTTTCAGCTTCTTCAATCTTATGGGCTTCCTCTTGCACATCTTTAATGATTTCAGGAGGAACTAAGGTACCAAATGAATCCACTGATCTTGTTTCTTCTTGTACCTTTTCTCCTTCATGCTCTGAGCTTTGTTCAATCTCCATTTCAGCCTAAATGCTTGGTTCTTCTTCTTCACTTAAGAAATCACTAGAATCTTCTTTTATTTCAATCTCCTTTCCCTTATACATTTCTCTTTCTTCATTGTCACTACTGTCAATGTGCACAGTCTCAATAGTTTGTTTGGCTTTGTGCGTTTCTGACTCTTGCTGCATTTCTCCAGCCAACTCTAGTTTTTCTTGAACATATGTTTGTCTTTGCTCTGATGATGTGGAGGTACTAGGTATACTACTCATTTTTGCACCTGCGTCCTGTGCTCCAATTATACCACCTAGTTTAGAAGTCTCACCCTTTGACAAACTTATTGGTATTGCCTTTCTAATTTGTTGTCCTACCACTTCCTTGGCAGTCTGTGCCTCTTCTGCACTAATTTCATGACTCATTGACCTTGCATCTACAAAAGTATCTGATGCCACTGCTACTACTATTCCTAATGCATATGGATCCATTAAAGTAGCATTTTTATCTTTTTCAACAATCTTGGCCTCTACAATCTTCCTTTTCTTCTCATAAAAGCATTGTAGATCCTCACTAGGCTCTACTTTTCTTTTTCTTCCTTTCTTTAGATAAGTGATATCCTTTCCTTCAGCTTTAAGTTCCTCAATTCTATCTTTTAGCCATGTCCTTGAAAATAATATCACTAGCTTGGACAATATGTCCGGAGATGTGTTCCAGGGCTCTGACCAATTAGGCTCTGTAATAGGAGCCAACCTTGCCTCTACATAACTATGATGTAATAGTTTATCATCATCCTGAACCTCTGGGGGGACATATATGTCACCTATAGACTTCATTTGCTCAATTGTTAATCTTTTATGAGCTCTTTTCCTCACTTCCCTATCTTTTTTGCAATCAACTAAAAAATCCTCAATATGTATCTGGTGTTTATACTTTTTATCCACAAAATTTTGAATCCTATGCAAAGGATCAAAACTCCCTACTAAATCAACTTCTTGAAAGACATAATATCTTAGTTCTTGCTCTGAATATCCTACAACCTCTTCACTGTAACAAGAATATCTGCCAATAGCCCAAGGCAACTTCAGATTCCCTCTAGTGAACTTCCTTTTATACATTCTAAAAACATTCAAGTTTTGCCTTGAAAATTCCATAACAATCAATTTATCAGAAGGATACAGATGCAGCATAAATGGTTTTCCTTCGAATCCCTCAGTCCTGATATAAGTAAACTGTTCAAATTCAATGAACTAGGAAGACATAATATCTCAGTTCTTGCTCTGAATATCCTATAACCTCTTTACTGTAACAAGAATATCTACCAATAGCCCAAGGCAACTTCAGATTCCCTCTAGTGAACTTCCTTTTATACATTCTAAAAACATTCAAGTTCTACCTTAAAAATTCTAAAACAATCAATTTATTAGAAGGATACAGAGGCAGCATAAATGGTTTTCCTTCGAATCCCTCAATCCTGATATAAGTAAACTGTTCAAATTCAATGAACCAGGAACTATGCAATCCAATTGCATCTTCTACACTTTTAGATAATCTTTTGTTAGGTTCCTCTCTCAAAACTCTTACCATGTAAGTATAAAACACATCATTGACTAAAGAAAAATTCTTCAATGCATTTTCTTCTTGTAGATTAGAGTAATGTTCATACACTAATTTCTGATCAGGACCATTTCCTAGGGCACCAACCCTTTCTATTCCATGTATATATGGTCTAATTTCTGCTGCACATGAATATAACACATAGGAAGATAAATAAAAGGGCATCATCTTTTGTTTTCTCAGCATGGCCTGCTTCCAAATAGTTGTGCTTATTGCTTTGGCCCAGTGGATCTGCCCCTGCTCTTTTTCTCCTGCTCTTATGAACTCAATAATAGTGAACATCCATGGTTCACATTTGGTGCCATCTCTTAGTCCAACCAACCTACTCAGCATGGTGATCATCAAATAAATTTCTTCTTTGAAGTATATCCTCATCATGTTTTTGTGTACCCTGGCTACATCCTTGGGTTTGTTTTCTGGGCTATACTAGTTGCGGAATATTTTACCTTTACAGTCTCTTTAATTTGTATGAAAGTCTTCATTATATTGATCAATATCAATATCTCTCATTTTATCATTGATTTTTAATCCAAATATCCTGGCAATCCTCTCTGTGGTTAAATCAATAGTAAGTCTGTCATACAGCATGATCTTCCTAGTAGCTGGATCATAAAAAGTCACATAGTCTAAACACAAATCTTTGGCCTCCATAGCCAGTGGGAAACTTGTAGCCTTGTATAGTCCACTCTCCCAGATACATTTCATATCCTGTGAAGCATCTGCAATAGTAATTTTCTTTAACACATCCTCTACATCATAGTTTCCTATATTCGTATTAGTGCCAACTCCATTCCTATTGATTAGAGATGGATAACCTCTATGCAAGGGCAATTCTTCTTTCTCTATCTCCTTTCATGGTTTCCTTTCTTTTTTTAATTCGCCTCCTGTATCTTTCTTCTGTTTCGGGGCCATCCTGTAGAAACATGCATCCTTTAACTTTCGTTTTACTTTCCTGTCTAGGGTTTTTTACTATGAATTTTTGCTTTTACCATTTTACCCTAACTCATTTGTCCTTTCTATTTTAACCTTTAAATTTGTTAAGCTCTACTTAGCTAATTAACAATTAAAACAGTAAGTTGACAAATGCCTACATTTTAATCTGAAATTACTGAAATTCACATCTGCATTTTACCATTTGAAATGTAAATGGTGTTTTGGGATAAATACCTGTATATCTTGACCATTTAACCATAGTCATTGACTTACTTTTACCTTTTTTTCCTTTTGTCCAGCTACTGTAATTCTGTTGCCTCAACGAGTTCTGCTCAATCTATTGTAACAATTCTCTTTTCTCTGTAAATTTTAACTCTCAACAATGTATATCTGAAAGTGAAATAACATTAAAATTACCCTAACCCTTGTTAAATTTTACCTTTTTGAGTGTTAGATCTGCATTAATTACAGCAATTAATGTGCCAAACTTTGGCCTTCTATTGCAGTGTTTGTGTTTCTAAACTTTCTTACCATTAGCTTAATTCTGTATGCATACCTTTTCTCTTGTATTTTTTATTGTATGTTTTCCTTGTATATCCTCGTTGTATCTTTAAACATACAAGCACTTTATGCAAAGAATCAAGCTACAGTTCCTTTCCTTTTTTTTGCTTTTTCTGTACTTCCTTGTATATCACTGCTTGTATATTACTCTTGTATAAGCAAATATACAACAACCTTATACAAACCTTCTCTTTACCTTTTCTCTCACGATGCTTTTACTTTTTTTGTATCTAAAGTATGTACATCATAAACATGCAAGCATTTAATCATACAAAGACTTTTTTGTATTTAATTTCTCTTTCACATCTGGTTTATATCTCCACTTTGCATCTTTTAACATACATCAGCTTGTATATCTAAAATATACATTGTTATTATACAAGCCAAATGTACAATCAATGGGGTTCACCTTACTTTTTACGTGTATCTCCACAATGTATATGACATTTGTATCAAACCTTTAGATACAAGCCAAAATGCATACAACATCCTTTGTATCACCTTTAGGACTTGTCCTTTTTATAAGCCACAGTATGTAACCCCTTTCAACTCTGACTTTTATATACCGTGAAATGCATACTCCAATATACATTAAGTCCCGATGCATCCATTATATAGGATTTAAACTTTGCTTGAGTTCCACATTGTATGTATATCGCAATGCATGTCTCCAAAACATACATACAAACCACGAAATATACAACCATTATATCTTATTTCATATCTTTTTTGGTTCCACAACATGTATAACCTCTTGTATATCCCATTGTATGTTTCACTTTCACCAAACATATAAGCATAAATACATTCAATGGACTTGATCAATTATTCATTTCAACTTTAACTCTATCGGGCCTGACTTGTATATGAAGATAAAGCATTAGCAAAATGTATACAAGTATAACAACATATAAGAAACCTGCTAACTCCCTTTTACGACTAACACAAAGACACAACATACAAATGACTTTGTATATGTATCATACAAACCCTCCTATAGTGCATTTACCAAAAACACTTATAACTTGCAAAATATTGGGAATTCTAAAATAGTTCAAAAAGTAACCCTTACTCATTTTTGACAAGGAATTCACCCATACTTTTCCCTAGTACTTAATGTTATTTTTCTTTATATTCACCCAGGTTTGTAACTTTCACTTCCTTTTCCCTTTTACCACCAAGCAGAACCACACACACAAGCAAAAAGACACAACCACAGCAGGGTTCCTCATTTTGCTAAGAAGTAAAATGGGACGTGTTGTGAGAATCACAACACTGCCCAGGGTTCCTAAAAATGGTTATTAATAGCCTTTTTGGCAGCCAACAACCTAATTTTAAAATTTACATCTCCCTCCAAAAATAGGTCAACTTCCGGGAGCCATAACTTTTGATCCGGGTGTCCGATTGAGGAACTGCTTTATGCGTCGGAAAGCTCACGGAGTACTCTACGTGCTAAGAACTATCTCTACTAGTTGTAGCCATTTTCAAGCCTGTACAGGGCCATTTAGTGTGTCAAACTTGACTTTGAATAACTTTTAAGTATTTTTCAGGAAATGAAAACTTTAATATTTTTCATCTCGCAAATGATCTTTGTGTGATTACTTCACCAAAGGTCTTATATTTCTATTATGTAACTTCCTGTAAATTTTCACTTCAATCCATACCCAAATGCAAACTTTTTAAAAATACCAGGTTACTATTTTTAGCAGTTTAGAAAAACTAAAAGTTCTACATCATTATTGAAGCGATTACGTAACCAAAACCACAAATTTTGAAAAGAAATGGAAAGAACAACAATAATTTTGAAACACATCTTTTTTTGGGTGATGCAACATTTCCCTTACACCACTAGATGCTCATGCATCAGACACCCAGGGTAATTTGAGAAGTGAACCTGTCACATCTTAGGTGTTTGTGTGAGGAAAACCTAAACAGTCAACCTCTACCTTAGACAACCAAGAAGAATCTTTGATAGGTCTTTCTTTCCATTTCACTAGATATTCTTCATATTGCCTATTCCAAGTACTTCTTCCCACATAGCTATCCAAGATCTCTTCTATCTCCTCTGTTGAAGTAGATGCCAGAATACTCCACTGTTCTTCTATTGTTCCATCCTCTGTGCCACCCTCATGATATTTTGTTAAATGAGCAATGTTGAACATAGGGGAATCATTAATCCCACTCAGTAGCTCTACCTCATATGCATTTCCTAAATCATGCTTCTTCAGGATTCTGCATGGCCCAAATTTCTTCATTTTCAACTTATTGTATGTTCCAATTGGGAACCTTTATTTTCTCAAGTGAACCATGACTTCATCTCCTACTTGAAACTCCTTATACCTCCTCTTCTGATCTGTCTTAACCTTGTACTAAATATTCATCTTATTAATGTGCTTTCTCACCTCTTCATGCACATTCTTCAGATGTTCTATAAAGTCTTCAGCCTCGGCACTTGTCTTTTCTCCTTTGTCTAGATTCCTTAACTCTAAAGCATTTCTTGGACTATTCCCATATACAATCTGGAATGGTGATTAACCAGTACTCCTATTGACAGAATTATTGTAAGCAAATTTTTCCTATGGTAAAATCAAATCCCATCCCTTGGGCTTATCTCCTACTAAGCATCATAGTAGGTTACTCAAACTCCTATTCACCACTTCTATCTATCCATCAGTTTGTGGATGGTGTGCAGAACTGAACTTCAAATCTATTTTCAACTTCTTCCACAATGTCCTCCAGAAATAACCAACAAACTTAGTATCTTGATCTCAAACTATGCTCTTTGGTAGACCATGTAATCTCACCACCTCCCTGAAAAATAATTCTACAATATGAACAACATCATTAGTCTTCTTGCAAGGAATAAAATGTGCCATCTTCGAGAATCTATCCACCACCACAAAAATGGAATCATGTCCTCTCTATGTCCTTCGTAAGCCAAGAACAAAATCCATACTAATATCATCCCATGACTTCTCTAGTACAGGTAGTGGCTAATATAGACCTGTATTCTGACTTGCTCTTTTCACCATCTGACATACTCTGCAACTTTGTACAAATTTCCTCACGTCCTGCTGTAATTGTGGAAAATAATAATTTTCACCAACAATAGCAATGGTCTTATCTCGACCAAAGTGTCCAACCAATCCTCCACTCTGCTTCTCCTTAATAAGGTTCTCTCTCATGGAACTCCTTGGAATGCAGAACTGGATTCCTCTAAACAACATGCCATCTTGGATTATGAAATCCAATCATTTTGTCTTGTCCAAAGTAATAGGTTCCAAACAAGCTTTCCAGGCCTCTACAAAATTTAGATCTTTAGGATACAAACTTTTGAGCTCATCGAACCCAATAACCTCTATCTTCATTTCTCTC
This sequence comes from Cunninghamia lanceolata, assembly GCA_027924645.1. NCBI lineage: Eukaryota > Viridiplantae > Streptophyta > Pinopsida > Cupressales > Cupressaceae > Cunninghamia > Cunninghamia lanceolata. Next base: position 10,703,675 of record BSBN01000602.1, read on the forward strand.
AACAAATTTTGCCTTCTACTCGATATCTACAACTCTGTTGGACTACCCACTCCTGTGCTTCAAAACAAAAGTATAGCTCTGCAAAAACTCAACCCGTTTTAAGTGCCTCTAGTTCAACTTTCCTTGACTATTAGATACTAGAAAGCCTGATGATCAGTATATAAAACAAACTCCTTTGGCAACAAATAATGTCTCCATTTCTTCAAAGCCTGAACTATTGCATAAAACTCCTGATCATAAACAGGATACTTTTTCTTAGCATCATTAAGCTTCTCACTAAAATAGGCAATGGGCTTACCTTCTTGACTCAAAACAGCTCCTATAGCAATACCACTAGCATCACAATCTACCTGAAATACCTTATTGAAATTTGGAAGTATCAAAATAGGTTGCTCTGTAACTTTCTACTTCAATGTGTCAAAACTTTTGTCTACTCCTTTAGTCCATCTAAACTCTTTTCTATCCCCTCTCATTGTCTCAATCAGGGGTGCACAAATGCTACTAAAATTTCTGATAAACTTTCTATAAAAAATTGCCAAACCATGAAAAGATCGTACCTCTATGGTACTCCTTGGTGTAAACCATTCAATGATAGCCCTTACTTTTTCTGGGTCCATCTTAAGACCTTCCTCTGAGACAACAAATCCTAGGCATATCAACTCCTTCTTTGCGAAGCTACATTTCTTCAGATTGATCAACAACTTCTCCTTCCTCAACTTCTCGAAAACTCTTCTGATATGCATCATATGCTCATCCCAAGTCTTACTCAAAATCAAAATATCATCTAAATAAATAATAACAAAACTTCCCAAAAATTTGTTCAATACCTCATTCATGAGCCGTAGAGTGTGCTCGGTGCATTGGTTAGCCCAAATGGCATGACTAACCACTCATACAAACCCTCCTTTGTCTTGAAGGCTATCTTCCATTCATCTCCTTCTCTAATTTGGATCTGGTGATACCCACTCTTCAGATCAATCTTCGTGAAGTACTTGGCTCCACTCAAACAATCCATTATGTCATCCATTCTGGGTAATGGAAATCTATACTTGATCATGATCTTATTGATGGCTTGAGAGTCTAAACACATTCTCCAGTCTCCATCTTTCTTTGGTACTAGTACTACAGGTACCGCACATGCACTTAGGCTCTCTCTTATCAATCCCTTCCTCAACAACTCTTGAACTTTTCTATTTATCTCTTCACTCTCTGCAAGGGTCATTCTGTGGGCTACCTTATTTAGTAGACTGGCTCCTAGTATCAAGTCCATTTGATGACTTATCTTCCTCACCGGTGGTAAACCTTTTGGTACATTATTAGAGACAATGTCTTGAAATTCTTCCAACATATTTGAAACTTCTGCTGGTACATCTTCACATTTCTCTTAACTGATCTTAGGAATCAATGCCAAGAAATGATGCTCATGCTTCATACCTTCCAAAAATTTCCTACCATCTACCAAACAAATTCTGGCAGTACTACATACCTTTTCTTCCACCTCCTTCAAGGGCTTCAACTTATGATGAACTCCACCCTTTGTTAGGGAATGTGTGTTTGCACGGTCATCATGGACAGTGCTCCTATCATACTGCCATGGCCTCCCCAATAGTATATGACATGTATCCATCGGTATGATATCACACATCACCTCATCATGGTAGTCACCAATCTTGAACTTCACTAAACACTGCTCATTGACCAAAGCTCTATGGTCCTTCTGCAACCATGCAATCTGATATGGATGTGGATGCTTTCTTCTTGTCAACTTCAGCTTGTCAACCATCTCCTCTGAAACAAGATTGTCAGTGCTTCCATTGTCAATAATAATATTACAACACTTACCTTCACATTTACACCTTGTGCGAAATAAACTCTTCCTCTGATTTGGTTCTTTCTCCTCATTCAACAAAGTTCTTCTGACAACTAGGGTTTCTCCCCTTTCAGCATCTTTAGAATGCTCATACTATGCATCTTCATCTACATGTGCAACTCGTGCATTACCTTCAAGTCTTTGATTTGTCCTTCCTTGATGTTTTTGGCACATATTTTTTATGCCCTTCTTCTCCACATTGGAAACGGGTTCCTTTGAAACCTCCTCTTCCAGTTCCTTACCCAGGTCTACCTCTTCCTCTTTGCTCACCACTGTTCTGGTCACGATGGTGGTAGGTATTATCTCCTCTCTGATTTTGACTGTTGTCAACTTTTTCACTTTCCTTTGAATCTTCATTTCACCCCTCATATGGTCTTCCACCAGTCCTTCCGCCTTGACCTCTTCCCCTTTCCTTGCTGTCAAATCTTTTATTCAACTTCTCTTCCACTTTCAGGGAAAACTGGTATGCATCTTCTATGGTGGTCATTCTAACCAGGCTCAGCTCCTCTTGAATACTTGGTCTCAACCTATTAATGTAACAGGCTACCTTCTCCTTATTGGGCTCTACATGGCCTATCTTGATAGTAATCTTATAAAACTCTTCTATATACTCCTTGACAGACTTGTTACCTTGCTTCAATCCTTGTAGCTTCTTCAGCAACTCCATCTCATAGTTCACAGGAATGAACTACTTCTTCAATTTCTCCACCATCCAATCCCATCTGGTGATCTTTCCTTTTCCTCTTCTATTCCTCTCTAACTGGACCTCCTTCAACCAAATACTTGCATGGCCTTTCAACTTTGTTTTTACAAACTTGACCCAATCTGGGTCTTCCACATCTTCATACTCAAAATACTCCTCCATGCCATTGATCCAATTAATGAGTTGTTCCAGATTCAAATCTCTAGAATATGTAGAAACTTCGATCCTGGGTCTCTTTCCAATCTTAGAAATGGCCCTCAACAACCTAACTTCTGCAGGATCTTCTGCAGCTTCTTGTTCTTCCTTAAATAGCTCTTCTTTAGCTTCATCCTTACTCTCTTCTCTTGTTCTTGGCTCAAACGCTCTTCGTAGCTCCTCTTGCAATGCATCAATTTTCCTTTGCAAGGCTCTAAAACCCTCTTTCATCAAAGCATTCCTCCCAATATGATTTCTTCGTGGAGGCATCTTGATCTCCGTAGAAAACCCACAACCTCAGGTCCTAGTACAAATTGCCTCATGGTCGATGATCTGTCTACAAACTCAGGAACCCTTGCTCTGATACCACTTGATGAAGGGGGTAAATCATAAAACACACAACAATAGAAATTATAAACATAAAATAGAACTTTCTTTATTTATTTGGACAACTTATTACATTACAAAAGCTCAAATACAATCAGAGGAATCAACCCTCCATGGGCTGCAACACAATACAGCTTCTTGTTCCCAAACTCTAGAATCATCTGCCTTCTATAAACCCAAATTAGCTAGGGTTTCTAATTTCCCACTTATTCTTGACTCTACACTTCCCCCCTTAACTCTACTACTACCCAGGGTTCCCAAAAACAGTTATTAATAGCCTTTTTGGCAGCCAACAACCTAATTTCAAAATTTGCATCTCCCTCCAAAAATAGGTCAACTTCCGGGAGCCATAACTTTTGATCTGGGTGTTCGATTGACGAACTGTTTTATGTGTCAAAAAGCTCACAAAGTGCTCTACGCACTAAGAACTAGCTCTACCAGATTTGGCCATTTTCGAGTCTGTACGGGGTTGTTTAGTGCCTCAAACCTAACTTTGAATAATTTTCAGGTGTTTTTCAAAAAACTAAAACTTTAATATCTTTCAACACGCAAATGATCTTTGTCTGATTCATTCACCAAAGGTCTTATATTTTTGTTATGTAACTTCCTGTAAATTTTCACTTCAATTTGTGCCCAAATGCAAACTTTCTAAAAATAGCAGGTTACTCTTTTTAACAGTTTAGAACAACTGAAAGTTCTACATCATTATTCAAGCAATTATGGAACCAGAACCACAAATTTTGAAAAGAAATGGAAAGAACATCAATAATTTTGAAACACATATTTTTTAGGGTGATACAAGATTGCCCTTACACCACTGGATGCTCCTGCATAAGTCATTTCTAGCATGTTAGCTCTTGATGTAACCCTTCAAGTATGGTCACCTTAACCTACCCCAAAGGTAAGGTGATGAGTTTGGGAGATGTGCAAGGTGGGTGGCAAGTCACCATCCCACCTTAACTAACCCCACTCACCTAGGGTAAGGTTACCCTTGTCATTGAGTGCTTTGGAAGCTTCCAAAACCCTCACGTGTGTGAGACCTCTTCCCCATGCTCTCACACATGTGTGATAGCACAAGTAGGGTCTCACATGTGTGATCCACTCTCCCAATGCTCTCACACATGTGTGAGAGCATTTCTGGGAGAGTGTGTAGCATAGTTGAATGGGCAGGTGACAAGTGTCACCTCCTCATTCTTGTGGGGTTGTGAGAGTGTTGTGTGGATGGACGATAAGGTAACAAGTGTCACCTCCTCATTCAACAAGGCTTGTGGCAAATATCTATATAACTCCCTCTTGTTGAAGGGAGAAGGGTTCTTTGTTTTTGCATTTTTCATTCTTTTCTTGTTGGGAGAGTTTTTCTTTGGGTGTTGGGCTTGGAAGGAAAGTAGAATCTTGGAGATAGAGGCTATTGTGGAGCTCTTCTTCAAATATTCTAACCTTGGAAAGCTTGAGAGGTAGGTTCTCAAGCCTATTAGCTTATTAGTTTCATGCTATCCTTAGTTTTCTTGTGTTGTTGCATATAGTTGTTGATATGTTTTGTGTGTTATTCATGTTGTTTTCTTGTTTGGGAAATGGGTTGTAGACATAAACTCTCATAGGAGAGGTATGTTATGTTAGGGGTTTGAGATTTGGAGCACCTCCATTATGATCTTGTTGCTTATGGTTTTGGAAAGGCTTTGGCCTAGGATTGTTATGGATACATGTGTTGGCCTTGGAAGGAGTCGTGTAAGTTTTTTTGGAAGGAGTCATGGAAGTTTTTTTGGAAGGTTTTTGAGTACTTGGAGTTGTTGGTTTTGTGATATTGAGTTGTGTAATAATATGCCATGTGATGGCTTGGTTTTAGTAACAATATTCCATGTGTTGGCTTGGTTTTCGTAACTCCATAGTTAGGGGGTGGCCCAATCTCCCCCTTCACCATTTTGGCACCAAAATGGGTGTGAGTGTGTATCCCTTGGGTAGCTGTTGGTGTGTTTGAAATGAGTGCTTTGCTTGTGTTGTTTGCATGAAACCTATTGGTGTTGGAAGTAAGCCACACCCAGACAGATGACGGACTGGTCCAAGAGGGGCCAGTAATTTAGTTTTAGAGCACTCCAGTAGCGAATGGAAGGTCCTAGGTTTGAGTCCTAGTTGGTCTATGTCTTTACATGGTATCAGAGCCAAGCCTAGGCTAGGAGTCCCAAGCACATGAGAGGTGTGGCTTAAGGGGGTGTTGGTGTTGGAAATAAGCCACACCTGGACCGATGATGGACTAGTCTAAGAGGGGCTAGTAGCTTAGTGGTAGAGCACTCCGGCATTGAATGGAAGGTCCTAGGTTTGAGTCCTAGTTGGTCCATGTCTTTACAAAACCTTGGTAGCCTAGTGGGCCTCCTAGCTTGGGGGTGGCTTGCTAGCAAGCCTAGGATGGGGGGTGAGCAATCCCTTGGCATTTGGAACCTTGTTGTATGCATTGCAGGTTTTCAAGTAGGTGGATGAGACAACGATGAAGAAATCTCCTTGGTGAGCTCCTATGGAGTTGTATGAGTTAGTGGTTTTTTTTATGGCCATGTGAAAGGCCTTTCTCTTTATGAGCTTGTAAAAAATGTGGGTAGTCCTAATGTTGTATGGAAATCCCTTGTAAAAGTATTATTCCATCTTTAATAAAATGTATGGCATTGAGTTTTACTATTTTGCTCCTATGAAGAAAATAAGAATGGCGTGAATTAGACCTCTATCTCAATCTCTCCCTACTTCATAACTAATAGTTTATATATTCTTATAAAAAAAGGGGGGAATGATCTCTATCATTTGCACCTATTTAGTCAATATTATATAAGTGAGCCTTGTTAAATTAAAAAAAAAAATCATTCCTTATTGTTTTTGTTCCCTTGTAGAAATATAAATAACCATGTAAAAAAGAAATATATATATTTATCTAGTTACTTTAAATTTATCCTTTTTTTTAATGAGGAAATGGTTACTTATTTTAAAATCAAGAAAGATAGTTTTGTATAATTTTTGTGGATGTGTGTGTGTATATATATATATATATATATATTATAATCTATTTTATGCATTTAAGAGATCTCTATTTTTCATGTTAAAAATAAATTATTGCAGTGAGCAAATCAATATATATATATATATATATAATGCTAAGTTAGCAATTCATTTATTTTTTAAGCTAAAGTAAGGGTGCTGTGATCGAGTGGTTTGAGGGTTTAAATGTGTTTGAAAATAACAAAACAAAAGAGAATTTTGATTTGGGGGTAGGCAGGGGCAAGCCCTAGTCCACACCTCCTATTGTTGCAGGTGTCAAGGTGGAGGGGCTAGAGACCCAGACACCACAGGGCCCATGAGCCCTATGGTGGTGGGTGCACTGCCGCACCCCACCACAGGCTGTGGCCTGTGTAGGCCGCAAGCCAAGGACTACGGACTACATATGTCCGCTACCTATGGTCTATCGGTGGCCATTTCCTTGGCTAGGGTTTCAAACAAACAAATATATATAGACTGGTGGTCCCCCACTCACCTTCCTACCAGAAGTGACCCTTCCCTTCACGAGGGTATAGATAATGAGAATCAGCCAATTCCATGTGCCATCTGAGAACTAGTGTAGTGTCCTTGCATGAAACAATCATGTTTACAACTTCTAGTCTATCTCTAGCTATGCACAACTCCTCTAATTGATCAAGCTATCTGGAACACAGTGAACCGACAATGCAAGCAATGAATTTTGCATTACTTTGGCCAAAGTTTTTATAATAAAAGAGTTGATTGTTCACACACTTCTTTGTTGACTTGGAGACTGACATTCTTTATATGCTGATTTATTTAAACATGGTAGACTAGGCATTCATACAATAAAGATTGGTCAATTCGCAACCATGCATTGAGCCCCTCTTTGTGTTCTCGCAATCTTGGGTCTTTGACAACTATCAACTACTCAATGGTCATTAAACCCAATTCTTCTAACTCAAACATAGTCAAATAGATTATATATAGATAGTTTATCAACATCTGAGAACTAATCATGTTCTCTCAAGTCCAGATAGAGGTGTATGAGCACATAACTCTTAGAATATCTTAACCAAGGTAAAACAAATTACTTTGTATCCTTGTAATCTTGGTCTATGAAAAAGTGTTGTAACTTTTAATCAATATTCATGTGATTACGTCTTAGGTAAGAAAAGTATCTTTTACTCTATCTTAATAAAGACAAGTGTCCATATTTAATAGTCATGTTCCTATCATTCCTAGTTAAGGATTTAAATCTTGTGGCCATGTTAGGACCAAGATAGTATTTGTACATGATAATCCATAGGTCATTCCTAGCCAAGATAAAATTAATACTTATTAAACTTTTGGCCTTTATAGGCACACATAGAAACATAGGTTTATCAACCTCCCTAGGCATGCAAATATAAGTTATATTGTCCTTCTTTCGGCATGCAAAGTCATATAGAGCTATCTACGATGTATAAAGAATACATAAATAAAAGCATGTTGGCCTTCTACATGCACTAACAAGAAAATAGAGTACTTGTAATTTTAAACCCATTTCTTTCATCTTTGGTACAGATCTTTCAGCCTTTTAGAGGTGACATAGTGCATGTATCTACCATTATCAACTCCTCATGCAATAGATACCAAATAGAAGTATTTTGGCCTTGCATGATATATCTTCACATAAAAGTGTATAATTCTTCTATAGACTCAATAAGAAGGATTGCATTCTTATCGGTCTCTACATGCATAAGTAGACATATAGATTTATCAGCCTCATGCAATTTATATAAATGTATATCAACCATGAATAGTGCTTGGATTCTCAAAGCTCTCGGCCTTAGTGGCTACAAAAGCAAATTTCAATAAAGAGTTACAATCAAAGTCAAGATTTATCAGCCATATAGTGACACTAGAAAGCATGCACAATAATACATAAGAGTGCCAAGTTGTTGACCTTTACATAGGTGCAAGATAGTATATTCGAATGGATTATTTGAAATGTAAGGCAGCTCTACAAGGCTCAGATGGTATTACTGTAGCCCTGAGATAGTCTTACTATAGCTTAGGCAATTTTCTTGTAGCTTAAAGCTTACAAATCAACTCAAATGTTTCTTTATTCAATCTAGAGTAGAATGTAATGTTCAAGAGCTCAAAACACCATAAACAACGATGATAAAAAATTTCCTAGAGTTAAATTAACAACATTTGATACTCTTTAACAACCATGTTAAAGATTCATAGCATAGTAGTCAACTACATGATTGAGAAATATTTTCCATGTAACAAGATACTAGAGTAATAACAATAATTGTAATATTGCAGTCTTTCTACAGAAAGAAATGACTATATGTTCATACCTTGATTCTTAAGAGTTTTATTCAAAGGTTCTAAACACCATACTTCCGGCAGAAGTTAACTCTGCTACTCCCAAATCTTGCACGATATCCTTCATCTTGGTTTCTCTACTCAACCTACTCGTTATTCCCTGCTTTCTCCCCCTTCACCATTCTATGTATGTGTGGTTTAAAGAAATAAGTTTTAGTTATGTGACTACCATGGCCTCCCTCTCATTTCATGCCTTAAGGTTGCCATAATGGAGTTGTCATTCCTCTCCACTCCTCCTAGAATCTAGGAGGGGTCATGACGGGGAAAAGACTCTTTATAAAACTTAAAACCTTTAATCTCAACCTACTTAGGAACATTTATCCATAGCTATCAATAAGCAATATAATATTATAGCATGACACTTTAAACTTTGACCTACTTAGGTGGATGGTGGGGCTCTCTAACGTCGCACAATTTCCATCAATCTATTAACTCATTACTCTCTATCACCACATTATTTACACCCAATTCACTGACTGTTGTCATGACAATTAGTTAATTCACTAACAACCCATGTAGATAAAGTAGCATGGTTGTACAAGAGACTCAACGGGGAGCGATGAGCATGGACACAAATGAACATATATTGTAAATAAATAAAAAAACATTTCCACACAAACACTACCAACATTATGAATTTATGACTATCGTATAGGCTATAAACTTATAAGGAATAAGCTTTTTATATATAACATGCTTAGGTAAATGTATCAATAGAAATTGTATAAACATATATTTTATTTAATATTTTTATGGTTTATTGGGTAGATATTAAAAATAAAAAATAAATTTCTAAAAATTATTTATTTACTAAATATATAATTTTAAAAAATTATCAAATATTAATATAATTAGTTTTTAATTTTATTGATATTTATTTTAAAAATCTTAAATATTTTAAATATTTAAACTAATTGGTAGGAAAAATATTAATTATATTAATATTATAATTTTTACAATTATATAAATAATTACATTTTAAATCAATTAAGATTGAATAAAAGGTAATCCATTTAAAAATATGGAATTTGGTTATATATATATATATATATATATATATATATATATATATATATATATATATATAATAACAATTTTATTTGGATAGAATAAATAGGAATTTTAGTTGGTTAAAAAATTCAAAAAAGTTAATGAAACATAGAAAATTAGAAGTCTATTAGTATATTTTTTAATTTTGTTTTTAGCTCTTACCTATTATATAAAAGAATATATAAGAAGTTTTTAAAATTTTGAATGATATATAGAAACATATACAAAACAAAGAAACTTCATTTGAAGTCTCTTAATATTTAAATATGTTTCTATATATCTTTGAAGAATTTACTTGTTTATAATTGAGATAAAGTATAAATGTTTGAAAGATTATAATTTTTAAAACAAAACATCAAACAAAATTAATATTCTAATTTTTAATATTTTATAAAAAAAACAACAGAACAAAACAATTAACAAATATATTGAACATGAATTAATATTTCCAATTTCAATAGGATGATTGAATTTAAATTTTACTTTAAATATTAAGAAACCCTAAATTCATAAACAAAATTGTTTGCATTCATTCCTTGCCTTCTAAGCCTTAGGCTGAGGATAGGGTGGTGGACCCCTTACCTTCTTCATGTACACTTAATGTTCCTACTACTATCTCCTCCCCTAAGTTGGAAGTCGTTTCTCTTCCTTCAACTTCCACACCCTCATGGTGGGTGGCATTGGCATGCTCACTCTAGCTTGTGTCGTGGTGTCCTCTTGTCGATAAACTTCCCTAGTTAGACATTTTGTGTTACCTCTGGTTGGGGTCTCACAGATGGTTTTCCCCCCCTCTCCTCAATCAGTGACTATGAATAATGAGGTGTCTTGGACTATTTTCCAAAGAAGTAAGAAAGGTCTTTCAAAATGTGTATCTTGATCCCACACCTAGGTCAAGGGTGTATAGCTAGGTCTAGGTACGGTATCATTTAGTGCCTTTGTGTTGTAGTTCGCTCTTGGTAGCTTCACTGCAATTGTGTTGTTGTTTGGCAATTGAGTGTCAATAGCCTCACTTTATACAAGGTTCTAGATTCTTTTAAAATCTGGCTTTTAACCTTAATAAAAGAACAAAATTGTTTGCCCATATTATTAAAACTAATAAATATAGATTATAATTTGACATGATAATAAATCCTTCCAATCTCTTACTTCACCACCCTTAAAGATATAAACATTGAATGAATCACACAAAAGATAATATGTGTGCTTTAAAGCATGGGCAAAAATAGAAAAACCCAAAATAAAATGTAATTTTTTCCCCAAAAAATAAGAAAATTGATCACTGAGAGTTATCCCCATCCCAACTATTAAACATAGAAAGTATACAACACTTATCCAACATATGCATCCTAAAAATCTCCCCTTTCAAGTAATATGATCTTCATAAAATACTTATTGTATTTTAAGGTGAACATACACATATGGCCGTTAAATAAATATCAAACAAATTGCTGAAATGAATATCCTAACAAACCAAAAATAAATTAATAAATTGTATTAGACCAAATATTAATATATTCCTTATTCTACAATAAAAAGGCACCATTTCTTCGTATTATAACTTTCTTTAGTATATTTGAATAAAGGCATTTGGCAATAGAGAACAAGCATGATTTGCATTCTCGAATGGAATTTGCATTAAAGTAAGTTAATTTTTAAAATATAAATTTTAATATTAGAGTTGTTATCTCTAAATTTTGATGTGCATTCTTATAGAAAATGATCTATAAAATCTATTTCATTTTATATCCAAAATTAAAAACTATCTAGTTGAGAAAGAGCACTTTTAAACCAAATCATGTGGATATTAGATAGTTTTCTAAGAATTATTATTTCTCCATGCTAGTGTATACTTATAGATAGATTGGTGGTTGAGATTAAAAAGACTACAATCAATAAGATATTGACCTTTCAATTTTTAGACCAATATCATTTGACTAGTCATAAATGATAAGAAACAAAAAAATATCTTAACTTTACATAATTTATTACATGTTTAAAATAAATACTACCCTAAAAATTATTTGTCATTAAAAGTAAGAATCAGCTAAATTAGACAAACCTTAGTGCATAACCATTGGTAGAATAGAGATTTAACCATCAATATCTACAATTGTTGTCCATAGTGAGAGAGTTGTTGAGCTTTTAATCTCTGAATAAGTCTCACATGTTACTATAGAGTATAAATTAAACTTTCCCCAATATCTCCAATACAGATTGAACCATGAATATCTACAATTATTGTCCATAGTGAGAGAGCCTTTAAGCTTTTAATCTTACTAATAAATCTCTCTTACTATAGAGTATAAGTTCTTAAATTTGCACAAATTTCTAAACGTGAAAGGTGCAAATTCAATCCAAAGAGCTTGGAGTGCATTCTATAGAGCTTGGAATGCATGCACATATACAATATTTCCAACAAGGAAATTTGCATAACTTTAACCCCTTTGACTATAAATTCCTAATAATTGAGAGTGACAACTTACATTAATAGAATGAACTAGAGAGGCAATACAATCCAAAAACAAATCAAATTTACAACTCTATGCAAGATATTATCCCATTTAAAGAACTTATCTTTTTACCAACTCCACTCTCTATAGTTCATGTTCTAATAAATATCATTATGTAACACATACATGGTTTGTCTAGCAATATGTCTCTCTTAAATAGTTTTTTCCACCTCTTACAATTCAACAATAAATAAAATATTGCTATAAAATGAGTGTTTTGTGGAATGATTTTATGGTTTATTTTTCCTTTCAATGATATTATTATAAAATATATTTCTAACAAAATTTTACTTTAATAAAAAATTACTATTGCCGATTGAACCTATGGGTCCAATAGCTAGTCTATACATTCCTACATACATTGAAAAAGAAAAATTAAAAAAAAAATTAATAAATAGACATTTATTCATTAAAAAAGTTTATTGGAGAAAGAAAAATAAAATGCTAACAAATATTTATATGATTTTGTTTTAAAATTAGAAAGTGTGGATTTTAGAAACATGTGTTTAAAATAACAAAATTGAAAAAACAAAATAAATTAAAAAATTAAAAATAAAAAGTGATTTGAGACTTTTAAGGACTGATGACAATATATATTTATTTATATTCAACTAATTATCATTAATGAAACAAGATTTACTTTTTCAGGATTTCTTAGGAGGCCCATCCTATGTATAATTATCCCCTAATGACAAGAATAATCAATTCCTTTAGTATCATTCTTTTCAATAATTTTAGAAGTTTACATGTCTTATTACTTTAAACCTATGTAAATTTTCTACTAACCAAGCTTTCACAACATGTTATATTCATTGCCATAAGGGCTAGCCAACTTAGATAGACGTAACCATTCTTCATAATATTGGTTAATTTTGGACCCACGAGATATACCACATTCATAAGAATGAGAATCTAGATGAGAACCTAAAGGTGATATAGTGTGTTACTTAAGATCAATGGGTAAAGGGGAAGCTTACTTATCATCTTCCTTTGGTGTGTAAGAATCTAAGCATCCCCATTATTCTTTAGGGTAGATGTGAGATATAGGATGGGAAGGGATAGAAGACATTGCATGCATGATAAGTTGCATTGGAGATATCAATATGTTAAATATTCTTTTCAGCCCACACGGGTAGCGAAGTTGGCTTGTGACTTGGGATGGATCCCTCAAGCTCATGGGTTTGACTCCCTCCTAGGTTTACCTGACCATGATATGGGCTAGAAGGATGTTGCATACCCCTGCAAGGACTAGTCTCACCCCTCTGCTCGCCTCTCAAATGAGTCGTTGAGCGGAGGGTCATGGGGACACCCTAGGTTAACATAAAAAATGTTATTCTTTTCAATTATGTGATAAAATTTAAATTGGTCATCATCAACTTTTATCACACATTGCCTATTTTGATGAACAAAATTTAGCATGTGATGCAATGTGGATAGTATAACACCCATTGTATGAATCCATGGATACCATAAAAGAGAATTACACACTAATGTTTCAAGAATAACATGGAAAGTAGTTTCAAGAGTAACAAGTCCTAAAGTGATAGGCAATGCAACATGACTAAGGGATTCTTATACAATTTTATCAAATCCTTTAATTTCAACCTCACATTATAGAAAATTAGAGTAACTAAATTGGATCACATCTACATAGTGTACTACATGTGTTTAGTCTAAATATGTTGTCAACTAATGCATGCTTGACTCTAATATCTCCATATCTAATCACAATATATAATGTTCTATAATCATGAATAACATGTGGATAAGATAACTCATAAAGTGAAAAGGATATAGGGACTTCACAAGAATGATCATGAGAACCATGCCCCATATGGTTATGTTTAGAAGTAGCTAAGGCATGAAAATTATGCTTAGGGGGATATGTAAAAGAAGGAGAAGGATAAACCATATAAGTGTTAACCATGTAACTAGACATAATTTTATCACAAGATAGATCATTCATAACAAAAGAGGGTTTACCTATATTGTTTCTATTATATGAAAGTATATCACTAGTGTTAAAAAAATGTAATCAATATAAGGTTCATCACTAGGATAGTCATATAGACAAGTGGTCTAGATAAGAAATCCTAATCATCCATAATTGTCACATGAGATGTAGAAAAATTATCACCACTATACTTATCACTTATGTATGAGGGGGAAGAGAATAATTTAATTAATGTAATATGGGTAGGTATTTGGGGTTGGCATGTGTGGGATTGAGTGTCTATAACATTTTTGTTAGGGTTGTGAAGTTATCTTTCTCTACAATATAGTCTTGTATTGTGTTAGGGTAGTCTTTTTAATCTCAACCAATAATATATCTATGTATAAATTAGCATGGGGAACTAATAATTATTAGATAACTATATAATATCCACATGATTTGGTTTAAATGTGCTCTTTCTCAGCTAGATAGTTTTTATTTTCAAATATAATTAAATATATTTTAGAGATTATTTTCTATAAGAATGCAGATCAAAATTTAGAGAGAGTATACTCTAATATTAAAATTTATATTTTAAATATTAACTTACTTTAATACAAATTCCATTTAAGAATGGAAATCATGCTTGTTATGTATTGCCAAATGCCTTTATTCATGAGATACAGGGATTAAATTTGACAGTCGACCTTGGCTATCAAACAAATTTTGTATGACAATTATCTATTCAATGGTGCCCTTAAAATACTATGACATGCCTTAGTATAAGTAAATCATATAAAAATCAAATATATAAATCATCATAATCCTATATAAATTTTGACAGTTTGTCTAAAATCTCTCCTTTCATATGATAGTCTTTTTAAAATTTTAATTGTATTTTAGCAAAAATGCCTAAATACAGCTATACAACTGTCAAATTTAAGCCCCGATGAGATACTAAACAAAGTTATAATATGATAAAAAGGTGCCTTTTTATTGTAGAATAAGGAATATATTAATATTTGGTCTAATATGATTTATTTATTTATTTTTGGCTTATTAGGGATATTCATTTTAGCAATTTTTACCTTAAAATACAATAATTTTTGTAGGAAGATCATATCTCATGAAAGAGGAGAATTTTAGGAAGATGCATATATTGGATATGTGTTGTACACTTTCTATGTTTAATAGTTGGGATGGGGCTGACTTTTAGTGATCAATTTTTTCTTATTTTTGGGGAACAAAATTGGATGTTATTTTGGATTTTTTCTATTTTTGTCCATGCTTTAAAGCACTCATTACGCCGAGAGGCGTTCTACACTCATAGTAAGGGCTGAAAGATTCAGATTCCCGTAAACAATTAAGATTCAGATTCCCATGTAAATAAATAAATTCGTGGAAGCCAAATGGATAGAAAAGTAGAAAAACTTTGGCAGTTATGGAGTGAAATCTTTATTACGTTTGAAGAATATTAAAAGTCTCGCAGCATAGTAGCTCATGTGAGCATATCAAATATTCTAATTGCAAGTAATTTATAAATGCCAACAAATTGGAAGATATCTCTCGGCGTACTTAGATATATTTTTTAAAATATAAATATACTAGTATTTATCTATTGTACCACTTATCCATTGTTTATATGTTTAAGGGTGGTGAAGTAAGAGATTTGAAGTATTTATTATCATGTCAAATTATAATGCATATTTATCAAATTTTTTTTATAGGTAATGTATATTTATCAATTTTAATAATGTGGAATGCAAACAATTTTGTTTATCAATTTACAGGTTCTTAATATTTAAAGTTAAATTTAAGTTCAATCATCATATTGAAATTTGAAATATTAATTTATGTTCAATATATTTATTAATTGTATTGTTTTATTATTTTTATTTTATAAAATATTAAAAAAATAGAATATTATTTTTGTTTGATGTTTTGACTTGAAAATTATAATCTTTCAAACATTTGTATTTTATCTCAAGTATTCATAAGTGAACTCTTCAAAGATATATAGAAACATATTTAAATATTAGGAGACTTCAAATGGAATTTCTTGGTTTCTCTATATATCTTTCAAAAATTGAAAACTTCTTATATATTTTTTTATATAATAGGTAAGAGCTAAAAGAAATTAAAATAGTACCCTAATAAATTTGTAACCAAATAAAATTCTTATTAATTCTTTAAAAAAATATAATAATATACACATACATTGAAGTTTTATGAATTGATTAAAATATAATCAAATTCCATATTTTTGAATTGATTACATTTCATTTCCAATCTTAATTTATCATTTTAAATTATTTTGATTATAATTTTAATATTTACATAATTGTAAAAATTATAAAATATTAATACAATTAATTATTTTCCATCATTTAATTTTAAATATTTGTCTTTAAAATATTTTAGATTTTTAAAATAAATATCAATAAAAATAAAAAATAAAAAATAATTATATTAATATTTGATCATTTTTTAAAATCATATATTTAATAAGTAATTATTTTTAAAAAATAAAAATAAAAAATTAATATATAAATTACAATTTCTAAATATGAATCCTTAATTTTTAATTTTTAATATCTATCCAATACACTTTATTAAAAAAAAATTACATAAATTTTAAACCATAAAATTTTTAAATAAAATATATGTTTATACAATTTCTATTGATACATTTATCTAAGCCTGTTATATTCCTTATAAGTTTATAGCCTATACGATAGTCATAAATTCATAATGTTGGCAGTGTTCCTGTGGAAAGGATTTTTTATTTATTTATAATACATGTTCATTTGTCAGAGCTTACCCGCATGAAAGTGGTCATCATGATTACCAGTAAAATCACAGATTTAGCATTGGAAGCCATGATTGCTAAAAACAAGGGAGAAACAGAAGAAGTGTGAGTACCTGTGTAGGGTATAGTAGATGTCACTTATAGAAGATGGTGAGCGGTCACGACGAATAACTTTGTGTTTAATGAGGCAAATTTCCTGGCGAATGGCAGACGTTATGAATCGCTATTTTGAGCAACTATATATTCGGTCGCACTGCAGTTTTTTAGGTCTTAAAAGTGGGTTATTATTGGAAGTCTAAATGTTATCCGTACCTGATGGTAAATAATGGCTAATCTTAGCAGCAGATTGTTTAGGATATTGGAAATTGTTTATCCGTCCTTTTTTTTATAAAGCTGGGTTAAGGTTTAAAATTTATTAGACTTATAACTTGAGTTGCTAAATGTTATTATAGAGAATATAAATATTATTTTATGCCATTCAACGTACAATGTGATGGTTATTCTTTTTTCTGTTATGAATTCTGTAAGGTAATCTGCTGCTTTAACTACCCTCTCCTTTTTCAACAAGACCGTTAGAGACCCCACATTTAACACATCAGTGTAGTTGATTGGGATGTCCTCATACGTCTTACATTCAATGATGTAATGTCATTCCATTTCCATTAAACCCGATGTACATAGATGAGAAATCCTATCAGCCCATTCTTCTTTGAGTGTTACCCACCTTCCCATTTCACACCTAAGATGGTATGAGCTAGTTCTAAATTAGACTAGTAACATTTTAGCTTTCCACTTAATAGAGACAAATCCTATTCACACCTACTTAGTACTTTGGCTCTGTGTTACAAGTGAGATTAAAATATTTGACAAATGAAATTATAGATGTTGAACTTCGTATGCAAACATAAAAAATAACACGGGTTTCGATTAATGCATTAAAGCCGAGTAACAGTCAAAAGTCAAAGGAGAATAAATGCTACGTTTTTGTTTAGGACTGTATATCTGTAATCTCGGGATAAAGCAGTAAATATAGGCAGAGAAAAGTTAACGTGAGGATTTGTTTAGTTGCAGAAATAATTCGCATGAGGCAGTTTTTTAGGGTATACAAGGGGAATTCTTCGACAGGCGTTTACGTGCTGCTCAAGGAGTGAGTTGTTAAATTAGTTTATGTGGGAATTTCATCTTTTTGACAGTTACTACTAGAATAGAAGATACTTTAATGTTAAAAGATAGTAAATGGGATAGCCGATTATGTCCGTTTAGTTTTCTGATTAATTAATTTTCTCTGATTTTATTTGATTAGAATAGAATAGAATAGAAGATTCTTTAATATTAAAGATAGTTTATTTGGTTGGAATATTATTGTAAACTTTACATTCTATAATAAAATATTTTTCTGAATTAATTGGCCAGAGATGCAACAAACTCTCTCCTCCAATTCATTTCTATGCTTCTTCTATCTACCTATTTTACAAGATATGAATTAGTCAGTAGTTGAATTATCAGAATCTTTGCATTCCAAGGGATGATCAGAAGTGAGGTTGAATTTAAGAAGCTATCATTTGTCTTTCTCCCTAATGCTTTTTTCTTCACATAAACTTATGGAATATATCTATGTCAAAAGCCTTTATTTCTTTGTAATATTAGGACATGCATTTAAGTGAATTCTCTATTTGCTCATGCCCACTTGATGTTTTGTTTCATCTAAGATTTTTTTCTCTTGTTCAAGACTTCTTTGATGACAATCTTTTGTTCCATCTAAGTTTGTCAACTCAGCAGTTTTTCTTTCAAATTTGTCCAACAACATGAAATGAAATTCCAATACAAATATGAGTTTTTTTAATAATTTGAAAAATGTTCATTCCAAGCACTCCTTCCTTGCAAAGTTTAAAGAATGCAAAGAGTGTAATGTATAAGCCAAATTATGAAGAGGGAAATGGTTGTCAAAGATGGAAGACATGATTGAAGGTTGCAGTGAGAAGATGTTAATAGAGAGGTTGGCTATCATTCATCAAGTTACTAAATGTTAAAATGAGATGCATAAATTGCTTAGGATCCTAACAATCAAATTTGATTAAAAAAATTCAATTAAAAAACATCAAGATTATAGAACAAAATCCTAGAAAGCTATGATCATGACTAAAATAATTATGATTAATTGAAATTGAATATTATCAGAATAGTTGAATATTAGATAACCCAAATAAAAGGCTAAGACAACCTCCATTATAATTGAATATTATTTTATCATTGATATTACAATAAATGGATGAAATTTAAACTTTAGTAAAGTACAAAATGAAATACACATGAACATTAGGTAAATTTGAACTCGATTGAAGTACATTAAGTAAAATTGTTCTGTCAAAATGAAATACACATGAACATTAGATTCTGACCTAGTGAACATATATCAATAATCATGATTACAAAGAAAAAATGTGGGGAACTATTGAAGAGAAAATCAATCTATGCATTTAGGATAAACCATTGGTAAATTTTGAAAGAGGGACATTTTCTCCATTCTTTATTTGACTTTTTTTATTTTATTTGATATACACTATGAAGTATACTTTATAATTGCACAACCACATATTGTAGGGATTTGGAATAACAATTTTGTTTTTATATGTTCATATATTTTATGTTTGTTAAGATCTACTTTCTAATAGTATTAGAGTCAATAAGGAAATACATTTGCTCTAAGTAGCTCCAATAAAAATTCTAAGAACATTTGTAAGTGGTGTTATAACATGATGGAGGTTGATTGCCATTGATGTCAAAAAGGTGTTGAGTAGTTTGTTATTGATGGTTTGGTAATTGAGTCATCCATGATTTATGCAAAGGTTGTAAGGTTGATCTTCATGTTGGCTTAATAGTGTTCCATGTCATGGTTGCCATGCTTCGGGAGTTCACAAGAGCACTTAGTTCATAATTTTGTTTCAAACTTCATGTATCAGTCACAAGAGTACAAGAGTTAGTGATGATCACAATAAGGAGTTGATTGAATGTTGTTCATCTTGGTCCCTCATTCTTCAGGATGTTTAGAGTTCACAAAAGTTTCAATTCTTTGAAGGTAGGGTTTGTATTACTTAATGCTTACCTCAGAACATTATGTCTCCAATGCTTTGGGTCTTCAACAAGGACTTCAAGTGCTGCATAATGCTTGTTATCCATATATATTGCTCTTTATTCTTGAGTAATAATGATACTTTGTGTGCCTCATGTGCTTCACAATATTGACAAGTTTTACAGGACTGAGATGCAGTGGAGTTGATAAGGATTTGTGTCATATGTTATTACCTTGACTCATGTTCTGTGAACTTGGAATCATCTTATGATAAGTTGGTATGGTATGCAGATATAAGGTTTGGTCAGTGTTTAACGATAGTGAGATTGATCAGGGTCTTGAAGGTCTCTTTGATGCTAGTATGATCAACTTTACTTCATCTAACTTTCTCTTGTTAGATGTATGTGGAAGAGATCATATAGTTCAAGAATGCAAAAAGTACTTCATTGATGAGATTGTAATTATATCTCCAAAATATGTTTAGTTGATATGTGAAAGATCAATACTCATGTTTTTAGGGGTGCAAATATTATCAGTTTCAAACATAGACTTATTAAGATCTCATGTTTTGAATGAGATTCTTTTCAATGTTAAGGTTTGGCATATTTTTTTTAGTATAATGATTGTCCTTTAGTATATCCTCTGCATCAAAAATCCAGTTATGCAAATGTTCTATGGTCTGTTGACATGTTGGTGATCTATGAGGGCAAGTATACATGTTTTGTATTGAAGTATTAAAAATCCCAAGTTGGTTTTGTTATAATCCTAAGCCCTAAGTCTAAGTCACATTGGATATGATGACCGTCACCAAAGGAATGCACTTTTTGTTTTAAGAAGGTGTTGACCTGCTATCACAAGTTGTATGTCACTTTATTGACAACTTCAAGGGGTAGCCACTATGGGGTAACTGGCCCCCTCTATCTAGACACACTGATAGCATTAGTCTTCTCACAAGTGCATGGGCACCAAAACAACTATCAATGGTCCTTGTTTAAAGTTGGATGAGCGTGCAATGAAAAATCAATGGATGATTTTTAAATCCTGACTACCTCCTATGTGCTTAGACATTGACGTGTAGGTGGCTGTCAAAAGCTTTGAAACTGCAGAGATATGTTTTTATAAAGCTATTTTTAGTCATTTTCAAAAGTTAATTTTGTGAGATTTAAAGGCTAATTTTTCAGAAGATTTTCTTTCTATTTTTATTCCTCTCGAGGAGTTGAAGGGATCTAATTAAGAGTATTTTTGTTTTTTTTCTAAAATGAGAAGAAGATTAAAAGATTAATGTTTTTGGAAGCTTAAGTGTCTATGAATTCTTTTTCATACATTTCAGCTATTGGTATGATAGAGATTTTCTTCTCTGATAGAGGATAGATTGAATAAATTATTTTTATTATGGGAACAATTATTTTTGTAGATTGAAGAATATTGAAGACATTCAATGAAAAGTGATGGAAAAAATTTTTAGAAGAAGAAAATGAATCAAAGAGAAAAATATTGCAGGTTCATTGTGAATTATCATTGTAGGATTGATATATACAGAAGATATGGTGGATATTTATTTTATGGTCTTTATTTTTTATGAGAGAAGGAATATGGAAAGAAGAGGATATGAAAGGTTATTTTTCATTTATAATGATATTATAGGTGCATTGATTGATGGATTTTTTTAAGAAGTGATATATATGCAGCTATAAAGAATTTGTTGGTGTGGTGTGAGATTTTGAGTTCAGATGAATTCAATATAGGAGATGATTGAAATCTAATTGATGGTAGAGCATGTATGCAAATGTAGATTTTGAAGACAAACACATAGAGACATCATTTTTAATTTTTGAAGATAAGGCAATTGATGAAATTGTAGATGAAGAAGTTTGTATTGAAACAAAGAAACCCTCTAAATTCTTTGTATTTATTTGAGTTTGTATATTGTAGCCAATGAGGCTTGCATGGTCTGTGAGACCTCTTTGTAGCCAGTGAGGCTTGTATGGTTAGTGAGACTTGTTTTTAGCCAGTGAGGCTTGAATGTAACCAGTTAGGCATTTCAGAGTCATTTTTCTTCCCCTTGAGGGTTTTCCACTCAACAAATCAGGTGTTATATTTATTATTTGTCTTCATGTGTTCATGTGCCCTAATGATTTATTCTTAAGGTCTTGATTCATACTTTTCATTATCATACTTGTGCATATGTGTTTAATAGATCATTGATGTCTTCCTCTCTCTTTCTCTCATAAGTTAAAAGGTACAAAAGGTTGTAAAAGTTTATACAACACTATTTCACCCCCCCTCTTAGTGTTTTCTTGTACTCCAACATAACATTGGGTGTTTCCACTCTACAATTCCACAACATACTCATACTTAAGGGTAGGACATCATTTAACTTTTCTTTTTCACCCAATATAAGATCTAACAAAAAATTGCTCACAATTCATTCTATCTTGTTTCATTGTAATCAAATATAGCAAAATGTCTTCACTAACAACAACAACAGATATTAGTATTCAATATCTTAGAAAATACTTGAGAATGATGTGCAATTGGTCTCTAGTAATCAATATCTCCATTATTGTGTTAGGTTGCCAATATTAGGTTTCAAACTATTTTTTTAAATAAAAGGTGAGAAATCGCCTATACTTATATAGCAAAAGTATGCAAACATTTATAGGAATTGAAGGCCATTAATGCATAATTATAGATGATGGGGCCCAAAAAATTACACTAGTAGGAGAAATATATGTTGGACATAGTGCCCAAAAACTAACAAAACACCCCTACAAACCCAATTAGGGTTTGAGTCATAATTTTTAGTAGGCAGTAGAAATTAAGGCAACAGGAGAAGCCAAAGGAGCCACAATAAGAGGACAAGGAGCAAGGTCTAAGGTTTGCAAATTTTGACAATAAAGTATGAAAAAATATATCTTAGATACAAATTGATTGATTATATATTTAGTTCTTGTAGCCTATAGTACTTAGCTAAAAGGGGATTAGTAGAGAGTAGCTTAAAGACATTACATAAAATGATTAATAAGTGGCAAAAATGCATACAAAAAATAGTTTTATAAATAAATGAGTATGAATACTTAAATCTCCTAGGATTTTTTACTACAAATTTAAGTGTTCATTCTATAGAGTAAAAATGCCAAACAATCTTAAATGGATGATGCATATGATGTCTATTAGATTAATTTGTAGCCCCTAAATATTTTGTAGATATTCATAAATTATTATTCCATCTAACATGGTAGATACTTTAGAAAAGACAAAGATAAATAATTCCAAACCATCCATGAATATGAGGGCCTAACATGCTCTACTAGGTACTGACCTTATATAACACTTTCTTGACAATACTTATAAAATTGAATGCCATTCACCATCTCAATAAATATTACTGGGCTAAGGTACAATCTTTTACAAAGAAGATAGAAGGTTTCAATATTCAATATGCTAATGAATGGTCTTAATCGCAACTATAACTTCTCCAAACTTAGTATGTTTTTTTCTAAAATTGTAAAAGATGTATGCAACATTAGTCTAGTTGAGGACTTGCACAAGTACTAGAGCTCCAATTGAAATGAGGCATATATTTAGTGTTCAACTCTTATTGTTACATACAAGACCCTAATCAATGGACTTTGTAAAGAAAGTAGAGAAGATTTAAACCTTAGATGAAATTATGTGCAATGTAACTCAATGTTGATCTAAATGGTCTTACTCTCAACATTTTTGACATCATAGTTGAGGCCTCAAAGACCATGTCTACCCAAGAAAGAGTGAAGGTGATGCCTTCTAGAAAATCTATAAATTATGGCATTTTTAAAATGATAATGAGACTCCTCACCAACTACCATGTCTTTTAGGAATGTTTAGATCAAAACATGGAAAACCAAACCAAATATGGGGCCAAAATAATAGGAAAAGACTTCACTAGGAGAAGTGATGGCTTCTCCTTAAGTCATAGTTTAGAGATCAAAATTTTCTTGACAAGAGAATTGTACTATAAGGTGGTCTCCAAATATCACCACCATTGCATGGTAAGGAAAGGAAGCATATATGAAGAATACAAAATTATAAGAAATTGAAAGTCTTGAATGAATACAATACCTAATAATCAAAGATAATATAAAGGTGAATGTAGGGTTAAATTTACTAATTCAAATAACTAGTGTTGGGGAACTCTACATTACACTAGTCCTACAAGTCCAAACATAGTTTAATAAAAGCAAAGTTGAATATTATATGTGTGTGTTTGTAGACTAAAATCATCTCATCAATATTTTAGCTATAATCAAGTCATCACTCGCTATTTCCTCTATCATTAATTGAATAAATTATATTTAGAAAATCAATTATCCAATTTCCCTTCCAAAATTTGTTGAATACTTTTTTTATTATTTAATTAATAAAGTCACTATTCACTTGCAATTAATTGAATAAATAAGGGCTATTTATTCAATTAATTAATTTCTTTTATATTCCAACCTTAAATAAATTTAAATATGTATTTATGTAATCTCATCTCATTCCATCCTAAAATTAAATAAATTTAAATATTTATTCAATTCCTTATTTTATGTACTTTCTCATTAGTAGTCAAATCATATAATTAACCTTCCATAATCATTTTCACATTTCAAAAAATGCTTAATCAAGGTAAATCTTACACAAGTACCAAATTGGTACATGGGGTCAATGGTATGGCCTTGATTTATACATCCTAGGTACTTTGGGAATGGGAAAGATCTTCACATCCCTCCAGAAATCTTCTTTTTGATCTCTCACCATCAAATCCACCCAAGTCAAATCCACCACCTTGATTCCTCTTGAATATTGGATCCCTCTTTGATCACCATTCACATGGTCCCAATTGGATGTTTCTCAAGCCTCCTATCCTCTCGAATAATCTTAGCCCTTGATCCTTAAAGATAATCCTATCCATCCTTCCACTCTCCAAAAAATATATAAATAACACCCTCCATAAGCAATTTTCATAACAAACTTGAATGTAATATTATTCTGATACTCTAAGAAATAACATATCTTCATCTCAATCATAAATCCTTAAACACAATCACACTCGCCTATGTGCAGCAAAAAAGCTTTGGGCATTGAGAATTTTGTGTTTTAAATTCATGTTTGAGTTTTATTTAGTCTAATCTTGAGGTTGCATACATTTGTAAATAGAATAGGTTAGAGTTAGTTTAGATTATTCTTTTATATATTTGCAAATGGATGTACACATTCTTGGCACTTTTTGTGGGACCTAGAGCCCTATTCTCATATTTTCTTGGTGTTTTGTATCTTTTTTGACTCAAAGGTTACGATTCAATGCATGTCAGTTTATTTTGAGTGTGCTCATTCCAAATGAGTGCATGCATTCATGAATAGGTGCATCCATTTTTGTGTTTGGTAGCTTGCTTTCCCTGACTCTAACTTTTTATTTTGGGTATCTTGTAGATTTTTAGGTCCAATATCTTCGTGATTTTATAGGATTTTGAGTTTTTGATGCATTATCTTCCATCCTAACACTTGTCTGCTATAGATTAACCTTGTTTCTTATAGATTTGTACCAAAAATTTCAGCCCTAAACATGAAACAACATTTCCATCACGATCGAGCATTTGCATCCACGCATAGGTGCATTTGTGTCCAACTATAAAAATCTCATTTTCATCACATTTGAACCTATTTTATCTGATTTTTTTACAATTGTTTTTTTTACAAGTCATTATGCTATTCATTTGATAACTTGCACTGTGTTTTTGGTAGATTTAATCTCATTTTCTTACAAGTTTTGATCAGGTTTGCTAGCTTCAACACACTTTGGTGTATCTATCACAAATACGTGTTTCTACTCATGAAAAATCATCCCTATTATTGATTGTGAAAACATCAAAACCATCACTTTTACAACTTTTTGATTTCAAATTTTAACTTTTTTTTTGGTTTTACAGGGGGTTATGCTACTCAAATGCACTCTCACATTATATTTCCTTTTGTAGGTTATCATTTTATTTTCATTTTTCCTAACCCCTAATCATTTTTTGCATAGCTTTCATAGATCAACATTTTCATTTCAAATTAGCATGTGCATAGCCTTTCCTAGTGCCTATGTGGTAAGTGCAAATAGGCTATGAGTTTCCATTTTTTGATGTTTGTAGTTGTACTTCAACATTTATGTAACATTTAAGCATTTCTATTGATACTTCAACATTTCTTTGTCTATAATAAAGGTTGTTGATTTTTGTTTGAGATTTGTGTTGGATTAATATTTGGTCCAACCTTGCTAGATGTATTTTACCACTAATCATTTCTTTTGTAGCCTATTATTTGTCCATGAATTAATTGATCACTACTAATGTCTTGTTTCTTACATCATTTGTCGATGAATTGTATCACTAATCTAGGAGCATTTGGATTTCTAAGGGAATTAATTTGTTTTCCATGTTTGCAAGTCAAACTTATGCATATGGTCTCTCCTTGTACCCTTGAATGATCTTGGAGATAGAAAGCTTCAGTTTGATCTCTTTTCTTCTTTTCAATCAAAGGGATTAATGTGTGTATGCTCTCCCTTCATTCCACAAGGTATTCTTAGGGATAAAAGAACCTACGTTATTTTCTCTATAGTGATCTTTCCTAAGGATTTCATCACCTTAGTCCAGATAAATCAAAGCACACATTCCAATGGGGTAAAAATGGGGGAGTGGAAAAGATGTACCTCAAAGGAGGAACATCATGTTTGTCTTAGCCTTGTCACCCTTTTTCATAAGGAGGAAATGTGAATTGGGGTTGGACTTGTCCATGAACACATGCTTGTAGATGGACTATCATTCATAGACTTAGACCTCACATATCTCTAGGTATTTCTTAGAGGTTAGCAACCTTGTTTAGCATAGCTTAAGACCATAGACTTAGACCTCATAATGGGTATCTGTATCAATTAGTAGTTAGCACCAAGAATTCACTCATCCCTTGCCCCCAAAATTGGATGTGTATGTTGTGTATACTCTCCCCTTACACCTTTTGAGCAATCTTAGGTGATCAAAACTAATTAGCTCCTCATCATGGGACTTACACATTATAATTAGACAAGGCATATTGGTGAGATTACAAGTGTGCACACTCCCATTTGAATAGCATATGTTGTTAATTTTATTTTGTGTCTTCTTGTCAAAACTTGTGCTTGCCTTAAAATCCAAATTGCTAAAATATAAAACTTTTTACGAACATGTGAACATTGATTGAAATATTAATTTACAAACATTAGAAGCACCTTTTTCCAAAGATAAAACATTTGATATTTGATAAAACTAAATCCAAAAAACTTGAGTTTTAAATCATTAACCCATCACCTTATCCATTTTCTCATGTCTAATCATCTAAATTGTTGGTATGTAGTGACTGATCATGCAAGTACTATACACACATAACGTATCCTCACCAGGGTTCAGAGTCAGTTGTTAATTTTTTGTTAACTGACAAAAGAAAAACAACATACCCTAATTCTAGTAGCTTTCAAAAGGCTTGTTATAAGCAGTTGGGATGTATGTTGCGGGTGTGATTTTTTGATATTGTATTCTAGCTTTTTTTCAGTGGTATTGAGTTGCAAGGGATTGTTGGTTATAATCAGTTTGATTTGTTGGATAATAATATTAGACTCTCTATTGGTGGATGTAGCTCGAGTTTGGGTGAACCATGTTAAAACTTGTCTCTCGTTGTTATTATTTCTGTGTATTTTCATTCCTCTGTTTAATCTTTACTTGCATTTAATTGATATCTTATGCCAGCTAACCCTAACAAGTGGTATCAAAGCGGGTTGTGTTTGATTATTGTCTGTAGGAAAGTGTCACGGTTGAGTGGGAGTCTCACGATCAAGTGGGAGCAATAGCGGACAAGGGTAAATTGAAGGTAGATAAATTCAATGGGCAGAACTATTAGTTATGGAAGATGCAAATGGAGGATTATCTCTATCAGAAGGATTTATAGAGGTTGTTGGAAGGAATAGCCAAGAAATTGGCAACAATGATTGATGAGGATTGGAATCCTCTAGATAGAAAGGTACTAGGAACCATTTGGTTGTGCCTGGCACCATTTGTGGCATTCAATATAATAGAAGTGACGACAACAAATGAACTAATGAAAGCTTTAGCTAAATTGTATGAAAAATCCTCAGCCTCAAATAAGGTATTTCTCATGCAAGATTTGTTTAATCTAAAAATGATTGAAGGTGGATCTGTGATAGATCATTTAAATGAGTTTAATATGATTACCAGTTAGTTAACTTCTATAAAAGTGAAATTTGATGAAGAGGTGAGGGCTCTCTTAGTTTTATGTTCTTTTCAAAAAGCTGGAATAGCTTGGTAATGGCTGTAAGTAACTCTATCTCTGATTTAAATACTTTGAAATTTGATGATGTTGCTTGTGTTATCCTTAGTGAGGAAATATGATGAAAAAGATCAGGAGGGTCCACATTAGGTAGTGTTTTAAATGCAAAAAGAAAGGGTAGATCAAAGGAGAGAGGAAAAGGTTCTAGAGGTCATGGGAAGTCACGAGAAAAATCAAAGGACAAGAGGTCCCAATCTAGAGGACAGAAGGAATGCTAGTACTATGGGAAACTAGGTCATCTGAAGAAAGATTGTTGGTCTTAGAAGAATAAAGGAGACAAACAAGAAGGCAATAAGGAGACAAATGTGGTAAGTAATAAATCTAAAGATGATGCTTTGATTCTTTCCCTAGATAATGCTGATGATTCATGGGTTTTAGATTTAAAGGCCTCATTTTATGCTACGCCCCATAGAAGTTATTTTCTTGATTATGTCCAAGGGGATCTTAGGCTAGTTTATTTAGGAAATAACAAACCTTGTTAGATTGTTGGAAAAGAAAGAATCAAGATTAGGTTGCAGAATGTGAATCATTGGCTACTACAAGAGGTAAGGTACATTCCAAGGCTGAGTAGGAATTTAATTTTAGTAGGGTAGCTAGCTGATGAAGGTTGCATAGTTACTTTTAGTGATAAAAATTGGAAGGTTTCAAGTGGTACCTTAACAGTAGCAAAAGGTGTGAAAGTAGGCACCTTATATCTTTGTACAGGTAATATTGTTCCTTCTACTATAGTTGTTGTAGAGAAGAATCAAATAGGTTAAAGAACAGTTGCTACGGGTTTGCAGGAAGAGACTAAAATAGTTGCTGTAGGTTCTGAGACAACACTATGGCATAACGTACTTGGGCATATGAGTGAAAATTGTATGAAGGTACTTCATTCTAAGAAAGTTTTACCAGGTCTCAAATGTATTAATTTGAATTTCTATGAAATTTGTGAATGGCAAACAAAAGAGAATTAGTTTTCTCAAGGATGGGAAGTAAAAGAAAGATGAAAAATTGGAGCTTGTGCATACAGATGTATGGGGACCAGCTCAAGTATCTTCTCTCAGTGGCTCTTAGTATTATGTTACATTCATAGATGATGCAGTTAGGAAGGTTTGGATTTATTTTCTTAGGCAGAAATCTGATGTATTTGAAACATTTAAGAAATGGAGAAGCTTCGTTGAGAATGAGACAGGTGAAAGATTAAAATGTCTCAGATCTGATAATGGTGGTGAGTATTGTAGCAAAGAATTTGAGGATTATTGTTCTTTTAATGGAATTCGTAGGCAGAAAATGGTTTCAGGGACTCCACAAGAAAATGGAGTGGTTGAGTGCATGAATAGGACAATAATTGAGTGTGCAAGGAGCATGATTTTGCATGTTGGGCTTCCTTTAAACATGTGGGCAGAGGCTATCAATACCCGTTGTATATTTAATTAATAGAGGTCCTTCAGTTTCTTTGGGTTGTGGTATTCCAGAGGAAGCATGGACAGGTAAGAAGGTGAGTTATTCTTTTCTCAAAACCTTTGGATGTGAAGCATTTGCACATGTAGATTCTAAAAATAGAACTAAGTTGGATGCAAAATCAATAAAGTGTATCTTCATTAGATATGGCATCGATGAATTTGGTTATAGGCTTTGGGATGTTGAAAATCTAAAAATTGCGAGAAGCAGCCCAATGTTGTATTCAATGAGAAGGTGATGTATAAAGATTAGTTGCAGCAGCATGTGAAGAAAGAAAAGGATTATGTGGTGCTAGATGATACTCTAGATAGTGATGTTCTAGTGGTTCCTCATGCTTCGCAATAGCAACAAGAAATACCACAAACTCCAGTGAATATTAGATGGTCAACAAGGCTAGGTAGACCTCCTTAAAGGTTTCCTCCCTATCTGTATTCTATTTTGTTAATAGATGCTGGTGAACATGAAGGGTATGATGAAGCTATGCAGGTGGATAGAATGGTTCAGTGGGAGATTGCAGTGAAAGAAGAAATGGACTCCTTGCTGAAAAATCAAACTTGGGAATTATGTAAGTTGCCTAAAAGTAAAAAGGCTTTAGCAAACAAATGGGTTTATAGGTTGAAAAAGGAAGATGGAGGTAAGAAAAGATTTAAAACAAGGTTAGTTGTAAAAGGATTTGCACATAAAAAAGGCATTGATTTTGATGATATTTTTTCTTTAGTTGTTAAGATGACTTCTATTCGTACTATTTTAAGTATTGTGGTTGCTGAAGATTTGCATTTGGAATAGCTAGATGTGAAAACTGCCTTTCTCCATGGTGATTTGAGGAGATATATATGGAACAGCCCCAAGGATTTGAGGTCAAAGGTAAGAAGAAATTTGTGTGCAGATTGAAAAAGAGTTTATATGGCCTCAAACAAGCACCTCGGCAATGGTATTTAAAATTTGATAGTTTTATGGTTGAATAAGGCTACAGCTAGTGTAATTATGACCCTTATGTTTATTTTAAGAGGTTGGATAATGATAGCTACATTATTTTATGTTTATATGTTGATGACATGCTTGTAGCAGGGTCTAACATGGATCACATAAGAGAGTTAAAACAACAGTTAGCACAATCATTTGCTATGAAGGATTTAGGGGCAGCAAAACAAATCCTTGGTATGAAAATTTGTAGAGATAGGAAGAATAGGAAATTGACTCTATCTCAGGCTGATTATGTTGAAAAGGTGTTGTAGAGATTCCATATGGAGAATGCAAAAGCTATTAGCACACCTTTGCCTAGTTATCTAAAATTGACTAAGGAGATGTGTCCAAAGACACAAGAGGAGGAAGACATAATGTCCAAGGTACCATATGCTTCAGCTGTAGGAAGCTTAATGTACGCCATGGTATGCACGAGACCAGATATTGCACATGTTGTAGGAGTCATAAGCAGGTATATGAGTAATCCCATATTGGAGCATTAGAATGCGGTAAAATGGATTCTCAGATATTTGAGAGGTACATATAATAAACAATTATGTTTTGGGGGCGCTAATTTTGATTTAGTAGGTTATGTAGACTCAGATTTGGTAGGGGATATTGATACCAAGTAGAGTAATACATTGTATGTCTTTATTGTAGATGGGACAACAGTGAGTTGGATCTCACGGTTGCAAAAAGTGGTTGCTTTATCCACCACAGAGGAAGAGTATGTAGCTACAAGAAAGGCAAGCAAGGAGATGATATGGTTGCAATCTTTCATGGAAGAATTGGGAAAACAACAGGCTAACAATTATTTTTTTATTGACAGCCAGAGTGCCATACATCTTGCAAAGAATTCTTCCTTGCATTCAAAGAACAAACACATACCATTGAGGTATCACTTCATTCGATCAGTGTTAGATGATGGACAGTTATGGTTGGAAAAGATACATACAGATGAAAATTTAGTGGATATGTTTATGAAGGCAGTGACAAGGGAGAAGTTGAGCTCCTCTTCAACTTCGGTTGGTCTTCAAGATTGAAAACAATAAAATCAAAACAACAGAGTCCAGGGTGCTTATTTCTAGTGGGAGTTTCATGCGCAGTAGTGTCATATAGGATCAGTCTCCAAGTGGCAGATTGTTGGTATGTGGCAACTGATCTCTCTTTTTTGCCTGTTCGGAGTTAGTTGTTAATTTTTTGTTAACCAACAAAAAAAATGACATTGTAAAACCCTAATTCTAGAAGATTCTAAAAGGGTTGTTATAAGCAGCTAGGATGTATGTTACAGGTGTGATTTTTCAATCTTGTATTGTAGCTTTTTCGCAGCAGTATTGAGTTGCAAGGGATTGCTGGTTGTAATCAGTTTGATTTGCTAGATATTAATATTAGACTCTCTATTGGTGGATGTAGCCCGAGTTTGGATGAACCATGTTAAAACTTGTCTCTCGCTATTATTATTTCTGTGTATTTTCATTCCTCTATTTAATCTTTGTTTGCATTTAATTGATAACTTTTGGCTAACCCTAACATAAATTCTATCCAAAATTTTATCCAAACTTCATAGAAAAACCTTCTAAGTCACTCACCTTCCCAAATCATTGCACATTATGGTTTTCATCCTAAACACATGCATCTATTACATTCTTTGACATTTATGTTCACAAACTCACATATGTTCTAAATAGGCGTACGCTTCCTATTTTCACAGTATGCGTTTAGCCTTCACAAAAGTCAAAAATTTCACCCTCATCCTTCCAAATCCACCTTTAGTTTGAAATTTCTATCTAATTTAATCCAACCATTATCCAAGATCATCCTCAAGTCATGATGTAGGAGCACCTAGGTGCATGCACAATCCTACATCACCGAAAAGAATAGTAAAATTAGTTTTGGTTTGATTTCAATCTAGTTTGTTGTTTGGTTGTGTTGTGTGCTGTGGTATTATCGCAACTTCTGACGACTTCATGTTGTATCCATTTTGTGTTGATTTTGTTCCAATTTTAGATTGATGGTGTGCTGTGGTGGAATGTCGATGACCAACATTTATTTTCCATATGTTTGTCGAGGTATTTCAAAGACATGGTGATATTGTCAGCAAAAAAATTGATGGAGTTGTTATGGTTTTATTCAGACATTTGGCCATTGTGGCATAATGTATGTGAAATCTATATGTACCAAAAGTGGATGTTATTGGAGAATCTAATTGCACATAGAAGATCATAGAATGTGTATATACTCATTTGAATTACTTTAGGTTTGATAGAATTTGGAGGGGCACGTTGACTCCATAGGAACTAGCCATTTTTGTAATGCATTTTAATTATTTTAAACTCTCTAAACAAAGGCGATGTTTAATTTCCTTTCTGATTTCCATGAATTATGATGCCACATAAATATACATGAAATAATATAGCAGCAAACTCCAAAACATAGAGGGGCGATGGTATAATTTGGACAGCCAGAAAAAAGGAATTCATATATATAAATTTAAATGAAATCACAAGCCACAATTGGGGTGTCTTGGCATAATTGGTGTACACTTTGAAAAGGTCAAAAGACTAATTGTTGTGTGGGTTTTATTGGTTGTATGTTGAAGTTTCTTTTTGGATAATACTATCTCATGTGATGTCTTCCAAGGGCATCGATTTAGCTAAAGACGATGACCCTTCATTGCTTGAAGTTTATTGAAGTCATGAAAACATACTTTTTGGCCCACAAGATCTCTAATGTAACATCTACACCAACTAATATCAATGAGCTCATTGAAATAAAGTTGATGCATTCAACTTGCTAATCACAAAAGAGATTTAAGAGTCATTGCAACACCACTCTAAAATAACATGAACCCACTCCACAAAGTTGTGTAGGCTACTAGATCATATAACTCATCAAAATATTAGATGGTCCTACAGTGTGGATGACATAAATCCTACACATAAGATGTGAGGCCCACCCTTGTGTGACTAGATTAGTTTCTCTATTAGACCAAGTTGTTTTGCTTCACCCAAGCTAAAGGTTCGGTTTATGGAATTGTGACCTTATCTCAGAGGTAATATGCTATTGTTGTGGATCCATTTATGGGGTGTTGTTTTAGTTTGAGTATGCATAAGGGATGTGCACGGTAGCTTGGTTTTAATAACCTATTGATCCTATCCTTTATTGTTATTAGAAATCATTCTATGATTGAGTTAGTGAATTGTTTCTTTACTGTGATAAAAGGACTAAATATGTTTGGTTAATTTCTACACTTATCATGTTAATTGAATGTATTCTTGCTAGCTCAATTTTGGTTTAATGGACTAATTAGAGTGTGAGAGAATTATCCTAAATGTTATTCATTTTGGTATAGTCGTGCTTATGAAAATGAATGTTTCTAGAGAGAAAGTTGACGATTGAAAGAAATATTGCCTTGATTGTAGAAGACTAAATTGATTTGAAAAGAGAGCGACTAAAATGAGTGTATGATGTGTGTGCTTCCCTATTTCTTGTTACTTTGGCTATCTTTATATATATACTATATGTGGGTACTAATGTGCATTGTAGTGTAAAGACTAATTCCATTTGCCAATGGAAATCGGAGGTCCATGACTCTACCCATGTTTAAAACTAGCGATGCTCAACCAAGTCCCTCCCAGGGACTATGCTGTTGTTTGATTTTAATTGCATGATTAAATTGATGAAATTTTTGTAACATTTCACTTTATTGTTTAATTACGTTGAATGTTTGTACTGATGTATTGTATCGGTTTGCACAAATTTCGTGCTAAATGTTTATGAGCCTTTTTAAAGTGGATTTATGAGCCCCCTTTTGTTATTTAGGGTTATTTAATGATCATAGGTCATACCCATAGGGTCTAGGGTCATTTATAGCATGTTAACTCTTGATGTAACCCTTGTATGTTCACCTTAACCTACCCCTAAGGTAAGGTGACAAGTTTGGGAGATGTGTAAGGTGGGTGGCCAGTCATCATCCCACCTTAACTAACCACACTCACCTAGGGTAAGGTTACCCTTGTCATTGAGTGCTTTAGAATCTTCCAAAGCCCTCACGTGTCTGAGACCTCTTCCCTATGCTCTCACACATGTGTGAGAGCACAAGTAGAGTCTCACATGTGTGATCCCCTCACCCAACGCTCTCACACATGTGTGAGAGCATTTGTGGGAGAATGTGTAGCATAGTTGAATGGGTAGGTGACAAGTGTCAGCTCCTCATTATTGTGGGGTTGTGAGAGGGTTGTGTTGATGAAGGATAAGGTGACAAGTGTCACCTCCTCATTCATCAAAGCTTGTGGGAAAAGTATATTTAACTCCCTCTTGTGGAAGGGAGAAGGGTTCTTTGTTTTTGCATTTTTCATTCTTTTCTTGTTGGGAGAGTTTTTCTTTGGGTGTTGGGCTTGGAAGGAAAGTAGAAGCTTTGAGATAGAGGCTATTGTGGAGCTCTTCTTCAAATATTCTTACCTTGGAAGGCTTGAGAGGTAGGATCTCAAGCCTATTAGCTTATTAGTTTGATGCTTTCCTTAGTTTTCTTGTGTTGCTGCATATAGTTGTTGATATGTGTTGTGAGTGTTATTCATGTGGTTTTCTTGTTTGGTAAATGAGTTGTAGACATCAACTCTCTTAGGAGAGGTATGTCATGTTAGGGATTTGAGATTTGGAGCACCTCCATTATGATCTTGTTGCTTATGGTTTTGGAAAGGATTTGGCCTAGGATGGTTATGGATACATGTGTTGGCCTTGGAAGGAGTCTTGCAAGTTTTTTTGGAAGGAGTTGTGGAAGTTTTTTGGAAGGAGTTGTGGAAGTTTTTGGAAGGTTTTTGAGTACTCGGAGTTGTTGGTTTTGTGATATTGAGTTGTTTAATAATATGCCATGTGATGGCTTGGTTTTAGTAGGAATATGGCATGTGTTGGCTTGGTTTTGGTAACTCTATAGTTGGAGGGTAGCTCAATCTCCCCCTTCACCATTTTGGCAACAAAATGGGTGTGAGTGTGTATCCCTTGGGTGGATATTGGTGTGTTTGTAATGAGTGCTTTGCTTGTTGTGTTTGCATGAAACCTTGGTAACCTAGTGGGCCTCCTAGCTCGGGGGTGTCTTTCTAGCAAGCCTAGGATGGGAGGTGAGCAATCCCTTGGCATTTGGAACCTTGTTGTGTGCATTGTAGGTTTTCAAGTAGGTGGATGAGACAAGGATGGAGAAATCTCCTTGGTGAGCTCCTATGGAGCTGTATGAGTTAGTGGTTTTTCTATGGCCATGTGAAAGGCCTTGCTCTTTGTGAGCTTTTAAAAAATGTGGGTAGTCCTAATATTGTATGGAAATCCCTTGTAAAAGTATTATTCCATCTTTAATAAAATGTATGGAATTGACCTTTACTATTTTTCTCCTATGAAGAAAATAAGAATGGTGTGAATTAGATCACTCTCTCTATCTCTCCCTACTTCATAACTAATAGTTTATATATGCTTATAAAAAGGGGGGGGAATGATCTCTATCATTTGCACCTATTTAGTCAATATTGTATAAGTGAGCCTTGTTAAATTAAAAAAAATCACACCTTATTGTTTTTGTTCCCTTGTAGAAATATAAATAACCATGTAAAATTTAAGATACATATTTATCTAGTTACTTTAAATTTATCCTTTTTTTATGGAGGAAATGGTTACTTATTTTAAAATCAAGAAAGATAGTTAGTTTTGTATATATATATATTATGTCTCTGTGCAAAACTTAAAACTTCAAAAGTTTTGAAAACTTTATTCTTTCAAATGTAGTGGCTACCTTCTAGAATTGTTTTTGGTAAACTTAAACTTTTAAACTTTTAAACATAAGATATGGAAAAACCTAGTTATTAGGAAAAATAAAGGAAACATGAGAAAGGAAACTTTTAGAAAACTATTTCAAACCTGTAGGAAAACAAATTGAGATGTTAGAAAACAAGAGGAATGTTATAGGTTAGCCATTGAAGAATAAAATGTAAATATGAAAAACATAAACAAAACTATTGGTTAGAAAATTCAAGCATGGGAAAATAACCTTCCCACTTGGGGAAGGGATTTTTCCCTTTCATTCGAACTTGCTCCACCTACAATCAATAAACCCAAAGTCAGAATTGTGAGAGCAAATAGGAAGTTTTCTTGCTTTTATAAACCTTTTTAGGGCTTGATGTGATTGCCCTAGTATTAGGGAATGGTTTTGACTTTAACCTCGTGTTAACCCTTTTTAATCTAGCTTATTTTTGTTAGTTATTTTTAGTGCTTGAACTTTTAAGTGGTGTTTAATTTATTTCATTGTTATTTAATTCATTCAAGTTCTATAGTTCAAGTATTATTTTTATTAGATTTAGTGGTAATGTGTAATCCTATAGTTGTTTACATTAAGTCAATTGATTTATTTAATTTGATTTATTTTGTAATAGTTCCATAGTTGGTATTTATTAGTTTTATTTTAATCCCTCGCATAATTGTTACAGTGGTAATATGCTGTCGAAATTATCAGGATTTTGGGATATGGGTTATTCAATTAATTTATTTTAGTAACTTACTTTCCCATTTAATTGTTGATCAATTGTTTAAATTAAAGGCTTGTAATCTTGTTAGCTTCTATATGTTAATGTTATTTTTAGCTGAGAGTTTATTTTGGGGTTAGGTTTCGATGGGTCAGAACCATACCACTTTCCTTAGGAAAAACTAGGGTTGGTTCCAGGATGGAAACCACCCCTCTTAGTGATGCTTCTTGCGTTGCACACCCCCCTTAGTTGTTGTCATTATTAAAGGGATTGGAAAAGGAATTTTGTATCATCCTGTATCATGATTGACCTTCTTCACCTTTGTGCGACACACCTAATGTGTGTTGTGGATACAACCACATTATGTGCGTGTGTCATTGAGTGTGCATGTTGCATGCGAGGCGGTTTTAGAGTTGGGTGGGAAAGTTTTTTGATATTTTGTGTCATGACCACATGACAAATGTGGACATGACATGTGGTTATCATGTCATGATTACATGGCTAATGTGGGCATGACATAAGAGCTTATGGGACACACCAAATAAAATCCATGCCAATAACATTTTGTAGTTGTAAGCATGTGTTTTAATAAAAGATAATGAAGGGGCCCACCAAAGATGACGTGGATCAAAATTATCCAATGGCATAGTGCAAGCATGAAGGATTTTATCCAAGCATGTATTAGATACACATGGGCTATTGATTACATATTTCATTTGATGGCTCACACAACCCAACATGAACAACAATCTCTAACACACTTTAGGATTACATAGGCCATGCAATCATCCACCTTATCCTAAGAATTGATGAATCTCAAACTCCCTATAAACTAACAATCATGAATAGAACTTAAAGGACCCACGACATATGCCAATTTCATGTGCACAAACCAGTGGTACAACTAGAGAAACCAAATACCCTTTAACACACTTTAGAGTTGTGCCAACTACAATATCTTCTATCTCAAAATCATAATCAATAGCTCTTAGAAGATCCTTGAGCATAGAAATAGATAAAATTAAGGGCCCCACTAACTATTTACATGGAACCAAGCCAACCAATGATGCATGAGGGAAAAAAAATATTTTCCTATCATCCATTAGAGATGTGTAGTCATGCCATGTAGCACTTGATGTTGTTACACTTTACAAAGTGTACACACATGATAAGGGGCTCCACAAGAGATGACAAACCACATGTCTAAATAGTGGCACCATGGCATGAACATGGAAACACTAAAAGAATTGAAGATTGCATAGGATGTTTGATCCAAATTTGATCAAGGCCCATGGACCTCTTGTAATATGTTGATCTATCCTATGTAAGATACATGGTTTTCCATGCCCACCCCTCTATCACATATCATAGGATCAAAGTTCATCACATGAAACTTAAAATCATTAATAAACTACTTCTTCATAGCTCAATAAGATCATAAGATCATATATGGGACACCATGACTGCAATGTGAGATCTCACTACGCATGAGGCCATATAAGAAAACTAAACAATTAATATAGAGGTGTGAATGTAGACACATGAGCACCAAAAGAAATAAGATAGAACCCATTTCACTAGAATTCTCATATGGTTACCACTCATGTGTACACATAGAGCATGGTGCAAACATGTAACATCTTAAACCAAAATGTTAAATAAAACATGTACAAATAAAAACATTAAATGCCAAAATTTCATAATAATTTGTTAGGATACAAAGTAAAGTAGGTACTTTTGCATTTACAAATCACATGATTTATTACATCAATTGATGGTCACATTACATGTGACTTACAAATTTACATGTACAATAAAATGTTGTCTTATGCTCACAAGTCTTTGGCAGCCAACTACAAGAGGGAGAGCATCACCCTGGTGCTTTTCCTCCAACCATAGACTGGAGGTCCCCCACTCACCTTCCTACTAGAAGTGGCCCTTCCCTTCACGAGGGTATATATAATGAGAATAAACCAATTCCATGTGCCATATGAGAACTAGTGTAATGTCCTTGCATGAAACAATCATGTTTACAACTTCTAGTCTATCTCTAGCTATGTACAACTCCTCTGATTGATGAAGCTATCTAGAACATAGTGAACCGAAAATGCAAGCAGTGACTTTTGCATTACTTTGGCCAAAGTTTTTTATAATAAAAGAGTTGATTGTTCACACATTTCTTTCTCGACTTGGAGACTGACATTCTTTATATGCTGAATTATTTAAACATGGTAGACTAGGCATTCATACAATAAAGATTGGTCAATTCACAACCATGCATTGAGCCCCTCTTTA
The DNA here is from genome assembly GCA_027924645.1 of Cunninghamia lanceolata. NCBI lineage: Eukaryota > Viridiplantae > Streptophyta > Pinopsida > Cupressales > Cupressaceae > Cunninghamia > Cunninghamia lanceolata. The sequence goes on from BSBN01000602.1 coordinate 10,743,158, forward strand.
CGTTCTCACAATCTTGGATCTTTGACAACTATCAACTACTCAATGGTCATTAAACCCAATTCTTCTAACTCAAACATAGTCAAATAGATTATATAGATAGTTTATCAACCTCTGAGAACTAATTATGTTCTCTCAAGTCTAGATAGAGGTGTATGAGCACATAACTCTTAGAATATATTAACCAAGGTAAAACAAATTACTTTACATCCTTGTAATCTTGGTTAATGACAAAGTGCTCACTTTTAATCAATATTCATGTGATTATGTCTTAGCTAAGAAAAGTATCTTTTACTCTATCTTAATAAAGACAAGTGTCCATATTTAATAGTCATGTTATTGCCATTCCTAGTTAAGGATTTCAATCTTATGGCCATGTTATGACCAAGATAGGATTTGTACATGATAATCCATAGGTCATTCGTAGCCAAGATAAAATCAATACTTATTAAACTTTTGGCCTTTATAGGCACACATAGAAACACATGTTTATCAACCTTCCTAGGCATGCAAATATAAGTTATATCGGCCTTCTTTCAGCATGTAAAGTCATATAGAGCTATCTACCATGTATAAAGAATAGATAAATAAAAGCATGTCGGCCTTCTATAGGAACTAACAAAAAAATAGAGTACTTGTAATTTTAAACCCATTTCTGTCATCTTTGGTATAGAGTTTTCATCCTTTTAGAGGTGACATAGTGCATGTATCTACCATTACCGGCCTCATACAATAGATACTAAATAGAAGTATGTTGGTCTTTTGTGATATATCTTCACATAAAAGTGTATAGTTCTTCTACAGACTCAATATGAAGGATTGCATTTTTATCGGTCTCTACATGCATAATTAGACATATAGATTTATTAGCCTGATGCAATTTATATAAAGGTATATCAGCCATGAACAGAGCCCAGATTCTCAAAGTTTGCAGCCTTAGTGGCTACAAAAGTAAATTTCAATAAAGAGTTACAATCAAAGTCAAGATTTATCATCCATATAGTGACATTAGAAAGCATGCACAATAACACATAAGAGTGCCAAGTTGTTGACCTTTACATAGGTGCAACATAGTATATTCAAATTGATTTTTTGAAAAGTAAGGCAGCTCTCTAAGGCTAAGATGGTATTACTATAGGCCCGTGGTAGTCTTACTAGAGCTTAGGTAGTTTTCTTGTAGCTTAAAGCTTACACATCAACTCAAATGTTTCTTTATTCAATCTAGAGTAGAATGTAGTGGTTCAAGAGCTCAAAACATCATTAACAACGATGATAATTTTTTTTCCTAGAGTTAAATTAACAACATTTGATACTCTTTAACAACCATGTTAAAGATTCATAGCATAGTAGTCAACTACATGATTAAGAAAGATTTTCCATATAACAAGATACTAGAGTAATAACAATAATTGTAATATTGCACTCTTTCTACAGAAAGAAATGACTGTATGTTCATACCTTGACTCTTACGAGTTTTATTCAAAGGTTCTAAACATCATCCTTCTGGTAGAAGTTAACACTACTACTCACAAATCTTGCACACTATCCTTCATCTTGTTTTCTCTACTCAACCTACTCATTGTTCCCTGCTTTCTCCCCCTTCACCATTCTTTGCATGTGTGGTTTAAAGAAATAAATTTTAGTTATGGGACTTCCATGGCCTCCCCCTCATTTCATGCCTTAAGGTTGGCATAATGGAGTTGTCATTCCTCTCCACTCCTCCTAGAATCTAGGAGGGGTCACGACGGGGAAAAGACTCCTTATAAAACTTAAAATCTTTAATCTCAACCTGTTAGGACTATTTATCCATAGCTATCAATAAGCCATATAATATTATAGCATGACACTCTAAACTTTGACCTCCTTAGGTGGATGTTGGGGCCCTCTAACATCGCACAATTTCCATCAATCTATTAACTCATTACTCTCTATCACCATGTTATTTACACCCAATTCACTGACTGCTATCATGACAATCAATTAATTCACTAACAACCCATACATAAAGCAACATAGTTGTACAAGAGACTTAATGGGAAGCAATGAGCATGGACACAAATGAACATGTATTATAAATAAATAAAAAATCATTTCCACATGAACACTGTCAACATTATGAATTTATGACTATTGTATAGGCTATAAACTTATAAGGAATAAACTTTTTATATATAACATGCTTAGGTAAATGTATCAATAGAAATTGTATAAACATATATTTTATTTAATATTTTTATGGTTTACTAGGTAGATTAAAAATAAAAAATTTAAATTTTTAAAAATTAATTATTTATTAAATATATAATTTTAAAAAATTAGCATATATTAATATAATTATTTTTTAATTGTATTGATATTTATTTTAAAAATCTAAAATATTTTAAATATTGAAATTTAATGGTAGGAAAAATATTAATTATATTAATATTATAATTTTTACAATTATATAAATAATTACATTTTAAATCAATTAAGATTGAATAAAAGGTAATCCATTTAAAAATATGGAATTTGGTTACACACACACACACACACACACACACACACACACACACACACACACACACACACACACACACACACACACACACACACACACACACACACACACACACACACACACACACACACACACACACACACACACACACACACACACACACACACACACACACACACACACACACACACACACACACACACACACACACACACACACACACACACACACACACACACACACACACACATAGAGAGAGCGAGAGAGATTTGGATAGAATAAATAAGAATTTTATTTGGTTAAAAAATTCAAAAAAATTAATGAAACATAGAAAATTACAAGTCTATTAGTATATTGTTTAATTTTGAAACATAGAAAATTACAAGTCTATTAGTATATTGTTTAATTTTGTTTTTAGCTCTTACCTATTATATAAAAGAATATAAGAAGTTTTTCAAAATTTGAAAGATATATAGAAGCATATAAAAAACAAAGAAACTTCACTTGAAGTCTCTTAATATTTAAATATGTTTCTATATATCTTTGAAGAATTTACATGTGAATACTTGAGATAAAGTACAAATGTTTGAAAGATTATAATTTTTAAAACAAAACATCAAACAAAATTAATATTCTAATTTTTAATATTTTATAAAATAAAAATAATAGAACAAAACAATTAACAAATATATTGAACATGAATTAATATTTCCAATTTTAATAGGATGATTGAATTTAAATTTTACTTTAAATATTAAGAAAGCCTAAATTCATAAACAAAATTGTTTGCATTCCTTCCTTGCCTTCTGAGCCTTAGGCTGAGGATGGGGTGGTGGACCCCTTACCTTCTGCATGTACACTTAATGTTCCCACTACTATCTCCTCCCCTAAGTTGCAAGTTGTTTCTCTTCCTTCAACTTCCACCCCCTCATGGTGGGTGGTGTTTGCATGCTCACTCTAGTTTGTGTTGTGATGTCCTCTTGTCAGTAAACTTCCCCAATTAGGCATTTTGTGTTGCCTTTGGTTGGTGTCTCACAGATGGTTTTTCCCCCTCTCCTCAATCAGTGACTACGAATAATGAGGTGTCTTGGACTATTTTCCAAAGAAGTAAGAAACTTGTCTTTCAAAATGTGTATCTCGATCCCACACCTAGGTCAAGGGTGTATAGCTAGGTCTAGGTATGGTATCATTTAGTCCCTATGTTGTAGTTCAGTCTTGGTAGCTTCATTGTAGTTGTGTTGTTGTTTGGCAATTGGGTGTCAATAGCCTCACTCTATACAAGGTTATAGACTCTTTTAAAATCAGGCTTTTACCCTTAATAAAAGAACAAAATTGTTTGCATTCCATATTACTAAAACTAATAAATATAGATTATAATTTGACATGATAATAAATCCTTCAAATCTCTTACTTCACCACCCTTAAAGATATAAACATTTAATTAATCATGCAAAAGATAAATATATGTGCTTTAAAGCATGGGCAAAAATAGAAAAACCCAAAATTAAATGTAAATTTTTCCCCAAAAAATAAGAAAATTGATCACTAAGAGTTAGCCCCATCCCAACTATTAAACATAGAAAGTATACAACACTTATCCAACATATACATCCTAAAAATCTCCCCTTTCAAGTAATATGATCTTCCTAAAATACTTATTGTATTTTAAGGTCAACATACACATATGACCATTAAATAAATATCAAACAAATTGCTGAAATGAATATCCCTAACAAACCAAAAATAAATAAATAAATTGTATTAGACCAAATATTAATATATTCCTTATTCTACAATAAAAAGGCACCATTTATTCATATTATAACTTTCTTTAGTATATTTGAATGAAGGCATTTGGCAATAGAGAACAAGCATGATTTGCATTCTTGAATGGAATTTGCATTAAAGTAAGTTAATTTTTAAGATATAAATTTTAATATTAGAGTTGTTATCTCTAAATTTTGATGTGCATTCTTATAGAAAATGATCTATAAAATCTATTTCATTTTATATCCGAAATTAAAAACTATCTAGTTGAGAAAGAGCACTTTTAAACCAAATCATGTGGATATTAGATAGTTTTCTAAGAATTATTAGTTCTCCATGCTAATTTATACTTATAGATAGATTGGTGGTTGAGATTAAAAAGACTACAATCAATAAGATATTGACCTTTCAATTTTTAGACCAATATCATTTGACTAGTCATAAATGATAAGAAACAAAAAAATATCTTAACTTTACATAATTTATTACATGTTTAAAATAAATACTACCCTCAAAATTATTTGTCATTAAAAGTAAGAATCAGCTAAATTAGACAAACCTTAGTCCATAACCATTGGTAGAATAGAGATTTAACCATCAATATCTACAATTGTTGTCCATAGTGAGAGAGTTGTTGAGCTTTTAATCTCTCAATAAATCTCACATGTTACTATAGAGTATAGATTAAACTTGCCCCAATATCTACAATACAGATTGAACCATCAATATCTACAATTATTGTCCATAGTGAGAGAGCCTTTAAGCTTTTAATCTTACTAATAAATCTCTCTTAGTATAGAGTATAAGTTCTTAAATTTGCACAAATTTCTAAATGTGAAAGGTGCAAATTCAATTCAAAGAGCTTGGAGTGCATTCTATAGAGCTTGGAATGCGTGCACATATACAATATTTCCAACAAGGAAATTTGCATAACTTTAATCCCTTCCATTTTAAATTCCTAATAATTGCATGTGACAACTTACATTAATAGAATAAACTATAAAGGCAATACAATAAAAAAAAATCAAATTTACAACTCTATGCAAGATATTATCCCATTTAAAGAACTTATCTTTTTACCAACTCCAATCTCTATAGTTCATGTTATAATAAATATCATTATGTAACACATACATGGTTTTTCTAACAATATGTCTCTCTTAAATAGTTTTTTCCACCTCTTACAATTCAACAATAAATAAAATATTGCTATAAACTGAGTGTTTTGTGGAATGAGTTTATGGGTTATTTTTCCTTTCAATGATATTATTATAAAATATATTTCTAACAAAATTTTACTTTAATAAAAAATTACTATTGCCAAACCTATGGGTCCAATTGCTAGTCTATACTTTCCTACATACATTGAAAAAAGAAAAATTTTAAAAATTAAACTAATAAATAGACATTTATTCATTAAAAAAGTTTATTGGAGAAAGAAAAATAAAATGCTAACAAATATTAAAAGGAGTTTGTTTTAAAATTAGAAAGTGTGGATTTTAGAAACATGTGTTTAAAATAACAAAATTGAAAAAGAAAATAAATCAAAAAATTAAAAATAAAAAAGTGAATTTGAGATTTTTAAGACAATATATATATATTTATATTCAACTAATTATCATTAATGAAACAAGTTTTACTTTTTTAGAATTTCTTAGGAGGCCCATTCTATATCTAATTATCTCCTAATGACATGAGTAACCAATTCCTTTAGTATCATTCTTTTCAATAATTTTTAGAAGTTTACACGTGTCTTATTACTTTAAACCCATGTAAATTTTCTACTAACCAAGCTTTCACAACATGTTATATTCATTTCCATAATGACTAGCCAACTTAGATAGAGGTAACCATTCTTCATAATATTGGTTACTTTTAGACCCATGAGATATACCACATTCATAAGAATGAGAATCTAGATGAGAACCTAAAGGTGATATAGTGTGTTACTTAAGATCAATGGGTAAAGGGGAAGCTTGGTTATCATCTTCCTTTGGTGTGTCAGAATCTAAGAATCCCCATTATTCTTTAGGGTAGACATGAGATATAGGATGGGAAGGGATAGAAGACATTGTAGGCATGATAAGTTGCATTCGAGATATCAATATGTTAAATATTCTTTTCAGCCTACACGAGTAGTGGAGTTGGGTTGTGACTTGGGATGGCTCCTCAATCTCATGGGTTCGACTTCCTCCAAGGATTACCTAGTGGTATGGGCTGGCGGGCCATTGCATACCCCTGTAGGGACTAGTCTCACCCCTCTGCTCACCTTTCAAATGAGTCATTGGGCAGAGGGTCGTGGGGACACCCTGGATTAACAAAAAAATGTTATTCTTTTCAATTATGTGATAAAATTTAAATTGGTCATCGTCAACTTTTATCACACATTGCCTATTTTGATGAACAAAATTTAGCATGTGATGCAATCTTAATAATATAACACCCATTTTATGAATTCATGGATACCATAAAAGAACATTACACACTAATGTTCCAAGAATAACATGGAAAGTAGTTTCAAGAGTAACAAGTCCTAAAGTGATAGGCAATGCAACATGAGTAAGGGATTCTTATACATTTTTATCAAATCCTTTAATGTCAACCTCACATTATGGAAAATTAGAGTAACTAAATTAGATCACATCTACATAGTGTACTACATGTGTTTAGTCTAGGTTTGTTGTCAACTAATGCATGCTTGACTCTAATATCTCCATATCTAATTACAATATATAATGTTCTATAATCATGAATAACATGTGGATAAGATAACTCATAAAGTGAAAGGGATATAGGGACTTCACAAGAATGATCATGAGAACCACGCCCCATATGGTTATGTTTAGAAGTAGCTAAGGCATGAAAATTATGCTTAGGGGGATATGTAAAACAAGGAGACGGATAAACCATATAAGTGTTAACCATGTAACTAGACATAATTTTATCACAAGATAGATCATTCATAACAAAAGAGGGTTTACCTCTATTGTTTCTATTATATGAAAGTATATCACTAGTGTTAAAAAAATGTAATCAATATAAGGTTCATCACTAGGATAGTCATATAGACATGTGGTCTAGATAAGAAATCATAATCATCCATAATTGTCACATGAGATGTACAAAAATTATCATCACTATACTTATCACTTATGTATTAGGGGGAAGAGAATAATTTAATTAATATAATATGGGTAGGTATTTGGGGTTGTCATGTGGGGGATTGAGTGTCTATAACATTTTTGTTAGGGTCATGAAGTTATATTTTTCTACAATAAAGGCTTGTATTGTGTTAGGGTAGTCTTTTTAATCTCAACCAATAATATATCTATGTATAAATTAGCATGAGGAACTAATAATTATTAGAAAACTATATAATATCCACATGATTTGGTTTAAAAGTGCTCTTTCTCAACTAGATAGTTTTTATTTTCAAATATAATTAAATATATTTTATAGATTATTTTTTATAAGAATGCAGATCAAAATTTAGAGAGAACATACTCTAATATTAAAATTTATATTTTAAATATTAACTTACTTTAATGCAAATTCCATTTAATAATGGAAATCATGCTTGTTCTCTATTTATTTTTGGCTTATTAGGGATATTCATTTTAGCAATTTTTACCTTAAAATACAATAATTTTTGTAGGAAGATCATATCTCATGAAAGAGGAGAATTTTAGGAAGATGCATATATTGGATGACAAATCCGATGTACATAGATGACAAATCTGCCCATTCTTCTTTGAGTGCTACCCACCTTCCCATTTCACACCTAAAATGGTGTGAGTTAGTTCTAAGTTGGACTATTAACATTTTACCTTTTCACTTGATAGAGGACAAATCCTATTCACACCTATGTAATACTTGTGATTAAAATATTTGACAAATGGAATTATAGAACTTCGTATGCAAACATAAAAACTAAATGCGTGTAACACATGTTCAACAATTCAATGCGTGCGCAGGGGTTTTGATTAATGCATTAAAGCCGAGTAACAGTCAACAATCAAAGGAGAATAAATGCTACGTTTTTGTTTAGGACTGTATATCTGTAATCTCGGGATAAAGCAGTAAATATAGGCAGAGAAAAGTTAACGTGAGGATTTGTTTAGTTGCAGAAATAATTTGCATGAGGCAGTTTTTTAGGGTATACAAGGGGAATTCTTCAACAGGCGTTTACGTGCTGCTCAAGGAGTGAGTTGTTAAATTAGTTTATGTGGCAATTTCATCTTTTTGACGGGAAGATTGCCTGTGGGTTCCGAGTATGCCTTTTGTTTTCACGTCTCCTCTGTATCCGATAGGCAGATGGGGTTCATTAATGGGGATTTTTTATGTTCCTGACATGGCCAAGTCTTCAAAAGATTTTAGTTTGTCTTGTCACCAACGCGAAGATTGCCCCTACACGCTTCTGAGCATACCAGCTTTTATTTGCTGCCGTCACTGTATCTGACAGACAGATGGGGTGGTATTAATGCTATCATTGTTTATGATAGAAGCCCTGACCTATGCATGAGTATTGAGCATGCGTGCTCTCACTGATAAGTTTATGCCGTGTGTTGGCTGGCCTGTTTTTAGGTTTAGGTATTTATTGCTTGCTACCTCTTTATATGGCTTTAACGTGTGCCACTATAATTACGGTTTTAATTTCTCAATATCTATTGGTCTGAGGGGTCCCTTTACCTTCTTTTCTTTTTTAAAAAAAAAAATCATCTTTTTGACAGTTACTACTAGAATAGCATATACTTTAATGTTAAAAGATAGTAAATGGGATAGCTGATTATGTCAGTTTAGTTTTCTGATTAATTAATTTTCTCTGATTTTATTTGATTAGAATAGAATAGAATAGAAGATTTTTTAATATTAAAGATAGTTTATTTAGTTGGAATATTATTGTAAACTTTACACTCTATAATAAAATATTTTTCTAAATTAATTGGCCAGAGATGCAATAAACTCTCTCCTCCAATTCATTTCTAGGCCTCTTCTATCTACCTATTTTACAAGATATGAATTAGTCAGTAGTTGAATTATCAGAATCTTTGCACTCCAAGGGATGATCAGAAGTGAGGTTGAATTTAAGAAGCTATCATTTCCTCTTTCTCCCTAATGCTTTTTTCTTCACATAAACTTATGGAATATATCTATGTCAAAAGCCTTTATTTATTTGTAAAATTAGGACATGCATTTAAGTGAATTCTCTATTTGCTCATGTCCACTTGATGTTTTGTTTCATCCAAGATTTTTTTTTCTTGTTCAAGACTTCTTTGATGACAATCTTTTGCTCTATTTATATTTGTCAACTCAGCAGTTTTTCTTTCAAATTTGTCCAACCATATGAAATGAAATTCCAATACAAATATGAGTTTTTTTAATAATTTGAAAAATGTTCATTCCAAATACGCCTTCCTTGCAAAATTTAAAGAATGTGAAGAGTGTAACGTACAAGAGAAAATATGAAGAGGGAAATGGTTGTCAAAGATGGAAGACATTCATCAAATGGTTGTCAAAAATGTAAGACATTCATCAAATTACTAGATGTTAAAATGAGATGCATAAATTCCTTATGATCCTAACAATCAAATTTGATTAAAAAAATTCAATTAAAAAACATCAAGATTATAGAGCAAAATCCTAGAAAGCTATGATCATGACTATAATAATTATGATTAATTGAAAGTGAATATTATCAAAATAGTTGAATATTAGATAACCCAAATAAAAGGCTAAGACAACATCCATTAAAATTGAATATTATTTTATCATTGATATTAAAATAAATGGATGAAATTTAAACTTTATTGAAGTACATTCAATAAAATTGTTATGTCAAAATGAAATACACATGAACATTAGATTTTGACCTAGTGAACATAAATCAATAATCATGATTACAATGAAAAAAATGTGGAGAACTATTGAAGAAAAATGAATCTATGCATTTAGCATAAACCATTGGTAAATTTTGGAAGAGGAACATTTTCTCCATTCTTTATTTGACTTTTTTATATTATTTGACATATACTTTGAAGTATACTTTATAATTGCACGGCCACACATTGTAGGGATTTGTAATAACAATTTTATTTTTTTATGTTCATATATTTTATGGTCCTTAAGATCTACTTTCTAATAGTATTAGAGTAAATAAGGTAATGTGTTTCCTCTAAGTAGCTCCAATAAAAATTCTAAGAACATTTGTAAGTGGTGTTATAACATTGGGTGTTTCCATTCTACAATTCCACAACATACTCATACATAAGGGTAGGACATCATTTTATTTTTCTCTTTCACCCAACATAAGATCTAACAAAAGATTTCTCACATTTCATTCTATCTTATTTTGTTGTAATCAAATAGAGCAAAATGTATGAACACTAACAACAACAACAACACATCTTAGTATTCAATATCTTAGAAAATACTTGAGAATGATGTACAATTGGTCTCTAGTAATCAATATCTCCATTATTGTGTTAGGTTGCCACTATTAGGTTTGCAACTATTTTTTAAAATAAAAGGTGAGAAATCACCTATACTTATATAGCAAAAGTATGCAAACATTTATAGGAATTAAAGGCCATTAATGCATGGTTATAGACAAGGGGGCCCAAATACTTACACTACTAGAAGAAAGATATGTTGGCCTTAGTGTCCAAAAACTAACAAAACAACCCTACAAACCTAATTAGGGTTTGAGTCATAATGTTCAGTAAGCAGTGGAAAGGCAAAGGGGGAAGCCAAAGGAGTCACAATCAAAGGACAAGGAGCGAGGTCTTATGTTTGCAAATTTTGACAATAAAGTATGAAAAAATATCTTAGATACAAATTGATTAATCATATTATTTAATTCTTGAAGCCTATAGTACTTAGCTAAAAGGGGATTGGTAGAGAGTAGCTTAAAGACATTACATAAAATGATTAATAAGTGGCAAAAATGCATACAAAAAGTAATTTTATAAACAAATGAGTATGAATACTTAAATCTCCTAGGATGTTTCACTACAAAAAGTGTTCATTCTATAGTGTAAAAATACCAAACAATCTTAAATGGATGATCTGTATGATACCTATTAGATTAATTTGTAGCCCCTAAATATTTTGAAGATATTCATAAATTATTATTCCATCTAACATGGTAGATAATTTAGCAAAGACAAAGATAAATAATTCCAAACCATCCATGAATATGAGGGCCTAACATGCTCTACTAGGTAGCAACCTTATATAATAGTTTCTTGAGAATACTTATCAAATCTAATGCCATTCACCACCTCAATAAATATTTCTGGGCTAAGGTGCAGTCTTTTACAAAGAAGATAGAAGATTTCAATATTCAATATGATAATGAATAGTCTTAGTTACGACTATAATTTCTCCAAACTTAATATGTTTGTTGCTAAAATGGTAAAAGATTTATGCAACATTAGTCTAGTTGAGGACTTGCACAAGTACTCTCCAATTGAAATGAGACATATATTTAGTGTTCAACCCATATTGTTACATACAAGACCCTAATTAATGGACTTTGTAAAGCAAGTAGAGAAGATGAAAACCTTAGATGAAATTATGTGTAATTTAACTCAATGTTGGTCTAGATGGTCTTACTCTCAACATTTTTGACATCATAGTTGAGTCCTCAAAGACCATGTCTACCCAATAAATAGTGAAGGTCATGCCTCCTACAAAATCTATAAATTATGGAAATTTGGAAATGATAATGAGACTCCTCACCAACTACCATGTCTTTTAGGAATGTTTATATCAAAACATGAAAAACCAAACCAAATATAAGGTCAAAATTATAAGAAAAGTCTTCACTAGGAGAGGTGACGGTTTCTCCTTAAGTCATAGTTTAGAGATCAAAATTTTCTTGACAAGAGAATTGTACTATAAGGTGGTGACCGTTGCTCCAAAAATCACCACCATTGCATGGTAAGGAAATGAAACATATATGAATAATACAAAATTGAAAGACTTAATAAATTTGATACTTAATAATCAAAGATAATATAAAGGTGAATGCAGGGTTAAATTTACCAATTCCAATAACTAGTGTTAGGGAACTCTACATTACACTAGTCCTACAAATCCAAACATAGTTTAATAAAAGGAAAGTTAAATATTATATGTGTGTGCTTGTAGACACCTGAAATCATCTCATCACTATTTCAACTATAATCAAGTCATCACTCGCTATTTCCTCTATCATTAATTGAATAAATTATATTTAGACAATTAATTATCCAATTTCCCTCCCAAAATTAGTTGAATAATTTATTATTATTTAATTAATAAAGTCACTATTCACTTGCAATTAATTGAATAAATAAGGACTATTTATTCAATTAATTAACCTTCCTTTATATTCCAACCTTCAATAAATTCAAATATTTATTTATGTAATATCATCTCATCCCATCCAAAAAATAAATAAATTTAAATATTTATTCAATTCCCTATTTTGTGTACTTTTTCATTAGGAGTCAAATCATATCATTAACCTTCCATAATCATTTTCACATTTCAAAAAATAATTAATCAAAGTAAATCTTGCGCAAGTCCCAAATAGGTACATGGGGTCAATGGTATGGCCTTGATTTATACATCCTAGGTACTTTGGGAATGGGAAAGATCTTCACATCCCTCCAGAAATATTCTTTTTGATCTCTCACCATCAACTACACCCAAGTCAAATCTACACCCTTTATTCCCCTTGAATCTTGAATCCCTCTTTGATCACCATTCACATGGTCCCAGTTGGATGTTTCTCAAGCTTCCCATCCTCTCAAAAAATCTTAGCCCTTGATCCTTAAAGATAATCCTAGCCCTCCTTCCACTCTCCAAAAAATCTATAAAAAACACCCTCCATAAGCAATTTTCATAAGAAACTTGAATGTAATATTATTCTGATACTCTAAGAACTAACATAGCTTCATCTCATTCATAAATCCTTAGACACAACCACACTCACTTATGTGGAACAACAAGGCTTCGGGTGAGAATTATGTGTTTTAAATTCATGTTTGAGTTTTATTTAGTCTAATCTTGAGGTTGCATACATTTGTGAATAGAATAGGTTAGAGTTAGTTTAGATTATTCTTTTATATGTTTTCAAATGGATGTACACATTCTTGGCACTTTTAGTGGGACCTAGATCCCTATTTTAATATTTTCTTGGTGTTTTGTATCTTTTTTGACTCAAAGGTTACGATTCAATACATGTCAGTTTATTTTGAGTGTGTCCGTTCCAAATGAGTGCATGTATTCATGAATAGGTGCATCCATTTTTGTGTTTGATAGCTTTCTTTCCATGACTCTAACTTTCTATTTTGGGTATCATGTAGATTTTTGGGTCTAATATCTTGGTGATTTTATAGGATTTTGAGTTTTTGATGCATTATCTTCCACCCTAACACTTGTTTGATATAGATTAACCTTGTTTCTTACATATTTGTACCAAAAATTTCAGCCCTAAACAATAATCAGCATTTCCATCATGATCAAGCATTTCCATCCACTCATAGGTGCATTTGTGTCCAACTATAAAAATCTCATTTTCATCACATTTGAACCTTTTTTATCTCATTTTTTTTTGACAATTATTGTTTTTACAAGTCATTATGCTACTCATTTGATAACTTGCATTGTGTTTTTTGGTAGATTTAATCTCATTTTCTTACAAGTTTTGATCAACTTTGCTAACCTCAACACACTTCGGTGTATCTATCACAAATAGATGTTTCTACTCATGAAAAATCATCTCTATTATTGCTTGTGAAAACATCAAAACCATCACTTTTAGGACTTTTTGATTTCAAATTTTAACTTTTTTTGGTTTTGCAAGAGGTTATGCTACTCAAATACACTCTCACACTATATTTCCTTTTGTAGGTTATCATTTTGTGTTCATTTTTCCTAACCCCTAATCCATTTTTGCATAGCTTTCATAGATTAACATTTTCATTTCAAACTAGCATGTGCATAGCCTTTACTAGTGCTTATGTGGTAAGTGCAAACAAACTATGATTTTCCATGTTTTGATGTTGTAGCTCTATTTCAACATTTATGCATTTCTATTGATACTTCAACATTTCTTTGTCTATAATAAAGCTTGTTGATTTTTGTTTGGGATTTGTGTTGGATTAATCTTTGGTCCAACCTTGCTAGATGCATTTTACCACTAATCATTTGTTTTGTAGCCTATCGTTTGTCCAAGACTTCATTGATAACTACTAATGTCTTTTTTCTAGCATCACTTGTCGAAGGACTCATAATTGTATCACTAATCTAGGAGCATTTGGATTTCTAAGGGAATTAACTTGTTTGCCATGTCTTCAAGTCAAACTTATGTATATGGTCTCTCCTTGTACCCTTGAATGATCTTGGAGATAGAAAGTTTCAATTTGATCTCTTTTCTTCTTTTCAATCAAAGGGCTTAATGTGCGTATGCTCTCCCTTCATTCCACAAGGTGTTCTTAGGGATAAAAGAACCTAAGTTCTTTTCTCTATAGTGATATTGCCTAAGGATTTCATCACCTTGATAACTCAAAGCATACATTCTAATGGGGTAAAAACCAGGGGAGAGAAAAAGATGTACCTCAAAGAAGGAACATCATGTTTGTCTTAGCCTTGTCACCCATTTTAGTAAGGACAAAATGTGAAGTGGGGTTGGACTTGTCCATGAACACATGCTTGTAGATGGACTCTCATTCATAGACTCAGACCTCACATACCTCTAGGTATTTTGAGGGTATCCTTAGCAACCTTGTTTAGCCTATCTTAAGACCATAGACTTAGGCCTCATGATGGGTATCCTTATCAATTAGTAGTTGGCACCAAGAATTCACTCATCCCTTGCCCCTAAAATTGGATGTGTATGTTGAGTATGCTCTCCCCTTACACCTTTTGAGTAATCTTGGGTGATCAAAACCAATTAGCTCCTCATCACATGGGACTTACACATTACAATTCTAGACAAGGCATATTGGTGAGATTACAAGTGTGTACACTCCCATTTGAATATCATATGTTGTTAATTTTCCTGTGTGTCTTCTTGTCAAAACTCATGCTTGCCTTAAAATCCAAACTGCTAAAATATAAAACTTTTTTCGAAAGTGTGAACATTGATTGAAATATTAATTTACAAACAAATTGGAAACATCTTTTTCCAAAGGTAAAACATTTGATATTTGATAAAACCAAATCCAAAAAACTTGAGTTCTAAATCATTCACCCATCACCTTACCCATTTTCCCATGTCCAATCATCTAAATTCTATCCAAAATTTTATCTAAACTTCATAAAAAAAACCTTCTATGTCACTCACCTTCCCAAATCGTTGCACATTATGATTTTCATCCTAAACACATGCATCTATTACATTCTTTGACATTTATGTTCACAAACTCACATATGTTCTAAATAGGTGTATGCTTCCTATTTTCAAAGTATGTGTTTAGCCTTCACAAAAGTCAAAAATTTCACCCTCATCCATCCAAATCCAGCTTCAGTTTGACATTTCTATCTAATTTAAACTAACCATTGTCCAAGATCATCCTCAAATTATGATGCAGGAGCACCCAAGTGCACGCACAATCCTGTATCACCAAAAAGAATAGTTATCTCAGTTTTGATTTGATTTCAATCTAGTTTGTTGTTCGGTTGTGTTGTGTGGTGTGGCATTGTTTTCGCAACTACTGGCGACTTCGCATTATATCCATTTATGTGTTGATTTTGTTTCAGTTTTGGATTGATGGTGTGCTGTGGCGGAATGTCAGCGACCAACATTTATTTGCCGTATGTCTGTTGAGGTATTTCAAAGACATGGTGATATTGTCAGAAAAACATTTGATGGAGTTGTTATAGTTTTATCCAGACATTTGGCCATGTTGTGGAATAATGTATGTGAAATCTATATGCACCGAAAGCGGATGTGATTGGAGAATCTAATTGCACATACAGGATCGTAGAATGTGTACGTACTCATTTAAATTACTTCAGGTATGATAGAATTTGGAGGGGCACGTTGACTCCATAGGAACTAGCCATTTTTGTAATGCATTTTAATCATTTAAACTCTCTGAACAAAGGTAATGTTTCATTTCCTTTCTAATTTCCCTAAATTTTTTTTTTTAAACCAGAAAAAGGGGAGTGAACACCCGTATATTAAGAAAAAATAAAAGTATTACAGAAAATATGGCCGAAGCCCAGTCCAGAGGAATAAAACCAAAAACACCCCAAGCCATCATAGAAACTAACAAAAGAAAAACGAATGAGAAAAAGTCACCCATTCGATCACCACTTAGGCTGCCACTACGCAGACGGGCAAAGAGAAAACACCGAGGAAAACAACCCACAGCACCCGAAGTCACCACCAAGGCAAGAGCGGAAAAAACGAAACCAGCCATCCACCCACGCCAGACGCAGCCGAAGAAACCGCCAGAGCCACCCCCACACCGACACCAAACGAACAGACACGGAGACCGCCAACAACCCATGCACTCCCTAAATTGTGACGCCAGATAAATATACATGAAAACATATAGCAGCAAACTCCAAAACAGAGAGGGGCAATGGTATAATTTGGATGAGCAGAAAAAAGGAATTCAGATATATAAATTTTAATGAGATCATAGGCCATGATTGGGGCGTCTTGGCATGATTGGCGTCCACTTTGAAGAGGTCAAAAGACCAATTGCTGCGTGGGTTTTATTGGTTATGTTGAAGTTTCTTTTCGGATAATAATATCTTATGTGATGTCTTCCAAGGACGTCGATTTGGCTGAAGAAGGCGATCCTTCATTGCTTGAAGTTGCTTGAAGTCAAGAAAACATACTTTTTGGCCAACAAGATCTCTAATGCAACACCTACACCAAATAATATCAATGAGCTCATTGAAATAAAATTGATGCATTCAACTTGTTAATCACAAAAGACATTTGAGAATCATTGTAACACCACTCTAAAATAACATGAACCCACTCCACAAAGTTGTGCAGGCTACTAGATCATATAACTCACCAAAAGATTAGATGGTCCTACAATGTGGATGATATAATTCCTACACATAAGATCTTATGGGACACACCAAATAAACTCCATGCCAATAACATTTTGTAGTTGTGAGAATGTGTTTCAATTAAAGATAATGAAGGGGCCCACCAAAGGTGACATGGATCAAAATTGGCCAATGGCATAGTACAAGCATGAAGGATTTCATCCAAGCATGTATTAGACGCACATGAGCTATTGATCAAATATTTCATTTGATAGCTCACACAACCCAGCATTAACAAAAACCTCTAACACCTTTAGGATTACATAGGCCATGCGATGATCCACCTTATCCTAAGATTTGATGGATCCCGAACTCCCTATGAACTAACAATCATGGATAGAACTTAAAGGACACACTACATATGCCAACTTCATGTGCACAAACTAGTGGTGCAACTAGAGAAACCAAATACCCTCTGATACACTTTAGAGTTGTGCCAACTACAATATCTTCTATCTCAAAATCATAATCAATAGCTCTTAGAAGATCCTTGAGCATAGAAATAGATAAAATCAACGGCCCCACTAACTATTTACATGGAACCAAGCCAACTAATGATGCACGAGGGAAAACAAATATTTTCCTATCATCCATTAGAGATGTGTAGTCATGCCATAGCACTTGATGTTGTCACACTTTACAAAGTGCACAAACATGATAAGGGCTCCACAAGAGATGACAAACCACATGTCTAACCAGTGGCACCATAGCATGAACATGGAAACACTAAAAGAATTGAGGCTTGCATTGGATGTTTGATCCAAATTTGATCAAGGCCCATGGAGCTCTTGTAATATGTTGATCTATCCTATGTCAGATACATGCTTTTTCCATGCCCACCCCTCTATCACATGATATCATAGGATCAAAGTTCATCACATGAAACTTAAGATCATCAACAAACTACTTCTTGATAGCTCAATAAGACCATAAAATCATATAGGGGACACCATGACTGCAATGTGAGAGCTTGCTAAGCATAAGGCCATATATGAAAACTAAACAATTAATACAGAGGTGTGAAGGGAGACATATGAGCACCAAAAGAAATAGATACAACCCATTTTAATTAGAATTCTCGTATGGTTATCGCTAATGTGTGCACATAGAGCATGGGGCAAACATGTAACATCTCAAACCAAAATGTTAAATAAAACACTTACAAATAAAAACATTAAATGCCAAAATTTTATAATAATTTTTTTAGCATACAAAGTAAGGAAGGTACTTTTTCATTTACAAATCATATGATATATTACATCAACTGATGGTCGCATTAATGGCGACTTACAACTTTACATGTACAATAAAATGTTCTCTTTTGTTCACAATCCTTTGACAGTCAACTACAAGAGGGAGAGCATCACCCTGGTGCTTTTCCGCCAACCATAGACTAGTGGTCCCCCTCTCACCTTCCTACTAGAAGTGGCCCTTCTCTTCACAAGGGTATAGATAATGAGAATCAAATGATTCCATGTGTCATCTGAGAACTAGTGTAGTGTCCTATTTACAACTTGTAGTCTGTCTCTAGCTATGTACAACCCCTCTGATTGATCAAGCTATTTGGAACACAATGAACTAGCAATGCAAGTAGTGACTTTTGCATTACTTTGGCCAAAGTTTTTATAATAAAAGAGTCTATTATTCACACACTTCTTTCTCGACTTGGAGACTGACATGCTTTCTATGCCAAGTTATTTAAACAAGGTAGACTAGGCATTCATACAATAAAGATTGGTCAGTTCACAACCATGCATTGAGCCCCTCTTTGCATTCTCACAATCTTGGGTCTTTGACAACTGTCAACTACTCGATGGTCATTAAACCCAATTATTTTAACTCAAGCATAGTCAAATAGATTATATAGATAGTATTATCAACCTCTGAGAACTAATTATGTTCTCTCAATTCTAGATAGAGGTGTATGAGCACATTACTCTTAGAATATCTTAACCAAGGTAAAACAAGTTACTTTGTATCCTTGCAATCTTGGTCTATGACAACGTGGTGTCACTTTTAATCAATATTCATGTGATTATGTCTTAACTAAGAATTGTATCTTTTATTCTATTTTAATAAAGAAAGTGTCCATATTTAATAGTCATGTTACTAGAATTTGGGCAGTTAAGGGTTTAAATCTTGTGGCCATGTTATGACCAAGATAGGATTTGTACATGATAATCCATATGTCATTCTCAGCCAAGATAAGATCAATACTTATTAAACTTTTGGCCTGTATAGGAACACATAGAAACATAGGTTATTGACCTCCCTAGGCATGCAAATATAAAAGTATATCAGCCTTCTTTTGGCATGTAAAGTCATATAGAGCTATCTACCTTGAATAAAGAATACATAAATAAAAGCATGTCAGCCTTCTACAGGCACTAACAAGAACACAGAGTACTTGTAATTTTAAACCCATTTCTGTTAGCTTTGGTACAAGGCTTTTAGCCTTTTAGAGGCAACATAGTGCATGTATCTACCATTATTAGCCTCATGTAATAGATACCAAATAGAAGTATGTTGGCCTTGTGCAATATATCTTCACATAAAAGTGTATAATTCTTCTATAGACTCAATATGAAGGATTGCATTCTTATCAGTCTCTATAGGCATAAGTAAGCCCTAATTCTCAAAGCTCTCGACCTTAGTGGCTACAAAAGCAAATTTCAATAGAGTTACGATCAAAGTCAACACTTATCAACCATATAGTGACACTGGAAAGCATGCACATTAACACAGAAGAGTGCCAAGTTGTCGACCTTTACATAGGTGCAGGATAGTATATTCTAATGACTTTGTTGAAAAGTAAGGCAACTCTTTGAGGCTAAGATGGTATTACTGTAGTCCCGCGGTAGTCTTACTATAGCTTAGGCAATTTTCTTGTAGCTTAAAGCTTACACATCAACTCAAATGTTTCTTTATTCAATCTAGAGTAGAATGCAATGGTTCAAGAGCTCAAAACACCATAACAATGATGCTCAAAATAAAGAGTTCTTAGACTTAAATTAACAACATTTTACACTCTTTAACAACCATGTCAAAGATTCATAACATAGCAAGCAACTACATGATTGAGAAATATTTTCCATATAACAAGACACTAGCGTAATAACAATAATTGTAATATTGCACTCTTTCTATAGAAAGAAACGACTATATGTTCATACCTTGACTCTTACAATTTTTATTCAAAGGTTCTAAACATCGTCCTTCTGGCAAAAGTTAACTCTATACTCCTAAATCTTGCACTCTATCCTTCAGTTTGTTTTCTCTACTCAACCTACTCGTTGTTCCCTACTTTCTCCCCCTTCACCATTCTTGGCATGTGTGGTTTAAAGAAATAAGTTTTAGTTATGGGACTTCCATAGCCTCCCCCTCATTTCATGCCTTAAGGTTGGCATAATGGAGCTGTTGTTCCTCTCCACTCCTACTAGAATCTAGGCTGGGTCACGAAAGGGAAAATACTCCTTATAAAACTTAAAACCTTTAATCTCAACTTGCTTAGGAACATTTATCCATAGCTATCAATAAGCCATATAATATTATAGCATGACAAATGTTTGCTATCTATGTTGGAGGTCTAGGCTGTCACAGCAATAACTATGCTGAGGCTATGGCTCTTCTTTGGGGGATTAAATTGGCTATATCCCTTGGTATTAGGAATTTGGATATCCAGGGAGATTCTAAAATGGTCATTGATGCCGTTACCAATGTGTCGAATGTTGGCATTCAGTTGAAAGACATTATTAGGGATATACAGCTTCTCTTGCAGAGGATTACTAATGTGAATGTTTCACATATTTACCGTGAGGGCAATGGAGTTGCAGACGCCTGTGCTGAACTTGGACAATGGTATTCAAATTGGAGGGTTTGGCGCCAATTTGATCATATCCCTTTAAACCTTAAGGCTCTCATTCTTAAGGACGTGGCCGAGTCTTGATGAGTCAGATGTGTTGGAAAGACAGCTCATATTATCAGTTCCTTGGGAGGGGGCTGACGTGTCTCTTGAAGTACGAGTGCTTTCATACCTTCTCTACTATCAACTCTGCTCCTTTCTCTCATAAGGTGAGTGAACGGTCGGATCATCATGGAGTGTGCCGGGTAATTATGGTTAAGCATGGGATTGGCATTTGCAAGGCTTCTCATAGTTATGATAATGTGTGTGATGTTATTACCTACATTATTAGCCTCGATCATGTTAGTAATTCCTCTGTAAATACGACTGAGGAGATTTGGGGTTTCTGTGACATGCGCTGTAATTCCGCCATGGGAGGAGATAGAATTAGAACCGAACCCATCTCGTGCTGTGAATTCAAAGACAATTTGGTGGTTTGGCATTATTGCAAGGAGGGTGGGATTAGTCCCTATTTGGAGAGGCTTAATGGGTATAATGAAACTATTTCCGAACAATTTGCGTGGTCTTGGCAGAACAGATGGGTTTCGGTGGGTGGAATCAGCTCTGAAGTTTCTGAACATGTGATCGCTATGGCCACTGGTATGTCTACTCAGGGTTTGAAGCTGCAAAGGAAAACCAAAATTGCGGACCTTTCTAGTCAGAAGCTCTTTCTTGGAGATGGCGAAGAATTAGACCCTTACCAGGGAGGATTTGACAGAGCCAAGTTGCCTGAGCCGTGGGACGCTATGTGTTTTCTCCTCATGAAATATTTCACCCTGGAGGGGTGCTTCACCAAGTTTTATAACTATCATCTCCCCCTTTTAAATCATTTCCGTTGCAATGCTCAAATTAGCTTTCCGTTTTATCTGCTTTCTTCCCTTGAACATTCCGTCCTTAGGGTTAGGGTGAAACTGGCTAAAAACCCTACTAAGGAGCCTATCCCTCTTCATCAGGGCCTTATTCTCTGTCTTTATAATCACCATCTTGCCCTCGAACCCTCTAAGTCCATTCAAATTAATAGTGGGGAAGGGGAACCCTCCTCTAACCCTAAGGATATTCCTGATGTTGATGAACCCAGGCCCTCCCCTATTCCTATCAAGACTAAAGAAGTTTCTTTTTGCACTCCTGAGGAAATTCCTGTTGATACTACGGGCCCTACTGCCAATATGAAGGGTAAAAAGAGGAAGATTGCTGGCGAAATAAGCACTGGGAAGGCTGTGGTTGGGACCCCTAAAACTCTTGGTAGGACCCCGGTGGGCCAGAGAAGCCAGTCTAATTCTTCTGCGAAGGTTTGTAGAACTAGTCTTTCCTCTGGAGTTCGATGGTCAGGGCGTATTGCTAGCAAACCAACTCCTCCAGCAAAGCTCATTGACTATTCTGAGAGTGGCTTGGATGAATCCACCCAGAGGGATGACGACAAGGATATGGAGATTCAGGACATATCTGGTGATGATGAAGGCAAGCAGGAGACTCATGACACGGGGGCTACCACTGAGAATGTTGTTGACTCTACTGGAAATGCTGACCAAGCAGGTGAGATGTTTGTAGAAGTTGAGGATGCTATGGATACTGATGATGGTCTGGGGGCTGAACTTGCAGGCCTGCGTGTTCGCATTGCGAAGCTGGAATAGAATCTCTCCATTGTGCTCAGGACTTCTATTCTCCTCAACCTCTCTGTGCTGAAGAATCTGGGGGTGACTGTCAATGCTGACAATGACAATCTTGCTAAGAATGTGGATGATATTATTAAATCTATGGTCTAGTAAGGAGAGATGTTGCCTCCTTAGTTTTTGTTGTTATACTACTAATACTCCGTTACCCTATTTTTATGATATTAGTTTATAGAGGCTGGTTGCTGGTTATGTTGGGAAATCTGTATTTGATGTTTTCGATGTATCTGGTTTAAGGCACTATTTGTGTTTGCTGCCTTTTTGGCCTCTCTATTTTTTGTAAGGGTTCAGCCCCTTGTTTAGCTGCCTTATATTATCAAAAACTATGTTTTAAGAAACAAACTAGAGTTTAACCATGGTTCTCATGAACACTAAAGTTGATAATGCATTTTAAATGCTTAACATGCATTCAACAGAAAGATATCCACAATGATTATCCATCAAGTCAACTCACACAGCTGGACTCACAATCAAGTCAACAACAATTTGACTAAAGAAAAATAATATAAAAAAATCAATACATATACTGACACATAGCAACTATTAAGTGTGTGTGTGGTTCTTAGATAACACAATGATCATTGTATTCATGCGATCTATCACCCTCTCCATGGTGATGCTCTCCCTTCTCTTCTAGGAGGGAAAGACATTGTCCCTGCATCCACCTCAGTTGCACAAGAGTAGTTAGTCCATTACATCATTAAACCACGTGCATAATAATATTGCCACATACAATTTCATAGCATATAAAATAATATAAATGAAATGTATTTTCTATTGAAACACAACATTACTTTAATCATAATAATTTCATTGACTAACTATCTGTCTACTTGAAATAAAATGATAAATATGTTTTCTTAAGAAGGAGACATGACAAAACAACAAGGCATGAAAAATATGAATTCAAGGGCATAGGTCAACATCCCAAAAGGGGTTTCCCATGTATATCTTATGTTATTCAGTTATGTCTCTACTAGAATGCTTTGATTTTGTTTTATCTTGTAGCACAAGTATTCTTTTGTTAGATTAATATGATTTCCTACCATTAGTATTGATTTAATTTATTGAATTTTAGTACTTGTGTCAAATTTCTTATAGAAATAAGGTTGTGTAGAAACAAAGATGATGATGTTTGGTGCCTTTGATGAACTATTTGAGAAATGTAAACTAACACACAAAGATATTAGGATTCTCATGGTGAATTACCAGTTTTTTAGTCTAACTCAATGTTTGTTTGCCAAAATCATGAATCACTACAATATGAGAGTCAACATTTTGAGATTCAAATTGGGAGGAATAAGTTGTAGTGCACAGATTGAGATTGGGATCTTTCACAGGTACTATTGTAGGCTTGTAGAAATTCTTATGTAATAGTTGTGAGTACTAAGAATATTACATTGAACTAGGTGCTATGGCACAAATAGATTAATGCTACTACTTGATTGTTTGTTTCACATAGGAGATGTAGCTATTCTATTAGAAAGATTTTATGTGAGAGTGTGGGTAGGTACTGAAGAGAAACATAGAAGACAATGTTTATTCGATGATAGAAGTAGATATAACATGAGTATAAATACTATGCACGGTGGGCATAGTAGTTGGCAGTTAAAGGATAACTGCAGTAACTAAGGTAACTATGAAATGTAGTTACGTAGAATAGTAAACAATGTAATATGTATTATGCTAACATTCCCCCCTTATTACATTGCTTTTACAAATGTAGCCCCTAAATAGTTCAAATTTGATCCTACCAAGAGATTTGGTGAACATATTTGCTAGCTGAGAGTCTGTAGGGCAGTACTGAAGCTGGATGTGGTGGTTCAAAACTTGGTCCTGAATGTAATGACACTCAACCTCAATATGCTTAGTGTGCTCATGGAAAATTAGATTCTTCGCAAGTTTTAACACACCATGATTGTCGCAATAGAGAACTAGTGACTTCTCTTCAGGAATGTCCATATCTGCCAGAATGCGACATAACCAAATCACTTCACACACAGCTCCTCATGCGATGCAATATTCATCCTTACTAGATGAAAGAGCAACAACAGTTTGCTTCTTACTAACCCATGAAATTGGCTCAAATTTGAGATGAAAAACATAACCTG
Organism: Cunninghamia lanceolata; assembly: GCA_027924645.1. Classification (NCBI taxonomy): domain Eukaryota; kingdom Viridiplantae; phylum Streptophyta; class Pinopsida; order Cupressales; family Cupressaceae; genus Cunninghamia; species Cunninghamia lanceolata. The sequence continues at coordinate 10,768,169 of BSBN01000602.1, forward strand.
AGGTTGACTTCCTGTCATCTACAGAGCCTGCATAATCCAGGTCTATATATCCCTATAAGAAGAACTAATTGTTCTTCTTATATTCCAGACCATAATCAACTATGCCTCAGATATATCTCAACACATGCATTGCTGTAACCCAATGACACTTCTTTGGCTCCTGCATGAATCTAGATAGATAGATGATAGTAAAACACAAGTCTAGTCTAGTGTAGGTCAAGTAGACGAGGCACCCAACCAGCTGCCTGTAGAGAGTGGCATCTACTTGAAGTGAATCCTGGAAACGGGATAGTTGTTAACCTTTCTCCATTGGAGTGGAAACAAGCTTACAGTTGACCATTCTATACTTTTCTAGGATAGTGTTCGTATATTTCATTTGGGAGATGAATATGTGGTTCTTCTTCTACCATATCTCCAAGCCAAGACAATAATGAAGTAGCCCCAAATATGTCATGCTGAAGGAGTTCTTGAGATCATTCTTTACGTCATCAATGAGACTATCTGAGCTACCAGTGAGAATAATATCATCCACATACAAAACTAGAATGACAATCTTTGGGCCTACCTTCTTAATATACAAATTAGGATCAGAGGGGCTACAAGTGAATCCATGGTGCAATAGGTGGCCATCAATCTTAATGTACCATGCCCTAGGAGCTTCCTTAAGGCCATAAAGTAATTTGATAAGATGACATACCTTGTGTGGATGATGTTCATCAACAAACCCTTCTGGCTGGGTCATGTACACTTCTTCTTTGAGATCACCATTTAAGAAAGCACTCTTGACATCCATCTACTGAAGCTTCCATCCCTTGTGTGCTGCCAATGCATAGACCATTCTGATAGTTTTAATCTTTGCAGTGGGTACAAAGGTCTCTTCATAATCAATGCTCTCCTATTGAACATATCCCTTTGCTACAAGTCATGCTTTGTACTTGTCGATAGATCCATCTGCCTTGTACTTTGTTTTGAAGATCCATTTATAGCCAATGGGTTTCTTCCCTTCAGGCAGATCGACAAGTTCCCAAGTATGATTTTGCATCAGAGAATTATACTCTGCATCCATAGCCTTCTTCCACTAAGGTTTGTTTAATGCCTCTCGAACTGTGTCAAGTTCAATGATGTCAACAACAGTACTCATGAGCACAAGATTCACTTCATTTCTTGTCTGACTCCTTGTTCTAATTCCTGACAAAGTGTCTAGAAGAGTGTGTAGGTTAGAGTCCTTGATTGTATGTTAGACCCACTTTGGAGGTTGACTGTGCTGCTGCTGGTGTGCAATGTTTTCTAGAGGGCCCAAATCAACATACAACTCTCCTTGTAGTTCACTTTCTCTATGAGAGTCTTCCACATGCTCATCATCTGATTGTGAGAGCAATTTATGAGAAGTAGGAGGTTGTTGCTCTTCTTTTTGTGATAAGAAATTGAATGACAATTCATCACACACCACATCTCGACTCTCATGTATCTTCTTTGTCTCAAGATCTATGAGATGATATGATTTTGATGTAATTCTATATCCCAACAATATACACTGCAGTGTCTTAGGATCAGTATTCTTTCTCTTATTGCCTTGGACATGCATGTATGCTATGCAACCAAACACCCTTAGATGAGAAATTGAAGGCTTTTGTCCAATCCATACCTCTTCAGGTGTCTTGTGTTGCAAGATCTTTGTTGGTGCCCTGTTGATGAGGTATATAGTTGTCCGCACTACTTCTACCCAAAATCTTTCCTCCAACTTGGCTGTGGAGAGTATGCATCGAGCCATCTGCATGACAGTTCGATTGCGACGTTCTGCAACTCCATTCTATTGGGGTGTATAGGGAGTAGTTAGGTGCTGCTTGATGTCATGATGCTTCAAATATGCCACAAACTCCTTGGAGGTGAATTCCCCCCTCAATCTGAGTAGAGGACAAGAAGAGACTGGCCTACTTCTTTGACAACTTGCTTGTGAAAGTCCTGAAAGTTGGCAAAGGCTTCATCTTTCTTCTTGAGAAAGTACACCCAGGTCTTTTGTGAGAAGTCATCCACAAACAATTGGAAGTACTTATGTCCTGAAAATGAAGTAGGCATGGGTCCACACATATCGGTATGTACCAACTCAAGGTGATATTTAGCATGGAAGCTACTAGCCTCGAATGAATCCCGGTGTTGTTTACCTACAAGTCATTCAGGACATATAGGCAATGAATTTGAAATTGGGGGAAATCCTCTTACCATTTGTTTGGAGCTGAGTTGATGCAAGGAGCTGACTGAAAGGTGCCCATAGCGATAGTGCCAGAGTCCCATAGATTCTATTGTTGAAGCTGATAGAGCTACTATAGGGGAGGAGACAACATCTAATTGAAATAGTCTATCCTTCATAAATGCTCTAGCAAGTATCATACCTTCTCTTGAGATTAGATAGGTCTCGACCCCATCTTCACCTGGAACTCAACTTTTAGTTTGTGGTTCAGAAGCTGACTAACAGATATCAGGTTTTTTGTCAAACCAAGAACATACAGCACCTTGGTGAGGGTACAACAGCTTGTCCCAAGAGGAATGATGACCTTACCTATTCCCTCTATAACATACTCCTTGTTGTCAGCAATTCAAACTTTATCTCCAATAGGTTGTTCTGTCAGTGCATCAAACAACTCTCGATTGCCCATCATATGCTTGCTGGCACTTGAGTCTATCAACCAAATATCCCTAGTGGGCTGCGAGGTTTGGGAGACAAGGACTAGATTGTGATGAGTTTCGTAGTTGGTTGTTTCTGGTTCATCTTCTTCTGATGCATCATCCTATTGAGCTGCTACATTACCTTTGTTCTTTCTACGATGATGACAACATTTGGATGGCTGAGTATCACTACAACTAGAAAAGCCTTCTTTACTTGACTTGCCTTGTGTTAAGGCATTGTACCAACAGTTGATAGTGTCATGATTGTTCTTGTTGCATATATGGCACCATCAGTTTTCCTTTGGAGACTTCGGCTATTGATATTCAAGTTGTTTCTGTGGTTGCTTTCCATGAAAATTCTGACCTTTTGATTGTCTAGAGATCAGGGCCTTGTTCTCAAGTTCACCTTGGACTGATTGAATGGCTTCTTCCTACTGTAACAGATTTACCAATTTGTCAAATGACACCTCTTTCTTTGTGATGTTTAGTGTGGTGACAAAGATTTTGAACTGAGATGGTAGAGCTCTTAGCGTAATTGGGACAAGTAGTTTGTCCTCCACCTTTTCTCTAAGTGCAACAAGCTCAGCTTGTAGTTCAGATACCCGCCGTAAGAATTCCTCAACTTTCTCGCTAGCTTGCATATAGAGTGTATGTAGCTTGGACTATGGATGGAGGATCTTCATCTAGTTCTTCACTTGGTAGATTATGGAGAGAGAATCACATGCTATCTTTGATGTTTTCACATCCTAAATGTGAGGTTGAACTTCATCGGTGATGCTGAGTGTTATCAACATCAATGCTTTGGCATCGGCCTTGTCAAAATTTTGCCTTTCATCTGGGTCTTGACAATTCCCCATAGCTCCTCAAAAATAAGAATTGTCCACATCTTTGTCTTCCATGCGGCATAATTTGGCCCTTTCAAAAGTTGAGCATCGAAAAGAAGCAATTTTGGGGCTGACATTGTTCACCACAAATGGAAATGTTAGGAACCTATGTTTAACCCTTCTCTTTACTTTGTTAGTATATTGTTGTTTGATACATACGCTTTGTAAGTCATCTCGTGAGTATATTGTATTATCCCACATTCATGGGGAGTAATAGTTGTTTAGATTACACTTAGTATATAAGTACATGTTGAGGCCAATGAAGGCATCCACGAGTTTATTGTATTGAGCTTGCTCAAAGGAGGTTGCCCCCTCGAAGTGGCCTGTGATCAATAAATTCCTTCTATGTTCTGCTATTTCTGTTATTTCATGCATTTTTCATTATATTGTTGCAAGAGGTTCCTCCCATCTAGTATCAAAGCTCTTTCTTGGGCTCGCTTAGTGGAATTTTTGCCAAAAAAAATTTCGCAGTGGCCTCCAGGTGCTGTGATTATTGCAATAGTTCTTTTTTCTTTGTATATGTATTGTTCATTTCAATTGTAGGTTCGGATTAGGGAATAATCCCTATCCGCTTAACTATGGGAAGTGCCTAGGCATAGCCCTAAAACTCATTGTGAGGAGCACCACAAGAAGCTTGAAGTAGCCGGCCCATTAAGAGGACTTGCCAGCAAAAAGGGCAACGGCCCCTACCTGATTGACTAGTTCCCATCTATGAGGTAAACCAAGAGCTATTGTTTGTGGCAAAGTGGTTATCAGTTTTACTTGAGCCATCGAGTGAGGGGTACTGCCCCAATACGCAAGCCATTAAACAACATTGGTAGCCAAGTGAATTCCCTAAACCTTTAGGAAGATGAACATACCTGGGGTCCATATCTATTGCCAGTTGGTAAATTACATATTGCATCTGTCTAGAGCCATTGTAGATCCCACTGCAGATCATTTCCAAAAGAAAAAAAATTCTCTTTTTTCTCCATATCTTCCTTTCTTTAGCTCTGTTTCCTCTGAAAATTCATTGGAACCCTTGAAATTCCATTCTCCATATTTCATTCCTTGAGGACCCTATCCCAAATTCCAATTATCAAAGCTAGAAATCCCACATTTGTCTATTTTTAGGGTTTGCCATAACTTCTTTGATTCTCACCCAATCGCCTTCAAATTTTGCCACAATGTTCATTTCATATTTCTGCTCCTTTGTCCCTCTTGGACAAATTTTCCCATTCTTTCACCCTGCTTCTGAAATCCCCATTTTTTGCTTCCCTATCCCTCAGAAAGTGTCCAAAACCTAGTCAAACCCCAATTACCCCTTAGAGTTTTTTCCCAAATCCAAATTTTCCTTTACTAAAAAAGTTTTTGTTTTTGTTTTTCTACCCATTCCCAAAAAAAAAACTCTTGGTTATGATTGTCACCTGCGCAAGAGAAAAAAAATTGAGGATGAACTTGCAGCCCTCAAGACCAAACTCCAAGATCTAGATGAAAAAATTCTCAGCCTCAATCTTCAGCATTCAACCATGAACAATAGACGGCAGCCAGAGTCTTCTGTAGATAGTGGGTTCTCTTCTTCCAACAATTTTCATGGGCTGAAGCTTGATTTTCCTCACTTCAATGGTGATGATCCGACGGGATGGATATACCAAGAAAAACAATATTTCAGTCTACATAATACTTTTGATGTCAACAAACTCCCACTTGCATCCTTTCATTTGGAACATGAAGCCCTTTAATGGTTCCGTTGGTACATCAAGGTTCATGAAGAGCTAGAATGGATAGATTTTTGCAAACTCATTTTGCAATGATTTAGCCTTAGTACTTTTGATGACTTGACATGAGCACTCACTAAACTTTTCCAAACTAGCACTGTGAGAGAATATCAGACAAAATTTGAGAAACTGGTCAATCACACTGAGGGATTGTCTGATGAATTCTTCAGGAGTTGTTTTGTTAGTGGTCTGAAGGATACAATCTGATCTAAAGTTAAAATGTTCCATCCCAGCATAATGATGGAAGCCCTTGGGTTGGCTAAGTTGGTGAAGGACAAGATCACATCTCAATAGCGCTCCAAATCCACTTTTGTTCCATTCAGAAATATGGTTTCCCAAATACCTCCAATCATGCCAGCTCCTCGAACAACTCCTATCAAGCATTTGTCTGAAGCAGAGATGAGGGCATGTAGAGAAAAAGGGATTTGTTATAATTGTGATGAGAAATTCACTCAAGGACATAGATGTGTTGAGAAAAAGCTCTATCTCTTGGATGTGGATTCTCCACCTGCAACTAAAGTTTATGAAGATGCTCAGGATACAGTAGATGATCAAGTCAACATTCAGTAGCCGCCTGTTGACCCTCCTTCTTAGGAAGACCACCCAGAGATCTCTCTCCATGCTTTAGTAGGAGTCACCACCCCACAAACCATGTGGGTCAAGGTTACTTCAAGAAGCTCCCTCTTACAATATTCATTGATTCTGGTAGCACTCATAACTTCATTGACCCTCAGATCACCAAATAGGCTGATTGTTTTGTCCATCTTTGCTCCAGCTTTGAAGTCATGATTGCTAATGGGAGCACATTACCTTGCAAAGGGAAGTGTCGCAATGTGCATATTTCTATTAGAGATTATAACCTGTGATCTGACATGTTTGCCTTGCCCTTAGGTAGATGTGACGTGGTTTTGGCACTCAATGGTTACGCACACTTGGATCCATCTTATGGGATTTTGTTAAACTTTGGATGCAGTTTTCAGACAATGGGCAAAAACACACATTGAAGGGCTTACAACCAGGGTCTCTCAGCATCATCAGTTCACATCACATGGAAAAGCTCCTTAAGAAGAATTCACATGGTGTCATCACTTAGCTCCACTCCATTCAAATGCAACCATCAGCAGTCTCCACTAGTCCTTTGGATCTACAACAAATTTTGGATAGATATGCATGTGTCTTTGCTGAACCAATGGGATTGCCACCTTCATGACCAGAGGACAATTGTATTCAAATCCTTCCTAGAAGCATTTCTCCCAACATCAAACCCTACCGCTACCCATTTCACCAAAAGATAGAGATTGAGATGCTCGTTCAGGACTTACTAAAGCAATGTATTATTCACCCTAGTACCAGTTCCTTTTCTTCACCAGTCCTTCTTGTCCAGAAAAAAGATGGGTCATGGTGCCTCTGCATTGACTTTTGAGCACTTAATCACATCACAATCAATGATAAGTTTCTGATTCCTATTATTGATGAGCTTCATGGCACTCATTTTTTCTCCAAGTTGGATCTTCATTCTGGGTATCACCAAATTCGGGTTCATGAGGATGATATCCCTAAAACGGCTTTCCGGATGTATGATGGCCACTATGAGTTTTTGGTCATGCCCTTTGGCCTCACTAATGCTCCTTCCACATTCCAGGCATTGATGAATAAAATATTCCCGCCTTACTTGCAGAAATTCATTTTGGTCTTCTTTGATGATATCCTCATCTATAGTAAAACATGGGCTAAGCATATCCAGCATTTGGATCTTGTACTGCAAATTCTCTCTAATCATCATCTCTGTGTAAAATAGTCTAAATGTGTTTTTGGGTAGGAGGAAGTGGAATATCTCAGGCTTATTGTTTCAGCCCAAGGGGTTCGAGTGGATCCTGCCAAAATAGATGCCATCAAAAATTGGCCGCATCCTTTGACACTCAAGAGCCTCTGTGGTTTTTTGGGACTAACTGGCTACCACCGCTAGTTTGTCAAGGATTACAGGAAGATTGCAACTCCATTAACGGCTCTGTTGAAAAAGGATGCTTTTACATGGACACATGCTGCTGAGTGTGCATTTGAAAAACTGAAACAAGCTATGTGTACTACACTTGTTCTAGCTATGCCAAATTTTTCCAAGACCTTCACTATTGAGAGTGATGCTTGCGGCAATAAACTTTGTGCTATTCTCCTTCAAGATGAACATTCTATTGTGTTCACCAGCAAAGCCCTTTCAGGTAAGAAGTTAGTACTCTCTACATATGAGAAGGAAATGATGGCTATTTTGCATGCAGTATAGAAGTAGTGGCCATACCTATTAGGGAATCATTTCTGCATCAAGACTAATCACCAGAGTCTGAAATATTTCCTGGAACAACAGGCCTTCTCCCCAGCACAATAGAAATAGGTTAGCAAACTCATGGGTTATGACTATGAGATCACTTACAAGAATGGTAAGGACAATATTGTGGTGGATGCTCTTTCTCGCACATTTGATGACCAAGCTTCTCTTTCAACTATTTCTATGCCTGTTCCAAATTGGTTGGAATCTGTCTAGCAGGGCTATGTCAATGACTCTTCATTATCTCAAATCATCCAATAGTTGGCCAATAACCCTTCTACTATACCGCATTACTCTTGGGATGGTGCTTCTTTGAGATACAAGGGTCGTCTGGTGCTTCCTCACAGCAGAGATCTTCAACAGGCTGTCTTCTATGAACTCCATGCTTCTCCATCGGTAGGGCACTCTAGGTTCCTCAAAACTTATGAGCGGGCATGGCATAACTTCTTTTGGAAGGGAATGAAAAGAGCAATTCAATAGATGGTGGCTGAATGTGATACTTGCCAATGCAACAAGGGTGAAACGACACTCCTTCCTAGATTGCTCGAACCCTTGCCCATCCCTACACGGATTTGGACAGATATTTCTATGGATTTCATTGAGGGTCTCCCTAAATCTGGAGGGAAGACAGTGATCTTGGTTGTGGTTGATCGCCTCTCCAAATATAGTCATTGTTGTGCCCTCAGCCATCCCTATACTACCTCCTCCGTCGCATAGATTTTCATGGACCAAATCTTCCATCTTCATGGAATCCCTTCTCCCATTGTTTTAGATCGTAATGTAACTTTCACCAGTCATTTTTGGATAGAACTATTTCGCCACACTAGCACCAAACTGAAGATGATTTCAGGGTATCACCCACAAATAGATGGTCAGACTGAAGTATTAAACAAATGTTTGAAAACCTATCTTTGTTGTTTCACCTCAGAACAATAGCATCAGTGGGCAAAGTGGCTCCCTCTCACTGAATGGTGGTACAATACCTCCTACCACACTGCATCTAAAATGACTCCATATGAAGTAGTCTATGGTCAAGCACTGCTAGTGCTCCTTCCATACACCCCCAACAGTTCACCAGTTCAAGTAATTGACATGGTTCTTTGAACCTGAGATCAGATCCTTTGCATTTTGTAGGACAATCTTCACATGGCAAGAAATTGAATGAAACAACAAGCTGATCAGCACCGTTCTGAGTGCACTTTTCAAGTAGGTGATAAGGTTTTTCTTTGTCTACAACCATACAAGCAATCCTTCTTGAAACTCAAAGGGTGTCATAAGCTGGATCCAAAGTTCTATGGGCCATATAAGGTTCTTCAGAAGATTGGGTCAATTTCTTATAAATTGGAGCTTCCTCCTTCTTCCTGTGTTCATCCAGCAATTCATGTCTCTTGTCTAAAGAAAGTTCTTGGCACCAACATTAGAACACAAACTATTTTACTAGAACTAGATAATGAAGGATCCATCATTTTGGAGCCAGAGGCAATCCTTGACAGGCACACTCGTCAGCTTCACTCTCGATCCATCATAGAGGTATTAATTTAGTGGCACAAAATGCAACCAGAGGATGCTACATGGGAACCACTCCTTCAGATTCAGCAACAATTTCCACATCTTAAGTTTTGAGGACAAAGCTTTTCTAGGAGGGAGGGGATGTTAGGAACCTGTGTTTAACCCTTCTCCTTACTTTGTTAGTATATTGTTATTGGATGCATATGCTTTGTAAGTCATCCCGTGAGTATATTGTGTTATCCCACATTCATGGGGAGTAATAGTTGTTTAGATGAGACTTAGTATATAAGTACATGTTGAGGCCAACGAAGGCATCCACGAGTTTATTGTATTGAGCTTGCTCAAAGGAGGTTGCCCCCTCGAAGTGGCCTGCGATCAATAAATTCTTTCTGTGTTCTGCTATTTCTGTTATTTCGTGCATTTTTCATTATATTGTTGCAGGAGGTTCCTCCCATGAAAAAACTAGTCCAGACAATAACTTTATTATTATTTTATTTGTCAGTACATTCACTTTCAAGAAGAAATTATAGCACGGAGATGAGCATGATAGGCCTATGCTATGAGACAGGGGTGCTTGGGAGTGCATTCTACCTCATCTTCATCATTAGCATCATAACCCTTGTCAAGTTTTAGTCTAATCTTCCTTGCTTGACATTGTACATCAAACAGAAAGTAATCTAACAATCCTTACCTAAACAATTCATCGAATTGAAGATTACCAGTGTTTTGTAGGGCATCTAGAAGGGCAAAATAGAAGCCTAAGCTTTCTGAAATAGCACGTCTGCCTCGAGGTAGCTCATTTGCATGATTACTTGCCACACTGCGAGCATCTAGTGCGGTGGACATCCACTTTCGGGCTTACAGACTATTTCTCCCTCTCAAAGGTGTGGAGAATACACACTTCTTGCTATCTTCTGCCTTTCATTTAAACAATAGTCTAAGACCTCTACAGCATCTTCAATTCTATATGGCGTGGATGAGGAAACTTCAATCAGCAACGACCTCTACAGCAAAAAAAATTGATTTCAATCTCCAAATGACTCTCTCCTTGCTAACGGGCCTGCAAACTGCTTCCAACGCTGTCTTGCCTTCAACTTGGATGCTTCCAATGCTATCGAGCCTCAGATCTCACAGCGACTCAGAGCATGGGGTCAGCATTTCATTCCAGCACCTATCTTCATTGCCACAGACTGGCAAACTGGAAACAACTCCAAAATTCAATGCCTAGCAATCAGAAAATGCTCTAATACCATTTGAAGAGAAGCATAGAAGACTATGCTTATTCGATGATAGAAGCAGATACAACATGAGTATAAATACTATGCATCGTGGGCATAGTAGTTGGCAATTATAGGATAACTGCAGTAACTAATGTAACTATGAAATGTAGTTATGTAGAATAGTAAACAATGTAATATGTATTATGCTAATAGGTACATCCTTATTAGTGTTGAGCTTCTTAATAGAGTCACAACGTCTTGATGAAATTTAAGGGTAGTCTTGTCCCGTGTTGCCTAAGCACAGCGTGCCATTAATATGGTTGCTCTTTCCACTATTAAACCTAGCAAAATTAAAAAGGACAAAGACTTTATGAGAATGCTACTAATAAAATACTTCTCTTTATAAAAAATCAATTTAGACTTGCAAGTTGTTGTTAAGTTGAGATGAAGGATTTAGTATTACCATTCAAGTGTTGACATATGTAGGCGAGGAGATTGGATAGTAAATTGAATTAAGACTTTTGTATACATGAAAAAGGATGGCAATGATGTTGCACTTCAACATAATTAAATGGGTGCTCTATCAATAGAGAAAATAATAATAAAGAATCTACTTCAATAATAACATAAATTAAGAATTTTGTAATGTGAAAGAGGTGGCAGATAGGATTACATTCAGAAATAATTAAATTAAGATAATTAAGTGGGTGTTCCATAAATAGAATAAGTAATGATAAAAAATTCACTTCAACATAAATTAAACTAAGAATTTTATATATGTGAAAAGAGGTGGCAGATAAGATTGCATTACAAAACAATTAAGTGAGTGCTCCATAAATAAAAACAAGCAATAATAAAAATCCACTTCAACAATAAATTAAATTAAAAATTTTGATATCTTAAAAAATAAATATCTAGAATGGATAACCATAAGATTGCACTCCAAAATAATTAAATAGATACTCTATAACTAAAATAAATAAATAATAAAAAAATCACTTCAATGGATGCCTAGTTTTGCTCGCAAAGTACAAATTGCGAGATGTAATCCATCATACTTTATTAGGGCACTTCAATTAGAACTGTAATACACTATTGACGCACTTGCAACAAAATCTGTAATATTTTATTCGACCACTTTGAACAGAATCAATTGTATTTCTTATTCTTGGATAAGAGATTTTAAGCTTCGTTTTCTATTTGCACGAATTTTATTTGTCGGTGCCCATCTATCGTATTTGTTATCGCTCCTCTGATTCAAACGTGCTCTTTTACCTCTACAAATAGGTTCCCCTTGTCTACATTGCTCCATAGCTTGAAAAGTTTAAGTTGGCTTGCAAGGAAGAAAATTATCAACCATGGTAGGGTTGTCAAGTGTGCTGAAATTAGCTTCCCTTGTTTGTTTAATTTTGATAGCACCATGGACGGCTTCTGCAGCCCTTGTCCAGCGCAAATTCACCGTGAGCATTTTTAGTTGAATCTCTTAAAATCTAAGCATGTTATGTTAAAGGTTGATGTAATGATGGTTATAGATTAAATTGAGTGTGAGCTTAATTATGCTGTTTACTGTGTTACAGATTGGAAGACAGAGCGTGACTAGAGTGTGTAACACGCAGGAGATTGTAACAGTGAATCGACAGTATCCTGGCCCAACCATTTACGTTCGCGAAGGTGATAATCTTGTTGTTGAAGTGAACAACGACGAGCCGTATAATGTGACTATACACTGGTAACAAAGACTATACTTGAAATTATATCCATGTGATCATTGGTAGTATGTGAAGTCAGTTTGTCATATTAGAGAAGTGTATGAGGAAGTGCTACTGGCACTTTTATGTATGGAAATCTTTCTTCATAAAAGATTTGATTAATTGTATATTTTTTCGTGATTTTTGAATGTGAATGTATGACTGTATTCTGTAACGGCGAATTTTTTCTAAAAATAAAATTATTGAGCTTGATCTTTTCCAATGGTTTTCTTGATATTTTGTACGAATTATTGCTATTTCAATATGTTTATTTCAATTCTTCACTGCATATTTTTCTAACAATCATTTGTATGAAAATTACACAGAACTTACGTTGAGATTTTATTATTTGTGAATTGGCAGGCATGGGGTAAAGCAGTTGAAATCATGTTGGGCAGATGGACCTGCCTACATAACGCAGTGTCCCATTACTCCTGGGAATAAATTTACCTACAATTTTACAATCACAGGGTAGGAAGGGACGCTGTGGTGGCATGCACATATCTCATATCTGAGAGCTACTGTGCATGGAGCACTGGTTATTTCTCCCCGGGCTGGAAATGCTTATCCATTTCCCAAACCAGCCCCTAAGTTTCCTATTATTTTGGAACGGTAGCTCTCTTCCACTCAAACCTCCTTTATGTTTTATATTTTGTTTTCAAGTGAATGGATTTTGGAAATGGAATCCACGTTTCAACCATTAGGTCATTAAAGCATCTTTTGAAAAAACACTGTAAACTATTTGTTAGTATGTCAAGCAAGTTTTTATTCTAGGATTAAACAGGTAATAGTTAGTTACGCCTTGAGAAATGTCTTGGTCATATGATACATGTACAACATGTGGAAGTGCCACTAACGTGATTTATACATGTGATTTTTTTTAAGTTAGTGGAACTTGAATTTGTATGTCTGTAAGAGCAATTTTTTTTTAATAATTGGGAAAAAGACCCAATAGCTGAGATAGTTCCAATGGTTGGAGTCAACCTAGTCTTTGTGCATTTAAGGCTCAATATTCTTAAAAGTTCAGCACTAGTAGTTGTGACTGTTAGTGTTGACTATAAGTACTAATTGTTGGCAAGAGACACTATATGGATTCATGAATATTGTCATTGATGGCAACAAAGGTTATCCCACACATCTGCAAGACATGATGAGTCTCTACCGGAAGTCAGATTGAAGAAGTGTTATGATCTGTTAAGCAAGAACAGAGCAGTCAGCAAGGTCCGACAGTCAGGCCGGATCTCTCAGAAGAAGTATTTTAGTAAAGTGCAGATTTGGGGAAGTCAAGAGGAGTACCTTGACTAATAGATTCCACAAATTTAGCCTCTGGTGATGAAAGAGTGAAGAGATATGAGCACTTGAGTGTTGGGTTCCTATTTGACAGAGTAGATAGAGGAAGAACTGTACTGGCAAAGTGTCAGATCCAAATCCGGAAGAGATATTGCTAATGACCAAGTTTCTTGAGGTATCATTCATGATTGGCCAACATAATTGAAGACCTCTACAAGCATATCCTTGATCTGCATTAGTTGGTATGCAAGGATTTAGCTGACATACCAGATTTTGGGATAATATTGACTATTCCGGATGCCGACTAGAAAAGTGTTGAAATCACTTGTGCAGATATATATACAAGATGGATTTAGATGTGAAGGTGTGTGTGTATTGTGTTGTGCGAAGAAAAAGTAGAAAAGCAGAGTGAAAATAGTAAGACAGATCCAGAATGTGACAGTACAACAGCGTCAAAAGAGAGAAAGAATGAAGTGCAGCAGGTCAGTTTATTGAGCTCAACTGGAACTGAACCTCAGCATGAGTAGATGCTTCTCATCAATTCAAACATTGAGTTACCTTCTTTTCTTGTAGATAGTGAGTCTCTTGTAGGTAGTGAGCCTCTTGTGAGCAGTGTGCTCGGGCAATGAGTCCTAATTCGAAAGTGCCATTTTGTTCTATCTATTCTTCTAACAAAGAATAATATCTTGGGTTAATCACCCCGTGGTCTTTTTCCCTTAACAGGGTTTTCACATCAAAATCATTGTGTCATGTGTATTGGTGTTATTTCTATTTCATGATTATGCTTGCTTATTTGATTTGATGTTGCATTAACTGTTCAGAAAGTTTAGAAAGTTAAAATATTATGATAACTGATTCACCCCCCCTCTCAGTTATCAACAATTGGTATCAGAGCCAAGTTCCTCTAAATAGAGCCTAACAGCTTGAGGAAGATCTAGAAATTCAAATGGATATGTATGGTTTGAGGGAACAACTTCAGTCTGCCCTAGACGATCTTGAACATTCCAACTCTGAAGTCAATGAATTGAAGGAAAGACTTAAATAGGCTGATGATTTCATAAATGAATTAAAAGGGAAAATAAGCATCTCTATGAAGAAGAGAAAGGAACTACTTCAACAATTAGCAAGTCAAGGTGAAGCAAATGATACAAATGAAGACCTGAAGGAGAAAACTAAGTTATGTGAAAAATTGTCAAAAGAGGTCATTATGGTAAGACATGAAATGGAATCGGGAGTTATGAAATTCACCTAAGAAATTGAAGAAAAAAGAAAGACTGAAAATGATCTAAGACAATCTCTCAAGGAGAAATCAGAAGACTGCCACAAGATGGATAGAATAATCAGACATCTTGAATCTAATCTTGAAGATGCTAGAGATAATAAAGAAAAACTTGAGGATCAAATTGACACTCTTAAAAGGGATCTTCAAACAACAAATGAATACAAAGAGAAATTCAAAATAAGTTTTGCTCAACTTGAAGTTCTTCTTGAAAGCCAAAAGAGGGTAGATGATAAGCGCGGTTTAGGATATGAGAAAGGTGAAAGCTCCAGATCCAGTCAGAAGAATTTTGGATCAGGAAATCCAAGGGACAAGCCTAGAAGACCTCCGGTAAGGCAATCCAATGCTCAAATATATCCATCCTTCAATGGATACTGCCACAACTGCAATAACTTTGGTCACAAAGCTAATCAATGTAGAAAGAGAATGAATCAAACTAATTCATGCTTCTCCGGACAATGCTTTAACTACAAAAGGTATGGTCACAAGTCTCATGAATGTAGAAATATGCAAATGAACATTTCATTCAATGGCAGATGCTATGCATGCAATAGAGTAGGTCATATGGCTAATCAATGTAGATCAAAAGGATATCAGTTAAATATGCAAAGAAATGTTGTTTGCTACAATTGTAATAGATCCGGTCATATTGCCAAATTCTATAGAAGCAAGAATTAGGACAGAAGGGGTCCAGTGCATCATAATCAGAATCAAGACAAAGGAAAAGGAAAAGTGAATCTGGATGAAGTTAAAAGTGAGATGAACAAGATTTGGGTGAAAAAAAGTACAGAGAATGTAGCGGATGAATCCGCACTAGAATCTGGTGCTGATATTCCTTCCGTAAATTGAATAGATAGGCTCTGGCTCAAGGGGAGTAACAAAAGAAAACCAATTCCCCCAGCCAGTCAATTGGTGCCTGTAATCGGCACATGAAAGGCTACGGATCAAAGGGTTTTTGGAGAAACACCTAGATAAGCCATGGTAAAGATTTGAAAGATCTACATGAAGATTTAAAGAGTCTACTCCCTTCAGATAGATCTGGTTTAACAAACTTCTAGTAAAAGTAGGTTTCGTACAAGCTTGGTCTGGTGTGATTCTAAAATTGAGACATCTTGATCTGCGGATAAATCAAATGGTTGAGAAAAGTAAGAAAGCTCGTTGTTAATCACCAAGGATAACTCTAAGCATATTATAGTGATCCAGAAAGAGATCTATTTCAGAATAAGAAGAATAGAGCAACCGGAATAACTTAAGTCATGCATTTATTGCAGTATGAATTTAGGTTTTTTTCTTGCAATTAAAAGGGTTCATGTGCTCGTCATTTGCACATTTGCATTCGAAAGGAAAGAAAGGAGAGCTTTGCAACAAATTGCTTCGAACTTCTCAAAGACCAACCTTTGGAGTTAATTCAATCAGCATATCATTCAAGTTCACTCCACGAACCCTACAAGCGCAAAAGGTATTTTTCATTATCAAATATCTCTCTATTAAATCCTTGAATGATGACTACTCTGAATATAGTGAAGATCACTGATAGGCCTCACCCCAAATTCAAGAAACATCCCTACAAATCCTTGGAAGTAGACTCCCTAGGAGCATTTTCCAGTGTACCGCATGGTGTATTACATACAGAAGATATTAGGGTTTACAGTCACGCAAACATTGAAGAAATTGGAGAGTTAAAATTGAGGGATATCTACCACAAACAACTAATAGATGATTCATTTGAGCTCAAACCCCAATTCAAGGCCCTCTGGGACAAGCACTTTGCACAATGCATACATTTCCCCTGTTTTGCTGAGGATGAATGGGTCAGGTATATTTTGAGTAGAATACATGACAACTTCATATGGTTAAATGGACCATTCAAGATCACAAAAGATGCCATTAGGGCAGTTACCGGATTGCACTCATCCGGTGGGATTCCTATTCTTAAATATGTCAAGAATCAAACTGTGAGTGAGGCTACCAGATCAAAGTTTGAGAAAAGAGCAATGACAATAGATGACATCACTGATCTAGATGTCAAGTTTGCCTCCATGATCATTGGATACAAGATATATCATTCTAGTAGGGAGAATTTAGTACTCGAAACTGCTATCTACACTACTTATGAAATGTTAAGAAAGAATGCAGACTACGATCTTTGTCAGCTCCTTCTAAACCAACTCTTGGAGAACCTGTAAAAGATAAAGAAGGATAAAAAGAATTCCTTCAAATTTGGTAGCCTAATACTCTATCTATTCTTCTACTTTATGAATGAGCTACCCAGACCCAGTGGATGGGTATGGCAGAATGACAGACCGGTTGCCATACAAATTAGGGATTATTTGCATGGACTTGGTGATGACAAAGCACAAAACTCAGCTCTCTGGAGTTTCTTGAAAAACTTCCAGAACTTGATACAAGCTAGAGAGAGAATTCCCCAACCTCTAGTTGAGAAATACAAAGACACAGTATGCTTTATGGTAGAGACTGATTAGTGTCTAATGGAGGCAGTGGAACCAAGAATAGTGTGGATCATTCCAATGGGGTATGAGGTGGATGAGAACATCATGGAGCTGCATGTTCAGCACATGCTGAGTCAACCAAAGGATCCCAAGGTAGAAAGTTTTGGAACCTTTAAAGAATTGAGTGTGAAGATCCATGTTGAGCTAAGGCAACCAAAGATGAAAAGAAAGGCAAGAAAAGAAGTGGAAAACATTGCCAAAAGTTTTGGTATCTCAAAAGAGGCACTAGATGCAAACAGAGAGAAAATGGAAAGGGCAAAGAAAGAAAAGCAAGAAATTGAAAAAGAAAGTGATCCGTTAGAAGCCCCCTTCTAGACCAGATCTTCTAAGAGCTCTGCACCTGCAACTGTTAAAAGCTCAAAGGATTCTAAACCAAAAGAAAAATCATCTGGTAAGGTAGAGAAAAGAACTAAGAAAAAGGCAACAAGGTCTTACACTAGCCAAAAGGATGAAGAAGAGACAAAATCAGATGAGGAAGTAAAGAAAATGAAGAAAAGGAAGAAAGTATCTAGAGAATCCACTACCGGTCAAAGTGAAGAAGAAAAGGCAGAGGAATTTGTTGAAAAACCCACTCTTCACATTGATGACATCATCAAGTCAGTTACTGTGGATGGAAATCTTCAGCCAATGGTTGAATTCTATGATGCTTATGGTGAAGTTGATCAGAAGATATTGCAAGATGCCATAGTCAGGTATCTAAATATCTACAACAAAGCATTCATTGAAATTATATCTCTGATCCCCAAAAGTTTAGAGAAGGAACTTGAAATAAGGAAGAACAATGCCAAGCCAAAGATCTAGAAATTTGGGAGCAGATAGCTATTCAGCTCTATCCTTCAATCACTCAGAAACAAATGAATATGATCTTCAAAGATTGCAAAGATGAGTTTCAGAGCAAAGCTAGAATGAATCAGCTCATGCTTGGAGAAACTGATAAAGGGGCAAGCGAAACAAAAGAGATCCTCCTAAATGCCTTCAAAAGATTCAATCTTCCTATTATAGAGGACTTAGGTGTTGAGCCCTCGGCCACTGGTGTTGAAGAAGGATCTACTAAGGCAATGACAGACGAAGTAATGGACACCGGTGAAAATAAGGGCTTGGAATCCTCTGCTCTAGAAGAGGTGGCCCATGAACAAACAAACATTACTCCTCCGGTTTCCCCTGCTGACTCTGAATCCAAAGAAAAAGAAAGAATAGAGGAGAAAGAAAAAGAAGAAAAGAAAACTCTGTCTCCGACAAGAGACACTGCAAAAATTCTCAAAGAATTATTAAACAAAGAGACAATGGAGATTGATGAATGGGAACTTCTTCTAGGACCATTTGATTTTGATTCTCTTTCCCCAGTACAAACAATGAAGATAGCTTCATTTGCTAATGCAAAGGCAAAAGAAAAACTCTTGAAGTCTCACATGGAAGACTGTGAGCTAATAGAAGCTGCATCCAGTGTGTTTGAAAAGATCATGCCATCCTTTCTGAAGGATTCATTGACTTCCTCATCAGGTAATCTTAAGTCTCTTATTAGTTCAGTCAGCACTCATTTTGAGTCCTTAGAGAAATTAGCTGAGGAAAAGGTCATTTTTGGATAAAAGGTTCTCTGAAGTACTAAGTCTAATATCAAATGATAGAAGAAATATGGATATAGGGATAAAGAGCTTAGAAAATACTCTTAAAGATGGCAGGGAAATATATAAATTTTGTCTATCATGGTCCAAAGAAATAATAGAGATTGAGAAGAAAATGAAAGAACAGGAGATCAAACTAACAAAACTTTCTCAAAATTTTGATCCACTTACCTCATCCACAGTAAATCAAGAATGTCAGACTATTGCAGTCTTGGATGAAATTAAGAAGCTAGAGAAAAAAAATAGAATCAGCAGGTTAAATGAACTTAGAAGAATAATCATTCCTAAGTTGGAGGCCATGCATGAGGCCCTAAGTGATGCTCAAACCACAGCCAAGACAAATGATCTGACAGATCTGAAGAAAGTAGAAGCTTTTGCATTCCTGTTGAGTGGTCACATATCAATTTTGGATAGGATGAAGCTGAGTTGGGCAACCAAAGTTGTACAATCGAAAAACACTTTTACAGATATACTAAAGTATATGTAGAGTACAACCAGATGATATACTTATGCGACTAAGTATAGATTAATTTTTGAAAATTTTGGTGTGTGGACCACACCGTTTGCCATTGATGTCAAAGGGGGAGTGATGAGTAGTGAAAAATAAGGAATCTAGCTAAGGGGGAGCTCCAAAAAATGTACATAGAGATAGAGCATCAACCAAGGGGGAGTATAGTGTGACACTTAGTCATTTTTCACTAAGTGTTGCCATCAATGCCAAAGGGGGAGATTGTTGGCAAGAGACACTATATGGATTCATGAATGTTGTCATTGATGGCAACAAAGGTTATCCCACACATCCGCAAGACATGATGAGTCTCTACCGGAAGTCAGATTGAAGAAGTGTTATGATCCGGTAAGCAAGAACAGAGTAGTCAGCAAGGTCCGACAGTCAGGTCCAGATCTCTCAGAGGAAGTATTTCAGTAAAGTGTAGATTTGGGGAAGTCAAGAGGAGTACCTTGACTAATAGATTCCAAAGATTTAGCCTCCAGTGATGAAAGGGTCAAGAGATATGAGCACTTGAGTGTTGGGTTCCTGTTTGACAGAGTAGACAAAGGAAGAACTGTACTGGCAGAGTGTCAGATCCAAATCCAGAAGAGATATTGCTAATGACCAAGTTTCTTGAGTATCATTCATGATTGGCTGACATAATTGAAGACCTCTACAAGCATATCCTTGATCCGCATTAGTTGGTATGCAAGGATTCAACCGACAGACCAAAGTTTGGGATAATATTGACTATTCCAGATGCCGACTAGAAAAGTGTTGAAATAAGTTGTGCGGATATATATACAAGATGGATTTAGATGTGAAGGTGTGTGTGTGTTTATTGTGTTGTGTGAAGAGAAAGTAGAAAAGCAAAGTGAAAATAGTAAGACAGATCCGGAATGTGATAGTACAGCAGCATCAAAAGAGAGTAAAAATGAAGTGCAGCAGGTCAGTTTATTGAGCTCAACCGGAACTGAACCTCAGCATGAGTAGATGCTTCTCATCAATTCAAACATTGAGTTACCTTCCTTTCTTGTAGACAGTGAGTCTTTTGTAGGCAGTGAGCCTCTTATGAGCATAGTGCTCGGGCAGTAAGCCCTAACTGGCAAGTGCCATTTTATTCTATCTATTCTTCTAATAGAAAATAATATCTTGGGTTAATCACCTCGTGGTTTTTTTTCCCTTAATAGAGTTTCCATATCAAAATCATTGTGTCATGTGTACTGGTGTTATTTCCATTTCATGATTATGCATGCTTATTTGATTTGATGTTGCATTAACTGTTAAGAAAGTTCAGAAAGTTGAAATATTAGGATAACTAATTCACCCCCCCCCCTTTCAGTTATCAACACTAATATCTGAATGAAATGTGCTCTTTAGATCTAAAAAGCAACCAATCATATGATTCCACATCAGCACACCAACAAAACATGACTTAATGCACACCTATTGGTCCAACCTTTTCTCGGGGAACTATTTGACACCTCAACAAAAAGCATGCTGATGTCAGATCATAGTTGATGATCTGACCCTGAAACCTTAGTTATAAGTAGGGGCCTTGCCAAATAAACTACTGTAAATTTTTTGGAGTGATTCAAAATTGCCAATTATGATTTTGAGAGGCGTGAAGTTACCTAGGGTGCTCAACTACTGGATCATCTCCCCTAAAATAATTGAGAGATCTTTGCCCATGGTTTTTCCTGATACAAACTAAGTTTTCCACATAAATTTGTGTTATTTATTTTTAGGTATTGCACATAAATTTGTGTTATCTATTTTGTGCCATATATTGTTATTTCACTATTTATTTCAATTCTGAACTGCATATTTTTCAAACTATTTACTATTTTGATGAATTTTAAATTAATAGATTGATGAATTATAAATTATGATCTGAATTCGGTGTATTCTATGCAAGTGAATGGTGGAGTTCGAATGTGGTAGATGTAATAGAAGATGCGATTCAAAGAGGAGCTGTACCAAATGACTCTGACGCCTACACCATTAACAGCCAGCCAGGAGACTTTTTTCCTTGCTCCGCAAATGGTTTGTCCTTGTGCATTTATGAACCATAAGAAAAACAAAATTGAAATCGGGAGAAATTTTGAAGAGATAACTAATTAATGAATGAATTATGGATGCAAATACTACCCGTATTTTGGTTGAGAGAGGAAAAACTTACCTGCTGAGGATTGTAAATGCTGCCATGATTCATGCATCCTTCTTCAAAATTACACAGCACATCATGACTGTTGTGGCAATGGATGCTGTGTATACCAAACCCTATACAACTGATGTGCTGCTCATACAGCCAGGCAACACCATGGATGTGATCATAAAAGCTGATCAGCAGTTGGGGAGCTACTACATTGGCACCCGCGTATACAACAGCCAGCCTATAGGAATTGGATACTTAAATACCACTACAACAACAATATTGTAATACAAAAACTGCAATGCATCTGCCCCTCTCTTGCCCAACTTTCCAGCATTTAATGATACACCAACTACATTCAAATTTAGTACAGATCTGAGAAGCCCGAGACCCTCTGTCCCACAGACTATTGATGAGGAAATGTTTATAACATAGGGATTTCGACTCGTTAGCTGTCCCAACAGTTCCTGCGCAGGGATCAATGGTGGAAGAGTTGTTGGAAGTTTTAATAACATTTCATTCGTGGAGCCAGATATAGCTATATTACAGGCTTATTATAATGGTATAAATGGAGTGTTTACCACAGATTTCCCAGATAATCCTACCGAGGTATTCAATTACACTAGAGTGGTGCCCATGAGTCTTTGGGAGCCCAAACTGGGTACAAAAGTTAAGGTTCTGAAATTCAATAGTACTGTTCAAATTGTGTTTCAGAACACTGGGATTATTACAATACAAAACCATCCTATACACCTTCATGGCCATGATTTTTATCTTGTGGGGCAAGGCTTTGGTAACTATAATTCTGAAACAAATCCTACCAACTTCAATCTGGTAAATCCTCAGATGTTGAACACTGTCGGAGTTCCTACTGGTGGGTGGGCGGCCATTAGGTTTGTAGCCAACAATCCAGGTAAGCTAGCTTTAAGTCATTAACATATATTTTAGTGCATTAAGATTTCCACACTTTAACACTATATATGTGGATGCAACTATATTTTCCTGATTCATATTTTACTTAGTACGACCATTTCTGGAAGAAAACTGTCATGTTCTACTTTTCTAGAGATAAACTATATTATTTAATGTTGTTGCACAACATGAGTTTGGTTCATGCATTGTCATTTTGAATCTCACTCCGCATTTGGTTTTGATATGGCGTTTCTTACCAAGGACGGTCCAGGAAATTCTGACAAATTGCCGCCGCCTCCTTTAGATCTACCCAGATGTTAGGTGGATCTCTTCATCGTAAATCTTAAACATTCGGTATGTTGTAATTTCAAAAATAAAATTGATCAAAATTACTTATACTCACACTTACAAGGTTTGCTGACAGGACAACATGCCAGAGTCATGGGAATAACACCATGTTGTACCAGCTGTTTACGTTACTATCTCTACTAAAAATAGCAGGAATAAGATGGGCGTTCTGTTGGTGCCCTAGTTTATAGTTAGGTACTTTATTCAATATCAGTGGAAGTATGAGGTAGTTTCATATACTGCAAGCCATCTATAAGTTAGGTCATGAGGCATCTTGACTATAAAAAGATTCCATTTCCATTTCCATTTCTATTTTCATTTCCATTTCCATATATTGTAAATGAGCAACGTTTGTATAAGTGTCTACTTTTCCCATTTTAAATCTCTCTAAGTAAGCTTTCAAATATAACACATATTTTGTTCAAGAGTTAAGATATGCTTGATGATACTTGGATTTTGCAATTTAATATATTAGATAAATTTATTAAATTTTCAAAAATATTTTAATTTAAAATTAAATAAGTAATGTTTTTAAAATATTTTAAAAAATAAATTAATAATACAATACAATATATTTAAAATAATTAAAATTAAAAGTAAAGTATATGAAAATTTTGCTTTAAAAGAAAATTATACAAGTTCCAATATTAATAATATTGGGAATATAAGTGAAAATTTTAAACCTAGAATATTTTAAAATAAATATATATTATTATATATACGACATTTTATTGTTGTTTAGATTATTATTTAATTTTATTTATTTATAATAAATTATGTAATGAAATTAGATATTATTAAAACTTTTAATATAATTATAAATTATCAAATTCTTAATGTTATTATATAGGTGAAATTTACATGTTTCCATTTAGTTTTGTACATAATTTGAGAGTGTCTTGATACATGTCCATAATGACAAATGACATGATCTTATAAGAAGTCAAGCTCATTTCCTAGTCTTAGTCCATCTCTATACACATATATTCCTATGAATCTAACTACTACTCTATCCTTATATGCACATACTTGTATGCATTCACCTTAACACCCATTTATCACACTTATTCTTACACCTACTTCTATATAGTTGTTAGCCACTTGGATCTATCCATTTACCAACATTGGAATTTTATTGCAGTTGTAAGGGTGACCCTCTTGATGTAGACTTGTCCCATTCCTTTCCAAAATTAAAATTCAAGTTTTGGTTGATTGGCCTCATTCACTAAAAGGAAGCAAAGGTGTACAATACGCTTCCTACACTAATCTATGAGAGGAGATATGTGCAAAAATAAAACTAATCACATCGTAGCAATATACCTAACATTGTGACTTACCACAAGGGAAAACCCTTTTAAGAGAAAACCCCACACCTCAGAGAAACTCATTGTATTATTCACTAATCAAAGATTACAATACACTTGCAAAGTCTAAGTCTTTACATGAACATCACCAACCAAAGATTTAGAGTAATTCTAGTAGCATAACAACACCTACAATTTTCACTATCAAAACCTTCATCTCAAGCACATAATAAATAGGGGACACAATTCATGAAACCATCAAATGGTAGTTAGGAAACTTGAGATAAAACCAGCCAAAATGTGGAACCTAAGTCCTTAGTTAGAAAACCAACATCCATATGTCAAGATGAGTCCAAACATTAAATTTAGCATATTCCTTCCACCTTCCATAAGCTCATCATAATCCACTCAACAACTTGCACACTCAATTTTGGCTCCATTATCTCCATTCAAAGATGCCTTATGATATGTCATAACATGCATCATAAGTTGGTTAACAAGTGTAACTCCCTCTTATAGGTATTTTATGTGTTGTAAATATTTTTACATTTCCAATGTGGGAGGTCCAACTTTCAAAGACCATAACATTTGATTCAGTCCAAGCCATTTGGGCCCCTTTTTAAAATTGTAGAGATTGAGGAGATCTATGTACTAGGCATCTCTAAAAGAGATTTCAAACAACTTAAAATTATTTTTAGGGCCTAAAACAACCTCTATAGCCTAAAAATTAAGTTTCTATGTTCTAAATTTTTATGTTCTATAGCTTGAAAATTATATTTTTTACATTCTAAATATTAGGAGAAAGGTTGAGACACCTGTACTAAAATTTTCTCACTTGTCAGACACCTTCTAAGAGTAAAGGGAATACCAACACTCAACTAATTACTAGGGGCTGTGAGGCCCATACACTCTTAGAACCACCTAAACTTTTTTGTGCTCACTTTCTTTGTCAATGCAGATCTGTAACATTGTGTAAAGGGTCAACTTTCTATAGAATCACCCTACCATCCTCTACCATGTCACAAAAATGGTACTGGATAATAATATGCTTCATCCTCACATGAAAGGTTGGGTTCTTTGGCACTCTAATTGTCGCATAGACTTATAATAACTCTTGGAGTCAACCCCACATCTAAACACAAATGTTTAAGTTAGATGGATTCCTTCCAAACTTCTAGAGTGGAGAAAGAAAACATAGATTGTAACTTATGCATCTAACTAATTGCATTACCAAACATAGTGAAAACATATCCACTCGTGGATCTCCTTCTATGAACATCCATAGGCCAATTTAAATCAACAAATCCATGAGTAGTCCCTAAATGTTAGTCTCTTGTATAATTATAATTATAAAAAATAGAGTACTCAAATGTACCTCACAAATATCTAAAGACCCTCTTGACTATATCTCAATGTACTCATCTAGGATTAGCTATGAATCAACTCAATGTTCCCACTACTTGGGCAATATCTAGTATAGTACAAACCATAGCATACATTAAGCTCCTAATGGAACTAGCATAAGGTACTAAAGTCATATCTACCATCTCACTAGGAGAAGTTAGACAATTCTCTACTGATAACTTGGTCCCCACCAAATTAGGAACATACAATGGTTTGTAGGATATCATGTAGAATCTCTCCAACATCAAGTTCACATACTTTCTCTAGCCTGATTAAAGTTGTATGTTTCTCTATCTCTTTTGATCTCCATACCTAAGATAAACTTAGTGGGTCCTAAGTCTTTCATTTCATACTATGCTAAAAGTTAAGTCTTCAATTCACAAATCATGTCCTTAGCATCACTGAAAACAACATATCATCAACATGTAATATGATAACAAAGAAATGATCATTGCTTATCTTATAATAGACACAATGATCTAATTTTCATCTTAGAAACCACAATTCCAACACAAAAGAATCAAACTTTTGGTACCATATCTTAGGTGATTTCTTAAGACCATACAAAAATTTCTTCAACTTACAAACAAAATTTTCTTTACGTCTTTCAATATAGTTCTCTAGTTGTGTCATGTAAATTTCTTCCTCCAAATCACTATGAATGAAATTTCTAATTTTTTATAATTATCCTTGGATGATGTGCTTCAAAATATATTAAGTTCTAATTTGTTTACTCATTCTCCTATCTATCCATTAGATCCAAGGAAACCACTTCCAAGATTCTATATAATGGACTAGCATTTTTCACTTTCTGAGTTAGAGGCCATTGTACCTTATTATGCATGGATCTAAACCACAAGGTATAATATCTTATAGATAATAATGTCATCCATGTTGAAGGGGTTAATAATGAAGGGAGTCTTTCAATGGTGCCTCAAAATAGTTTCTTGGAAATTTATAGCAATCCATTCCCCTCTCAGACAAATAATATTGAGGCACGTGATACCATTTTATGGATGATGCACATGAGGATAATATTTTTATGGATGCTCAAGATACATGACATGTAGATGTAGTTATGTGGGTATGATTAAAACCAAGGGTACATATGAATGTCATTTCCTACTCAATCGATCAAATTCTCTAAGAAGGAGGTTCCACAAGATAAATACTATGGTTTATTATACATACCTAGTAATTTTAAAGGGTTGTCACCTACTCAATTCCTCATTGATACCACATGTCAATAACATATGTACTTAGGATACTTTATTCAATCGTACTGTTACACATCAATAATAAGCACATTCTAGGATTTCACTAAAAATGACTAATGTCGTGATGATCAAAACATTGTGATGAATTAATTTATAATTAATAGTCATACATAAAGATTTATCCATTTTATGTCATGTGATACCATCATCTAATAGATTTTCTGTATTAGTTAGGCATGCATGGAGAGAACAATGTAAATCTAGTCTTATTTTGCATCAATGTATAAAATTTGGACATGTAGGAAAGGTAGTAAATATTGGGAGGTCTCACTACAAGCTAATATTTGAATCAATACTAGTCACTTAACATTGGACACATTCATAACACACCAAAGAATGTGTTGTATGAGAGGGATGAACTTGCCCATGAACAAAATAAAAGATACACTTGGATGATGTAGAAAGAACTTAAATGAGGTTGTTTAAACATGAAATCCATCCTCCAATAACCAAAGAGCCTCAACTTATAAAACCTATATTTAATAAAAATCTAATCATGGGCCAAAAAATCAATAATAGAAAAAACTAAAGTAATAAAAAACTAGAATTTAATGAAATAAGAATACATGAATACCAAAACAAAATATATCAAATGCTAGATATTATTTCATGACCTCCCTTGAAGAAGCAAGTAATTTAGGTAAAGAAAGAAATTCTTAATTTGGGCCACTAATTGATAATATGTTTGTAAAACGTACAAAGGATTATCAAGAAGAAACACATATAATAGAAAAGGCAAGTCACGAAGAACAAAATACAAGAACCAACAAGGAGATCTATTTAATGATATATTTTGAGATGTAATTATGATGTTTTGGAAGATGATAATTAACTTCATATATTTATTCAATGAATCATGAGCATCTCCATAAACTATATATGTATACTGCTATATTTCTAGCTTGTACAAGTTGTTTATTACTATGCATTGTGACCTCTTGATTATACCTTGTTTGTTGTTCTTTTTACACATCTTTTTTCATGTTTTCTTTGCCTCCCTTAGGGGAATTTTTCTTATTCCTTACATTTATTGTTTTCTCATATGCATGTTTACATATTTGCTTATTGCTATGTTTGTGTATACATTGTGGTACTCTTGTGTTTGAAGTAATATCTTTATTGCTTGATTTATTCAACGAACTACAGGAAACATATATACAAGGAGAAATGCAGTTAAGATCGGTAGTTTATGGAGTTAAGAAGTTGTAACTACATAACTGGTAGTACCGCTAGCCAGAGATTAAACAAAATGTAATTCTAATGCTAACATTCCCCCCCTTATTACATTGTTCCTACAAAAGTACCAAGGGACCCCCCTGAATGCTAACATACTCAACAAAGCTGATTACATAATATGAATACATATTTTATAGAAGATCTTCTCCCAAAGAACAAATCCTGAACCAAGTGGGGCTCCATCATGCTATCTCCTCTACCCTCAGAAAGATGTAGCTTTGAGCTATGTTCTTGAGCTCTTTAGTCCTGAACTCTCAAATCATAGAGTCTTGAATTATTCAACAATGAACCCTAAGAGATACGACATATCTCTGCAATTGTCTAGTGACCGCAAAAAGGTATAATTCTCAATCATATACTCTTTGAAGCTCATTGGACAAAAATCCATATTGAGCTCAACACCAAATCCCAAACCTGTCTCCAAAACAAAATCTTCACAAAACATACATTCTTCAAATCTATCAGCATCAACAAAGAAAAGCAAAGCAACCAAAACCAAAGATGCTTCTCATGCAAAGCATCATCTCAAAGCGAGAATCTAACTTGAGATGATGGAAAATCCTCCATCCTCTGATGCCGCCTACCTCTAATATGATGTGGTTACACTCTATCCATTTTCATTAGACTATTCAATAGCATGAGCATGTGCATTTGAAATCTTTGTCAAGAATACAAGCATAGGGTGACATGATAAAATCTTCATTTCAGAATGTTGGACTCAACAAAAAATATGGCTTTTAAAAAATAAATCCTTATAACTCCAAAAGCATAATAACCTTATCACTCCAATACATAAACACTTTGGAATACATCCCTTTCATAGGTCTTCACATAAAAATATATATCTTGTATTTCACAAAGCAATTGAAATAAAATTAGAAACCCAAAGTTGGCGCACTTTCTCTCTTTTTGAATTATTTCTTTTACACCAACATGTCTTCCTATCACTAATAATTCATTGAAAACAAACTTTATTTTAGACTACTTTTAGAAGTGACCTATACTTTACTTACCAACCCATACAATGGCCCTTCCAAGCACCAAGATACTTCAACATCACCATCACCCATTGTAAACTCTTCATAAACAAATTAACCTTGACTTAAAATACGACTTCCAAATCATTCAAATAATGACCAACATCGTATTACTATGCACAGACAGAAGAAGAGATGAAGCCATAATCAATAGAGTTATCTTCAAATTCCAATACCACGCAGGCAGCTATCGAGCCATCTCTGCGCCTCAACTCTTTCTATGTATTTTCTCGAGACTGCTTTGATGCCTTATTCAAATGTATTTAAAAGAGATTTGAACAGTTTTTGTTAAAAGAGAAATATTTACCTTTTGTTGTTATTTCCAAAATTTCTAAGAAAATTTTAGAATTTCTTGTCTCTCTGCGACCACCAAGCTTATTCCAGCACTCATAGTCTCCAAAACAACTAAAATGAAGGGCAAGAAATGAAAAAGGGGTAGTAACTTTATTTATTGATTTGATGACTAATGTAGATACAAAACACATAGTTAAATACTATGATGAAATAGTTGTGGTGAAACAGTTATGCACCAGCCAAACTACCATTACTAAATAATGTAATACACATAGTTAAACAATGCATGCTAACATTCCCCCCCTTATTACATTGTTCCTGCAAAAGTACCAAGGGACCCCCCTAAATGCTAATATACTCAACAAAGCTGATTACATAATATGAATACATATTTTATAGAAGATCTTCTCCCAAAGAACAAATCTTGAACCAAATGGGGCTCCATCATGCTATCTCATCTACCCTCGAAAAGGTGTAGCTTCGAGCTGTGTTCTTAAGCTCTTTAGTCCAAGTTCTCAAATCACAGAGTCTTGAATTATGTGACAATGAACCCTAAGAGATATGCCAAATCTCTGCCATTGTCTAGTGACCATGAAAGGGTATAATTCTTGATCATATACTCTTTGAAGCTCACTAGACAACAATCCATATTGAGCTCAACACCAAATCCCAAACTTGTCTCCAAAACAAAAACTTCACAAAACATACATTCTTGAAATCCATCAGCATCAACAAAGAAAAACAAAACAACCAAAACCAAAAATGCTTCTCATGCAAAGCATCATCTCAAAGCAAGAATCTAACTTGAGATGATGCAAAATCCTCCATTCTCCGATGCTACCTGCCTCCAATATGACTATCCTAGTCCTTACCCTCCAAAGATAGCACCAGAAGAAGTACCACAATCCTCGAAAGCCTCCAAATATATGTCAATAGGAACAACCAATTTGTTTCCATCCATGGTACAAAAAGATTATATGATATTGAATAGATTTTTTCTTGCCACTGAATTTACAAATGAAACTTTTGTTCCGCATCAAACAAAGTTTGAACATGGAAAGAAACCCATAACGCAAGCAGTAACCCTCAATATTATTTTTCTTTACGGATATTTAATACAACATTTGGCAACTTCTATGAAAGAAATCAAAGATAAAAAAGATTTACAGCTTTGAAGGATAATCTACAATAGTGAGCAAGTATTTGACGGGATCACAAGAGAAGGAAACCAAATGCTTTTTGACAAACGGAACATTATCAACATGATCTGCTCAAAACTCTGCCAATATAAAATCACGAATTTCTAACTTCAACATCAATCATTTCAAAGATTTACCACTCAAAAATGTTTTGAAAAGCACGAATGAAGATTTCCTGTGTAAAATTCTTCAAATTTTAATGCTACACAAATTCTCTTGGATTTACCGGTTGAAACCAAACATCCTTAATCACACAATTCAAAACCCTTGAAAAGCCTTAGAAACTGAAAAAAAATCTTTTGTTCTCAGACCAAAAACAATCGATTGCTCTGAATCCTCCTCACCAAACACAATTTTCAAAACCACTTGAAATGTTTTCAAGAATCATAAAAGTGTCAAGAATGACAGAAAATTTTCAAATAACAACTGATCTCTAGAACAAAAAAAAATTGATGAATAGCCAATATTCAATTAACACATTTAGATCTTCAAAAACATCGATCTTCCCCACACTTGCAAAGGATTTATCCCCGTCTGATGTCGCAAGGCTTTATCTTTCAAAGTACTGCTACAATTTTTTTTTTCTTGGAAAACAATTCTCAGGCGCACCTTTTTTATTTGGTACTCGAATTTCCCGCTCAAGAAAGATTTCTCTTCATTGTTGAAGTTGGATCTGCAAAATTTTCATTTAATTTTTTTGTTCTAAAATGTGACAGATGAATGCAAATCAACACTTTCAATCTCTGGCTTGTTCAAACCCTAACCAGAGTTAAGATCAATAGTAATGTTTTATCTAGCTTGGGTTAAATTCAAACCGTGAGCGAATATCAGTGACTCACAAAATAAGAGCATGTGGATATGTTTGATGCTTGGCTTCTGGGCTTTTATGGAGACTACATGTTGGAGGAGATTATGGAAAATCTTTTGGCGGATCAAGTGACTCCAAGACCACGGCATGCTCCAACGTTGTCAAATGGACGCAACAAACTGATGCCTTCCTCACATTGCACAAGGCTCTAATACCATATGAAAAAGGGGTAGTAACTTTATTTATTGATTCGATGACTAATACAGATACAAAACACACAGTTAAATACTATGATGAAATAGTTGCGATGAAACAGTTATGCACCAGCTTGAAATAGTTGTGGTTAAACAGTTATGCACTAGCCAAACTGTCGTTACTAAACAATGTAATACACATAGTTAAACAATGCACGCTAACAAGAAACTCTTTATATGGATCA
This sequence comes from Cunninghamia lanceolata, assembly GCA_027924645.1. Classification (NCBI taxonomy): domain Eukaryota; kingdom Viridiplantae; phylum Streptophyta; class Pinopsida; order Cupressales; family Cupressaceae; genus Cunninghamia; species Cunninghamia lanceolata. The sequence goes on from BSBN01000602.1 coordinate 10,799,875, forward strand.
AACAAACAATTATCCTCCAATAATAGCACTAGCAACCATTCTCATGTGCTCAAATAGATTTTCCATGAAGAGATTTCCTTGTTGTATTCAATGTACACCTGGTTTTCCTTCTTTGAGTGCAACTTTAATATCAAATATCTTGCATCTCCTCATGGAAAACAATGTCCATATCAATTCCTTCTAAAAGATTACTTAATGTAGATTGAATGCAAAGGATGCAATTTCAGCACAACAAAACTTTACGCCATTGTCTCCTCATAGTAAAGAAAAATCATGCAAACCCTTTTAAACAAATTGCCATTCCTTAAGATCAATGTACCTTCATCATGCCTGGATAGCCACAAGAACTAATTTCACTCTGATACCATCTGAAGTAATATCTTTATTGCTTGATTTATTCGACAAACTACATGAAACATATATATAGGGAGAAATGCAGTTAAGAAGTTGTAACTACATAACTGGTAGTATAATCGCTAAGCAGAGATTAAACAAAATGTAATACTAATGCTAACAGTGTTTACCACCTTGCTTATTCATATTTTCCCTATTATTTCCTAATTCACCCTTATGCTTAATCATCATTTTCTTATGATTTTCATTCTTATCTACTTATTATTCTATGGTCCATGCCTTATGATGCTTTTCACATGCTTATGATCCTTACCATACTTTGACCATATGCTTATGATGCTTATGTTATCTTAAATATTTATGGTCTTCATCGTGTCATTGTCTTATGTCTACATTTCTTCTATGCTCATTACTTATATCTCATGATCCTATAAGTGCTTATGTTATCTTAAATATTTATGGTCTTCATCGTGTCATTGTCTTATGTCTACATTTCTTCTATGCTCATTACTTATATCTCAAGGGGAACCGAGGTGTTTTTGATGCAGAGGACGTAGCGAAGCAGACAAAATGAACAAATCTTCTAATTATTGAACCTCTCGAACCATTTAACTTCTCGGTTGAACCCACTGAACTTGTTAGTCTCGAACCATCAAATTCTTAAACTCATTGAACTTACGAACTATTCATATCTTTTGAACTCTTGAACCATTCGCTTGAACCATTAAACCATCGGTTCCACAATCGGCAAGATACACACACCATCGGCAAGTTAGTAAATCCTTAGGCCGATAGGTCAATACAGCTCTGCAGGGTCGGTGAGACTTAACTCATCGCTGAAACAAACTTCAATCGGCCGATAGGCCGATGATACACTCGACACTTCAACTCTACCATTTCACCATGATGGATGGTGATACGCCGATAACTCTTCTCCTCTGCAACACAGACACACACACGTAGATTTACCTATGCTGCAACTACGTAGATTTCTTTAACTCACTATAGCCATACAGACATACAGATTACTGGACTAAATCAAACAGAAGGAAATTAAAACCTAGGGGAGTCATTCCACTGGTTTCGGCGGAAGCCTCAACCAGTGGAATGGTCCCAAACCAAAACACTGCGACGAGACCAAACCAAAATCTTTATTATTTCTACTCAAAAATGTATAATTACAAAATGTTTCTTTTTCTTTTCTTGTCTCCTCCTTCTTTGTCTATCCTCTTCAAGCACACGCTCTTATAAAGAACCTAGCCAAGGCAGTTACACTTCGGTGGAATCTTAACCGATTCACCTTCCTTGCCTTAGGTTCATTTAAAAATGGTTCATATATGAGACAGTTACAAACATAGTATGACACCTATGCACTAGTGCCAATCGACTTACAACTTATGACTTATTTCATCCATGGGACATATTTGTCCAATCAATTCATTTTGGCTCTAGGCCTTACAACAAATCATTCGAGAACAGAGGATGTCCTATCATTTATGAGGTGCTCCTGCACCAGTTTCCCAATGTAGGTTCCTTTTCTTCCTTTGCTGAAGGAGCAGAAGGAGGAATGGAAGGAAACACTAAAGGTTGGGAAACAATGGGAGGAGGCTTTTTCAAGGTGGGTTGTTATTCTCTTGCAGCTAGTGGAATAGGTAGAGGTACTTCAAGACATCCACATGTGATTGAGAAACCATGGGGAAAAGCTCCTGCACCATGAATTGCTTTCCTCTAGACTCTGAAGAAGCAAGAGGAAGAAAAAGCAATCCTTAATGGGCGGGGAGGTCTGGGCTCTGCAGGGTGTTTGCTTTGTGATCCTAGGTAGGACAATGGAGATGAAACCTCAGCATTAATACCAGATGCTCAGGGTCAAGGAAGCATTCCCGATTCAGGTTGTGGTTCATTCCTCACCTACAAAACAGGGGGAACTACTGTCAAAGCTATAGAACATCAAGGAACCTCAAGGGTAGAAGCTGGGATAGCACACAAGGAGGCACCAATAGACAATTGAGCAATTCAACTAGCTTTAAATTTCTGATAGGAGATAAACATAAAATCATTGCAGGGCAAACGAGCTTAATTAGCTGTGGCCAGAAGTAATTAAGTGAAAAGTTTCTATGAAGAGACAATGGCTTGAACCCACTATGATATATAGTGTACACCTCTCCCTAAAATGGAAACTTTAGACACTTATGGATTACAAAGGGGACTGCCTTCATGGAAGCAAGCCATGGATAGTCCAACTTCACATGAAATTGATCTGAGGTTGGAATGATGGAAAAAGGCACATCCAGGACTTTGGGTCTGACTTGGACAGAGAGTGTCAAGGCACTTAGAATAGGTCAAGTGGAACCATCATGTGCTCAAACTAAGATTTCTGATTTCTCATACTTATCTTATTATAATTCATGCACATAGAGGAACTCCTCCATAACTATATTTTCCAACCATACGAGATCAATGAGTACTCCCCTTGTGGGTTTGTCATTAATCCTGGTGGTAATGTAGACAAGACTGTCAGGTGCACAAATAGAGGCATCAATGTGGGTAAAGGAAATTTTAATCTCGGATTCATCTGGGTCTTGGATATAGTAAGCATCTATTAAGGAAACTAGGTTTGTCTAGGTTCTTGTCTTGGTGATCAGAAGTTATTAAAGTAGGTACTCTATCAACAGATTGTTCCACAAGTTTGGTAGCATGGTTTGAAGTACCAATTACATAATTGCAAAATAAATAATTTAAGAGATGATCTATAAATGTATTCGATGATTGATCTTACATCTCAACATGGCTTTATAAAGTCATATATTCCTGTGTATAACTACTTACAAGAATAACTACTCTACCACTAATAAATAACTAACCTATTTTTTTTTTAGACAATGAAATAATGCTAACATTCCCCCTTTATTACATTGTTCTTGCAAATGTACGCCCCTCAAGGTTTACATTTCACATCAAAAAACATGCTGACCAATACAAATAAATACATATTTTTAGAAGATTTTCCTTTGAAAGAACAAATCTTGAATTAGGTGGAACTCCATCAAGGTACCTCTTAACCCTCATAAAGGTGTAGTCGAGCCTAAATTCTCGAGTTCTGAATTACCACCTCCCCGAACTCCTGAATTGTAGATCCCCTAAATTATTGGACAACAATCCATACTGAGCTCCACAAGGCCCCATCAAGTTATCCCATGACCCTCAAAAGGGTATAATTCCCTAGATAATAGACTTTCAAACTATCTGGGGCATCTTTTTATTCTTTGACATGATGCCACCTTATGGGACACTGTATCAAAGAGGGGCAAAATGTAGACACCTAAAAATAATAATGTATTCACCATTATTTTTGACATAGTTCTAACACTGCCTTTCATCCTAACATGTCTCCTAAAATTAATTAAAAAAATTATTATTTAATTAATTTATCTCTTTTTCATTAATCCATTTTCTCATATTAAATAAATAAATTTTATTTACCATTTTCTCTTAAATTAATTAATAAATTCTATTTATTTAATTAATTTATCACTTCTAACAACTTCATCTCCATAAATTAATTAAATAAATTTATTATTTAATTAATTTACCCTCTCATATCCTTATCCTCAAGCACTTACCAAAATTATTAAATAATGGGTCACAATTATTAAATGATTGATCCAAAATTAAATTCTCTTTTCATCTCAACCATCCATTATCATACTACATCTTTTAATCTCTGCCATTCACATAAAAGGATGTTCTAGAAGATTTTTATCCATGACCTATAATCCTCTCATCTAATCTTAACTATCTATTTAATCTTTTAATTCTATCCCTTCATCCATCATATCCAACGTCTATAAACTAAGCCTCTCACATCATTATCACAACACATCGTTCATATGCAAGTATATGCTATCAAATTCCATATCATTACCATTATCATTTGCCTTAATTATAGCCATCTTCATAGCTAGGTTATGCTGGTTTTGTGAACATTCCACAATGCATAATATACCAAAAGAACAAAGCTAGTAGAGCTAGGATGCATTCTACTCCATTATATCAAGTGTGAGGGTGTGATTGAAGGTGAAGGTATTGAGTTATATTGCATTATCTTGCATTATTTACCTTGAATCATATTTCTGCATACAACATCCAAGAGAGCAAGATTGGAAACAAAGTTTTGAAATTGCACCTAGGAAGAAGAGGGATGGGATACAGCCCCTGATTTTTCTTTATTTGAAAGGATTGCATTGAAGTTGCCTCCTAAGATGACCTTTGACTCCATGTGTGGTTGTGAAGAGGTGGAGATGTCAGTCTAGAGTTTACTTTTGTCCTCCAGTCTTGTGGGGCCATACACATTGAGAAGGAGAAAGACATTATCTGAAGATAAGCATTTAACCCAGCCAACTATCTAATTTCATTATGAAAGTAGGATCTCAAAGCAGAATTGGTGTGGGTTCCACATAGTGCATATGCCACCATCCATGCCAATATAAGGTTCAAAGTAGCCTTCCCAACCTTTATAATGCCCTACAAAAATCTTAGTTGCTTCTGAATTTAATTTAGTTTCCTACAACAAAAAGAACTCTGCATTTGTGTTACAAAGTTGGTGCTTTATCAAGCACCTTTTGTGAGAGGCGTTTAGGCCTCTGACATTCCATGATATGATCCTCATTGCTCTTTAAGGGAGGAGTTTCCTCTCTTATATCTCACTAAGTTTTGATTAAGGATTTGCCTTGGAAATGGCTAGCTCTTCCCGTTTTGCTTATTAGTCTTGCGCCTTTGCTCCCTTTCAAAACCAATATCTTCTTTGATAATTCATGAAACTGATTGACTTATTTTCCTAGGATCTATGTGACCAAATTCATCCTCTTCATCTTCGTCAAAATAAAACCACTCCCTTTTGCTATCCTCCATTAGGGGTTCATCATGTGTTGCTTTAGGAGTGTAGATAACTAGGGCATTATCTGGAATAACTTCTAATTGATCGCAAGTCGTTGGTTCCATTTTTGTTCAAAGGTTTTCCTCCTTGCCTTTTTCCTTAAGCACCCATCTCTGATTTTGCTTCTTCCTAGGGAATTTATTTTCAAAGTGGCTCCAACCTCAACAGTTAGGACAGAAGAATTTGGCTTCGTCTACCTTAATGCTTTGATTCCAACTTCCTCCACCATGTTTTAGAAGGATGGAGTTCAAGATCTTCATGATGGCGATGATTCTTGTACGAGCATAGATTTGTGAGTTACCTTCTACTACCTCTGGATCAATACATTCTACTCTGCCCAATGATTCTCCAATCTTCATGGGATTTTCCACCATCTAGTATTCTAGTGGGAGGTTGTAGAGTCTTATCCATTTAAGATCAACTTGGAGGTCACATGCAGTAGGATCAAAATTCGGCACCCATTTCTAGACATAAATTGGGATATTGTCTATGAACCAGACTCCTTTGAGAATGATTGCCTCATGCTCCAAAGGTGATCTAAGTTTTTCCACAGAGAATCCTTTTGGAAGGAAAAGTAGGTTGGAGATGCCCCATGTTTGTTCAGCCCACTGGTATATCTTTTCTCTGGGTAGGGACTTCCCCATGAATCTCTCGATGACAACCTGCTCCTGTAAGGATGCACACTCCAATACATCTTCTAAACATAGCTCCAAGGGTTTTGGTGCGCTATCCTTGTCACCTTTCTGCTAATTTTTAGGAGCCAATTTTTTGCGAGCCATTTTAGTTCAATTAATTTTAAAATTAAATGATATATTTTAATTAAAATTATTATTTATAATATAGTGTCATCGTTATTAAATTTTATATTTAATAAATATTATTCGAAGATTTCTATTTCATTTTAATATTCAATATTTTCAATGTAAGTTTTAAAAATTATGAAATAATTTTGTTCCGTCATTCAAATTATTTATCATTTAAAAATTTAACTAAAATTTATTTTTTTACTTAGAAGATTTTTTTTTACTATTTAAGAATTATTTTATTATATTAGCATTGTGAAAAGTTATTTTTATTCATTTAAGAGTTGTTTTGTTGGATGGATTTATTTTTAATTTTAATTTTCTTATTTTAGAGTTATATATATATATATATATATATATATATATATCATTAATAATTATGTATTTTTATTTTTATAAAATCAATATATTATTTATAAATTTTTAATTATTAAATTATTTTAATTTTTAAAATTTGATATAATATTTTATCTATTGTACCAAGTATTTCTTATTTTTATTGGCCTATAAAATCACCATCCATTTTTCACACATTGGGCTTCCATGAATCTAGTTTGCTTCACCAATGTCATGTGTAATTCAAATCTTGTAGATAAAATCTATTGAAGTGAAAGTTTAAATTCACTTCCATGGCATTCCAAAGGGTTGAGCTTATAATATTCCTCGGTATCTTCCAACACTCCTTGATAGATGCTAGCTTCCAAATATGTCTACCAAATATGTCCACCATTTGTGAATGCAACTTCATATGGCAACTCGGATATTCCACTAAGTGGAGACCTTGTTAGTTGTTTTCCTAGCTTGGTGCAATAATGAAATGAACAATAAAATTCTCTAAGGATTGTATTATCAGTCAATAAATATAGTCAAGAAATTTCACAATAGAAATTTACCAGTTATAACTTTAATTATAATGTATTATACTTAATTTATGATCATTAGAAATTTCATAATTTATTGTTCAATTTTGTTAATGCAAGTTTTGTTTTATGTACTAATATTAAGCCATTCTATAAAAGTACTTTCACAAATTCCTTAATATTTTACAATTATAATTTATTATAAGGAACAAATAGAACTTAGCTATGCTAGTCACAGTTGTGCCTAGTACAAATCAAAACTTTGGGTCAAGGTTAGCCATAACAACTATAATCTTCACTGATCCAATAAAATCATGATACATTTAAATTGCAAGAATATGTTGATCCTTAACTATTATCTAGACGCTTCCTCTAAATCACTATGTCATGGCTCACCTAACAACTAGACAACAAATACTACCATTATAATACTACAAAAGCAGGTACTCGCCCCTAGTGGCACTTGTTAATTTATAGTTTTAAATATATTTATTTTGATATTTTTATTATTCAATTAATAAATAAAATAATAATCTAAATTGTTAAATTGAAAGCTTACTCAGAGAGTTAAAATGGGTAACAAACCACATTTAGCACCAGACGTTGCTTTTCTTCAACTTAATTAATAAAAAAATAACATCAACTTGGATGATACAACTTTGTTATTTGGAATTAAATTAATACAAATGAAAGAGAAAACAGAAGGTACGACATAATCTTATTTCCATGACTAATGTCATGTCAACTGTTTAAAAAAATTGACCACATAGCCTTACGAACTCTGCCCTGTAGGCGTATAAGTGACTAATCTTGAAATTACAAGATTTAACCATGGAGAAATCCAACCTAAAATTTAAGCAGATCAAAAGGAGGAGGTGGCAAATTTTCAAATGTTCCTAGCCCATCCTTGGTCAAGACTCTCTCCACAAACATCAATGGTCACAAAATAGAGCACGTGATTACCAATTAACAATCAAGGAATGGATGACAACTTACACTTGGCATATTCCTTCGCATCTTCAAAGTGCATTTAGAATAGTCCCTCTAAACTTGCCACTATGTGTATGTCACCAATCATTAGGATATTCACCTTGATCTACATCTCTCACCCTAATATCTTGCTACTGCAAAAATTCATCCCTCAGGTCCATTAACTACTCTGTATGTAACCCGATATCCTCTTCAACCAACATACCACCGGAGTCCAGCCTCTTATACTCTTCATATGTTGTGATGGTTTTCGCTATATCGACCTTGTCAAAACTCTGGGCTTTGAACTTGGCATACTCCTGCATCTAGAGTTGCTCACCTACTAATAGTTTGGAGTCCTTGAACTCCACACACCTATGCCATCCTATATCTAAAGGAAAATTAATGGTCCCTCGGTTATGCTTTTGAATGTATGCCTCATAGCAGGGGATTATCTGCCTAGTGATTTTCAGAAGTAGAACCCTATCGGTTTGATATTGAGGCAACATGAAGGGGTGACCTTCAAACCCTTCCATCTTGATGTATGTGAATGTTGGGAACTGGATAAACTAGGACCCGTGTGCTGTGATGACCCCTTGGGCATCTCGTGAAATTCTTTTATCTCGGCCCTCTTCCATTAACTAGACCAACCACATCATAAAGCAATCATTCACCCTCCTATAATGCACAACTGATTGCTTCTTCTCCAATTGTGGGTAGTATTCCCACACCATCTATTCTCATAGCTTGCTGCCAAGCTTTCCAACTTTATACAGTCCATTGAATTGGGACTGATATGCACAAGAGTACACTACATAGTGGGTCATGAGGAACCTTCGCTTCTTCTTCCATGGAACCATCTCATCATGTAGGGAATTGTTGATCAGTTGTGCCCAATGCACTATATCGCCAACACCCTTTACAAACTGGATGAGGCCAAACATCCATAAATCAAAAGACCCTGAGTCTTCCTTCCCCACCATTCTATTCAATAGGGTTATCATGTACTGGACTTCTGGGTTGAAGTCATTTGTAGAGATTTTTTGGCATCTTAGAGACTACCTTTGACCTAGTAGTTGGATCCATCCAAGAAGTGTGCACAACCTTGTGGCATCCCACAATATTTGAGTTGTATTTTGTGGACAAGGCATTCAGATCAATTTCGAAGACATTTTGACTCCATGGTAATCTGAAAGTCTCTGCGATTCCTTTTTCTAATTAATCTGCATAAACTCGCCCTTGGTGCTCTACCCTCCTAGCAATAGGATTATACTTATGTGCTCACTCTATCACTAATTCCAGTGCATCTATGGCATATGGAAATCCAAACACATGATACATTCCACTAGTGACAATGTTCTTGAGAGTCGATTCGTCTTTGTAGACTTGAATCCTTGCCCTGAAGACTTCTAGGTCCACTTTCCCGCAATGGGTGTCTGGTGCACTACCAAACTTGCTCCATATCCTACAGGGAGTGGGACCCATTAGTGTTTCGAACTCGTCCTCATGTTGCTTTTATATTTTCATCATTTTGTCCTACATGATGCAAAATAGCTATAATTATTTCCTGCATTGGAAATTTGGGCATGCAAATCAATCTTCACTTTGCAGAATAATTTGAAATCATTTATAACAAGATGAATCCATGAATTTACCTTAGGTAAAAGAGATTAATCTTTGGTAAAGAAGAAATACTGTAACCATCAAGAAAGAGGGATTTTGTAGTATACGTACCTGACAAACGAGATATCACCTTGGTTACACTATGCAATGGATGCCCGTTTACTGTCATACTTTCTGTTAATTCAAATGCTTGATTCATCTTAACCTAAATGAAAATTTTCTCTCAATGGTAATTATTTGTGACTATGATCTTTAGATCTCCTAAAAATGCCTTCATGATTTTACCATTGTGTTGAAATTAGCTTTTAACCCTTGTGAAATTCGCTAAGTGTAGGAATGCATTGAATGTTCACTAGAGTTGGTGAGCAATTACTACTCGGGAGGGGAAAAGCGACCGCTGGGTGAAAGTTTATAATTTAAAATTTAAATCCCAATGTCAAAAATCAATCACGGTATGGGAATCTAATGCTAAGGACTGGATGGATATTTAGATCTTAATATCATGTTCGGAATGTCTGGTGCGAATGTCTGGTTGGAATATCCTTTTGACTTTGACTAAAGTTGGGTAAAATCATAGTGGAAACTCCATCGGGTGACATCATTACCATCATGGTCAAACTTTGTTGACTAGAGAAAGGATAAATGGATCTTCATACTCGGTCATAGAGGTCATGACATTTAGGAATGTCCATTGTAAAATGTCCTTTTGAAAATGTCCAGTTGAAAAGTCAACAAGCTATGAGCATGCACCTGGCTTATAATACTTTCAGATAAGACATGGACATGGATATCGATATTGAAATAGAAATGTTTAGTGCACAATATCTAGTCCAATGGGACTCTCTCATGTCGGGGTAAATTTGACAGCTTGCATTGGATGTTTGAATAGGACTGGATATTTACTTGTTTGATCATGTCAGGTCAAAATGTCATGTCCAGTAAGAGTGTTAGTGACTCACTAGGGTAAATTTGACTATTTCAACAAGATATGGATCCAGATACGGATATTGGTACTTTGGGCGTGCAAATGTCTAGTCCAGTTGAATAATGAATGAGTCATATTTAACTTTTACTTTTGGGTCTGTGTGTTTCCCAAAGGTTTGGAACCTAATATGGATACTAGACATGACATGTATTCTTCGCCAATGTCCATGTCTAATTGACTGAAAATATCTAGTTGACCAGAACTTCACATGGGCATAACTTGCTCACTTCAACAAATTTTTACATGATTCAAAAGACAAACTTGACTAGAATTTTATCCTCTACTCATCCATGACTTTTAGAGGGGATATTTTCCAACTTGAAATTTGGCTTGGATTTGGCTTAGAGGTGACATGACATTTTACCATTACCACCCAAGTGGACAATAGACAAACCAACACAACAAAACAAGTTGGGTCCTCATTTTGCCATGGAAAAATGGAGCGTGTTGTGAGACTACACAGCGCCTCCCTCGTGAGGCTCGATGACTTGGCTTGATATCCATTCACCGACAAGGCATCACCTTGTGTGCTAAATGGACCATTCAAGCTCTTTAAGGCAATGAAGCTTGGAAAGTTCTTGTCCACCATTGTATTTGTACTGGCACTCCTATAGGTCATCCAACATGGAAATGCTTGGATTGAGGAACTCTCCTCACTATAAGGGAACCTATTTCCATTCAAGGTACTTTTGTTATCAAGAGCATTTGGAAGGCTTGGGAAGCCCTTAAGCCTTGGCTTCATTAGGCTAGAGATGATTTTGTAATGGTTTATCCATTAATCATCAATCCATTTGGTGGTCCCCTTTTCTCAGCACTCAAGATAGGCCTGTAGAAAACCAAGATCATGGAAAAGATAAACAAGCACACGAATTGCAATGGAATCGACCAGTTTGTATTACCAAATGAGGCGAGTATAAATAGAGATGTGTAGGTACCCAAATCTCCATGAAAAGAGGATAGGACTCCTCTACATGGAGTTGTGGTGAGTAACCTCCCACAAACATAGAGTGAGGTGTTGATGCAAGTTGACACCTCTCAAAATGTCTCAACTACTTTGACAAGTTCAAAGGAACATGTGCAAATACGCCTAAGTATGATTAATACAAATGTGTACGCCTAGAGATAAAAGGTATACACTAACACCCCCCTTAAGCATAGATTAGGTCAGTATTATTAAAAATGGGTCCCGGCTATAAGCCTGGTGAGGTACCCATGTACAATACAAAAGAAAAATGAGCCCTGGGCATGAAACCTGATAAGGTACTCAAGTACAATGCAAACTCTCTAAAACTAGAGAAAGATAGAAACCCAGTGGGAAAAAACTATCCCCCAAAAAGAGAGAAAAAGGAAAGGCTTAGAAAGCCCCCCCCAAAGATGATGATGATGCTGATGTAGAGATAAAAAACTCCTGGAACATGAAACTGTTGTACATTCTACCCTTACCTTAATTCTAATAGATTTTAGCAAACTAATTGGAATTTGTAGTGTGCAAGAAATTTGGTTCAAAAAATGCACAATGTCTGAAAAAAGATGTGCATTAATGGCACATATGAATGAGAAGAGAATCTGAAAGATTCATTGTTGTGATTGTTACAACCCCCATTACACTTTATATATCAGTGAGTACAATTTTCCTAAGTTCCCTTTATGTGTTACACACATTCAATTATATGACACTTTATGAGTGTATTTACAACATATATGCTTTTTGGAGTTCAACAATTTGCTATATAGAACCAACTAAGCTGAGATGAGAAGTAAAACTAGGCTCTAAAGTTGCCAGTGTAGTGTCCTCTTCACTTGAATTAAAGTGTGAAAAAATGAAGTTGCAGTCGAAGTGACAAATCTTCGCTACTGCGACAATGTTTCGACTTTGTGCTTCTTGAATTAAGGTTGTTATGGCAGTGAACTCAACTATTTTGTCAGAACAAGTGAGTTGATACACAGTGAGATGATTCCTATATAATTTGGGAATGAAAAGCATATTGTGTACGTATCCATTACCTAATTTTACAGTTCCCTTACCACAAACATTATAATAGTTATCATCTATCAGTATTTTGAAGGTGTTGCATGGAAGAATTGTCACAAACACCTCTTTGTAAGGTGACATGCATTCTATTGCACATGAACTAAGAATCCATTTGTTGACTTCTAATTTTGAAGGTGCCATGGATTTATCTTTTTACCTTCTCGAAGATGAGTTCCCAAATTTTGTGAATTGAATCCCTAATTGAACTTTATGTAAAGTGGCACTTTATAAGTTGAGTGTCTGGTTACTCTTGCTTAATTCCCCCCTTAAAGTGGCACTTTATAAAGTTAGTGCATTGTGAGCACCATTACTCCCTTTGATTATTTGTTTTCCCCCAAGATTGGCACTTTTTAGGAGTGATTTTGCAAGTCACCCAAAAAGATATAAACTGGCACTTTATAATATTAGTGCAATATTATGCTTGTTGGATCCGTGACAAAAAAAATCCACTTTTGCAAAAAGAAGCACTCGATTTCAAGTTGATTTGCAAACGTTATCAAACTTGGAAGATTGGTGCAATGACAAAAAAAACCTTTTTTGAACCAAAAAAAATCAAATTTTTAGAAAATCAAATTTGCATGCAAAAATGTGAGAAAAAATTTTTGGAGGAAAATTAAGCCCCCTTGGGCTGTGTACGACTAGGGGCTAAAACCTCATGTGACCAGTTGCTAAACTTTTCAAATGGTCTCCCCTCCCCCTTGCTAACATCACCCACCCTAGTTTCTTATGTCAGCTAAATAGTGCGTCTATTCACTGCAAATAACTTGGTGGGCGTCGTGATTCCTTCCTGTGGCAAAACAAGCCAAATCTAAGGTCGATTTTGGTCGTTTCAAGGATGCCAAACTAGAGCCGACTTGGTCTGCATCACAGGAGGAATCCCTACCATGCATGAGGGTGCTTTGGAGATGTGTGAGCAGGCCCTTGTGAGGGCATTCATAGGCGCAGGTGAAGATGCCTCTCGTTGGCTTGAGATGCCATTTCTGGCATCTGCGGCATTAAAGATGGGACACCGGCCATCCATCCCTCATTGTCCACTACGTAAGCAGCTTGAGTCTCTCAAGCACCTTTTTTAGTTTTTGCCTCGGGCTCAGGAAGCTTAGAATTAGATCCATGATTTTTTCAAACCTTTCAAACCTACTTCTTTCTCTTGGCATATGGTCTTACTTGGTGACTAGACCTACCTTCCATGCAAATATACTTAGATATGACATGCTTTTAGGGTGGAAATTCTTTTTATTATTTTGAAGGATAGTAATGTTGCTACTTTCAATCATTGTACTACTGTTAAGCATTTTTCTTTCTACACTAAAGCTATCATTTGTTTTAATGTGCTGATGCAGATTTAGGTGCAAGCTAGCAAAGTTATACTTGAAGTTGCTCATCTTTAGGAGCTGCTAGACCATTGGGCCAATGCCCCTTGCACTATTTCCTGGGTTTCACTTGACTCCACCTCCTCTCGAGGGTATCGGTGTGTATAGTCAGTCCTCCCAATGTAACTGTGGTGATCGAGGATCTCACTCCCATGGCCCTCAGTCCTCCAGGGATTCTCCTATCCATGGAGGATGGTCTCAACCTCCCAGACCGCCATGGCGAGATGGGTGCTGCCACAATAATGGGTTACACTTTCTGGGACACCCTGATTTTTGCTGAAATCACATATTTTTAGAAAATATAATGATTTAAGCATTGAAAGGTTCCATTTAAAGTATTTTAATTGAAGAGGGTTTGATCAAACCCCCTTAGATAGAACCCCGCTAGTTTTAAACCATACCTATAATGGAGTCTCCTCTACACCTATCAAAATGCTGATAAAAAATAACTTTTGATTTACGTTTTGGGGGATCAAATGAATTCATTTAAAATTATGTTTTGTATGTAGTCCTTATTATAAACTTCCCAAAAAGTATAATTTTAAATATATTTAATTTGATTATTATATTTTATTTTGTATTTCTTGTGAATGTAGGTTTTTCACCGAACATCAAGTTCTTTGTTGTACACACATGGAAAATTAGTATATTAGTGAAAAAAAATTCTAAAAAATATATATGCCTTAGGTATTGATGTTCTTGTTTCAACAAAATATAAAAAATTAAATTTCGATACATACAAAAAAAGTTATGTTTTACGGAATGCACCTCTGTCTAAATTATACTTGGTTTGTCTTCAAAAATAATTTAAAAAACATATTCAACAAAATATTATAAAACCAAATGCATGCCCTATATATCGATGTTACGAATCAAAATTTTATCCTTTGTAGAAAGAAAGTTATGTGCTACGGAATACACATCACTTTAAAAAAATGTTGTTTACTATTAAAAACTAGTTATCAAAGGAGATGCAAAAAAATTACAATTTAACTCCAATATTTTTTAAATATATTTAGAATTTACAAACAAAATCTTACAAATCACTAGTTCACGTCATCTTTAAATTCCTAACGGTTTAATAGCTATAGGTGTCAGAAAGTGAATATTTAGTTTGTGAAAAATGTTGATTTCAATGTCAAGTTTGGCCAAAAAGTGTAACCCATTATTGTGGGATGACCCAGATATTGTTTGGTCTGACACAAGCAAGTTTCCTTGTTTGTAACTCACCATTTCCCTAATTTGTGCTTAGCCACCCCCTGAGAAGAATGAAGATGGATTTTATACTCTCGACAGTTGGGAGCCAATTGATGATGCTACCCCTAGAGATGTTTAGGGGAAACTTGATGATCAGGATCCTCCTCCCTCTACTGGAGTTGCACTTGCTTCTTAGTTTTTTGGGCTTGGCCCTTTGTTACTTTTTTTGCTTGTGTTTAAAGCTTTTGTTCACCTGTTAAGGCTTTGAGAATTCGTGGGTGTGTTTTTTTACCACCATACTCCTTTTTGTGAATATTGTACTATTTATTTCTTTTTGATATAGGTTAAATAGGAAGTATTCATTAAAAAAAACTTCTATAGGATGTCTCTTGCAATATTTTGACTCCCAACATTATTGTTTTCTTTTTTAAATTTGAATAATGGAGAAATTTGTCTAGTTATGCAAATTTTTGGGTTTATTAAGAATTTTTCACAGTAAGGGATATAATTCATATGTTATTTATTAACAAATTATATAGATTAGAGATCTTACAAGATGTTGATGTTAAGATTGTTTAGTCTACTTTTTTGTTTAGTGCATCCGCCTCATCTGCCCCTTTAACTATACCTATTTCCACTATTATCCCATCCCATAGGATTAAACCTACCTCCACTATTGTACCATCACATAGTGTTCATCCTTTCTCTAAATTTATTCCTCTCTATGCCTTACATCCTAATTATGCCCCCCATCATACTTGCATCGCACACGATGTTTTACACCTCCACCTCTATTTTATCCACTACCAACCAACCTACTATATTGATAACTCTTGACTTGTACCATCCCCACTTCTACTATTTTATCCTCTAGCAATCCTCATCCCATTCCTCTATCTATTCCCATGCACACACTCCATTACATTTCTTCATCCATGCTTATTTTACAACCCATTACCTCTTCTCATTCCACATACTAATCATACTCATACCTACTCCATAAATCCTACCTATATGCATCCTATTGTACCCCAACCTTCTCTTACCTCTACTTCTTCCTCTACCCTAGAAGCACTAGTCTAAAAGATAGATCAAGTGGAGAAAAAGTGGATACAAGGCCTAATGGAAAAGACAATGATGAATTTAAGGACATGCTAGACATATACCATTGGCATTTGAGACTATTACACTTCCTCTATATACAAGTTTTGTGGTGCCTTCCTTAGAGAAATATAATGGAAAAGGTGATCCCAACACATGCAATTAAGGTCCTCCACTAGGATGTGTGTTGATTTCTTATCCAAGGATAGATTTTTGGCTAAGTTATTTCCAAGGACTTTATAAGATTATGCTATTGAATGATTCTTATCATTAACTCATAGGTCTATACATACATATGATGATTTGACTAAGGTATTTGTCATAGCCCAATTTTGTATCTATTCCAGTTGTTACATACTTTGTAGATATTACATGTATATGCATGATGATATGATGATGATATATGTTATCCATATGAGATATATAGGATAACTTGACTTCATAATGTATTTAGAGATATGAAACTTGGTGTAATTTGATTAATTGTTGCATTATCATGATTAGATTAATGTGTAAATACTTGTTTAAATTTGATATTTTGAAAATGTCTAACTACAGAGTTTGTTGTCTGAGTACGATAGGATCAATGACAACCCCTCACCTAAAAGGGAGAGTATCATTGGGGAGAGGAGTCTAGTAGACTAATGGTAGACTAATGGTTAACTTGCATGATCTCACAACACACACATGTAGTCACATTGGTTATATTCATAAGTGTATTTTGATTGCAAAGAAGTAGTTATTTTATTTTTCTATTAAGAACTAAATTATTGATAGTCCATATATATATATATATATATATATATATATATATATATATATATATATATATATATATATATATTAATGAAGTGTGTGAGGACAAGTTAGTATTATATAGTATTATACAACTGTCTATCTCATTGGTTATTTACCAAAAAAATAATAATAACAAGGCCGCACTACAGCTAAGTTCCTGCCTGATGCTAGCAGGGTTGTTCTGTCAAGATTGCAGCTTGATATAGATTTTGTGAAGGGCGGGATTTTCTCTGGCATGTTGGCACATAGCATGACATTCTGAACTATAAAATTTGAAATTCGAGTTGTGGTGCTTTTTCACAAGTCATTTGGACTATTTATGGATTTAATGAAATTGTTTTATTTTTCTAAAATAAAAGTGAATATGTATAATTGACTACTGGTATTTAGTTGGCAATTGGCTACAATAACTAGCCCATCTTGATAGAATGCATTTTGTGTAACACCTAAAACATTGAGGTGAAATCACAGTGGAAATCAACACAATTATATAATTGAATCTTAATTTAGATTTAAAACCTAAAATTGAATCAAAAGAATATATAGTATTCAATCATTACTATTCTATAAGACCAGGGGATCTGGTTGTAGAGTGCAAGTTTTAATTTGTCAAGGTTTAGGCTTAGGTTTAAAATTTTTCTCAACATATGTTAGTTCTTTGCAAACCATTGTCAAACTAACAAACCCTCGAAGCATAAAAAAATTGAACCATCTAGACTCAAAATTTCAGTTTTGTTTCACAAAGCTACTTGATGCTCCTTGCAAGCATTGTTTGAAGCTCTTAACCTCTAAAGATGCATGAGTTGTGGCAGCCATCTGCATTGTTGGAACAGGGCCAGACAAGATATTTCCTCTTGATAGAGATCTGATTAGGCAATCAAGAATTTCAATCAGAAACAAAATGAACAAAACAACTCTAATCTAATGAAATTTTAGATACAAGAAGGCATTATTCCATACATAGAACAATGCATGATGGTACAGAACAATGCATGATGGAACTCTTACCAGTTAGTCTGAGTAAAATATATAGAAAACTTACAAATTTCTCAAGGCAAGGATGAAACCAAATTCTTTAGGTATTGAGCTGATGAGATAGTCGTCTGAGAGATCTCGGTCAAAGATAACAGCAATCAATATCTACAAAGGAAAACATTGGCCTAAAAAATAGGCTAAGAGAAAAGTGGATTAATCTATGTAATAAGACAAATGATAAACCTGGAAGGTTGCTTAAAAACTAGGAAATAAATATTGTTGAAATGTACTTGAGGTCCAAAGTTAGTAGAACAAACACTAGTTGTTTATGTTGTTCTAGTATTATCATATAGCATGACCCTATTATTAAGGTGTAGTAAATTCCATCAATAATATTTTAAAAAAGCTAAAGCTTGCCATCATACATATTTTGACCATTTCTTTAGCTGGACTAAGACCAAACCAAAAATTATAAAAATATAATATTGCTCACTTACGGTCCCACAAGGTGTGACAAATTGGCTAGCTTTGGTGGCAACATTCCATTTAGATTTAGGCTTAGAAGTGTTCAGCAACAAAATGTTAACAGTATGAATCTCCTTTTTTTCTTCACATTCCCAGAAATGGATCATATATCCTATGCAGTACTAACAAATATTTATAGCTTCTGGTAATATGGGAATTTCCCCACTATTTTTTCCTTGTTCGTCTTCTAGGGATATCATGGTTTGAATGTCCTAGTGGAGGAATCTAAATGTTGGGTAAAATAAACTCCCACAAACATGACAACAAAAAATAAGATGTTTTATAAGCCTAACACATGACAACAAACTTGGTTTGATTTTCCTGGTGGAGGAGTCTAAATGTTGGGTAAAATAAACTCCCACAAACATGACAACTTGACAATCAGTGTTATTCCTGTCATAATATTCACAACACTTCTATAAAATTATCCTCAATATTTCAAATGTCAAATTGTAAGGAGAGGGTTAGATATTAAAAAGTGAGTCCAGATAAGTGAAGTGAAATGCATGTAAAAGCAATGAAATTGTTGTGTACTTTTAGTCTTACTTGTGAGTGTTGCATCTGTGTGCCCAGTGGTGAAGAACAAACCATACAAAAAAGCGGTGCACACCATAAAATACACTTGGTGGAAAGTCGTGAGCCGAACTTTTTGCAACAATGAAAAGCAAATATAAAAAATCAAAAGAGAGGCTATGAATGACATATATTGTCAACAAATGCCTAGCATTGAATAGTACAAAGCTTTGTACAGTTTGTTTTTAGGCTTTATGTGTTTTGATTCCACTCTAAACTAACTGTTCTACCACTTTGATGGAAGTCCATACCTTGTTCCAAAGCTTCCATTTTGGCACAGTCCGGTAAGACACTGGCAAACGTTGTGAAGTTTGGCTTTACACCTGCCAATTGCATTTGCTTGAAAAAATTTTGTGCATATCCTACAACCATGGAATTCCATGAAAGAAAATTTCTTCGAGGCATTTTGTCAAACAGTTCATGTGCCTTGTAATAAACAGAACGGGTAAGAAGAATGTAAGGCATTCGATGGAATAATTCAAAATTCCATGGACTGCAATATCAATGATGACCTCTGCTAATTTTGATAGAATATATACATTTGGGACATGGCCTCTAAGGCAAAAGGTAATTTAGGCTCGATATAGCATTCTCCATCCATAATAAGGTGGTGGGTGTATGTATATATTAATTTGCCAAATCAAGAACTTGTCCAACCAATTTACTGGAAAGAAACCTAGGATGAATGTGTCATGACTAAGACATTTTGCATGAGAAACAGGATCAAAAATTCTGCATACCATTTATGATTTATATTCTGTGCAGAACTTCCAATAGAATTCTCCTCACTGTGACTTCTCTACATTGCAGTCCCCTCAATTTTATTTGATTCTCTACCCATAACCTGCAATTTTGAATGAGGGGTCGATAAAAACCTACTAACAAATCTTCAGATTGGTTTATTAAGTGAATTGATTAGGTTGGACACTTCTTCGTTGTATTGGTGAAACGGTGCAGCAACATCTATCGAAAGCTATAGGCATTGTTTTTCATTCTGCCCTACTTTGCTCTGGCCACATTTCAACTACGTGTCTTAAAACTGATTTTTCATGCATAAAAATGCCAGGAAGTTAGCCTACACTAGGTTTTTGCGCCTTCTCTTGCCTCGTAACACTCCTCTTGCATTTGACAATCTGCAGAGAGCTTGAAACTCACGCCTTCTCTTGCCTCATGAAAATCTCCCGTCTGTTCTGCCATCCTGCAACCTAAATTTGGACGAATAGCAGGCAATGAAATCTGCACCGAGTTAACTTTTGAGCATGTTTTTACTCCGACTTCAACACTGCAGATTAATCCCAGGAAAAGCCACTTCCTGATTGGTGCATTGTGGTAAGTTTAATCACTTGTTAAGGGATTGCCCTCCACTATAGTTCCACGGCAGGAACTAATAAATTGAAATATATGTATAAAAAAATTATTTTATGCATGATTGGAAGAAATGTAAGTAGGTAAATAAAACAGTTGTTATCGTAAAGTTAAAATGGAAAAAAAAGGTGGCAGCTGTCAAATGGGAAAATAAAGGAAATTAAGGGTAAGAGGGGAATTTTGAGGAAGGAAGGACAGGGGGAAAAAGACATTGCAGGAACATTCTGGAGGAAAAAATACAGAAGAGCTTTGGGAAGGAGGTTTGTGAGGTAGCAGTTTTATTTGTTAAGAAAATTAATTGAATCCAGATCTAATATTTTCAGCCTGAAGGTATGCAAATCCTTTTTTTACCTTCTTCTGGTAGATGTGGAATTGTTTAAATAATTGTTGTTTCAGAACATCAAACAATACTTTGCAGATTGTTAAAATTGCACCAAACAAGGGTTTATAGTTGCAGAGAGAAATGGTTATGGACATTTAGAAATTTAACCAATAGTGGGAAATATTTTGACTTGAATCAAGACATTGTTATGAATCCATGCTCAGTCTGGTTAAGGAAATTTCATTTTAAATCACTGTTGGGTAAATTCATGAATACCCATCTCTTAAAATTTCTATATCATTATTTTCTCTAATAGAAAATTATAGGGATTCCATACTTGCATTAGATATTCTTTGCTCAATCATATGAGCACTCGAGGAGAATTTACAAATCAATGTGCTATATTTGAAAACTAGAATCAAAATAATTTATTTCTCCCTCAGTACTAGAATAGTTGAATATTTTATTTCTTCCTGACTGAGTGTCAAAAATAATAAAATTCAGATTTATTAAGACACCATATGGCTATCAGCTTTTAGATTTTTACTATTAACTAGTACAAAGAAATATTGCCACAACTAGTGCATTGTCTAGAAATACATGAACTTAAATAAAATAATTTTTTATTAGATCTTTCACAGAACAAACTTGATATATAAACTCTTTTATTGCTTCAGTTGGCATATTAATATCACATTCTTGTATAATCATGTTACTATGTAAAGTACAACGTATATATTGAAACACATCATAATAATAACGAAATTGAACATGCATTTTACAACAACAAGATATTCATTGCTTATTAATCTTTACATACCATGGTTTGCATTTTTCAAAAGATCTTTGACTTATTTTAATATTACCGGGTAACACTAATTCATCACAAAATTTTCTATAAAATTTAGTTTGCATTGTATCTAATAGGTGTTTTGGATGAGGACCGCAAACTTTGGACCCCACTCTTAATTTTAAAACATCTCTAGCATTAGATGATACCCTAGTATTATCATGCCAATATTTTTCGATGAAAAATCTAATTTCAACATTTAGTTTCATGTCAGATCTCGAAAGTTGACCACTAAAACTCTAACTTTGGTTAATTGGATCATTTTCTATACTTTCTCTTCTTTTTGCCACTCTTACCAATGTTTTAGGATGTATTTTTAGAATTCCACTAATATTGCTTACCATTCTTCTATTCAAAGTTGTTTTATTCACTATAGCAGTTGTTATAGCTCGTCTTGCTGCATTCTTATCTTTGGATCGACTGTTACTTCCAATAGACTCAATGGCACTAGCAACAGTAGACATAGCGTGTTTTAGTGATTGATCTTTTCTTCTTGGTTTAACAAAAATGCCTAACATTTTCATTACTTTTCTCATTTTCCACATTCTCATTAATTGCATCATTAGTTGACATTGAAATGATAATTTTTTATGATAAAAAAATTCATGTGTTCTTATTTGTCTCCAAGAAATTTTACTAGGAAGATTATCCAAAACATCTTTTTCAATTTTGAAAAAAAAATTCTCATTTTCAACATCACATCCTGGATTGTCATTTTCATTTTCAACTTCAAAACGATTTTCATTTTCAACAACAAAATAGTTTTCATTTTCATTTTCAACAAAAGGATTTTCATTTTCATTTTCAACAACAAAACGGTTTTCATTTTCATTTTCAATAAAAGGTTTTTCGTTTTCATTTTCAACAACAAAACGGTTTTCATTTTCATTTTCAACAACAAAATAGTTTTTATTTTTATTTTTATTTTCAACAACAATTTGTTTCAAATTTTGATCTCTACGAATATGATCAATCTCAACATTGTTATATCCAGCTTGTTTTAAATCTCCTATCAACACTATTTCCATTTCAATCAAAGGCAGATTTGAAGTACCTAGATTTGTGCCTATTGAAACATTCTCCATAGCATTGATAGAGGGATTTGAAGACATGCCAAGAGTAGTTTGTATAATCCTATTAGTTTCCACATTCACCTCTTGCAAATTTGCATCGTCTACATCCATGGTCTCCTCAATGTTTTTATCTTCAATAGTTGTGGAATTAGATGCTTTAGCATTATTCATTGATTGAATCTTTATTCTTCTAGCTCTTTATTTTTTTGACACGTTCTCTATCTTTGCTTCAATTTCTTCAGGCGTTAATACCTTCCTATTTTTCCTCTTATTACGACTTTGTGATCCCATGATTAAAAAATTTATGAAGCATGTACAAATGAATGTCAAAAACTTGAAAGCCTTTCTTCTTTGTTCAAGTCCTTCAAACAAGTACCAATTCAACAAAATTTCACTCAAACAGTGTCTCAATGATGGCTTCTATCAAAATTCAAACAATATTCCAAGTTGATGGACTTGCAAAAGAAAAAAAGATGGTAGAGAATGCTGCAAATGTCGTTGTCAACCGTACTGTAGAGCAAGTTGTAGGGCTGACAATCATAGTACAGTCTTATTAAAAAAAGGGACAAATAATAAACGGGATCCTGTTTAAGAAACAGGGTCCCATTATATAAAATGGGATCCCATTTACTAAACGGGATCCCATTTTGTTTTGCACTGGTGGAGTAAGAAACGGGATTCCGTTATTTAAAATTTAAATTTTAAGCTCGGGTTTTGCTTTGTAACCTGGTTCGGGAAATGCTTTGGGGACCTGAACCTGACCTCTAGACCTAGTTTGACCTGCAACTTGAAGGTCCTGTCAATGTCACAACAAAATAGTGACTTTGGGCATATATCTAAAGGTCTATTTTGCAGAATATTTTGATGAAATTAAAACCCATTATAGGTCAGACAGTGTAGATTCCAAATACGTAATATTTTTACAATTGGATTAATTTTTCTATTTTTTAATCAATTTCTGATGAAATAGGTCCATAAACTTGAATTATCAGGGTTTTTTAGTATTTTAATAACTTTTTATTAAAATATTTTTTTGTAAAAAAAATTGTAAGAAAATGTACTTTAGACAATTCTTTTCAAGTTTTAAAAAAAATCAAAAAATGTTAAATTTAGGTCATCTTATACATGACGTACACGATGATTTTTTAAAAGACCAAAAATGGCCAATAAAAAATTAATAAAAAAAAATATTCAATAAAAAACTACAGAAAAATATGGAAAATGTGCTTCAATGAGTTACAAATCTTTTCCCAAAAGGATTTTCAAAAATATGATTATTTAGGTCAAAATATGGATGACATACACGTACATGGTATAGTAAAAAAAAGTGACTTTTAAACAGTAGTTTTTAGAAACGCCTATTCAAAATCAATTTCTATCATCTAAGTATTGAAAAAAATTACATATTTGGAAACTAGACTCCGAGTACCACATTTCATATTTAGTGACTTTTTTCAAGATTCCACCTTTAAGTGCTTCAAATTTTTAAGTCAAATGTGACAAATTCTGAAAATCAGGAAAAAAACTTCCACTTTTTGGCCAATAAGTGGACAACTTCTTGCACACACCCCTAAAATACCTATTTTGATCTTAATTTCAAATGTTATTAAAGGGTATTAAGATCTATTACAAATACTAAACCTGTTGCTATGTGACAATTCTTCTATGTCCATTCTTGTAAGATAAAAATATTAAACTCTTCATTTTTATATAATGTAGTCTACCCTTCTCCACTACATGGAATACCCCAATATCAAAACCCATAATTAATTTATCTGTAAGTAACACCTATTGGTGTATATTAAGCTTTCTTAGGGGTGCATATTTAGGAGTCTATGTTTAGCCTTGTGCTATACTTGGCATGCCTAGATTATCTTTGTCTAAGTCAAGTGGTTGCTTTTCCTATTCTTGGAGCACCATTATTCTTAGTGAGTTTTTCCTATTATTGGCTCGACTATTCTTAGTCAATTATGCCCTATATGTACTACATCTTGTAAGCTAATTTATCATCCCATTATTCTGCATTAATAATGAGTCCATTACTTTGCAATACTTGTTTTCTTGCAGACTGAGCGTGCTTCTATTCATCTTGGGTGGCTCGAATTGATACTCACATTCACTCAATGTTCATGGTTTATACATGGTATCAGAGCGAGATTGTGTGGATGTTTGTTTGAATTCTGTGAGTTCTTGATAGTATTGTTGTGGGATCCCTCTTCTAAGCAAGGCCTAGATCCAAAGAAGGTCAATTTGTATAAAACTGATCTGCAACTGGTCTAGTGCAAAGGATTAAAGTAGGAACACCCCTATTTGGGTAGAGAAAGGCATTCAACCTTGGTCAAAGAACATAGAATCATGAAGTTATTGAGGGCAATCCACATCCTGTGTGTAGGCCAATCCAGAGGGTGTGGAAATTATCCACATCCAGTGTCAAGGCATCCACAGGGTGTGGAAACTCTGAAGCATTCAACAGAGGCTGAGTGATCTAAGGCGATCACGACATAAGAAAAGAAGTCAATTTGTTACTTGTTGTGGTGTAGAAACCACACTTGTAAACTGAAGGCCTCTAGTTTGGCATGGGGTGTTTCAGGGTAAACCACGCTTTGTCCTTCCTACCATTTCCTCACGGTCTTTGGACCTGGTCAAGGTTTCTTGAGGTTGCAGTAGGGTCACGGTCCGCTTCATCAAAGCTTGACAGGCCTGTCAACTTCAAAGAGCTATAGGGTATCAACTTGAATGTGGTCTGAGCAAGGCATGAAGGGAATTTGAAGGCACTAAAGCATAAACCAAGAAGAAAGTGGTGTGTTTGAAAGCATGCTCTAGGAAGAGGAAGGTGTGGCCTGCCTAAAGAGGCCCTAAATCCTCAAAAATGTCCCCGCAAACCTATAAAAATGACCATAAATATGCAAAAACATCCCTACAAACCTGCAAAATCAGCCCCAAACCTAAAAAATTGATCCTAAACCCACATTTCAATCTGCAATAGAGGTAAATCTGCCTTTGTTTACTGGTTTTGTTCTTCAAATTTGTAGATTTCGCCCAATTTAGGGCACAAATTTCTCAATTCACCCAGAATTGTGCTCTCATTTTTTAATTTGGGGATTTTTTCTTTTTTTTTAGCAAAAATTGTATTTCAATTTAGTTTAAAGAGTGTTTTTGCTAAAGATAAAATCTGCTTTTTAGTTGAAAGGGCTTCTTTTATTTTTCTCCTCATTGTAAAGTTTTGATTTTGTCCAAAAATATATTTTTGACAAATAAAACTAAGGAGCATTTAAACTAGTATGTTTTAGGCAAAAGTCAATTTTGTAATTAGTGACTCCTTTGAGTGCCAAAATTTAGACCAATTTGGGCTTGATCGCACTATTCTTTATAAAGTGTCATTTCTGACCCAAAATTAGATTCACTCTTGCTCACGCACTCATTATAAAGTGTTGATTCAGGGGGGGTTAGGATATCTAGTCAAGGGGGTGTCCTTTGTGTTGTGTCTTGTACACTTCCGCACTTCATTTCACTTTTTTAGTTTGGGGGAATTATACAGAGTATTTTGTAATCAATGAACTGAGATAAAGTTCCATATTTGCGGGGGTTCATCATGGATTTCGGTATTTATTTCCACCCTTCTGTTGTCAAACTAACTTCAGAGAACTATTTGTTTTGGAAACAAGGGATAAATAATCGTTGTCTTGAACAAGATCTATTGCTCTATCTCCTTGGACTCATTCTTGAGCCAAGAGACTGTGAACAAAAAGAATAAATGGTTTAACAAAAAAGACATGGTCTACAGACTAATAGGTCTTATCTGCAGATATTTTACATCATATAGAACACACTAAGTACCCTTTCATTGCTTGGACCATCATCTGGTCACTGTATAGAGATCTTGATTATTCATCTGAAAGTGATGTTTCTGTGGATAATCGAGCTCTTGTGGATGATAATGAGACTTCTATTTCCCCATCTTGTGTGGACACATCCTCATGGGATGATCAGTCTATTTGGTTGACATATATTGATACCCCATCTACATTAGAGGACATTCCATATCCTACAATACCTATTGCTACTTCAGAGTCCAATGTTGTTTCTTCGAGAGTTTTCGATGATTCTCTACAGCAGGGTCATTTATGTCTTCTGGATTCACCTCATTGGGACACATTTCTACAAGACATCTCTTGCTTGTTTGTAGAGTCCCACATTTTGGATCTCGATGACACCTTAGAGGATCTCATCCTTCTGTTTGATGACAGTACACATACACCTGCTATTACTACAGAGTTCAGAGAGGCTTCACCGAGGGCTTCCAGTGATTCTTTGCAGGACATCTCTTGGGAATTTCTTTGTAGCCACATGGCATGCATTAACATTCTACACATCACTTCTTTCGATCCTACTCTTCATTAGTAATGTTATGGGATGGGATAATAGTGGAAATAGGTATGGTTAAAGGAACAAAGGAAATGGATGCACTAAACAAAAGAGTAGATTAATCAATCTTAACATCAACATCTTGTAAATAAATAACATATGAATTATATTCCTTGTATAAAATTCTTAATAAACCCAAAATATTGTATAACTAAACAATTTTATAATAAACCCAAAAAAATTGCATAACTAAACAAATTCCATCATTATTAAAATTTTAAAAATAATAATAATGTCGGAAGTCAAAATATCGCAAGAAACATCCTATAGAAGCTTCAACTCGGTATATAGACAAGTCAAGCAAGTTCAACGATATCGATGCCTCCAAAATAAAATATGAAAATCAAATTTTAGAAACATTCGGAGAAGAAAACTCAAAACATATGACGACGACAATTTCAATCAATGCATTACGGCGGAGTAAAGCATAAAAGTCAAGGAGAATAAGTAGTATTATGCTAGTGTTTAGGTCAAAAGGACTGATATCCCGTGATAAAGTGGCATATACAGAAAAGTTGTTAGGTAATTCTCTGAGTCAATTCTTTTTGTTTTTTGAGCATCCAAGTGGAATTCTTCAACACACGTTTACGACATTGTATTTGTTATCGCTCTTCTGATTCCAAACGTGCTCTTCTTCCCGTATAAAATAATTTACATATGTTTGTTTAGATTACTTGAACATTAAACGAGAGGCTAGGTAATTCTTCCAGATGATTAAATACGTACATAAAAATTACATCATTTGTACATAAAAGTGGGTCGGTAATTTTTTACTTTCTGAGCGTCCAAGTGGAACAATTCAACACGCGTCTAGAGCTACTCAGGAACACTGGGCACCCACTGTATTTGACGGTGCCCACCCATTGTATTTGTTATCGCTCTTCTGCTTTCAAACGTGCTCTTCTCCCTCTATAAATAACTTCCCCTTGTCTAAATTGGTCCATAGCTTGAAAAGTTTCGGTTGGCTTGCAAGGAAAAAAAATATCAACCATGGCAGGGTTATCAAGTGTAGCGAAATTAGCTTCCCTTGTTTGTTTAATTTTGATAGCACCATGGACGGCTTCTGCAGCCCTTGTCCAGCGCAAATTCACTGTGAGCATTTTTAGTAGAATCCCTTAAATTCTAAGCATGTTATATTAAGCTTGATGTAATGATGGTTACAGGTTGAATTGAGTGTGAGCTTAATTATGCTGTTTACCGTGTTACAGATTGGAACACAGAGCGTGACTAGAGTGTGTAACACGCAGACGATTGTAACAGTGAATGGACAGTATCCTGGCCCGACCATTTACGTTCGCGAAGGCGATAATCTTGTCGTTGAAGTGGACAACAACGGGCTTTATAATGTGACTATACACTGGTAATTAAGACTATACTCCAAATTGTATCCAATGTCCATGTGATCATTGATATAAAAATTACAGAGAACTTATTAAATTTGTGATTTGGCAGGCATGGGGTACAGCAGTTGAAATCATGCTGGGCAGATGGACCGGCGTACGTAACGCAGTGTCCCATTACTCCTGGGAATAAATTTACCTACAATTTTACAATCACAGGGCAGGAAGGGACGCTCTGGTGGCATGCACACATCTCATATCTCAGAGCTACTGTGCATGGAGCATTGGTTATTTTACCTCGGGCTGGAAATGCTTACCCATTTCCCAAACCAGCCGCTGAGTTTCCTATTATTTTGGGTAGGTAGTTGTCTTTTTTAACTAAGGCCACATCTAGGAAATTGATCTCGTGGACTAACTGCCACTCTTGATCTAAGTGAAGATGCAGATTTGAAATGTTCACGGGGTTTGAAATGTTCACTAACACTACTTGCCGGTGTAATGGCAAACTCTTCCACGCAAACCTCCTTTATGTTTTGTTTTCTAAGTGAATTGTGAATCGACGTTTCTCCAATTAGATTATAAAAGCATCTTTCCTAAGAAAAAAAATTGTACACTATCTTCAAAAGCTATTTACTAGTTTGATGAATTTTAAATTATGAACTAAATTTGGTGTATGGTGTGCAGGTGAATGGTGGAATGCGAATGTGGAAGATGTAATAGCAGATGCGATTAAAAGAGGAGCTGTACCAAATGATTCCGACGCCTACACCATTAACAGCCAGCCAGGAGACTTCTTCCCTTGCTCTGCCAATGGTTTGTGAATTTGTGCATTAATCAAGTATAAGAAAAACAAAATTGAAATCAGGAGTAACCTGGAAGAGATAACTAGCTAATTAATGAATGAATTATGGATGCAGATACTACCCGTATTTTGGTTGAGAGAGGAAAAACCTACTTGCTGAGGATTGTAAATGCTGGCATGCTTCATGCATCCTTCTTCAAAATTGCACAGCACAATATGACTGTTGTGGCAATGGATGCCGTGTATACCAAACCATATACAACAGATGTGCTGCTCATTCAGCCAGGTAACACCATGGATGTGCTTCTAACAGCTGCCCAGCAGTCAGGGAGCTACTACATTGGCACTCGCGTATACAATAGCCAGCCTCTAGGGACTGAATATCTAAATACTAGTGCAACAGCAATATTGCAATACAAAGGCAACAGCAATGCATCTGCCCCTCTTTTGCCCAACTTTCCTGCATTTAACGATACGCCTACAGCATTCAAATTCAGTACAGACCTCAGAAGCCTGAGGCCCTCCGTCCCACAGACTGTTGATGAGGAGATGTTTATAACAGAGGGATTTGGACTCATTAGCTGTCCCAACAATTCCTGCGCAGGGATCAACGGTGGAAGAGCCGTTGGAAGTTTTAATAACATTTCATTCGTGGAGCCAGATATAGCCATATTACAGGCTTATTATAATGGTATAAATGAAGTGTTTACCAGAGATTTCCCAAATAATCCTCCCCAGGCATTCAATTACACTGGAGATGTGCCCCTCGGTCTTTGGGAGCCTGAGACGGGGACAAAAGTTAAAGTTCTGAAATTCAATAGTACTGTTCAAATAGTGTTTCAGAACACTGGGATTATTACAATACAGAACCATCCTATACACCTTCATGGCCATGATTTTTATCTTGTGGGACAAGGGTTTGGTAACTATAATTCCCAAACGGATCCTGCAAACTTCAATCTGGTAGATCCTCAGATGTTGAGCACTGTCGGAGTTCCTACTGGCGGGTGGGCGGCCATTAGATTTGTAGCCAACAATCCAGGTACGCTAGCTTAAGTCATTAGCATACATTTTAATGCTTCAAGATTTCCACACATTAACACTGTATATTTTCTTGATTCATATTTTACTTCTTTACAGCTAATTAATTATGTATTGTTTGTTGTTAACAACAGGAGTCTGGCTCATGCATTGCCATTTTGAATCTCATTCTGCACTTGGTTTTGATATGGTATTTCTTACCGAGGACGGGCCAGGAACTTCTGACAAATTGCCTCCTCCTCCTTCTGATCTACCTAAATGTTAAAGCTGGATTCCTCCATCGTTAAATCTTGTAATTTCAAGATCAGTCACTTATACTCCTATACGCCCACACGGCTCGTAAGGCTATGGGGTCGAATTTTTTTAACAGCTCAGACGACATTAGTCATGGAAATAAGATTATGTCATACCTTCTGTTCTCTCTTTCCTTTGTATTAATTTAATTCCCAATAACAAACTTGTATCATCCAATTTGACGTTATTTTTAATAAAATAAGTTCAAGAAAAGCAGCGCCTGATGCTAAATGTGGTTGGTTGCCCATTTTAACTCTCCCCAAGTAGGCTTTCAAATTTAACAATTTAAATTATTATTTGATTTATTAATTTAATGTTAAAATATTAAAATAAATATATTTAAAACATGACAAATTTAAAAATAGGTTAAATTAAAAATACATTAAAAAAATTAAAAGACATCTGCATAAGTTTCAATGTTAGCAATGGTAATATAAAGTAGAAAATTTTAAATTATTTATTTTATGTTTAAATTTTGTTTTATCTTTTTAAGATAAAAATGTATATTATATATAACATTTTCTTATTTTTAAATTATTTAAGGTTATTTATTATTGTTGCTTAGATTATTATTTGATTTTAATTCTTTTTTAATAATTTTTTTTTTTGATATTATATACTACTATAATATTTTAAATGATTATAAATTATGAACTCCCAGTGTAATTATAGTGGTGAGATTCACATACTTATGTCATTTTCTATTTAGTTGTGTGTCTAATTTGAGGAAATATATTGATACATGTACATATTTATAAATGATATGATCTTTGTACAAAGTTGAGTTCATTCCCACTCCATATGTAAATATCCCTTTCCATTTAGCCCCTACTCTATCCTTATATATACATACTTTTAGGTACTACCCTTACCCACCCATTTGTCACACTTATCCATACACCTACCTCTATATACTCTTAGCCATCTAGAACTGAACATTTACCCATACTGGAAACTAATCATGATCATGGACCCTTCCCCTTCCTTTTTAAAATTCAAATTCAAAATTTGGCTGATTGACTCCTTTCACCTTCCTTCTGTAAGCCAACTTAACACACATTTGGCACAATTTGATGCTATGTGCTAGTATTTAAAGACATTCAATATATTAATTTCTAATCATCCAATATACACATCATCTCTCTCAATCTAAATCATTGGAAGTGATTAATAGTGAAATATTTTTGAAATATTTTTATTTGGTGCATTAAAATGAGTAACAAATATGCATATTGCAACCCTTGCCTACTATAAAACAAACTATGTACATGGATTTCTAGACTAGAAGAACTTATCTCCTTGTAAAAATGCCCCTATCATATTAGAATTTATCCAAATCTCAACAATTTCTCTAAAGTTCTAAAATTATTTGCATCCACACACATATTAATATTAAATAGAATTATGAATGGAATATTAATACCAATCAATTAGTGTTCAGATCTTCTAATTGCAACAACCATAGTGTGCATTCAATTCACCTCTTCATAATAAAGCATACCCAAAAATCACAATCCAAGCAACAGGTAACAACTGTACAGAAATTAATGGTTCATGCCACTTTTAAAAACTAAAAACATTTCACCAATCTAGGCAACTAGATAAGACTCCAATAAACTGATATGATTAGCTACCTTGTAAATTGTACACAAACTTCTAGTAATAAAGACCAAAATATGATGCGGCTCTTCCTCAAAAAATACAACTGAGCTAAAATACTTTAGAATGATGCAGCATTTGATTAGAGATCAATTCCGTATGATAGAGCGCTCTTCTTTGCTACACCTGATGTTAGCATGGTAAGATATAACTAGCAATTGCACTAAATTTGTGCGCAATGAAGTAGTTGATAGTGTGAAATGTTAAATAACAGTGTGATCCTAATGTATTATGGTTAATGAAATTGTAGCAAACATATTCAAATTAATGAACTGATGCAAGTAGTTTTAAAATCAGAGCATTTCGTCAATAGTGTTTATAGCCTTTTGATGAGCAAGTAATTTTAAAAAAGAAACAAACAGTTGAAATCAAATTACGAATATATCAAACTGATATATAACATTAAAATATTAAAAAAATATCATAATAATACCTAGCTATAAAATTGTACAAACACTACTCATTCACATAATTTCATATGTAATCAAAATTTACAAACCACAGAAAAAATGAAAATGAAAGTTTATTATATTATATTCTATTCTAACCACTATTGTTGTATTCTTGAGTGATTCTGATGGTGCAAGAACGCATAGAAAACAACTCTTTTGAAAGACCGAACTAAAGAATCAACAATTATTGTGCAGTTTCTTTTAAATAGCCTTTGCAAATTACTTTGGCTAAAACACTTGTATTTTTACCTCTTGCTTTACTTTTTCCCTAGCTCTATAGCATGTTGTCACATGGCTTTGTAGGCTCCACCTTATAACACCAAAGCTTCCCTAAACTTCACAGATCTCTTTGCTAAACATCGAAGAAGTAGAATGTCACTAAGTTGAGAGGTGTGATAGCCCCCAAGCTTAGGATTCTATGAATCTACAAGTGATTAGAAAAAGAGGTTACACACATACAAGACACATAGCACGAGTTACACATATACATGTAACATATATCTAAAAACATAATAAACATAGGATGAGACCAAATATTACATGTCAAAACAACTACAGTTAGCAAAATAATATCCAGTCAAATCCAAACATACACGAAGCAAACACGAAGAATACACATAAAACAAAAAGCATGCCAGGTATGAACCTTAGGCTAGAAAGATGTGTTATGATAGGAATCAAACTTAAAACACACATCATGAGCCACAAGATAGTAAAATCTATTGTTTTCTAGGTGGTCGTGAATGCATGGCAAAGTGAGAATGGCACAGGCTAGTAAGATCCACATATTTACTAGGTGAGTTGCATATCAACAGGTAGCAAATGAAAGCATCACAGGCTAGTAAGATCTGCAAATTTACTAGGTGATCTTCATGTCAACAATATCAGAAATTACGGGCCAAGAAAAACATGCTATTTGTTAGGTAACTCTGGTAAAGTGCTACAAGGATGATCAAAAGGGTGTTGTGATAGCACAACCAACCATGTGGTGTGTGAACAAAGAGAAGCACATAGAAGAGTGTATGCCCCCACCTTAAAGAATTGCTAACACCATCGGGAAGAAATTGCCTTTAAGGTAGAAAGAGAAATACATGCAAAATAGGCACGAGAGCTTTTCAAAAGCATATTCCCAAAGGATATATTTCCAAAAGCTACATCGTGACAAGGGGTTGCTCCCAGGCATGATGCCAACTATAAAGTAACATCAAACAATAGATTCAAGGGATCTACTTGACTAGAGTCAGTATATGAATGGTTGTATAAAGGGACACTCGTTTTAGGAACTGTCATCATCCTCCAACTAGTAGAACTACTATTATAGAAGAAGAAATATCACATGAAATCAAAGTAAATAAACTTCAGGTCAACAAAGGAGGGATGCTAAATCATCCAACACTCTGCATCATCCCCAAAAGGCATAAAATTGCATTTACGACAAATAGAAGAGTGGAGATGCAGAGAGAGGAATGTCACAACAAATTCACTCCCTTTATATCCTTGCATCAACAAGAGTGTCAAGGGTCATCCAAAGATAACTAAGAAATAAAATACACACCAAACAAAACATATGGGGATAACATTACCTACAAGCATATCACACATAAGACAAGGGTATCACTCTTGCCAGTCGAACTATAGAGAATCATCCACCTCCCAATCTTACTCATCAAAAAGGGATGGTGGACAAGATGCTAGAGGGACTACAACAAGTGTGGTACAAGGAGCGGCGCCTTATTCATGATGTGTTGAATCAATCACTGGAGAAGGATTCTTATGTATGCCCCCAAAGGCCAAGTCCATTGATTTTGTGAAAATCAAGGACAACTCTAGAAGATTTTTTGGTGGTCGTGGATGTCCTCTAAATCGTTGTCAGAATAAATCATAAGAGGTGATATAACAGTGCTAACAGCAGGGTCGCAAGCACTATCAATCACAGGAGAAGAAGAAATAGAAGATCCTACAGACTTGACTAGTGCTTTTAAGCATTTAGAATGGCTGATATGGATAAGGCTCATGCTTACACTTGGGTGAAGGTGGCAGAATGTTAATATCAATGGTGGAAAGATGCAAGAGATTAGGGAGCACCTGGTGTCAGGTAAACTAGGACAGAACCATTTGTGATAGAGCACTACTCGAAACAACTTTGTTAGTGGGTAGGTCTAAAGGCTCAGTAAATGGTGGTATGGAACTCTTCGTAGATGGAGCCAAGGATACTAGCACCACAAGAATGGTCTTTTCAACTTGCTCGGTTGTTGAAGAGATGGGCAACGATGGGTCAAAAGGTGGAGCTAAGTCAAGGGATGACTGCGTAGGAGAGGGACTAGAGGGAAGAGGTTCAACCCCTGCAGCAAGCTCGTGATCCATAGTGCGACATCATCTCCTACGTTACTTAACATTCTAATTTCATCTTGTATAGTTTGGAGCATTCTCAAGGGGAACCGAGGTGTTTCTAATGCAGAGGACGTAGCGAAGCGGACAAAATGAACAAATCTTCTAATTATTGAACCTCTCGAACCATTTAACTTCTCGGTTGAACCCACTGAACTTGTTAGTCTCGAACCATCAAATTCTTAAACTCATTGAACTTACGAACTATTCATATCTTTTGAACTCTTGAACCATTCGCTTGAACCATTGAACCATCGGTTCCACAATCGGCAAGATACACACACCATCGGCAAGTTAGTAAATCCTTAGGCCGATAGGTCAATACAGCTCTGCAGGGTCGGTGAGACTTAACTCATCGCTGAAACAAACTTCAATCGGCCGATAGGCCGATGATACACTCGACACTTCAACTCTACCATTTCACCATGATGGATGGTGATACGCCGATAACTCTTCTCCTCTGCAACACAGACACACACACGTAGATTTACCTATGCTGCAACTACGTAGATTTCTTTAACTCACTATAGCCATACAGATTACTGGACTAAATCAAACAGAAGGAAATTAAAACCTAGGGGAGTCATTCCACTGGTTTCGGCGGAAGCCTCAACCAGTGGAATGGTCCCAAACCAAAACACTGCGACGAGACCAAACCAAAATCTTTATTATTTCTACTCAAAAATGTATAATTACAAAATGTTTCTTTTTCTTTTCTCGTCTCCTCCTTCTTTGTCTATCCTCTTCAAGCACACGCTCTTATAAAGAACCTAGCCAAGGCAGTTACACTTTGGTGGAATCTTAACCGATTCACCTTCCTTGCCTTAGGTTCATTTAAAAATGGTTCATATATGAGACAGTTACAAACATAGTATGACACCTATGCACTAGTGCCAATCGACTTACAACTTATGACTTATTTCATCCATGGGACATATTTGTCCAATCAATTCATTTTGGCTCTAGGCCTTACAACAAATCATTCGAGAACAGAGGATGTCCTATCATTTATGAGGTGCTCCTGCACCAGTTTCCCAATGTAGGTTCCTTTTCTTCCTTTGCTGAAGGAGCAGAAGGAGGAATGGAAGGAAACATTAAAGGTTGGGAAACAATGGGAGGAGGCTTTTTCAAGGTGGGTTGTTATTCTCTTGCGGCTAGTGGAATAGGTAGAGGTACTTCAAGACATCCACATGTGATTGAGAAACCATGGGGAAAAGCTCCTGCACCATGAATTGCTTTCCTCTAGACTCTGAAGAAGCAAGAGGAAGAAAAAGCAATCCTTAATGGGCGGGGAGGTCTGGGCTCTGCAGGGTGTTTGCTTTGTGATCCTAGGTAGGACAATGGAGATGAAACCTCAGCATTAATACCAGATGCTCAGGGTCAAGGAAGCATTCCCGATTCAGGTTGTGGTTCATTCCTCACCTACAAAGCAGGGGGAACTACTGTCGAAGCTATAGAACATCAAGGAACCTCAAGGGTAGAAGCTGGGATAGCACACAAGGAGGCACCAATAGACAATTGAGCAATTCAACTAGCTTTAAATTTCTGATAGGAGATAAACATAAAATCATTGCAGGGCAAACGAGCTTAATTAGCTGTGGCCAGAAGTAATTAAGTGAAAAGTTTCTATGAAGAGACAATGGCTTGAACCCACTATGATATATAGTGTACACCTCTCCCTAAAATGGAAACTTTAGACACTTATGGATTACAAAGGGGACTGCCTTCATGGAAGCAAGCCATGGATAGTCCAACTTCACATGAAATTGATCTGAGGTTGGAATGATGGAAAAAGGCACATCCAGGACTTTGGGTCTGACTTGGACAGAGAGTGTCAAGGCACTTAGAATAGGTCAAGTGGAACCATCATGTGCTCAAACTAAGATTTCTGATTTCTCATACTTATCTTATTATAATTCATGCACATAGAGGAACTCCTCCATAACTATATTTTCCAAGCATACGAGATCAATGAGTACTCCCCTTGTGGGTTTGTCATTAATCCTGGTGGTAATGTAGACAAGACTGTCAGGTGCACAAATAGAGGCATCAATGTGGGTAAAGGAAATTTTAATCTCGGATTCATCTGGGTCTTGGATATAGTAAGCATCTATTAAGGAAACTAGGTTTGTCTAGGTTCTTGTCTTGGTGATCAGAAGTTATTAAAGTAGGTACTCTATCAACAGATTGTTCCACAAGGTTGGTAGCATGGTTTGAAGTACCCATTACATAATTGCAAAATAAATAATTTAAGAGATGATCTATAAATGTATTCGATGATTGATCTTACATCTCAACATGGCTTTATAAAGTCATATATTCCTGTGTATAACTACTTACAAGAATAACTACTCTACCACTAATAAATAACTAACCTATTTTTTTATTAGACAATGTAATAATGCTAACATTCCCCCTTTATTACATTGTTCTTGCAAATGTACCCCCCTCAAGGTTTACATTTCACATCAAAAAACATGCTGACCAATACAAATAAATACATATTTTTAGAAGATTTTCCTTTGAAAGAACAAATCTTGAATTAGGTGGAACTCCATCAAGGTACCTCTTAACCCTCATAAAGGTGTAGTCGAGCCTAAATTCTCGAGTTCTGAATTACCACCTCCCCGAACTCCTGAATTGTAGATCCCCTGAATTATTGGACAACAATCCATACTGAGCTCCACAAGGCCCCATCAAGTTATCCCATGACCCTCAAAAGGGTATAATTCCCTAGATAATAGACTTTCAAACTATCTGGGGCATCTTTTTATTCTTTGACATGATGCCACCTTATGGGACACTGTATCAAAGAGGGGCAAAATGTAGACACCTAAAAATAATAATGTATTCACCATTATTTTTGACATAGTTCTAACACTGCCTTTCATCCTAACATGTCTCCTAAAATTAATTAAAAAATTTATTATTTAATTAATTTATCTCTTTTTCATTAATCCATTTTCTCATATTAAATAAATAAATTTTATTTACCATTTTCTCTTAAATTAATTAATAAATTCTATTTATTTAATTAATTTATCACTTCTAACAACTTCATCTCCATAAATTAATTAAATAAATTTATTATTTAATTAATTTACCCTCTCATATCCTTATCCTCAAGCACTTACCAAAATTATTAAATAATG
Source organism: Cunninghamia lanceolata (assembly GCA_027924645.1). Lineage (NCBI taxonomy): Eukaryota > Viridiplantae > Streptophyta > Pinopsida > Cupressales > Cupressaceae > Cunninghamia > Cunninghamia lanceolata. Next base: position 10,838,136 of record BSBN01000602.1, read on the forward strand.
GGTCACAATTATTAAATGATTGATCCAAAATTAAATTCTCTTTTCATCTCAACCATCCATTATCATACTACATCTTTTAATCTCTGCCATTCACATAAAAGGATGTTCTAGAAGATTTTTATCCATGACCTATAATCCTCTCATCTAATCTTAACTATCTATTTAATCTTTTAATTCTATCCCTTCATCCATCATATCCAACGTCTATAAACTAAGCCTCTCACATCATTATCACAACACATCGTTCATATGCAAGTATATGCTATCAAATTCCATATCATTACCATTATCATTTGCCTTAATTATAGCCATCTTCATAGCTAGGTTATGCTGGTTTTGTGAACATTCCACAATGCATAATATATCAAAAGAACAAAGCTAGTAGAGCTAGGATGCATTCTACTCCATTATATCAAGTGTGAGGGTGTGATTGAAGGTGAAGGTATTGAGTTATATTGCATTATCTTGCATTATTTACATTGAATCATATTTCTGCATACAACATCCAAGAGAGCAAGATTGGAAACAAAGTTTTGAAATTGCACCTAGGAAGAAGAGGGACGGGATACACCCCCTGATTTTTCTTTATTTGAAAGGATTGCATTGAAGTTGCCTCCTAAGATGACCTTTGACTCCATGTGTGGTTGTGAAGAGGTGGAGATGTAAGTCTAGAGTTTACTTTTGTCCTCCAGTCTTGTGGGGCCATACACATTGAGAAGGAGAAAGACATTATCTGAAGATAAGCATTTAACCCAGCCAACTATCTAATTTCATTATGAAAGTAGGATCTCAAAGTAGAATTGGTGTGGGTTCCACATAGTGCATATGCCACCATCCATGCCAATATAAGGTTCAAAGTAGCCTTCCCAACCTTTATAATGCCCTACAAAAATCTTAGTTGCTTCTGAATTTAATTTAGTTTCCTACAACAAAAAGAACTCTGCATTTGTGTTACAAAGTTGGTGCTTTATCAAGCACCTTTTGTGAGAGGCGTTTAGGCCTCTGACATTCCATGATATGATCCTCATTGCTCTTTAAGGGAGGAGTTTCCTCTCTTATATCTCACTAAGTTTTGATTAAGGATTTACCTTGGAAATGGCTAGCTCTTCCCGTTTTGCTTATTAGTCTTGCGCCTTTGCTCCCTTTCAAAACCAATATCTTCTTTGATAATTCATGAAACTGATTGACTTATTTTCCTAGGATCTATGTGACCAAATTCATCCTCTTCATCTTCGTCAAAATAAAACCACTCCCTTTTGCTATCCTCCATTAGGGGTTCATCATGTGTTGCTTTAGGAGTGTAGATAACTAGGGCATTATCTGGAATAACTTCTAATTGATCGCAAGTCGTTGGTTCCATTTTTGTTCAAAGGTTTTCCTCCTTGCCTTTTTCCTTAAGCACCCATCTCTGATTTTGCTTCTTCCTAGGGAATTTATTTTCAAAGTGGCTCCTACCTCAACAGTTAGGACAGAAGAATTTGGCTTCGTCTACCTTAATGCTTTGATTCCAACTTCCTCCACCATGTTTTAGAAGGATGGAGTTCAAGATCTTCATGATGGCGATGATTCTTGTACGAGCATAGATTTGTGAGTTACCTTCTACTACCTCTGGATCAATACATTCTACTCTACCCAAGGATTCTCCAATCTTCATGGGATTTTCCACCATCTAGTATTCTAGTGGGAGGTTGTAGAGTCTTATCCATTTAAGATCAACTTGGAGGTCACATGCAGTAGGATCAAAATTCGGCACCCATTTCTAGACATAAATTGGGATATTGTCTATGAACCAGACTCCTTTGAGAATGATTGCCTCATGCTCCAAAGGTGATCTGAGTTTTTCCACAGAGAATCCTTTTGGAAGGAAAAGTAGGTTGGAGATGCCCCATGTTTGTTCAGCCCACTGGTATATCTTTTCTCTGGGTAGGGACTTCCCCATGAATCTCTTGATGACAACCTGCTCCTGTAAGGATGCACACTCCAATACATCTTCTAAACATAGCTCCAAGGGTTTTGGTGCGCTATCCTTGTCACCTTTCTGCTAATTTTTAGGAGCCAATTTTTTGCGAGCCATTTTAGTTCAATTAATTTTAAAATTAAATGATATATTTTAATTAAAATTATTATTTATAATATAGTGTCATCGTTATTAAATTTTATATTTAATAAATATTATTCGAAGATTTCTATTTCATTTTAATATTCAATATTTTCAATGTAAGTTTTAAAAATTATGAAATAATTTTGTTCCGTCATTCAAATTATTTATCATTTAAAAATTTAACTAAAATTTATTTTTTTACTTAGAAGATTTTTTTTTACTATTTAAGAATTATTTTATTATATTAGCATTGTGAAAAGTTATTTTTATTCATTTAAGAGTTGTTTTGTTGGATGGATTTATTTTTAATTTTAATTTTCTTATTTTAGAGTTATTTATATATATATATATATATATATATATATATATATATATATATATATATATATATATCATTAATAATTATGTATTTTTATTTTTATAAAATCAATATATTATTTATAAATTTTTAATTATTAAATTATTTTAACTTTTAAAATTTGATATAATATTTTATCTATTGTACCAAGTATTTCTTATTTTTATTGGCCTATAAAATCACCATCCATTTTTCACACATTGGGCTTCCATGAATCTAGTTTGCTTCACCAATGTCATGTGTAATTCAAATCTTGTAGATAAAATCTATTGAAGTGAAAGTTTAAATTCACTTCCATGGCATTCCAAAGGGTTGAGCTTATAATATTCCTCGGTATCTTCCAACACTCCTTGATATATGCTAGCTTCCAAATATGTCCACCATTTGTGAATGCAACTTCATATGGCAACTCGGATATTCCACTAAGTGGAGACTTTGTTAGTTGTTTTCCTAGCTTGGTGCAATAATGAAATGAACAATAAAATTCTCTAAGGATTGTATTATTAGTCAATAAATATAGTCAAGAAATTTCACAATAGAAATTTACCAGTTATAACTTTAATTATAATGTATTATACTTAATTTATGATCATTAGAAATTTCACAATTTATTGTTCAATTTTGTTAATGCAAGTTTTGTTTTATGTACTAATATTAAGCCATTCTATAAAAGTACTTTCACAAATTCCTTAATATTTTACAATTATAATTTATTATAAGGAACAAATAGAACTTAGCTATGCTAGTCACAGTTGTGCCTAGTACAAATCAAAACTTTGGGTCAAGGTTAGCCATAACAACTATAATCTTCACTGATCCAATAAAATCATGATACATTTAAATTGCAAGAATATGTTGATCCTTAACTATTATCTAGACGCTTCCTCTAAATCACTATGTCATGGCTCACCTAACAACTAGACAACAAATACTACCATTATAATACTACAAAAGCAGGTACTCGCCCCTAGTGGCACTTGTTAATTTATAGTTTTAAATATATTTATTTTGATATTTTTATTATTCAATTAATAAATAAAATAATAATCTAAATTGTTAAATTGAAAGCTTACTCAGAGAGTTAAAATGGGTAACAAACCACATTTAGCACCAGACGTTGCTTTTCTTCAACTTAATTAATAAAAAAATAACATCAACTTGGATGATACAACTTTGTTATTGGGAATTAAATTAATACAAATGAAAGAGAAAACAGAAGGTACGACATAATCTTATTTCCATGACTAATGTCATGTCAACTGTTTAAAAAAATTGACCACATAGCCTTACGAACTCTGCCCTGTAGGCGTATAAGTGACTAATCTTGAAATTACAAGATTTAACCATGGAGAAATCCAACCTAAAATTTAAGCAGATCAAAAGGAGGAGGTGGCAAATTTTCAAATGTTCTTAGCCCATCCTCGGTCAAGACTCTCTCCACAAACATCAATGGTCACAAAACAGAGCACGTGATTACCAATTAACAATCAAGGAATGGATGACAACTTACACTTGGCATATTCCTTCGCATCTTCAAAGTGCATTTAGAATAGTCCCTCTAAACTTGCCACTATGTGTATGTCACCAATCATTAGGATATTCACCTTGATCTACATCTCTCACCCTAATATCTTGCTACTGCAAAAATTCATCCCTCAGACATTAACTACTCTGTATCTAACCCGATATCCTCTTCAACCAACATACCACCGGAGTCCAGCCTCTTATACTCTTCATATGTTGTGATGGTTTTCGCTATATCGACCTTGTCAAAACTCTGGGCTTTGAACTTGGCATACTCCTGCATCTAGAGTTGCTCACCTACTAATAGTTTGGAGTCCTTGAACTCCACACACCTATGCCATCCTATATCTAAAGGAAAATTAATGGTCCCTCGGTTATGCTTTTGAATGTATGCCTCATAGCAGGGGATTATCTGCCTAGTGATTTTCAGAAGTAGAACCCTATCGGTTTGAGATTGAGGCAACATGAAGGGGTGACCTTCAAACCCTTCCATCTTGATGTATGTGAATGTTGGGAACTGGATAAACTAGGACCCGTGTGCTGTGATGACCCCTTGGGCATCTTGTGAAATTCTTTTATCTCCGCCCCCTTCCATTAACTAGACCAACCACATCATAAAGCAATCATTCACCCTCCTATAATGCACAACTGATTGCTTCTTCTCCAATTGTGGGTAGTATTCCCACACCATCTATTCTCATAGCTTGCTGCCAAGCTTTCCAACTTTATACAGTCCATTGAATTGGGACTGATATGCATAGGAGTACACTACATAGTGGGTCATGAGGAACCTTCGCTTCTTCTTCCATGGAACCATCTCATCATGCAGGGAGTTGTTGATCAGTTGTGCCCAATGCACTATATCGCCAACACCCTTTACAAACTGGATGAGGCCAAACATCCATAAATCAAAAGACCCTGAGTCTTCCTTCCCCACCATTCTATTCAATAGGGTTATCATGTACTGGAGTTCTGGGTTGAAGTCATTTGTAGAGATTTTTTGGCATCTTAGAGACTACCTTTGACCTAGTAGTTGGATCCATCCAAGAAGTGTGCATAACCTTGTGGCATCCCACAATATTTGAGTTGTATTCTGTGGACAAGGCATTCAGATCAATTTCGAAGACATTTTGACTCCATGGTAATCTGAAAGTCTCTGCGATTCCTTTTTCTAATTAATCTGCATAAACTCGCCCTTGGTGCTCTACCCTCCTAGCAATAGGATTATACTTATGTGCTCACTCTATCACTAATTCCAGTGCATCTATGGCATATGGAAATCCAAACACATGATACATTCCACTAGTGACAATGTTCTTGAGAGTCGATTCGTCTTTGTAGACTTGAATCCTTGCCCTGAAGACTTCTAGGTCCACTTTCCCGCAATGGGTGTCCAGTGCACTACCAAACTTGCTCCATATCCTACAGGGAGTGGGACCCATTAGTGTTTCGAACTTGTCCTCATGTTGCTTTTATATTTTCATCATTTTGTCCTACATGATGCAAAATAGCTATAATTATTTCCTGCATTGGAAATTTGGGCATGCAAATCAATCTTCACTTTGCAGAATAATTTGAAATCATTTATAACAAGATGAATCCATGAATTTACCTTAGGTAAAAGAGATTAATCTTTGGTAAAGAAGAAATACTGTAACCATCAAGAAAGAGGGATTTTGTAGTATACGTACCTGACAAACGAGATATCACCTTGGTTACACTATGCAATGGATGCCCGTTTACTGTCATACTTTCCGTTCATTCAAATGCTTGATTCATCTTAACCTAAATGAAAATTTTCTCTCAATGGTAATTATTTGTGACTATGATCTTTAGATCTCCTAAAAATGCCTTCATGATTTTACCATTGTGTTGAAATTAGCTTTTAACCCTTGTGAAATTCGCTAAGTGTAGGAATGCATTGAATGTTCACTAGAGTTGGTGAGCAATTACTACTCGGGAGGGGAAAAGTGACCACTGGGTGAAAGTTTATAATTTAAAATTTAAATCCCAATGTCAAAAATCAATCACGGTATGGGAATCTAATGCTAAGGACTGGATGGATATTTAGATCTTAATATCATGTTCGGAATGTTTGGTGCGAATGTCTGGTTGGAATATCCTTTTGACTTTGACTAAAGTTGGGTAAAATCATAGTGGAAACTCCATCGGGTGACATCATTACCATCATGGTCAAACTTTGTTGACTAGAGCAAGGATAAATGGATCTTCATACTCGGTCATAGAGGTCATGACATTTAGGAATGTCCATTGTAAAATGTCCTTTTGAAAATGTCCAGTTGAAAAGTCAACAAGCTATGAGCATGCACCTGGCTTATAATACTTTCAGATAAGACATGGACATGGATATCGATATTGAAATAGAAATGTTTAGTGCACAATATCTAGTCCAATGGGACTCTCTCATGTCGGGGTAAATTTGACAGCTTGCATTGGATGTTTGAATAGGACTGGATATTTACTTGTTTGATCATGTCAGGTCAAAATGTCATGTCCAGTAAGAGTGTTAGTGACTCACTAGGGTAAATTTGACTATTTCAACAAGATATGGATCCAGATATGGATATTGGTACTTTGGGCGTGCAAATGTCTAGTCCAGTTGAATAATGAATGAGTCATATTTAACTTTTACTTTTGGGTCTGTGTGTTTCCCAAAGGTTTGGAACCTAATATGGATACCAGACATGACATGTATTCTTCGCCAATGTCCATGTCTAATTGACTGAAAATATCTAGTTGACCAGAACTTCACATGGGCATAACTTGCTCACTTCAACAAATTTTTACATGATTCAAAAGACAAACTTGACTAGAATTTTATCCTCTACTCATCCATGACTTTTAGAGGGGATATTTTCCAACTTGAAATTTGGCTTGGATTTGGCTTAGAGGTGACATGACATTTTACCATTACCACCCAAGTGGACAATAGACAAACCAACACAACAAAACAAGTTGGGTCCTCATTTTGCCATGGAAAAATGGAGCGTGTTGTGAGACTACACAGCGCCTCCCTCGTGAGGCTCGATGACTTGGCTTGATATCCATTCACCGACAAGGCATCACCTTGTGTGCTAAATGGACCATTCAAGCTCTTTAAGGCAATGAAGCTTGGAAAGTTCTTGTCCACCATTGTATTTGTACTGGCACTCCTATAGGTCATCCAACATGGAAATGCTTGGATTGAGGAACTCTCCTCACTATAAGGGAACCTATTTCCATTCAAGGTACTTTTGTTATCAAGAGCATTTGGAAGGCTTGGGAAGCCCTTAAGCCTTGGCTTCATTAGGCTAGAGATGATTTTGTAATGGTTTATCCATTAATCATCAATCCATTTGGTGGTCCCCTTTTCTCAGCACTCAAGATAGGCCTGTAGAAAACCAAGATCATGGAAAAGATAAACAAGCACACGAATTGCAATGGAATCAACCAGTTTGTATTACCAAATGAGGCGAGTATAAATAGAGATGTGTAGGTACCCAAATCTCCATGAAAAGAGGATAGGACTCCTCTACATGGAGTTGTGGCGAGTAACCTCCCACAAACATAGAGTGAGGTGTTGATGCAAGTCGACACCTCTCAAAATGTCTCAACTACTTTGACAAGTTCAAAGGAACATGTGCAAATACGCCTAAGTATGATTAATACAAATGTGTACGCCTAGAGATAAAAGGTATACACTAACACCCCCCTTAAGCATAGATTAGGTCAGTATTATTAAAAATGGGTCCCGGCTATAAGCCTGGTGAGGTACCCATGTACAATACAAAAGAAAAATGAGCCCTGGGCATGAAACCTGATAAGGTACTCAAGTACAATGCAAACTCTCTAAAACTAGAGAAAGATAGAAACCCAGTGGGAAAAAACTATCCCCCAAAAAGAGAGAAAAAGGAAAGGCTTAGAAAGCCCCCCCCAAAGATGATGATGATGCTGATGTAGAGATAAAAAACTCCTGGAACATGAAACTGTTGTAAATTCTACCCTTACCTTAATTCTAATAGATTTTAGCAAACTAATTGGAATTTGTAGTGTGCAAGAAATTTGGTTCAAAAAATGCACAATGTCTGAAAAAAGATGTACATTAATGGCACATATGAATGAGAAGAGAATCTGAAAGATTCATTGTTGTGATTGTTACAACCCCCATTACACTTTATATATCAGTGAGTACAATTTTCCTAAGTTCCCTTTATGTGTTACACACATTCAATTATATGACACTTTATGAGTGTATTTACAACATATATGCTTTTTGGAGTTCAACAATTTGCTATATAGAACCAACTAAGCTGAGATGAGAAGTAAAACTAGGCTCTAAAGTTGCTAGTGTAGTGTCCTCTTCACTTGAATTAAAGTGTGAAAAAATGAAGTTGCAGTCGAAGTGACAAATCTTCGCTACTGCGACAATGTTTCGACTTTGTGATTCTTGAATTAAGGTTGTTATGGCAGTGAACTCAACTATTTTGTCAGAACAAGTGAGTTGATACACAGAGAGATGATTCCTATATAATTTGGGAATGAAAAGCACATTGTGTACGTATCCATTACCTAATTTTACAGTTCCCTTACCACAAACATTATAATAGTTATCATCTATCAGTATTTTGAAGGTGTTGCATGGAAGAATTGTCACAAACACCTCTTTGTAAGGTGACATGCATTCAATTGCACATGAACTAAGAATCCATTTGTTGACTTCTAATTTTGAAGGTTCCATGGATTTATCTTTTTACCTTCTCGAAGATGAGTTCCCAAATTTTGTGAATTGAATCCCTAATTGAACTTTATGTAAAGTGGCACTTTATAAGTTGAGTGTCTGGTTACTCTTGCTTAATTCCCCCCTTAAAGTGGCACTTTATAAAGTTAGTGCATTGTGAGCACCATTACTCCCTTTGATTATTTGTTTTCCCCCAAGATTGGCACTTTTTAGGAGTGATTTTGCAAGTCACCCAAAAAGATATAAACTGGCACTTTATAATATTAGTGCAATATTATGCTTGTTGGATCCGTGACAAAAAAAATCCACTTTTGCAAAAAGAAGCACTCGATTTCAAGTTGATTTGCAAACGTTATCAGACTTGGAAGATTGGTGCAATGACAAAAAAATCCTTTTTTGAACAAAAAAAAATCAAATTTTTAGAAAATCAAATTTGCATGCAAAAATGTGAGAAAAAAATTTTGGAGGAAAATTAAGCCCCCTTGGGCTGTGTACGACTAGGGGCTAAAACCTCATGTGACTAGTTGCTAAACTTTTCAAATGGTCTCCCCTCCCCCTTGCTAACATCACCCACCCTAGTTTCTTATGTCAGCTAAATAGTGCTTCTATTCACTGCAAATAACTTGGTGGGCGTCGTGATTCCTTCCTGTGGCAAAACAAGCCAAATCTAAGGTCGATTTTGATCGTTTCAAGGATGCCAAACTAGAGCCGACTTGGTCTGCATCACAGGAGGAATCCCTACCATGCATGAGGGTGCTTTGGAGATGTGTGAGCAGGCCCTTGTGAGGGCATTCATAGGCGCAGGTGAAGATGCCTCTCGTTGGCTTGAGATGCCATTTCTGGCATCTGCGGCATTAAAGATGGGACACCGGCCATCCATCCCTCATTGTCCACTACGTAAGTAGCTTGAGTCTCTCAAGCACCTTTTTTAGTTTTTGCCTCGGGCTCAGGAAGCTTAGAATTAGATCCATGATTTTTTCAAACCTTTCAAACCTACTTCTTTCTCTTGGCATATGGTCTTACTTGGCGACTAGACCTTCCTTCCATGCAAATATACTTAGATATGACATGCTTTTAGGGTGGAAATTCTTTTTATTATTTTGAAGGATAGTAATGTTGCTACTTTCAATCATTGTACTACTGTTAAGCATTTTTCTTTCTACACTAAAGCTATCATTTGTTTTAATGTGCTGATGCAGATTTAGGTGCAAGCTAGCAAAGTTATACTTGAAGTTGCTCATCTTTAGGAGCTGCTAGACCATTGGGCCAATGCCCCTTGCACTATTTCCTGGGTTTCACTTGACTCCACCTCCTCTCGAGGGTATCGGTGTGTATAGTCAGTCCTCCCAATGTAACTGTGGTGATCGAGGATCTCACTCCCATGGCCCTCAGTCCTCCAGGGATTCTCCTATCCATGGAGGATGGTCTCAACCTCCCAGACCGCCATGGCGGGATGGGTGCTGCCACAATAATGGGTTACACTTTCTGGGACACCCTGATTTTTGCTGAAATCACATATTTTTAGAAAATATAATGATTTAAGCATTGAAAGGTTCCATTTAAAGTATTTTAATTGAAGAGGGTTTGATCAAACCCCCTTAGATAGAACCCCGCTAGTTTTAAACCATACCTATAATGGAGTCTCCTCTACACCTATCAAAATGCTGATAAAAAATAACTTTTGATTTACCTTTTGGGGGATCAAATGAATTCATTTAAAATTATGTTTTGTATGTAGTCCTTATTATAAACTTCCCAAAAAGTATAATTTTAAATATATTTAATTTGATTATTATATTTTATTTTGTATTTCTTGTGAATGTAGGTTTTTCACCGAACATCAAGTTCTTTGTTGTACACACATGGAAAATTAGTATATTAGTGAAAAAAAATTCTAAAAAAATATATGCCTTAGGTATTGATGTTCTTGTTTCAACAAAATATAAAAAATTAAATTTCGATACATACAAAAAAAGTTATGTTTTACGGAATGCACCTATGTCTAAATTATACTTGGTTTGACTTCAAAAATAATTTAAAAAACATATTCAACAAAATATTATAAAACCAAATGCATGCCCTATATATCGATGTTACCAATCTAAATTCAAAAGAATCAAAATTTTATCCTTTGTAGAAAGAAAGTTATGTGCTACGGAATACACATCACTTTAAAAAAATGTTGTTTACTATTAAAAACTAGTTATCAAAGGAGATGCAAAAAAATTACAATTTAACTCCAATATTTTTTAAATATATTTAGAATTTACAAACAAAATCTTACAAATCACTAGTTCACGTCATCTTTAAATTCCTAACGGTTTAATAGCTATAGGTGTCAGAAAGTGAATATTTAGTTTGTGAAAAATGTTGATTTCAATGTCAAGTTTGGCCAAAAAGTGTAACCCATTATTGTGGGATGACCCAGATATTGTTTGGTCTGACACAAGCAAGTTTCCTTGTTTGTAACTCACCATTTCCCTAATTTGTGCTCAGCCACCCCCTGAGAAGAATGAAGATGGATTTTATACTCTCGACAGTTGGGAGCCAATTGATGATGCTACCCCTAGAGATGTTTAGGGGAAACTTGATGATCAGGATCCTCCTCCCTCTACTGGAGTTGCACTTGCTTCTTAGTTTTTTGGGCTTGGCCCTTTGTTACTTTTTTTGCTTGTGTTTAAAGCTTTTGTTCACCTGTTACGGCTTTGAGAATTCGTGGGTGTGTTTTTTTACCACCATACTCCTTTTTGTGAATATTGTACTATTTATTTCTTTTTGATATAGGTTAAATAGGAAGTATTCATTAAAAAAAACTTCTATAGGATGTCTCTTGCAATATTTTGACTCCCAACATTATTGTTTTCTTTTTTAAATTTGAATAATGGAGAAATTTGTCTAGTTATGCAAATTTTTGGGTTTATTAAGAATTTTTCACAGTAAGGGATATAATTCATATGTTATTTATTAACAAATTATATAGATTAGAGATCTTACAAGATGTTGATGTTAAGATTGTTTAGTCTACTTTTTTGTTTAGTGCATCCGCCTCATCTGCCCCTTTAACTATACCTATTTCCACTATTATCCCATCCCATAGGATTAAACCTACCTCCACTATTGTACCATCACATAGTGTTCATCCTTTCTCTAAATTTATTCCTCTCTATGCCTTACATCCTAATTATGCCCCCCATCATACTTGCATCGCACACGATGTTTTACACCTCCACCTCTATTTTATCCACTACCAACCAACCTACTATATTGATAACTCTTGACTTGTGCCATCCCCACTTCTACTATTTTATCCTCTAGCAATCCTCATCCCATTCCTCTATCTGTTCCCATGCACACACTCCATTACATTTCTTCATCCATGCTTATTTTACAACCCATTACCTCTTCTCATTCCACATACTAATCATACTCATACCTACTCCATAAATCCTACCTATACGCATCCTATTGTACCCCAACCTTCTCTTACCTCTACTTCTTCCTCTACCCTAGAAGCACTAGTCTAAAAGATAGATCAAGTGGAGAAAAAGTGGATACAAGGCCTAATGGAAAAGACAATGATGAATTTAAGGACATGCTAGACATATACCATTGGCATTTGAGACTATTACACTTCCTCTATATACAAGTTTTGTGGTGCCTTTCTTAGAGAAATATAATGGAAAAGGTGATCCCAACACATGCAATTAAGGTCCTCCACTAGGATGTGTGTTGATTTCTTATCCAAGGATAGATTTTTGGCTAAGTTATTTCCAAGGACTTTATAAGATTATGCTATTGAATGATTCTTATCATTAACTCATGGGTCTATACATACATATGATGATTTGACTAAGGTATTTGTCATAGCCCAATTTTGTATCTATTCCAGTTGTTACATACTTTGTAGATATTACATGTATATGCATGATGATATGATGATGATATATGTTATCCATATGAGATATATAGGATAACTTGACTTCATAATGTATTTAGAGATATGAAACTTGGTGTAATTTGATTAATTGTTGCATTATCATGATTAGATTAATGTGTAAATACTTGTTTAAATTTGATATTTTGAAAATGTCTAACTACAGAGTTTGTTGTCTGAGTACGATAGGATCAATGACAACCCCTCACCTAAAAGGGAGAGTATCATTGGGGAGAGGATACTAGTAGACTAATGGTAGACTAATGGTTAACTTGCATGATCTCACAACACACACATGTAGTCACATTGGTTATATTCATAAGTGTATTTTGATTGCAAAGAAGTAGTTATTTTATTTTTCTATTAAGAACTAAATTATTGATAGTTCATATATATATTAATGAAGTGTGTGAGGACAAGTTAGTATTATATAGTATTATACAACTGTCTATCTCATTGGTTATTTACCAAAAAAATAATAATAACAAGGCCGCACTACAGCTAAGTTCCTGCCTGATGCTAGCAGGGTTGTTCTGTCAAGATTGCAGCTTGATATAGATTTTGTGAAGGGCGGGATTTTCTCTGGCATGTTGGCACATAGCATGACATTCTGAACTATAAAATTTGAAATTCGAGTTGTGGTGCTTTTTCACAAGTCATTTGGACTATTTATGGATTTAATGAAATTGTTTTATTTTTCTAAAATAAAAGTGAATATGTATAATTGACCACTGGTATTTACTTGGCAATTGGCTACAATAACTAGCCCATCTTGATAGAATGCATTTTGTGTAACACCTAAAACATTGAGGTGAAATCACAGTGGAAATCAACACAATTATATAATTGAATCTTAATTTAGATTTAAAACCTAAAATTGAATCAAAAGAATATATAGTATTCAATCATTACTATTCTATAAGACCAGGGGATCTGGTTGTAGAGTGCAAGTTTTAATTTGTCAAGGTTTAGGCTTAGGTTTAAAATTTTTCTCAACATATGTTAGTTCTTTGCAAACCATTGTCAAACTAACAAACCCTTGAAGCATAAAAAAATTGAACCATCTAGACTCAAAATTTCAGTTTTGTTTCACAAAGCTACTTGATGCTCCTTGCAAGCATTGTTTGAAGCTCTTAACCTCAAAGATGCATGAGTTGTGGCAGCCATCTGCATTGTTGGAACAGGGCCAGACAAGATATTTCCTCTTGATAGAGATCTGATTAGGCAATCAAGAATTTCAATCAAAAACAAAATGAACAAAACAACTCTAATCTAATGAAATTTTAGATACAAGAAGGCATTATTCCATACATAGAACAATGCATGATGGTACAGAACAATGCATGATGGCACTCTTACCAGTTAGTCTGAGTAAAAAATATAGAAAACTTACAAATTTCTCAAGGCAAGGATGAAACCAAATTCTTTAGGTATTGAGCTGATGAGATAGTCGTCTGAGAGATCTCGGTCAAAGAGAACAGCAATCAATATCTACAAAGGAAAACATTGGCCTAAAAAATAGGCTAAGAGAAAAGTGGATTAATCTATGTAATAAGACAAATGATAAACCTTGAAGGTTGCTTAAAAACTAGGAAATAAATATTGTTGAAATGTACTTGAGGTCCAAAGTTAGTAGAACAAACACTAGTTGTTTATGTTGTTCTAGTATTATCATATAGCATGACCCTATTATTAAGGTGTAGTAAATTCCATCAATAATATTTTAAAAAAGCTAAAGCTTGCCATCATACATATTTTGACCATTTCTTTAGCTGGACTAAGACCAAACCAAAAATTATAAAAATATAATATTGCTCACTTACGGTCCCACAAGGTGTGACAAATTGGCTAGCTTTGGTGGCAACATTCCATTTAGATTTAGGCTTAGAAGTGTTCAGCAACAAAATGTTAACAGTATGAATCTCCTTTTTTTCTTCACATTCCCAGAAATGGATCATATATCCTATGCAGTACTAACAAATATTTATAGCTTCTGGTAATATGGGAATTTCCCCACTATTTTTTCCTTGTTCGTCTTCTAGGGATATCATGGTTTGAATGTCCTGGTGGAGGAATCTAAATGTTGGGTAAAATAAACTCCCACAAACATGATAACAAAAAATAAGATGTTTTATAAGCCTAACACATGACAACAAACTTGGTTTGATTTTCCTGGTGGAGGAGTCTAAATGTTGGGTAAAATAAACTCCCACAAACATGACAACTTGACAATCAGTGTTATTCCTGTCATAATATTCACAACGCTTCTGTAAAATTATCCTCAATATTTCAAATGTCAAATTGTAAGGAGAGGGTTAGATATTAAAAAGTGAGTCCAGATAAGTGAAGTGAAATGCATGTAAAAGCAATGAAATTGTTGTGTACTTTCAGTCTTACTTGTGAGTGTTGCATCTGTGTGCCCAGTGGTGAAGAACAAACCATACAAAAAAGTGGTGCACACCATAAAATACACTTGGTGGAAAGTCGTGAGCCGAGCTTTTTGCAACAATGAAAAGCAAATATAAAAAATCAAAAGAGAGGCTATGAATGACATATATTGTCAACAAATGCCTAGCATTGAATAGTACAAAGCTTTGTACAGTTTGTTTTTAGGCTTTATGTGTTTTGATTCCACTCTAAACTAACTGTTCTACCACTTTGATGGAAGTCCATACCTTGTTCCAAAGCTTCCATTTTGGCACAGTCCGGTAAGACACTGGCAAACGTTGTGAAGTTTGGCTTTACACCTGCCAATTGCATTTGCTTGAAAAAATTTTGTGCATATCCTACAACCATGGAATTCCATGAAAGAAAATTTCTTCGAGGCATTTTGTCAAACAGTTCATGTGCCTTGTAATAAACAGAACGGGTAAGAAGAATGTAAGGCATTCGATGGAATAATTCAAAATTCCATGGACTGCAATATCAATGATGACCTCTGCTAATTTTGATAGAATATATACATTTGGGACATGGCCTCTAAGGCAAAAGGTAATTTAGGCTCGATATAGCATTCTCCATCCATAATAAGGTGGTGGGTGTATGTATATATTAATTTGCCAAATCAAGAACTTGTCCAACCAATTTACTGGAAAGAAACCCAGGATGAATGTGTCATGACTAAGACATTTTGCATGAGAAACAGGATCAAAAATTCTGCATACCATTTATGATTTATATTCTGTGCAGAACTTCCAATAGAATTCTCCTCACTGTGACTTCTCTACATTGCAGTCCCCTCAATTTTATTTGATTCTCTACCCATAACCTGCAATTTTGAATGAGGGGTCGATAAAAACCTACTAACAAATCTTCAGATTGGTTTATTAAGTGAATTGATCAGGTTGGACACTTCTTCGTTGTATTGGTGAAACGGTGCAGCAACATCTATCGAAAGCTATAGGCATTGTTTTTCATTCTGCCCTACTTTGCTCTGGCCACATTTCAACTACGTGTCTTAAAACTGATTTTTCATGCATAAAAATGCCAGGAAGTTAGCCTACACTAGGTTTTTGCGCCTTCTCTTGCCTCGTAACACTCCTCTTGCATTTGACAATCTGCAGAGAGCTTGAAACTCACGCCTTCTCTTGCCTCATGAAAATCTCCCGTCTGTTCTGCCATCCTGCAACCTAAATTTGGACGAATAGCAGGCAATGAAATCTGCACCGAGTTAACTTTTGAGCATGTTTTTACTCCGACTTCAACACTGCAGATTAATCCCAGGAAAAGCCACTTCCTGATTGGTGCATTGTGGTAAGTTTAATCACTTGTTAAGGGATTGCCCTCCACTATAGTTCCACGGCAGGAACTAATAAATTGAAATATATGTATAAAAAAATTATTTTATGCATGATTGGAAGAAATGTAAGCAGGTAAATAAAACAGTTGTTATTGTAAAGTTAAAATGGAAAAAAAAGGTGGCAGCTGTCAAACGGGAAAATAAAGGAAATTAAGGGTAAGAGGGGAATTTTGAGGAAGGAAGGACAGGGGGAAAAAGACATTGCAGGAACATTCTGGAGGAAAAAATACAGAAGAGCTTTGGGAAGGAGGTTTGTGAGGTAGCAGTTTTATTTGTTAAGAAAATTAATTGAATCCAGATCTAATATTTTCAGCCTGAAGGTATGCAAATCCTTTTTTTACCTTCTTCTGGTAGATGTGGAATTGTTTAAATAATTGTTGTTTCAGAACATCAAACAATACTTTGCAGATTGTTAAAATTGCACCAAACAAGGGTTTATAGTTGCAGAGAGAAATGGTTATGGACATTTAGAAATTTAACCAATAGTGGGAAATATTTTGACTTGAATCAGGACATTGTTATGAATCCATGCTCAGTCTGGTTAAGGAAATTTCATTTTAAATCACTGTTGGGTAAATTCATGAATACCCATCTCTTAAAATTTCTATATCATTATTTTCTCTAATAGAAAATTATAGGGATTCCATACTTGCATTAGATATTCTTTTCTCAATCATATGAGCACTCGAGGAGAATTTACAAATCAATGTGCTATATTTGAAAACTAGAATCAAAATAATTTATTTCTCCCTCAGTACTAGAATAGTTGAATATTTTATTTCTTCCTAACTGAGTGTCAAAAATAATAAAATTTAGATTTATTAAGACACCATATGGCTATCAGCTTTTAGATTTTTACTATTAACTAGTACAAAGAAATATTGCCACAACTAGTGCATTGTCCAGAAATACATGAACTTAAATAAAATAATTTTTTATTAGATCTTTCACAGAACAAACTTGATATATAAACTCTTTTATTGCTTCAGTTGGCATATTAATATCACATTCCTGTATAATCATGTTACTATGTAAAGTACAACGTATATATTGAAACACATCATAATAATAACGAAATTGAACATGCATTTTACAACAACAAGATATTCATTGCTTATTAATCTTTACATACCATGGTTTGCATTTTTCAAAAGATCTTTGACTTAACTCATCGCTGAAACAAACTTCAATCGGCCGATAGGCCGATGATACACTCGACACTTCAACTCTACCATTTCACCATGATGGATGGTGATACGCCGATAACTCTTCTCCTCTGCAACACAGACACACACACGTAGATTTACCTATGCTGCAACTACGTAGATTTCTTTAACTCACTATAGCCATACAGATTACTGGACTAAATCAAACAGAAGGAAATTAAAACCTAGGGGAGTCATTCCACTGGTTTCGGCGGAAGCCTCAACCAGTGGAATGGTCCCAAACCAAAACACTGCGACGAGACCAAACCAAAATCTTTATTATTTCTACTCAAAAATGTATAATTACAAAATGTTTCTTTTTCTTTTCTCGTCTCCTCCTTCTTTGTCTATCCTCTTCAAGCACACGCTCTTATAAAGAACCTAGCCAAGGCAGTTACACTTTGGTGGAATCTTAACCGATTCACCTTCCTTGCCTTAGGTTCATTTAAAAATGGTTCATATATGAGACAGTTACAAACATAGTATGACACCTATGCACTAGTGCCAATCGACTTACAACTTATGACTTATTTCATCCATGGGACATATTTGTCCAATCAATTCATTTTGGCTCTAGGCCTTACAACAAATCATTCGAGAACAGAGGATGTCCTATCATTTATGAGGTGCTCCTGCACCAGTTTCCCAATGTAGGTTCCTTTTCTTCCTTTGCTGAAGGAGCAGAAGGAGGAATGGAAGGAAACATTAAAGGTTGGGAAACAATGGGAGGAGGCTTTTTCAAGGTGGGTTGTTATTCTCTTGCGGCTAGTGGAATAGGTAGAGGTACTTCAAGACATCCACATGTGATTGAGAAACCATGGGGAAAAGCTCCTGCACCATGAATTGCTTTCCTCTAGACTCTGAAGAAGCAAGAGGAAGAAAAAGCAATCCTTAATGGGCGGGGAGGTCTGGGCTCTGCAGGGTGTTTGCTTTGTGATCCTAGGTAGGACAATGGAGATGAAACCTCAGCATTAATACCAGATGCTCAGGGTCAAGGAAGCATTCCCGATTCAGGTTGTGGTTCATTCCTCACCTACAAAGTAGGGGGAACTACTGTCGAAGCTATAGAACATCAAGGAACCTCAAGGGTAGAAGCTGGGATAGCACACAAGGAGGCACCAATAGACAATTGAGCAATTCAACTAGCTTTAAATTTCTGATAGGAGATAAACATAAAATCATTGCAGGGCAAACGAGCTTAATTAGCTGTGGCCAGAAGTAATTAAGTGAAAAGTTTCTATGAAGAGACAATGGCTTGAACCCACTATGATATATAGTGTACACCTCTCCCTAAAATGGAAACTTTAGACACTTATGGATTACAAAGGGGACTGCCTTCATGGAAGCAAGCCATGGATAGTCCAACTTCACATGAAATTGATCTGAGGTTGGAATGATGGAAAAAGGCACATCCAGGACTTTGGGTCTGACTTGGACAGAGAGTGTCAAGGCACTTAGAATAGGTCAAGTGGAACCATCATGTGCTCAAACTAAGATTTCTGATTTCTCATACTTATCTTATTATAATTCATGCACATAGAGGAACTCCTCCATAACTATATTTTCCAAGCATACGAGATCAATGAGTACTCCCCTTGTGGGTTTGTCATTAATCCTGGTGGTAATGTAGACAAGACTGTCAGGTGCACAAATAGAGGCATCAATGTGGGTAAAGGAAATTTTAATCTCGGATTCATCTGGGTCTTGGATATAGTAAGCATCTATTAAGGAAACTAGGTTTGTCTAGGTTCTTGTCTTGGTGATCAGAAGTTATTAAAGTAGGTACTCTATCAACAGATTGTTCCACAAGGTTGGTAGCATGGTTTGAAGTACCCATTACATAATTGCAAAATAAATAATTTAAGAGATGATCTATAAATGTATTCGATGATTGATCTTACATCTCAACATGGCTTTATAAAGTCATATATTCCTGTGTATAACTACTTACAAGAATAACTACTCTACCACTAATAAATAACTAACCTATTTTTTTATTAGACAATGTAATAATGCTAACATTCCCCCTTTATTACATTGTTCTTGCAAATGTACCCCCCTCAAGGTTTACATTTCACATCAAAAAACATGCTGACCAATACAAATAAATACATATTTTTAGAAGATTTTCCTTTGAAAGAACAAATCTTGAATTAGGTGGAACTCCATCAAGGTACCTCTTAACCCTCATAAAGGTGTAGTCGAGCCTAAATTCTCGAGTTCTGAATTACCACCTCCCCGAACTCCTGAATTGTAGATCCCCTGAATTATTGGACAACAATCCATACTGAGCTCCACAAGGCCCCATCAAGTTATCCCATGACCCTCAAAAGGGTATAATTCCCTAGATAATAGACTTTCAAACTATCTGGGGCATCTTTTTATTCTTTGACATGATGCCACCTTATGGGACACTGTATCAAAGAGGGGCAAAATGTAGACACCTAAAAATAATAATGTATTCACCATTATTTTTGACATAGTTCTAACACTGCCTTTCATCCTAACATGTCTCCTAAAATTAATTAAAAAATTTATTATTTAATTAATTTATCTCTTTTTCATTAATCCATTTTCTCATATTAAATAAATAAATTTTATTTACCATTTTCTCTTAAATTAATTAATAAATTCTATTTATTTAATTAATTTATCACTTCTAACAACTTCATCTCCATAAATTAATTAAATAAATTTATTATTTAATTAATTTACCCTCTCATATCCTTATCCTCAAGCACTTACCAAAATTATTAAATAATGGGTCACAATTATTAAATGATTGATCCAAAATTAAATTCTCTTTTCATCTCAACCATCCATTATCATACTACATCTTTTAATCTCTGCCATTCACATAAAAGGATGTTCTAGAAGATTTTTATCCATGACCTATAATCCTCTCATCTAATCTTAACTATCTATTTAATCTTTTAATTCTATCCCTTCATCCATCATATCCAACGTCTATAAACTAAGCCTCTCACATCATTATCACAACACATCGTTCATATGCAAGTATATGCTATCAAATTCCATATCATTACCATTATCATTTGCCTTAATTATAGCCATCTTCATAGCTAGGTTATGCTGGTTTTGTGAACATTCCACAATGCATAATATATCAAAAGAACAAAGCTAGTAGAGCTAGGATGCATTCTACTCCATTATATCAAGTGTGAGGGTGTGATTGAAGGTGAAGGTATTGAGTTATATTGCATTATCTTGCATTATTTACATTGAATCATATTTCTGCATACAACATCCAAGAGAGCAAGATTGGAAACAAAGTTTTGAAATTGCACCTAGGAAGAAGAGGGACGGGATACACCCCCTGATTTTTCTTTATTTGAAAGGATTGCATTGAAGTTGCCTCCTAAGATGACCTTTGACTCCATGTGTGGTTGTGAAGAGGTGGAGATGTAAGTCTAGAGTTTACTTTTGTCCTCCAGTCTTGTGGGGCCATACACATTGAGAAGGAGAAAGACATTATCTGAAGATAAGCATTTAACCCAGCCAACTATCTAATTTCATTATGAAAGTAGGATCTCAAAGTAGAATTGGTGTGGGTTCCACATAGTGCATATGCCACCATCCATGCCAATATAAGGTTCAAAGTAGCCTTCCCAACCTTTATAATGCCCTACAAAAATCTTAGTTGCTTCTGAATTTAATTTAGTTTCCTACAACAAAAAGAACTCTGCATTTGTGTTACAAAGTTGGTGCTTTATCAAGCACCTTTTGTGAGAGGCGTTTAGGCCTCTGACATTCCATGATATGATCCTCATTGCTCTTTAAGGGAGGAGTTTCCTCTCTTATATCTCACTAAGTTTTGATTAAGGATTTACCTTGGAAATGGCTAGCTCTTCCCGTTTTGCTTATTAGTCTTGCGCCTTTGCTCCCTTTCAAAACCAATATCTTCTTTGATAATTCATGAAACTGATTGACTTATTTTCCTAGGATCTATGTGACCAAATTCATCCTCTTCATCTTCGTCAAAATAAAACCACTCCCTTTTGCTATCCTCCATTAGGGGTTCATCATGTGTTGCTTTAGGAGTGTAGATAACTAGGGCATTATCTGGAATAACTTCTAATTGATCGCAAGTCGTTGGTTCCATTTTTGTTCAAAGGTTTTCCTCCTTGCCTTTTTCCTTAAGCACCCATCTCTGATTTTGCTTCTTCCTAGGGAATTTATTTTCAAAGTGGCTCCTACCTCAACAGTTAGGACAGAAGAATTTGGCTTCGTCTACCTTAATGCTTTGATTCCAACTTCCTCCACCATGTTTTAGAAGGATGGAGTTCAAGATCTTCATGATGGCGATGATTCTTGTACGAGCATAGATTTGTGAGTTACCTTCTACTACCTCTGGATCAATACATTCTACTCTACCCAAGGATTCTCCAATCTTCATGGGATTTTCCACCATCTAGTATTCTAGTGGGAGGTTGTAGAGTCTTATCCATTTAAGATCAACTTGGAGGTCACATGCAGTAGGATCAAAATTTGGCACCCATTTCTAGACATAAATTGGGATATTGTCTATGAACCAGACTCCTTTGAGAATGATTGCCTCATGCTCCAAAGGTGATCTGAGTTTTTCCACAGAGAATCCTTTTGGAAGGAAAAGTAGATTGGAGATGCCCCATGTTTGTTCAGCCCACTGGTATATCTTTTCTCTGGGTAGGGACTTCCCCATGAATCTCTCGATGACAACCTGCTCCTGTAAGGATGCACACTCCAATACATCTTCTAAACATAGCTCCAAGGGTTTTGGTGCGCTATCCTTGTCACCTTTCTGCTAATTTTTAGGAGCCAATTTTTTGCGAGCCATTTTAGTTCAATTAATTTTAAAATTAAATGATATATTTTAATTAAAATTATTATTTATAATATAGTGTCATCGTTATTAAATTTTATATTTAATAAATATTATTCGAAGATTTCTATTTCATTTTAATATTCAATATTTTCAATGTAAGTTTTAAAAATTATGAAATAATTTTGTTCCGTCATTCAAATTATTTATCATTTAAAAATTTAACTAAAATTTATTTTTTTACTTAGAAGATTTTTTTTTACTATTTAAGAATTATTTTATTATATTAGCATTGTGAAAAGTTATTTTTATTCATTTAAGAGTTGTTTTGTTGGATGGATTTATTTTTAATTTTAATTTTCTTATTTTAGAGTTATTTATATATATATATATATATATATATATATATATCATTAATAATTATGTATTTTTATTTTTATAAAATCAATATATTATTTATAAATTTTTAATTATTAAATTATTTTAACTTTTAAAATTTGATATAATATTTTATCTATTGTACCAAGTATTTTTTATTTTTATTGGCCTATAAAATCACCATCCATTTTTCACACATTGGGCTTCCATGAATCTAGTTTGCTTCACCAATGTCATGTGTAATTCAAATCTTGTAGATAAAATCTATTGAAGTGAAAGTTTAAATTCACTTCCATGGCATTCCAAAGGGTTGAGCTTATAATATTCCTCGGTATCTTCCAACACTCCTTGATATATGCTAGCTTCCAAATATGTCCACCATTTGTGAATGCAACTTCATATGGCAACTCGGATATTCCACTAAGTGGAGACTTTGTTAGTTGTTTTCCTAGCTTGGTGCAATAATGAAATGAACAATAAAATTCTCTAAGGATTGTATTATTAGTCAATAAATATAGTCAAGAAATTTCACAATAGAAATTTACCAGTTATAACTTTAATTATAATGTATTATACTTAATTTATGATCATTAGAAATTTCACAATTTATTGTTCAATTTTGTTAATGCAAGTTTTGTTTTATGTACTAATATTAAGCCATTCTATAAAAGTACTTTCACAAATTCCTTAATATTTTACAATTATAATTTATTATAAGGAACAAATAGAACTTAGCTATGCTAGTCACAGTTGTGCCTAGTACAAATCAAAACTTTGGGTCAAGGTTAGCCATAACAACTATAATCTTCACTGATCCAATAAAATCATGATACATTTAAATTGCAAGAATATGTTGATCCTTAACTATTATCTAGACGCTTCCTCTAAATCACTATGTCATGGCTCACCTAACAACTAGACAACAAATACTACCATTATAATACTACAAAAGCAGGTACTCGCCCCTAGTGGCACTTGTTAATTTATAGTTTTAAATATATTTATTTTGATATTTTTATTATTCAATTAATAAATAAAATAATAATCTAAATTGTTAAATTGAAAGCTTACTCAGAGAGTTAAAATGGGTAACAAACCACATTTAGCACCAGACGTTGCTTTTCTTCAACTTAATTAATAAAAAAATAACATCAACTTGGATGATACAACTTTGTTATTGGGAATTAAATTAATACAAATGAAAGAGAAAACAGAAGGTACGACATAATCTTATTTCCATGACTAATGTCATGTCAACTGTTTAAAAAAATTGACGACATAGCCTTACGAACTCTGCCCTGTAGGCGTATAAGTGACTAATCTTGAAATTACAAGATTTAACCATGGAGAAATCCAACCTAAAATTTAAGCAGATCAAAAGGAGGAGGTGGCAAATTTTCAAATGTTCTTAGCCCATCCTCGGTCAAGACTCTCTCCACAAACATCAATGGTCACAAAACAGAGCACGTGATTACCAATTAACAATCAAGGAATGGATGACAACTTACACTTGGCATATTCCTTCGCATCTTCAAAGTGCATTTAGAATAGTCCCTCTAAACTTGCCACTATGTGTATGTCACCAATCATTAGGATATTCACCTTGATCTACATCTCTCACCCTAATATCTTGCTACTGCAAAAATTCATCCCTCAGACATTAACTACTCTGTATCTAACCCGATATCCTCTTCAACCAACATACCACCGGAGTCCAGCCTCTTATACTCTTCATATGTTGTGATGGTTTTCGCTATATCGACCTTGTCAAAACTCTGGGCTTTGAACTTGGCATACTCCTGCATCTAGAGTTGCTCACCTACTAATAGTTTGGAGTCCTTGAACTCCACACACCTATGCCATCCTATATCTAAAGGAAAATTAATGGTCCCTCGGTTATGCTTTTGAATGTATGCCTCATAGCAGGGGATTATCTGCCTAGTGATTTTCAGAAGTAGAACCCTATCGGTTTGAGATTGAGGCAACATGAAGGGGTGACCTTCAAACCCTTCCATCTTGATGTATGTGAATGTTGGGAACTGTATAAACTAGGACCCGTGTGCTGTGATGACCCCTTGGGCATCTCGTGAAATTCTTTTATCTCCGCCCCCTTCCATTAACTAGACCAACCACATCATAAAGCAATCATTCACCCTCCTATAATGCACAACTGATTGCTTCTTCTCCAATTGTGGGTAGTATTCCCACACCATCTATTCTCATAGCTTGCTGCCAAGCTTTCCAACTTTATACAGTCCATTGAATTGGGACTGATATGCACAGGAGTACACTACATAGTGGGTCATGAGGAACCTTCGCTTCTTCTTCCATGGAACCATCTCATCATGCAGGGAGTTGTTGATCAGTTGTGCCCAATGCACTATATCGCCAACACCCTTTACAAACTGGATGAGGCCAAACATCCATAAATCAAAAGACCCTGAGTCTTCCTTCCCCACCATTCTATTCAATAGGGTTATCATGTACTGGACTTCTGGGTTGAAGTCATTTGTAGAGATTTTTTGGCATCTTAGAGACTACCTTTGACCTAGTAGTTGGATCCATCCAAGAAGTGTGCATAACCTTGTGGCATCCCACAATATTTGAGTTGTATTCTGTGGACAAGGCATTCAGATCAATTTCGAAGACATTTTGACTCCATGGTAATCTGAAAGTCTCTGCGATTCCTTTTTCTAATTAATCTGCATAAACTCGCCCTTGGTGCTCTACCCTCCTAGCAATAGGATTATACTTATGTGCTCACTCTATCACTAATTCCAGTGCATCTATGGCATATGGAAATCCAAACACATGATACATTCCACTAGTGACAATGTTCTTGAGAGTCGATTCGTCTTTGTAGACTTGAATCCTTGCCCTGAAGACTTCTAGGTCCACTTTCCCGCAATGGGTGTCCAGTGCACTACCAAACTTGCTCCATATCCTACAGGGAGTGGGACCCATTAGTGTTTCGAACTTGTCCTCATGTTGCTTTTATATTTTCATCATTTTGTCCTACATGATGCAAAATAGCTATAATTATTTCCTGCATTGGAAATTTGGGCATGCAAATCAATCTTCACTTTGCAGAATAATTTGAAATCATTTATAACAAGATGAATCCATGAATTTACCTTAGGTAAAAGAGATTAATCTTTGGTAAAGAAGAAATACTGTAACCATCAAGAAAGAGGGATTTTGTAGTATACGTACCTGACAAACGAGATATCACCTTGGTTACACTATGCAATGGATGCCCGTTTACTGTCATACTTTCCGTTCATTCAAATGCTTGATTCATCTTAACCTAAATGAAAATTTTCTCTCAATGGTAATTATTTGTGACTATGATCTTTAGATCTCCTAAAAATGCCTTCATGATTTTACCATTGTGTTGAAATTAGCTTTTAACCCTTGTGAAATTCGCTAAGTGTAGGAATGCATTGAATGTTCACTAGAGTTGGTGAGCAATTACTACTCGGGAGGGGAAAAGTGACCGCTGGGTGAAAGTTTATAATTTAAAATTTAAATCCCAATGTCAAAAATCAATCACGGTATGGGAATCTAATGCTAAGGACTGGATGGATATTTAGATCTTAATATCATGTTCGGAATGTTTGGTGCGAATGTCTGGTTGGAATATCCTTTTGACTTTGACTAAAGTTGGGTAAAATCATAGTGGAAACTCCATCGGGTGACATCATTACCATCATGGTCAAACTTTGTTGACTAGAGCAAGGATAAATGGATCTTCATACTCGGTCATAGAGGTCATGACATTTAGGAATGTCCATTGTAAAATGTCCTTTTGAAAATGTCCAGTTGAAAAGTCAACAAGCTATGAGCATGCACCTGGCTTATAATACTTTCAGATAAGACATGGACATGGATATCGATATTGAAATAGAAATGTTTAGTGCACAATATCTAGTCCAATGGGACTCTCTCATGTTGGGGTAAATTTGACAGCTTGCATTGGATGTTTGAATAGGACTGGATATTTACTTGTTTGATCATGTCAGGTCAAAATGTCATGTCCAGTAAGAGTGTTAGTGACTCACTAGGGTAAATTTGACTATTTCAACAAGATATGGATCCAGATATGGATATTGGTACTTTGGGCGTGCAAATGTCTAGTCCAGTTGAATAATGAATGAGTCATATTTAACTTTTACTTTTGGGTCTGTGTGTTTCCCAAAGGTTTGGAACCTAATATGGATACCAGACATGACATGTATTCTTCACCAATGTCCATGTCTAATTGACTGAAAATATCTAGTTGACCAGAACTTCACATGGGCATAACTTGCTCACTTCAACAAATTTTTACATGATTCAAAAGACAAACTTGACTAGAATTTTATCCTCTACTCATCCATGACTTTTAGAGGGGATATTTTCCAACTTGAAATTTGGCTTGGATTTGGCTTAGAGGTGACATGACATTTTACCATTACCACCCAAGTGGACAATAGACAAACCAACACAACAAAACAAGTTGGGTCCTCATTTTGCCATGGAAAAATCGAGTGTGTTGTGAGACTACACAGCGCCTCCCTCGTGAGGCTCGATGACTTGGCTTGATATCCATTCACCGACAAGGCATCACCTTGTGTGCTAAATGGACCATTCAAGCTCTTTAAGGCAATGAAGCTTGGAAAGTTCTTGTCCACCATTGTATTTGTACTGGCACTCCTATAGGTCATCCAACATGGAAATGCTTGGATTGAGGAACTCTCCTCACTATAAGGGAACCTATTTCCATTCAAGGTACTTTTGTTATCAAGAGCATTTGGAAGGCTTGGGAAGCCCTTAAGCCTTGGCTTCATTAGGCTAGAGATGATTTTGTAATGGTTTATCCATTAATCATCAATCCATTTGGTGGTCCCCTTTTCTTAGCACTCAAGATAGGCCTGTAGAAAACCAAGATCATGGAAAAGATAAACAAGCACACGAATTGCAATGGAATCAACCAGTTTGTATTACCAAATGAGGCGAGTATAAATAGAGATGTGTAGGTACCCAAATCTCCATGAAAAGAGGATAGGACTCCTCTACATGGAGTTGTGGCGAGTAACCTCCCACAAACATAGAGTGAGGTGTTGATGCAAGTCGACACCTCTCAAAATGTCTCAACTACTTTGACAAGTTCAAAGGAACATGTGCAAATACGCCTAAGTATGATTAATACAAATGTGTACGCCTAGAGATAAAAGGTATACACTAACACCCCCCTTAAGCATAGATTAGGTCAGTATTATTAAAAATGGGTCCCGGCTATAAGCCTGGTGAGGTACCCATGTACAATACAAAAGAAAAATGAGCCCTGGGCATGAAACCTGATAAGGTACTCAAGTACAATGCAAACTCTCTAAAACTAGAGAAAGATAGAAACCCAGTGGGAAAAAACTATCCCCCAAAAAGAGAGAAAAAGGAAAGGCTTAGAAATCCCCCCCCAAAGATGATGATGATGCTGATGTAGAGATAAAAAACTCCTGGAACATGAAACTGTTGTAAATTCTACCCTTACCTTAATTCTAATAGATTTTAGCAAACTAATTGGAATTTGTAGTGTGCAAGAAATTTGGTTCAAAAAATGCACAATGTCTGAAAAAAGATGTACATTAATGGCACATATGAATGAGAAGAGAATCTGAAAGATTCATTGTTGTGATTGTTACAACCCCCATTACACTTTATATATCAGTGAGTACAATTTTCCTAAGTTCCCTTTATGTGTTACACACATTCAATTATATGACACTTTATGAGTGTATTTACAACATATATGCTTTTTGGAGTTCAACAATTTGCTATATAGAACCAACTAAGCTGAGATGAGAAGTAAAACTAGGCTCTAAAGTTGCTAGTGTAGTGTCCTCTTCACTTGAATTAAAGTGTGAAAAAATGAAGTTGCAGTCGAAGTGACAAATCTTCGCTACTGCGACAATGTTTCGACTTTGTGATTCTTGAATTAAGGTTGTTATGGCAGTGAACTCAACTATTTTGTCAGAACAAGTGAGTTGATACACAGAGAGATGATTCCTATATAATTTGGGAATGAAAAGCACATTGTGTACATATCCATTACCTAATTTTACAGTTCCCTTACCACAAACATTATAATAGTTATCATCTATCAGTATTTTGAAGGTGTTGCATGGAAGAATTGTCACAAACACCTCTTTGTAAGGTGACATGCATTCAATTGCACATGAACTAAGAATCCATTTGTTGACTTCTAATTTTGAAGGTTCCATGGATTTATCTTTTTACCTTCTCGAAGATGAGTTCCCAAATTTTGTGAATTGAATCCCTAATTGAACTTTATGTAAAGTGGCACTTTATAAGTTGAGTGTCTGGTTACTCTTGCTTAATTCCCCCCTTAAAGTGGCACTTTATAAAGTTAGTGCATTGTGAGCACCATTACTCCCTTTGATTATTTGTTTTCCCCCAAGATTGGCACTTTTTAGGAGTGATTTTGCAAGTCACCCAAAAAGATATAAACTGGCACTTTATAATATTAGTGCAATATTATGCTTGTTGGATCCGTGACAAAAAAAATCCACTTTTGCAAAAAGAAGCACTCGATTTCAAGTTGATTTGCAAACGTTATCAGACTTGGAAGATTGGTGCAATGACAAAAAAATCCTTTTTTGAACAAAAAAAAATCAAATTTTTAGAAAATCAAATTTGCATGCAAAAATGTGAGAAAAAAATTTTGGAGGAAAATTAAGCCCCCTTGGGCTGTGTACGACTAGGGGCTAAAACCTCATGTGACCAGTTGCTAAACTTTTCAAATGGTCTCCCCTCCCCCTTGCTAACATCACCCACCCTAGTTTCTTATGTCAGCTAAATAGTGCTTCTATTCACTGCAAATAACTTGGTGGGCGTCGTGATTCCTTCCTGTGGCAAAACAAGCCAAATCTAAGGTCGATTTTGATCGTTTCAAGGATGCCAAACTAGAGCCGACTTGGTCTGCATCACAGGAGGAATCCCTACCATGCATGAGGGTGCTTTGGAGATGTGTGAGCAGGCCCTTGTGAGGGCATTCATAGGCGCAGGTGAAGATGCCTCTCGTTGGCTTGAGATGCCATTTCTGGCATCTGCGGCATTAAAGATGGGACACCGGCCATCCATCCCTCATTGTCCACTACGTAAGTAGCTTGAGTCTCTCAAGCACCTTTTTTAGTTTTTGCCTCGGGCTCAGGAAGCTTAGAATTAGATCCATGATTTTTTCAAACCTTTCAAACCTACTTCTTTCTCTTGGCATATGGTCTTACTTGGCGACTAGACCTTCCTTCCATGCAAATATACTTAGATATGACATGCTTTTAGGGTGGAAATTCTTTTTATTATTTTGAAGGATAGTAATGTTGCTACTTTCAATCATTGTACTACTGTTAAGCATTTTTCTTTCTACACTAAAGCTATCATTTGTTTTAATGTGCTGATGCAGATTTAGGTGCAAGCTAGCAAAGTTATACTTGAAGTTGCTCATCTTTAGGAGCTGCTAGACCATTGGGCCAATGCCCCTTGCACTATTTCCTGGGTTTCACTTGACTCCACCTCCTCTCGAGGGTATCGGTGTGTATAGTCAGTCCTCCCAATGTAACTGTGGTGATCGAGGATCTCACTCCCATGGCCCTCAGTCCTCCAGGGATTCTCCTATCCATGGAGGATGGTCTCAACCTCCCAGACCGCCATGGCGGGATGGGTGCTGCCACAATAATGGGTTACACTTTCTGGGACACCCTGATTTTTGCTGAAATCACATATTTTTAGAAAATATAATGATTTAAGCATTGAAAGGTTCCATTTAAAGTATTTTAATTGAAGAGGGTTTGATCAAACCCCCTTAGATAGAACCCCGCTAGTTTTAAACCATACCTATAATGGAGTCTCCTCTACACCTATCAAAATGCTGATAAAAAATAACTTTTGATTTACCTTTTGGGGGATCAAATGAATTCATTTAAAATTATGTTTTGTATGTAGTCCTTATTATAAACTTCCCAAAAAGTATAATTTTAAATATATTTAATTTGATTATTATATTTTATTTTGTATTTCTTGTGAATGTAGGTTTTTCACCGAACATCAAGTTCTTTGTTGTACACACATGGAAAATTAGTATATTAGTGAAAAAAAATTCTAAAAAAATATATGCCTTAGGTATTGATGTTCTTGTTTCAACAAAATATAAAAAATTAAATTTCGATACATACAAAAAAAGTTATGTTTTACGGAATGCACCTATGTCTAAATTATACTTGGTTTGACTTCAAAAATAATTTAAAAAACATATTCAACAAAATATTATAAAACCAAATGCATGCCCTATATATCGATGTTACCAATCTAAATTCAAAAGAATCAAAATTTTATCCTTTGTAGAAAGAAAGTTATGTGCTACGGAATACACATCACTTTAAAAAAATGTTGTTTACTATTAAAAACTAGTTATCAAAGGAGATGCAAAAAAATTACAATTTAACTCCAATATTTTTTAAATATATTTAGAATTTACAAACAAAATCTTACAAATCACTAGTTCACGTCATCTTTAAATTCCTAACGGTTTAATAGCTATAGGTGTCAGAAAGTGAATATTTAGTTTGTGAAAAATGTTGATTTCAATGTCAAGTTTGGCCAAAAAGTGTAACCCATTATTGTGGGATGACCCAGATATTGTTTGGTCTGACACAAGCAAGTTTCCTTGTTTGTAACTCATCATTTCCCTAATTTGTGCTCAGCCACCCCCTGAGAAGAATGAAGATGGATTTTATACTCTCGACAGTTGGGAGCCAATTGATGATGCTACCCCTAGAGATGTTTAGGGGAAACTTGATGATCAGGATCCTCCTCCCTCTACTGGAGTTGCACTTGCTTCTTAGTTTTTTGGGCTTGGCCCTTTGTTACTTTTTTTGCTTGTGTTTAAAGCTTTTGTTCACCTGTTACGGCTTTGAGAATTCGTGGGTGTGTTTTTTTACCACCATACTCCTTTTTGTGAATATTGTACTATTTATTTCTTTTTGATATAGGTTAAATAGGAAGTATTCATTAAAAAAAACTTCTATAGGATGTCTCTTGCAATATTTTGACTCCCAACATTATTGTTTTCTTTTTTAAATTTGAATAATGGAGAAATTTGTCTAGTTATGCAAATTTTTGGGTTTATTAAGAATTTTTCACAGTAAGGGATATAATTCATATGTTATTTATTAACAAATTATATAGATTAGAGATCTTACAAGATGTTGATGTTAAGATTGTTTAGTCTACTTTTTTGTTTAGTGCATCCGCCTCATCTGCCCCTTTAACTATACCTATTTCCACTATTATCCCATCCCATAGGATTAAACCTACCTCCACTATTGTACCATCACATAGTGTTCATCCTTTCTCTAAATTTATTCCTCTCTATGCCTTACATCCTAATTATGCCCCCCATCATACTTGCATCGCACACGATGTTTTACACCTCCACCTCTATTTTATCCACTACCAACCAACCTACTATATTGATAACTCTTGACTTGTGCCATCCCCACTTCTACTATTTTATCCTCTAGCAATCCTCATCCCATTCCTCTATCTATTCCCATGCACACACTCCATTACATTTCTTCATCCATGCTTATTTTACAACCCATTACCTCTTCTCATTCCACATACTAATCATACTCATACCTACTCCATAAATCCTACCTATACGCATCCTATTGTACCCCAACCTTCTCTTACCTCTACTTCTTCCTCTACCCTAGAAGCACTAGTCTAAAAGATAGATCAAGTGGAGAAAAAGTGGATACAAGGCCTAATGGAAAAGACAATGATGAATTTAAGGACATGCTAGACATATACCATTGGCATTTGAGACTATTACACTTCCTCTATATACAAGTTTTGTGGTGCCTTTCTTAGAGAAATATAATGGAAAAGGTGATCCCAACACATGCAATTAAGGTCCTCCACTAGGATGTGTGTTGATTTCTTATCCAAGGATAGATTTTTGGCTAAGTTATTTCCAAGGACTTTATAAGATTATGCTATTGAATGATTCTTATCATTAACTCATGGGTCTATACATACATATGATGATTTGACTAAGGTATTTGTCATAGCCCAATTTTGTATCTATTCCAGTTGTTACATACTTTGTAGATATTACATGTATATGCATGATGATATGATGATGATATATGTTATCCATATGAGATATATAGGATAACTTGACTTCATAATGTATTTAGAGATATGAAACTTGGTGTAATTTGATTAATTGTTGCATTATCATGATTAGATTAATGTGTAAATACTTGTTTAAATTTGATATTTTGAAAATGTCTAACTACAGAGTTTGTTGTCTGAGTACGATAGGATCAATGACAACCCCTCACCTAAAAGGGAGAGTATCATTGGGGAGAGGAGTCTAGTAGACTAATGGTAGACTAATGGTTAACTTGCATGATCTCACAACACACACATGTAGTCACATTGGTTATATTCATAAGTGTATTTTGATTGCAAAGAAGTAGTTATTTTATTTTTCTATTAAGAACTAAATTATTGATAGTTCATATATATATTAATGAAGTGTGTGAGGACAAGTTAGTATTATATAGTATTATACAACTGTCTATCTCATTGGTTATTTACCAAAAAAATAATAATAACAAGGCCGCACTACAGCTAAGTTCCTGCCTGATGCTAGCAG
Organism: Cunninghamia lanceolata; assembly: GCA_027924645.1. Lineage (NCBI taxonomy): Eukaryota > Viridiplantae > Streptophyta > Pinopsida > Cupressales > Cupressaceae > Cunninghamia > Cunninghamia lanceolata. The sequence continues at coordinate 10,871,715 of BSBN01000602.1, forward strand.
GGTTGTTCTGTCAAGATTGCAGCTTGATATAGATTTTGTGAAGGGCGGGATTTTCTCTGGCATGTTGGCACATAGCATGACATTCTGAACTATAAAATTTGAAATTCGAGTTGTGGTGCTTTTTCACAAGTCATTTGGACTATTTATGGATTTAATGAAATTGTTTTATTTTTCTAAAATAAAAGTGAATATGTATAATTGACCACTGGTATTTACTTGGCAATTGGCTACAATAACTAGCCCATCTTGATAGAATGCATTTTGTGTAACACCTAAAACATTGAGGTGAAATCACAGTGGAAATCAACACAATTATATAATTGAATCTTAATTTAGATTTAAAACCTAAAATTGAATCAAAAGAATATATAGTATTCAATCATTACTATTCTATAAGACCAGGGGATCTGGTTGTAGAGTGCAAGTTTTAATTTGTCAAGGTTTAGGCTTAGGTTTAAAATTTTTCTCAACATATGTTAGTTCTTTGCAAACCATTGTCAAACTAACAAACCCTTGAAGCATAAAAAAATTGAACCATCTAGACTCAAAATTTCAGTTTTGTTTCACAAAGCTACTTGATGCTCCTTGCAAGCATTGTTTGAAGCTCTTAACCTCAAAGATGCATGAGTTGTGGCAGCCATCTGCATTGTTGGAACAGGGCCAGACAAGATATTTCCTCTTGATAGAGATCTGATTAGGCAATCAAGAATTTCAATCAGAAACAAAATGAACAAAACAACTCTAATCTAATGAAATTTTAGATACAAGAAGGCATTATTCCATACATAGAACAATGCATGATGGTACAGAACAATGCATGATGGCACTCTTACCAGTTAGTCTGAGTAAAAAATATAGAAAACTTACAAATTTCTCAAGGCAAGGATGAAACCAAATTCTTTAGGTATTGAGCTGATGAGATAGTCGTCTGAGAGATCTCGGTCAAAGAGAACAGCAATCAATATCTACAAAGGAAAACATTGGCCTAAAAAATAGGCTAAGAGAAAAGTGGATTAATCTATGTAATAAGACAAATGATAAACCTGGAAGGTTGCTTAAAAACTAGGAAATAAATATTGTTGAAATGTACTTGAGGTCCAAAGTTAGTAGAACAAACACTAGTTGTTTATGTTGTTCTAGTATTATCATATAGCATGACCCTATTATTAAGGTGTAGTAAATTCCATCAATAATATTTTAAAAAAGCTAAAGCTTGCCATCATACATATTTTGACCATTTCTTTAGCTGGACTAAGACCAAACCAAAAATTATAAAAATATAATATTGCTCACTTACGGTCCCACAAGGTGTGACAAATTGGCTAGCTTTGGTGGCAACATTCCATTTAGATTTAGGCTTAGAAGTGTTCAGCAACAAAATGTTAACAGTATGAATCTCCTTTTTTTCTTCACATTCCCAGAAATGGATCATATATCCTATGCAGTACTAACAAATATTTATAGCTTCTGGTAATATGGGAATTTCCCCACTATTTTTTCCTTGTTCGTCTTCTAGGGATATCATGGTTTGAATGTCCTGGTGGAGGAATCTAAATGTTGGGTAAAATAAACTCCCACAAACATGATAACAAAAAATAAGATGTTTTATAAGCCTAACACATGACAACAAACTTGGTTTGATTTTCCTGGTGGAGGAGTCTAAATGTTGGGTAAAATAAACTCCCACAAACATGACAACTTGACAATCAGTGTTATTCCTGTCATAATATTCACAACGCTTCTGTAAAATTATCCTCAATATTTCAAATGTCAAATTGTAAGGAGAGGGTTAGATATTAAAAAGTGAGTCCAGATAAGTGAAGTGAAATGCATGTAAAAGCAATGAAATTGTTGTGTACTTTCAGTCTTACTTGTGAGTGTTGCATCTGTGTGCCCAGTGGTGAAGAACAAACCATACAAAAAAGTGGTGCACACCATAAAATACACTTGGTGGAAAGTCGTGAGCCGAGCTTTTTGCAACAATGAAAAGCAAATATAAAAAATCAAAAGAGAGGCTATGAATGACATATATTGTCAACAAATGCCTAGCATTGAATAGTACAAAGCTTTGTACAGTTTGTTTTTAGGCTTTATGTGTTTTGATTCCACTCTAAACTAACTGTTCTACCACTTTGATGGAAGTCCATACCTTGTTCCAAAGCTTCCATTTTGGCACAGTCCGGTAAGACACTGGCAAACGTTGTGAAGTTTGGCTTTACACCTGCCAATTGCATTTGCTTGAAAAAATTTTGTGCATATCCTACAACCATGGAATTCCATGAAAGAAAATTTCTTCGAGGCATTTTGTCAAACAGTTCATGTGCCTTGTAATAAACAGAACGGGTAAGAAGAATGTAAGGCATTCGATGGAATAATTCAAAATTCCATGGACTGCAATATCAATGATGACCTCTGCTAATTTTGATAGAATATATACATTTGGGACATGGCCTCTAAGGCAAAAGGTAATTTAGGCTCGATATAGCATTCTCCATCCATAATAAGGTGGTGGGTGTATGTATATATTAATTTGCCAAATCAAGAACTTGTCCAACCAATTTACTGGAAAGAAACCCAGGATGAATGTGTCATGACTAAGACATTTTGCATGAGAAACAGGATCAAAAATTCTGCATACCATTTATGATTTATATTCTGTGCAGAACTTCCAATAGAATTCTCCTCACTGTGACTTCTCTACATTGCAGTCCCCTCAATTTTATTTGATTCTCTACCCATAACCTGCAATTTTGAATGAGGGGTCGATAAAAACCTACTAACAAATCTTCAGATTGGTTTATTAAGTGAATTGATCAGGTTGGACACTTCTTCGTTGTATTGGTGAAACGGTGCAGCAACATCTATCGAAAGCTATAGGCATTGTTTTTCATTCTGCCCTACTTTGCTCTGGCCACATTTCAACTACGTGTCTTAAAACTGATTTTTCATGCATAAAAATGCCAGGAAGTTAGCCTACACTAGGTTTTTGCGCCTTCTCTTGCCTCGTAACACTCCTCTTGCATTTGACAATCTGCAGAGAGCTTGAAACTCACGCCTTCTCTTGCCTCATGAAAATCTCCCGTCTGTTCTGCCATCCTGCAACCTAAATTTGGACGAATAGCAGGCAATGAAATCTGCACCGAGTTAACTTTTGAGCATGTTTTTACTCCGACTTCAACACTGCAGATTAATCCCAGGAAAAGCCACTTCCTGATTGGTGCATTGTGGTAAGTTTAATCACTTGTTAAGGGATTGCCCTCCACTATAGTTCCACGGCAGGAACTAATAAATTGAAATATATGTATAAAAAAATTATTTTATGCATGATTGGAAGAAATGTAAGCAGGTAAATAAAACAGTTGTTATTGTAAAGTTAAAATGGAAAAAAAAGGTGGCAGCTGTCAAACGGGAAAATAAAGGAAATTAAGGGTAAGAGGGGAATTTTGAGGAAGGAAGGACAGGGGGAAAAAGACATTGCAGGAACATTCTGGAGGAAAAAATACAGAAGAGCTTTGGGAAGGAGGTTTGTGAGGTAGCAGTTTTATTTGTTAAGAAAATTAATTGAATCCAGATCTAATATTTTCAGCCTGAAGGTATGCAAATCCTTTTTTTACCTTCTTCTGGTAGATGTGGAATTGTTTAAATAATTGTTGTTTCAGAACATCAAACAATACTTTGCAGATTGTTAAAATTGCACCAAACAAGGGTTTATAGTTGCAGAGAGAAATGGTTATGGACATTTAGAAATTTAACCAATAGTGGGAAATATTTTGACTTGAATCAGGACATTGTTATGAATCCATGCTCAGTCTGGTTAAGGAAATTTCATTTTAAATCACTGTTGGGTAAATTCATGAATACCCATCTCTTAAAATTTCTATATCATTATTTTCTCTAATAGAAAATTATAGGGATTCCATACTTGCATTAGATATTCTTTTCTCAATCATATGAGCACTCGAGGAGAATTTACAAATCAATGTGCTATATTTGAAAACTAGAATCAAAATAATTTATTTCTCCCTCAGTACTAGAATAGTTGAATATTTTATTTCTTCCTAACTGAGTGTCAAAAATAATAAAATTTAGATTTATTAAGACACCATATGGCTATCAGCTTTTAGATTTTTACTATTAACTAGTACAAAGAAATATTGCCACAACTAGTGCATTGTCCAGAAATACATGAACTTAAATAAAATAATTTTTTATTAGATCTTTCACAGAACAAACTTGATATATAAACTCTTTTATTGCTTCAGTTGGCATATTAATATCACATCCCTGTATAATCATGTTACTATGTAAAGTACAACGTATATATTGAAACACATCATAATAATAACGAAATTGAACATGCATTTTACAACAACAAGATATTCATTGCTTATTAATCTTTACATACCATGGTTTGCATTTTTCAAAAGATCTTTGACTTAACTCATCGCTGAAACAAACTTCAATCGGCCGATAGGCCGATGATACACTCGACACTTCAACTCTACCATTTCACCATGATGGATGGTGATACGCCGATAACTCTTCTCCTCTGCAACACAGACACACACACGTAGATTTACCTATGCTGCAACTACGTAGATTTCTTTAACTCACTATAGCCATACAGACATACAGATTACTGGACTAAATCAAACAGAAGGAAATTAAAACCTAGGGGAGTCATTCCACTGGTTTCGGCGGAAGCCTCAACCAGTGGAATGGTCCCAAACCAAAACACTGCGACGAGACCAAACCAAAATCTTTATTATTTCTACTCAAAATTTTATAATTACAAAATGTTTCTTTTTCTTTTCTCGTCTCCTCCTTCTTTGTCTATCCTCTTCAAGCACACGCTCTTATAAAGAACCTAGCCAAGGCAGTTACTCTTCGGTGGAATCTTAACTGATTCACCTTCCTTGCCTTAGGTTCATTTAGAAATGGTTCATATATGAGACAGTTATAAACATAGTATGACACCTATGCACTAGTGCCAATCGACTTACAACTTATGACTTATTTCATCCATGGGACATATTTGTCCAATCAATTCATTTTGGCTCTAGGCCTTACAACAAATCATTCGAGAATAGAGGATGTCCTATCATTTATGAGGTGCTCCTGCAGCAGTTTCCCAATGTAGGTTCCTTTTCTTCCTTTGCTGAAGGAGCAGAAGGAGGAATGGAAGGAAACACTAAAGGTTGGGAAACAATGGGAGGAGGCTTTTTCAAGGTGGGTTGTTATTCTCTTGCGGCTAGTGGAATAGGTAGAGGTACTTCAAGACATCCACATGTGATTGAGAAACCATGGGGAAAATCTCCTGCACCATGAATTGCTTTCCTCTAGACTCTGAAGAAGCAAGAGGAAGAAAAAGCAATCCTTAATGGGCGGGGAGGTCTGGGCTCTGCAGGGTGTTTGCTTTGTGATCCTAGGTAGGACAATGGAGATGAAACCTCAGCATTAATACCAGATGCTCAGGGTCAAGGAAGCATTCCCGATTCAGGTTGTGGTTCATTCCTCACCTACAAAACAGGGGGAACTACTGTCGAAGCTATAGAACATCAAGGAACCTCAAGGGTAGAAGCTGGGATAGCACACAAGGAGGCACCAATAGACAATTGAGCAATTCAACTAGCTTTAAATTTCTGATAGGAGATAAACATAAAATCATTGCAGGGCAAACGAGCTTAATTAGCTGTGGCCAGAAGTAATTAAGTGAAAAGTTTCTATGAAGAGACAATGGCTTGAACCCACTATGTGTACACCTCTCCCTAAAATGGAAACTTTAGACACTTATGGATTACAAAGGGGACTGCCTTCATGGAAGCAAGCCATGGATAGTCCAACTTCACATGAAATTGATCTGAGGTTGGAATGATGGAAAAAGGCACATCCAGGACTTTGGGTCTGACTTGGACAGAGAGTGTCAAGGCACTTAGAATAGGTCAAGTGGAACCATCATGTGCTCAAACTAAGATTTTTGATTTCTCATACTTATCTTATTATAATTCATGCACATAGAGGAACTCCTCCATAACTATATTTTCCAAGCATACGAGATCAATGAGTACTCCCCTTGTGGGTTTGTCATTAATCCTGGTGGTAATGTAGACAAGACTGTCAGGTGCACAAATAGAGGCATCAATGTGGGTAAAGGAAATTTTAATCTCGGATTCATCTGGGTCTTGGATATAGTAAGCATCTATTAAGGAAACTAAGTTTGTCTAGGTTCTTGTCTTGGTGATCACAAGTTATTAAAGTAGGTACTCTATCAACAGATTGTTCCACAAGGTTGGTAGCATGGTTTGAAGTACCAATTACATAATTGCAAAATAAATAATTTAAGAGATGATCTATAAATGTATTCGATGATTGATCTTACATCTCAACATGGCTTTATAAAGTCATATATTCCTGTGTATAACTACTTACAAGAATAACTACTCTACCACTAATAAATAACTAACCTATTTTTTTATTAGACAATGTAATAATGCTAACATTCCCCCTTTATTACATTGTTCTTGCAAATGTACCCCCCTCAAGGTTTACATTTCACATCAAAAAACATGCTGACCAATACAAATAAATACATATTTTTAGAAGATTTTCCTTTGAAAGAACAAATCTTGAATTAGGTGGAACTCCATCAAGGTACCTCTTAACCCTCATAAAGGTGTAGTCGAGCCTAAATTCTCGAGTTCTGAATTACCACCTCCCCGAACTCCCGAATTGTAGATCCCCTGAATTATTGGACAACAATCCATACTGAGCTCCACAAGGCCCCATCAAGTTATCCCATGACCCTCAAAAGGGTATAATTCCCTAGATAATAGACTTTCAAACTATCTGGGGCATCTTTTTATTCTTTGACATGATGCCACCTTATGGGACACTGTATCAAAGAGGGGCAAAATGTAGACACCTAAAAATAATAATGTATTCACCATTATTTTTGACATAGTTCTAACACTGCCTTTCATCCTAACATGTCTCCTAAAATTAATTAAAAAATTTATTATTTAATTAATTTATCTCTTTTTCATTAATCCATTTTCTCATATTAAATAAATAAATTTTATTTACCATTTTCTCTTAAATTAATTAATAAATTCTATTTATTTAATTAATTTATCACTTCTAACAACTTCATCTCCATAAATTAATTAAATAAATTTATTATTTAATTAATTTACCCTCTCATATCCTTATCCTCAAGCACTTACCAAAATTATTAAATAATGGGTCACAATTATTAAATGATTGATCCAAAATTAAATTCTCTTTTCATCTCAACCATCCATTATCATACTACATCTTTTAATCTCTGCTATTCACATAAAAGGATGTTCTAGAAGATTTTTATCCATGACCTATAATCCTCTCATCTAATCTTAACTATCTATTTAATCTTTTAATTCTATTCCTTCATCCATCATATCCAACGTCTATAAACTAAGCCTCTCACATCATTATCACAACACATCGTTCATATGCAAGTATATGCTATCAAATTCCATATCATTACCATTATCATTTGCCTTAATTATAGCCATCTTCATAGCTAGGTTATGCTGGCTTTGTGAACATTCCACAATGCATAATATATCAAAAGAACAAAGCTAGTAGAGCTAGGATGCATTCTACTCCATTATATCAAGTGTGAGGGTGTGATTGAAGGTGAAGGTATTGAGTTATATTGCATTATCTTGCATTATTTACCTTGAATCATATTTCTGCATACAACATCCAAGAGAGCAAGATTGGAAACAAAGTTTTGAAATTGCACCTAGGAAGAAGAGGGACGGGATACACCCCCTGATTTTTCTTTATTTGAAAGGATTGCATTGAAGTTGCCTCCTAAGATGACCTTTGACTCCATGTGTGGTTGTGAAGAGGTGGAGATGTCAGTCTAGAGTTTACTTTTGTCCTCCAGTCTTGTGGGGCCATACACATTGAGAAGGAGAAAGACATTATCTGAAGATAAGCATTTAACCCAGCCAACTATCTAATTTCATTATGAAAGTAGGATCTCAAAGCAGAATTGGTGTGGGTTCCACATAGTGCATATGCCACCATCCATGCCAATATAAGGTTCAAAGTAGCCTTCCCAACCTTTATAATGCCCTACAAAAATCTTAGTTGCTTCTGAATTTAATTTAGTTTCCTACAACAAAAAGAACTCTGCATTTGTGTTACAAAGTTGGTGCTTTATCAAGCACCTTTTGTGAGAGGCGTTTAGGCCTCTGACATTCCATGATATGATCCTCATTGCTCTTTAAGGGAGGAGTTTCCTCTCTTATATCTCACTAAGTTTTGATTAAGGATTTACCTTGGAAATGGCTAGCTCTTCCCGTTTTGCTTATTAGTCTTGCGCCTTTGCTCCCTTTCAAAACCAATATCTTCTTTGATAATTCATGAAACTGATTGACTTATTTTCCTAGGATCTATGTGACCAAACTCATCCTCTTCATCTTCGTCAAAATAAAACCACTCCCTTTTGCTATCCTCCATTAGGGGTTCATCATGTGTTGCTTTAGGAGTGTAGATAACTAGGGCATTATCTGGAATAACTTCTAATTGATCGCAAGTCGTTGGTTCCATTTTTGTTCAAAGGTTTTCCTCCTTGCCTTTTTCCTTAAGCACCCATCTCTGATTTTGCTTCTTCCTAGGGAATTTATTTTCAAAGTGGCTCCTACCTCAACAGTTAGGACAGAAGAATTTGGCTTCGTCTACCTTAATGCTTTGATTCCAACTTCCTCCACCATGTTTTAGAAGGATGGAGTTCAAGATCTTCATGATGGCGATGATTCTTGTACGAGCATAGATTTGTGAGTTACCTTCTACTACCTCTGGATCAATACATTCTACTCTGCCCAACGATTCTCCAATCTTCATGGGATTTTCCACCATCTAGTATTCTAGTGGGAGGTTGTAGAGTCTTATCCATTTAAGATCAACTTGGAGGTCACATGCAGTAGGATCAAAATTTGGCACCCACTTCTAGACATAAATTGGGATATTGTCTATGAACCAGACTCCTTTGAGAATGATTGCCTCATGCTCCAAAGGTGATCTGAGTTTTTCCACAGAGAATCCTTTTGGAAGGAAAAGTAGGTTGGAGATGCCCCATGTTTGTTCAGCCCACTAGTATATCTTTTCTCTGGGTAGGGACTTCCCCATGAATCTCTCGATGACAACCTGCTCCTGTAAGGATGCACACTCCAATACATCTTCTAAACATAGCTCCAAGGGTTTTGGTGCGCTATCCTTGTCACCTTTCTGCTAATTTTTAGGAGCCAATTTTTTGCGAGCCATTTTAGTTCAATTAATTTTAAAATTAAATGATATATTTTAATTAAAATTATTATTTATAATATAGTGTCATCGTTATTAAATTTTATATTTAATAAATATTATTCGAAGATTTCTATTTCATTTTAATATTCAATATTTTCAATGTAAGTTTTAAAAATTATGAAATAATTTTGTTCCGTCATTCAAATTATTTATCATTTAAAAATTTAACTAAAATTTATTTTTTTACTTAGAAGATTTTTTTTTACTATTTAAGAATTATTTTATTATATTAGCATTGTGAAAAGTTATTTTTATTCATTTAAGAGTTGTTTTGTTGGATGGATTTATTTTTAATTTTAATTTTCTTATTTTAGAGTTATTTATATATATATATATATATATATATCATTAATAATTATGTATTTTTATTTTTATAAAATCAATATATTATTTATAAATTTTTAATTATTAAATTATTTTAATTTTTAAAATTTGATATAATATTTTATCTATTGTACCAAGTATTTCTTATTTTTATTGGCCTATAAAATCACCATCCATTTTTCACACATTGGGCTTCCATGCATCTAGTTTGCTTCACCAATGTCATGTGTAATTCAAATCTTGTAGATAAAATCTATTGAAGTGAAAGTTTAAATTCACTTCCATGGCATTCCAAAGGGTTGAGCTTATAATATTCCTCAGTATCTTCCAACACTCCTTGATATATGCTAGCTTCCAAATATGTCTACCAAATATGTCCACCATTTGTGAATGCAACTTCATATGGCAACTCGGATATTCCACTAAGTGGAGACCTTGTTAGTTGTTTTCCTAGCTTGGTGCAATAATGAAATGAACAATAAAATTCTCTAAGGATTGTATTATCAGTCAATAAATATAGTCAAGAAATTTCACAATAGAAATTTACCAGTTATAACTTTAATTATAATGTATTATACTTAATTTATGATCATTAGAAATTTCACAATTTATTGTTCAATTTTGTTAATGCAAGTTTTGTTTTATGTACTAATATTAAGCCATTCTATAAAAGTACTTTCACAAATTCCTTAATATTTTACAATTATAATTTATTATAAGGAACAAATAGAACTTAGCTATGCTAGTCACAGTTGTGCCTAGTACAAATCAAAACTTTGGGTCAAGGTTAGCCATAACAACTATAATCTTCACTGATCCAATAAAATCATGATACATTTAAATTGCAAGAATATGTTGATCCTTAACTATTATCTAGACGCTTCCTCTAAATCACTATGTCATGGCTCACCTAACAACTAGACAACAAATACTACCATTATAATACTACAAAAGCAGGTACTCGCCCCTAGTGGCACTTGTTAATTTATAGTTTTAAATATATTTATTTTGATATTTTTATTATTCAATTAATAAATAAAATAATAATCTAAATTGTTAAATTGAAAGCTTACTCAGAGAGTTAAAATGGGTAACAAACCACATTTAGCACCAGACGTTGCTTTTCTTCAACTTAATTAATAAAAAAATAACATCAACTTGGATGATACAACTTTGTTATTGGGAATTAAATTAATACAAATGAAAGAGAAAACAGAAGGTACGACATAATCTTATTTCCATGACTAATGTCATGTCAACTGTTTAAAAAAATTGACCACATAGCCTTACGAACTCTGCCCTGTAGGCGTATAAGTGACTAATCTTGAAATTACAAGATTTAACCATGGAGAAATCCAACCTAAAATTTAAGCAGATCAAAAGGAGGAGGTGGCAAATTTTCAAATGTTCCTAGCCCATCCTCGGTCAAGACTCTCTCCACAAACATCAATGGTCACAAAACAGAGCACGTGATTACCAATTAACAATCAAGGAATGGATGACAACTTACACTTGGCATATTCCTTCGCATCTTCAAAGTGCATTTAGAATAGTCCCTCTAAACTTGCCACTATGTGTATGTCACCAATCATTAGGATATTCACCTTGATCTACATCTCTCACCCTAATATCTTGCTACTGCAAAAATTCATCCCTCAGACATTAACTACTCTATATCTAACCTGGTATCCTCTTCAACCAACATACCACCGGAGTCCAGCCTCTTATACTCTTCATATGTTGTGATGGTTTTCGCTATATCGACCTTGTCAAAACTCTGGGCTTTGAACTTGGCATACTCCTGCATCTAGAGTTGCTCACCTACTAATAGTTTGGAGTCCTTGAACTCCACACACCTATGCCATCCTATATCTAAAGGAAAATTAATGGTCCCTCCGTTATGCTTTTGAATGTATGCCTCATAGCAGGGGATTATCTGCCTAGTGATTTTCAGAAGTAGAACCCTATCGGTTTGATATTGAGGCAACATGAAGGGGTGACCTTCAAACCCTTCCATCTTGATGTATGTGAATGTTGGGAACTGGATAAACTAGGACCCGTGTGCTGTGATGACCCCTTGGGCATCTCGTGAAATTCTTTTATCTCGGCCCCCTTCCATTAACTAGACCAACCACATCATAAAGCAATCATTCACCCTCCTATAATGCACAACTGATTGCTTCTTCTCCAATTGTGGGTAGTATTCCCACACCATCTATTCTCATAGCTTGCTGCCAAGCTTTCCAACTTTATACAGTCCATTGAATTGGGACTGATATGCACAGGAGTACACAACATAGTGGGTCATGAGGAACCTTCGCTTCTTCTTCCATGGAACCATCTCATCATGCAGGGAGTTGTTGATCAGTTGTGCCCAATGCACTATATCGCCAACACCCTTTACAAACTGGATGAGGCCAAACATCCATAAATCAAAAGACCCTGAGTCTTCCTTCCCCACCATTCTATTCAATAGGGTTATCATGTACTGGACTTCTGGGTTGAAGTCATTTGTAGAGATTTTTTGGCATCTTAGAGACTACCTTTGACCTAGTAGTTGGATCCATCCAAGAAGTGTGCATAACCTTGTGGCATCCCACAATATTTGAGTTGTATTCTGTGGACAAGGCATTCAGATCAATTTCGAAGACATTTTGACTCCATGGTAATCTTAAAGTCTCTGCGATTCCTTTTTCTAATTAATCTGCATAAACTCGCCCTTGGTGCTCTACCCTCCTAGCAATAGGATTATAGTTATGTGCTCACTCTATCACTAATTCCAGTGCATCTATGGCATATGTAAATCCAAACACATGATACATTCCACTAGTGACAATGTTCTTGAGAGTCGATTCGTCTTTGTAGACTTGAATCCTTGCCCTGAAGACTTCTAGGTCCACTTTCCCGCAATGGGTGTCCGGTGCACTACCAAACTTGCTCCATATCCTACAGGGAGTGGGACCCATTAGTGTTTCAAACTTGTCCTCATGTTGCTTTTATATTTTCATCATTTTGTCCTACATGATGCAAAATAGCTATAATTATTTCCTACATTGGAAATTTGGGCATGCAAATCAATCTTCACTTTGCAGAATAATTTGAAATCATTTATAACAAGATGAATCCATGAATTTACCTTAGGTAAAAGAGATTAATCTTTGGTAAAGAAGAAATACTGTAACCATCAAGAAAGAGGGATTTTGTAGTATACGTACCTGACAAATGAGATATCACCTTGGTTACACTATGCAATGGATGCCCGTTTACTGTCATACTTTCCGTTCATTCAAATGCTTGATTCATCTTAACCTAAATGAAAATTTTCTCTCAATGGTAATTATTTGTGACTATGATCTTTAGATCTCCTAAAAATGCCTTCATGATTTTACCATTGTGTTGAAATTAGCTTTTAACCCTTGTGAAATTCGCTAAGTGTAGGAATGCATTGAATGTTCACTAGAGTTGGTGAGCAATTACTACTCGGGAGGGGAAAAGCGACCGCTGGGTGAAAGTTTATAATTTAAAATTTAAATCCCAATGTCAAAAATCAATCACGGTATGGGAATCTAATGCTAAGGACTGGATGGATATATAGAACTTAATATCATGTTCGGAATGTCTGGTGCGAATGTTTGGTTGGAATATCCTTTTGACTTTGACTAAAGTTGGGTAAAATCATAGTGGAAACTCCATCGGGTGACATCATTACCATCATGGTCAAACTTTGTTGACTAGAGCAAGGATAAATGGATCTTCATACTCGGTCATAGAGGTCATGACATTTAGGAATGTCCATTGTAAAATGTCCTTTTGAAAATGTCCAGTTGAAAAGTCAACAAGCTATGAGCATGCACCTGGCTTATAATACTTTCAGATAAGACATGGACATGGATATCGATATTGAAATAGAAATGTTTAGTGCACAATATCTAGTCCAATGGGACTCTCTCATGTCGGGGTAAATTTGACAGCTTGCATTGGATGTTTGAATAGGACTGGATATTTACTTGTTTGATCATGTCAGGTCAAAATGTCATGTCCAGTAAGAGTGTTAGTGACTCACTAGGGTAAATTTGACTATTTCAACAAGATATGGATCCAGATACGGATATTGGTACTTTGGGCGTGCAAATGTCTAGTCCAGTTGAATAATGAATGAGTCATATTTAACTTTTACTTTTGGGTCTGTGTGTTTCCCAAAGGTTTGGAACCTAATATGGATACCAGACATGACATGTATTCTTCGCCAATGTCCATGTCTAATTGACTGAAAATATCTAGTTGACCAGAACTTCACATGGGCATAACTTGCTCACTTCAACAAATTTTTACATGATTCAAAAGACAAACTTGACTAGAATTTTATCCTCTACTCATCCATGACTTTTAGAGGGGATATTTTCCAACTTGAAATTTGGCTTGGATTTGGCTTAGAGGTGACATGACATTTTACCATTACCACCCAAGTGGACAATAGACAAACCAACACAACAAAACAAGTTGGGTCCTCATTTTGCCATGGAAAAATGGAGCGTGTTGTGAGACTACACAGTGCCTCCCTCGTGAGGCTGGATGACTTGGCTTGATATCCATTCACCGACAAGGCATCACCTTGTGTGCTAAATGGACCATTCAAGCTCTTTAAGGCAATGAAGCTTGGAAAGTTCTTGTCCACCATTGTATTTGTACTGGCACTCCTATAGGTCATCCAACATGGAAATGCTTGGATTGAGGAACTCTCCTCACTATAAGGGAACCTATTTCCATTCAAGGTACTTTTGTTATCAAGAGCATTTGGAAGGCTTGGGAAGCCCTTAAGCCTTGGCTTCATTAGGCTAGAGATGATTTTGTAATGGTTTATCCATTAATCATCAATCCATTTGGTGGTCCCCTTTTCTCAGCACTCAAGATAGGCCTGTAGAAAACCAAGATCATGGAAAAGATAAACAAGCACACGAATTGCAATGGAATCGACCAGTTTGTATTACCAAATGAGGTGAGTATAAATAGAGATGTGTAGGTACCCAAATCTCCATGAAAAGAGGATAGGACTCCTCTACATGGAGTTGTGGCAAGTAACCTCCCACAAACATAGAGTGAGGTGTTGATGCAAGTCGACACCTCTCAAAATGTCTCAACTACTTTGACAAGTTCAAAGGAACATGTGCAAATACGACTAAGTATGATTAATACAAATGTGTACGCCTAGAGATAAAAGGTATACACTAACACCGCCCTTAAGCATAGATTAGGTCAGTATTATTAAAAATGGGTCCCGGCTATAAGCCTGGTGAGGTACCCATGTACAATACAAAAGAAAAATGAGCCCTGGGCATGAAACCTGATAAGGTACTCAAGTACAATGCAAACTCTCTAAAACTAGAGAAAGATAGAAACCCAGTGGGAAAAAACTATCCCCCAAAAAGAGAGAAAAAGGAAAGGCTTAGAAAGCCCCCCCCAAAGATGATGATGATGCTGATGTAGAGATAAAAAACTCCTGGAACATGAAACTGTTGTAAATTCTACCCTTACCTTAATTCTAATAGATTTTAGCAAACTA
This sequence comes from Cunninghamia lanceolata, assembly GCA_027924645.1. NCBI lineage: Eukaryota > Viridiplantae > Streptophyta > Pinopsida > Cupressales > Cupressaceae > Cunninghamia > Cunninghamia lanceolata. The sequence continues at coordinate 10,886,956 of BSBN01000602.1, forward strand.
ATTGGAATTTGTAGTGTGCAAGAAATTTGGTTCAAAAAATGCACAATGTCTGAAAAAAGATGTGCATTAATGGCACATATGAATGAGAAGAGAATCTGAAAGATTCATTGTTGTGATTGTTACAACCCCCATTACACTTTATATATCAGTGAGTACAATTTTCCTAAGTTCCCTTTATGTGTTACACACATTCAATTATATGACACTTTATGAGTGTATTTACAACATATATGCTTTTTGGAGTTCAACAATTTGCTATATAGAACCAACTAAGCTGAGATGAGAAGTAAAACTAGGCTCTAAAGTTGCTAGTGTAGTGTCCTCTTCACTTGAATTAAAGTGTGAAAAAATGAAGTTGCAGTCGAAGTGACAAATCTTCGCTACTGCGACAATGTTTCGACTTTGTGATTCTTGAATTAAGGTTGTTATGGCAGTGAACTCAACTATTTTGTCAGAACAAGTGAGTTGATACACAGAGAGATGATTCCTATATAATTTGGGAATGAAAAGCACATTGTGTACGTATCCATTACCTAATTTTACAGTTCCCTTACCACAAACATTATAATAGTTATCATCTATCAGTATTTTGAAGGTGTTGCATGGAAGAATTGTCACAAACACCTCTTTGTAAGGTGACATGCATTCAATTGCACATGAACTAAGAATCCATTTGTTGACTTCTAATTTTGAAGGTGCCATGGATTTATCTTTTTACCTTCTCGAAGATGAGTTCCCAAATTTTGTGAATTGAATCCCTAATTGAACTTTATGTAAAGTGGCACTTTATAAGTTGAGTGTCTGGTTACTCTTGCTTAATTCCCCCCTTAAAGTGGCACTTTATAAAGTTAGTCCATTGTGAGCACCATTACTCCCTTTGATTATTTGTTTTCCCCCAAGATTGGCACTTTTTAGGAGTGATTTTGCAAGTCACCCAAAAAGATATAAATTGACACTTTATAATATTAGTGCAATATTATGCTTGTTGGATCCGTGACAAAAAAAATCCACTTTTGCAAACAGAAGCACTCGATTTCAAGTTGATTTGCAAACGTTATCAGACTTACAAGATTGGTGCAATGACAAAAAAATCCTTTTTTGAACAAAAAAAAATCAAATTTTTAGAAAATCAAATTTGCATGCAAAAATGTGAGAAAAATTTTTTGGAGGAAAATTAAGCCCCCTTGGGCTGTGTACGACTAGGGGCTAAAACCTCATGTGACCAGTTGCTAAACTTTTCAAATGGTCTCCCCTCTCCCTTGCTAACATCACCCACCCTAGTTTCTTATGTCAGCTAAATAGTGCTTCTATTCACTGCAAATAACTTGGTGGGCGTCGTGATTCCTTCCTGTGGCAAAACAAGCCAAATCTAAGGTCGATTTTGGTCGTTTCAAGGATGCCAAACTAGAGCCGACTTGGTCTGCATCACAGGAGGAATCCCTACCATGCATGAGGGTGCTTTGGAGATGTGTGAGCAGGCCCTTGTGAGGGCATTCATAGGCGCAGGTGAAGATGCCTCTCGTTGGCTTGAGATGCCATTTCTGGCATCTGTGGCATTAAAGATGGGACACCAGCCATCCATCCCTCATTGTCCACTACGTAAGCAGCTTGAGTCTCTCAAGAACCTTTTTTAGTTTTTGCCTCGGGCTCAGGAAGCTTAGAATTAGATCCATGATTTTTTCAAACCTTTCAAACCTACTTCTTTCTCTTGGCATATGGTCTTACTTGGCGACTAGACCTACCTTCCATGCAAATATACTTAGATATGACATGCTTTTAGGGTGGAAATTCTTTTTATTATTTTGAAGGATAGTAATGTTGCTACTTTCAATCATTGTACTATTGTTAAACATTTTTCTTTCTACACTAAAGCTATCATTTGTTTTAATGTGCTGATGCAGATTTAGGTGCAAGCTAGCAAAGTTATACTTGAAGTTGCTCATCTTTAGGAGCTGCTAGACCATTGGGCCAATGCCCCTTGCACTATTTCCTGGGTTTCACTTGACTCCACCTCCTCTCGAGGGTATCGGTGTGTATAGGCAGTCCTCCCAATGTAACTGTGGTGATCGAGGATCTCACTCCCATGGCCCTCAGTCCTCCAGGGATTCTCCTATCCATGGAGGATGGTCTCAACCTCCCAGACCGCCATGGCAGGATGGGTGCTGCCACAATAATGGGTTACACTTTCTGGGACACCCTGATTTTTGCTGAAATCACATATTTTTAGAAAATATAATGATTTAAGCATTGAAAGGTTCCATTTAAAGTATTTTAATTGAAGAGGGTTTGATCAAACCCCCTTAGATAGAACCCCGCTAGTTTTAAACCATACCTATAATGGAGTCTCCTCTACACCTATCAAAATGCTGATAAAAAATAACTTTTGATTTACCTTTTGAGGGATCAAATGAATTCATTTAAAATTAGTCCTTATTATAAACTTCCCAAAAAGTATAATTTTAAATATATTTAATTTGATTATTATATTTTATTTTGTATTTCTTGTGAATGTAGGTTTTTCACCGAACATCAAGTTCTTTGTTGTACACACATGGAAAATTAGTATATTAGTGAAAAAAAATTCTAAAAAATATATATGCCTTAGGTATTGATGTTCTTGTTTCAACAAAATATAAAAAATTAAATTTCGATACATACAAAAAAAGTTATGTTTTACGGAATGCACCTATGTCTAAATTATACTTGGTTTGACTTCAAAAATAATTTAAAAAACATATTCAACAAAATATTATAAAACCAAATGCATGCCCTATATATCGATGTTACCAATCTAAATTCAAAAGAATCAAAATTTTATCCTTTGTAGAAAGAAAGTTATGTGCTACGGAATACACATCACTTTAAAAAAATGTTGTTTACTATTAAAAACTAGTTATCAAAGGAGATGCAAAAAAATTACAATTTAACTCCAATATTTTTTAAATATATTTAGAATTTATAAACAAAATCTTACAAATCACTAGTTCACGTCATCTTTAAATTCCTAACGGTTTAATAGCTATAGGTGTCAGAAAGTGAATATTTAGTTTGTGAAAAATGTTGATTTCAATGTCAAGTTTGGCCAAAAAGTGTAACCCATTATTGTGGGATGACCCAGATATTGTTTGGTCTGACACAAGCAAGTTTCCTTGTTTGTAACTCACCATTTCCCTAATTTGTGCTCAGCCACCCCCTGAGAAGAATGAAGATGGATTTTATACTCTCGACAGTTGGGAGCCAATTGATGATGCTACCCCTAGAGATGTTTAGGGGAAACTTGATGATCAGGATCCTCCTCCCTCTACTAGAGTTGCACTTGCTTCTTAGTTTTTTGGGCTTGGCCCTTTGTTACTTTTTTTGCTTGTGTTTAAAGCTTTTGTTCACCTGTTAAGGCTTTGAGAATTCGTGGGTGTGTTTTTTTACCACCATACTTCCTTTTGTGAATATTGTACTATTTATTTCTTTTTGATATAGGTTAAATAGGAAGTATTCATTAAAAAAAACTTCTATAGGATGTCTCTTGCAATATTTTGACTCCCAACATTATTGTTTTCTTTTTTAAATTTGAATAATGGAGAAATTTGTCTAGTTATGCAAATTTTTGGGTTTATTAAGAATTTTTCACAGTAAGGGATATAATTCATATGTTATTTATTAACAAATTATATAGATTAGAGATCTTACAAGATGTTGATGTTAAGATTGTTTAGTCTACTTTTTTGTTTAGTGCATCCGCCTCATCTGCCCCTTTAACTATACCTATTTCCACTATTATCCCATCCCATAGGATTAAACCTACCTCCACTATTGTACTATCACATAGTGTTCATCCTTTCTCTAAATTTATTCCTCTATGCCTTACATCCTAATTATGCCCCCCATCATACTTGCATCGCACACGATGTTTTACACCTCCACCTCTATTTTATCCACTACCAACCAACCTACTATATTGATAACTCTTGACTTGTGCCATCCCCACTTCTACTATTTTATCCTCTAGCAATCCTCATCCCATTCCTCTATCTATTCCCATGCACACACTCCATTACATTTCTTCATCCATGCTTATTTTACAACCCATTACCTCTTCTCATTCCACATACTAATCATACTCATACCTACTCCATAAATCCTACCTATACGCATCCTATTGTACCCCAACCTTCTCTTACCTCTACTTCTTCCTCTACCCTAGAAGCACTAGTCTAAAAGATAGATCAAGTGGAGAAAAAGTGGATACAAGGCCTAATGGAAAAGACAATGATGAATTTAAGGACATGCTAGACATATACCATTGGCATTTGAGACTATTACACTTCCTCTATATACAAGTTTTGTGGCGCCTTTCTTAGAGAAATATAATGGAAAAGGTGATCCCAACACATGCAATTAAGGTCCTCCACTAGGATGTGTGTTGATTTCTTATCCAAGGATAGATTTTTGGCTAAGTTATTTCCAAGGACTTTATAAGATTATGCTATTGAATGATTCTTATCATTAACTCATGGGTCTATACATACATATGATGATTTGACTAAGGTATTTGTCATAGCCCAATTTTGTATCTATTCCAGTTGTTACATACTTTGTAGATATTACATGTATATGCATGATGATATGATGATGATATATGTTATCCATATGAGATATATAGGATAACTTGACTTCATAATGTATTTAGAGATATGAAACTTGGTGTAATTTGATTAATTGTTGCATTATCATGATTAGATTAATGTGTAAATACTTGTTTAAATTTGATATTTTGAAAATGTCTAACTACAGAGTTTGTTGTCTGAGTACGATAGGATCAATGACAACCCCTCACCTAAAAGGGAGAGTATCATTGGGGAGAGGAGTCTAGTAGACTAATGGTAGACTAATGGTTAACTTGCATGATCTCACAACACACACATGTAGTCACATTGGTTATATTCATAAGTGTATTTTGATTGCAAAGAAGTAGTTATTTTATTTTTCTATTAAGAACTAAATTATTGATAGTTCATATATATATATATATATATATATATATATATATATATATATATATATATATATATATATATATATATATATATATATATATATATATATATATATATATATATATATATATATATATATATATATATATATATATTAATGAAGTGTGTGAGGACAAGTTAGTATTATATAGTATTATACAACTGTCTATCTCATTGGTTATTTACCAAAAAAATAATAATAACAAGGCCGCACTACAGCTAAGTTCCTACCTGATGCTAGCAGGGTTGTTCTGTCAAGATTGCAGCTTGATATAGATTTTGTGAAGGGTGGGATTTTCTCTGGCATGTTGGCACATAGCATGACATTCTGAACTATAAAATTTGAAATTCGAGTTGTGGTGCTTTTTCACAAGTCATTTGGACTATTTATGGATTTAATGAAATTGTTTTATTTTTCTAAAATAAAAGTGAATATGTATAATTGACCACTGGTATTTAGTTGGCAATTGGCTACAATAACCAGCCCATCTTGATAGAATGCATTTTGTGTAACACCTAAAACATTGAGGTGAAATCACAGTGGAAATCAACACAATTATATAATTGAATCTTAATTTAGATTTAAAACCTAAAATTGAATCAAAAGAATATATAGTATTCAATCATTACTATTCTATAAGACCAGGGGATCTGGTTGTAGAGTGCAAGTTTTAATTTGTCAAGGTTTAGGCTTAGGTTTAAAATTTTTCTCAACATATGTTAGTTCTTTGCAAACCATTGTCAAACTAACAAACCCTTGAAGCATAAAAAAATTGAACCATCTAGACTCAAAATTTCAGTTTTGTTTCACAAAGCTACTTGATGCTCCTTGCAAGCATTGTTTGAAGCTCTTAACCTCTAAAGATGCATGAGTTGTGGCAGCCATCTGCATTGTTGGAATAGGGCCAGACAAGATATTTCCTCTTGATAGAGATCTGATTAGGCAATCAAGAATTTCAATCAGAAACAAAATGAACAAAACAACTCTAATCTAATGAAATTTTAGATACAAGAAGGCATTATTCCATACATAGAACAATGCATGATGGTACAGAACAATGCATGATGGCACTCTTACCAGTTAGTCTGAGTAAAAAATATAGAAAACTTACAAATTTCTCAAGGCAAGGATGAAACCAAATTCTTTAGGTATTGAGCTGATGAGATAGTCGTCTGAGAGATCTCGGTCAAAGAGAACAGCAATCAATATCTACAAAGGAAAACATTGGCCTAAAAAATAGGCTAAGAGAAAAGTGGATTAATCTATGTAATAAGACAAATGATAAACCTGGAAGGTTGCTTAAAAACTAGGAAATAAATATTGTTGAAATGTACTTGAGGTCCAAAGTTAGTAGAACAAACACTAGTTGTTTATGTTGTTCTAGTATTATCATATAGCATGACCCTATTATTAAGGTGTAGTAAATTCCATCAATAATATTTTAAAAAAGCTAAAGCTTGCCATCATACATATTTTGACCATTTCTTTAGCTGGACTAAGACCAAACCAAAAATTATAAAAATATAATATTGCTCACTTACGGTCCCACAAGGTGTGACAAATTGGCTAGCTTTGGTGGCAACATTCCATTTAGATTTAGGCTTAGAAGTGTTCAGCAACAAAATGTTAACAGTATGAATCTCCTTTTTTTCTTCACATTCCCAGAAATGGATCATATATCCTATGCAGTACTAACAAATATTTATAGCTTCTGGTAATATGGGAATTTCCCCACTATTTTTTCCTTGTTCGTCTTCTAGGGATATCATGGTTTGAATGTCCTGGTGGAGGAATCTAAATGTTGGGTAAAATAAACTCCCACAAACATGACAACAAAAAATAAGATGTTTTATAAGCCTAACACATGACAACAAACTTGGTTTGATTTTCCTGGTGGAGGAGTCTAAATGTTGGGTAAAATAAACTCCCACAAACATGACAACTTGACAATCAGTGTTATTCATGTCATAATATTCACAACGCTTCTGTAAAATTATCCTCAATATTTCAAATGTCAAATTGTAAGGAGAGGGTTAGATATTAAAAAGTGAGTCCAGATAAGTGAAGTGAAATGCATGTAAAAGCAATGAAATTGTTGTGTACTTTCAGTCTTACTTGTGAGTGTTGCATCTGTGTGCCCAGTGGTGAAGAACAAACCATACAAAAAAGCGGTGCACACCATAAAATACACTTGGTGGAAAGTCGTGAGCTGAACTTTTTGTAACAATGAACAGCAAATATAAAAAATCAAAAGAGAGGCTATGAATGACATATATTGTCAACAAATGCCTAGCATTGAATAGTACAAAGCTTTGTACAGTTTGTTTTTAGGCTTTATGTGTTTTGATTCCACTCTAAACTAACTGTTCTACCACTTTGATGGAAGTCCATACCTTGTTCCAAAGCTTCCATTTTGGCACAGTCCGGTAAGACACTGGCAAACGTTGTGAAGTTTGGCTTTACACCTGCCAATTGCATTTGCTTGAAAAAATTTTGTGCATATCCTACAACCATGGAATTCCATGAAAGAAAATTTCTTCGAGGCATTTTGTCAAATAGTTCATGTGCCTTGTAATAAATAGAACGGGTAAGAAGAATGTAAGGCATTCGATGGAATAATTCAAAATTCCATGGACTGCAATATCTATGATTACCTCTGCTAATTTTGATAGAATATATACATTTGGGACATGGCCTCTAAGGCAAAAGGTAATTTAGGCTCGATATAGCATTCTCCATCCATAATAAGGTGGTGGGTGTATGTATATATTAATTTGCCAAATCAAGAACTTGTCCAACCAATTTACTGGAAAGAAACCCAGGATGAATGTGTCATGACTAAGACATTTTGCATGAGAAACAGGATCAAAATTTCTGCATACCATTTATGATTTATATTCTGTGTAGAACTTCCAATAGAATTCTCCTCACTGTGACTTCTCTACATTGCAGTCCCCTCAATTTTATTTGATTCTCTACCCATAACCTGCAATTTTGAATGAGGGGTCGATAAAAACCTACTAACAAATCTTCAGATTGGTTTATTAAGTGAATTGATCAGGTTGGACACTTCTTCGTTGTATTGGTGAAACGGTGCAGCAACATCTATCGAAAGCTATAGGCATTGTTTTTCATTCTGCCCTACTTTGCTCTGGCCACATTTCAACTACGTGTCTTAAAACTGATTTTTCATGCATAAAAATGCCAGGAAGTTAGCCTACACTAGGTTTTTGTGCCTTCTCTTGCCTCGTAACACTCCTCTTGCATTTGACAATCTGCAGAGAGCTTGAAACTCACGCCTTCTCTTGCCTCATGAAAATCTCCCGTCTGTTCTGCCATCCTGCAACCTAAATTTGGACAAATAGCAGGCAATGAAATCTGCACCGAGTTAACTTTTGAGCATGTTTTTACTCCGACTTCAACACTGCAGATTAATCCCAGGAAAAGCCACTTCCTGATTGGTGCATTGTGGTAAGTTTAATCACTTGTTAAGGGATTGCCCTCCACTATAGTTCCACGGCAGGAACTAATAAATTGAAATATATGTATAAAAAAATTATTTTATGCATGATTGGAAGAAATGTAAGCGGGTAAATAAAACAGTTGTTATCGTAAAGTTAAAATAGAAAAAAAAGGTGGCAGCTGTCAAACGGGAAAATAAAGGAAATTAAGGGTAAGAGGGGAATTTTGAGGAAGGAAGGACAGGGGGAAAAAGACATTGCAGGAACATTCTGGAGGAAAAAATACAGAAGAGCTTTGGGAAGGAGGTTTGTGAGGTAGCAGTTTTATTTGTTAATAAAATTAATTGAATCCAGATCTAATATTTTCAGCCTGAAGGTATGCAAATCCTTTTTTTACCTTCTTTTGGTAGATGTGGAATTGTTTAAATAATTGTTGTTTCAAAACATCAAACAATACTTTGTAGATTGTTAAAATTGCACCAAACAAGGGTTTATAGTTGCAGAGAGAAATGGTTATGGACATTTAGAAATTTAACCAATAGTGGGAAATATTTTGACTTGAATCAGGACATTGTTATGAATCCATGCTCAGTCTGGTTAAGGAAATTTCATTTTAAATCACTGTTGGGTAAATTCATGAATACCCATCTCTTAAAATTTCTATATCATTATTTTCTCTAATAGAAAATTATAGGGATTCCATACTTGCATTAGATATTCTTTGCTCAATCATATGAGCACTCGAGGAGAATTTACAAATCAATGTGCTATATTTGAAAACTAGAATCAAAATAATTTATTTCTCCCTCAGTACTAGAATAGTTGAATATTTTATTTCTTCCTGACTGAGTGTCAAAAATAATAAAATTCAGATTTATTAAGACACCATATGGCTATCAGCTTTTAGATTTTTACTATTAACTAGTACAAAGAAATATTGCCACAACTAGTGCATTGTCCAGAAATACATGAACTTAAATAAAATAATTTTTTATTAGATCTTTCACAGAACAAATTTGATATATAAACTCTTTTATTGCTTCAGTTGGCATATTAATATCACATTCCTGTATAATCATGTTACTATGTAAAATACAACGTATATATTGAAACACATCATAATAATAACGAAATTGAACATGCATTTTACAACAACAAGATATTCATTGCTTATTAATCTTTACATACCATGGTTTGCATTTTTCAAAAGATCTTTGACTTATTTTAATATTACCAGGTAACACTAATTCATCACAAAATTTTCTATAAAATTTAGTTTGCATTGTATCTAATAGGTGTTTTGGATGAGGACCGCAAACTTTGGACCCCACTCTTAATTTTAAAACATCTCTAGCATTAGATGATACCCTAGTATTATCATGCCAATATTTTTCGATCAAAGATCTAATTTCAACATTCAGTTTCATGTCAGATCTCGAAAGTTGACCACTAAAACTCTAACATTGGTTAATTGGATCATTTTCTATACTTTCTCTTCTTTTTGCCACTCTTACCAATGTTTTAGGATGTATTTTTAGAATTCCACTAATATTGCTTACCATTCTTCTATTCAAAGTTGTTTTATTCACTATAGCAGTTGTTATAGCTCGTCTTGCTGCATTCTTATCTTTGGATCGACTGTTACTTCCAATAGACTCAATGGCACTAGCAACAGTAGACATAGCATGTTTTAGTGATTGATCTTTTCTTCTTGGTTTAACAAAAATGCCTAACATTTTCATTACTTTTCTCATTTTCCACATTCTCATTAATTGCATCATTAGTTGACATTGAAATGATAGTTTTTTATGATAAAAAAATTCATGTGTTCTTATTTGTCTCCAAGAAATTTTACCAGGAAGATTATCCAAAACATCTCTTTCAATTTTGAAAAAAAAATTCTCATTTTCAACATCACATCCTGGATTGTCATTTTCATTTTCAACTTCAAAACGATTTTTATTTTCAACAACAAAATGGTTTTCATTTTCATTTTCAATAAAAGGATTTTCATTTTCATTTTCAACAACAAAACGGTTTTCATTTTCATTTTCAATAAAAGGTTTTTCGTTTTCATTTTCAACAACAAAATGGTTTTCATTTTCATTTTCAACAACAAAACAGTTTTGATTTTTATTTTTATTTTCAACAACAATTTGTTTCAAATTTTAATCTCTACGAATATTATCAATCTCAACATTGTTATATCCAGCTTGTTTTAAATCTCCTATCAACACTATTTCCATTTCAATCAAAGGCAGATTTGAAGTACCTAGATTTGTGCCTATTGAAACATTCTCCATAGCATTGATAGAGGGATTTGAAGACATGCCAAGAGTAGTTTGTATAATCCTATTAGTTTCCACATTCACCTCTTGCAAATTTGCATCGTCTACATCCATGGTCTCCTCAATGTTTTTATCTTCAATAGTTGTGGAATTAGATGCTTTAGCATTATTCATTGATTGAATCTTTATTCTTCTAGCTCTTTATCTTTTTGACACCTTCTCTATCTTTGCTTCAATTTCTTCAGGCGTTAATACCTTCCTATTTTTCCTCTTATTACGACTTTGTGATCCCATGATTAAAAAATTTATGAAGCATGTACAAATGAATGTCAAAAACTTGAAAGCCTTTCTTCTTTGTTCAAGTCCTTCAAACAAGTACCAATTCAACAAAATTTCACTCAAACAGTGTCTCAATGATGGCTTCTATCAAAATTCAAACAATATTCCAAGTTGATGGACCTGCAAAAGAAAAAAAGATGGTAGAGAATGCTGCAAATGTCGTTGTCAACCGTACTGTAGAGCAAGTTGCAGGGCTGACAGTCATAGTACAGTCTTATTAAAAAAAGGGACAAATAATAAACGGGATCCTATTTAAGAAACAGGGTCCCATTATATAAAATGGGATCCCATTTACTAAACGGGATCCCATTTTGTTTTGCACAGGTGGAGTAAGAAACGGGATTCCGTTATTTAAAATTTAAATTTTAAGCTCGGGTTTTGCTTTGTAACCTGGTTCGGGAAATGCTTTGGGGACCTGAACCTGACCTCTAGACCTAGTTTGACCTGCAACTTGAAGGTCCTGTCAATGTCACAACAAAATAGTGACTTTGGGCATATATCTAAAGGTCTATTTTGCAGAATATTTTGATGAAATTAAAACCCATTATAGGTCAGACAGTGTAGATTCCAAATATGTAATTTTTTTACAATTGGATTAATTTTTCTATTTTTTAATCAATTTCTGATGAAATAGGTCCATAAACTTGAATTATCAGGGTTTTTTAGTATTTTAATAACTTTTTATTAAAATATTTTTTTGTAAAAAAATTGTAAGAAAATGTACTTTAGACAATTCTTTTCAAGTTTAAAAAAAAAATCAAAAAATGTTAAATTTAGGTCATCTTATACATGACGTACACGATGATTTTTTAAAAGACCAAAAATGGCCAATAAAAAATTAATAAAAAAAAAAATTCAATAAAAAACTACAGAAAAATATGGAAAATGTGCTTCAATGAGTTACAAATCTTTTCCCAAAAGGATTTTCAAAAATATGATTATTTAGGTCAAAATATGGATGACGTACACGTACATGGTATAGTAAAAAAAGTGACTTTTAAACAGTAGTTTTTAGAAACGCCTATTCAAAATCAATTTCTATCATCTGGGTATTGAAAAAAATTACATATTTGGAAACTAGACTCCGAGTACCACATTTCATATTTAGTGACTTTTTTCAAGATTCCACCTTTAAGTGCTTCAAATTTTTAAGTCAAATGTGACAAATTCTGAAAATCAGGAAAAAAACTTCCACTTTTTGGCCAATAAGTGGACAACTTCTTGCACACACCCCTAAAATACCTATTTTGATCTTAATTTCAAATGTTATTAAAGGGTATTAAGATCTATTAGAAATACTAAACCTATTGCTATGTGACAATTCTTCTATGTCCATTCTTGTAAGATAAAAATATTAAACTCTTCATTTTTATATAATGTAGTCTACCCTTCTCCACTACATGGAATACCCCAATATCAAAACCCATAATTAATTTATCTGTAAGTAACACCTATTGGTGTATATTAAGCTTTCTTAGGGGTGCATATTTAGGAGTCTATGTTTAGCCTTGTGCTATACTTGGCATGCCTAGATTATCTTTGTCTAAGTCAAGTGGTTGCTTTTCCTATTCTTGGAGCACCATTATTCTTAGTGAGTTTTTCCTATTATTGGCTCGACTATTCTTAGTCAATTATGCCCTATATGTACTACATCTTGTAAGCTAATTTATCATCCCATTATTCTGCATTAATAATGAGTCCATTACTTTGCAATACTTGTTTTCTTGCAGACTGAGCGTGCTTCTATTCATCTTGGGTGGCTCGAATTGATACTCACATTCACTCAATGTTCATGGTTTATACATGGTATCAGAGCGAGATTGTGTGGATGTTTGTTTGAATTCTGTGAGTTCTTGATAGTATTGTTGTGGGATCCCTCTTCTAAGCAAGGCCTAGATCCAAAGAAGGTCAATTTGTATAAAACTGATCTGCAACTGGTCTAGTGCAAAGGATTAAAGTAGGAACACCCCTATTTGGGTAGAGAAAGGCATTCAACCTTGGTCAAAGAACATAGAATCATGAAGTTATTGAGGGCAATCCACATCCTGTGTGTAGGCCAATCCAGAGGGTGTGGAAATTATCCACATCTAGTGTCAAGGCATCCACAGGGTGTGGAAACTCTGAAGCATTCAACAGAGGCTGAGTGATCTAAGGCGATCACGACATAAGAAAAGAAGTCAATTTGTTACTTGTTGTGGTGTAGAAACCACACTTGTAAACTGAAGGCCTCTAGTTTGGCATGGGGTGTTTCAGGGTAAACCACGCTTTGTCCTTCCTACCATTTCCTCACGGTCTTTGGACCTGGTCAAGGTTTCTTGAGGTTGCAGTAGGGTCACGGTCCGCTTCATCAAAGCTTGACAGGCCTGTCAACTTCAAAGAGCTATAGGGTATCAACTTGAATGTGGTCTGAGCAAGGCATGAAGGGAATTTGAAGGCACTAAAGCATAAACCAAGAAGAAAGTGGTGTGTTTGAAAGCATGCTCTAGGAAGAGGAAGGTGTGGCCTGCCTAAAGAGGCCCTAAATCCTCAAAAATGTCCCCGCAAACCTATAAAAATGACCATAAATATGCAAAAACATCCCTACAAACCTGCAAAATCAGCCCCAAACCTAAAAAATTGATCCTAAACCCACATTTCAATCTGCAATAGAGGTAAATCTGCCTTTGTTTACTGGTTTTGTTCTTCAAATTTGTAGATTTCGCCCAATTTAGGGCACAAATTTCTCAATTCACCCAGAATTGTGCTCTCATTTTTTAATTTGGGGATTTTTTCTTTTTTTTTAGCAAAAATTGTATTTCAATTTAGTTTAAAGAGTGTTTTTGCTAAAGATAAAATCTGCTTTTTAGTTGAAAGGGCTTCTTTTATTTTTCTCCTCATTGTAAAGTTTTGATTTTGTCCAAAAATATATTTTTGACAAATAAAACTAAGGAGCATTTAAACTAGTATGTTTTAGGCAAAAGTCAATTTTGTAATTAGTGACTCCTTTGAGTGCCAAAATTTAGACCAATTTGGGCTTGATCGCACTATTCTTTATAAAGTGTCATTTCTGACCCAAAATTAGATTCACTCTTGCTCACGCACTCATTATAAAGTGTTGATTCAGGGGGGGTTAGGATATCTAGTCAAGGGGGTGTCCTTTGTGTTGTGTCTTGTACACTTCCGCACTTCATTTCACTTTTTTAGTTTGGGGGAATTATACAGAGTATTTTGTAATCAATGAACTGAGATAAAGTTCCATATTTGCGGGGGTTCATCATGGATTTCGGTATTTATTTCCACCCTTCTGTTGTCAAACTAACTTCAGAGAACTATTTGTTTTGGAAACAAGGGATAAATAATCGTTGTCTTGAACAAGATCTATTGCTCTATCTCCTTGGACTCATTCTTGAGCCAAGAGACTGTGAACAAAAAGAATAAATGGTTTAACAAAAAAGACATGGTCTACAGACTAATAGGTCTTATCTGCAGATATTTTACATCATATAGAACACACTAAGTACCCTTTCATTGCTTGGACCATCATCTGGTCACTGTATAGAGATCTTGATTATTCATCTGAAAGTGATGTTTCTGTGGATAATCGAGCTCTTGTGGATGATAATGAGACTTCTATTTCCCCATCTTGTGTGGACACATCCTCATGGGATGATCAGTCTATTTGGTTGACATATATTGATACCCCATCTACATTAGAGGACATTCCATATCCTACAATACCTATTGCTACTTCAGAGTCCAATGTTGTTTCTTCGAGAGTTTTCGATGATTCTCTACAGCAGGGTCATTTATGTCTTCTGGATTCACCTCATTGGGACACATTTCTACAAGACATCTCTTGCTTGTTTGTAGAGTCCCACATTTTGGATCTCGATGACACCTTAGAGGATCTCATCCTTCTGTTTGATGACAGTACACATACACCTGCTATTACTACAGAGTTCAGAGAGGCTTCACCGAGGGCTTCCAGTGATTCTTTGCAGGACATCTCTTGGGAATTTCTTTGTAGCCACATGGCATGCATTAACATTCTACACATCACTTCTTTCGATCCTACTCTTCATTAGTAATGTTATGGGATGGGATAATAGTGGAAATAGGTATGGTTAAAGGAACAAAGGAAATGGATGCACTAAACAAAAGAGTAGATTAATCAATCTTAACATCAACATCTTGTAAATAAATAACATATGAATTATATTCCTTGTATAAAATTCTTAATAAACCCAAAATATTGTATAACTAAACAATTTTATAATAAACCCAAAAAAATTGCATAACTAAACAAATTCCATCATTATTAAAATTTTAAAAATAATAATAATGTCGGAAGTCAAAATATCGCAAGAAACATCCTATAGAAGCTTCAACTCGGTATATAGACAAGTCAAGCAAGTTCAACGATATCGATGCCTCCAAAATAAAATATGAAAATCAAATTTTAGAAACATTCGGAGAAGAAAACTCAAAACATATGACGACGACAATTTCAATCAATGCATTACGGCGGAGTAAAGCATAAAAGTCAAGGAGAATAAGTAGTATTATGCTAGTGTTTAGGTCAAAAGGACTGATATCCCGTGATAAAGTGGCATATACAGAAAAGTTGTTAGGTAATTCTCTGAGTCAATTCTTTTTGTTTTTTGAGCATCCAAGTGGAATTCTTCAACACACGTTTACGACATTGTATTTGTTATCGCTCTTCTGATTCCAAACGTGCTCTTCTTCCCGTATAAAATAATTTACATATGTTTGTTTAGATTACTTGAACATTAAACGAGAGGCTAGGTAATTCTTCCAGATGATTAAATACGTACATAAAAATTACATCATTTGTACATAAAAGTGGGTCGGTAATTTTTTACTTTCTGAGCGTCCAAGTGGAACAATTCAACACGCGTCTAGAGCTACTCAGGAACACTGGGCACCCACTGTATTTGACGGTGCCCACCCATTGTATTTGTTATCGCTCTTCTGCTTTCAAACGTGCTCTTCTCCCTCTATAAATAACTTCCCCTTGTCTAAATTGGTCCATAGCTTGAAAAGTTTCGGTTGGCTTGCAAGGAAAAAAAATATCAACCATGGCAGGGTTATCAAGTGTAGCGAAATTAGCTTCCCTTGTTTGTTTAATTTTGATAGCACCATGGACGGCTTCTGCAGCCCTTGTCCAGCGCAAATTCACTGTGAGCATTTTTAGTAGAATCCCTTAAATTCTAAGCATGTTATATTAAGCTTGATGTAATGATGGTTACAGGTTGAATTGAGTGTGAGCTTAATTATGCTGTTTACCGTGTTACAGATTGGAACACAGAGCGTGACTAGAGTGTGTAACACGCAGACGATTGTAACAGTGAATGGACAGTATCCTGGCCCGACCATTTACGTTCGCGAAGGCGATAATCTTGTCGTTGAAGTGGACAACAACGGGCTTTATAATGTGACTATACACTGGTAATTAAGACTATACTCCAAATTGTATCCAATGTCCATGTGATCATTGATATAAAAATTACAGAGAACTTATTAAATTTGTGATTTGGCAGGCATGGGGTACAGCAGTTGAAATCATGCTGGGCAGATGGACCGGCGTACGTAACGCAGTGTCCCATTACTCCTGGGAATAAATTTACCTACAATTTTACAATCACAGGGCAGGAAGGGACGCTCTGGTGGCATGCACACATCTCATATCTCAGAGCTACTGTGCATGGAGCATTGGTTATTTTACCTCGGGCTGGAAATGCTTACCCATTTCCCAAACCAGCCGCTGAGTTTCCTATTATTTTGGGTAGGTAGTTGTCTTTTTTAACTAACGCCACATCTAGGAAATTGATCTCGTGGACTAACTGCCACTCTTGATCTAAGTGAAGATGCAGATTTGAAATGTTCACTAACACTACTTGCCGGTGTAATGGCAAACTCTTCCACGCAAACCTCCTTTATGTTTTGTTTTCTAAGTGAATTGTGAATCGACGTTTCTCCAATTAGATTATAAAAGCATCTTTCCTAAGAAAAAAAATTGTACACTATCTTCAAAAGCTATTTACTAGTTTGATGAATTTTAAATTATGAACTAAATTTGGTGTATGGTGTGCAGGTGAATGGTGGAATGCGAATGTGGAAGATGTAATAGCAGATGCGATTAAAAGAGGAGCTGTACCAAATGATTCCGACGCCTACACCATTAACAGCCAGCCAGGAGACTTCTTCCCTTGCTCTGCCAATGGTTTGTGAATTTGTGCATTAATCAAGTATAAGAAAAACAAAATTGAAATCAGGAGTAACCTGGAAGAGATAACTAGCTAATTAATGAATGAATTATGGATGCAGATACTATCCGTATTTTGGTTGAGAGAGGAAAAACCTACTTGCTGAGGATTGTAAATGCTGGCATGCTTCATGCATCCTTCTTCAAAATTGCACAGCACAATATGACTGTTGTGGCAATGGATGCCGTGTATACCAAACCATATACAACAGATGTGCTGCTCATTCAGCCAGGTAACACCATGGATGTGCTTCTAACAGCTGCCCAGCAGTCAGGGAGCTACTACATTGGCACTCGCGTATACAATAGCCAGCCTCTAGGGACTGAATATCTAAATACTAGTGCAACAGCAATATTGCAATACAAAGGCAACAGCAATGCATCTGCCCCTCTTTTGCCCAACTTTCCTGCATTTAACGATACGCCTACAGCATTCAAATTCAGTACAGACCTCAGAAGCCTGAGGCCCTCCGTCCCACAGACTGTTGATGAGGAGATGTTTATAACAGAGGGATTTGGACTCATTAGCTGTCCCAACAATTCCTGCGCAGGGATCAACGGTGGAAGAGCCGTTGGAAGTTTTAATAACATTTCATTCGTGGAGCCAGATATAGCCATATTACAGGCTTATTATAATGGTATAAATGAAGTGTTTACCAGAGATTTCCCAAATAATCCTCCCCAGGCATTCAATTACACTGGAGATGTGCCCCTCGGTCTTTGGGAGCCTGAGACGGGGACAAAAGTTAAAGTTCTGAAATTCAATAGTACTGTTCAAATAGTGTTTCAGAACACTGGGATTATTACAATACAGAACCATCCTATACACCTTCATGGCCATGATTTTTATCTTGTGGGACAAGGGTTTGGTAACTATAATTCCCAAACGGATCCTGCAAACTTCAATCTGGTAGATCCTCAGATGTTGAGCACTGTCGGAGTTCCTACTGGCGGGTGGGCGGCCATTAGATTTGTAGCCAACAATCCAGGTACGCTAGCTTAAGTCATTAGCATACATTTTAATGCTTCAAGATTTCCACACATTAACGCTGTATATTTTCTTGATTCATATTTTACTTCTTTACAGCTAATTAATTATGTATTGTTTGTTGTTAACAACAGGAGTTTGGCTCATGCATTGCCATTTTGAATCTCATTCTGCACTTGGTTTTGATATGGTATTTCTTACCGAGGACGGGCCAGGAACTTCTGACAAATTTGTTGGATAACTGATGTGGCACAGCCACATGTGCAGTTTCCATTTTAGTATTTCTATTGTTATTACCTTCTTTTAATTTGCATTCCCTTTCAAAGTGACCATACCTATTACAATGATAACATTGAACATTTCTTTTATCAAATCTGCCTCTACCTCTTCCTCCTCTATTTCCTCTTGAAGAATTCTGATTTTGACCTCTACCTTGGCCTTGATTATTTTTTGTGCTTGTGCTAGCATTTTCATTCTTTGTAATTTGTACTTTGGAAGCAAAAGCCTTCTCATTACTTTCACCAGATGAATCTCTCAATCTTTCTTCATGAGACATGAGAGATCCAACAAGCTGATCAAACTGAAGAGCAGTCAAATCCTTGCTTTCTTCAATGATGATGGCAACATTGTTCCACTTTGGTATCAGAGCAGGTTAATTTGTTAGAAAATTTATCATGTCAAATTCTAACTCTTTGCCAAGCCCAGAATTTAATGGATCTGATTATGATTATTGGTGCATTAAGATGACAACTTTTTTGATAGGAAAAGATTTATGGGAAATTGTAGAAACAGGATATGAAGAGCCAGCTGATTGGAATGTTCTTGCAGCCAATGATAGAACAGCTAAGAAGGAAGCTAAGAAAAAGAATGCACAGGGTTTATTTCACATTCAAATAGCTCTTGATAAGAGCCTATTTCCAAGAATTGCAGGTGCACAGACAGCTAAAGATGCCTGGAAGACTCTAAAAGAAGCTTACCAAGGTAGTGATCAAGTCAAAGTTGTGAAGTTGCAGACATTAAAAAGAGAATTTGAGAATTTGAAGATGCAAGAAAGTGAAAAATTAAATAAACACTGTTCTTCCAATTGAAATAATAACTTTAACACCAGAAACAAGAATAAACTTACAGCCAAATAGAAAACACCATTTACAACCTGAACACAGGATTTAGGAGGCAGAAATAAATCTATTTGTTGCCTTGAATTAACTTCCTCAATTTACAAGAGTTTCAATGCATCTCTTTATAGAGATTACAAGGATTAAAAATAACATCTAGAAAACCTTCTAAAACTATTACATGAAAAAAAAACAAAAAATCTACAACTAACTATTTTCACTTTTGTTTCCTCAACATGCATTACACATGAGAAAACTTATTTGGAAACTTCTAGGAAAACAAACTCTAAACTGAAGCAACTACATGAGCATCACTTATCAACATACTCCCCCTTGATGCGGAGTTTCTCCTTTTCCAACTAACTGTGCCTCTTTGAACATTACCATTACCATCATTGTTGTACTCTGTCTTGTAGACTTCCTGCAACCAAAAACTATTGCAAATCACCTTTTCATTCAACAAGACAATGACTTCCTTTGAGTCATAACAAACAATCATCAGTCACCCAACTCAAACATTCAATCTTTGCATGATTCTTTTCCTGTTCAACATGTGAATACTTATGCCGGTTAATTTGTTAGAAAATTTATCATGTCAAATTCTAACTCTTTGCCAAGCCCAGAATTTAATGGATCTGATTATGATTATTGGTGCATTAAGATGACAACTTTTTTGATAGGAAAAGATTTATGGAAAATTGTAGAAACAGGATATGAAGAGCCAGCTGATTGGAATGTTCTTGCAGCCAATGATAGAACAGCTAAGAAGGAAGCTAAGAAAAAGAATGCACAGGCTTTATTTCACATTCAAATAGCTCTTGATAAGAGCCTATTTCCAAGAATTGCAGGTGCACAGACAGCTAAAGATGCCTGGAAGACTCTAAAAGAAGCTTACCAAGGTAGTGATCAAGTTAAAGTTGTGAAGTTGCAGACATTAAAAAGAGAATTTGAGAATTTGAAGATGCAAGAAAGTGAAAATGTGAGTGATTATTGTGTAAGAGTAAAAGATGTAGTTAATAAGATGGCTACTCTTGGAGAAACTATGGACAATGAAGTTGTGATCAAAAAGGTGTTGAGGTCTCTAACACCAAGGTGGAACAATGTTGCCATCATCATTGAAGAAAGCAAGGATTTGACTGCTCTTCAGTTTGATCAGCTTGTTGGATCTCTCATGTCTCATGAAGAAAGATTGAGAGATTCATCTGGTGAAAGTAATGAGAAGGCTTTTGCTTCCAAAGTACAAATTACAAAGAATGAAAATGCTAGCACAAGCACAAAAAATAATCAAGGCCAAGGTAGAGGTCAAAACATAAAAGGATAGATGCAGACACAGAGAATAAACTTTTATTGCTGTTGAAAAACTAGAGAGCTATAGCTCTTTATTACATTATATATATCTTTGCTACAAAGGAATCTAAATAGAAAAAACAGAAAACAACAAACCAAAGATAGCATGATTTACATGCATCATCATGCAACACAAAAGTTGTTAAATTCCTAAAAGTATCTAAATGAAACTAACTAAGAAAATATAAATACTAAAATGGAAACTGCACATGTGGCTGTGCCACATCAGTTATCCAACATACTCCCCCTTGATGCGGAGAGGAGTCACAATATGATCTCGAAGCATCAAAAACTGAACCTTTGCAACTGCCTTGGTGAAAATGTCTGCAAGTTGTTCTGTAGTCTTGATATACCTGAGTTCTACTTCTTTCTTTTGCACCAAATCTCTGATAAAATGATATTTCAGATCAAAGTGTTTAGTTCTACTATGATGCACGGGATTTTTTGCCAATTTGATTGTGCTCATATTATCACAGAAGAGCACTGTAGGCTGAACTTGTTTTTCACCAATCTCTTCAAGAATTTTTCTGAGCCATAATGCTTGAGTACCCGCAGAGGTGACTGCAACATATTCTGCCTCTGTAGAAGAAAGAGAAACTATACTTTGTTTCTTTGAACTCCAAGAAACCAAACCAGAACCAAAAGTAAAACAATTACCAGAGGTAGACTTCCGGTCATCCACACTACTTCCCCAATCAGAATCACTGAAACCAACTAGATTAAAGCCTTTAGAACTGTAGTAATGAATGCCAAAAGCAAGAGTTCCTTTCACATACCTCAAAATTCTTTTAGCAGCCTGCATATGTAATTCAGAAGGTTCTGTCATGTACCTTGAAACAAGAGAAACTGCATAAGCAATATCAGGCCTTGTGTGGGTTAGAAACATTAGACTGCCAACCACACTTCTATAAGTTGTCCCATCAACTCTTTTAGCACCATCCTCTTTACACAACACAACTCCATGAGAAATTGGAGTGGAGGCTGATTTACAATCAACCATATCAAACTTCTTCAACATATCATTGGCATATTTTGTTTGACAAAGGAAAATTCCATCCTTACTTTGATAAACCTCCATGCCTAGAAAATATTGCATAAGGCCTAAATCTTTCATTTCAAACTCATTCATCATAGCATGCTTGAATTCATCCTTCATCTTAGAACTACTGCCCATATACAACAAATCATCAACATATAAACTCACAATAAGAATATCATTACCTTCTTGTTTGTAGTAGAGGGTAGGCTCACTCTTACTTCTCTTGAAGCCATTTTGCTGAAAATACCCATCAGTCCTAGCATACCAAGCTCTTGGTGCTTGCTTGAGGCCATACAAGGCCTTCTTTAGCTTGTAGACATGATGTTCTTTTCCTTGCACCTCAAAACCTTGTGGCTGTTCCACATAAATTTCCTCATCTAAGTACCCATTCAAGAAGGCACTTTTCACATCCATGTGATGAATGCTCCATTTCTTTTGGGCTGCAAGGGAAATCAACATTCTAATAGTCTCTTGTCGTGCTACTGGTGCAAATGTTTCTTCATAATCAATGCCATACCTCTGTGTGAAGCCTTTAGCAACTAATCTTGCTTTGTGTCTTTCAACACTCCCATCACTATGGTACTTAGTCTTGTAGACCCATTTAGTTCCAATCTTTTTCTTGTCATGAGGAAGCTCTGTAAGCTCCCAAGTACCATTCCTATGAATAGCATCCATCTCTTCTTGCATTGCTTGCACCCAAACTTCATTAGCACATGCATCTTCATAACACGATGGTTCAAAAACAGATTGTGAAAATAAAGCAAAATTTATTGTTTCACCTATAGGATTCTCTTCATGTGCTTGGATTGTACTTCTTTGATAGATATCACTTAAGCTTCTTACCTTCCTTGTAGGACTTGGACTTGAATTTTGACTTGTACTTGAAACTGAAGAAGTAGATGAGGGGCTATTTGGTGGATGTATAGCACTTGGAATTGAAGTATTAGCTGGCTGCTCATGATCAATATCAGCAATAATACCACCACTCAAAACAGATTTAGACTTCTCAACTTGGCCTTTTTGATGACCATAAACTCCCCCTTCATCAAAAATCACATCTCTTGAAACAAGAATACTATTAGTGTGAGGGTTATACAACTTGTAAGCCTTACTTTGCTCACTATATCCAACAAAAATGCATGACTCACTTTTGGGATCTAATTTTTGTCTCTTTTGATCAGCCACATGAACATAGGCTAAGCAACCAAAAACTCTAAAATGATTAACATTAGGCTTTTTTTCATACCAGGCTTCATAAGGAGTCATCATGTCAAGTGCTCTAGTAGGACTCCGATTGAGAATGTACACTGCTGTAGCAACTGCATCACCCCAAAAAGAATTGTCTAATCCTTTGGTATGTAGCATACTCCTTGCCATTTCCACCACTGTACGATTTTTCCTTTCAGCTACCCCATTTTGTTGAGGTGTGTAAGAAGTGGTGAGTTGCCTTTTGATGCCATGCATATCACAATACTTCCTAAAATCTCTTGAGCAAAATTCTCCTCCACGATCTGTCCTTAAGCATTTGATCTTACAACCCTTTTCATTTTCCACAAAGGCTTTGAACCTTTTGAATGTATCAAAGGCTTCATCCTTGGCCTTCAAAAAATAAACCCAACACTTACGTGAGTAATCATCAATAAAAGTAATGAAATATGATGACTTACCCAAACTCTTTGTCTGCATAGGGCCACAAATATCTGAGTGAACCAATTGAAGTGGGTAATGGGCCCTCCATGCATTACCTTTTGGAAAGGACTCTCTTGCATGCTTTCCTTTAGCACAACCTTCACAAACTTCCTTGTGTTCCTGAACCTTAGGCAAACCATAAACCAAAGCTTTTGAAGTGAGAAACATTAAACTATGAAAATTCAAATGGCCATATCTGAGATGCCATAGCCAACCCTTATCTTCATATGCCATATTGGCAAGATGGCTGCTATGTTCACCAAACTTCAATGGGAACATCCTATTCTTGGACATAGGCACTACTGTAACCACCCTATTGCCTTGATTTTTATCATAAATTGTACATTGCTGATTTTCAAATACCACCTTATAATTCTTCTCACACAACTGCCCAACACTCAATAAATTATGTTTTAATTGTGGAGTGTAATAAATATCAGTCACACTTTTCTTACCTTCTTTTGTATTCACCTCCATATCACCTTTAGCTGCAACCTCCAAGGACTTGTCATCACCAAGCTTAATTTTAGATTTGAAACTTTTATCCATTGTAGAAAAAATCTTATCATTTCTTGACATGTGGTTAGAACAACCTGAATCTAAATACCAGACTTCTTTAGAACTATTTTTAGCTTTGTCATATGATAAGAATAAATTACCAGGAGAAGCCTCATCATTCTCATTAGAAAAATTAGCACTTCTATTGTTATTACCTTCTTTTAATTTGCATTCCCTTTCAAAGTGACCATACCTATTACAATGATAACATTGAACATTTCTTTTATCAAATCTACCTCTACCTCTTCCTCCTCTATTTCCTCTTGAAGAATTCTGATTTTGACCTCTACCTTGGCCTTGATTATTTTTTGTGCTTGTGCTAGCATTTTCATTCTTTGTAATTTGTACTTTGGAAGCAAAAGCCTTCTCATTACTTTCACCAGATGAATCTCTCAATCTTTCTTCATTTGGTATCAGAGCAGGTTAATTTGTTAGAAAATTTATCATGTCAAATTCTAACTCTTTGCCAAGCCCAGAATTTAATGGATCTGATTATGATTATTGGTGCATTAAGATGACAACTTTTTTGATAGGAAAAGATTTATGGGAAATTGTAGAAACAGGATATGAAGAGCCAGCTGATTGGAATGTTCTTGCAGCCAATGATAGAACAGCTAAGAAGGAAGCTAAGAAAAAGAATGCACAGGCTTTATTTCACATTCAAATAGCTCTTGATAAGAGCCTATTTCCAAGAATTGCAGGTGCACAGACAGCTAAAGATGCCTGGAAGACTCTAAAAGAAGCTTACCAAGATTTTTAAGCACACAAATATGACAGCAAATAAACAAAAAACCATAAAAGGATAGATGCAGACACAGAGAATAAACTTTTATTGCTGTTTAAAAACTAGAGAGCTACAGCTCTTTATTACATTATATATATCTTTGCTACAAAGGAAACTAAATAGAAAAAACAGAAAACAACAAACCAAAGAAAGCATGATTTACATGCATCATCATGCAACACAAAAGTTGCCAAATTCCTAAAAGTATCTAAATGAAACTTACTAAGAAAATAGAAATACTAAAAGGGAAACTGCACATGTGGCTGTGCCACATCAGTTATCCAACATACTCCCCCTTGATGCGGAGAGGAGTCACAATATGATCTCGAAGCATCAAAAACTGAACCTTTGCAACTGCCTTTGTGAAAATGTCTGCAAGTTGTTCTGTAGTCTTGATATACCTGAGTTCTACTTCTTTCTTTTGCACCAAATCTCTGATAAAATGATATTTTAGATCAAAGTGTTTAGTTCTACTATGATGCACGGGATTTTTTGCCAATTTGATTGTGCTCATATTATCACAAAAGAGAACTGTAGGCTGAACTTGTTTTTCTCCAATCTCTTCAAGAATTTTTCTGAGCCATAAGGCTTGAGTACCTGCAGAGGTGACTGCAACATATTCTGCCTCTGTAGAAGAAAGAGAAACTATACTTTGTTTCTTTGAACTCCAAGAAACCAAACCAGAACCAAAAGTAAAACAATTCCCAGAGGTAGACTTTCGGTCATCCACACTACCTCCCCAATCAGAATCACTGAAACCAACTAGATTAAATCCTTTAGAACTGTAGTAATGAATGCCAAAAGCAAGAGTTCCTTTCACATACCTCAAAATTCTTTTAGCAGCCTTCATATGTAATTCAGAAGGTTCTGTCATGTACCTTGAAACAAGAGAAACTGCATAAGCAATATCAGGCCTTGTGTGGGTTAGAAACATTAGACTGCCAACCACACTTCTATAAGCTGTCCCATCAACTCTTTTAGCACCATCCTCTTTACACAACACAACTCCATGAGAAATTGGAGTGGAGGCTGATTTACAATCAACCATATCAAACTTCTTCAACATATCATTGGCATATTTTGTTTGACAAAGGAAAATTCCATCCTTACTTTGATAAACCTCCATGCCTAGAAAATATTGCATAAGGCCTAAATCTTTCATTTCAAACTCATTCATCATAGCATGCTTGAATTCATCCTTCATCTTAGAACTACTGCCCATATACAACAAATCATCAACATATAAACTCACAATAAGAATATCATTACCTTCTTGTTTGTAGTAGAGGGTAGGCTCACTCTTACTTCTTTTGAAGCCATTTTTCTGAAAATACCCATCAATCCTAGCATACCAAGCTCTTGGTGCTTGCTTGAGGCCATACAAGGCCTTCTTCAGCTTGTAGACATGATGTTCTTTTCCGTGCACCTCAAAACCTTGTGGCTGTTCCACATAAATTTCCTCATCTAAGTACCCATTCAGGAAGGCACTTTTCACATCCATGTGATGAATGCTCCATTTCTTTTGGGCTGCAAGGGAAATCAACATTCTAATAGTCTCTTGTCGGGCTACTGATGCAAATGTTTCTTCATAATCAATGCCATACCTCTGTGTGAAGCCTTTAGCAACTAATCTTGCTTTGTGTCTTTCAACACTCCCATCACTATGGTACTTAGTCTTGTAGACCCATTTAGTTCCAATCTTTTTCTTGTCATGAGGAAGCTCTGTAAGCTCCCAAGTACCATTCCTATGAATAGCATCCATCTCTTCTTGCATTGCTTGCACCCAAACTTCATTAGCACATGCATCTTCATAACATGATGGTTCAAAAACAGATTGTGAAAATAAATTAAAATTTATTGTTTCACCTATAGGATTCTCTTCATGTGCTTGGATTGTACTTCTTTGATAGATAT
Organism: Cunninghamia lanceolata; assembly: GCA_027924645.1. Classification (NCBI taxonomy): domain Eukaryota; kingdom Viridiplantae; phylum Streptophyta; class Pinopsida; order Cupressales; family Cupressaceae; genus Cunninghamia; species Cunninghamia lanceolata. The sequence continues at coordinate 10,913,774 of BSBN01000602.1, forward strand.
CACTTAAGCTTCTTACCTTCCTTGTAGGACTTGGACTTGAATTTGGACTTGTACTTGAAACTGAAGAAGTAGATGAGGGGCTATTTGGTGGATGTATAGCACTTGGAATTGAAGTATTAGCTGGCTGCTCATGATCAATATCAGCAATAATACCACCACTCAAAACAGATTTAGACTTCTCAACTTGGCCTTTTTGATGACCATAAACTCCCCCTTCATCAAAAATCACATCTCTTGAAACAAGAATACTATTAGTGTGAGGGTTATACAACCTGTAAGCCTTATTTTGCTCACTATATCCAACAAAAATGCATGACTCACTTTTGGGATCTAATTTGTGTCTCTTTTGATCAGCCACATGAACATAGGCTAAACAACCAAAAACTCTAAAATGATTAACATTAGGTTTTTTTTCATACCAGGCTTCATAAGGAGTCATCATGTCAAGTGCTCTAGTAGGACTCCGATTAAGAATGTACACTGCTGTAGCAACTGCATCACCCCAAAAAGAATTGTCTAATCCTTTGGTATGTAGCATACTCCTTGCCATTTCCACCACTGTACGATTTTTCCTTTCAGCTACCCCATTTTGTTGAGGTGTGTAAGCAATGGTGAGTTGCCTTTTGATGCCATGCATATCACAATACTTCCTAAAATCTCTTGAGCAAAATTCTCCTCCACGATCTGTCCTTAAGCATTTGATCTTACAACCCTTTTCATTTTCTACAAAGGCTTTGAACCTTTTGAATGTATCAAAGGCTTCATCCTTGGCCTTCAAAAAATAAACCCAACACTTACGTGAGTAATCATCAATAAAAGTAATGAAATATGATGACTTACCCAAACTCTTTGTCTGCATAGGGCCACAAATATATGAGTGAACCAATTGAAGTGGGTAATGGGCCCTCCATGCATTACCTTTTGGAAAGGACTCTCTTGCATGCTTTCCTTTAGCACAACCTTCACAAACTTCCTTGTGTTCCTGAACCTTAGGCAAACCATAAACCAAAGCTTTTGAAGTGAGAAACATTAAACTATGAAAATTCAAATGGCCATATCTGAGATGCCATAGCCAACCCTTATCTTCATATGCCATATTGGCAAGATGGCTGCTATGTTCACCAAACTTCAATGGGAACATCCTATTCTTGGACATAGGCACTACTGTAACCACCCTATTGCCTTGATTTTTATCATAAATTGTACATTGTTGATTTTCAAATACCACCTTATAATTCTTCTCACACAACTGCCCAACACTCAATAAATTATGTTTTAATTGTAGAGTGTAATAAATATTAGTCACACATTTCTTACCTTCTTTTGTATTCACCTCCATAGCACCTTTAGCTGCAACCTCCAAGGACTTGTCATCACCAAGCTTAATTTTAGATTTGAAACTTTTATCCATTGTAGAAAAAATCTTATCATTTCCTGACATGTGGTTAGAACAACCTGAATCTAAATACCAAACTTCTTTAGAACTATCTTTAGCTTTGTCATATGATAAGAATAAATTACCAGGAGAAGCCTCATCATTCTCATTAGCAAAATTAGCACTTCTATTGTTATTACCTTCTTTTAATTTGCATTCCCTTTCAAAGTGACCATACCTATTACAATGATAACATTGAACATTTCTTTTATCAAATCTGCCTCTACCTCTTCCTCTTGGACCACCTCTTCCTCCTCTATTTCCTCTTGAAGAATTCTGATTTTGACCTCTACCTTGGCCTTGATTATTTTTTGTGCTTGTGCTAGCATTTTCATCCTTTGTAATTTGTACTTTGGAAGCAAAAGCCTTCTCATTACTTTCACCAGATGAATCTCTCAATCTTTCTTCATGAGACATGAGAGATCCAACAAGCTGATCAAACTGAAGAGCAGTCAAATCCTTGCTTTCTTCAATGATGATGGCAACATTGTTCCACCTTGGTGTTAGAGACCTCAACACCTTTTTGATCACAACTTCATTATCCATAGTTTCTCCAAGAGTAGCCATTTTATTAACTACATCTTTTACTCTTACACAATAATCACTTACATTTTCACTTTCTTGCATCTTCAAATTCTCAAATTCTCTTTTTAATGTCTGCAACTTCACAACTTTGACTTGATCACTACCTTGGTAAGCTTCTTTTAGAGTCTTCCAGGCATCTTTAGCTGTCTGTGCACCTGCAATTCTTGGAAATAGGCTCTTATCAAGAGCTATTTGAATGTGAAATAAAGCCTGTGCATTCTTCTTCTTAGCTTCCTTCTTAGCTGTTCTATCATTGGCTGCAAGAACATTCCAATCAGCTGGCTCTTCATATCCTGTTTCTACAATTTCCCATAAATCTTTTCCTATCAAAAAAGTTGTCATCTTGATGCACCAATAATCATAATCAGATCCATTAAGTTCTGGGATTGGCAAAGAGTTAGAATTTGACATGATAAATTTTCTAACAAATTAACCTGCTCTGATACCAAATGAAGATTTTTTTTTTTTTTTTTTTTTTTTGCTGTTGAAAAACTAGAGAGCTACAGCTCTTTATTACATTATATATATCTTTGCTACAAAGGAATCTAAATAGAAAAAATAGAAAACAACAAACCAAAGATAGCATGATTTACATGCATCATCATGCAACACAAAAGTTGCCAAATTCCTAAAAGTATCTAAATGAAACTAACTAAGAAAATAGAAATACTAAAATGGAAACTGCACATGTGGTTGTGCCACATCAGTTATCCAACAAAATTGCCTCCTCCTCCTTCTGATCTACCTAAATGTTAAAGCTGGATTCCTCCATTGTTAAATCTTGTAATTTCAAGATCAGTCACTTATACTCCTATACGCCCACACGGCTCGTAAGGCTATGGGGTCGAATTTTTTTAACAACTCAGACGACATTAGTCATGGAAATAAGATTATGTCATACCTTCTGTTCTCTCTTTCCTTTGTATTAATTTAATTCCGAATAACAAACTTGTATCATCCAATTTGATGTTATTTTTAATAAAATAAGTTCAAGAAAAGCAGCGCCTGATGCTAAATGTGGTTGGTTGCCCATTTTAACTCTCCCCAAGTAGGCTTTCAAATTTAACAATTTAAATTATTATTTGATTTATTAATTTAATGTTAAAATATTAAAATAAATATATTTAAAACATGACAAATTTAAAAATAGGTTAAATTAAAAATACATTAAAAAAATTAAAAGACATCTGCATAAGTTTCAATGTTAGTAATGGTAATATAAAGTAGAAAATTTTAAATTATTTATTTTATGTTTAAATTTTGTTTTATCTTTTTAAGATAAAAATGTATATTATATATAACATTTTCTTATTTTTAAATTATTTAAGGTTATTTATTATTGTTGCTTAGATTATTATTTGATTTTAATTCTTTTTTAATAATTTTTTTTTTGATATTATATACTACTATAATATTTTAAATGATTATAAATTATGAACTCCCAGTGTAATTATAGTGGTGAGATTCACATACTTATGTCATTTTCTATTTAGTTGTGTGTCTAATTTGAGGAAATATATTGATACATGTACATATTTATAAATGATATGATCTTTGTACAAAGTTGAGTTCATTCCCACTCCATATGTAAATATCCCTTTCCATTTAGCCCCTACTCTATCCTTATATATACATACTTTTAGGTACTACCCTTACCCACCCATTTGTCACACTTATCCATACACCTACCTCTATATACTCTTAGCCATCTAGAACTGAACATTTACCCATACTGGAAACTAATCATGATCATGGACCCTTCCCCTTCCTTTTTAAAATTCAAATTCAAAATTTGGCTGATTGACTCCTTTCACCTTCCTTCTGTAAGCCAACTTAACACACATTTGGCACAATTTGATGCTATGTGCTAGTATTTAAAGACATTCAATATATTAATTTCTAATCATCCAATATACACATCATCTCTCTCAATCTAAATCATTGGAAGTGATTAATAGTGAAATATTTTTGAAATATTTTTATTTGGTGCATTAAAATGAGTAACAAATATGCATATTGCAACCCTTGCCTACTATAAAACAAACTATGTACATGGATTTCTAGACTAGAAGAACTTATCTCCTTGTAAAAATGCCCCTATCATATTAGAATTTATCCAAATCTCAACAATTTCTCTAAAGTTCTAAAATTATTTGCATCCACACACATATTAATATTAAATAGAATTATGAATGGAATATTAATACCAATCAATTAGTGTTCAGATCTTCTAATTGCAACAACCATAGTGTGCATTCAATTCACCTCTTCATAATAAAGCATACCCAAAAATCACAATCCAAGCAACAGGTAACAACTGCACAGAAATTAATGGTTCATGCCACTTTTAAAAACTAAAAACATTTCACCAATCTAGGCAACTAGATAAGACTCCAATAAACTGATATGATTAGCTACCTTGTAAATTGTACACAAACTTCTAGTAATAAAGACCAAAATATGATGCGACTCTTCCTCAAAAAATACAACTGAGCTAAAATACTTTAGAATGATGCAGCATTTGATTAGAGATCAATTCCGTATGATAGGGCGCTCTTCTTTGCTACACCTGATGTTAGCATGGTAAGATATAACTAGCAATTGCACTAAATTTGTGCGCAATGAAGTAGTTGATAGTGTGAAATGTTAAATAACAGTGTGATCCTAATGTATTATGGTTAATGAAATTGTAGCAAACATATTCAAATTAATGAACTGATGCAGGTAGTTTTAAAATCAGAGCATTTCGTCAATAGTGTTTATAGCCTTTTGATGAGCAAGTAATTTTAAAAAAGAAACAAACAGTTGAAATCAAATTACGAATATATCAAACTGATATATAACATTAAAATATTAAAAAAATCTCATAATAATACCTAGCTATAAAATTGTACAAACACTACTCATTCACATAATTTCATATGTAATCAAAATTTACAAACCACAGAAAAAATGAAAATGAAAGTTTATTATATTATATTCTATTCTAACCACTATTGTTGTATTCTTGAGTGATTCTGATGGTGCAAGAACGCATAGAAAACAACTCTTTTGAAAGACCGAACTAAAGAATCAACAATTATTGTGCAGTTTCTTTTAAATAGCCTTTGCAAATTACTTTGGCTAAAACACTTGTATTTTTACCTCTTGCTTTACTTTTTCCCTAGCTCTATAGCATGTTGTCACATGGCTATGTAGGCTCCACCTTATAACACCAAAGCTTCCCTAAACTTCACAGATCTCTTTGCTAAACATCGAAGAAGTAGAATGTCACTAAGTTGAGAGGTGTGATAGCCCCCAAGCTTAGGATTCTATGAATCTACAAGTGATTAGAAAAAGAGGTTACACACATACAAGACACATAGCACGAGTTACACATATACATGTAACATATATCTAAAAACATAATAAACATAGGATGAGACCAAATATTACATGTCAAAACAACTACAGTTAGCAAAATAATATCCAGTCAAATCCAAACATACACGAAGCAAACACGGAGAATACACATAAAACAAAAAGCATGCCAGGTATGAACCTTAGGCTAGAAAGATGTGTTATGATAGGAATCAAACTTAAAACACACATCATGAGCCACAAGATAGTAAAATCTATTATTTTCTAGGTGGTCGTGAATGCATGGCAAAGTGAGAATGGCACAGGCTAGTAAGATCCACATATTTACTAGGTGAGTTGCATATCAACAGGTAGCAAATGAAAGCATCACAGGCTAGTAAGATCTGCAAATTTACCAGGTGATCTTCATGTCAACAATATCAGAAATTACGGGCCAAGAAAAACATGCTATTTGTTAGGTAACTCTGGTAAAGTGCTACAAGGATGATCAAAAGGGTGTTGTGATAGCACAACCAACCACGTGGTGTGTGAACAAAGAGAAGCACATAGAAGAGTGTATGCCCCCACCTTAAAGAATTGCTAACACCATCGGGAAGAAATTGCCTTTAAGGTAGAAAGAGAAATACATGCAAAATAGGCACGAGAGCTTTTCAAAAGCATATTCCCAAAGGATATATTTCCAAAAGCTACATCGTGACAAGGGGTTGCTCCCAGGCATGATGCCAACTATAAAGTAACATCAAACAATAGATTCAAGGGATCTACTTGACTAGAGTCAGTATATGAATGGTTGTATAAAGGGACACTCGTTTTAGGAACTGTCATCATCCTCCAACTAGTAGAACTACTATTACAGAAGAAGAAATATCACATGAAATCAAAGTAAATAAACTTCAGGTCAACAAAGGAGGATGCTAAATCATCCAACACTCTGCATCATCCCCAAAAGGCATAAAATTGCATTTACGACAAATAGAAGAGTGGAGATGCAGAGAGAGGAATGTCACAACAAATTCATTCCCTTTATATCCTTGCACCAACAAGAGTGTCAAGGGTCATCCAAAGATAACTAAGAAATAAAATACACACCAAACAAAACATATGGGGATAACATTACCTACAAGCATATCACACATAAGACAAGGGTATCACTCTTGCCAGTCGAACTATAGAGAATCATCCACCTCCCAATCTTACTCATCAAAAAGGGATGGTGGACAAGATGCTAGAGGGACTACAACAAGTGTGGTACAAGGAGCGGCGCCTTATTCATGATGTGTTGAATCAATCACTGGAGAAAGATTCTTATGTATGCCCCCAAAGGCCAAGTCCATTGATTTTGTGAAAATCAAGGACAACTCTAGAAGATTTTTTGGTGGTCGTGGATGTCCTCTAAATCGTTGTCAGAATAAATCATAAGAGGTGATATAACAGTGCTAACAGCAGGGTCGCAAGCACTATCAATCACAGGAGAAGAAGAAATAGAAGATCCTACAGACTTGACTAGTGCTTTTAAGCATTTAGAATGGCTGATATGGATAAGGCTCATGCTTACACTTGGGTGAAGGTGGCAGAATGTTAATATCAATGGTGGAAAGATGCAAGAGATTAGGGAACACCTGGTGTCAGGTAAACTAGGACAGAACCATTTGTGATAGAGCACTACTCGAAACAACTTTGTTAGTGGGTAGGTCTAAAGGCTCAGTAAATGGTGGTATGGAACTCTTCGTAGATGGAGCCAAGGATACTAGCACCACAGGAATGGTCTTTTCAACTTGCTCGGTTGTTGAAGAGACGGGCAACGATGGGTCAAAAGGTGGAGCTAAGTCAAGGGATGACTGCGTAGGAGAGGGACTAGAGGGAAGAGGTTCAACCCCTGCAGCAAGCTCGTGATCCATAGTGCGACATCATCTCCTACGTTACTTAACATTCTAATTTCATCTTGTATAGTTTGGAGCATTCTCAAGGGGAACCAAGGTGTTTCTGATGCAGAGGACGTAGCGAAGCAGACAAAATGAACAAATCTTCTAATTATTGAACCTCTCGAACCATTTAACTTCTCGGTTAAACCCACTGAACTTGTTAGTCTCGAACCATCAAATTCTTAAACTCATTGAACTTACGAACTATTCATATCTTTTGAACTCTTGAACCATTCGCTTGAACCATTGAACCATCGGTTCCACAATCGGCAAGATACACACACCATCGGCAAGTTAGTAAATCCTTAGGCCGATAGGTCAATACAGCTCTGCAGGGTCGGTGAGACTTAACTCACGCTGAAACAAACTTCAATCAGCCGATAGGCCGATGATACACTCGACACTTCAACTCTACCATTTCACCATGATGGATGGTGATACGCCGATAACTCTTCTCCTCTGCAACACAGACACACACACGTAGATTTACCTATGCTGCAACTACGTAGATTTCTTTAACTCACTATAGCCATACAGACATACAGATTACTGGACTAAATCAAACAGAAGGAAATTAAAACCTACGGGAGTCATTCCACTGGTTTCAGCGGAAGCCTCAACCAGTGGAATGGTCCCAAACCAAAACACTGCGATGAGACCAAACCAAAATCTTTATTATTTCTACTCAAAAATGTATAATTACAAAATGTTTCTTTTTCTTTTCTCGTCTCCTCCTTTGTCTATCCTCTTCAAGCACACACTCTTATAAAGAACCTAGCCAAGGCAGTTACACTTCGGTGGAATCTTAACCGATTCACCTTCCTTGCCTTAGGTTCATTTAAAAATGGTTCATATATGAGACAGTTACAAACATAGTATGACACCTATGCACTAGTGCCAATCGACTTACAACTTATGACTTATTTCATCCATGGGACATATTTGTCCAATCAATTCATTTTGGCTCTAGGCCTTACAACAAATCATTCGAGAACAGAGGATGTCCTATCATTTATGAGGTGCTCCTGCACCAGTTTCCCAATGTAGGTTCCTTTTCTTCCTTTGCTGAAGGAGCAGAAGGAGGAATGGAAGGAAACACTAAAGGTTGGGAAACAATGGGAGGAGGCTTTTTCAAGGTGGGTTGTTATTCTCTTGCGGCTAGTGGAATAGGTAGAGGTACTTCAAGACATCCACATGTGATTGAGAAACCATGGGGAAAAGCTCCTGCACCGTGAATTGCTTTCCTCTAGACTCTGAAGAAGCAAGAGGAAGAAAAAGCAATCCTTAATGGGCGGGGAGGTCTGGGCTCTGCAGGGTGTTTGCTTTGTGATCCTAGGTAGGACAATGGAGATGAAACCTCAGCATTAATACCAGATGCTCAGGGTCAAGGAAGCATTCCCGATTCAGGTTGTGGTTCATTCCTCACCTACAAAATAGGGGGAACTACTGTCGAAGCTATAGAACATCAAGGAACCTCAAGGGTAGAAGCTGGGATAGCAAACAAGGAGGCACCAATAGACAATTGAGCAATTCAACTAGCTTTAAATTTCTGATAGGAGATAAACATAAAATCATTGTAGGGCAAACGAGCTTAATTAGCTGTGGCTAGAAGTAATTAAGTGAAAAGTTTCTATGAAGAGACAATGGCTTGAACCCACTATGATATATAGTGTACACCTCTCCCTAAAATGGAAACTTTAGACACTTATGGATTACAAAGGGGACTGCCTTCATGGAAGCAAGCCATGGATAGTCCAACTTCACATGAAATTGATCTGAGGTTGGAATGATGGAAAAAGGCACATCCAGGACTTTGGGTCTGACTTGGACAGAGAGTGTCAAGGCACTTAGAATAGGTCAAGTGGAACCATCATGTGCTCAAACTAAGATTTCTGATTTCTCATACTTATCTTATTATAATTCATGCACATAGAGGAACTCCTCCATAACTATATTTTCCAAGCATACGAGATCAATGAGTACTCCCCTTGTGGGTTTGTCATTAATCCTGGTGGTAATGTAGACAAGACTGTCAGGTGCACAAATAGAGGCATCAATGTGGGTAAAGGAAATTTTAATCTCAGATTCATCTGGGTCTTGGATATAGTAAGCATCTATTAAGGAAACTAGGTTTGTCTAGGTTCTTGTCTTGGTGATCAGAAGTTATTAAAGTAGGTACTCTATCAACAGATTGTTCCACAAGGTTGGTAGCATGGTTTGAAGTACCAATTACATAATTTCAAAATAAATAATTTAAGAGATGATCTATAAATGTATTCAATGATTGATCTTACATCTCAACATGGCTTTATAAAGTCATATATTCCTGTGTATAACTACTTACAAGAATAACTACTCTACCACTAATAAATAACTAACCTATTTTTTTATTAGACAATGTAATAATGCTAACATTCCCCCTTTATTACATTGTTCTTGCAAATGTACCCCCCTCAAGGTTTACATTTCACATCAAAAAACATGCTGACCAATACAAATAAATACATATTTTTAGAAGATTTTCCTTTGAAAGAACAAATCTTGAATTAGGTGGAACTCCATCAAGGTACCTCTTAACCCTCATAAAGGTGTAGTCGAGCCTAAATTCTCGAGTTCTAAATTACCACCTCCCCGAACTCCTGAATTGTAGATCCCCTGAATTATTGGACAACAATCCATACTGAGCTCCACAAGGCCCCATCAAGTTATCCCATGACCCTCAAAAGGGTATAATTCCCTAGATAATAGACTTTCAAACTATCTGGGGCATCTTTTTATTCTTTGACATGATGCCACCTTATGGGACACTGTATCAAAGAGGGGCAAAATGTAGACACCTAAAAATAATAATGTATTCACCATTATTTTTGACATAGTTCTAACACTGCCTTTCATCCTAACATGTCTCCTAAAATTAATTAAAAAATTTATTATTTAATTAATTTATCTCTTTTTCATTAATCCATTTTCTCATATTAAATAAATAAATTTTATTTACCATTTTCTCTTAAATTAATTAATAAATTCTATTTATTTAATTAATTTATCACTTCTAACAACTTCATCTCCATAAATTAATTAAATAAATTTATTATTTAATTAATTTACCCTCTCATATCCTTATCCTCAAGCACTTACCAAAATTATTAAATAATGGGTCACAATTATTAAATGATTGATCTAAAATTAAATTCTCTTTTCATCTCAACCATCCATTATCATACTACATCTTTTAATCTCTGCCATTCACATAAAAGGATGTTCTAGAAGATTTTTATCCATGACCTATAATCCTCTCATCTAATCTTAACTATCTATTTAATCTTTTAATTCTATCCCTTCATCCATCATATCCAACGTCTATAAACTAAGCCTCTCACATCATTATCACAACACATCGTTCATATGCAAGTATATGCTATCAAATTCCATATCATTACCATTATCATTTGCCTTAATTATAGCCATCTTCATAGCTAGGTTATGCTGGTTTTGTGAACATTCCACAATGCATAATATATCAAAAGAACAAAGCTAGTAGAGCTAGGATGCATTCTACTCCATTATATCAAGTGTGAGGGTGTGATTGAAGGTGAAGGTATTGAGTTATATTGCATTATCTTGCATTATTTACCTTGAATCATATTTCTGCATACAACATCCAAGAGAGCAAGATTGGAAACAAAGTTTTGAAATTGCACCTAGGAAGAAGAGGGACGGGATACACCCCCTGATTTTTCTTTATTTGAAAGGATTGCATTGAAGTTGCCTCCTAAGATGACCTTTGACTCCATGTGTGGTTGTGAAGAGGTGGAGATGTCAGTCTAGAGTTTACTTTTGTCCTCCAGTCTTGTGGGGCCATACACATTGAGAAGGAGAAAGACATTATCTGAAGATAAGCATTTAACCCAGCCAACTATCTAATTTCATTATGAAAGTAGGATCTCAAAGCAGAATTGGTGTGGGTTCCACATAGTGCATATGCCACCATCCATGCCAATATAAGGTTCAAAGTAGCCTTCCCAACCTTTATAATGCCCTACAAAAATCTTAGTTGCTTCTGAATTTAATTTAGTTTCCTACAACAAAAAGAACTCTGCATTTGTGTTACAAAGTTGGTGCTTTATCAAGCACCTTTTGTGAGAGGCGTTTAGGCCTCTGACATTCCATGATATGATCCTCATTGCTCTTTAAGGGAGGAGTTTCCTCTCTTATATCTCACTAAGTTTTGATTAAGGATTTACCTTGGAAATGGCTAGCTCTTCCCGTTTTGCTTATTAGTCTTGCGCCTTTGCTCCCTTTCAAAACCAATATCTTCTTTGATAATTCATGAAACTGATTGACTTATTTTCCTAGGATCTATGTGACCAAATTCATCTTCTTCATCTTCGTCAAAATAAAACCACTCCCTTTTGCTATCCTCCATTAGGGGTTCATCATGTGTTGCTTTAGGAGTGTAGATAACTAGGGCATTATCTGGAATAACTTCTAATTGATCGCAAGTCGTTGGTTCCATTTTTGTTCAAAGGTTTTCCTCCTTGCCTTTTTCCTTAAGCACCCATCTCTGATTTTGCTTCTTCCTAGGGAATTTATTTTCAAAGTGGCTCCTACCTCAACAGTTAGGACAGAAGAATTTGGCTTCGTCTACCTTAATGCTTTGATTCCAACTTCCTCCACCATGTTTTAGAAGGATGGAGTTCAAGATCTTCATGATGGCGATGATTCTTGTACGAGCATAGATTTGTGAGTTACCTTCTACTACCTCTGGATCAATACATTCTACTCTGCCCAACGATTCTCCAATCTTCATGGGATTTTCCACCATCTAGTATTCTAGTGGGAGGTTGTAGAGTCTTATCCATTTAAGATCAACTTGGAGGTCACATGCAGTAGGATCAAAATTCGGCACCCATTTCTAGACATAAATTGGGATATTGTCTATGAACTAGACTCCTTTGAGAATGATTGCCTCATGCTCCAAAGGTGATCTGAGTTTTTCCACAGAGAATCCTTTTGGAAGGAAAAGTAGGTTGGAGATGCCCCATGTTTGTTCAGCCCACTGGTATATCTTTTCTCTGGGTAGGGACTTCCCCATGAATCTCTCGATGACAACCTGCTCCTGTAAGGATGCACACTCCAATACATCTTCTAAACATAGCTCCAAGGGTTTTCGTGCGCTATCCTTGTCACCTTTCTGCTAATTTTTAGGAGCCAATTTTTTGCGAGCCATTTTAGTTCAATTAATTTTAAAATTAAATGATATATTTTAATTAAAATTATTATTTATAATATAGTGTCATCGTTATTAAATTTTATATTTAATAAATATTATTCGAAGATTTCTATTTCATTTTAATATTCAATATTTTCAATGTAAGTTTTAAAAATTATGAAATAATTTTGTTCCGTCATTCAAATTATTTATCATTTAAAAATTTAACTAAAATTTATTTTTTTACTTAGAAGATTTTTTTTTACTATTTAAGAATTATTTTATTATATTAGCATTGTGAAAAGTTATTTTTATTCATTTAAGAGTTGTTTTGTTGGATGGATTTATTTTTAATTTTAATTTTCTTATTTTAGAGTTATATATATATATATAAATATATATATATATATCATTAATAATTATGTATTTTTATTTTTATAAGATCAATATATTATTTATAAATTTTTAATTATTAAATTATTTTAATTTTTAAAATTTGATATAATATTTTATCTATTGTACCAAGTATTTCTTATTTTTATTGGCCTAGAAAATCACCATCCATTTTTCACACATTGGGCTTCCATGAATCTAGTTTGCTTCACCAATGTCATGTGTAATTCAAATCTTGTAGATAAAATCTATTGAAGTGAAAGTTTAAATTCACTTCCATGGCATTCCAAAGGGTTGAGCTTATAATATTCCTCGGTATCTTCCAACACTCCTTGATATATGCTAGTTTCCAAATATGTCCACCATTTGTGAATGCAACTTCATATGGCAACTCGGATATTCCACTAAGTGGAGACCTTGTTAGTTGTTTTCCTAGCTTGGTGGAATAATGAAATGAACAATAAATTTCTCTAAGGATTTTATTATCAGTCAATAAATATAGTCAAGAAATTTCACAATAGAAATTTACCAGTTATAACTTTAATTATAATGTATTATACTTAATTTATGATCATTAGAAATTTCACAATTTATTGTTCAATTTTGTTAATGCAAGTTTTGTTTTATGTACTAATATTAAGCCATTCTATAAAAGTACTTTCACAAATTCCTTAATATTTTACAATTATAATTTATTATAAGGAACAAATAGAACTTAGCTATGCTAGTCACAGTTGTGCCTAGTACAAATCAAAACTTTGGGTCAAGGTTAGCCATAACAACTATAATCTTCACTGATCCAATAAAATCATGATACATTTAAATTGCAAGAATATGTTGATCCTTAACTATTATCTAGACGCTTCCTCTAAATCACTATGTCATGGCTCACCTAACAACTAGACAACAAATACTACCATTATAATACTACAAAAGCAGGTACTCGCCCCTAGTGGCACTTGTTAATTTATAGTTTTAAATATATTTATTTTGATATTTTTATTATTCAATTAATAAATAAAATAATAATCTAAATTGTTAAATTGAAAGCTTACTCAGAGAGTTAAAATGGGTAACAAACCACATTTAGCACCAGACGTTGCTTTTCTTCAACTTAATTAATAAAAAAATAACATCAACTTGGATGATACAACTTTGTTATTGGGAATTAAATTAATACAAATGAAAGAGAAAACAGAAGGTACGACATAATCTTATTTCCATGACTAATGTCATGTCAACTGTTTAAAAAAATTGACCACATAGCCTTACGAACTCTGCCCTGTAGGCGTATAAGTGACTAATCTTGAAATTACAAGATTTAACCATGGAGAAATCCAACCTAAAATTTAAGCAGATCAAAAGGAGGAGGTGGCAAATTTTCAAATGTTCCTAGCCCATCCTCGGTCAAGACTCTCTCCACAAACATCAATGGTCACAAAACAGAGCACGTGATTACCAATTAACAATCAAGGAATGGATGACAACTTACACTTGGCATATTCCTTCGCATCTTCAAAGTGCATTTAGAATAGTCCCTCTAAACTTGCCACTATGTGTATGTCACCAATCATTAGGATATTCACCTTGATCTACATCTCTCACCCTAATATCTTGCTACTGCAAAAATTCATCCCTCAGACATTAACTACTCTGTATCTAACCCGATATCCTCTTCAACCAACATTCCACCGGAGTCCAGCCTCTTATACTCTTCATATGTTGTGATGGTTTTCGCTATATCGACCTTGTCAAAACTCTGGGCTTTGAACTTGGCATACTCCTGCATCTAGAGTTGCTCACCTACTAATAGTTTGGAGTCCTTGAACTCCACACACCTATGCCATCCTATATCTAAAGGAAAATTAATGGTCCCTCGGTTATGCTTTTGAATGTATGCCTCATAGCAGGGGATTATCTGCCTAGTGATTTTCAGAAGTAGAACCCTATCAGTTTGATATTGAGGCAACATGAAGGGGTGACCTTCAAACCCTTCCATCTTGATGTATGTGAATGTTGGGAACTGGATAAACTAGGACCCGTGTGCTGTGATGACCCCTTGGGCATCTCGTGAAATTCTTTTATCTCGGCCCCCTTCCATTAACTAGACCAACCACATCATAAAGCAATCATTCACCCTCCTATAATGCACAACTGATTGCTTCTTCTCCAATTGTGGGTAGTATTCCCACACCATCTATTCTCATAGCTTGCTGCCAAGCTTTCCAACTTTATACAGTCCATTGAATTGGGACTGATATGCACAGGAGTACACAACATAGTGGGTCATGAGGAACCTTCGCTTCTTCTTCCATGGAACCATCTCATCATACAGGGAGTTGTTGATCAGTTGTGCCCAATGCACTATATCGCCAACACCCTTTACAAACTGGATGAGGCCAAACATCCATAAATCAAAAGACCCTGAGTCTTCCTTCCCCACCATTCTATTCAATAGGGTTATCATGTACTGGACTTTTGGGTTGAAGTCATTTGTAGAGATTTTTTGGCATCTTAGAGACTACCTTTGACCTAGTAGTTGGATCCATCCAAGAAGTGTGCATAACCTTGTGGCATCCCACAATATTTGAGTTGTATTCTGTGGACAAGGCATTCAGATCAATTTCGAAGACATTTTGACTCCATGGTAATCTGAAAGTCTCTGCGATTCCTTTTTCTAATTAATCTGCATAAACTCGCCCTTGGTGCTCTACCCTCCTAGCAATAGGATTATACTTATGTGCTCACTCTATCACTAATTCCAGTGCATCTATGGCATATGGAAATCCAAACACATGATACATTCCACTAGTGACAATGTTCTTGAGAGTCGATTCGTCTTTGTAGACTTGAATCCTTGCCCTGAAGACTTCTAGGTCCACTTTCCCGCAATGGGTGTCCGGTGCACTACCAAACTTGCTCCATATCCTACAGGGAGTGGGACCCATTAGTGTTTCGAACTCGTCCTCATGTTGCTTTTATATTTTCATCATTTTGTCCTACATGATGCAAAATAGCTATAATTATTTCCTGCATTGGAAATTTGGGCATGCAAATCAATCTTCACTTTGCAGAATAATTTGAAATCATTTATAACAAGATGAATCCATGAATTTACCTTAGGTAAAAGAGATTAATCTTTGGTAAAGAAGAAATACTGTAACCATCAAGAAAGAGGGATTTTGCAATATACGTACCTGACAAACGAGATATCACCTTGGTTACACTATGCAACGGATGCCCGTTTACTGTCATACTTTCCGTTCATTCAAATGCTTGATTCATCTTAACCTAAATGAAAATTTTCTCTCAATGGTAATTATTTGTGACTATGATCTTTAGATCTCCTAAAAATGCCTTCATGATTTTACCATTGTGTTGAAATTAGCTTTTAACCCTTGTGAAATTCGCTAAGTGTAGGAATGCATTGAATGTTCACTAGAGTTGGTGAGCAATTACTACTCGGGAGGGGAAAAGCGACCGCTGGGTGAAAGTTTATAATTTAAAATTTAAATCCCAATGTCAAAAATCAATCACGGTATGGGAATCTAATGCTAAGGACTGGATGGATATTTAGATCTTAATATCATGTTCGGAATGTCTGGTGCGAATGTCTGGTTGGAATATCCTTTTGACTTTGACTAAAGTTGGGTAAAATCATAGTGGAAACTCCATCGGGTGACATCATTACCATCATGGTCAAACTTTGTTGACTAGAGCAAGGATAAATGGATCTTCATACTCGGTCATAGAGGTCATGACATTTAGGAATGTCCATTGTAAAATGTCCTTTTGAAAATGTCCAGTTGAAAAGTCAACAAGCTATGAGCATGCACCTGGCTTATAATACTTTCAGATAAGACATGGACATGGATATCGATATTGAAATAGAAATGTTTAGTGCACAATATCTAGTCCAATGGGACTCTCTCATGTCGGGGTAAATTTGACAGCTTGCATTGGATGTTTGAATAGGACTGGATATTTACTTGTTTGATCATGTCAGGTCAAAATGTCATGTCCAGTAAGAGTGTTAGTGACTCACTAGGGTAAATTTGACTATTTCAACAAGATATGGATCCAGATACGGATATTGGTACTTTGGGCGTGCAAATGTCTAGTCCAGTTGAATAATGAATGAGTCATATTTAACTTTTACTTTTGGGTCTGTGTGTTTCCCAAAGGTTTGGAACCTAATATGGATACCAGACATGACATGTATTCTTCGCCAATGTCCATGTCTAATTGACTGAAAATATCTAGTTGACCAGAACTTCACATGGGCATAACTTGCTCACTTCAACAAATTTTTACATGATTCAAAAGACAAACTTGACTAGAATTTTATCCTCTACTCATCCATGACTTTTAGAGGGGATATTTTCCAACTTGAAATTTGGCTTGGATTTGGCTTAGAGGTGACATGACATTTTACCATTACCACCCAAGTGGACAATAGACAAACCAACACAACAAAACAAGTTGGGTCCTCATTTTGCCATGGAAAAATGGAGCGTGTTGTGAGACTACACAGCGCCTCCCTCGTGAGGCTGGATGACTTGGCTTGATATCCATTCACCGACAAGGCATCACCTTGTGTGCTAAATGGACCATTCAAGCTCTTTAAGGCAATGAAGCTTGGAAAGTTCTTGTCCACCATTGTATTTGTACTGGCACTCCTATAGGTCATCCAACATGGAAATGCTTGGATTGAGGAACTCTCCTCACTATAAGGGAACCTATTTCCATTCAAGGTACTTTTGTTATCAAGAGCATTTGGAAGGCTTGGGAAGCCCTTAAGCCTTGGCTTCATTAGGCTAGAGATGATTTTGTAATGGTTTATCCATTAATCATCAATCCATTTGGTGGTCCCCTTTTCTCAGCACTCAAGATAGGCCTGTAGAAAACCAAGATCATGGAAAAGATAAACAAGCACACGAATTGCAATGGAATCGACCAGTTTGTATTACCAAATGAGGCGAGTATAAATAGAGATGTGTAGGTACCCAAATCTCCATGAAAAGAGGATAGGACTCCTCTACATGGAGTTGTGGCGAGTAACCTCCCACAAACATAGAGTGAGGTGTTGATGCAAGTCGACACCTCTCAAAATGTCTCAACTACTTTGACAAGTTCAAAGGAACATGTGCAAATACGACTAAGTATGATTAATACAAATGTGTACGCCTAGAGATAAAAGGTATACACTAACACCCCCCTTAAGCATAGATTAGGTCAGTATTATTAAAAATGGGTCCCGGCTATAAGCCTGGTGAGGTACCCATGTACAATACAAAAGAAAAATGAGCCCTGGGCATGAAACCTGATAAGGTACTCAAGTACAATGTAAACTCTCTAAAACTAGAGAAAGATAGAAACCCAGTGGGAAAAAACTATCCCCCAAAAAGAGAGAAAAAGGAAAGGCTTAGAAAGCCCCCCCCAAAGATGATGATGATGCTGATGTAGAGATAAAAAACTCCTGGAACATGAAACTGTTGTAAATTCTACCCTTACCTTAATTCTAATAGATTTTAGCAAACTAATTGGAATTTGTAGTGTGCAAGAAATTTGGTTCAAAAAATGCACAATGTCTGAAAAAAGATGTGCATTAATGGCACATATGAATGAGAAGAGAATCTAAAAGATTCATTGTTGTGATTGTTACAACCCCCATTACACTTTATATATCAGTGAGTACAATTTTCCTAAGTTCCCTTTATGTGTTACACACATTCAATTATATGACACTTTATGAGTGTATTTACAACATATATGCTTTTTGGAGTTCAACAATTTGCTATATAGAACCAACTAAGCTGAGATGAGAAGTAAAACTAGGCTCTAAAGTTGCTAGTGTAGTGTCCTCTTCACTTGAATTAAAGTGTGAAAAAATGAAGTTGCAGTCGAAGTGACAAATCTTCGCTACTGCGACAATGTTTCGACTTTGTGATTCTTGAATTAAGGTTGTTATGGCAGTGAACTCAACTATTTTGTCAGAACAAGTGAGTTGATACACAGAGAGATGATTCCTATATAATTTGGGAATGAAAAGCACATTGTGTACGTATCCATTACCTAATTTTACTGTTCCCTTACCACAAACATTATAATAGTTATCATCTATCAGTATTTTGAAGGTGTTGCATGGACGAATTGTCACAAACACCTCTTTGTAAGGTGACATGCATTCAATTGCACATGAACTAAGAATCCATTTGTTGACTTCTAATTTTGAAGGTGCCATGGATTTATCTTTTTACCTTCTCGAAGATGAGTTCCCAAATTTTGTGAATTGAATCCCTAATTGAACTTTATGTAAAGTGGCACTTTATAAGTTGAGTGTCTGGTTGCTCTTGCTTAATTCCCCCCTTAAAGTGGCACTTTATAAAGTTAGTGCATTGTGAGCACCATTACTCCCTTTGATTATTTGTTTTCCCCCAAGATTGGCACTTTTTAGGAGTGATTTTGCAAGTCACCCAAAAAGATATAAACTGGCACTTTATAATATTAGTGCAATATTATGCTTGTTGGATCCGTGACAAAAAAAATCCACTTTTGCAAAAAGAAGCACTCGATTTCAAGTTGATTTGCAAACGTTATCAGACTTGCAAGATTGGTGCAATGACAAAAAAATCCTTTTTTGAACCAAAAAAAATCAAATTTTTAGAAAATCAAATTTGCATGCAAAAATGTGAGAAAAAAATTTTGGAGGAAAATTAAGCCCCCTTGGGCTGTGTACGACTAGGGGCTAAAACCTCATGTGACCAGTTGCTAAACTTTTCAAATGGTCTCCCCTCTCCCTTGCTAACATCACCCACCCTAGTTTCTTATGTCAGCTAAATAGTGCTTCTATTCACTGCAAATAACTTGGTGGGCGTCGTGATTCCTTCCTGTGGCAAAACAAGCCAAATCTAAGGTCGATTTTGGTCGTTTCAAGGATGCCAAACTAGAGCCGACTTGGTCTGCATCACAGGAGAAATCCCTACCATGCATGAGGGTGCTTTGGAGATGTGTGAGCAGGCCCTTGTGAGGGCATTCATAGGCGCAGGTGAAGATGCCTCTCGTTGGCTTGAGATGCCATTTCTGGCATCTGCGGCATTAAAGATGGGACACCGGCCATCCATCCCTCATTGTCCACTACGTAAGCAGCTTGAGTCTCTCAAGCACCTTTTTTAGTTTTTGCCTCGGGCTCAGGAAGCTTAGAATTAGATCCATGATTTTTTCAAACCTTTCAAACCTACTTCTTTCTCTTGGCATATGGTCTTACTTGGCGACTAGACCTACCTTCCATGCAAATATACTTAGATATGACATGCTTTTAGGGTGGAAATTCTTTTTATTATTTTGAAGGATAGTAATGTTGCTACTTTCAATCATTGTACTACTGTTAAGCATTTTTCTTTCTACACTAAAGCTATCATTTGTTTTAATGTGCTGATGCAGATTTAGGTGCAAGCTAGCAAAGTTATACTTGAAGTTGCTCATCTTTAGGAGCTGCTAGACCATTGGGCCAATGCCCCTTGCACTATTTCCTGGGTTTCACTTGACTCCACCTCCTCTCGAGGGTATCGGTGTGTATAGTCAGTCCTCCCAATGTAACTGTGGTGATCGAGGATCTCACTCCCATGGCCCTCAGTCCTCCAGGGATTCTCCTATCCATGGAGGATGGTCTCAACCTCCCAGACCGCCATGGCGGGATGGGTGCTGCCACAATAATGGGTTACACTTTCTGGGACACCCTGATTTTTGCTGAAATCACATATTTTTAGAAAATATAATGATTTAAGCATTGAAAGGTTCCATTTAAAGTATTTTAATTAAAGAGGGTTTGATCAAACCCCCTTAGATAGAACCCCGCTAGTTTTAAACCATACCTATAATGGAGTCTCCTCTACACCTATCAAAATGCTGATAAAAAATAACTTTTGATTTACCTTTTGGGGGATCAAATGAATTCATTTAAAATTATGTTTTGTATGTAGTCCTTATTATAAACTTCCTAAAAAGTATAATTTTAAATATATTTAATTTGATTATTATATTTTATTTTGTATTTCTTGTGAATGTAGGTTTTTCACCGAACATCAAGTTCTTTGTTGTACACACATGGAAAATTAGTATATTAGTGAAAAAAAATTCTAAAAAATATATATGGCTTAGGTATTGATGTTCTTGTTTCAACAAAATATAAAAAATTAAATTTCGATACATACAAAAAAAGTTATTTTTTACGGAATGCACCTATGTCTAAATTATACTTGGTTTGACTTCAAAAATAATTTAAAAAACATATTCAACAAAATATTATAAAACCAAATGCATGCCCTATATATCGATGTTACCAATCTAAATTTAAAAGAATCAAAATTTTATCCTTTGTAGAAAGAAAGTTATGTGCTACGGAATACACATCACTTTAAAAAAATGTTGTTTACTATTAAAAACTAGTTATCAAAGGAGATGCAAAAAAATTACAATTTAACTCCAATATTTTTTAAATATATTTAGAATTTATAAACAAAATCTTACAAATCACTAGTTCACGTCATCTTTAAATTCCTAACGGTTTAATAGCTATAGGTGTCAGAAAGTGAATATTTAGTTTGTGAAAAATGTTGATTTCAATGTCAAGTTTGGCCAAAAAGTGTAACCCATTATTGTGGGATGACCCAGATATTGTTTGGTCTGACACAAGCAAGTTTCCTTGTTTGTAACTCACCATTTCCCTAATTTGTGCTCAGCCACCCCCTGAGAAGAATGAAGATGGATTTTATACTGTTGGGAGCAAATTGATGATGCTACCCCTAGAGATGTTTAGGGGAAACTTGATGATCAGGATCCTCCTCCCTCTACTGGAGTTGCACTTGCTTCTTAGTTTTTTGGGCTTGGCCCTTTGTTACTTTTTTTGCTTGTGTTTAAAGCTTTTGTTCACCTGTTAAGGCTTTGAGAATTCGTGGGTGTGTTTTTTTACCACCATACTCCTTTTTGTGAATATTGTACTATTTATTTCTTTTTGATATAGGTTAAATAGGAAGTATTCATTAAAAAAAACTTCTATAGGATGTCTCTTGCAATATTTTGACTCCCAACATTATTGTTTTCTTTTTTAAATTTGAATAATGGAGAAATTTGTCTAGTTATGCAAATTTTTGGGTTTATTAAGAATTTTTCACAGTAAGGGATATAATTCATATGTTATTTATTAACAAATTATATAGATTAGAGATCTTACAAGATGTTGATGTTAAGATTGTTTAGTCTACTTTTTTGTTTAGTGCATCTGCCTCATCTGCCCCTTTAACTATACCTATTTCCACTATTATCCCATCCCATAGGATTAAACCTACCTCCACTATTGTACTATCACATAGTGTTCATCCTTTCTCTAAATTTATTCCTCTCTATGCCTTACATCCTAATTATGCCCCCCATCATACTTGCATCGCACACGATGTTTTACACCTCCACCTCTATTTTATCCACTACCAACCAACCTACTATATTGATAACTCTTGACTTGTGCCATCCCCACTTCTACTATTTTATCCTCTAGCAATCCTCATCCCATTCCTCTATCTATTCCCATGCACACACTCCATTACATTTCTTCATCCATGCTTATTTTACAACCCATTACCTCTTCTCATTCCACATACTAATCATACTCATACCTACTCCATAAATCCTACCTATACGTATCCTATTGTACCCCAACCTTCTCTTACCTCTACTTCTTCCTCTACCCTAGAAGCACTAGTCTAAAAGATAGATCAAGTGGAGAAAAAGTGGATACAAGGCCTAATGGAAAAGACAATGATGAATTTAAGGACATGCTAGACATATACCATTGGCATTTGAGACTATTACACTTCCTCTATATACAAGTTTTGTGGCACCTTTCTTAGAGAAATATAATGGAAAAGGTGATCCCAACACATGCAATTAAGGTCCTCCACTAGGATGTGTGTTGATTTCTTATCCAAGGATAGATTTTTGGCTAAGTTATTTCCAAGGACTTTATAAGATTATGCTATTGAATGATTCTTATCATTCACTCATGGGTCTATACATACATATGATGATTTGACTAAGGTATTTGTCATAGCCCAATTTTGTATCTATTCCAGTTGTTACATACTTTGTAGATATTACATGTATATGCATGATGATATGATGATGATATATGTTATCCATATGAGATATATAGGATAACTTGACTTCATAATGTATTTAGAGATATGAAACTTGGTGTAATTTGATTAATTGTTGCATTATCATGATTAGATTAATGTGTAAATACTTGTTTAAATTTGATATTTTGAAAATGTCTAACTACAGAGTTTGTTGTCTGAGTACGATAGGATCAATGACAACCCCTCACCTAAAAGGGAGAGTATCATTGGGGAGAGGAGTCTAGTAGACTAATGGTAGACTAATGGTTAACTTGCATGATCTCACAACACACACATGTAGTCACATTGGTTATATTCATAAGTGTATTTTGATTGCAAAGAAGTAGTTATTTTATTTTTCTATTAAGAACTAAATTATTGATAGTTCATATATATATATATATATATATATATATATATATATATATATATTAATGAAGTGTGTGAGGACAAGTTAGTATTATATAGTATTATACAACTGTCTATCTCATTGGTTATTTACCAAAAAAATAATAATAACAAGGCCGCACTATAGCTAAGTTCCTACCTGATGCTAGCAGGGTTGTTCTGTCAAGATTGCAGCTTGATATAGATTTTGTGAAGGGCGGGATTTTCTCTGGCATGTTGGCACATAGCATGACATTCTGAACTATAAAATTTGAAATTCGAGTTGTGGTGCTTTTTCACAAGTCATTTGGACTATTTATGGATTTAATGAAATTGTTTTATTTTTCTAAAATAAAAGTGAATATGTATAATTGACCACTGGTATTTAGTTGGCAATTGGCTACAATAACCAGCCCATCTTGATAGAATGCATTTTGTGTAACACCTAAAACATTGAGGTGAAATCACAGTGGAAATCAACACAATTATATAATTGAATCTTAATTTAGATTTAAAACCTAAAATTGAATCAAAAGAATATATAGTATTCAATCATTACTATTCTATAAGACCAGGGAATCTGGTTGTAGAGTGCAAGTTTTAATTTGTCAAGGTTTAGGCTTAGGTTTAAAATTTTTCTCAACATATGTTAGTTCTTTGCAAACCATTGTCAAACTAACAAACCCTTGAAGCATAAAAAAATTGAACCATCTAGACTCAAAATTTCAGTTTTGTTTCACAAAGCTACTTGATGCTCCTTGCAAGCATTGTTTGAAGCTCTTAACCTCTAAAGATGCATGAGTTGTGGCAGCCATCTGCATTGTTGGAACAGGGCCAGACAAGATATTTCCTCTTGATAGAGATCTGATTAGGCAATCAAGAATTTCAATCAGAAACAAAATGAACAAAACAACTCTAATCTAATGAAATTTTAGATACAAGAAGGCATTATTCCATACATAGAACAATGCATGATGGTACAGAACAATGCATGATGGCACTCTTACCAGTTAGTCTGAGTAAAAAATATAGAAAACTTACAAATTTCTCAAGGCAAGGATGAAACCAAATTCTTTAGGTATTGAGCTGATGAGATAGTCATCTGAGAGATCTCTGTCAAAGAGAACAGCAATCAATGTCTACAAAGGAAAACATTGGCCTAAAAAATAGGCTAAGAGAAAAGTGGATTAATCTATGTAATAAGACAAATGATAAACCTGGAAGGTTGCTTAAAAACTAGGAAATAAATATTGTTGAAATGTACTTGAGGTCCAAAGTTAGTAGAATAAACACTAGTTGTTTATGTTGTTCTAGTATTATCATATAGCATGACCCTATTATTAAGGTGTAGTAAATTCCATCAATAATATTTTAAAAAAGCTAAAGCTTGCCATCATACATATTTTGACCATTTCTTTAGCTGGACTAAGACCAAACCAAAAATTATAAAAATATAATATTGCTCACTTACGGTCCCACAAGGTGTGACAAATTGGCTAGCTTTGGTGGCAACATTCCATTTAGATTTAGGCTTAGAAGTGTTCAGCAACAAAATGTTAACAATATGAATCTCCTTTTTTTCTTCACATTCCCAGAAATGGATCATATATCCTATGCAGTACTAACAAATATTTATAGCTTCTGGTAATATGGGAATTTCCCCACTATTTTTTCCTTGTTCGTCTTCTAGGGATATCATGGTTTGAATGTCCTGGTGGAGGAATCTAAATGTTGGGTAAAATAAACTCCCACAAACATGACAACAAAAAATAAGATGTTTTATAAGCCTAACACATGACAACAAACTTGGTTTGATTTTCCTGGTGGAGGAGTCTAAATGTTGGGTAAAATAAACTCCCACAAACATGACAACTTGACAATCAGTGTTATTCCTGTCATAATATTCACAACGCTTCTGTAAAATTATCCTCAATATTTCAAATGTCAAATTGTAAGGAGAGGGTTAGATATTAAAAAGTGAGTCCAGATAAGTGAAGTGAAATGCATGTAAAAGCAATGAAATTGTTGTGTACTTTCAGTCTTACTTGTGAGTGTTGCATCTGTGTGCCCAGTGGTGAAGAACAAACCATACAAAAAAGCGGTGCACACCATAAAATACACTTGGTGGAAAGTCGTGAGCCGAGCTTTTTGCAACAATGAAAAGCAAATATAAAAAATCAAAAGAGAGGCTATGAATGACATATATTGTCAACAAATGCCTAGCATTGAATAGTACAAAGCTTTGTACAGTTTGTTTTTAGGCTTTATGTGTTTTGATTCCACTCTAAACTAACTGTTCTACCACTTTGATGGAAGTCCATACCTTGTTCCAAAGCTTCCATTTTGGCACAGTCCGGTAAGACACTGGCAAACGTTGTGAAGTTTGGCTTTACACCTGCCAATTGCATTTGCTTGAAAAAATTCTGTGCATATCCTACAACCATGGAATTCCATGAAAGAAAATTTCTTCAAGGCATTTTGTCAAACAGTTCATGTGCCTTGTAATAAACAGAACGGGTAAGAAGAATGTAAGGCATTCGATGGAATAATTCAAAATTCCATGGACTGCAATATCAATGATGACCTCTGCTAATTTTGATAGAATATATACATTTGGGACATGGCCTCTAAGGCAAAAGGTAATTTAGGCTCGATATAGCATTCTCCATCCATAATAAGGTGGTGGGTGTATGTATATATTAATTTGCCAAATCAAGAACTTGTCCAACCAATTTACTGGAAAGAAACCCAGGATGAATGTGTCATGACTAAGACATTTTGCATGAGAAACAGGATCAAAAATTCTGCATACCATTTATGATTTATATTCTGTGCAGAACTTCCAATAGAATTCTCCTCACTGTGACTTCTCTACATTGCAGTCCCCTCAATTTTATTTGATTCTCTACCCATAACCTGCAATTTTGAATGAGGGGTCGATAAAAACCTACTAACAAATCTTTAGATTGGTTTATTAAGTGAATTGATCAGGTTGGACACTTCTTCGTTGTATTGGTGAAACGGTGCAGCAACATCTATCGAAAGCTATAGGCATTGTTTTTCATTCTGCCCTACTTTGCTCTGGCCACATTTCAACTACGTGTCTTTAAACTGATTTTTCATGCATAAAAATGCCAGGAAGTTAGCCTACACTAGGTTTTTGCGCCTTCTCTTGCCTCGTAACACTCCTCTTGCATTTGACAATCTGCAGAGAGCTTGAAACTCACGCCTTCTCTTGCCTCATGAAAATCTCCCGTCTGTTCTGCCATCCTGCAACCTAAATTTGGACGAATAGCAGGCAATGAAATCTGCACCGGGTTAACTTTTGAGCATGTTTTTACTCTGACTTCAACACTGCAGATTAATCCCAGGAAAAGCCACTTCCTGATTGGTGCATTGTGGTAAGTTTAATCACTTGTTAAGGGATTGCCCTCCACTATAGTTCCACGGCAGGAACTAATAAATTGAAATATATGTATAAAAAAATTATTTTATGCATGATTGGAAGAAATGTAAGCAGGTAAATAAAACAGTTGTTATCGTAAAGTTAAAATGGAAAAAAAAGGTGGCAGCTGTCAAACGGGAAAATAAAGGAAATTAAGGGTAAGAGGGGAATTTTGAGGAAGGAAGGACAGGGGGAAAAAGACATTGCAGGAACATTCTGGAGGAAAAAATACAGAAGAGCTTTGGGAAGGAGGTTTGTGAGGTAGCAGTTTTATTTGTTAAGAAAATTAATTGAATCCAGATCTAATATTTTCAGCCTGAAGGTATGCAAATCCTTTTTTTACCTTCTTCTGGTAGATGTGGAATTGTTTAAATAATTGTTGTTTCAGAACATCAAACAATACTTTGCAGATTGTTAAAATTGCACCAAACAAGGGTTTATAGTTGCAGAGAGAAATGGTTATGGACATTTAGAAATTTAACCAATAGTGGGAAATATTTTGACTTGAATCAGGACATTGTTATGAATCCATGCTCAGTCTGGTTAAGGAAATTTCATTTTAAATCACTGTTGGGTAAATTCATGAATACCCATCTCTTAAAATTTCTATATCATTATTTTCTCTAATAGAAAATTATAGGGATTCCATACTTGCATTAGATATTCTTTGCTCAATCATATGAGCACTCGAGGAGAATTTACAAATCAATGTGCTATATTTGAAAACTAGAATCAAAATAATTTATTTCTCCCTTAGTACTAGAATAGTTGAATATTTTATTTCTTCCTAACTGAGTGTCAAAAATAATAAAATTCAGATTTATTAAGACACCATATGGCTATCAGCTTTTAGATTTTTACTATTAACTAGTACAAAGAAATATTGCCACAACTAGTGCATTGTCCAGAAATACATGAACTTAAATAAAATAATTTTTTATTAGATCTTTCACAGAACAAACTTGATATATAAACTCTTTTATTGCTTCAGTTGGCATATTAATATCACATTCCTGTATAATCATGTTACTATGTAAAGTACAACGTATATATTGAAACACATCATAATAATAACGAAATTGAACATGCATTTTACAACAACAAGATATTCATTGCTTATTAATCTTTACATACCATGGTTTGCATTTTTCAAAAGATCTTTGACTTATTTTAATATTACCAGGTAACACTAATTCATCACAAAATTTTCTATAAAATTTAGTTTGCATTGTATCTAATAGGTGTTTTGGATGAGGACCGCAAACTTTGGACCCCACTCTTAATTTTAAAACATCTCTAGCATTAGATGATACCCTAGTATTATCATGCCAATATTTTTCGATCAAAGATCTAATTTCAACATTCAGTTTCATGTCAGATCTCGAAAGTTGACCACTAAAACTCTAACATTGGTTAATTGGATCATTTTCTATACTTTCTCTTCTTTTTGCCACTCTTACCAATGTTTTAGGATGTATTTTTAGAATTCCACTAATATTGCTTACCATTCTTCTATTCAAAGTTGTTTTATTCACTATAGCAATTGTTATAGCTCGTCTTGCTGCATTCTTATCTTTGGATCGACTATTACTTCCAATAGACTCAATGGCACTAGCAACAATAGACATAGCATGTTTTAGTGATTGATCTTTTCTTCTTGGTTTAACAAAAATGCCTAACATTTTTATTACTTTTCTCATTTTCCACATTCTCATTAATTGCATCATTAGTTGACATTGAAATGATAGTTTTTTATGATAAAAAAATTCATGTGTTCTTATTTGTCTCCAAGAAATTTTACCAGGAAGATTATCCAAAACATCTCTTTCAATTTTGAAAAAAAAATTCTCATTTTCAACATCACATCCTGGATTGTCATTTTCATTTTCAACTTCAAAACGATTTTCATTTTCAACAACAAAATGGTTTTCATTTTCATTTTCAACAAAAGGATTTTCATTTTCATTTTCAACAACAAAACGGTTTTCATTTTCATTTTCAATAAAAGGTTTTTCGTTTTCATTTTCAACAACAAAATGGTTTTCATTTTCATTTTCAACAACAAAATAGTTTTGATTTTTATTTTTATTTTCAACAACAATTTGTTTCAAATTTTGATCTCTACGAATATTATCAATCTCAACATTGTTATATCCAGCTTGTTTTAAATCTCCTATCAACACTATTTCCATTTCAATCAAAGGCAGATTTGAAGTACCTAGATTTGTGCCTATTGAAACATTCTCCATAGCATTGATAGAGGGATTTGAAGACATGCCAAGAGTAGTTTGTATAATCCTATTAGTTTCCACATTCACCTCTTGCAAATTTGCATCGTCTACATCCATGGTCTCCTCAATGTTTTTATCTTCAATAGTTGTGGAATTAGATGCTTTAGCATTATTCATTGATTGAATCTTTATTCTTCTAGCTCTTTATCTTTTTGACACCTTCTCTATCTTTGCTTCAATTTCTTCAGGCGTTAATACCTTCCTATTTTTCCTCTTATTACGACTTTGTGATCCCATGATTAAAAAATTTATGAAGCATGTACAAATGAATGTCAAAAACATGAAAGCCTTTCTTCTTTGTTCAAGTCCTTCAAACAAGTACCAATTCAACAAAATTTCACTCAAACAGTGTCTCAATGATGGCTTCTATCAAAATTCAAACAATATTCCAAGTTGATGGACCTGCAAAAGAAAAAAAGATGGTAGAGAATGCTGCAAATGTCGTTGTCAACCGTACTGTAGAGCAAGTTGCAGGGCTGATAGTCATAGTACAGTCTTATTAAAAAAAAGGACAAATAATAAACGGGATCCTGTTTAAGAAACAGGGTCCCATTATATAAAATGGGATCCCATTTACTAAACGGGATCCCATTTTGTTTTGCACTAGTGGAGTAAGAAACGGGATTCCGTTATTTAAAATTTAAATTTTAAGCTCGGGTTTTGCTTTGTAACCTGGTTCGGGAAATGCTTTGGGGACCTGAACCTGACCTCTAGACCTAGTTTGACCTACAACTTGAAGGTCTTGTCAATGTCACAACAAAATAGTGACTTTGGGCATATATCTAAAGGTCTATTTTGCAGAATATTTTGATGAAATTAAAACCCATTATAGGTCAGACAGTGTAGATTCCAAATATGTAATTTTTTTACAATTGGATTAATTTTTCTATTTTTTAATCAATTTCTGATGAAATAGGTCCATAAACTTGAATTATCAGGGTTTTTTAGTATTTTAATAACTTTTTATTAAAATATTTTTTTGTAAAAAAAATTGTAAGAAAATGTACTTTAGACAATTCTTTTCAAGTTTAAAAAAAAATCAAAAAATGTTAAATTTAGGTCATCTTATACATGACGTACACGATGATTTTTTAAAAGACCAAAAATGGCCAATAAAAAATTAATAAAAAAAATATTCAATAAAAAACTACAGAAAAATATGGAAAATGTGCTTCAATGAGTTACAAATCTTTTCCCAAAAGGATTTTCAAAAATATGATTATTTAGGTCAAAATATGGATGACGTACACGTACATGGTATAGTAAAAAAAAGTGACTTTTAAACAGTAGTTTTTAGAAACGCCTATTCAAAATCAATTTCTATCATCTGGGTATTGAAAAAAATTACATATTTGGAAACTAGACTCCGAGTACCACATTTCATATTTAGTGACTTTTTTCAAGATTCCACATTTAAGTGCTTCAAATTTTTAAGTCAAATGTGACAAATTCTGAAAATCAGGAAAAAAACTTCCACTTTTTGGCCAATAAGTGGACAACTTCTTGCACACACCCCTAAAATACCTATTTTGATCTTAATTTCAAATGTTATTAAAGGGTATTAAGATCTATTAGAAATACTAAACCTGTTGCTATGTGACAATTCTTCTATGTCCATTCTTGTAAGATAAAAATATTAAACTCTTCATTTTTATATAATGTAGTCTACCCTTCTCCACTACATGGAATACCCCAATATCAAAACCCATAATTAATTTATCTGTAAGTAACACCTATTGGTGTATATTAAGCTTTCTTAGGGGTGCATATTTAGGAGTCTATGTTTAGCCTTGTGCTATACTTGGCATGCCTAGATTATCTTTGTCTAAGTCAAGTGGTTGCTTTTCCTATTCTTGGAGCACCATTATTCTTAGTGAGTTTTTCCTATTATTGGCTCGACTATTCTTAGTCAATTATGCCCTATATGTACTACATCTTGTAAGCTAATTTATCATCCCATTATTCTGCATTAATAATGAGTCCATTACTTTGCAATACTTGTTTTCTTGCAGACTGAGCGTGCTTCTATTCATCTTGGGTGGCTCGAATTGATACTCACATTCACTCAATGTTCATGGTTTATACATGGTATCAGAGCGAGATTGTGTGGATGTTTGTTTGAATTCTGTGAGTTCTTGATAGTATTGTTGTGGGATCCCTCTTCTAAGCAAGGCCTAGATCCAAAGAAGGTCAATTTGTATAAAACTGATCTGCAACTGGTCTAGTGCAAAGGATTAAAGTAGGAACACCCCTATTTGGGTAGAGAAAGGCATTCAACCTTGGTCAAAGAACATAGAATCATGAAGTTATTGAGGGCAATCCACATCCTGTGTGTAGGCCAATCCAGAGGGTGTGGAAATTATCCACATCCAGTGTCAAGGCATCCACAGGGTGTGGAAACTCTGAAGCATTCAACAGAGGCTGAGTGATCTAAGGCGATCACGACATAAGAAAAGAAGTCAATTTGTTACTTGTTGTGGTGTAGAAACCACACTTGTAAACTGAAGGCCTCTAGTTTGGCATGGGGTGTTTCAGGGTAAACCACGCTTTGTCCTTCCTACCATTTCCTCACGGTCTTTGGACCTGGTCAAGGTTTCTTGAGGTTGCAGTAGGGTCACGGTCCGCTTCATCAAAGCTTGACAGGCCTGTCAACTTCAAAGAGCTATAGGGTATCAACTTGAATGTGGTCTGAGCAAGGCATGAAGGGAATTTGAAGGCACTAAAGCATAAACCAAGAAGAAAGTGGTGTGTTTGAAAGCATGCTCTAGGAAGAGGAAGGTGTGGCCTGCCTAAAGAGGCCCTAAATCCTCAAAAATGTCCCCGCAAACCTATAAAAATGACCATAAATATGCAAAAACATCCCTACAAACCTGCAAAATCAGCCCCAAACCTAAAAAATTGATCCTAAACCCACATTTCAATCTGCAATAGAGGTAAATCTGCCTTTGTTTACTGGTTTTGTTCTTCAAATTTGTAGATTTCGCCCAATTTAGGGCACAAATTTCTCAATTCACCCAGAATTGTGCTCTCATTTTTTAATTTGGGGATTTTTTCTTTTTTTTTAGCAAAAATTGTATTTCAATTTAGTTTAAAGAGTGTTTTTGCTAAAGATAAAATCTGCTTTTTAGTTGAAAGGGCTTCTTTTATTTTTCTCCTCATTGTAAAGTTTTGATTTTGTCCAAAAATATATTTTTGACAAATAAAACTAAGGAGCATTTAAACTAGTATGTTTTAGGCAAAAGTCAATTTTGTAATTAGTGACTCCTTTGAGTGCCAAAATTTAGACCAATTTGGGCTTGATCGCACTATTCTTTATAAAGTGTCATTTCTGACCCAAAATTAGATTCACTCTTGCTCACGCACTCATTATAAAGTGTTGATTCAGGGGGGGTTAGGATATCTAGTCAAGGGGGTGTCCTTTGTGTTGTGTCTTGTACACTTCCGCACTTCATTTCACTTTTTTAGTTTGGGGGAATTATACAGAGTATTTTGTAATCAATGAACTGAGATAAAGTTCCATATTTGCGGGGGTTCATCATGGATTTCGGTATTTATTTCCACCCTTCTGTTGTCAAACTAACTTCAGAGAACTATTTGTTTTGGAAACAAGGGATAAATAATCGTTGTCTTGAACAAGATCTATTGCTCTATCTCCTTGGACTCATTCTTGAGCCAAGAGACTGTGAACAAAAAGAATAAATGGTTTAACAAAAAAGACATGGTCTACAGACTAATAGGTCTTATCTGCAGATATTTTACATCATATAGAACACACTAAGTACCCTTTCATTGCTTGGACCATCATCTGGTCACTGTATAGAGATCTTGATTATTCATCTGAAAGTGATGTTTCTGTGGATAATCGAGCTCTTGTGGATGATAATGAGACTTCTATTTCCCCATCTTGTGTGGACACATCCTCATGGGATGATCAGTCTATTTGGTTGACATATATTGATACCCCATCTACATTAGAGGACATTCCATATCCTACAATACCTATTGCTACTTCAGAGTCCAATGTTGTTTCTTCGAGAGTTTTCGATGATTCTCTACAGCAGGGTCATTTATGTCTTCTGGATTCACCTCATTGGGACACATTTCTACAAGACATCTCTTGCTTGTTTGTAGAGTCCCACATTTTGGATCTCGATGACACCTTAGAGGATCTCATCCTTCTGTTTGATGACAGTACACATACACCTGCTATTACTACAGAGTTCAGAGAGGCTTCACCGAGGGCTTCCAGTGATTCTTTGCAGGACATCTCTTGGGAATTTCTTTGTAGCCACATGGCATGCATTAACATTCTACACATCACTTCTTTCGATCCTACTCTTCATTAGTAATGTTATGGGATGGGATAATAGTGGAAATAGGTATGGTTAAAGGAACAAAGGAAATGGATGCACTAAACAAAAGAGTAGATTAATCAATCTTAACATCAACATCTTGTAAATAAATAACATATGAATTATATTCCTTGTATAAAATTCTTAATAAACCCAAAATATTGTATAACTAAACAATTTTATAATAAACCCAAAAAAATTGCATAACTAAACAAATTCCATCATTATTAAAATTTTAAAAATAATAATAATGTCGGAAGTCAAAATATCGCAAGAAACATCCTATAGAAGCTTCAACTCGGTATATAGACAAGTCAAGCAAGTTCAACGATATCGATGCCTCCAAAATAAAATATGAAAATCAAATTTTAGAAACATTCGGAGAAGAAAACTCAAAACATATGACGACGACAATTTCAATCAATGCATTACGGCGGAGTAAAGCATAAAAGTCAAGGAGAATAAGTAGTATTATGCTAGTGTTTAGGTCAAAAGGACTGATATCCCGTGATAAAGTGGCATATACAGAAAAGTTGTTAGGTAATTCTCTGAGTCAATTCTTTTTGTTTTTTGAGCATCCAAGTGGAATTCTTCAACACACGTTTACGACATTGAATTTGTTATCGCTCTTCTGATTCCAAACGTGCTCTTCTTCCCGTATAAAATAATTTACATATGTTTGTTTAGATTACTTGAACATTAAACGAGAGGCTAGGTAATTCTTCCAGATGATTAAATACGTACATAAAAATTACATCATTTGTACATAAAAGTGGGTCGGTAATTTTTTACTTTCTGAGCGTCCAAGTGGAACAATTCAACACGCGTCTAGAGCTACTCAGGAACACTGGGCACCCACTGTATTTGACGGTGCCCACCCATTGTATTTGTTATCGCTCTTCTGCTTTCAAACGTGCTCTTCTCCCTCTATAAATAACTTCCCCTTGTCTAAATTGGTCCATAGCTTGAAAAGTTTCGGTTGGCTTGCAAGGAAAAAAAATATCAACCATGGCAGGGTTATCAAGTGTAGCGAAATTAGCTTCCCTTGTTTGTTTAATTTTGATAGCACCATGGACGGCTTCTGCAGCCCTTGTCCAGCGCAAATTCACTGTGAGCATTTTTAGTAGAATCCCTTAAATTCTAAGCATGTTATATTAAGCTTGATGTAATGATGGTTACAGGTTGAATTGAGTGTGAGCTTAATTATGCTGTTTACCGTGTTACAGATTGGAACACAGAGCGTGACTAGAGTGTGTAACACGCAGACGATTGTAACAGTGAATGGACAGTATCCTGGCCCGACCATTTACGTTCGCGAAGGCGATAATCTTGTCGTTGAAGTGGACAACAACGGGCTTTATAATGTGACTATACACTGGTAATTAAGACTATACTCCAAATTGTATCCAATGTCCATGTGATCATTGATATAAAAATTACAGAGAACTTATTAAATTTGTGATTTGGCAGGCATGGGGTACAGCAGTTGAAATCATGCTGGGCAGATGGACCGGCGTACGTAACGCAGTGTCCCATTACTCCTGGGAATAAATTTACCTACAATTTTACAATCACAGGGCAGGAAGGGACGCTCTGGTGGCATGCACACATCTCATATCTCAGAGCTACTGTGCATGGAGCATTGGTTATTTTACCTCGGGCTGGAAATGCTTACCCATTTCCCAAACCAGCCGCTGAGTTTCCTATTATTTTGGGTAGGTAGTTGTCTTTTTTAACTAACGCCACATCTAGGAAATTGATCTCGTGGACTAACTGCCACTCTTGATCTAAGTGAAGATGCAGATTTGAAATGTTCACTAACACTACTTGCCGGTGTAATGGCAAACTCTTCCACGCAAACCTCCTTTATGTTTTGTTTTCTAAGTGAATTGTGAATCGACGTTTCTCCAATTAGATTATAAAAGCATCTTTCCTAAGAAAAAAAATTGTACACTATCTTCAAAAGCTATTTACTAGTTTGATGAATTTTAAATTATGAACTAAATTTGGTGTATGGTGTGCAGGTGAATGGTGGAATGCGAATGTGGAAGATGTAATAGCAGATGCGATTAAAAGAGGAGCTGTACCAAATGATTCCGACGCCTACACCATTAACAGCCAGCCAGGAGACTTCTTCCCTTGCTCTGCCAATGGTTTGTGAATTTGTGCATTAATCAAGTATAAGAAAAACAAAATTGAAATCAGGAGTAACCTGGAAGAGATAACTAGCTAATTAATGAATGAATTATGGATGCAGATACTACCCGTATTTTGGTTGAGAGAGGAAAAACCTACTTGCTGAGGATTGTAAATGCTGGCATGCTTCATGCATCCTTCTTCAAAATTGCACAGCACAATATGACTGTTGTGGCAATGGATGCCGTGTATACCAAACCATATACAACAGATGTGCTGCTCATTCAGCCAGGTAACACCATGGATGTGCTTCTAACAGCTGCCCAGCAGTCAGGGAGCTACTACATTGGCACTCGCGTATACAATAGCCAGCCTCTAGGGACTGAATATCTAAATACTAGTGCAACAGCAATATTGCAATACAAAGGCAACAGCAATGCATCTGCCCCTCTTTTGCCCAACTTTCCTGCATTTAACGATACGCCTACAGCATTCAAATTCAGTACAGACCTCAGAAGCCTGAGGCCCTCCGTCCCACAGACTGTTGATGAGGAGATGTTTATAACAGAGGGATTTGGACTCATTAGCTGTCCCAACAATTCCTGCGCAGGGATCAACGGTGGAAGAGCCGTTGGAAGTTTTAATAACATTTCATTCGTGGAGCCAGATATAGCCATATTACAGGCTTATTATAATGGTATAAATGAAGTGTTTACCAGAGATTTCCCAAATAATCCTCCCCAGGCATTCAATTACACTGGAGATGTGCCCCTCGGTCTTTGGGAGCCTGAGACGGGGACAAAAGTTAAAGTTCTGAAATTCAATAGTACTGTTCAAATAGTGTTTCAGAACACTGGGATTATTACAATACAGAACCATCCTATACACCTTCATGGCCATGATTTTTATCTTGTGGGACAAGGGTTTGGTAACTATAATTCCCAAACGGATCCTGCAAACTTCAATCTGGTAGATCCTCAGATGTTGAGCACTGTCGGAGCTCCTACTGGCGGGTGGGCGGCCATTAGATTTGTAGCCAACAATCCAGGTACGCTAGCTTAAGTCATTAGCATACATTTTAATGCTTCAAGATTTCCACACATTAACACTGTATATTTTCTTGATTCATATTTTACTTCTTTACAGCTAATTAATTATGTATTGTTTGTTGTTAACAACAGGAGTCTGGCTCATGCATTGCCATTTTGAATCTCATTCTGCACTTGGTTTTGATATGGTATTTCTTACCGAGGACGGGCCAGGAACTTCTGACAAATTGCCTCCTCCTCCTTCTGATCTACCTAAATGTTAAAGCTGGATTCCTCCATCGTTAAATCTTGTAATTTCAAGATCAGTCACTTATACTCCTATACGCCCACACGGCTCGTAAGGCTATGGGGTCGAATTTTTTTAACAGCTCAGACGACATTAGTCATGGAAATAAGATTATGTCATACCTTCTGTTCTCTCTTTCCTTTGTATTAATTTAATTCCCAATAACAAACTTGTATCATCCAATTTGACGTTATTTTTAATAAAATAAGTTCAAGAAAAGCAGCGCCTGATGCTAAATGTGGTTGGTTGCCCATTTTAACTCTCCCCAAGTAGGCTTTCAAATTTAACAATTTAAATTATTATTTGATTTATTAATTTAATGTTAAAATATTAAAATAAATATATTTAAAACATGACAAATTTAAAAATAGGTTAAATTAAAAATACATTAAAAAAATTAAAAGACATCTGCATAAGTTTCAATGTTAGTAATGGTAATATAAAGTAGAAAATTTTAAATTATTTATTTTATGTTTAAATTTTGTTTTATCTTTTTAAGATAAAAATGTATATTATATATAACATTTTCTTATTTTTAAATTATTTAAGGTTATTTATTATTGTTGCTTAGATTATTATTTGATTTTAATTCTTTTTTAATAATTTTTTTTTTTGATATTATATACTACTATAATATTTTAAATGATTATAAATTATGAACTCCCAGTGTAATTATAGTGGTGAGATTCACATACTTATGTCATTTTCTATTTAGTTGTGTGTCTAATTTGAGGAAATATATTGATACATGTACATATTTATAAATGATATGATCTTTGTACAAAGTTGAGTTCATTCCCACTCCATATGTAAATATCCCTTTCCATTTAGCCCCTACTCTATCCTTATATATACATACTTTTAGGTACTACCCTTACCCACCCATTTGTCACACTTATCCATACACCTACCTCTATATACTCTTAGCCATCTAGAACTGAACATTTACCCATACTGGAAACTAATCATGATCATGGACCCTTCCCCTTCCTTTTTAAAATTCAAATTCAAAATTTGGCTGATTGACTCCTTTCACCTTCCTTCTGTAAGCCAACTTAACACACATTTGGCACAATTTGATGCTATGTGCTAGTATTTAAAGACATTCAATATATTAATTTCTAATCATCCAATATACACATCATCTCTCTCAATCTAAATCATTGGAAGTGATTAATAGTGAAATATTTTTGAAATATTTTTATTTGGTGCATTAAAATGAGTAACAAATATGCATATTGCAACCCTTGCCTACTATAAAACAAACTATGTACATGGATTTCTAGACTAGAAGAACTTATGTCCTTGTAAAAATGCCCCTATCATATTAGAATTTATCCAAATCTCAACAATTTCTCTAAAGTTCTAAAATTATTTGCATCCACACACATATTAATATTAAATAGAATTATGAATGGAATATTAATACCAATCAATTAGTGTTCAGATCTTCTAATTGCAACAACCATAGTGTGCATTCAATTCACCTCTTCATAATAAAGCATACCCAAAAATCACAATCCAAGCAACAGGTAACAACTGCACAGAAATTAATGGTTCATGCCACTTTTAAAAACTAAAAACATTTCACCAATCTAGGCAACTAGATAAGACTCCAATAAACTGATATGATTAGCTACCTTGTAAATTGTACACAAACTTCTAGTAATAAAGACCAAAATATGATGCGACTCTTCCTCAAAAAATACAACTGAGCTAAAATACTTTAGAATGATGCAGCATTTGATTAGAGATCAATTCCGTATGATAGGGCGCTCTTCTTTGCTACACCTGATGTTAGCATGGTAAGATATAACTAGCAATTGCACTAAATTTGTGCGCAATGAAGTAGTTGATAGTGTGAAATGTTAAATAACAGTGTGATCCTAATGTATTATGGTTAATGAAATTGTAGCAAACATATTCAAATTAATGAACTGATGCAGGTAGTTTTAAAATCAGAGCATTTCGTCAATAGTGTTTATAGCCTTTTGATGAGCAAGTAATTTTAAAAAAGAAACAAACAGTTGAAATCAAATTACGAATATATGAAACTGATATATAACATTAAAATATTAAAAAAATCTCATAATAATACCTAGCTATAAAATTGTACAAACACTACTCATTCACATAGTTTCATATGTAATCAAAATTTACAAACCACAGAAAAAATGAAAATGAAAGTTTATTATATTATATTCTATTCTAACCACTATTGTTGTATTCTTGAGTGATTCTGATGGTGCAAGAACGCATAGAAAACAACTCTTTTGAAAGACCGAACTAAAGAATCAACAATTATTGTGCAGTTTCTTTTAAATAGCCTTTGCAAATTACTTTGGCTAAAACACTTGTATTTTTACCTCTTGCTTTACTTTTTCCCTAGCTCTATAGCATCTTGTCACATGGCTATGTAGGCTCCACCTTATAACACCAAAGCTTCCCTAAACTTCACAGATCTCTTTGCTAAACATCGAAGAAGTAGAATGTCACTAAGTTGAGAGGTGTGATAGCCCCCAAGCTTAGGATTCTATGAATCTACAAGTGATTAGAAAAAGAGGTTACACACATACAAGACACATAGCACGAGTTACACATATACATGTAACATATATCTAAAAACATAATAAACATAGGATGAGACCAAATATTACATGTCAAAACAACTACAGTTAGCAAAATAATATCCAGTCAAATCCAAACATACACGAAGCAAGCACGGAGAATACACATAAAACAAAAAGCATGCCAGGTATGAACCTTAGGCTAGAAAGATGTGTTATGATAGGAATCAAACTTAAAACACACATCATGAGCCACAAGATAGTAAAATCTATTGTTTTCTAGGTGGTCGTGAATGCATGGCAAAGTGAGAATGGCACAGGCTAGTAAGATCCACATATTTACTAGGTGAGTTGCATATCAACAGGTAGCAAATGAAAGCATCACAGGCTAGTAAGATCTGCAAATTTACCAGGTGATCTTCATGTCAACAATATCAGAAATTACGGGCCAAGAAAAACATGCTATTTGTTAGGTAACTCTGGTAAAGTGCTACAAGGATGATCAAAAGGGTGTTGTGATAGCACAACCAACCACGTGGTGTGTGAACAAAGAGAAGCACATAGAAGAGTGTATGCCCCCACCTTAAAGAATTGCTAACACCATCGGGAAGAAATTGCCTTTAAGGTAGAAAGAGAAATACATGCAAAATAGGCACGAGAGCTTTTCAAAAGCATATTCCCAAAGGATATATTTCCAAAAGCTACATCGTGACAAGGGGTTGCTCCCAGGCATGATGCCAACTATAAAGTAACATCAAACAATAGATTCAAGGGATCTACTTGACTAGAGTCAGTATATGAATGGTTGTATAAAGGGACACTCGTTTTAGGAACTGTCATCATCCTCCAACTAGTAGAACTACTATTACAGAAGAAGAAATATCACATGAAATCAAAGTAAATAAACTTCAGGTCAACAAAGGAGGGATGCTAAATCATCCAACACTCTGCATCATCCCCAAAAGGCATAAAATTGCATTTACGACAAATAGAAGAGTGGAGATGCAGAGAGAGGAATGTCACAACAAATTCATTCCCTTTATATCCTTGCATCAACAAGATTGTCAAGGGTCATCCAAAGATAACTAAGAAATAAAATACACACCAAACAAAACATATGGGGATAACATTACCTACAAGCATATCACACATAAGACAAGGGTATCACTCTTGCCAGTCGAACTATAGAGAATCATCCACCTCCCAATCTTACTCATCAAAAAGGGATGGTGGACAAGATGCTAGAGGGACTACAACAAGTGTGGTACAAGGAGCGGCGCCTTATTCATGATGTGTTGAATCAATCACTGGAGAAGGATTCTTATGTATGCCCCCAAAGGCCAAGTCCATTGATTTTGTGAAAATCAAGGACAACTCTAGAAGATTTTTTGGTGGTCGTGGATGTCCTCTAAATCGTTGTCAGAATAAATCATAAGAGGTGATATAACAGTGCTAACAGCAGGGTCGCAAGCACTATCAATCACAGGAGAAGAAGAAATAGAAGATCCTACAGACTTGACTAGTGCTTTTAAGCATTTAGAATGGCTGATATGGATAAGGCTCATGCTTACACTTGGGTGAAGGTGGCAGAATGTTAATATCAATGGTGGAAAGATGCAAGAGATTAGGGAACACCTGGTGTCAGGTAAACTAGGACAGAACCATTTGTGATAGAGCACTACTCGAAACAACTTTGTTAGTGGG
The DNA here is from genome assembly GCA_027924645.1 of Cunninghamia lanceolata. Taxonomy (NCBI): domain Eukaryota; kingdom Viridiplantae; phylum Streptophyta; class Pinopsida; order Cupressales; family Cupressaceae; genus Cunninghamia; species Cunninghamia lanceolata. Next base: position 10,955,070 of record BSBN01000602.1, read on the forward strand.
TAGGTCTAAAGGCTCAGTAAATGGTGGTATGGAACTCTTCGTAGATGGAACCAAGGATACTAGCACCACAGGAATGGTCTTTTCAACTTGCTCGGTTGTCAAAGAGATGGGCAACAATGGGTCAAAAGGTGGAGCTAAGTCAAGGGATGACTGCGTAGGAGAGGGACTAGAGGGAAGAGGTTCAACCCCTGCAGTAAGCTCGTGATCCATAGTGCGACATCATCTCCTACGTTACTTAACATTCTAATTTCATCTTGTATAGTTTGGAGCATTCTCAAGGGGAACCGAGGTGTTTCTGATGCAGAAGACGTAGCAAAGCAGACAAAATGAACAAATCTTCTAATTATTGAACCTCTCGAACCATTTAACTTCTCGGTTGAACCCACTGAACTTGTTAGTCTCGAACCATCAAATTCTTAAACTCATTGAACTTACGAACTATTCATATCTTTTGAACTCTTGAACCATTCACTTGAACCATTGAACCATCGGTTCCACAATCGGCAAGATACACACACCATCGGCAAGTTAGTAAATCCTTAGGCCGATAGGTCAATACAGCTCTGTAGGGTCGGTGAGACTTAACTCATCGCTGAAACAAACTTCAATCGGCCGATAGGCCGATGATACACTCGACACTTCAACTCTACCATTTCACCATGATGGATGGTGATACGCCGATAACTCTTCTCCTCTGCAACACAGACACACACACGTAGATTTACCTATGCTGCAACTACGTAGATTTCTTTAACTCACTATAGCCATACAGACATACAGATTACTGGACTAAATCAAACAGAAGGAAATTAAAACCTAGGGGAGTCATTCCACTGGTTTCGGCGGAAGCCTCAACCAGTGGAATGGTCCCAAACCAAAACACTGCGACGAGACCAAACCAAAATCTTTATTATTTCTACTCAAAAATGTATAATTACAAAATGTTTCTTTTTCTTTTCTCGTCTCCTCCTTCTTTGTCTATCCTCTTCAAGCACACGCTCTTATAAAGAACCTAGCCAAGGCAGTTACACTTCGGTGGAATCTTAACCGATTCACCTTCCTTGCCTTAGGTTCATTTAAAAATGGTTCATATATGAGACAGTTACAAACATAGTATGACACCTATGCACTAGTGCCAATCGACTTACAACTTATGACTTATTTCATCCATGGGACATATTTGTCCAATCAATTCATTTTGGCTCTAGGCCTTACAACAAATCATTCGAGAACAGAGGATGTCCTATCATTTATGAGGTGCTCCTGCACCAGTTTCCCAATGTAGGTTCCTTTTCTTCCTTTGCTGAAGGAGCAGAAGGAGGAATGGAAGGAAACACTAAAGGTTGGGAAACAATGGGAGGAGGCTTTTTCAAGGTGGGTTGTTATTCTCTTGCGGCTAGTGGAATAGGTAGAGGTACTTCAAGACATCCACATGTGATTGAGAAACCATGGGGAAAAGCTCCTGCACCATGAATTGCTTTCCTCTAGACTCTGAAGAAGCAAGAGGAAGAAAAAGCAATCCTTAATGGGCGGGGAGGTCTGGGCTCTGCAGGGTGTTTGCTTTGTGATCCTAGGTAGGACAATGGAGATGAAACCTCAGCATTAATACCAGATGCTCAGGGTCAAGGAAGCATTCCCGATTCAGGTTGTGGTTCATTCCTCACCTACAAAACAGGGGGAACTACTGTCGAAGCTATAGAACATCAAGGAACCTCAAGGGTAGAAGCTGGGACAGCACACAAGGAGGCACCAATAGACAATTGAGCAATTCAACTAGCTTTAAATTTCTGATAGGAGATAAACATAAAATCATTGCAGGGCAAACGAGCTTAATTAGCTGTGGCCAGAAGTAATTAAGTGAAAAGTTTCTATGAAGAGACAATGGCTTGAACCCACTATGATATATAGTGTACACCTCTCCCTAAAATGGAAAGTTTAGACACTTATGGATTACAAAGGGGACTACCTTCATGGAAGCAAGCCATGGATAGTCCAACTTCACATGAAATTGATCTGAGGTTGGAATGATGGAAAAAGGCACATCCAGGACTTTGGGTCTGACTTGGACAGAGAGTGTCAAGGCACTTAGAATAGGTCAAGTGGAACCATCATGTGCTCAAACTAAGATTTCTGATTTCTCATACTTATCTTATTATAATTCATGCACATAGAGGAACTCCTCCATAACTATATTTTCCAAGCATACGAGATCAATGAGTACTCCCCTTGTGGGTTTGTCATTAATCCTGGTGGTAATGTAGACAAGACTGTCAGGTGCACAAATAGAGGCATCAATGTGGGTAAAGGAAATTTTAATCTCGGATTCATCTGGGTCTTGGATATAGTAAGCATCTATTGAGGAAACTAGGTTTGTCTAGGTTCTTGTCTTGGTGATCAGAAGTTATTAAAGTAGGTACTCTATCAACAGATTGTTCCACAAGGTTGGTAGCATGGTTTGAAGTACCAATTACATAATTGCAAAATAAATAATTTAAGAGATGATCTATAAATGTATTCGATGATTGATCTTACATCTCAACATGGCTTTATAAAGTCATATATTCCTGTGTATAACTACTTACAAGAATAACTACTCTACCACTAATAAATAACTAACCTATTTTTTTATTAGACAATGTAATAATGCTAACATTCCCCCTTTATTACATTGTTCTTGCAAATGTACCCCCCTCAAGGTTTACATTTCACATCAAAAAACATGCTGACCAATACAAATAAATACATATTTTTAGAAGATTTTCCTTTGAAAGAACAAATCTTGAATTAGGTGGAACTCCATCAAGGTACCTCTTAACCCTCATAAAGGTGTAGTCGAGCCTAAATTCTCGAGTTCTGAATTACCACCTCCCCGAACTCCTGAATTGTAGATCCGCTGAATTATTGGACAACAATCCATACTGAGCTCCACAAGGCCCCATCAAGTTATCCCATGACCCTCAAAAGGGTATAATTCCCTAGATAATAGACTTTCAAACTATCTGGGGCATCTTTTTATTCTTTGACATGATGCCACCTTATGGGACACTGTATCAAAGAGGGGCAAAATGTAGACACCTAAAAATAATAATGTATTCACCATTATTTTTGACATAGTTCTAACACTGCCTTTCATCCTAACATGTCTCCTAAAATTAATTAAAAAATTTATTATTTAATTAATTTATCTCTTTTTCATTAATCCATTTTCTCATATTAAATAAATAAATTTTATTTACCATTTTCTCTTAAATTAATTAATAAATTCTATTTATTTAATTAATTTATCACTTCTAACAACTTCATCTCCATAAATTAATTAAATAAATTTATTATTTAATTAATTTACCCTCTCATATCCTTATCCTCAAGCACTTACCAAAATTATTAAATAATGGGTCACAATTATTAAATGATTGATCCAAAATTAAATTCTCTTTTCATCTCAACCATCCATTATCATACTACATCTTTTAATCTCTGCCATTCACATAAAAGGATGTTCTAGAAGATTTTTATCCATGACCTATAATCCTCTCATCTAATCTTAACTATCTATTTAATCTTTTAATTCTATCCCTTCATCCATCATATCCAACGTCTATAAACTAAGCCTCTCACATCATTATCACAACACATCGTTCATATGCAAGTATATGCTATCAAATTCCATATCATTACCATTATCATTTGCCTTAATTATAGCCATCTTCATAGCTAGGTTATGCTGGTTTTGTGAACATTCCACAATGCATAATATATCAAAAGAACAAAGCTAGTAGAGCTAGGATGCATTCTACTCCATTATATCAAGTGTGAGGGTGTGATTGAAGGTGAAGGTATTGAGTTATATTGCATTATCTTGCATTATTTACCTTGAATCATATTTCTGCATACAACATCCAAGAGAGCAAGATTGGAAACAAAGTTTTGAAATTGCACCTAGGAAGAAGAGGGACGGGATACACCCCCTGATTTTTCTTTATTTGAAAGGATTGCATTGAAGTTGCCTCCTAAGATGACCTTTGACTCCATGTGTGGTTGTGAAGAGGTGGAGATGTCAGTCTAGAGTTTACTTTTGTCCTCTAGTCTTGTGGGGCCATACACATTGAGAAGGAGAAAGACATTATCTGAAGATAAGCATTTAACCCAGCCAACTATCTAATTTCATTATGAAAGTAGGATCTCAAAGCAGAATTGGTGTGGGTTCCACATAGTGCATATGCCACCATCCATGCCAATATAAGGTTCAAAGTAGCCTTCCCAACCTTTATAATGCCCTACAAAAATCTTAGTTGCTTCTGAATTTAATTTAGTTTCCTACAACAAAAAGAACTCTGCATTTGTGTTACAAAGTTGGTGCTTTATCAAGCACCTTTTGTGAGAGGCGTTTAGGCCTCTGACATTCCATGATATGATCCTCATTGCTCTTTAAGGGAGGAGTTTCCTCTCTTATATCTCACTAAGTTTTGATTAAGGATTTACCTTGGAAATGGCTAGCTCTTCCCATTTTGCTTATTAGTCTTGCGCCTTTGCTCTCTTTCAAAACCAATATCTTCTTTGATAATTCATGAAACTGATTGACTTATTTTCCTAGGATCTATGTGACCAAATTCATCCTCTTCATCTTCGTCAAAATAAAACCACTCCCTTTTGCTATCCTCCATTAGGGGTTCATCATGTGTTGCTTTAGGAGTGTAGATAACTAGGGCATTATCTGGAATAACTTCTAATTGATCGCAAGTCGTTGGTTCCATTTTTGTTCAAAGGTTTTCCTCCTTGCCTTTTTCCTTAAGCACCCATCTCTGATTTTGCTTCTTCCTAGGGAATTTATTTTCAAAGTGGCTCCTACCTCAACAGTTAGGACAGAAGAATTTGGCTTCGTCTACCTTAATGCTTTGATTCCAACTTCCTCCACCATGTTTTAGAAGGATGGAGTTCAAGATCTTCATGATGGCGATGATTCTTGTACGAGCATAGATTTGTGAGTTACCTTCTACTACCTCTGGATCAATACATTCTACTCTGCCCAACGATTCTCCAATCTTCATGGGATTTTCCACCATCTAGTATTCTAGTGGGAGGTTGTAGAGTCTTATCCATTTAAGATCAACTTGGAGGTCACATGCAGTAGGATCAAAATTCGGCACCCATTTCTAGACATAAATTGGGATATTGTCTATGAACCAGACTCCTTTGAGAATGATTGCCTCATGCTCCAAAGGTGATCTGAGTTTTTCCACAGAGAATCCTTTTGGAAGGAAAAGTAGGTTGGAGATGCCCCATGTTTGTTCAGCCCACTGGTATATCTTTTCTCTGGGTAGGGACTTCCCCATGAATCTCTCGATGACAACCTGCTCCTGTAAGGATGCACACTCCAATACATCTTCTAAACATAGCTCCAAGGGTTTTGGTGCGCTATCCTTGTCACCTTTCTGCTAATTTTTAGGAGCCAATTTTTTGCGAGCCATTTTAGTTCAATTAATTTTAAAATTAAATGATATATTTTAATTAAAATTATTATTTATAATATAGTGTCATCGTTATTAAATTTTATATTTAATAAATATTATTCGAAGATTTCTATTTCATTTTAATATTCAATATTTTCAATGTAAGTTTTAAAAATTATGAAATAATTTTGTTCCGTCATTCAAATTATTTATCATTTAAAAATTTAACTAAAATTTATTTTTTTACTTAGAAGATTTTTTTTTACTATTTAAGAATTATTTTATTATATTAGCATTGTGAAAAGTTATTTTTATTCATTTAAGAGTTGTTTTGTTGGATGGATTTATTTTTAATTTTAATTTTCTTATTTTAGAGTTATATATATATATATATATATATATATATATATATATATATATATATATATATCATTAATAATTATGTATTTTTATTTTTATAAGATCAATATATTATTTATAAATTTTTAATTATTAAATTATTTTAATTTTTAAAATTTGATATAATATTTTATCTATTGTACCAAGTATTTCTTATTTTTATTGGCCTATAAAATCACCATCCATTTTTCACACATTGGGCTTCCATGAATCTAGTTTGCTTCACCAATGTCATGTGTAATTCAAATCTTGTAGATAAAATCTATTGAAGTGAAAGTTTAAATTCACTTCCATGGCATTCCAAAGGGTTGAGCTTATAATATTCCTCGGTATCTTCCAACACTCCTTGATATATGCTAGCTTCCAAATATGTCCACCATTTGTGAATGCAACTTCATATGGCAACTCGGATATTCCACTAAGTGGAGACCTTGTTAGTTGTTTTCCTAGCTTGGTGGAATAATGAAATGAACAATAAAATTCTCTAAGGATTTTATTATCAGTCAATAAATATAGTCAAGAAATTTCACAATAGAAATTTACCAGTTATAACTTTAATTATAATGTATTATACTTAATTTATGATCATTAGAAATTTCACAATTTATTGTTCAATTTTGTTAATGCAAGTTTTGTTTTATGTACTAATATTAAGCCATTCTATAAAAGTACTTTCACAAATTCCTTAATATTTTACAATTATAATTTATTATAAGGAACAAATAGAACTTAGCTATGCTAGTCACAGTTGTGCCTAGTACAAATCAAAACTTTGGGTCAAGGTTAGCCATAACAACTATAATCTTCACTGATCCAATAAAATCATGATACATTTAAATTGCAAGAATATGTTGATCCTTAACTATTATCTAGACGCTTCCTCTAAATCACTATGTCATGGCTCACCTAACAACTAGACAACAAATACTACCATTATAATACTACAAAAGCAGGCACTCGCCCCTAGTGGCACTTGTTAATTTATAGTTTTAAATATATTTATTTTGATATTTTTATTATTCAATTAATAAATAAAATAATAATCTAAATTGTTAAATTGAAAGCTTACTCAGAGAGTTAAAATGGGTAACAAACCACATTTAGCACCAGACGTTGCTTTTCTTCAACTTAATTAATAAAAAAATAACATCAACTTGGATGATACAACTTTGTTATTGGGAATTAAATTAATACAAATGAAAGAGAAAATAGAAGGTACGACATAATCTTATTTCCATGACTAATGTCATGTCAACTGTTTAAAAAAATTGACCACATAGCCTTACGAACTCTGCCCTGTAGGCGTATAAGTGACTAATCTTGAAATTACAAGATTTAACCATGGAGAAATCCAACCTAAAATTTAAGCAGATCAAAAGGAGGAGGTGGCAAATTTTCAAATGTTCCTAGCCCATCCTCGGTCAAGACTCTCTCCACAAACATCAATGGTCACAAAACAGAGCACGTGATTACCAATTAACAATCAAGGAATGGATGACAACTTACACTTGGCATATTCCTTCACATCTTCAAAGTGCATTTAGAATAGTCCCTCTAAACTTGCCACTATGTGTATGTCACCAATCATTAGGATATTCACCTTGATCTACATCTCTCACCCTAATATCTTGCTACTGCAAAAATTCATCCCTCAGACATTAACTACTCTGTATCTAACCCGATATCCTCTTCAACCAACATACCACCGGAGTCCAGCCTCTTATACTCTTCATATGTTGTGATGGTTTTCGCTATATCGACCTTGTCAAAACTCTGGGCTTTGAACTTGGCATACTCCTGCATCTAGAGTTGCTCACCTACTAATAGTTTGGAGTCCTTGAACTCCACACACCTATGCCATCCTATATCTAAAGGAAAATTAATGGTCCCTCGGTTATGCTTTTGAATGTATGCCTCATAGCAGGGGATTATCTGCCTAGTGATTTTCAGAAGTAGAACCCTATCGGTTTGATATTGAGGCAACATGAAGGGGTGACCTTCAAACCCTTCCATCTTGATGTATGTGAATGTTGGGAACTGGATAAACTAGGACCCGTGTGCTGTGATGACCCCTTGGGCATCTCGTGAAATTCTTTTATCTCGGCCCCCTTCCATTAACTAGACCAACCACATCATAAAGCAATCATTCACCCTCCTATAATGCACAACTGATTGCTTCTTCTCCAATTGTGGGTAGTATTCCCACACCATCTATTCTCATAGCTTGCTGCCAAGCTTTCCAACTTTATACAGTCCATTGAATTGGGACTGATATGCACAGGAGTACACAACATAGTGGGTCATGAGGAACCTTCGCTTCTTCTTCCATGGAACCATCTCATCATGCAGGGAGTTGTTGATCAGTTGTGCCCAATGCACTATATCGCCAACACCCTTTACAAACTGGATGAGGCCAAACATCCATAAATCAAAAGACCCTGAGTCTTCCTTCCCCACCATTCTATTCAATAGGGTTATCATGTACTGGACTTCTGGGTTGAAGTCATTTGTAGAGATTTTTTGGCATCTTAGAGACTACCTTTGACCTAGTAGTTGGATCCATCCAAGAAGTGTGCATAACCTTGTGGCATCCCACAATATTTGAGTTGTATTCTGTGGACAAGGCATTCAGATCAATTTCGAAGACATTTTGACTCCATGGTAATCTGAAAGTCTCTGCGATTCCTTTTTCTAATTAATCTGCATAAACTCGCCCTTGGTGCTCTACCCTCCTAGCAATAGGATTATACTTATGTGCTCACTCTATCACTAATTCCAGTGCATCTATGGCATATGGAAATCCAAACACATGATACATTCCACTAGTGACAATGTTCTTGAGAGTCGATTCGTCTTTGTAGACTTGAATCCTTGCCCTGAAGACTTCTAGGTCCACTTTCCCGCAATGGGTGTCCGGTGCACTACCAAACTTGCTCCATATCCTACAGGGAGTGGGACCCATTAGTGTTTCGAACTCGTCCTCATGTTGCTTTTATATTTTCATCATTTTGTCCTACATGATGCAAAATAGCTATAATTATTTCCTGCATTGGAAATTTGGGCATGCAAATCAATCTTCACTTTGCAGAATAATTTGAAATCATTTATAACAAGATGAATCCATGAATTTACCTTAGGTAAAAGAGATTAATCTTTGGTAAAGAAGAAATACTGTAACCATCAAGAAAGAGGGATTTTGTAGTATACGTACCTGACAAACGAGATATCACCTTGGTTACACTATGCAATGGATGCCCGTTTACTGTCATACTTTCCGTTCATTCAAATGCTTGATTCATCTTAACCTAAATGAAAATTTTCTCTCAATGGTAATTATTTGTGACTATGATCTTTAGATCTCCTAAAAATGCCTTCATGATTTCACCATTGTGTTGAAATTAGCTTTTAACCCTTGTGAAATTCGCTAAGTGTAGGAATGCATTGAATGTTCACTAGAGTTGGTGAGCAATTACTACTCGGGAGGGGAAAAGCGACCGCTGGGTGAAAGTTTATAATTTAAAATTTAAATCCCAATGTCAAAAATCAATCACGGTATGGGAATCTAATGCTAAGGACTGGATGGATATTTAGATCTTAATATCATGTTCGGAATGTCTGGTGCGAATGTCTGGTTGGAATATCCTTTTGACTTTGACTAAAGTTGGGTAAAATCATAGTGGAAACTCCATCGGGTGACATCATTACCATCATGGTCAAACTTTGTTGACTAGAGCAAGGATAAATGGATCTTCATACTCAGTCATAGAGGTCATGACATTTAGGAATGTCCATTGTAAAATGTCCTTTTGAAAATGTCCAGTTGAAAAGTCAACAAGCTATGAGCATGCACCTGGCTTATAATACTTTCAGATAAGACATGGACATGGATATCGATATTGAAATAGAAATGTTTAGTGCCCAATATCTAGTCCAATGGGACTCTCTCATGTCGGGGTAAATTTGACAGCTTGCATTGGATGTTTGAATAGGACTGGATATTTACTTGTTTGATCATGTCAGGTCAAAATGTCATGTCCAGTAAGAGTGTTAGTGACTCACTAGGGTAAATTTGACTATTTCAACAAGATATGGATCCAGATACTGATATTGGTACTTTGGGCGTGCAAATGTCTAGTCCAGTTGAATAATGAATGAGTCATATTTAACTTTTACTTTTGGGTCTGTGTGTTTCCCAGAGGTTTGGAACCTAATATGGATACCAGACATGACATGTATTCTTCGCCAATGTCCATGTCTAATTGACTGAAAATATCTAGTTGACCAGAACTTCACATGGGCATAACTTGCTCACTTCAACAAATTTTTACATGATTCAAAAGACAAACTTGACTAGAATTTTATCCTCTACTCATCCATGACTTTTAGAGGGCATATTTTCCAACTTGAAATTTGGCTTGGATTTGGCTTAGAGGTGACATGACATTTTACCATTACCACCCAAGTGGACAATAGACAAACCAACACAACAAAACAAGTTGGGTCCTCATTTTGCCATGGAAAAATGGAGCGTGTTGTGAGACTACACAGCGCCTCCCTCGTGAGGCTGGATGACTTGGCTTGATATCCACTCACCGACAAGGCATCACCTTGTGTGCTAAATGGACCATTCAAGCTCTTTAAGGCAATGAAGCTTGGAAAGTTCTTGTCCACCATTGTATTTGTACTGGCACTCCTATAGGTCATCCAACATGGAAATGCTTGGATTGAGGAACTCTCCTCACTATAAGGGAACCTATTTCCATTCAAGGTACTTTTGTTATCAAGAGCATTTGGAAGGCTTGGGAAGCCCTTAAGCCTTGGCTTCATTAGGCTAGAGATGATTTTGTAATGGTTTATCCATTAATCATCAATCCATTTGGTGGTCCCCTTTTCTCAGCACTCAAGATAGGCCTGTAGAAAACCAAGATCATGGAAAAGATAAACAAGCACACGAATTGCAATGGAATCGACCAGTTTGTATTACCAAATGAGGCGAGTATAAATAGAGATGTGTAGGTACCCAAATCTCCATGAAAAGAGGATAGGACTCCTCTACATGGAGTTGTGGCGAGTAACCTCCCACAAACATAGAGTGAGGTGTTGATGCAAGTCGACACCTCTCAAAATGTCTCAACTACTTTGCCAAGTTCAAAGGAACATGTGCAAATACGCCTAAGTATGATTAATACAAATGTGTACGCCTAGAGATAAAAGGTATACACTAACACCCCCCTTAAGCATAGATTAGGTCAGTATTATTAAAAATGGGTCCCGGCTATAAGCCTGGTGAGGTACCCATGTACAATACAAAAGAAAAATGAGCCCTGGGCATGAAACCTGATAAGGTACTCAAGTACAATGCAAACTCTCTAAAACTAGAGAAAGATAGAAACCCAGTGGGAAAAAACTATCCCCCAAAAAGAGAGAAAAAGGAAAGGCTTAGAAAGCCCCCCCCAAAGATGATGATGATGCTGATGTAGAGATAAAAAACTCCTGGAGCATGAAACTGTTGTAAATTCTACCCTTCCCTTAATTCTAATAGATTTTAGCAAACTAATTGGAATTTGTAGTGTGCAAGAAATTTGGTTCAAAAAATGCACAATGTCTGAAAAAAGATGTGCATTAATGGCACATATGAATGAGAAGAGAATCTGAAAGATTCATTGTTGTGATTGTTACAACCCCCATTACACTTTATATATCAGTGAGTACAATTTTCCTAAGTTCCCTTTATGTGTTACACACATTCAATTATATGACACTTTATGAGTGTATTTACAACATATATGCTTTTTGGAGTTCAACAATTTGCTATATAGAACCAACTAAGCTGAGATGAGAAGTAAAACTAGGCTCTAAAGTTGCTAGTGTAGTGTCCTCTTCACTTGAATTAAAGTGTGAAAAAATGAAGTTGCAGTCGAAGTGACAAATCTTCGCTACTGCGACAATGTTTCGACTTTGTGATTCTTGAATTAAGGTTGTTATGGCAGTGAACTCAACTATTTTGTCAGAACAAGTGAGTTGATACATAGAGAGATGATTCCTATATAATTTGGGAATGAAAAGCACATTGTGTACGTATCCATTACCTAATTTTACAGTTCCCTTACCACAAACATTATAATAGTTATCATCTATTAGTATTTTGAAGGTGTTGCATGGAAGAATTGTCACAAACACCTCTTTGTAAGGTGACATGCATTCAATTGCACATGAACTAAGAATCCATTTGTTGACTTCTAATTTTGAAGGTGCCATCGATTTATCTTTTTACCTTCTCGAAGATGAGTTCCCAAATTTTGTGAATTGAATCCCTAATTGAACTTTATGTAAAGTGGCACTTTATAAGTTGAGTGTCTGGTTACTCTTGCTTAATTCCCCCCTTAAAGTGGCACTTTACAAAGTTAGTGCATTGTGAGCACCATTACTCCCTTTGATTATTTGTTTTCCCCCAAGATTGGCACTTTTTAGGAGTGATTTTGCAAGTCACCCAAAAAGATATAAACTGGAACTTTATAATATTAGTGCAATATTATGCTTGTTGGATCCCTGACAAAAAAAATCCACTTTTGCAAAAAGAAGCACTCGATTTCAAGTTGATTTGCAAACGTTATCAGACTTGCAAGATTGGTGCAATGACAAAAAAATCCTTTTTTGAACCAAAAAAAATCAAATTTTTAGAAAATCAAATTTGCATGCAAAAATGTGAGAAAAAATTTTTGGAGGAAAATTAAGCCCCCTTGGGCTGTGTACGACTAGGGGCTAAAACCTCATGTGACCAGTTGCTAAACTTTTCAAATGGTCTCCCCTCCCCCTTGCTAACATCACCCACCCTAGTTTCTTATGTCAGCTAAATAGTGCTTCTATTCACTGCAAATAACTTGGTGGGCGTCGTGATTCCTTCCTGTGGCGAAACAAGCCAAATCTAAGGTCGATTTTGGTCGTTTCAAGGATGCCAAACTAGAGCCGACTTGGTCTGCATCGCAGGAGGAATCCCTACCATGCATGAGGGTGCTTTGGAGATGTGTGAGCAGGCCCTTGTGAGGGCATTCATAGGCGCAGGTGAAGATGCATCTCGTTGGCTTGAGATGCCATTTCTGGCATCTGCGGCATTAAAGATGGGACACCGGCCATCCATCCCTCATTGTCCACTACGTAAGCAGCTTGAGTCTCTCAAGCACCTTTTTTAGTTTTTGCCTCGGGCTCAAGAAGCTTAGAATTAGATCCATGATTTTTTCAAACCTTTCAAACCTACTTCTTTCTCTTGGCATATGGTCTTACTTGGCGACTAGACCTACCTTCCATGCAAATATACTTAGATATGACATGCTTTTAGGGTGGAAATTCTTTTTATTATTTTGAAGGATAGTAATGTTGCTACTTTCAATCATTGTACTACTGTTAAGCATTTTTCTTTCTACACTAAAGCTATCATTTGTTTTAATGTGCTGATGCAGATTTAGGTGCAAGCTAGCAAAGTTATACTTGAAGTTGCTCATCTTTAGGAGCTGCTAGACCATTGGGCCAATGCCCCTTGCACTATTTCCCGGGTTTCACTTGACTCCACCTCCTCTCGAGGGTATCGGTGTGTATAGTCAGTCCTCCCAATGTAACTGTGGTGATCGAGGATCTCACTCCCATGGCCCTCAGTCCTCCAGGGATTCTCCTATCCATGGAGGATGGTCTCAACCTCCCAGACTGCCATGGCGGGATGGGTGCTGCCACAATAATGGGTTACACTTTCTGGGACACCCTGATTTTTGCTGAAATCACATATTTTTAGAAAATATAATGATTTAAGCATTGAAAGGTTCCATTTAAAGTATTTTAATTAAAGAGGGTTTGATCAAACCCCCTTAGATAGAACCCCGCTAGTTTTAAACCATACCTATAATGGAGTCTCCTCTACGCCTATCAAAATGCTGATAAAAAATAACTTTTGATTTACCTTTTGGGGGATCAAATGAATTCATTTAAAATTATGTTTTGTATGTAGTCCTTATTATAAACTTCCCAAAAAGTATAATTTTAAATATATTTAATTTGATTATTATATTTTATTTTGTATTTCTTGTGAATGTAGGTTTTTCACCGAACATCAAGTTCTTTGTTGTACACACATGGAAAATTAGTATATTAGTGAAAAAAAATTCTAAAAAATATATATGCCTTAGGTATTGATGTTCTTGTTTCAACAAAATATAAAAAATTAAATTTCGATACATACAAAAAAAGTTATGTTTTACGGAATGCACCTATGTCTAAATTATACTTGGTTTGACTTCAAAAATAATTTAAAAAACATATTCAACAAAATATTATAAAACCAAATGCATGCCCTATATATCGATGTTACCAATCTAAATTCAAAAGAATCATAATTTTATCCTTTGTAGAAAGAAAGTTATGTGCTACGGAATACACATCACTTTAAAAAAATGTTGTTTACTATTAAAAACTAGTTATCAAAGGAGATGCAAAAAAATTACAATTTAACTCCAATATTTTTTAAATATATTTAGAATTTACAAACAAAATATTACAAATCACTAGTTCACGTCATCTTTAAATTCCTAACGGTTTAATAGCTATAGGTGTCAGAAAGTGAATATTTAGTTTGTGAAAAATGTTGATTTCAATGTCAAGTTTGGCCAAAAAGTGTAACCCATTATTGTGGGATGACCCAGATATTGTTTGGTCTGACACAAGCAAGTTTCCTTGTTTGTAACTCACCATTTCCCTAATTTGTGCTCAGCCACCCCCTGAGAAGAATGAAGATGGATTTTATACTCTCGACAGTTGGGAGCCAATTGATGATGCTACCCCTAGAGATGTTTAGGGGAAACTTGATGATCAGAATCCTCCTCCCTCTACTGGAGTTGCACTTGCTTCTTAGTTTTTTGGGCTTGGCCCTTTGTTACTTTTTTTGCTTGTGTTTAAAGCTTTTGTTCACCTGTTAAGGCTTTGAGAATTCGTGGGTGTGTTTTTTTACCACCATACTCCTTTTTGTGAATATTGTACTATTTATTTCTTTTTGATATAGGTTAAATAGGAAGTATTCATTAAAAAAAACTTCTATAGGATGTCTCTTGCAATATTTTGACTCCCAACATTATTGTTTTCTTTTTTAAATTTGAATAATGGAGAAATTTGTCTAGTTATGCAAATTTTTGGGTTTATTAAGAATTTTTCACAGTAAGGGATATAATTCATATGTTATTTATTAACAAATTATATAGATTAGAGATCTTACAAGATGTTGATGTTAAGATTGTTTAGTCTACTTTTTTGTTTAGTGCATCCGCCTCATCTGCCCCTTTAACTATACCTATTTCCACTATTATCCCATCCCATAGGATTAAACCTACCTCCACTATTGTACCATCACATAGTGTTCATCCTTTCTCTAAATTTATTCTTCTCTATGCCTTACATCCTAATTATGCCCCCCATCATACTTGCATCGCACACGATGTTTTACACCTCCACCTCTATTTTATCCACTACCAACCAACCTACTATATTGATAACTCTTGACTTGTGCCATCCCCACTTCTACTATTTTATCCTCTAGCAATCCTCATCCCATTCCTCTATCTATTCCCATGCACACACTCCATTACATTTCTTCATCCATGCTTATTTTACAACCCATTACCTCTTCTCATTCCACATACTAATCATACTCATACCTACTCCATAAATCCTACCTATACGCATCCTATTGTACCCCAACCTTCTCTTACCTCTACTTCTTCCTCTACCCTAGAAGCACTAGTCTAAAAGATAGATCAAGTGGAGAAAAAGTGGATACAAGGCCTAATGGAAAAGACAATGATGAATTTAAGGACATGCTAGACATATACCATTGGCATTTGAGACTATTACACTTCCTCTATATACAAGTTTTGTGGCGCCTTTCTTAGAGAAATATAATGGAAAAGGTGATCCCAACACATGCAATTAAGGTCCTCCACTAGGATGTGTGTTGATTTCTTATCCAAGGATAGATTTTTGGCTAAGTTATTTCCAAGGACTTTATAAGATTATGCTATTGAATGATTCTTATCATTAACTCATGGGTCTATACATACATATGATGATTTGACTAAGGTATTTGTCATAGCCCAATTTTGTATCTATTCCAGTTGTTACATACTTTGTAGATATTACATGTATATGCATGATGATATGATGATGATATATGTTATCCATATGAGATATATAGGATAACTTGACTTCATAATGTATTTAGAGATATGAAACTTGGTGTAATTTGATTAATTGTTGCATTATCATGATTAGATTAATGTGTAAATACTTGTTTAAATTTGATATTTTGAAAATGTCTAACTACAGAGTTTGTTGTCTAAGTACGATAGGATCAATGACAACCCCTCACCTAAAAGGGAGAGTATCATTGGGGAGAGGAGTCTAGTAGACTAATGGTAGACTAATGGTTAACTTGCATGATCTCACAACACACACATGTAGTCACATTGGTTATATTCATAAGTGTATTTTGATTGCAAAGAAGTAGTTATTTTATTTTTCTATTAAGAACTAAATTATTGATAGTTCATATATATATTAATGAAGTGTGTGAGGACAAGTTAGTATTATATAGTATTATACAACTGTCTATCTCATTGGTTATTTACCAAAAAAATAATAATAACAAGGCCGCACTACAGCTAAGTTCCTGCCTGATGCTAGCAGGGTTGTTCTGTCAAGATTGCAGCTTGATATAGATTTTGTGAAGGGCGGGATTTTCTCTGGCATGTTGGCACATAGCATGACATTCTGAACTATAAAATTTGAAATTCGAGTTGTGGTGCTTTTTCACAAGTCATTTGGACTATTTATGGATTTAATGAAATTGTTTTATTTTTCTAAAATAAAAGTGAATATGTATAATTGACCACTGGTATTTAGTTGGCAATTGGCTACAATAACCAGCCCATCTTGATAGAATGCATTTTGTGTAACACCTAAAACATTGAGGTGAAATCACAGTGGAAATCAACACAATTATATAATTGAATCTTAATTTAGATTTAAAACCTAAAATTGAATCAAAAGAATATATAGTATTCAATCATTACTATTCTATAAGACCAGGGGATCTGGTTGTAGAGTGCAAGTTTTAATTTGTCAAGGTTTAGGCTTAGGTTTAAAATTTTTCTCAACATATGTTAGTTCTTTGCAAACCATTGTCAAACTAACAAACCCTTGAAGCATAAAAAAATTGAACCATCTAGACTCAAAATTTCAGTTTTGTTTCACAAAGCTACTTGATGCTCCTTGCAAGCATTGTTTGAAGCTCTTAACCTCTAAAGATGCATGAGTTGTGGCAGCCATCTGCATTGTTGGAACAGGGCCAGACAAGATATTTCCTCTTGATAGAGATCTTATTAGGCAATCAAGAATTTCAATCAGAAACAAAATGAACAAAACAACTCTAATCTAATGAAATTTTAGATACAAGAAGACATTATTCCATACATAGAACAATGCATGATGGTACAGAACAATGCATGATGGCACTCTTACCAGTTAGTCTGAGTAAAAAATATAGAAAACTTACAAATTTCTCAAGGCAAGGATGAAACCAAATTCTTTAGGTATTGAGCTGATGAGATAGTCGTCTGAGAGATCTCTGTCAAAGAGAACAGCAATCAATATCTACAAAGGAAAACATTGGCCTAAAAAATAGGCTAAGAGAAAAGTGGATTAATCTATGTAATAAGACAAATGATAAACCTGGAAGGTTGCTTAAAAACTAGGAAATAAATATTGTTGAACTGTACTTGAGGTCCAAAGTTAGTAGAACAAACACTAGTTGTTTATGTTGTTCTAGTATTATCATATAGCATGACCCTATTATTAAGGTGTAGTAAATTCCATCAATAATATTTTAAAAAAGCTAAAGCTTGCCATCATACATATTTTGACCATTTCTTTAGCTGGACTAAGACCAAACCAAAAATTATAAAAATATAATATTGCTCACTTACGGTCCCACAAGGTGTGACAAATTGGCTAGCTTTGGTGGCAACATTCCATTTAGATTTAGGCTTAGAAGTGTTCAGCAACAAAATGTTAACAGTATGAATCTCCTTTTTTTCTTCACATTCCCAGAAATGGATCATATATCCTATGCATTAGTAACAAATATTTATAGCTTCTGGTAATATGGGAATTTCCCCACTATTTTTTCCTTGTTCGTCTTCTAGGGATATCATGGTTTGAATGTCCTGGTGGAGGAATCTAAATGTTGGGTAAAATAAACTCCCACAAACATGACAACAAAAAATAAGATGTTTTATAAGCCTAACACATGACAACAAACTTGGTTTGATTTTCCTGGTGGAGGAGTCTAAATGTTGGGTAAAATAAACTCCCACAAACATGACAACTTGACAATCAGTGTTATTCCTGTCATAATATTCACAACGCTTCTGTAAAATTATCCTCAATATTTCAAATGTCAAATTGTAAGGAGAGGGTTAGATATTAAAAAGTGAGTCCAGATAAGTGAAGTGAAATGCATGTAAAAGCAATGAAATTGTTGTGTACTTTCAGTCTTACTTGTGAGTGTTGCATCTATGTGCCCAGTGGTGAAGAACAAACCATACAAAAAAGCGGTGCACACCATAAAATACACTTGGTGGAAAGTCGTGAGCCGAGCTTTTCGCAACAATGAAAAGCAAATATAAAAAATCAAAAGAGAGGCTATGAATGACATAGATTGTCAACAAATGCCTAGCATTGAATAGTACAAAGCTTTGTACAATTTGTTTTTAGGCTTTATGTGTTTTGATTCCACTCTAAACTAACTGTTCTACCACTTTGATGGAAGTCCATACCTTGTTCCAAAGCTTCCATTTTGGCACAGTCCGGTAAGACACTGGCAAACGTTGTGAAGTTTGGCTTTACACCTGCCAATTGCATTTGCTTGAAAATTTTTGTGCATATCCTACAACCATGGAATTCCATGAAAGAAAATTTCTTCAAGGCATTTTGTCAAACAGTTCATGTGCCTTGTAATAAACAGAACGGGTAAGAAGAATGTAAGGCATTCGATGGAATAATTCAAAATTCCATGGACTGCAATATCAATGATGACCTCTGCTAATTTTGATAGAATATATACATTTGGGACATGGCCTCTAAGGCAAAAGGTAATTTAGGCTCGATATAGCATTCTCCATCCATAATAAGGTGGTGGGTGTATGTATATATTAATTTGCCAAATCAAGAACTTGTCCAACCAATTTACTGGAAAGAAACCCAGGATGAATGTGTCATGACTAAGACATTTTGCATGAGAAACAGGATCAAAAATTCTGCATACCATTTATGATTTATATTCTGTGCAGAACTTCCAATAGAATTCTCCTCACTGTGACTTCTCTACATTGCAGTCCCCTCAATTTTATTTGATTCTCTACCCATAACCTGCAATTTTGAATGAGGGGTCGATAAAAACCTACTAACAAATCTTCAGATTGGTTTATTAAGTGAATTGATCAGGTTGGACACTTCTTCGTTGTATTGGTGAAACGGTGCAGCAACATCTATCGAAAGTTATAGGCATTGTTTTTCATTCTGCCCTACTTTGCTCTGGCCACATTTCAACTACGTGTCTTAAAACTGATTTTTCATGCATAAAAATGCCAGGAAGTTAGCCTACACTAGGTTTTTGCGCCTTCTCTTGCCTCGTAACACTCCTCTTGCATTTGACAATCTGCAGAGAGCTTGAAACTCACGCCTTCTCTTGCCTCATGAAAATCTCCCGTCTGTTCTGCCATCCTGCAACCTAAATTTGGACGAATAGCAGGCAATGAAATCTGCACCGAGTTAACTTTTGAGCATGTTTTTACTCCGACTTCAACACTGCAGATTAATCCCAGGAAAAGCCACTTCCTGATTGGTGCATTGTGGTAAGTTTAATCACTTGTTAAGGGATTGCCCTCCACTATAGTTCCACGGCAGGAACTAATAAATTGAAATATATGTATAAAAAAATTATTTTATGCATGATTGGAAGAAATGTAAGCAGGTAAATAAAACAGTTGTTATCGTAAAGTTAAAATGGAAAAAAAGGTGGCAGCTGTCAAACGGGAAAATAAAAGAAATTAAGGGTAAGAGGGGAATTTTGAGGAAGGAAGGACAGGGGGAAAAAGACATTGCAGGAACATTCTGGAGGAAAAAATACAGAAGAGCTTTGGGAAGGAGGTTTGTGAGGTAGCAGTTTTATTTGTTAAGAAAATTAATTGAATCCAGATCTAATATTTTCAGCCTGAAGGTATGCAAATCCTTTTTTTACCTTCTTCTGGTAGATGTGGAATTGTTTAAATAATTGTTGTTTCAGAACATCAAACAATACTTTGCAGATTGTTAAAATTGCACCAAACAAGGGTTTATAGTTGCAGAGAGAAATGGTTATGGACATTTAGAAATTTAACCAGTAGTGGGAAATATTTTGACTTGAATCAGGACATTGTTATGAATCCATGCTCAGTCTGGTTAAGGAAATTTCATTTTAAATCACTGTTGGGTAAATTCATGAATACCCATCTCTTAAAATTTCTATATCATTATTTTCTCTAATAGAAAATTATAGGGATTCCATACTTGCATTAGATATTCTTTGCTCAATCATATGAGCACTCGAGGAGAATTTACAAATCAATGTGCTATATTTGAAAACTAGAATCAAAATAGTTTATTTCTCCCTCAGTACTAGAATAGTTGAATATTTTATTTCTTCCTGACTGAGTGTCAAAAATAATAAAATTCAGATTTATTAAGACACCATATGGCTATCAGCTTTTAGATTTTTACTATTAACTAGTACAAAGAAATATTGCCACAACTACTGCATTGTCCAGAAATACATGAACTTAAATAAAATAATTTTTTATTAGATCTTTCACAGAACAAACTTGATATATAAACTCTTTTATTGCTTCAGTTGGCATATTAATATCACATTCCTGTATAATCATGTTACTATGTAAAGTACAACGTATATATTGAAACACATCATAATACTAACGAAATTGAACATGCATTTTACAACAACAAGATATTCATTGCTTATTAATCTTTACATACCATGGTTTGCATTTTTCAAAAGATCTTTGACTTATTTTAATATTACCAGGTAACACTAATTCATCACAAAATTTTCTATAAAATTTAGTTTGCATTGTATCTAATAGGTGTTTTGGATGAGGACCGCAAACTTTGGACCCCACTCTTAATTTTAAAACATCTCTAGCATTAGATGATACCCTAGTATTATCATGCCAATATTTTTCGATCAAAGATCTAATTTCAACATTCAGTTTCATGTCAGATCTCGAAAGTTGACCACCAAAACTCCAACATTGGTTAATTGGATCATTTTCTATACTTTCTCTTCTTTTTGCCACTCTTACCAATGTTTTAGGATGTATTTTTAGAATTCCACTAATATTGCTTACCATTCTTCTATTCAAAGTTGTTTTATTCACTATAGCAGTTGTTATAGCTCGTCTTGCTGCATTCTTATCTTTGGATAGACTGTTACTTCCAATAGACTCAATGGCACTAGCAACAGTAGACATAGCATGTTTTAGTGATTGATCTTTTCTTCTTGGTTTAACAAAAATGCCTAACATTTTCATTACTTTTCTCATTTTCCACATTCTCATTAATTGCATCATTAGTTGACATTGAAATGATAGTTTTTTATGATAAAAAAATTCATGTGTTCTTATTTGTCTCCAAGAAATTTTACCAGGAAGATTATCCAAAACATCTCTTTCAATTTTGAAAAAAAAATTCTCATTTTCAACATCACATCCTGGATTGTCATTTTCATTTTCAACTTCAAAACGATTTTCATTTTCAACAACAAAATGGTTTTCATTTTCATTTTCAACAAAAGGATTTTCATTTTCATTTTCAACAACAAAACGGTTTTCATTTTCATTTTCAATAAAAGGTTTTTCGTTTTCATTTTCAACAACAAAACGGTTTTCATTTTCATTTTCAACAACAAAACAGTTTTGATTTTTATTTTTATTTTCAACAACAATTTGTTTCAAATTTTGATCTCTACGAATATTATCAATCTCAACATTGTTATATCCAGCTTGTTTTAAATCTCCTATCAACACTATTTCCATTTCAATCAAAGGCAGATTTGAAGTACCTAGATTTGTGCCTATTGAAACATTCTCCATAGCATTGATAGAGGGATTTGAAGACATGCCAAGAGTAGTTTGTATAATCCTATTAGTTTCCACATTCACCTCTTGCAAATTTGCATCGTCTACATCCATGGTCTCCTCAATGTTTTTATCTTCAATAGTTGTGGAATTAGATGCTTTAGCATTATTCATTGATTGAATCTTTATTCTTCTAGCTCTTTATTTTTTTGACACCTTCTCTATCTTTGCTTCAATTTCTTCAGGCGTTAATACCTTCCTATTTTTCCTCTTATTACGACTTTGTGATCCCATGATTAAAAAATTTATGAAGCATTTACAAATGAATGTCAAAAACTTGAAAGCCTTTCTTCTTTGTTCAAGTCCTTCAAACAAGTACCAATTCAACAAAATTTCACTCAAACAGTGTCTCAATGATGGCTTCTATCAAAATTCAAACAATATTCCAAGTTGATGGACCTGCAAAAGAAAAAAAGATGGTAGAGAATGCTGCAAATGTCGTTGTCAACCGTACTGTAGAGCAAGTTGCAGGGCTGACAGTCATAGTACAGTCTTATTAAAAAAAGGGACAAATAATAAACGGGATCCTGTTTAAGAAACAGGGTCCCATTATATAAAATGGGATCCCATTTACTAAACGGGATCCCATTTTGTTTTGCACTGGTGGAGTAAGAAACGGGATCCCGTTATTTAAAATTTAAATTTTAAGCTCGGGTTTTGCTTTGTAACCTAGTTCGGGAAATGCTTTGGGGACCTGAACCTGACCTCTAGACCTAGTTTGACCTGCAACTTGAAGGTCCTGTCAATGTCACAACAAAATAGTGACTTTGGGCATATATCTAAAGGTCTATTTTGCAGAATATTTTGATGAAATTAAAACCCATTATAGGTCAGACAGTGTAGATTCCAAATATGTAATTTTTTTACAATTGGATTAATTTTTCTATTTTTTAATCAATTTCTGATGAAATAGGTCCATAAACTTGAATTATCAGGGTTTTTTAGTATTTTAATAACTTTTTATTAAAATATTTTTTTGTAAAAAAAATTGTAAGAAAATGTACTTTAGACAATTCTATTCAAGTTTTAAAAAAAATCAAAAAATGTTAAATTTAGGTCATCTTATACATGACGTACACGATGATTTTTTAAAAGACCAAAAATGGCCAATAAAAAATTAATAAAAAAAAAATATTCAATAAAAAACTACAGAAAAATATGGAAAATGTGCTTCAATGAGTTACAAATCTTTTCCCAAAAGGATTTTCAAAAATATGATTATTTAGGTCAAAATATGGATGACGTACACGTACATGGTATAGTAAAAAAAAGTGACTTTTAAGCAGTAGTTTTTAGAAACGCCTATTCAAAATCAATTTCTATCATCTGGGTATTGAAAAAAATTACATATTTGGAAACTAGACTCCGAGTACCACATTTCATATTTAGTGACTTTTTTCAAGATTCCACCTTTAAGTGCTTCAAATTTTTAAGTCAAATGTGACAAATTCTGAAAATCAGGAAAAAAACTTCCACTTTTTGGCCAATAAGTGGACAACTTCTTGCACACACCCCTAAAATACCTATTTTGATCTTAATTTCAAATGTTATTAAAGGGTATTAAGATCTATTAGAAATACTAAACCTGTTGCTATGTGACAATTCTTCTATGTCCATTCTTGTAAGATAAAAATATTAAACTCTTCATTTTTATATAATGTAGTCTACCCTTCTCCACTACATGGAATACCCCAATATCAAAACCCATAATTAATTTATCTGTAAGTAACACCTATTGGTGTATATTAAGCTTTCTTAAGGGTGCATATTTAGGAGTCTATGTTTAGCCTTGTGCTATACTTGGCATGCCTAGATTATCTTTGTCTAAGTCAAGTGGTTGCTTTTCCTATTCTTGGAGCACCATTATTCTTAGTGAGTTTTTCCTATTATTGGCTCGACTATTCTTAGTCAATTATGCCCTATATGTACTACATCTTGTAAGCTAATTTATCATCCCATTATTCTGCATTAATAATGAGTCCATTACTTTGCAATACTTGTTTTCTTGCAGACTGAGCGTGCTTCTATTCATCTTGGGTGGCTCGAATTGATACTCACATTCACTCAATGTTCATGGTTTATACATGGTATCAGAGCGAGATTGTGTGGATGTTTGTTTGAATTCTGTGAGTTCTTGATAGTATTGTTGTGGGATCCCTCTTCTAAGCAAGGCCTAGATCCAAAGAAGGTCAATTTGTATAAAACTGATCTGCAACTGGTCTAGTGCAAAGGATTAAAGTAGGAACACCCCTATTTGGGTAGAGAAAGGCATTCAACCTTGGTCAAAGAACATAGAATCATGAAGTTATTGAGGGCAATCCACATCCTGTGTGTAGGCCAATCCAGAGGGTGTGGAAATTATCCACATCCAGTGTCAAGGCATCCACAGGGTGTGGAAACTCTGAAGCATTCAACAGAGGCTGAGTGATCTAAGGCGATCACGACATAAGAAAAGAAGTCAATTTGTTACTTGTTGTGGTGTAGAAACCACACTTGTAAACTGAAGGCCTCTAGTTTGGCATGGGGTGTTTCAGGGTAAACCACGCTTTGTCCTTCCTACCATTTCCTCACGGTCTTTGGACCTGGTCAAGGTTTCTTGAGGTTGCAGTAGGGTCACGGTCCGCTTCATCAAAGCTTGACAGGCCTGTCAACTTCAAAGAGCTATAGGGTATCAACTTGAATGTGGTCTGAGCAAGGCATGAAGGGAATTTGAAGGCACTAAAGCATAAACCAAGAAGAAAGTGGTGTGTTTGAAAGCATGCTCTAGGAAGAGGAAGGTGTGGCCTGCCTAAAGAGGCCCTAAATCCTCAAAAATGTCCCCGCAAACCTATAAAAATGACCATAAATATGCAAAAACATCCCTACAAACCTGCAAAATCAGCCCTAAACCTAAAAAATTGATCCTAAACCCACATTTCAATCTGCAATAGAGGTAAATCTGCCTTTGTTTACTGGTTTTGTTCTTCAAATTTGTGGATTTCGCCCAATTTAGGGCACAAATTTCTCAATTCACCCAGAATTGTGCTCTCATTTTTTAATTTGGGGATTTTTTCTTTTTTTTTAGCAAAAATTGTATTTCAATTTAGTTTAAAGAGTGTTTTTGCTAAAGATAAAATCTGCTTTTTAGTTGAAAGGGCTTCTTTTATTTTTCTCCTCATTGTAAAGTTTTGATTTTGTCCAAAAATATATTTTTGACAAATAAAACTAAGGAGCATTTAAACTAGTATGTTTTAGGCAAAAGTCAATTTTGTAATTGGTGACTCCTTTGAGTGCCAAAATTTAGACCAATTTGGGCTTGATCGCACTATTCTTTATAAAGTGTCATTTCTGACCCAAAATTAGATTCACTCTTGCTCACGCACTCATTATAAAGTGTTGATTCAGGGGGGGTTAGGATATCTAGTCAAGGGGGTGTCCTTTGTGTTGTGTCTTGTACACTTCCGCACTTCATTTCACTTTTTTAGTTTGGGGGAATTATACAGAGTATTTTGTAATCAATGAACTGAGATAAAGTTCCATATTTGCGGGGGTTCATCATGGATTTCGGTATTTATTTCCACCCTTCTGTTGTCAAACTAACTTCAGAGAACTATTTGTTTTGGAAACAAGGGATAAATAATCGTTGTCTTGAACAAGATCTATTGCTCTATCTCCTTGGACTCATTCTTGAGCCAAGAGACTGTGAACAAAAAGAATAAATGGTTTAACAAAAAAGACATGGTCTACAGACTAATAGGTCTTATCTGCAGATATTTTACATCATATAGAACACACTAAGTACCCTTTCATTGCTTGGACCATCATCTGGTCACTGTATAGAGATCTTGATTATTCATCTGAAAGTGATGTTTCTGTGGATAATCGAGCTCTTGTGGATGATAATGAGACTTCTATTTCCCCATCTTGTGTGGACACATCCTCATGGGATGATCAGTCTATTTGGTTGACATATATTGATACCCCATCTACATTAGAGGACATTCCATATCCTAC
Source organism: Cunninghamia lanceolata (assembly GCA_027924645.1). Lineage (NCBI taxonomy): Eukaryota > Viridiplantae > Streptophyta > Pinopsida > Cupressales > Cupressaceae > Cunninghamia > Cunninghamia lanceolata. The sequence goes on from BSBN01000602.1 coordinate 10,981,195, forward strand.
AATACCTATTGCTACTTCAGAGTCCAATGTTGTTTCTTCGAGAGTTTTCGATGATTCTCTACAGCAGGGTCATTTATGTCTTCTGGATTCACCTCATTGGGACACATTTCTACAAGACATCTCTTGCTTGTTTGTAGAGTCCCACATTTTGGATCTCGATGACACCTTAGAGGATCTCATCCTTCTGTTTGATGACAGTACACATACACCTGCTATTACTACAGAGTTCAGAGAGGCTTCACCGAGGGCTTCCAGTGATTCTTTGCAGGACATCTCTTGGGAATTTCTTTGTAGCCACATGACATGCATTAACATTCTACACATCACTTCTTTCGATCCTACTCTTCATTAGTAATGTTATGGGATGGGATAATAGTGGAAATAGGTATGGTTAAAGGAACAAAGGAAATGGATGCACTAAACAAAAGAGTAGATTAATCAATCTTAACATCAACATCTTGTAAATAAATAACATATGAATTATATTCCTTGTATAAAATTCTTAATAAACCCAAAATATTGTATAACTAAACAATTTTATAATAAACCCAAAAAAATTGCATAACTAAACAAATTCCATCATTATTGAAATTTAAAAAATAATAATAATGTCGGAAGTCAAAATATCGCAAGAAACATCCTATAGAAGCTTCAACTCGGTATATAGACAAGTCAAGCAAGTTCAACGATATCGATGCCTCCAAAATAAAATATGAAAATCAAATTTTAGAAACATTCGGAGAAGAAAACTCAAAACATATGACGACGACAATTTCAATCAATGCATTACGGCGGAGTAAAGCATAAAAGTCAAGGAGAATAAGTAGTATTATGCTAGTGTTTAGGTCAAAAGGACTGATATCCCGTGATAAAGTGGCATATACAGAAAAGTTGTTAAGTAATTCTCTGAGTCAATTCTTTTTGTTTTTTGAGCATCCAAGTGGAATTCTTCAACACACGTTTACGACATTGTATTTGTTATCGCTCTTCTGATTCCAAACGTGCTCTTCTTCCCGTATAAAATAATTTACATATGTTTGTTTAGATTACTTGAACATTAAACGAGAGGCTAGGTAATTCTTCCAGATGATTAAATACGTACATAAAAATTACATCATTTGTACATAAAAGTGGGTCGGTAATTTTTTACTTTCTGAGCGTCCAAGTGGAACAATTCAACACGCGTCTAGAGCTACTCAGGAACACTGGGCACCCACTGTATTTGACGGTGCCCACCCATTGTATTTGTTATCGCTCTTCTGCTTTCAAACGTGCTCTTCTCCCTCTATAAATAACTTCCCCTTGTCTAAATTGGTCCATAGCTTGAAAAGTTTCGGTTGGCTTGCAAGGAAAAAAAATATCAACCATGGCAGGGTTATCAAGTGTAGCGAAATTAGCTTCCCTTGTTTGTTTAATTTTGATAGCACCATGGACGGCTTCTGCAGCCCTTGTCCAGCGCAAATTCACTGTGAGCATTTTTAGTAGAATCCCTTAAATTCTAAGCATGTTATATTAAGCTTGATGTAATGATGGTTACAGGTTGAATTGAGTGTGAGCTTAATTATGCTGTTTACCGTGTTACAGATTGGAACACAGAGCGTGACTAGAGTGTGTAACACGCAGACGATTGTAACAGTGAATGGACAGTATCCTGGCCCGACCATTTACGTTCGCGAAGGCGATAATCTTGTCGTTGAAGTGGACAACAACGGGCTTTATAATGTGACTATACACTGGTAATTAAGACTATACTCCAAATTGTATCCAATGTCCATGTGATCATTGATATAAAAATTACAGAGAACTTATTAAATTTGTGATTTGGCAGGCATGGGGTACAGCAGTTGAAATCATGCTGGGCAGATGGACCGGCGTACGTAACGCAGTGTCCCATTACTCCTGGGAATAAATTTACCTACAATTTTACAATCACAGGGCAGGAAGGGACGCTCTGGTGGCATGCACACATCTCATATCTCAGAGCTACTGTGCATGGAGCATTGGTTATTTTACCTCGGGCTGGAAATGCTTACCCATTTCCCAAACCAGCCGCTGAGTTTCCTATTATTTTGGGTAGGTAGTTGTCTTTTTTAACTAAGGCCACATCTAGGAAATTGATCTCGTGGACTAACTGCCACTCTTGATCTAAGTGAAGATGCAGATTTGAAATGTTCACGGGGTTTGAAATGTTCACTAACACTACTTGCCGGTGTAATGGCAAACTCTTCCACGCAAACCTCCTTTATGTTTTGTTTTCTAAGTGAATTGTGAATCGACGTTTCTCCAATTAGATTATAAAAGCATCTTTCCTAAGAAAAAAAATTGTACACTATCTTCAAAAGCTATTTACTAGTTTGATGAATTTTAAATTATGAACTAAATTTGGTGTATGGTGTGCAGGTGAATGGTGGAATGCGAATGTGGAAGATGTAATAGCAGATGCGATTAAAAGAGGAGCTGTACCAAATGATTCCGACGCCTACACCATTAACAGCCAGCCAGGAGACTTCTTCCCTTGCTCTGCCAATGGTTTGTGAATTTGTGCATTAATCAAGTATAAGAAAAACAAAATTGAAATCAGGAGTAACCTGGAAGAGATAACTAGCTAATTAATGAATGAATTATGGATGCAGATACTACCCGTATTTTGGTTGAGAGAGGAAAAACCTACTTGCTGAGGATTGTAAATGCTGGCATGCTTCATGCATCCTTCTTCAAAATTGCACAGCACAATATGACTGTTGTGGCAATGGATGCCGTGTATACCAAACCATATACAACAGATGTGCTGCTCATTCAGCCAGGTAACACCATGGATGTGCTTCTAACAGCTGCCCAGCAGTCAGGGAGCTACTACATTGGCACTCGCGTATACAATAGCCAGCCTCTAGGGACTGAATATCTAAATACTAGTGCAACAGCAATATTGCAATACAAAGGCAACAGCAATGCATCTGCCCCTCTTTTGCCCAACTTTCCTGCATTTAACGATACGCCTACAGCATTCAAATTCAGTACAGACCTCAGAAGCCTGAGGCCCTCCGTCCCACAGACTGTTGATGAGGAGATGTTTATAACAGAGGGATTTGGACTCATTAGCTGTCCCAACAATTCCTGCGCAGGGATCAACGGTGGAAGAGCCGTTGGAAGTTTTAATAACATTTCATTCGTGGAGCCAGATATAGCCATATTACAGGCTTATTATAATGGTATAAATGAAGTGTTTACCAGAGATTTCCCAAATAATCCTCCCCAGGCATTCAATTACACTGGAGATGTGCCCCTCGGTCTTTGGGAGCCTGAGACGGGGACAAAAGTTAAAGTTCTGAAATTCAATAGTACTGTTCAAATAGTGTTTCAGAACACTGGGATTATTACAATACAGAACCATCCTATACACCTTCATGGCCATGATTTTTATCTTGTGGGACAAGGGTTTGGTAACTATAATTCCCAAACGGATCCTGCAAACTTCAATCTGGTAGATCCTCAGATGTTGAGCACTGTCGGAGTTCCTACTGGCGGGTGGGCGGCCATTAGATTTGTAGCCAACAATCCAGGTACGCTAGCTTAAGTCATTAGCATACATTTTAATGCTTCAAGATTTCCACACATTAACACTGTATATTTTCTTGATTCATATTTTACTTCTTTACAGCGAATTAATTATGTATTGTTTGTTGTTAACAACAGGAGTTTGGCTCATGCATTGCCATTTTGAATCTCATTCTGCACTTGGTTTTGATATGGTATTTCTTACCGAGGACGGGCCAGGAACTTCTGACAAATTGCCTCCTCCTCCTTCTGATCTACCTAAATGTTAAAGCTGGATTCCTCCATCGTTAAATCTTGTAATTTCAAGATCAGTCACTTATACTCCTATACGCCCACACGGCTCGTAAGGCTATGGGGTCGAATTTTTTTAACAGCTCAGACGACATTAGTCATGGAAATAAGATTATGTCATACCTTCTGTTCTCTCTTTCCTTTGTATTAATTTAATTCCGAATAACAAACTTGTATCATCCAATTTGATGTTATTTTTAATAAAATAAGTTCAAGAAAAGCAGCGCCTGATGCTAAATGTGGTTGGTTGCCCATTTTAACTCTCCCCAAGTAGGCTTTCAAATTTAACAATTTAAATTATTATTTGATTTATTAATTTAATGTTAAAATATTAAAATAAATATATTTAAAACATGACAAATTTAAAAATAGGTTAAATTAAAAATACATTAAAAAAATTAAAAGACATCTGCATAAGTTTCAATGTTAGTAATGGTAATATAAAGTAGAAAATTTTAAATTATTTATTTTATGTTTAAATTTTGTTTTATCTTTTTAAGATAAAAATGTATATTATATATAACATTTTCTTATTTTTAAATTATTTAAGGTTATTTATTATTGTTGCTTAGATTATTATTTGATTTTAATTCTTTTTTAATAATTTTTTTTTTTGATATTATATACTACTATAATATTTTAAATGATTATAAATTATGAACTCCCAGTGTAATTATAGTGGTGAGATTCACATACTTATGTCATTTTCTATTTAGTTGTGTGTCTAATTTGAGGAAATATATTGATACATGTACATATTTATAAATGATATGATCTTTGTACAAAGTTGAGTTCATTCCCACTCCATATGTAAATATCCCTTTCCATTTAGCCCCTACTCTATCCTTATATATACATACTTTTAGGTACTACCCTTACCCACCCATTTGTCACACTTATCCATACACCTACCTCTATATACTCTTAGCCATCTAGAACTGAACATTTACCCATACTGGAAACTAATCATGATCATGGACCCTTCCCCTTCCTTTTTAAAATTCAAATTCAAAATTTGGCTGATTGACTCCTTTCACCTTCCTTCTGTAAGCCAACTTAACACGCATTTGGCACAATTTGATGCTATGTGCTAGTATTTAAAGACATTCAATATATTAATTTCTAATCATCCAATATACACATCATCTCTCTCAATCTAAATCATTGGAAGTGATTAATAGTGAAATATTTTTGAAATATTTTTATTTGGTGCATTAAAATGAGTAACAAATATGCATATTGCAACCCTTGCCTACTATAAAACAAACTATGTACATGGATTTCTAGACTAGAAGAACTTATGTCCTTGTAAAAATGCCCCTATCATATTAGAATTTATCCAAATCTCAACAATTTCTCTAAAGTTCTAAAATTATTTGCATCCACACACATATTAATATTAAATAGAATTATGAATGGAATATTAATACCAATCAATTAGTGTTCAGATCTTCTAATTGCAACAACCATAGTGTGCATTCAATTCACCTCTTCATAATAAAGCATACCCAAAAATCACAATCCAAGCAACAGGTAACAACTGCACAGAAATTAATGGTTCATGCCACTTTTAAAAACTAAAAACATTTCACCAATCTAGGCAACTAGATAAGACTCCAATAAACTGATATGATTAGCTACCTTGTAAATTGTACACAAACTTCTAGTAATAAAGACCAAAATATGATGCGACTCTTCCTCAAAAAATACAACTGAGCTAAAATACTTTAGAATGATGCAGCATTTGATTAGAGATCAATTCCGTATGATAGGGCGCTCTTCTTTGCTACACCTGATGTTAGCATGGTAAGATATAACTAGCAATTGCACTAAATTTGTGCGCAATGAAGTAGTTGATAGTGTGAAATGTTAAATAACAGTGTGATCCTAATGTATTATGGTTAATGAAATTGTAGCAAACATATTCAAATTAATGAACTGATGCAGGTAGTTTTAAAATCAGAGCATTTCATCAATAGTGTTTATAGCCTTTTGATGAGCAAGTAATTTTAAAAAAGAAACAAACAGTTGAAATCAAATTACGAATATATCAAACTGATATATAACATTAAAATATTAAAAAAATCTCATAATAATACCTAGCTATAAAATTGTACAAACACTACTCATTCACATAATTTCATATGTAATCAAAATTTACAAACCACAGAAAAAATGAAAATGAAAGTTTATTATATTATATTCTATTCTAACCACTATTGTTGTATTCTTGAGTGATTCTGATGGTGCAAGAACGCATAGAAAACAACTCTTTTGAAAGACCGAACTAAAGAATCAACAATTATTGTGCAGTTTCTTTTAAATAGCCTTTGCAAATTACTTTGGCTAAAACACTTGTATTTTTACCTCTTGCTTTACTTTTTCCCTAGCTCTATAGCATGTTGTCACATGGCTATGTAGGCTCCACCTTATAACACCAAAGCTTCCCTAAACTTCACAGATCTCTTTGCTAAACATCGAAGAAGTAGAATGTCACTAAGTTGAGAGGTGTGATAGCCCCCAATCTTAGGATTCTATGAATCTACAAGTGATTAGAAAAAGAGGTTACACACATACAAGACACATAGCACGAGTTACACATATACATGTAACATATATCTAAAAACATAATAAACATAGGATGAGACCAAATATCACATGTCAAAACAACTACAGTTAGCAAAATAATATCCAGTCAAATCCAAACATACACGAAGCAAACACGGAGAATACACATAAAACAAAAAGCATGCCAGGTATGAACCTTAGGCTAGAAAGATGTGTTATGATAGGAATCAAACTTAAAACACACATCATGAGCCACAAGATAGTAAAATCTATTGTTTTCTAGGTGGTCGTGAATGCATGGCAAAGTGAGAATGGCACAGGCTAGTAAGATCCACATATTTACTAGGTGAGTTGCATATCAACAGGTAGCAAATGAAAGCATCACAGGCTAGTAAGATCTGCAAATTTACTAGGTGATCTTCATGTCAACAATATCAGAAATTACGAGCCAAGAAAAACATGCTATTTGTTAGGTAACTCTGGTAAAGTGCTACAAGGATGATCAAAAGGGTGTTGTGATAGCACAACCAACCACGTGGTGTGTGAACAAAGAGAAGCACATAGAAGAGTGTATGCCCCCACCTTAAAGAATTGCTAACACCATCGGGAAGAAATTGCCTTTAAGGTAGAAAGAGAAATACATGCAAAATAGGCACGAGAGCTTTTCAAAAGCATATTCCCAAAGGATATATTTCCAAAAGCTACATCGTGACAAGGGGTTGCTCCCAGGCATGATGCCAACTATAAAGTAACATCAAACAATAGATTCAAGGGATCTACTTGACTAGAGTCAGTATATGAATGGTTGTATAAAGGGACACTCGTTTTAGGAACTGTCATCATCCTCCAACTAGTAGAACTACTATTACAGAAGAAGAAATATCACATGAAATCAAAGTAAATAAACTTCAGGTCAACAAAGGAGGGATGCTAAATCATCCAACACTCTGCATCATCCCCAAAAGGCATAAAATTGCATTTACGACAAATAGAAGAGTGGAGATGCAGAGAGAGGAATGTCACAACAAATTCATTCCCTTTATATCCTTGCATCAACAAGAGTGTCAAGGGTCATCCAAAGATAACTAAGAAATAAAATACACACCAAACAAAACATATGGGGATAACATTACCTACAAGCATATCACACATAAGACAAGGGTATCACTCTTGCCAGTCGAACTATAGAGAATCATCCACCTCCCAATCTTACTCATCAAAAAGGGATGGTGGGCAAGATGCTAGAGGGACTACAACAAGTGTGGTACAAGGAGCGGCGCCTTATTCATGATGTGTTGAATCAATCACTGGAGAAGGATTCTTATGTATGCCCCCAAAGGCCAAGTCCATTGATTTTGTGAAAATCAAGGACAACTCTAGAAGATTTTTTGGTGGTCGTGGATGTCCTCTAAATCGTTGTCAGAATAAATCATAAGAGGTGATATAACAGTGCTAACAGCAGGGTCGCAAGCACTATCAATCACAGGAGAAGAAGAAATAGAAGATCCTACAGACTTGACTAGTGCTTTTAAGCATTTAGAATGGCTGATATGGATAAGGCTCATGCTTACACTTGGGTGAAGGTGGCAGAATGTTAATATCAATGGTGGAAAGATGCAAGAGATTAGGGAACACCTGGTGTCAGGTAAACTAGGACAGAACCATTTGTGATAGAGCACTACTCGAAACAACTTTGTTAGTGGGTAGGTCTAAAGGCTCAGTAAATGGTGGTATGGAACTCTTCGTAGATGGAGCCAAGGATACTAGCACCACAGGAATGGTCTTTTCAACTTGCTCGGTTGTTGAAGAGATGGGCAACGATGGGTCAAAAGGTGGAGCTAAGTCAAGGGATGACTGCGTAGGAGAGGGACTAGAGGGAAGAGGTTCAACCCCTGCAGCAAGCTCGTGATCCATAGTGCGACATCATCTCCTACGTTACTTAACATTCTAATTTCATCTTGTATAGTTTGGAGTATTCTCAAGGGGAACCGAGGTGTTTCTGATGCAGAGGACGTAGCGAAGCGGACAAAATGAACAAATCTTCTAATTATTGAACCTCTCGGACCATTTAACTTCTCGGTTGAACCCACTGAACTTGTTAGTCTCAAACCATCAAATTCTTAAACTCATTGAACTTACGAACTATTCATATCTTTTGAACTCTTGAACCATTCGCTTGAACCATTGAACCATCGGTTCCACAATCGGCAAGATACACACACCATCGGCAAGTTAGTAAATCCTTAGGCTGATAGGTCAATACAGCTCTGCAGGGTCGGTGAGACTTAACTCATCGCTGAAACAAACTTCAATCGGCCGATAGGCCGATGATACACTCCACACTTCAACTCTACCATTTCACCATGATGGATGGTGATACGCTGATAACTCTTCTCCTCTGCAACACAGACACACACACGTAGATTTACCTATGCTGCAACTACGTAGATTTCTTTAACTCACTATAGCCATACAGACATACAGATTACTGGACTAAATCAAACAGAAGGAAATTAAAACCTAGGGGAGTCATTCCACTGGTTTCGGCGGAAGCCTCAACCAGTGGAATGGTCCCAAACCAAAACACTGCGACGAGACCAAACCAAAATCTTTATTATTTCTACTCAAAAATGTATAATTACAAAATGTTTCTTTTTCTTTTCTTGTCTCCTCCTTCTTTGTCTATCCTCTTCAAGCACACGCTCTTATAAAGAACCTAGCCAAGGCAGTTACACTTCGGTGGAATCTTAACCGATTCACCTTCCTTGCCTTAGGTTCATTTAAAAATGGTTCATATATGAGACAGTTACAAACATAGTATGACACCTATGCACTAGTGCCAATCGGCTTACAACTTATGACTTATTTCATCCATGGGACATATTTGTCCAATCAATTCATTTTGGCTCTAGGCCTTACAACAAATCATTCGAGAACAGAGGATGTCCTATCATTTATGAGGTGCTCCTGCACCAGTTTCCCAATGTAGGTTCCTTTTCTTCCTTTGCTGAAGGAGCAGAAGGAGGAATGGAAGGAAACACTAAAGGTTGGGAAACAATGGGAGGAGGCTTTTTCAAGGTGGGTTGTTATTCTCTTGCGGCTAGTGGAATAGGTAGAGGTACTTCAAGACATCCACATGTGATTGAGAAACCATGGGGAAAAGCTCCTGCACCATGAATTGCTTTCCTCTAGACTCTGAAGAAGCAAGAGGAAGAAAAAGCAATCCTTAATGGGCGGGGAGCTCTGGGCTCTGCAGGGTGTTTGCTTTGTGATCCTAGGTAGGACAATGGAGATGAAACCTCAGCATTAATACCAGATGCTCAGGGTCAAGGAAGCATTCCCGATTCAGGTTGTGGTTCATTCCTCACCTACAAAACAGGGGGAACTACTGTCGAAGCTATAGAACATCAAGGAACCTCAAGGGTAGAAGCTGGGATAATAGACAATTGAGCAATTCAACTAGCTTTAAATTTCTGATAGGAGATAAACATAAAATCATTGCAGGGCAAACGAGCTTAATTAGCTGTGGCCAGAAGTAATTAAGTGAAAAGTTTCTATGAAGAGACAATGGCTTGAACCCACTATGATATATAGTGTACACCTCTCCCTAAAATGGAAACTTTAGACACTTATGGATTACAAAGGGGACTGCCTTCATGGAAGCAAGCCATGGATAGTCCAACTTCACATGAAATTGATCTGAGGCTGGAATGATGGAAAAAGGCACATCCAGGACTTTGGGTCTGACTTGGACAGAGAGTGTCAAGGCACTTAGAATAGGTCAAGTGGAACCATCATGTGCTCAAACTAAGATTTCTGATTTCTCATACTTATCTTATTATAATTCATGCACATAGAGGAACTCCTCCATAACTATATTTTCCAAGCATACGAGATCAATGAGTACTCCCCTTGTGGGTTTGTCATTAATCCTGGTGGTAATGTAGACAAGACTGTCAGGTGCACAAATAGAGGCATCAATGTGGGTAAAGGAAATTTTAATCTCAGATTCATCTGGGTCTTGGATATAGTAAGCATCTATTAAGGAAACTAGGTTTGTCTAGGTTCTTGTCTTGGTGATCAGAAGTTATTAAAGTAGGTACTCTATCAACAGATTGTTCCACAAGGTTGGTAGCATGGTTTGAAGTACCAATTACATAATTGCAAAATAAATAATTTAAGAGATGATCTATAAATGTATTCGATGATTGATCTTACATCTCAACATGGCTTTATAAAGTCATATATTCCTGTGTATAACTACTTACAAGAATAACTACTCTACCACTAATAAATAACTAACCTATTTTTTTATTAGACAATGTAATAATGCTAACATTCCCCCTTTATTACATTGTTCTTGCAAATGTACCCCCCTCAAGGTTTACATTTCACATCAAAAAACATGCTGACCAATACAAATAAATACATATTTTTAGAAGATTTTCCTTTGAAAGAACAAATCTTGAATTAGGTGGAACTCCATCAAGGTACCTCTTAACCCTCATAAAGGTGTAGTCGAGCCTAAATTCTCGAGTTCTGAATTACCACCTCCCCGAACTCCTGAATTGTAGATCCCCTGAATTATTGGACAACAATCCATACTGAGCTCCACAAGGCCCCATCAAGTTATCCCATGACCCTCAAAAGGGTATAATTCCCTAGATAATAGACTTTCAAACTATCTGGGGCATCTTTTTATTCTTTGACATGATGCCACCTTATGGGACACTGTATCAAAGAGGGGCAAAATGTAGACACCTAAAAATAATAATGTATTCACCATTATTTTTGACATAGTTCTAACACTGCCTTTCATCCTAACATGTCTCCTAAAATTAATTAAAAAATTTATTATTTAATTAATTTATCTCTTTTTCATTAATCCATTTTCTCATATTAAATAAATAAATTTTATTTACCATTTTCTCTTAAATTAATTAATAAATTCTATTTATTTAATTAATTTATCACTTCTAACAACTTCATCTCCGTAAATTAATTAAATAAATTTATTATTTAATTAATTTACCCTCTCATATCCTTATCCTCAAGCACTTACCAAAATTATTAAATAATGGGTCACAATTATTAAATGATTGATCCAAAATTAAATTCTCTTTTCATCTCAACCATCCATTATCATACTACATCTTTTAATCTCTGCCATTCACATAAAAGGATGTTCTAGAAGATTTTTATCCATGACCTATAATCCTCTCATCTAATCTTAACTATCTATTTAATCTTTTAATTCTATCCCTTCATCCATCATATCCAACGTCTATAAACTAAGCCTCTCACATCATTATCACAACACATCGTTCATATGCAAGTATATGCTATCAAATTCCATATCATTACCATTATCATTTGCCTTAATTATAGCCATCTTCATAGCTAGGTTATGCTGGTTTTGTGAACATTCCACAATGCATAATATATCAAAAGAACAAAGCTAGTAGAGCTAGGATGCATTCTACTCCATTATATCAAGTGTGAGGGTGTGATTGAAGGTGAAGGTATTGAGTTATATTGCATTATCTTGCATTATTTACCTTGAATCATATTTCTGCATACAACATCCAAGAGAGCAAGATTGGAAACAAAGTTTTGAAATTGCACCTGGGAAGAAGAGGGACGGGATACACCCCCTGATTTTTCTTTATTTGAAAGGATTGCATTGAAGTTGCCTCCTAAGATGACCTTTGACTCCATGTGTGGTTGTGAAGAGGTGGAGATGTCAGTCTAGAGTTTACTTTTGTCGTCCAGTCTTGTGGGGCCATACACATTGAGAAGGAGAAAGACATTATCGGAAGATAAGCATTTAACCCAGCCAACTATCTAATTTCATTATGAAAGTAGGATCTCAAAGCAGAATTGGTGTGGGTTCCACGTAGTGCATATGCCACCATCCATGCCAATATAAGGTTCAAAGTAGCCTTCCCAACCTTTATAATGCCCTACAAAAATCTTAGTTGCTTCTGAATTTAATTTAGTTTCCTACAACAAAAAGAACTCTGCATTTGTGTTACAAAGTTGGTGCTTTATCAAGCACCTTTTGTGAGAGGCGTTTAGGCCTCTGACATTCCATGATATGATCCTCATTGCTCTTTAAGGGAGGAGTTTCCTCTCTTATATCTCACTAAGTTTTGATTAAGGATTTACCTTGGAAATGGCTAGCTCTTCCCGTTTTGCTTATTAGTCTTGCGCCTTTGCTCCCTTTCAAAACCAATATCTTCTTTGATAATTCATGAAACCGATTGACTTATTTTCCTAGGATCTATGTGACCAAATTCATCCTCTTCATCTTCGTCAAAATAAAACCACTCCCTTTTGCTATCCTCCATTAGGGGTTCATCATGTGTTGCTTTAGGAGTGTAGATAACTAGGGCATTATCTAGAATAACTTCTAATTGATCGCAAGTCGTTGGTTCCATTTTTGTTCAAAGGTTTTCCTCCTTGCCTTTTTCCTTAAGCACCCATCTCTGATTTTGCTTCTTCCTAGGGAATTTATTTTCAAAGTGGCTCCTACCTCAATAGTTAGGACAGAAGAATTTGGCTTCGTCTACCTTAATGCTTTGATTCCAACTTCCTCCACCATGTTTTAGAAGGATGGAGTTCAAGATCTTCATGATGGCGATGATTCTTGTACGAGCATAGATTTGTGAGTTACCTTCTACTACCTCTGGATCAATACATTCTACTCTGCCCAACGATTCTCCAATCTTCATGGGATTTTCCACCATCTAGTATTCTAGTGGGAGGTTGTAGAGTCTTATCCATTTAAGATCAACTTGGAGGTCACATGCAGTAGGATCAAAATTCGACACCCATTTCTAGACATAAATTGGGATATTGTCTATGAACCAGACTCCTTTGAGAATGATTGCCTCGTGCTCCAAAGGTGATCTGAGTTTTTCCACAGAGAATCCTTTTGGAAGGAAAAGTAGGTTGGAGATGCCCCATGTTTGTTCAGCCCACTGGTATATCTTTTCTCTGGGTAGGGACTTCCCCATGAATCTCTCGATGACAACCTGCTCCTGTAAGGATGCACACTCCAATACATCTTCTAAACATAGCTCCAAGGGTTTTGGTGCACTATCCTTGTCACCTTTCTGCTAATTTTTAGGAGCCAATTTTTTGCGAGCCATTTTAGTTCAATTAATTTTAAAATTAAATGATATATTTTAATTAAAATTATTATTTATAATATAGTGTCATCGTTATTAAATTTTATATTTAATAAATATTATTCGAAGATTTCTATTTCATTTTAATATTCAATATTTTCAATGTAAGTTTTAAAAATTATGAAATAATTTTGTTCCGTCATTCAAATTATTTATCATTTAAAAATTTAACTAAAATTTATTTTTTTACTTAGAAGATTTTTTTTTACTATTTAAGAATTATTTTATTATATTAGCATTGTGAAAAGTTATTTTTATTCATTTAAGAGTTGTTTTGTTGGATGGATTTATTTTTAATTTTAATTTTCTTATTTTAGAGTTATATATATATATATATCATTAATAATTATGTATTTTTATTTTTATAAAATCAATATATTATTTATAAATTTTTAATTATTAAATTATTTTAATTTTTAAAATTTGATATAATATTTTATCTATTGTACCAAGTATTTCTTATTTTTATTGGCCTATAAAATCACCATCCATTTTTCACACATTGGGCTTCCATGAATCTAGTTTGCTTCACCAATGTCATGTGTAATTCAAATCTTGTAGATAAAATCTATTGAAGTGAAAGTTTAAATTCACTTCCATGGCATTCCAAAGGGTTGAGCTTATAATATTCCTCGGTATCTTCCAACACTCCTTGATATATGCTAGCTTCCAAATATGTCTACCAAATATGTCCACCATTTCTGAATGCAACTTCATATGGCAACTCGGATATTCCACTAAGTGGAGACCTTGTTAGTTGTTTTCCTAGCTTGGTGCAATAATGAAATGAACAATAAAATTCTCTAAGGATTGTATTATCAGTCAATAAATATAGTCAAGAAATTTCACAATAGAAATTTACCAGTTATAACTTTAATTATAATGTATTATACTTAACTTATGATCACTAGAAATTTCACAATTTATTGTTCAATTTTGTTAATGCAAGTTTTGATTTATGTACTAATATTAAGCCATTCTATAAAAGTACTTTCACAAATTCCTTAATATTTTACAATTATAATTTATTATAAGGAACAAATAGAACTTAGCTATGCTAGTCATAGTTGTGCCTAGTACAAATCAAAACTTTGGGTCAAGGTTAGCCATAACAACTATAATCTTCACTGATCCAATAAAATCATGATACATTTAAATTGCAAGAATATGTTGATCCTTAACTATTATCTAGACGCTTCCTCTAAATCACTAGGTCATGGCTCACCTAACAACTAGACAACAAATACTACCATTATAATACTACAAAAGCAGGTACTCGCCCCTAGTGGCACTTGTTAATTTATAGTTTTAAATCTATTTATTTTGATATTTTTATCATTCAATTAATAAATAAAATAATAATCTAAATTGTTAAATTGAAAGCTTACTCAGAGAGTTAAAATGGGTAACAAACCACATTTAGCACCAGACGTTGCTTTTCTTCAACTTAATTGATAAAAAAATAACATCAACTTGGCTGATACAACTTTGTTATTGGGAATTAAATTAATACAAATGAAAGAGAAAATAGAAGGTACGACATAATCTTATTTCCATGACTAATGTCATGTCAACTGTTTAAAAAAATTGACCACATAGCCTTACGAACTCTGCCCTGTAGGCGTATAAGTGACTAATCTTGAAATTACAAGATTTAACCATGGAGAAATCCAACCTAAAATTTAAGCAGATCAAAAGGAGGAGGTGGCAAATTTTCAAATGTTCCTAGCCCATCCTCGGTCAAGACTCTCTCCACAAACATCAATGGTCACAAAACAGAGCACGTGATTACCAGTTAACAATCAAGGAATGGATGACAACTTACACTTGGCATATTCCTTCGCATCTTCAAAGTGCATTTAGAATAGTCCCTCTAAACTTGCCACTATGTGTATGTCACCAATCATTAGGATATTCACCTTGATCTACATCTCTCACCCTAATATCTTGCTACTGCAAAAATTCATCCCTCAGACATTAACTACTCTGTATCTAACCCGATATCCTCTTCAACCAACATACCACCGGAGTCCAGCCTCTTATACTCTTCATATGTTGTGATGGTTTTCGCTATATCGACCTTGTCAAAACTCTGGGCTTTGAACTTGGCATACTCCTGCATCTAGAGTTGCTCACCTACTAATAGTTTGGAGTCCTTGAACTCCACACACCTATGCCATCCTATATCTAAAGGAAAATTAATGGTCCCTCGGTTATGCTTTTGAATGTATGCCTCATAGCAGGGGATTATCTGCCTAGTGATTTTCAGAAGTAGAACCCTATCGGTTTGATATTGAGGCAACATGAAGGGGTGACCTTCAAACCCTTCCGTCTTGATGTATGTGAATGTTGGGAACTGGATAAACTAGGACCCGTGTGCTGTGATGACCCCTTGGGCATCTCGTGAAATTCTTTTATCTCGGCCCCCTTCCATTAACTAGACCAACCACATCATAAAGCAATCATTCACCCTCCTATAATGCACAACTGATTGCTTCTTCTCCAATTGTGGGTAGTATTCCCACACCATCTATTCTCATAGCTTGCTGCCAAGCTTTCCAACTTTATACAGTCCATTGAATTGGGACTGATATGCACAGGAGTACACTACATAGTGGGTCATGAGGAACCTTCGCTTCTTCTTCCATGGAACCATCTCATCATGCAGGGAGTTGTTGATCAGTTGTGCCCAATGCACTATATCGCCAACACCCTTTACAAACTGGATGAGGCCAAACATCCATAAATCAAAAGACCCTGAGTCTTCCTTCCCCACCATTCTATTCAATAGGGTTATCATGTACTGGACTTCTGGGTTGAAGTCATTTGTAGAGATTTTTTGGCATCTTAGAGACTACCTTTGACCTAGTAGTTGGATCCATCCAAGAAGTGTGCATAACCTTGTGGCATCCCACAATATTTGAGTTGTATTCTGTGGACAAGGCATTCAGATCAATTTCAAAGACATTTTGACTCCATGGTAATCTGAAAGTCTCTGCGATTCCTTTTTCTAATTAATCTGCATAAACTCGCCCTTGGTGCTCTACCCTCCTAGCAATAGGATTATACTTATGTGCTCACTCTATCACTAATTCCAGTGCATCTATGGCATATGGAAATCCAAACACATGATACATTCCACTAGTGACAATGTTCTTGAGAGTCGATTCGTCTTTGTAGACTTGAATCCTTGCCCTGAAGACTTCTAGGTCCACTTTCCCGCAATGGGTGTCTGGTGCACTACCAAACTTGCTCCATATCCTACAGGGAGTGGGACCCATTAGTGTTTCGAACTCGTCCTCATGTTGCTTTTATATTTTCATCATTTTGTCCTGCATGATGCAAAATAGCTATAATTATTTCCTGCATTGGAAATTTGGGCATGCAAATCAATCTTCACTTTGCAGAATAATTTGAAATCATTTATAACAAGATGAATCCATGAATTTACCTTAGGTAAAAGAGATTAATCTTTGGTAAAGAAGAAATTCTGTAACCATCAAGAAAGAGGGATTTTGTAGTATACGTACCTGACAAACGAGATATCACCTTGGTTACACTATGCAATGGATGCCCGTTTACTGTCATACTTTCCGTTCATTCAAATGCTTGATTCATCTTAACCTAAATGAAAATTTTCTCTCAATGGTAATTATTTGTGACTATGATCTTTAGATCTCCTAAAAATGCCTTCATGATTTTACCATTGTGTTGAAATTAGCTTTTAACCCTTGTGAAATTCGCTAAGTGTAGGAATGCATTGAATGTTCACTAGAGTTGGTGAGCAATTACTACTCGGGAGGGGAAAAGCGACCGCTGGGTGAAAGTTTATAATTTAAAATTTAAATCCCAATGTAAAAAATCAATCACGGTATGGGAATCTAATGCTAAGGACTGGATGGATATTTAGATCTTAATATCATGTTCAGAATGTCTGGTGCGAATGTCTGGTTGGAATATCCTTTTGACTTTGACTAAAGTTGGGTAAAATCATAGTGGAAACTCCATCGGGTGACATCATTACCATCATGGTCAAACTTTGTTGACTAGAGCAAGGATAAATGGATCTTCATACTCGGTCATAGAGGTCATGACATTTAGGAATGTCCATTGTAAAATGTCCTTTTGAAAATGTCCAGTTGAAAAGTCAACAAGCTATGAGCATGCACCTGGCTTATAATACTTTCAGATAAGACATGGACATGGATATCGATATTGAAATAGAAATGTTTAGTGCACAATATCTGGTCCAATGGGACTCTCTCATGTCGGGGTAAATTTGACAGCTTGCATTGGATGTTTGAATAGGACTGGATATTTACTTGTTTGATCATGTCAGGTCAAAATGTCATGTCCAGTAAGAGTGTTAGTGACTCACTAGGGTAAATTTGACTATTTCAACAAGATATGGATCCAGATACGGATATTGGTACTTTGGGTGTGCAAATGTCTAGTCCAGTTGAATAATGAATGAGTCATATTTAACTTTTACTTTTGGGTCTGTGTGTTTCCCAAAGGTTTGGAACCTAATATGGATACCGGACATGACATGTATTCTTCGCCAATGTCCATGTCTAATTGACTGAAAATATCTAGTTGACCAGAACTTCACATGGGCATAACTTGCTCACTTCAACAAATTTTTACATGATTCAAAAGACAAACTTGACTAGAATTTTATCCTCTACTCATCCATGACTTTTAGAGGGGATATTTTCCAACTTGAAATTTGGCTTGGATTTGGCTTAGAGGTGACATGACATTTTACCATTACCACCCAAGTGGACAATAGACAAACCAACACAACAAAACAAGTTGGGTCCTCATTTTGCCATGGAAAAATGGAGCGTGTTGTGAGACTACACAGCACCTCCCTCGTGAGGCTGGATGACTTGGCTTGATATCCATTCACCGACAAGGCATCACCTTGTGTGCTAAATGGACCATTCAAGCTCTTTAAGGCAATGAAGCTTGGAAAGTTCTTGTCCACCATTGTATTTGTACTGGCACTCCTATAGGTCATCCAACATGGAAATGCTTGGATTGAGGAACTCTCCTCACTATAAGGGAACCTATTTCCATTCAAGGTACTTTTGTTATCAAGAGCATTTGGAAGGCTTGGGAAGCCCTTAAGCCTTGGCTTCATTAGGCTAGAGATGATTTTGTAATGGTTTATCCATTAATCATCAATCCATTTGGTGGTCCCCTTTTCTCAGCACTCAAGATAGGCCTATAGAAAACCAAGATCATGGAAAAGATAAACAAGCACACAAATTGCAATGGAATCGACCAGTTTGTATTACCAAATGAGGCGAGTATAAATAGAGATGTGTAGGTACCCAAATCTCCATGAAAAGAGGATAGGACTCCTCTACATGGAGTTGTGGCGAGTAACCTCCCACAAACATAGAGTGAGTTGTTGATGCAAGTCGACACCTCTCAAAATGTCTCAACTACTTTGACAAGTTCAAAGGAACATGTGCAAATACGCCTAAGTATGATTAATACAAATGTGTACGCCTAGAGATAAACGGTATACACTAACACCCCCCTTAAGCATAGATTAGGTCAGTATTATTAAAAATGGGTCCCGGCTATAAGCCTGGTGAGGTACCCATGTACAATACAAAAGAAAAATGAGCCCTGGGCATGAAACCTGATAAGGTACTCAAGTACAATGCAAACTCTCTAAAACTAGAGAAAGATAGAAACCCAGTGGGAAAAAACTATCCCCCAAAAAGAGAGAAAAAGGAAAGGCTTAGAAAGCCCCCCCCAAAGATGATGAGATGCTGATGTAGAGATAAAAAACTCCTGGAGCATGAAACTGTTGTAAATTCTACCCTTCCCTTAATTCTAATAGATTTTAGCAAACTAATTGGAATTTGTAGTGTGCAAGAAATTTGGTTCAAAAAATGCACAATGTCTGAAAAAAGATGTGCATTAATGGCACATATGAATGAGAAGAGAATCTGAAAGATTCATTGTTGTGATTGTTACAACCCCCATTACACTTTATATATCAGTGAGTACAATTTTCCTAAGTTCCCTTTATGTGTTACACACATTCAATTATATGACACTTTATGAGTGTATTTACAACATATATGCTTTTTGGAGTTCAACAATTTGCTATATAGAACCAACTAAGCTGAGATGAGAAGTAAAACTAGGCTCTAAAGTTGCTAGTGTAGTGTCCTCTTCACTTGAATTAAAGTGTGAAAAAATGAAGTTGCAGTCGAAGTGACAAATCTTCGCTACTGCGACAATGTTTTGACTTTGTGATTCTTGAATTAAGGTTGTTATGGCAGTGAACTCAACTATTTTGTCAGAACAAGTGAGTTGATACATAGAGAGATTATTCCTATATAATTTGGGAATGAAAAGCACATTGTGTACGTATCCATTACCTAATTTTACAGTTCCCTTACCACAAACATTATAATAGTTATCATCTATTAGTATTTTGAAGGTGTTGCATGGAAGAATTGTCACAAACACCTCTTTGTAAGGTGACATGCATTCAATTGCACATGAACTAAGAATCCATTTGTTGACTTCTAATTTTGAAGGTGCCATCGATTTATCTTTTTACCTTCTCGAAGATGAGTTCCCAAATTTTGTGAATTGAATCCCTAATTGAACTTTATGTAAAGTGGCACTTTATAAGTTGAGTGTCTAGTTACTCTTGCTTAATTCCCCCCTTAAAGTGGCACTTTACAAAGTTAGTGCATTGTGAGCACCATTACTCCCTTTGATTATTTGTTTTCCCCCAAGATTGGCACTTTTTAGGAGTGATTTTGCAAGTCACCCAAAAAGATATAAACTGGAACTTTATAATATTAGTGCAATATTATGCTTGTTGGATCCCTGACAAAAAAAATCCACTTTTGCAAAAAGAAGCACTCGATTTCAAGTTGATTTGCAAACGTTATCAGACTTGCAAGATTGGTGCAATGACAAAAAAATCCTTTTTTGAACCAAAAAAAATCAAATTTTTAGAAAATCAAATTTGCATGCAAAAATGTGAGAAAAAATTTTTGGAGGAAAATTAAGCCCCCTTGGGCTGTGTACGACTAGGGGCTAAAACCTCATGTGACCAGTTGCTAAACTTTTCAAATGGTCTCCCCTCCCCCTTGCTAACATCACCCACCCTAGTTTCTTATGTCAGCTAAATAGTGCTTCTATTCACTGCAAATAACTTGGTGGGCGTCGTGATTCCTTCCTGTGGCGAAACAAGCCAAATCTAAGGTCGATTTTGGTCGTTTCAAGGATGCCAAACTAGAGCCGACTTGGTCTGCATCGCAGGAGGAATCCCTACCATGCATGAGGGTGCTTTGGAGATGTGTGAGCAGGCCCTTGTGAGGGCATTCATAGGCGCAGGTGAAGATGCATCTCGTTGGCTTGAGATGCCATTTCTGGCATCTGCGGCATTAAAGATGGGACACCGGCCATCCATCCCTCATTGTCCACTACGTAAGCAGCTTGAGTCTCTCAAGCACCTTTTTTAGTTTTTGCCTCGGGCTCAAGAAGCTTAGAATTAGATCCATGATTTTTTCAAACCTTTCAAACCTACTTCTTTCTCTTGGCATATGGTCTTACTTGGCGACTAGACCTACCTTCCATGCAAATATACTTAGATATGACATGCTTTTAGGGTGGAAATTCTTTTTATTATTTTGAAGGATAGTAATGTTGCTACTTTCAATCATTGTACTACTGTTAAGCATTTTTCTTTCTACACTAAAGCTATCATTTGTTTTAATGTGCTGATGCAGATTTAGGTGCAAGCTAGCAAAGTTATACTTGAAGTTGCTCATCTTTAGGAGCTGCTAGAGCATTGGGCCAATGCCCCTTGCACTATTTCCCGAGTTTCACTTGACTCCACCTCCTCTCGAGGGTATCGGTGTGTATAGTCAGTCCTCCCAATGTAACTGTGGTGATCGAGGATCTCACTCCCATGGCCCTCAGTCCTCCAGGGATTCTCCTATCCATGGAGGATGGTCTCAACCTCCCAGACGGCCATGGCGGGATGGGTGCTGCCACAATAATGGGTTACACTTTCTGGGACACCCTGATTTTTGCTGAAATCACATATTTTTAGAAAATATAATGATTTAAGCATTGAAAGGTTCCATTTAAAGTATTTTAATTAAAGAGGGTTTGATCAAACCCCCTTAGATAGAACCCCGCTAGTTTTAAACCATACCTATAATGGAGTCTCCTCTACGCCTATCAAAATGCTGATAAAAAATAACTTTTGATTTACCTTTTGGGGGATCAAATGAATTCATTTAAAATTATGTTTTGTATGTAGTCCTTATTATAAACTTCCCAAAAAGTATAATTTTAAATATATTTAATTTGATTATTATATTTTATTTTGTATTTCTTGTGAATGTAGGTTTTTCACCGAACATCAAGTTCTTTGTTGTACACACATGGAAAATTAGTATATTAGTGAAAAAAAATTCTAAAAAATATATATGCCTTAGGTATTGATGTTCTTGTTTCAACAAAATATAAGAAATTAAATTTCGATACATACAAAAAAAGTTATGTTTTACGGAATGCACCTATGTCTAAATTATACTTGGTTTGACTTCAAAAATAATTTAAAAAACATATTCAACAAAATATTATAAAACCAAATGCATGCCCTATATATCGATGTTACCAATCTAAATTCAAAAGAATCATAATTTTATCCTTTGTAGAAAGAAAGTTATGTGCTACGGAATACACATCACTTTAAAAAAATGTTGTTTACTATTAAAAACTAGTTATCAAAGGAGATGCAAAAAAATTACAATTTAACTCCAATATTTTTTAAATATATTTAGAATTTACAAACAAAATATTACAAATCACTAGTTCACGTCATCTTTAAATTCCTAACGGTTTAATAGCTATAGGTGTCAGAAAGTGAATATTTAGTTTGTGAAAAATGTTGATTTCAATGTCAAGTTTGGCCAAAAAGTGTAACCCATTATTGTGGGATGACCCAGATATTGTTTGGTCTGACACAAGCAAGTTTCCTTGTTTGTAACTCACCATTTCCCTAATTTGTGCTCAGCCACCCCCTGAGAAGAATGAAGATGGATTTTATACTCTCGACAGTTGGGAGCCAATTGATGATGCTACCCCTAGAGATGTTTAGGGGAAACTTGATGATCAGAATCCTCCTCCCTCTACTGGAGTTGCACTTGCTTCTTAGTTTTTTGGGCTTGGCCCTTTGTTACTTTTTTTGCTTGTGTTTAAAGCTTTTGTTCACCTGTTAAGGCTTTGAGAATTCGTGGGTGTGTTTTTTTACCACCATACTCCTTTTTGTGAATATTGTACTATTTATTTCTTTTTGATATAGGTTAAATAGGAAGTATTCATTAAAAAAAACTTCTATAGGATGTCTCTTGCAATATTTTGACTCCCAACATTATTGTTTTCTTTTTTAAATTTGAATAATGGAGAAATTTGTCTAGTTATGCAAATTTTTGGGTTTATTAAGAATTTTTCACAGTAAGGGATATAATTCATATGTTATTTATTAACAAATTATATAGATTAGAGATCTTACAAGATGTTGATGTTAAGATTGTTTAGTCTACTTTTTTGTTTAGTGCATCCGCCTCATCTGCCCCTTTAACTATACCTATTTCCACTATTATCCCATCCCATAGGATTAAACCTACCTCCACTATTGTACCATCACATAGTGTTCATCCTTTCTCTAAATTTATTCTTCTCTATGCCTTACATCCTAATTATGCCCCCCATCATACTTGCATCGCACACGATGTTTTACACCTCCACCTCTATTTTATCCACTACCAACCAACCTACTATATTGATAACTCTTGACTTGTGCCATCCCCACTTCTACTATTTTATCCTCTAGCAATCCTCATCCCATTCCTCTATCTATTCCCATGCACACACTCCATTACATTTCTTCATCCATGCTTATTTTACAACCCATTACCTCTTCTCATTCCACATACTAATCATACTCATACCTACTCCATAAATCCTACCTATACGCATCCTATTGTACCCCAACCTTCTCTTACCTCTACTTCTTCCTCTACCCTAGAAGCACTAGTCTAAAAGATAGATCAAGTGGAGAAAAAGTGGATACAAGGCCTAATGGAAAAGACAATGATGAATTTAAGGACATGCTAGACATATACCATTGGCATTTGAGACTATTACACTTCCTCTATATACAAGTTTTGTGGCGCCTTTCTTAGAGAAATATAATGGAAAAGGTGATCCCAACACATGCAATTAAGGTCCTCCACTAGGATGTGTGTTGATTTCTTATCCAAGGATAGATTTTTGGCTAAGTTATTTCCAAGGACTTTATAAGATTATGCTATTGAATGATTCTTATCATTAACTCATGGGTCTATACATACATATGATGATTTGACTAAGGTATTTGTCATAGCCCAATTTTGTATCTATTCCAGTTGTTACATACTTTGTAGATATTACATGTATATGCATGATGATATGATGATGATATATGTTATCCATATGAGATATATAGGATAACTTGACTTCATAATGTATTTAGAGATATGAAACTTGGTGTAATTTGATTAATTGTTGCATTATCATGATTAGATTAATGTGTAAATACTTGTTTAAATTTGATATTTTGAAAATGTCTAACTACAGAGTTTGTTGTCTAAGTACGATAGGATCAATGACAACCCCTCACCTAAAAGGGAGAGTATCATTGCGGAGAGGAGTCTAGTAGACTAATGGTAGACTAATGGTTAACTTGCATGATCTCACAACACACACATGTAGTCACATTGGTTATATTCATAAGTGTATTTTGATTGCAAAGAAGTAGTTATTTTATTTTTCTATTAAGAACTAAATTATTGATAGTTCATATATATATTAATGAAGTGTGTGAGGACAAGTTAGTATTATATAGTATTATACAACTGTCTATCTCATTGGTTATTTACCAAAAAAATAATAATAACAAGGCCGCACTACAGCTAAGTTCCTGCCTGATGCTAGCAGGGTTGTTCTGTCAAGATTGCAGCTTGATATAGATTTTGTGAAGGGCGGGATTTTCTCTGGCATGTTGGCACATAGCATGACATTCTGAACTATAAAATTTGAAATTCGAGTTGTGGTGCTTTTTCACAAGTCATTTGGACTATTTATGGATTTAATGAAATTGTTTTATTTTTCTAAAATAAAAGTGAATATGTATAATTGACCACTGGTATTTAGTTGGCAATTGGCTACAATAACCAGCCCATCTTGATAGAATGCATTTTGTGTAACACCTAAAACATTGAGGTGAAATCACAGTGGAAATCAACACAATTATATAATTGAATCTTAATTTAGATTTAAAACCTAAAATTGAATCAAAAGAATATATAGTATTCAATCATTACTATTCTATAAGACCAGGGGATCTGGTTGTAGAGTGCAAGTTTTAATTTGTCAAGGTTTAGGCTTAGGTTTAAAATTTTTCTCAACATATGTTAGTTCTTTGCAAACCATTGTCAAACTAACAAACCCTTGAAGCATAAAAAAATTGAACCATCTAGACTCAAAATTTCAGTTTTGTTTCACAAAGCTACTTGATGCTCCTTGCAAGCATTGTTTGAAGCTCTTAACCTCTAAAGATGCATGAGTTGTGGCAGCCATCTGCATTGTTGGAACAGGGCCAGACAAGATATTTCCTCTTGATAGAGATCTTATTAGGCAATCAAGAATTTCAATCAGAAACAAAATGAACAAAACAACTCTAATCTAATGAAATTTTAGATACAAGAAGACATTATTCCATACATAGAACAATGCATGATGGTACAGAACAATGCATGATGGCACTCTTACCAGTTAGTCTGAGTAAAAAATATAGAAAACTTACAAATTTCTCAAGGCAAGGATGAAACCAAATTCTTTAGGTATTGAGCTGATGAGATAGTCGTCTGAGAGATCTCTGTCAAAGAGAACAGCAATCAATATCTACAAAGGAAAACATTGGCCTAAAAAATAGGCTAAGAGAAAAGTGGATTAATCTATGTAATAAGACAAATGATAAACCTGGAAGGTTGCTTAAAAACTAGGAAATAAATATTGTTGAACTGTACTTGAGGTCCAAAGTTAGTAGAACAAACACTAGTTGTTTATGTTGTTCTAGTATTATCATATAGCATGACCCTATTATTAAGGTGTAGTAAATTCCATCAATAATATTTTAAAAAAGCTAAAGCTTGCCATCATACATATTTTGACCATTTCTTTAGCTGGACTAAGACCAAACCAAAAATTATAAAAATATAATATTGCTCACTTACGGTCCCACAAGGTGTGACAAATTGGCTAGCTTTGGTGGCAACATTCCATTTAGATTTAGGCTTAGAAGTGTTCAGCAACAAAATGTTAACAGTATGAATCTCCTTTTTTTCTTCACATTCCCAGAAATGGATCATATATCCTATGCATTAGTAACAAATATTTATAGCTTCTGGTAATATGGGAATTTCCCCACTATTTTTTCCTTGTTCGTCTTCTAGGGATATCATGGTTTGAATGTCCTGGTGGAGGAATCTAAATGTTGGGTAAAATAAACTCCCACAAACATGACAACAAAAAATAAGATGTTTTATAAGCCTAACACATGACAACAAACTTGGTTTGATTTTCCCGGTGGAGGAGTCTAAATGTTGGGTAAAATAAACTCCCACAAACATGACAACTTGACAATCAGTGTTATTCCTGTCATAATATTCACAACGCTTCTGTAAAATTATCCTCAATATTTCAAATGTCAAATTGTAAGGAGAGGGTTAGATATTAAAAAGTGAGTCCAGATAAGTGAAGTGAAATGCATGTAAAAGCAATGAAATTGTTGTGTACTTTCAGTCTTACTTGTGAGTGTTGCATCTGTGTGCCCAGTGGTGAAGAACAAACCATACAAAAAAGCGGTGCACACCATAAAATACACTTGGTGGAAAGTCGTGAGCCGAGCTTTTCGCAACAATGAAAAGCAAATATAAAAAATCAAAAGAGAGGCTATGAATGACATATATTGTCAACAAATGCCTAGCATTGAATAGTACAAAGCTTTGTACAATTTGTTTTTAGGCTTTATGTGTTTTGATTCCACTCTAAACTAACTGTTCTACCACTTTGATGGAAGTCCATACCTTGTTCCAAAGCTTCCATTTTGGCACAGTCCGGTAAGACACTGGCAAACGTTGTGAAGTTTGGCTTTACACCTGCCAATTGCATTTGCTTGAAAATTTTTGTGCATATCCTACAACCATGGAATTCCATGAAAGAAAATTTCTTCAAGGCATTTTGTCAAACAGTTCATGTGCCTTGTAATAAACAGAACGGGTAAGAAGAATGTAAGGCATTCGATGGAATAATTCAAAATTCCATGGACTGCAATATCAATGATGACCTCTGCTAATTTTGATAGAATATATACATTTGGGACATGGCCTCTAAGGAAAAAGGTAATTTAGGCTCGATATAGCATTCTCCATCCATAATAAGGTGGTGGGTGTATGTATATATTAATTTGCCAAATCAAGAACTTGTCCAACCAATTTACTGGAAAGAAACCCAGGATGAATGTGTCATGACTAAGACATTTTGCATGAGAAATAGGATCAAAAATTCTGCATACCATTTATGATTTATATTCTGTGCAGAACTTCCAATAGAATTCTCCTCACTGTGACTTCTCTACATTGCAGTCCCCTCAATTTTATTTGATTCTCTACCCATAACCTGCAATTTTGAATGAGGGGTCGATAAAAACCTACTAACAAATCTTCAGATTGGTTTATTAAGTGAATTGATCAGGTTGGACACTTCTTCGTTGTATTGGTGAAACGGTGCAGCAACATCTATCGAAAGCTATAGGCATTGTTTTTCATTCTGCCCTACTTTGCTCTGGCCACATTTCAACTACGTGTCTTAAAACTGATTTTTCATGCATAAAAATGCCAGGAAGTTAGCCTACACTAGGTTTTTGCGCCTTCTCTTGCCTCGTAACACTCCTCTTGCATTTGACAATCTGCAGAGAGCTTGAAACTCACGCCTTCTCTTGCCTCATGAAAATCTCCCGTCTGTTCTGCCATCCTGCAACCTAAATTTGGACGAATAGCAGGCAATGAAATCTGCACCGAGTTAACTTTTGAGCATGTTTTTACTCCGACTTCAACACTGCAGATTAATCCCAGGAAAAGCCACTTCCTGATTGGTGCATTGTGGTAAGTTTAATCACTTGTTAAGGGATTGCCCTCCACTATAGTTCCACGGCAGGAACTAATAAATTGAAATATATGTATAAAAAAATTATTTTATGCATGATTGGAAGAAATGTAAGCAGGTAAATAAAACAGTTGTTATCGTAAAGTTAAAATGGAAAAAAAAGGTGGCAGCTGTCAAACGGGAAAATAAAAGAAATTAAGGGTAAGAGGGGAATTTTGAGGAAGGAAGGACAGGGGGAAAAAGACATTGCAGGAACATTCTGGAGGAAAAAATACAGAAGAGCTTTGGGAAGGAGGTTTGTGAGGTAGCAGTTTTATTTGTTAAGAAAATTAATTGAATCCAGATCTAATATTTTCAGCCTGAAGGTATGCAAATCCTTTTTTTACCTTCTTCTGGTAGATGTGGAATTGTTTAAATAATTGTTGTTTCAGAACATCAAACAATACTTTGCAGATTGTTAAAATTGCACCAAACAAGGGTTTATAGTTGCAGAGAGAAATGGTTATGGACATTTAGAAATTTAACCAGTAGTGGGAAATATTTTGACTTGAATCAGGACATTGTTATGAATCCATGCTCAGTCTGGTTAAGGAAATTTCATTTTAAATCACTGTTGGGTAAATTCATGAATACCCATCTCTTAAAATTTCTATATCATTATTTTCTCTAATAGAAAATTATAGGGATTCCATACTTGCATTAGATATTCTTTGCTCAATCATATGAGCACTCGAGGAGAATTTACAAATCAATGTGCTATATTTGAAAACTAGAATCAAAATAGTTTATTTCTCCCTCAGTACTAGAATAGTTGAATATTTTATTTCTTCCTGACTGAGTGTCAAAAATAATAAAATTCAGATTTATTAAGACACCATATGGCTATCAGCTTTTAGATTTTTACTATTAACTAGTACAAAGAAATATTGCCACAACTACTGCATTGTCCAGAAATACATGAACTTAAATAAAATAATTTTTTATTAGATCTTTCACAGAACAAACTTGATATATAAACTCTTTTATTGCTTCAGTTGGCATATTAATATCACATTCCTGTATAATCATGTTACTATGTAAAGTACAACGTATATATTGAAACACATCATAATAATAACGAAATTGAACATGCATTTTACAACAACAAGATATTCATTGCTTATTAATCTTTACATACCATGGTTTGCATTTTTCAAAAGATCTTTGACTTATTTTAATATTACCAGGTAACACTAATTCATCACAAAATTTTCTATAAAATTTAGTTTGCATTGTATCTAATAGGTGTTTTGGATGAGGACCGCAAACTTTGGACCCCACTCTTAATTTTAAAACATCTCTAGCATTAGATGATACCCTAGTATTATCATGCCAATATTTTTCGATCAAAGATCTAATTTCAACATTCAGTTTCATGTCAGATCTCGAAAGTTGACCACCAAAACTCCAACATTGGTTAATTGGATCATTTTCTATACTTTCTCTTCTTTTTGCCACTCTTACCAATGTTTTAGGATGTATTTTTAGAATTCCACTAATATTGCTTACCATTCTTCTATTCAAAGTTGTTTTATTCACTATAGCAGTTGTTATAGCTCGTCTTGCTGCATTCTTATCTTTGGATAGACTGTTACTTCCAATAGACTCAATGGCACTAGCAACAGTAGACATAGCATGTTTTAGTGATTGATCTTTTCTTCTTGGTTTAACAAAAATGCCTAACATTTTCATTACTTTTCTCATTTTCCACATTCTCATTAATTGCATCATTAGTTGACATTGAAATGATAGTTTTTTATGATAAAAAAATTCATGTGTTCTTATTTGTCTCCAAGAAATTTTACCAGGAAGATTATCCAAAACATCTCTTTCAATTTTGAAAAAAAAATTCTCATTTTCAACATCACATCCTGGATTGTCATTTTCATTTTCAACTTCAAAACGATTTTCATTTTCAACAACAAAATGGTTTTCATTTTCATTTTCAACAAAAGGATTTTCATTTTCATTTTCAACAACAAAACGGTTTTCATTTTCATTTTCAATAAAAGGTTTTTCGTTTTCATTTTCAACAACAAAACGGTTTTCATTTTCATTTTCAACAACAAAACAGTTTTGATTTTTATTTTTATTTTCAACAACAATTTGTTTCAAATTTTGATCTCTACGAATATTATCAATCTCAACATTGTTATATCCAGCTTGTTTTAAATCTCCTATCAACACTATTTCCATTTCAATCAAAGGCAGATTTGAAGTACCTAGATTTGTGCCTATTGAAACATTCTCCATAGCATTGATAGAGGGATTTGAAGACATGCCAAGAGTAGTTTGTATAATCCTATTAGTTTCCACATTCACCTCTTGCAAATTTGCATCGTCTACATCCATGGTCTCCTCAATATTTTTATCTTCAATAGTTGTGGAATTAGATGCTTTAGCATTATTCATTGATTGAATCTTTATTCTTCTAGCTCTTTATTTTTTTGACACCTTCTCTATCTTTGCTTCAATTTCTTCAGGCGTTAATACCTTCCTATTTTTCCTCTTATTACGACTTTGTGATCCCATGATTAAAAAATTTATGAAGCATTTACAAATGAATGTCAAAAACTTGAAAGCCTTTCTTCTTTGTTCAAGTCCTTCAAACAAGTACCAATTCAACAAAATTTCACTCAAACAGTGTCTCAATGATGGCTTCTATCAAAATTCAAACAATATTCCAAGTTGATGGACCTGCAAAAGAAAAAAAGATGGTAGAGAATGCTGCAAATGCCGTTGTCAACCGTACTGTAGAGCAAGTTGCAGGGCTGACAGTCATAGTACAGTCTTATTAAAAAAAGGGACAAATAATAAACGGGATCCTGTTTAAGAAACAGGGTCCCATTATATAAAATGGGATCCCATTTACTAAACCGGATCCCATTTTGTTTTGCACTGGTGGAGTAAGAAACGGGATCCCGTTATTTAAAATTTAAATTTTAAGCTCGGGTTTTGCTTTGTAACCTGGTTCGGGAAATGCTTTGGGGACCTGAACCTGACCTCTAGACCTAGTTTGACCTGCAACTTGAAGGTCCTGTCAATGTCACAACAAAATAGTGACTTTGGGCATATATCTAAAGGTCTATTTTGCAGAATATTTTGATGAAATTAAAACCCATTATAGGTCAGACAGTGTAGATTCCAAATATGTAATTTTTTTACAATTGGATTAATTTTTCTATTTTTTAATCAATTTCTGATGAAATAGGTCCATAAACTTGAATTATCAGGGTTTTTTAGTATTTTAATAACTTTTTATTAAAATATTTTTTTGTAAAAAAAATTGTAAGAAAATGTACTTTAGACAATTCTATTCAAGTTTTAAAAAAAATCAAAAAATGTTAAATTTAGGTCATCTTATACATGACGTACACGATGATTTTTTAAAAGACCAAAAATGGCCAATAAAAAATTAATAAAAAAAAAATATTCAATAAAAAACTACAGAAAAATATGGAAAATGTGCTTCAATGAGTTACAAATCTTTTCCCAAAAGGATTTTCAAAAATATGATTATTTAGGTCAAAATATGGATGACGTACACGTACATGGTATAGTAAAAAAAAGTGACTTTTAAGCAGTAGTTTTTAGAAACGCCTATTCAAAATCAATTTCTATCATCTGGGTATTGAAAAAAATTACATATTTGGAAACTAGACTCCGAGTACCACATTTCATATTTAGTGACTTTTTTCAAGATTCCACCTTTAAGTGCTTCAAATTTTTAAGTCAAATGTGACAAATTCTGAAAATCAGGAAAAAAACTTCCACTTTTTGGCCAATAAGTGGACAACTTCTTGCACACACCCCTAAAATACCTATTTTGATCTTAATTTCAAATGTTATTAAAGGGTATTAAGATCTATTAGAAATACTAAACCTGTTGCTATGTGACAATTCTTCTATGTCCATTCTTGTAAGATAAAAATATTAAACTCTTCATTTTTATATAATGTAGTCTACCCTTCTCCACTACATGGAATACCCCAATATCAAAACCCATAATTAATTTATCTGTAAGTAACACCTATTGGTGTATATTAATCTTTCTTAGGGGTGCATATTTAGGAGTCTATGTTTAGCCTTGTGCTATACTTGGCATGCCTAGATTATCTTTGTCTAAGTCAAGTGGTTGCTTTTCCTATTCTTGGAGCACCATTATTCTTAGTGAGTTTTTCCTATTATTGGCTCGACTATTCTTAGTCAATTATGCCCTATATGTACTACATCTTGTAAGCTAATTTATCATCCCATTATTCTGCATTAATAATGAGTCCATTACTTTGCAATACTTGTTTTCTTGCAGACTGAGCGTGCTTCTATTCATCTTGGGTGGCTCGAATTGATACTCACATTCACTCAATGTTCATGGTTTATACATGGTATCAGAGCGAGATTGTGTGGATGTTTGTTTGAATTCTGTGAGTTCTTGATAGTATTGTTGTGGGATCCCTCTTCTAAGCAAGGCCTAGATCCAAAGAAGGTCAATTTGTATAAAACTGATCTGCAACTGGTCTAGTGCAAAGGATTAAAGTAGGAACACCCCTATTTGGGTAGAGAAAGGCATTCAACCTTGGTCAAAGAACATAGAATCATGAAGTTATTGAGGGCAATCCACATCCTGTGTGTAGGCCAATCCAGAGGGTGTGGAAATTATCCACATCCAGTGTCAAGGCATCCACAGGGTGTGGAAACTCTGAAGCATTCAACAGAGGCTGAGTGATCTAAGGCGATCACGACATAAGAAAAGAAGTCAATTTGTTACTTGTTGTGGTGTAGAAACCACACTTGTAAACTGAAGGCCTCTAGTTTGGCATGGGGTGTTTCAGGGTAAACCACGCTTTGTCCTTCCTACCATTTCCTCACGGTCTTTGGACCTGGTCAAGGTTTCTTGAGGTTGCAGTAGGGTCACGGTCCGCTTCATCAAAGCTTGACAGGCCTGTCAACTTCAAAGAGCTATAGGGTATCAACTTGAATGTGGTCTGAGCAAGGCATGAAGGGAATTTGAAGGCACTAAAGCATAAACCAAGAAGAAAGTGGTGTGTTTGAAAGCATGCTCTAGGAAGAGGAAGGTGTGGCCTGCCTAAAGAGGCCCTAAATCCTCAAAAATGTCCCCGCAAAC
This sequence comes from Cunninghamia lanceolata, assembly GCA_027924645.1. Classification (NCBI taxonomy): domain Eukaryota; kingdom Viridiplantae; phylum Streptophyta; class Pinopsida; order Cupressales; family Cupressaceae; genus Cunninghamia; species Cunninghamia lanceolata. The sequence continues at coordinate 11,014,231 of BSBN01000602.1, forward strand.
CTATAAAAATGACCATAAATATGCAAAAACATCCCTACAAACCCGCAAAATCAGCCCTAAACCTAAAAAATTGATCCTAAACCCACATTTCAATCTGCAATAGAGGTAAATCTGCCTTTGTTTACTGGTTTTGTTCTTCAAATTTGTAGATTTCGCCCAATTTAGGGCACAAATTTCTCAATTCACCCAGAATTGTGCTCTCATTTTTTAATTTGGGGATTTTTTCTTTTTTTTTAGCAAAAATTGTATTTCAATTTAGTTTAAAGAGTGTTTTTGCTAAAGATAAAATCTGCTTTTTAGTTGAAAGGGCTTCTTTTATTTTTCTCCTCATTGTAAAGTTTTGATTTTGTCCAAAAATATATTTTTGACAAATAAAACTAAGGAGCATTTAAACTAGTATGTTTTAGGCAAAAGTTAATTTTGTAATTAGTGACTCCTTTGAGTGCCAAAATCTAGACCAATTTGGGCTTGATCGCACTATTCTTTATAAAGTGTCATTTCTGACCCAAAATTAGATTCACTCTTGCTCACGCACTCATTATAAAGTGTTGATTCAGGGGGGGTTAGGATATCTAGTCAAGGGGGTGTCCTTTGTGTTGTGTCTTGTACACTTCCGCACTTCATTTCACTTTTTTAGTTTGGGGGAATTATACAGAGTATTTTGTAATCAATGAACTGAGATAAAGTTCCATATTTGCGGGGGTTCATCATGGATTTCGGTATTTATTTCCACCCTTCTGTTGTCAAACTAACTTCAGAGAACTATTTGTTTTGGAAACAAGGGATAAATAATCGTTGTCTTGAACAAGATCTATTGCTCTATCTCCTTGGACTCATTCTTGAGCCAAGAGACTGTGAACAAAAAGAATAAATGGTTTAACAAAAAAGACATGGTCTACAGACTAATAGGTCTTATCTGCAGATATTTTACATCATATAGAACACACTAAGTACCCTTTCATTGCTTGGACCATCATCTGGTCACTGTATAGAGATCTTGATTATTCATCTGAAAGTGATGTTTCTGTGGATAATCGAGCTCTTGTGGATGATAATGAGACTTCTATTTCCCCATCTTGTGTGGACACATCCTCATGGGATGATCAGTCTATTTGGTTGACATATATTGATACCCCATCTACATTAGAGGACATTCCATATCCTACAATACCTATTGCTACTTCAGAGTCCAATGTTGTTTCTTCGAGAGTTTTCGATGATTCTCTATAGCAGGGTCATTTATGTCTTCTGGATTCACCTCAATGGGACACATTTCTACAAGACATCTCTTGCTTGTTTGTAGAGTCCCACATTTTGGATCTCGATGACACCTTAGAGGATCTCATCCTTCTGTTTGATGACAGTACACATACACCTGCTATTACTACAGAGTTCAGAGAGGCTTCACCGAGGGCTTCCAGTGATTCTTTGCAGGACATCTCTTGGGAATTTCTTTGTAGCCACATGGCATGCATTAACATTCTACACATCACTTCTTTCGATCCTACTCTTCATTAGTAATGTTATGGGATGGGATAATAGTGGAAATAGGTATGGTTAAAGGAACAAAGGAAATGGATGCACTAAACAAAAGAGTAGATTAATCAATCTTAACATCAACATCTTGTAAATAAATAACATATGAATTATATTCCTTGTATAAAATTCTTAATAAACCCAAAATATTGTATAACTAAACAATTTTATAATAAACCCAAAAAAAATTGCATAACTAAACAAATTCCATCATTATTAAAATTTAAAAAATAATAATAATGTCGGAAGTCAAAATATCGCAAGAAACATCCTATAGAAGCTTCAACTCGGTATATAGACAAGTCAAGCAAGTTCAACGATATCGATGCCTCCAAAATAAAATATGAAAATCAAATTTTAGAAACATTCGGAGAAGAAAACTCAAAACATATGACGACGACAATTTCAATCAATGCATTACGGCGGAGTAAAGCATAAAAGTCAAGGAGAATAAGTAGTATTATGCTAGTGTTTAGGTCAAAAGGACTGATATCCCGTGATAAAGTGGCATATACAGAAAAGTTGTTAAGTAATTCTCTGAGTCAATTCTTTTTGTTTTTTGAGCATCCAAGTGGAATTCTTCAACACACGTTTACGACATTGTATTTGTTATCGCTCTTCTGATTCCAAACGTGCTCTTCTTCCCGTATAAAATAATTTACATATGTTTGTTTAGATTACTTGAACATTAAACGAGAGGCTAGGTAATTCTTCCAGATGATTAAATACGTACATAAAAATTACATCATTTGTACATAAAAGTGGGTCGGTAATTTTTTACTTTCTGAGCGTCCAAGTGGAACAATTCAACACGCGTCTAGAGCTACTCAGGAACACTGGGCACCCACTGTATTTGACGGTGCCCACCCATTGTATTTGTTATCGCTCTTCTGCTTTCAAACGTGCTCTTCTCCCTCTATAAATAACTTCCCCTTGTCTAAATTGGTCCATAGCTTGAAAAGTTTCGGTTGGCTTGCAAGGAAAAAAAATATCAACCATGGCAGGGTTATCAAGTGTAGCGAAATTAGCTTCCCTTGTTTGTTTAATTTTGATAGCACCATGGACGGCTTCTGCAGCCCTTGTCCAGCGCAAATTCACTGTGAGCATTTTTAGTAGAATCCCTTAAATTCTAAGCATGTTATATTAAGCTTGATGTAATGATGGTTACAGGTTGAATTGAGTGTGAGCTTAATTATGCTGTTTACCGTGTTACAGATTGGAACACAGAGCGTGACTAGAGTGTGTAACACGCAGACGATTGTAACAGTGAATGGACAGTATCCTGGCCCGACCATTTACGTTCGCGAAGGCGATAATCTTGTCGTTGAAGTGGACAACAACGGGCTTTATAATGTGACTATACACTGGTAATTAAGACTATACTCCAAATTGTATCCAATGTCCATGTGATCATTGATATAAAAATTACAGAGAACTTATTAAATTTGTGATTTGGCAGGCATGGGGTACAGCAGTTGAAATCATGCTGGGCAGATGGACCGGCGTACGTAACGCAGTGTCCCATTACTCCTGGGAATAAATTTACCTACAATTTTACAATCACAGGGCAGGAAGGGACGCTCTGGTGGCATGCACACATCTCATATCTCAGAGCTACTGTGCATGGAGCATTGGTTATTTTACCTCGGGCTGGAAATGCTTACCCATTTCCCAAACCAGCCGCTGAGTTTCCTATTATTTTGGGTAGGTAGTTGTCTTTTTTAACTAACGCCACATCTAGGAAATTGATCTCGTGGACTAACTGCCACTCTTGATCTAAGTGAAGATGCAGATTTGAAATGTTCACTAACACTACTTGCCGGTGTAATGGCAAACTCTTCCACGCAAACCTCCTTTATGTTTTGTTTTCTAAGTGAATTGTGAATCGACGTTTCTCCAATTAGATTATAAAAGCATCTTTCCTAAGAAAAAAAATTGTACACTATCTTCAAAAGCTATTTACTAGTTTGATGAATTTTAAATTATGAACTAAATTTGGTGTATGGTGTGCAGGTGAATGGTGGAATGCGAATGTGGAAGATGTAATAGCAGATGCGATTAAAAGAGGAGCTGTACCAAATGATTCCGACGCCTACACCATTAACAGCCAGCCAGGAGACTTCTTCCCTTGCTCTGCCAATGGTTTGTGAATTTGTGCATTAATCAAGTATAAGAAAAACAAAATTGAAATCAGGAGTAACCTGGAAGAGATAACTAGCTAATTAATGAATGAATTATGGATGCAGATACTACCCGTATTTTGGTTGAGAGAGGAAAAACCTACTTGCTGAGGATTGTAAATGCTGGCATGCTTCATGCATCCTTCTTCAAAATTGCACAGCACAATATGACTGTTGTGGCAATGGATGCCGTGTATACCAAACCATATACAACAGATGTGCTGCTCATTCAGCCAGGTAACACCATGGATGTGCTTCTAACAGCTGCCCAGCAGTCAGGGAGCTACTACATTGGCACTCGCGTATACAATAGCCAGCCTCTAGGGACTGAATATCTAAATACTAGTGCAACAGCAATATTGCAATACAAAGGCAACAGCAATGCATCTGCCCCTCTTTTGCCCAACTTTCCTGCATTTAACGATACGCCTACAGCATTCAAATTCAGTACAGACCTCAGAAGCCTGAGGCCCTCCGTCCCACAGACTGTTGATGAGGAGATGTTTATAACAGAGGGATTTGGACTCATTAGCTGTCCCAACAATTCCTGCGCAGGGATCAACGGTGGAAGAGCCGTTGGAAGTTTTAATAACATTTCATTCGTGGAGCCAGATATAGCCATATTACAGGCTTATTATAATGGTATAAATGAAGTGTTTACCAGAGATTTCCCAAATAATCCTCCCCAGGCATTCAATTACACTGGAGATGTGCCCCTCGGTCTTTGGGAGCCTGAGACGGGGACAAAAGTTAAAGTTCTGAAATTCAATAGTACTGTTCAAATAGTGTTTCAGAACACTGGGATTATTACAATACAGAACCATCCTATACACCTTCATGGCCATGATTTTTATCTTGTGGGACAAGGGTTTGGTAACTATAATTCCCAAACGGATCCTGCAAACTTCAATCTGGTAGATCCTCAGATGTTGAGCACTGTCGGAGTTCCTACTGGCGGGTGGGCGGCCATTAGATTTGTAGCCAACAATCCAGGTACGCTAGCTTAAGTCATTAGCATACATTTTAATGCTTCAAGATTTCCACACATTAACACTGTATATTTTCTTGATTCATATTTTACTTCTTTACAGCTAATTAATTATGTATTGTTTGTTGTTAACAACAGGAGTTTGGCTCATGCATTGCCATTTTGAATCTCATTCTGCACTTGGTTTTGATATGGTATTTCTTACCGAGGACGGGCCAGGAACTTCTGACAAATTGCCTCCTCCTCCTTCTGATCTACCTAAATGTTAAAGCTGGATTCCTCCATCGTTAAATCTTGTAATTTCAAGATCAGTCACTTATACTCCTATACGCCCACACGGCTCGTAAGGCTATGGGGTCGAATTTTTTTAACAGCTCAGACGACATTAGTCATGGAAATAAGATTATGTCATACCTTCTGTTCTCTCTTTCCTTTGTATTAATTTAATTCCGAATAACAAACTTGTATCATCCAATTTGATGTTATTTTTAATAAAATAAGTTCAAGAAAAGCAGCGCCTGATGCTAAATGTGGTTGGTTGCCCATTTTAACTCTCCCCAAGTAGGCTTTCAAATTTAACAATTTAAATTATTATTTGATTTATTAATTTAATGTTAAAATATTAAAATAAATATATTTAAAACATGACAAATTTAAAAATAGGTTAAATTAAAAATACATTAAAAAAATTAAAAGACATCTGCATAAGTTTCAATGTTAGTAATGGTAATATAAAGTAGAAAATTTTAAATTATTTATTTTATGTTTAAATTTTGTTTTATCTTTTTAAGATAAAAATGTATATTATATATAACATTTTCTTATTTTTAAATTATTTAAAGTTATTTATTATTGTTGCTTAGATTATTATTTGATTTTAATTCTTTTTTAATAATTTTTTTTTTTGATATTATATACTACTATAATATTTTAAATGATTATAAATTATGAACTCCCAGTGTAATTATAGTGGTGAGATTCACATACTTATGTCATTTTCTATTTAGTTGTGTGTCTAATTTGAGGAAATATATTGATACATGTACATATTTATAAATGATATGATCTTTGTACAAAGTTGAGTTCATTCCCACTCCATATGTAAATATCCCTTTCCATTTAGCCCCTACTCTATCCTTATATATACATACTTTTAGGTACTACCCTTACCCACCCATTTGTCACACTTATCCATACACCTACCTCTATATACTCTTAGCCATCTAGAACTAAACATTTACCCATACTGGAAACTAATCATGATCATGGACCCTCCCCCTTCCTTTTTAAAATTCAAATTCAAAATTTGGCTGATTGACTCCTTTCACCTTCCTTCTGTAAGCCAACTTAACACACATTTGGCACAATTTGATGCTATGTGCTAGTATTTAAAGACATTCAATATATTAATTTCTAATCATCCAATATACACATCATCTCTCTCAATCTAAATCATTGGAAGTGATTAATAGTGAAATATTTTTGAAATATTTTTATTTGGTGCATTAAAATGAGTAACAAATATGCATATTGCAACCCTTGCCTACTATAAAACAAACTATGTACATGGATTTCTAGACTAGAAGAACTTATCTCCTTGTAAAAATGCCCCTATCATATTAGAATTTATCCAAATCTCAACAATTTCTCTAAAGTTCTAAAATTATTTGCATCCACACACATATTAATATTAAATAGAATTATGAATGGAATATTAATACCAATCAATTAGTGTTCAGATCTTCTAATTGCAACAACCATAGTGTGCATTCAATTCACCTCTTCATAATAAAGCATACCCAAAAATCACAATCCAAGCAACAGGTAACAACTGCACAGAAATTAATGGTTCATGCCAGTTTTAAAAACTAAAAACATTTCACCAATCTAGGCAACTAGATAAGACTCCAATAAACTGATATGATTAGCTACCTTGTAAATTGTACACAAACTTCTAGTAATAAAGACCAAAATATGATGCGACTCTTCCTCAAAAAATACAACTGAGCTAAAATACTTTAGAATGATGCAGCATTTGATTAGAGATCAATTCCGTATGATAGGGCGCTCTTCTTTGCTACACCTGATGTTAGCATGGTAAGATATAACTAGCAATTGCACTAAATTTGTGCGCAATGAAGTAGTTGATAGTGTGAAATGTTAAATAATAGTGTGATCCTAATGGATTATGGTTAATGAAATTGTAGCAAACATATTCAAATTAATGAACTGATGCAGGTAGTTTTAAAATCAGAGCATTTCGTCAATAGTGTTTATAGCCTTTTGATGAGCAAGTAATTTTAAAAAAGAAACAAACAGTTGAAATCAAATTACGAATATATCAAACTGATATATAACATTAAAATATTAAAAAAATCTCATAATAATACCTAGCTATAAAATTGTACAAACACTACTCATTCACATAATTTCATATGTAATCAAAATTTACAAACCACAGAAAAAATGAAAATGAAAGTTTATTATATTATATTCTATTCTAACCACTATTGTTGTATTCTTGAGTGATTCTGATGGTGCAAGAACACATAGAAAATAGCTCTTTTGAAAGACCGAACTAAAGAATTAACAATTATTGTGCAGTTTCTTTTAAATAGCCTTTGCAAATTACTTTGGCTAAAACACTTGTATTTTTACCTCTTGCTTTACTTTTTCCCTAGCTCTATAGCATGTTGTCACATGGCTATGTAGGCTCCACCTTATAACACCAAAGCTTCCCTAAACTTCACAGATCTCTTTGCTAAACATCGAAGAAGTAGAATGTCACTAAGTTGAGAGGCGTGATAGCCCCCAAGCTTAGGATTCTATGAATCTACAAGTGATTAGAAAAAGAGGTTACACACATACAAGACACATAGCACGAGTTACACATATACATGTAACATATATCTAAAAACATAATAAACATAGGATGAGACCAAATATTACATGTCAAAACAACTACAGTTAGCAAAATAATATCCAGTCAAATCCAAACATACACGAAGCAAACACGGAGAATACACATAAAACAAAAAGCATGCCAGGTATGAACCTTAGGCTAGAAAGATGTGTTATGATAGGAATCAAACTTAAAACACACATCATGAGCCACAAGATAGTAAAATCTATTGTTTTCTAGGTGGTCGTGAATGCATGGCAAAGTGAGAATGGCACAGGCTAGTAAGATCCACATATTTACTAGGTGAGTTGCATATCAACAGGTAGCAAATGAAAGCATCACAGGCTAGTAAGATCTGCAAATTTACTAGGTGATCTTCATGTCAACAATATCAGAAATTACGGGCCAAGAAAAACATGCTATTTGTTAGGTAACTCTGGTAAAGTGCTACAAGGATGATCAAAAGGGTGTTGTGATAGCACAACCAACCACGTGGTGTGTGAACAAAGAGAAGCACATAGAAGAGTGTATGCCCCCACCTTAAAGAATTGCTAACACCATCGGGAAGAAATTGCCTTTAAGGTAGAAAGAGAAATACATGCAAAATAGGCACGAGAGCTTTTCAAAAGCATATTCCCAAAGGATATATTTCCAAAAGCTACATCGTGACAAGGGGTTGCTCCCAGGCATGATGCCAACTATAAAGTAACATCAAACAATAGATTCAAGGGATCTACTTGACTAGAGTCAGTATATGAATGGTTGTATAAAGGGACACTCGTTTTAGGAACTGTCATCATCCTCCAACTAGTAGAAATACTATTACAGAAGAAGAAATATCACATGAAATCAAAGTAAATAAACTTCAGGTCAACAAAGGAGGGATGCTAAATCATCCAACACTCTGCATCATCCCCAAAAGGCATAAAATTGCATTTACGACAAATAGAAGAGTGGAGATGCAGAGAGAGGAATGTCACAACAAATTCATTCCCTTTATATCCTTGCATCAACAAGAGTGTCAAGGGTCATCCAAAGATAACTAAGAAATAAAATACACACCAAACAAAACATATGGGGATAACATTACCTACAAGCATATCACACATAAGACAAGGGTATCACTCTTGCCAGTCGAACTATAGAGAATCATCCACCTCCCAATCTTACTCATCAAAAAGGGATGGTGGACAAGATGCTAGATGGACTACAACAAGTGTGGTGCAAGGAGTGGCGCCTTATTCATGATGTGTTGAATCAATCACTGGAGAAGGATTCTTATGTATGCCCCCAAAGGCCAAGTCCATTGATTTTGTGAAAATCAAGGACAACTCTAGAAGATTTTTTGGTGGTCGTGGATGTCTTCTAAATCGTTGTCAGAATAAATCATAAGAGGTGATATAACAGTGCTAACAGCAGGGTCGCAAGCACTATCAATCACAGGAGAAGAAGAAATAGAAGATCCTACAGACTTGACTAGTGCTTTTAAGCATTTAGAATGGCTGATATGGATAAGGCTCATGCTTACACTTGGGTGAAGGTGGCAGAATGTTAATATCAATGGTGGAAAGATGCAAGAGATTAGGGAACACCTGGTGTCAGGTAAACTAGGACAGAACCATTTGTGATAGAGCACTACTCGAAACAACTTTGTTAGTGGGTAGGTCTAAAGGCTCAGTAAATGGTGGTATGGAACTCTTCGTAGATGGAGCCAAGGATACTAGCACCACAGGAATGGTCTTTTCAACTTGCTCAGTTGTTGAAGAGATGGGCAACGATGGGTCAAAAGGTGGAGCTAAGTCAAGGGATGACTGCGTAGGAGAGGGACTAGAGGGAAGAGGTTCAACCCCTGCAGCAAGCTTGTGATCCATATTGTGACATCATCTCCTACGTTACTTAACATTCTAATTTCATCTTGTATAGTTTGGAGCATTCTCAAGGGGAACCGAGGTGTTTCTGATGCAGAGGACGTAGCGAAGCGGACAAAATGAACAAATCTTCTAATTATTGAACCTCTCGAACCATTTAACTTCTCGGTTGAACCCACTGAACTTGTTAGTCTCGAACCATCAAATTCTTAAACTCATTGAACTTACGAACTATTCATGTCTTTTGAACTCTTGAACCATTCTCTTGAACCATTGAACCATCGGTTCCACAATCAGCCAAATACACACACCATCGGCAAGTTAGTAAATCCTTAGGCCAATAGGTCAATACAGCTCTGCAGGGTCGGTGAGACTTAACTCATCGCTGAAACAAACTTCAATCTGCCGATAGGCCGATGATACACTCGACACTTCAACTCTACCATTTCACCATGATGGATGGTGATACGCCGATAACTCTTCTCCTCTGCAACACAGACACACACACGTAGATTTACCTATGCTGCAACTACGTAGATTTCTTTAACTCACTATAGCCATACAGACATACAGATTACTAGACTAAATCAAACAGAAGGAAATTAAAACCTAGGGGAGTCATTCCACTGGTTTCGGCGGAAGCCTCAACCAGTGGAATGGTCCCAAACCAAAACACTGTGACGAGACCAAACCAAAATCTTTATTATTTCTACTCAAAAATGTATAATTACAAAATGTTTCTTTTTCTTTTCTCGTCTCCTCCTTCTATGTCTATGCTCTTATAAAGAACCTAGCCAAGGCAGTTACACTTCGGTGGAATCTTAACCGATTCACCTTCCTTGCCTTAGGATCATTTAAAAATGGTTCATATATGAGACAGTTACAAACATAGTATGACACCTATGCACTAGTGCCAATCGACTTACAACTTATGACTTATTTCATCCATGGGACATATTTGTCCAATCAATTCATTTTGGCTCTAGGCCTTACAACAAATCATTCTAGAACAGAGGATGTCCTATCATTTATGAGGTGCTCCTGCACCAGTTTCCCAATGTAGGTTCCTTTTCTTCCTTTGCTGAAGGAGCAGAAGGAGGAATGGAAGGAAACACTAAAGGTTGGGAAACAATGGGAGGAGGCTTTTTCAAGGTGGGTTGTTATTCTCTTGCAGCTAGTGGAATAGGTAGAGGTACTTCAAGACATCCACATGTGATTGAGAAACCATGGGGAAAAGCTCCTGCACCATGAATTGCTTTCCTCTAGACTCTGAAGAAGCAAGAGGAAGAAAAAGCAATCCTTAATGGGTGGGGAGGTCTGGGCTCTGTAGGGTGTTTGCTTTGTGATCCTAGGTAGGACAATGGAGATGAAACCTCAACATTAATACCAGATGCTCAGGGTCAAGGAAGCATTCCCAATTCAGGTTGTGGTTCATTCCTCACCTACAAAATAGGGGGAACTATTGTCGAAGCTATAGAACATCAAGGAACCTCAAGGGTAGAAGCTGGGATAGCACACAAGGAGGCACCAATAGACAATTGAGCAATTCAACTAGCTTTAAATTTCTGATAGGAGATAAACATAAAATCATTGCAGGGCAAACGAGCTTAATTAGCTGTGGCCAGAAGTAATTAAGTGAAAAGTTTCTATGAAGAGACAATGGCTTGAACCCACTATGATATATAGTGTACACCTCTCCCTAAAATGGAAACTTTAGACACTTATGGATTACAAAGGGGACTGCCTTCATGGAAGCAAGCCATGGATAGTCCAACTTCACATGAAATTGATCTGAGGTTGGAATGATGGAAAAAGGCACATCCAGGACTTTGGGTCTGACTTGGACAGAGAGTGTCAAGGCACTTAGAATAGGTCAAGTGGAACCATCATGTGCTCAAACTAAGATTTCTAATTTCTCATACTTATCTTATTATAATTCATGCACATAGAGGAACTCCTCCATAACTATATTTTCCAAGCATACGAGATCAATGAGTACTCCCCTTGTGGGTTTGTCATTAATCCTGGTGGTAATGTAGACAAGACTGTCAGGTGCACAAATAGAGCCATCAATGTGGGTAAAGGAAATTTTAATCTCGGATTCATCTGGGTCTTGGATATAGTAAGCATCTATTAAGGAAACTAGGTTTGTCTAGGTTCTTGTCTTGGTGATCAGAAGTTATTAAAGTAGGTACTCTATCAACAGATTGTTCCACAAGGTTGGTAGCATGGTTTGAAGTACCAATTACATAATTGCAAAATAAATAATTTAAGAGATGATCCATAAATGTATTCGATGATTGATCTTACATCTCAACATGGCTTTATAAAGTCATATATTCCTGTGTATAACTACTTACAAGAATAACTACTCTACCACTAATAAATAACTAACCTATTTTTTTATTAGACAATGTAATAATGCTAACATTCCCCCTTTATTACATTGTTCTTGCAAATGTACCCCCCTCAAGGTTTACATTTCACATCAAAAAACATGCTGACCAATACAAATAAATACATATTTTTAGAAGATTTTCCTTTGAAAGAACAAATCTTGAATTAGGTGGAACTCCATCAAGGTACCTCTTAACCCTCATAAAGGTGTAGTCGAGCCTAAATTCTTGAGTTCTGAATTACCACCTCCCCGAACTCCTGAATTGTAGATCCCCTGAATTATTGGACAACAATCCATACTGAGCTCCACAAGGCCCCATCAAGTTATCCCATGACCCTCAAAAGGGTATAATTCCCTAGATAATAGACTTTCAAACTATTTGGGGCATCTTTTTATTCTTTGACATGATGCCACCTTATGGGACACTGTATCAAAGAGGGGCAAAATGTAGACACCTAAAAATAATAATGTATTCACCATTATTTTTGACATAGTTCTAACACTGCCTTTCATCCTAACATGTCTCCTAAAATTAATTAAAAAATTTATTATTTAATTAATTTATCTCTTTTTCATTAATCCATTTTCTCATATTAAATAAATAAATTTTATTTACCATTTTCTCTTAAATTAATTAATAAATTCTATTTATTTAATTAATTTATCACTTCTAACAACTTCATCTCCATAAATTAATTAAATAAATTTATTATTTAATTAATTTACCCTCTCATATCCTTATCCTCAAGCACTTACCAAAATTATTAAATAATGGGTCACAATTATTAAATGATTGATCCAAAATTAAATTCTCTTTTCATCTCAACCATCCATTATCATACTACATCTTTTAATCTCTGCCATTCACATAAAAGGATGTTCTAGAAGATTTTTATCCATGACCTATAATCCTCTCATCTAATCTTAACTATCTATTTAATCTTTTAATTCTATCCCTTCATCCATCATATCCAACGTCTATAAACTAAGCCTCTCACATCATTATCACAACACATCGTTCATATGCAAGTATATGCTATCAAATTCCATATCATTACCATTATCATTTGCCTTAATTATAGCCATCTTCATAGCTAGGTTATGCTGGTTTTGTGAACATTCCACAATGCATAATATATCAAAAGAACAAAGCTAGTAGAGCTAGGATGCATTCTACTCCATTATATCAAGTGTGAGGGTGTGATTGAAGGTGAAGGTATTGAGTTATATTGCATTATCTTGCATTATTTACCTTGAATCATATTTCTGCATACAACATCCAAGAGAGCAAGATTGGAAACAAAGTTTTGAAATTGCACCTAGGAAGAAGAGGGACGGGATACACCCCCTGATTTTTCTTTATTTGAAAGGATTGCATTGAAGTTGCCTCCTAAGATGACCTTTGACTCCATGTGTGGTTGTGAAGAGGTGGAGATGTCAGTCTAGAGTTTACTTTTGTCCTCCAGTCTTGTGGGGCCATACACATTGAGAAGGAGAAAGACATTATCTGAAGATAAGCATTTAACCCAGCCAACTATCTAATTTCATTATGAAAGTAGGATCTCAAAGCAGAATTGGTGTGGGTTCCACATAGTGCATATGCCACCATCCATGCCAATATAAGGTTCAAAGTAGCCTTCCCAACCTTTATAATGCCCTACAAAAATCTTAGTTGCTTCTGAATTTAATTTAGTTTCCTACAACAAAAAGAACTCTGCATTTGTGTTACAAAGTTGGTGCTTTATCAAGAACCTTTTGTGAGAGGCGTTTAGGCCTCTGACATTCCATGATATGATCCTCATTGCTCTTTAAGGGAGGAGTTTCCTCTCTTATATCTCACTAAGTTTTGATTAAGGATTTACCTTGGAAATGGCTAGCTCTTCCCGTTTTGCTTATTAGTCTTGCGCCTTTGCTCCCTTTCAAAACCAATATCTTCTTTGATAATTCATGAAACTGATTGACTTATTTTCCTAGGATCTATGTGACCAAATTCATCCTCTTCATCTTCGTCAAAATAAAACCACTCCCTTTTGCTATCCTCCATTAGGGGTTCATCATGTGTTGCTTTAGGAGTGTAGATAACTAGGGCATTATCTGGAATAACTTCTAATTGATCGCAAGTCGTTGGTTCCATTTTTGTTCAAAGGTTTTCCTCCTTGCCTTTTTCCTTAAGCACCCATCTCTGATTTTGCTTCTTCCTAGGGAATTTATTTTCAAAGTGGCTCCCACCTCAACAGTTAGGATAGAAGAATTTGGCTTCGTCTACCTTAATGCTTTGATTCCAACTTCCTCCACCATGTTTTAGAAGGATGGAGTTCAAGATCTTCATGATGGCGATGATTCTTGTACGAGCATAGATTTGTGAGTTACCTTCTACTACCTCTGGATCAATACATTCTACTCTGCCCAACGATTCTCCAATCTTCATGGGATTTTCCACCATCTAGTATTCTAGTGGGAGGTTGTAGAGTCTTATCCATTTAAGATCAACTTGGAGGTCACATGCAGTAGGATCAAAATTCGGCACCCATTTCTAGACATAAATTGGGATATTGTCTATGAACCAGACTCCTTTGAGAATGATTGCCTCATGCTCCAAAGGTGATCTGAGTTTTTCCACAGAGAATCCTTTTGGAAGGAAAAGTAGGTTGGAGATGCCCCATGTTTGTTCAGCCCACTGGTATATCTTTTCTCTGGGTAGGGACTTCCCCATGAATCTCTTGATGACAACCTGCTCCTGTAAGGATGCACACTCCAATACATCTTCTAAACATAGCTCCAAGGGTTTTGGTGCGCTATCCTTGTCACCTTTCTGCTAATTTTTAGGAGCCAATTTTTTGCGAGCCATTTTAGTTCAATTAATTTTAAAATTAAATGATATATTTTAATTAAAATTATTATTTATAATATAGTGTCATCGTTATTAAATTTAATATTTAATAAATATTATTCGAAGATTTCTATTTCATTTTAATATTCAATATTTTCAATGTAAGTTTTAAAAATTATGAAATAATTTTGTTCCGTCATTCAAATTATTTATCATTTAAAAATTTAACTAAAATTTATTTTTTTACTTAGAAGATTTTTTTTTACTATTTAAGAATTATTTTATTATATTAGCATTGTGAAAAGTTATTTTTATTCATTTAAGAGTTGTTTTGTTGGATGGATTTATTTTTAATTTTAATTTTCTTATTTTAGAGTTATATATATATATATATATCATTAATAATTATGTATTTTTATTTTTATAAAATCAATATATTATTTATAAATTTTTAATTATTAAATTATTTTAATTTTTAAAATTTGATATAATATTTTATCTATTGTACCAAGTATTTCTTATTTTTATTGGCCTATAAAATCACCATCCATTTTTCACACATTGGGCTTCCATGAATCTAGTTTGCTTCACCAATGTCATGTGTAATTCAAATCTTGTAGATAAAATCTATTGAAGTGAAAGTTTAAATTCACTTCCATGGCATTCCAAAGGGTTGAGCTTATAATATTCCTCGGTATCTTCCAACACTCCTTGATATATGCTAGCTTCCAAATATGTCTACCAAATATGTCCACCATTTGTGAATGCAACTTCATATGGCAACTCGGATATTCCATTAAGTGGAGACCTTGTTAGTTGTTTTCCTAGCTTGGTGCAATAATGAAATGAACAATAAAATTCTCTAAGGATTGTATTATCAGTCAATAAATATAGTCAAGAAATTTCACAATATAAATTTACCAGTTATAACTTTAATTATAATGTATTATACTTAATTTATGATCATTAGAAATTTCACAATTTATTGTTCAATTTTGTTAATGCAAGTTTTGTTTTATGTACTAATATTAAGCCATTCTATAAAAGTACTTTCACAAATTCCTTAATATTTTACAATTATAATTTATTATAGGGAACAAATAGAACTTAGCTATGCTAGTCACAGTTGTGCCTAGTACAAATCAAAACTTTGGGTCAAGGTTAGCCATAACAACTATAATCTTCACTGATCCAATAAAATCATGATACATTTAAATTGCAAGAATATGTTGATCCTTAACTATTATCTAGACGCTTCCTCTAAATCACTATGTCATGGCTCACCTAACAACTAGACAACAAATACTACCATTATAATACTACAAAAGCAGGTACTCGCCCCTAGTGGCACTTGTTAATTTATAGTTTTAAATATATTTATTTTGATATTTTTATTATTCAATTAATAAATAAAATAATAATCTAAATTGTTAAATTGAAAGCTTACTCAGAGAGTTAAAATGGGTAACAAACCACATTTAGCACCAGACGTTGCTTTTCTTCAACTTAATTAATAAAAAAATAACATCAACTTGGATGATACAACTTTGTTATTGGGAATTAAATTAATACAAATGAAAGAGAAAACAGAAGGTACGACATAATCTTATTTCCATGACTAATGTCATGTCAACTGTTTAAAAAAATTGACCACATAGCCTTACGAACTCTGCCCTGTAGGCGTATAAGTGACTAATCTTGAAATTACAAGATTTAACCATGGAGAAATCCAACCTAAAATTTAAGCAGATCAAAAGGAGGAGGTGGCAAATTTTCAAATGTTCCTAGCCCATCCTCGGTCAAGACTCTCTCCACAAACATCAATGGTCACAAAACAGAGCACGTGATTACCAATTAACAATCAAGGAATGGATGACAACTTACACTTGGCATATTCCTTCGCATCTTCAAAGTGCATTTAGAATAGTCCCTCTAAACTTGCCACTATGTGTATGTCACCAATCATTAGGATATTCACCTTGATCTACATCTCTCACCCTAATATCTTGCTACTGCAAAAATTCATCCCTCAGGTCCATTAACTACTCTGTATCTAACCCGATATCCTCTTCAACCAACATACCACCGGAGTCTAGCCTCTTATACTCTTCATATGTTGTGATGGTTTTCTCTATATCGACCTTGTCAAAACTCTGGGCTTTGAACTTGGCATACTCCTGCATCTAGAGTTGCTCACCTACTAATAGTTTGGAGTCCTTGAACTCAACACACCTATGCCATCCTATATCTAAAGGAAAATTAACGGTCCCTCGGTTATGCTTTTGAATGTATGCCTCATAGCAGGGGATTATCTGCCTAGTGATTTTCAGAAGTAGAACCCTATCGGTTTGATATTGAGGCAACATGAAGGGGTGACCTTCAAACCCTTCCATCTTGATGTATGTGAATGTTGGGAACTGGATAAACTAGGACCCGTGTGCTGTGATGACCCCTTGGGCATCTCGTGAAATTCTTTTATCTCGGCCCCCTTCCATTAACTAGACCAACCACATCATAGAGCAATCATTCACCCTCCTATAATGCACAACTGATTGCTTCTTCTCCAATTGTGGGTAGTATTCCCACACCATCTATTCTCATAGCTTGCTGCCAAGCTTTCCAACTTTATACAGTCCATTGAATTGGGACTGATATGCACAGGAGTACACTACATAGTGGGTCATGAGGAACCTTCACTTCTTCTTCCATGGAACCATCTCATCATGCAGGGAGTTGTTGATCAGTTGTGCCCAATGCACTATATCGCCAACACCCTTTACAAACTGGATGAGGCCAAACATCCATAAATCAAAAGACCCTGAGTCTTCCTTCCCCACCATTCTATTCAATAGGGTTATCATGTACTGGACTTCTGGGTTGAAGTCATTTGTAGAGATTTTTTGGCATCTTAGAGACTACCTTTGACCTAGTAGTTGGATCCATCCAAGAAGTGTGCATAACCCTGTGGCATCCCACAATATTTGAGTTGTATTCTGTGGACAAGGCATTCAGATCAATTTCCAAGACATTTTGACTCCATGGTAATCTGAAAGTCTCTGCGATTCCTTTTTCTAATTAATCTGCATAAACTCGCCCTTGGTGCTCTACCCTCCTAGCAATAGGATTATACTTATGTGCTCACTCTATCACTAATTCCAGTGCATCTATGGCATATGGAAATCCAAACACATGATACATTCCACTAGTGACAATGTTCTTGAGAGTCGATTCGTCTTTGTAGACTTGAATCCTTGCCCTGAAGACTTCTAGGTCCACTTTCCCGCAATGGGTGTCCGGTGCACTACCAAACTTGCTCCATATCCTACAGGGAGTGGGACCCATTAGTGTTTCGAACTCGTCCTCATGTTGCTTTTATATTTTCATCATTTTGTCCTACATGATGCAAAATAGCTATAATTATTTCCTGCATTGGAAATTTGGGCATGCAAATCAATCTTCACTTTGCAGAATAATTTGAAATCATTTATAACAAGATGAATCCATGAATTTACCTTAGGTAAAAGAGATTAATCTTTGGTAAAGAAGAAATACTGTAACCATCAAGAAAGAGGGATTTTGTAGTATACGTACCTGACAAACGAGATATCACCTTGGTTACATTATGCAATGGATGCCCGTTTACTGTCATACTTTCCGTTCATTCAAATGCTTGATTCATCTTAACCTAAATGAAAATTTTCTCTCAATGGTAATTATTTGTGACTATGATCTTTAGATCTCCTAAAAATGCCTTCATGATTTTACCATTGTGTTGAAATTAGCTTTTAACCCTTGTGAAATTTGCTAAGTGTAGGAATGCATTGAATGTTCACTAGAGTTGGTGAGCAATTACTACTCGGGAGGGGAAAAGCGACCGCTGGGTGAAAGTTTATAATTTAAAATTTAAATCCCAATGTCAAAAATCAATCACGGTATGGGAATCTAATGCTAAGGACTGGATGGATATTTAGATCTTAATATCATGTTCGGAATGTCTGGTGCGAATGTCTGGTTTGAATATCCTTTTGACTTTGACTAAAGTTGGGTAAAATCATAGTGGAAACTCCATCGGGTGACATCATTACCATCATGGTCAAACTTTGTTGACTAGAGCAAGGATAAATGGATCTTCATACTCGGTCATAGAGGTCATGACATTTAGGAATGTCCATTGTAAAATGTCCTTTTGAAAATGTCCAGTTGAAAAGTCAACAAGCTATGAGCATGCACCTGGCTTATAATACTTTTAGATAAGACATGGACATGGATATCGATATTGAAATGGAAATGTTTAGTGCACAATATCTAGTCCAATGGGACTCTCTCATGTCGGGGTAAATTTGACAGCTTGCATTGGATGTTTGAATAGGACTAGATATTTACTTGTTTGATCATGTCAGGTCAAAATGTCATGTCCAGTAAGAGTGTTAGTGACTCACTAGGGTAAATTTGACTATTTCAACAAGATATGGATCCAGATACGGATATTGGTACTTTGGGCGTGCAAATGTCTAGTCCAGTTGAATAATGAATGAGTCATATTTAACTTTTACTTTTGGGTCTGTGTGTTTCCCAAAGGTTTGGAACCTAATATGGATACCAGACATGACATGTATTCTTCGCCAATGTCCATGTCTAATTGACTGAAAATATCTAGTTGACCAGAACTTCACATGGGCATAACTTGCTCACTTCAACAAATTTTTACATGATTCAAAAGACAAACTTGACTAGAATTTTATCCTCTACTCATCCATGACTTTTAGAGGGGATATTTTCCAACTTGAAATTTGGCTTGGATTTGGCTTAGAGGTGACATGACATTTTACCATTACCACCCAAGTGGACAATAGACAAACCAACACAACAAAACAAGTTGGGTCCTCATTTTGCCATGGAAAAATGGAGCGTGTTGTGAGACTACACAGCACCTCCCTCGTGAGGCTGGATGACTTGGCTTGATATCCATTCACCGACAAGGCATCACCTTGTGTGCTAAATGGACCATTCAAGCTCTTTAAGGCAATGAAGCTTGGAAAGTTCTTGTCCACCATTGTATTTGTACTGGCACTCCTATAGGTCATCCAACATGGAAATGCTTGGATTGAGGAACTCTCCTCACTATAAGGGAACCTATTTCCATTCAAGGTACTTTTGTTATCAAGAGCATTTGGAAGGCTTGGGAAGCCCTTAAGCCTTGGCTTCATTAGGCTAGAGATGATTTTGTAATGGTTTATCCATTAATCATCAATCCATTTGGTGGTCCCCTTTTCTCAGCACTCAAGATAGGCCTATAGAAAACCAAGATCATGGAAAAGATAAACAAGCACACAAATTGCAATGGAATCGACCAGTTTGTATTACCAAATGAGGCGAGTATAAATAGAGATGTGTAGGTACCCAAATCTCCATGAAAAGAGGATAGGACTCCTCTACATGGAGTTGTGGCGAGTAACCTCCCACAAACATAGAGTGAGGTGTTGATGCAAGTCGACACCTCTCAAAATGTCTCAACTACTTTGACAAGTTCAAAGGAACATGTGCAAATACGACTAAGTATGATTAATACAAATGTGTACGCCTAGAGATAAAAGGTATACACTAACACCCCCCTTAAGCATAGATTAGGTCAGTATTATTAAAAATGGGTCCCGGCTATAAGCCTGGTGAGGTACCCATGTACAATACAAAAGAAAAATGAGCCCTGGGCATGAAACCTGATAAGGTACTCAAGTACAATGTAAACTCTCTAAAACTAGAGAAAGATAGAAACCCAGTGGGAAAAAACTATCCCCCAAAAAGAGAGAAAAAGGAAAGGCTTAGAAAGCCCCCCCCAAAGATGATGATGATGCTGATGTAGAGATAAAAAACTCCTGGAACATGAAACTGTTGTAAATTCTACCCTTACCTTAATTCTAATAGATTTTAGCAAACTAATTGGAATTTGTAGTGTGCAAGAAATTTGGTTCAAAAAATGCACAATGTCTGAAAAAAGATGTGCATTAATGGCACATATGAATGAGAAGAGAATCTAAAAGATTCATTGTTGTGATTGTTACAACCCCCATTACACTTTATATATCAGTGAGTACAATTTTCCTAAGTTCCCTTTATGTGTTACACACATTCAATTATATGACACTTTATGAGTGTATTTACAACATATATGCTTTTTGGAGTTCAACAATTTGCTATATAGAACCAACTAAGCTGAGATGAGAAGTAAAACTAGGCTCTAAAGTTGCTAGTGTAGTGTCCTCTTCACTTGAATTAAAGTGTGAAAAAATGAAGTTGTAGTCGAAGTGACAAATCTTCGCTACTGCGACAATGTTTCGACTTTGTGATTCTTGAATTAAGGTTGTTATGGCAGTGAACTCAACTATTTTGTCAGAACAAGTGAGTTGATACACAGAGAGATGATTCCTATATAATTTGGGAATGAAAAGCACATTGTGTACGTATCCATTACCTAATTTTACTGTTCCCTTACCACAAACATTATAATAGTTATCATCTATCAGTATTTTGAAGGTGTTGCATGGACGAATTGTCACAAACACCTCTTTGTAAGGTGACATGCATTCAATTGCACATGAACTAAGAATCCATTTGTTGACTTCTAATTTTGAAGGTGCCATGGATTTATCTTTTTACCTTCTCGAAGATGAGTTCCCAAATTTTGTGAATTGAATCCCTAATTGAACTTTATGTAAAGTGGCACTTTATAAGTTGAGTGTCTGGTTGCTCTTGCTTAATTCCCCCCTTAAAGTGGCACTTTATAAAGTTAGTGCATTGTGAGCACCATTACTCCCTTTGATTATTTGTTTTCCCCCAAGATTGGCACTTTTTAGGAGTGATTTTGCAAGTCACCCAAAAAGATATAAACTGGCACTTTATAATATTAGTGCAATATTATGCTTGTTGGATCCGTGACAAAAAAAATCCACTTTTGCAAAAAGAAGCACTCGATTTCAAGTTGATTTGCAAACGTTATCAGACTTGCAAGATTGGTGCAATGACAAAAAAATCCTTTTTTGAACCAAAAAAAATCAAATTTTTAGAAAATCAAATTTGCATGCAAAAATGTGAGAAAAAAATTTTGGAGGAAAATTAAGCCCCCTTGGGCTGTGTACGACTAGGGGCTAAAACCTCATGTGACCAGTTGCTAAACTTTTCAAATGGTCTCCCCTCTCCCTTGCTAACATCACCCACCCTAGTTTCTTATGTCAGCTAAATAGTGCTTCTATTCACTGCAAATAACTTGGTGGGCGTCGTGATTCCTTCCTGTGGCAAAACAAGCCAAATCTAAGGTCGATTTTGGTCGTTTCAAGGATGCCAAACTAGAGCCGACTTGGTCTGCATCACAGGAGAAATCCCTACCATGCATGAGGGTGCTTTGGAGATGTGTGAGCAGGCCCTTGTGAGGGCATTCATAGGCGCAGGTGAAGATGCCTCTCGTTGGCTTGAGATGCCATTTCTGGCATCTGCGGCATTAAAGATGGGACACCGGCCATCCATCCCTCATTGTCCACTACGTAAGCAGCTTGAGTCTCTCAAGCACCTTTTTTAGTTTTTGCCTCGGGCTCAGGAAGCTTAGAATTAGATCCATGATTTTTTCAAACCTTTCAAACCTACTTCTTTCTCTTGGCATATGGTCTTACTTGGCGACTAGACCTACCTTCCATGCAAATATACTTAGATATGACATGCTTTTAGGGTGGAAATTCTTTTTATTATTTTGAAGGATAGTAATGTTGCTACTTTCAATCATTGTACTACTGTTAAGCATTTTTCTTTCTACACTAAAGCTATCATTTGTTTTAATGTGCTGATGCAGATTTAGGTGCAAGCTAGCAAAGTTATACTTGAAGTTGCTCATCTTTAGGAGCTGCTAGACCATTGGGCCAATGCCCCTTGCACTATTTCCTGGGTTTCACTTGACTCCACCTCCTCTCGAGGGTATCGGTGTGTATAGTCAGTCCTCCCAATGTAACTGTGGTGATCGAGGATCTCACTCCCATGGCCCTCAGTCCTCCAGGGATTCTCCTATCCATGGAGGATGGTCTCAACCTCCCAGACCGCCATGGCGGGATGGGTGCTGCCACAATAATGGGTTACACTTTCTGGGACACCCTGATTTTTGCTGAAATCACATATTTTTAGAAAATATAATGATTTAAGCATTGAAAGGTTCCATTTAAAGTATTTTAATTAAAGAGGGTTTGATCAAACCCCCTTAGATAGAACCCCGCTAGTTTTAAACCATACCTATAATGGAGTCTCCTCTACACCTATCAAAATGCTGATAAAAAATAACTTTTGATTTACCTTTTGGGGGATCAAATGAATTCATTTAAAATTATGTTTTGTATGTAGTCCTTATTATAAACTTCCTAAAAAGTATAATTTTAAATATATTTAATTTGATTATTATATTTTATTTTGTATTTCTTGTGAATGTAGGTTTTTCACCGAACATCAAGTTCTTTGTTGTACACACATGGAAAATTAGTATATTAGTGAAAAAAAATTCTAAAAAATATATATGCCTTAGGTATTGATGTTCTTGTTTCAACAAAATATAAAAAATTAAATTTCGATACATACAAAAAAAGTTATTTTTTACGGAATGCACCTATGTCTAAATTATACTTGGTTTGACTTCAAAAATAATTTAAAAAACATATTCAACAAAATATTATAAAACCAAATGCATGCCCTATATATCGATGTTACCAATCTAAATTTAAAAGAATCAAAATTTTATCCTTTGTAGAAAGAAAGTTATGTGCTACGGAATACACATCACTTTAAAAAAATGTTGTTTACTATTAAAAACTAGTTATCAAAGGAGATGCAAAAAAATTACAATTTAACTCCAATATTTTTTAAATATATTTAGAATTTATAAACAAAATCTTACAAATCACTAGTTCACGTCATCTTTAAATTCCTAACGGTTTAATAGCTATAGGTGTCAGAAAGTGAATATTTAGTTTGTGAAAAATGTTGATTTCAATGTCAAGTTTGGCCAAAAAGTGTAACCCATTATTGTGGGATGACCCAGATATTGTTTGGTCTGACACAAGCAAGTTTCCTTGTTTGTAACTCACCATTTCCCTAATTTGTGCTCAGCCACCCCCTGAGAAGAATGAAGATGGATTTTATACTGTTGGGAGCAAATTGATGATGCTACCCCTAGAGATGTTTAGGGGAAACTTGATGATCAGGATCCTCCTCCCTCTACTGGAGTTGCACTTGCTTCTTAGTTTTTTGGGCTTGGCCCTTTGTTACTTTTTTTGCTTGTGTTTAAAGCTTTTGTTCACCTGTTAAGGCTTTGAGAATTCGTGGGTGTGTTTTTTTACCACCATACTCCTTTTTGTGAATATTGTACTATTTATTTCTTTTTGATATAGGTTAAATAGGAAGTATTCATTAAAAAAAACTTCTATAGGATGTCTCTTGCAATATTTTGACTCCCAACATTATTGTTTTCTTTTTTAAATTTGAATAATGGAGAAATTTGTCTAGTTATGCAAATTTTTGGGTTTATTAAGAATTTTTCACAGTAAGGGATATAATTCATATGTTATTTATTAACAAATTATATAGATTAGAGATCTTACAAGATGTTGATGTTAAGATTGTTTAGTCTACTTTTTTGTTTAGTGCATCTGCCTCATCTGCCCCTTTAACTATACCTATTTCCACTATTATCCCATCCCATAGGATTAAACCTACCTCCACTATTGTACTATCACATAGTGTTCATCCTTTCTCTAAATTTATTCCTCTCTATGCCTTACATCCTAATTATGCCCCCCATCATACTTGCATCGCACACGATGTTTTACACCTCCACCTCTATTTTATCCACTACCAACCAACCTACTATATTGATAACTCTTGACTTGTGCCATCCCCACTTCTACTATTTTATCCTCTAGCAATCCTCATCCCATTCCTCTATCTATTCCCATGCACACACTCCATTACATTTCTTCATCCATGCTTATTTTACAACCCATTACCTCTTCTCATTCCACATACTAATCATACTCATACCTACTCCATAAATCCTACCTATACGTATCCTATTGTACCCCAACCTTCTCTTACCTCTACTTCTTCCTCTACCCTAGAAGCACTAGTCTAAAAGATAGATCAAGTGGAGAAAAAGTGGATACAAGGCCTAATGGAAAAGACAATGATGAATTTAAGGACATGCTAGACATATACCATTGGCATTTGAGACTATTACACTTCCTCTATATACAAGTTTTGTGGCACCTTTCTTAGAGAAATATAATGGAAAAGGTGATCCCAACACATGCAATTAAGGTCCTCCACTAGGATGTGTGTTGATTTCTTATCCAAGGATAGATTTTTGGCTAAGTTATTTCCAAGGACTTTATAAGATTATGCTATTGAATGATTCTTATCATTCACTCATGGGTCTATACATACATATGATGATTTGACTAAGGTATTTGTCATAGCCCAATTTTGTATCTATTCCAGTTGTTACATACTTTGTAGATATTACATGTATATGCATGATGATATGATGATGATATATGTTATCCATATGAGATATATAGGATAACTTGACTTCATAATGTATTTAGAGATATGAAACTTGGTGTAATTTGATTAATTGTTGCATTATCATGATTAGATTAATGTGTAAATACTTGTTTAAATTTGATATTTTGAAAATGTCTAACTACAGAGTTTGTTGTCTGAGTACGATAGGATCAATGACAACCCCTCACCTAAAAGGGAGAGTATCATTGGGGAGAGGAGTCTAGTAGACTAATGGTAGACTAATGGTTAACTTGCATGATCTCACAACACACACATGTAGTCACATTGGTTATATTCATAAGTGTATTTTGATTGCAAAGAAGTAGTTATTTTATTTTTCTATTAAGAACTAAATTATTGATAGTTCATATATATATATATATATATATATATATATATATATATATATATATATATATATATATATATATATATATATATATATATATATATATTAATGAAGTGTGTGAGGACAAGTTAGTATTATATAGTATTATACAACTGTCTATCTCATTGGTTATTTACCAAAAAAATAATAATAACAAGGCCGCACTATAGCTAAGTTCCTACCTGATGCTAGCAGGGTTGTTCTGTCAAGATTGCAGCTTGATATAGATTTTGTGAAGGGCGGGATTTTCTCTGGCATGTTGGCACATAGCATGACATTCTGAACTATAAAATTTGAAATTCGAGTTGTGGTGCTTTTTCACAAGTCATTTGGACTATTTATGGATTTAATGAAATTGTTTTATTTTTCTAAAATAAAAGTGAATATGTATAATTGACCACTGGTATTTAGTTGGCAATTGGCTACAATAACCAGCCCATCTTGATAGAATGCATTTTGTGTAACACCTAAAACATTGAGGTGAAATCACAGTGGAAATCAACACAATTATATAATTGAATCTTAATTTAGATTTAAAACCTAAAATTGAATCAAAAGAATATATAGTATTCAATCATTACTATTCTATAAGACCAGGGAATCTGGTTGTAGAGTGCAAGTTTTAATTTGTCAAGGTTTAGGCTTAGGTTTAAAATTTTTCTCAACATATGTTAGTTCTTTGCAAACCATTGTCAAACTAACAAACCCTTGAAGCATAAAAAAATTGAACCATCTAGACTCAAAATTTCAGTTTTGTTTCACAAAGCTACTTGATGCTCCTTGCAAGCATTGTTTGAAGCTCTTAACCTCTAAAGATGCATGAGTTGTGGCAGCCATCTGCATTGTTGGAACAGGGCCAGACAAGATATTTCCTCTTGATAGAGATCTGATTAGGCAATCAAGAATTTCAATCAGAAACAAAATGAACAAAACAACTCTAATCTAATGAAATTTTAGATACAAGAAGGCATTATTCCATACATAGAACAATGCATGATGGTACAGAACAATGCATGATGGCACTCTTACCAGTTAGTCTGAGTAAAAAATATAGAAAACTTACAAATTTCTCAAGGCAAGGATGAAACCAAATTCTTTAGGTATTGAGCTGATGAGATAGTCATCTGAGAGATCTCTGTCAAAGAGAACAGCAATCAATGTCTACAAAGGAAAACATTGGCCTAAAAAATAGGCTAAGAGAAAAGTGGATTAATCTATGTAATAAGACAAATGATAAACCTGGAAGGTTGCTTAAAAACTAGGAAATAAATATTGTTGAAATGTACTTGAGGTCCAAAGTTAGTAGAATAAACACTAGTTGTTTATGTTGTTCTAGTATTATCATATAGCATGACCCTATTATTAAGGTGTAGTAAATTCCATCAATAATATTTTAAAAAAGCTAAAGCTTGCCATCATACATATTTTGACCATTTCTTTAGCTGGACTAAGACCAAACCAAAAATTATAAAAATATAATATTGCTCACTTACGGTCCCACAAGGTGTGACAAATTGGCTAGCTTTGGTGGCAACATTCCATTTAGATTTAGGCTTAGAAGTGTTCAGCAACAAAATGTTAACAATATGAATCTCCTTTTTTTCTTCACATTCCCAGAAATGGATCATATATCCTATGCAGTACTAACAAATATTTATAGCTTCTGGTAATATGGGAATTTCCCCACTATTTTTTCCTTGTTCGTCTTCTAGGGATATCATGGTTTGAATGTCCTGGTGGAGGAATCTAAATGTTGGGTAAAATAAACTCCCACAAACATGACAACAAAAAATAAGATGTTTTATAAGCCTAACACATGACAACAAACTTGGTTTGATTTTCCTGGTGGAGGAGTCTAAATGTTGGGTAAAATAAACTCCCACAAACATGACAACTTGACAATCAGTGTTATTCCTGTCATAATATTCACAACGCTTCTGTAAAATTATCCTCAATATTTCAAATGTCAAATTGTAAGGAGAGGGTTAGATATTAAAAAGTGAGTCCAGATAAGTGAAGTGAAATGCATGTAAAAGCAATGAAATTGTTGTGTACTTTCAGTCTTACTTGTGAGTGTTGCATCTGTGTGCCCAGTGGTGAAGAACAAACCATACAAAAAAGCGGTGCACACCATAAAATACACTTGGTGGAAAGTCGTGAGCCGAGCTTTTTGCAACAATGAAAAGCAAATATAAAAAATCAAAAGAGAGGCTATGAATGACATATATTGTCAACAAATGCCTAGCATTGAATAGTACAAAGCTTTGTACAGTTTGTTTTTAGGCTTTATGTGTTTTGATTCCACTCTAAACTAACTGTTCTACCACTTTGATGGAAGTCCATACCTTGTTCCAAAGCTTCCATTTTGGCACAGTCCGGTAAGACACTGGCAAACGTTGTGAAGTTTGGCTTTACACCTGCCAATTGCATTTGCTTGAAAAAATTCTGTGCATATCCTACAACCATGGAATTCCATGAAAGAAAATTTCTTCAAGGCATTTTGTCAAACAGTTCATGTGCCTTGTAATAAACAGAACGGGTAAGAAGAATGTAAGGCATTCGATGGAATAATTCAAAATTCCATGGACTGCAATATCAATGATGACCTCTGCTAATTTTGATAGAATATATACATTTGGGACATGGCCTCTAAGGCAAAAGGTAATTTAGGCTCGATATAGCATTCTCCATCCATAATAAGGTGGTGGGTGTATGTATATATTAATTTGCCAAATCAAGAACTTGTCCAACCAATTTACTGGAAAGAAACCCAGGATGAATGTGTCATGACTAAGACATTTTGCATGAGAAACAGGATCAAAAATTCTGCATACCATTTATGATTTATATTCTGTGCAGAACTTCCAATAGAATTCTCCTCACTGTGACTTCTCTACATTGCAGTCCCCTCAATTTTATTTGATTCTCTACCCATAACCTGCAATTTTGAATGAGGGGTCGATAAAAACCTACTAACAAATCTTTAGATTGGTTTATTAAGTGAATTGATCAGGTTGGACACTTCTTCGTTGTATTGGTGAAACGGTGCAGCAACATCTATCGAAAGCTATAGGCATTGTTTTTCATTCTGCCCTACTTTGCTCTGGCCACATTTCAACTACGTGTCTTTAAACTGATTTTTCATGCATAAAAATGCCAGGAAGTTAGCCTACACTAGGTTTTTGCGCCTTCTCTTGCCTCGTAACACTCCTCTTGCATTTGACAATCTGCAGAGAGCTTGAAACTCACGCCTTCTCTTGCCTCATGAAAATCTCCCGTCTGTTCTGCCATCCTGCAACCTAAATTTGGACGAATAGCAGGCAATGAAATCTGCACCGGGTTAACTTTTGAGCATGTTTTTACTCTGACTTCAACACTGCAGATTAATCCCAGGAAAAGCCACTTCCTGATTGGTGCATTGTGGTAAGTTTAATCACTTGTTAAGGGATTGCCCTCCACTATAGTTCCACGGCAGGAACTAATAAATTGAAATATATGTATAAAAAAATTATTTTATGCATGATTGGAAGAAATGTAAGCAGGTAAATAAAACAGTTGTTATCGTAAAGTTAAAATGGAAAAAAAAGGTGGCAGCTGTCAAACGGGAAAATAAAGGAAATTAAGGGTAAGAGGGGAATTTTGAGGAAGGAAGGACAGGGGGAAAAAGACATTGCAGGAACATTCTGGAGGAAAAAATACAGAAGAGCTTTGGGAAGGAGGTTTGTGAGGTAGCAGTTTTATTTGTTAAGAAAATTAATTGAATCCAGATCTAATATTTTCAGCCTGAAGGTATGCAAATCCTTTTTTTACCTTCTTCTGGTAGATGTGGAATTGTTTAAATAATTGTTGTTTCAGAACATCAAACAATACTTTGCAGATTGTTAAAATTGCACCAAACAAGGGTTTATAGTTGCAGAGAGAAATGGTTATGGACATTTAGAAATTTAACCAATAGTGGGAAATATTTTGACTTGAATCAGGACATTGTTATGAATCCATGCTCAGTCTGGTTAAGGAAATTTCATTTTAAATCACTGTTGGGTAAATTCATGAATACCCATCTCTTAAAATTTCTATATCATTATTTTCTCTAATAGAAAATTATAGGGATTCCATACTTGCATTAGATATTCTTTGCTCAATCATATGAGCACTCGAGGAGAATTTACAAATCAATGTGCTATATTTGAAAACTAGAATCAAAATAATTTATTTCTCCCTTAGTACTAGAATAGTTGAATATTTTATTTCTTCCTAACTGAGTGTCAAAAATAATAAAATTCAGATTTATTAAGACACCATATGGCTATCAGCTTTTAGATTTTTACTATTAACTAGTACAAAGAAATATTGCCACAACTAGTGCATTGTCCAGAAATACATGAACTTAAATAAAATAATTTTTTATTAGATCTTTCACAGAACAAACTTGATATATAAACTCTTTTATTGCTTCAGTTGGCATATTAATATCACATTCCTGTATAATCATGTTACTATGTAAAGTACAACGTATATATTGAAACACATCATAATAATAACGAAATTGAACATGCATTTTACAACAACAAGATATTCATTGCTTATTAATCTTTACATACCATGGTTTGCATTTTTCAAAAGATCTTTGACTTATTTTAATATTACCAGGTAACACTAATTCATCACAAAATTTTCTATAAAATTTAGTTTGCATTGTATCTAATAGGTGTTTTGGATGAGGACCGCAAACTTTGGACCCCACTCTTAATTTTAAAACATCTCTAGCATTAGATGATACCCTAGTATTATCATGCCAATATTTTTCGATCAAAGATCTAATTTCAACATTCAGTTTCATGTCAGATCTCGAAAGTTGACCACTAAAACTCTAACATTAGTTAATTGGATCATTTTCTATACTTTCTCTTCTTTTTGCCACTCTTACCAATGTTTTAGGATGTATTTTTAGAATTCCACTAATATTGCTTACCATTCTTCTATTCAAAGTTGTTTTATTCACTATAGCAATTGTTATAGCTCGTCTTGCTGCATTCTTATCTTTGGATCGACTATTACTTCCAATAGACTCAATGGCACTAGCAACAATAGACATAGCATGTTTTAGTGATTGATCTTTTCTTCTTGGTTTAACAAAAATGCCTAACATTTTTATTACTTTTCTCATTTTCCACATTCTCATTAATTGCATCATTAGTTGACATTGAAATGATAGTTTTTTATGATAAAAAAATTCATGTGTTCTTATTTGTCTCCAAGAAATTTTACCAGGAAGATTATCCAAAACATCTCTTTCAATTTTGAAAAAAAAATTCTCATTTTCAACATCACATCCTGGATTGTCATTTTCATTTTCAACTTCAAAACGATTTTCATTTTCAACAACAAAATGGTTTTCATTTTCATTTTCAACAAAAGGATTTTCATTTTCATTTTCAACAACAAAACGGTTTTCATTTTCATTTTCAATAAAAGGTTTTTCGTTTTCATTTTCAACAACAAAATGGTTTTCATTTTCATTTTCAACAACAAAATAGTTTTGATTTTTATTTTTATTTTCAACAACAATTTGTTTCAAATTTTGATCTCTACGAATATTATCAATCTCAACATTGTTATATCCAGCTTGTTTTAAATCTCCTATCAACACTATTTCCATTTCAATCAAAGGCAGATTTGAAGTACCTAGATTTGTGCCTATTGAAACATTCTCCATAGCATTGATAGAGGGATTTGAAGACATGCCAAGAGTAGTTTGTATAATCCTATTAGTTTCCACATTCACCTCTTGCAAATTTGCATCGTCTACATCCATGGTCTCCTCAATGTTTTTATCTTCAATAGTTGTGGAATTAGATGCTTTAGCATTATTCATTGATTGAATCTTTATTCTTCTAGCTCTTTATCTTTTTGACACCTTCTCTATCTTTGCTTCAATTTCTTCAGGCGTTAATACCTTCCTATTTTTCCTCTTATTACGACTTTGTGATCCCATGATTAAAAAATTTATGAAGCATGTACAAATGAATGTCAAAAACATGAAAGCCTTTCTTCTTTGTTCAAGTCCTTCAAACAAGTACCAATTCAACAAAATTTCACTCAAACAGTGTCTCAATGATGGCTTCTATCAAAATTCAAACAATATTCCAAGTTGATGGACCTGCAAAAGAAAAAAAGATGGTAGAGAATGCTGCAAATGTCGTTGTCAACCGTACTGTAGAGCAAGTTGCAGGGCTGATAGTCATAGTACAGTCTTATTAAAAAAAAGGACAAATAATAAACGGGATCCTGTTTAAGAAACAGGGTCCCATTATATAAAATGGGATCCCATTTACTAAACGGGATCCCATTTTGTTTTGCACTAGTGGAGTAAGAAACGGGATTCCGTTATTTAAAATTTAAATTTTAAGCTCGGGTTTTGCTTTGTAACCTGGTTCGGGAAATGCTTTGGGGACCTGAACCTGACCTCTAGACCTAGTTTGACCTACAACTTGAAGGTCTTGTCAATGTCACAACAAAATAGTGACTTTGGGCATATATCTAAAGGTCTATTTTGCAGAATATTTTGATGAAATTAAAACCCATTATAGGTCAGACAGTGTAGATTCCAAATATGTAATTTTTTTACAATTGGATTAATTTTTCTATTTTTTAATCAATTTCTGATGAAATAGGTCCATAAACTTGAATTATCAGGGTTTTTTAGTATTTTAATAACTTTTTATTAAAATATTTTTTTGTAAAAAAAATTGTAAGAAAATGTACTTTAGACAATTCTTTTCAAGTTTAAAAAAAAATCAAAAAATGTTAAATTTAGGTCATCTTATACATGACGTACACGATGATTTTTTAAAAGACCAAAAATGGCCAATAAAAAATTAATAAAAAAAATATTCAATAAAAAACTACAGAAAAATATGGAAAATGTGCTTCAATGAGTTACAAATCTTTTCCCAAAAGGATTTTCAAAAATATGATTATTTAGGTCAAAATATGGATGACGTACACGTACATGGTATAGTAAAAAAAAGTGACTTTTAAACAGTAGTTTTTAGAAACGCCTATTCAAAATCAATTTCTATCATCTGGGTATTGAAAAAAATTACATATTTGGAAACTAGACTCCGAGTACCACATTTCATATTTAGTGACTTTTTTCAAGATTCCACATTTAAGTGCTTCAAATTTTTAAGTCAAATGTGACAAATTCTGAAAATCAGGAAAAAAACTTCCACTTTTTGGCCAATAAGTGGACAACTTCTTGCACACACCCCTAAAATACCTATTTTGATCTTAATTTCAAATGTTATTAAAGGGTATTAAGATCTATTAGAAATACTAAACCTGTTGCTATGTGACAATTCTTCTATGTCCATTCTTGTAAGATAAAAATATTAAACTCTTCATTTTTATATAATGTAGTCTACCCTTCTCCACTACATGGAATACCCCAATATCAAAACCCATAATTAATTTATCTGTAAGTAACACCTATTGGTGTATATTAAGCTTTCTTAGGGGTGCATATTTAGGAGTCTATGTTTAGCCTTGTGCTATACTTGGCATGCCTAGATTATCTTTGTCTAAGTCAAGTGGTTGCTTTTCCTATTCTTGGAGCACCATTATTCTTAGTGAGTTTTTCCTATTATTGGCTCGACTATTCTTAGTCAATTATGCCCTATATGTACTACATCTTGTAAGCTAATTTATCATCCCATTATTCTGCATTAATAATGAGTCCATTACTTTGCAATACTTGTTTTCTTGCAGACTGAGCGTGCTTCTATTCATCTTGGGTGGCTCGAATTGATACTCACATTCACTCAATGTTCATGGTTTATACATGGTATCAGAGCGAGATTGTGTGGATGTTTGTTTGAATTCTGTGAGTTCTTGATAGTATTGTTGTGGGATCCCTCTTCTAAGCAAGGCCTAGATCCAAAGAAGGTCAATTTGTATAAAACTGATCTGCAACTGGTCTAGTGCAAAGGATTAAAGTAGGAACACCCCTATTTGGGTAGAGAAAGGCATTCAACCTTGGTCAAAGAACATAGAATCATGAAGTTATTGAGGGCAATCCACATCCTGTGTGTAGGCCAATCCAGAGGGTGTGGAAATTATCCACATCCAGTGTCAAGGCATCCACAGGGTGTGGAAACTCTGAAGCATTCAACAGAGGCTGAGTGATCTAAGGCGATCACGACATAAGAAAAGAAGTCAATTTGTTACTTGTTGTGGTGTAGAAACCACACTTGTAAACTGAAGGCCTCTAGTTTGGCATGGGGTGTTTCAGGGTAAACCACGCTTTGTCCTTCCTACCATTTCCTCACGGTCTTTGGACCTGGTCAAGGTTTCTTGAGGTTGCAGTAGGGTCACGGTCCGCTTCATCAAAGCTTGACAGGCCTGTCAACTTCAAAGAGCTATAGGGTATCAACTTGAATGTGGTCTGAGCAAGGCATGAAGGGAATTTGAAGGCACTAAAGCATAAACCAAGAAGAAAGTGGTGTGTTTGAAAGCATGCTCTAGGAAGAGGAAGGTGTGGCCTGCCTAAAGAGGCCCTAAATCCTCAAAAATGTCCCCGCAAACCTATAAAAATGACCATAAATATGCAAAAACATCCCTACAAACCTGCAAAATCAGCCCCAAACCTAAAAAATTGATCCTAAACCCACATTTCAATCTGCAATAGAGGTAAATCTGCCTTTGTTTACTGGTTTTGTTCTTCAAATTTGTAGATTTCGCCCAATTTAGGGCACAAATTTCTCAATTCACCCAGAATTGTGCTCTCATTTTTTAATTTGGGGATTTTTTCTTTTTTTTTAGCAAAAATTGTATTTCAATTTAGTTTAAAGAGTGTTTTTGCTAAAGATAAAATCTGCTTTTTAGTTGAAAGGGCTTCTTTTATTTTTCTCCTCATTGTAAAGTTTTGATTTTGTCCAAAAATATATTTTTGACAAATAAAACTAAGGAGCATTTAAACTAGTATGTTTTAGGCAAAAGTCAAGTTTGTAATTAGTGACTCCTTTGAGTGCCAAAATTTAGACCAATTTGGGCTTGATCGCACTATTCTTTATAAAGTGTCATTTCTGACCCAAAATTAGATTCACTCTTGCTCACGCACTCATTATAAAGTGTTGATTCAGGGGGGGTTAGGATATCTAGTCAAGGGGGTGTCCTTTGTGTTGTGTCTTGTACACTTCCGCACTTCATTTCACTTTTTTAGTTTGGGGGAATTATACAGAGTATTTTGTAATCAATGAACTGAGATAAAGTTCCATATTTGCGGGGGTTCATCATGGATTTCGGTATTTATTTCCACCCTTCTGTTGTCAAACTAACTTCAGAGAACTATTTGTTTTGGAAACAAGGGATAAATAATCGTTGTCTTGAACAAGATCTATTGCTCTATCTCCTTGGACTCATTCTTGAGCCAAGAGACTGTGAACAAAAAGAATAAATGGTTTAACAAAAAAGACATGGTCTACAGACTAATAGGTCTTATCTGCAGATATTTTACATCATATAGAACACACTAAGTACCCTTTCATTGCTTGGACCATCATCTGGTCACTGTATAGAGATCTTGATTATTCATCTGAAAGTGATGTTTCTGTGGATAATCGAGCTCTTGTGGATGATAATGAGACTTCTATTTCCCCATCTTGTGTGGACACATCCTCATGGGATGATCAGTCTATTTGGTTGACATATATTGATACCCCATCTACATTAGAGGACATTCCATATCCTACAATACCTATTGCTACTTCAGAGTCCAATGTTGTTTCTTCGAGAGTTTTCGATGATTCTCTACAGCAGGGTCATTTATGTCTTCTGGATTCACCTCATTGGGACACATTTCTACAAGACATCTCTTGCTTGTTTGTAGAGTCCCACATTTTGGATCTCGATGACACCTTAGAGGATCTCATCCTTCTGTTTGATGACAGTACACATACACCTGCTATTACTACAGAGTTCAGAGAGGCTTCACCGAGGGCTTCCAGTGATTCTTTGCAGGACATCTCTTGGGAATTTCTTTGTAGCCACATGGCATGCATTAACATTCTACACATCACTTCTTTCGATCCTACTCTTCATTAGTAATGTTATGGGATGGGATAATAGTGGAAATAGGTATGGTTAAAGGAACAAAGGAAATGGATGCACTAAACAAAAGAGTAGATTAATCAATCTTAACATCAACATCTTGTAAATAAATAACATATGAATTATATTCCTTGTATAAAATTCTTAATAAACCCAAAATATTGTATAACTAAACAATTTTATAATAAACCCAAAAAAATTGCATAACTAAACAAATTCCATCATTATTAAAATTTTAAAAATAATAATAATGTCGGAAGTCAAAATATCGCAAGAAACATCCTATAGAAGCTTCAACTCGGTATATAGACAAGTCAAGCAAGTTCAACGATATCGATGCCTCCAAAATAAAATATGAAAATCAAATTTTAGAAACATTCGGAGAAGAAAACTCAAAACATATGACGACGACAATTTCAATCAATGCATTACGGCGGAGTAAAGCATAAAAGTCAAGGAGAATAAGTAGTATTATGCTAGTGTTTAGGTCAAAAGGACTGATATCCCGTGATAAAGTGGCATATACAGAAAAGTTGTTAGGTAATTCTCTGAGTCAATTCTTTTTGTTTTTTGAGCATCCAAGTGGAATTCTTCAACACACGTTTACGACATTGAATTTGTTATCGCTCTTCTGATTCCAAACGTGCTCTTCTTCCCGTATAAAATAATTTACATATGTTTGTTTAGATTACTTGAACATTAAACGAGAGGCTAGGTAATTCTTCCAGATGATTAAATACGTACATAAAAATTACATCATTTGTACATAAAAGTGGGTCGGTAATTTTTTACTTTCTGAGCGTCCAAGTGGAACAATTCAACACGCGTCTAGAGCTACTCAGGAACACTGGGCACCCACTGTATTTGACGGTGCCCACCCATTGTATTTGTTATCGCTCTTCTGCTTTCAAACGTGCTCTTCTCCCTCTATAAATAACTTCCCCTTGTCTAAATTGGTCCATAGCTTGAAAAGTTTCGGTTGGCTTGCAAGGAAAAAAAATATCAACCATGGCAGGGTTATCAAGTGTAGCGAAATTAGCTTCCCTTGTTTGTTTAATTTTGATAGCACCATGGACGGCTTCTGCAGCCCTTGTCCAGCGCAAATTCACTGTGAGCATTTTTAGTAGAATCCCTTAAATTCTAAGCATGTTATATTAAGCTTGATGTAATGATGGTTACAGGTTGAATTGAGTGTGAGCTTAATTATGCTGTTTACCGTGTTACAGATTGGAACACAGAGCGTGACTAGAGTGTGTAACACGCAGACGATTGTAACAGTGAATGGACAGTATCCTGGCCCGACCATTTACGTTCGCGAAGGCGATAATCTTGTCGTTGAAGTGGACAACAACGGGCTTTATAATGTGACTATACACTGGTAATTAAGACTATACTCCAAATTGTATCCAATGTCCATGTGATCATTGATATAAAAATTACAGAGAACTTATTAAATTTGTGATTTGGCAGGCATGGGGTACAGCAGTTGAAATCATGCTGGGCAGATGGACCGGCGTACGTAACGCAGTGTCCCATTACTCCTGGGAATAAATTTACCTACAATTTTACAATCACAGGGCAGGAAGGGACGCTCTGGTGGCATGCACACATCTCATATCTCAGAGCTACTGTGCATGGAGCATTGGTTATTTTACCTCGGGCTGGAAATGCTTACCCATTTCCCAAACCAGCCGCTGAGTTTCCTATTATTTTGGGTAGGTAGTTGTCTTTTTTAACTAACGCCACATCTAGGAAATTGATCTCGTGGACTAACTGCCACTCTTGATCTAAGTGAAGATGCAGATTTGAAATGTTCACTAACACTACTTGCCGGTGTAATGGCAAACTCTTCCACGCAAACCTCCTTTATGTTTTGTTTTCTAAGTGAATTGTGAATCGACGTTTCTCCAATTAGATTATAAAAGCATCTTTCCTAAGAAAAAAAATTGTACACTATCTTCAAAAGCTATTTACTAGTTTGATGAATTTTAAATTATGAACTAAATTTGGTGTATGGTGTGCAGGTGAATGGTGGAATGCGAATGTGGAAGATGTAATAGCAGATGCGATTAAAAGAGGAGCTGTACCAAATGATTCCGACGCCTACACCATTAACAGCCAGCCAGGAGACTTCTTCCCTTGCTCTGCCAATGGTTTGTGAATTTGTGCATTAATCAAGTATAAGAAAAACAAAATTGAAATCAGGAGTAACCTGGAAGAGATAACTAGCTAATTAATGAATGAATTATGGATGCAGATACTACCCGTATTTTGGTTGAGAGAGGAAAAACCTACTTGCTGAGGATTGTAAATGCTGGCATGCTTCATGCATCCTTCTTCAAAATTGCACAGCACAATATGACTGTTGTGGCAATGGATGCCGTGTATACCAAACCATATACAACAGATGTGCTGCTCATTCAGCCAGGTAACACCATGGATGTGCTTCTAACAGCTGCCCAGCAGTCAGGGAGCTACTACATTGGCACTCGCGTATACAATAGCCAGCCTCTAGGGACTGAATATCTAAATACTAGTGCAACAGCAATATTGCAATACAAAGGCAACAGCAATGCATCTGCCCCTCTTTTGCCCAACTTTCCTGCATTTAACGATACGCCTACAGCATTCAAATTCAGTACAGACCTCAGAAGCCTGAGGCCCTCCGTCCCACAGACTGTTGATGAGGAGATGTTTATAACAGAGGGATTTGGACTCATTAGCTGTCCCAACAATTCCTGCGCAGGGATCAACGGTGGAAGAGCCGTTGGAAGTTTTAATAACATTTCATTCGTGGAGCCAGATATAGCCATATTACAGGCTTATTATAATGGTATAAATGAAGTGTTTACCAGAGATTTCCCAAATAATCCTCCCCAGGCATTCAATTACACTGGAGATGTGCCCCTCGGTCTTTGGGAGCCTGAGACGGGGACAAAAGTTAAAGTTCTGAAATTCAATAGTACTGTTCAAATAGTGTTTCAGAACACTGGGATTATTACAATACAGAACCATCCTATACACCTTCATGGCCATGATTTTTATCTTGTGGGACAAGGGTTTGGTAACTATAATTCCCAAACGGATCCTGCAAACTTCAATCTGGTAGATCCTCAGATGTTGAGCACTGTCGGAGCTCCTACTGGCGGGTGGGCGGCCATTAGATTTGTAGCCAACAATCCAGGTACGCTAGCTTAAGTCATTAGCATACATTTTAATGCTTCAAGATTTCCACACATTAACACTGTATATTTTCTTGATTCATATTTTACTTCTTTACAGCTAATTAATTATGTATTGTTTGTTGTTAACAACAGGAGTCTGGCTCATGCATTGCCATTTTGAATCTCATTCTGCACTTGGTTTTGATATGGTATTTCTTACCGAGGACGGGCCAGGAACTTCTGACAAATTGCCTCCTCCTCCTTCTGATCTACCTAAATGTTAAAGCTGGATTCCTCCATCGTTAAATCTTGTAATTTCAAGATCAGTCACTTATACTCCTATACGCCCACACGGCTCGTAAGGCTATGGGGTCGAATTTTTTTAACAGCTCAGACGACATTAGTCATGGAAATAAGATTATGTCATACCTTCTGTTCTCTCTTTCCTTTGTATTAATTTAATTCCCAATAACAAACTTGTATCATCCAATTTGACGTTATTTTTAATAAAATAAGTTCAAGAAAAGCAGCGCCTGATGCTAAATGTGGTTGGTTGCCCATTTTAACTCTCCCCAAGTAGGCTTTCAAATTTAACAATTTAAATTATTATTTGATTTATTAATTTAATGTTAAAATATTAAAATAAATATATTTAAAACATGACAAATTTAAAAATAGGTTAAATTAAAAATACATTAAAAAAATTAAAAGACATCTGCATAAGTTTCAATGTTAGTAATGGTAATATAAAGTAGAAAATTTTAAATTATTTATTTTATGTTTAAATTTTGTTTTATCTTTTTAAGATAAAAATGTATATTATATATAACATTTTCTTATTTTTAAATTATTTAAGGTTATTTATTATTGTTGCTTAGATTATTATTTGATTTTAATTCTTTTTTAATAATTTTTTTTTTTGATATTATATACTACTATAATATTTTAAATGATTATAAATTATGAACTCCCAGTGTAATTATAGTGGTGAGATTCACATACTTATGTCATTTTCTATTTAGTTGTGTGTCTAATTTGAGGAAATATATTGATACATGTACATATTTATAAATGATATGATCTTTGTACAAAGTTGAGTTCATTCCCACTCCATATGTAAATATCCCTTTCCATTTAGCCCCTACTCTATCCTTATATATACATACTTTTAGGTACTACCCTTACCCACCCATTTGTCACACTTATCCATACACCTACCTCTATATACTCTTAGCCATCTAGAACTGAACATTTACCCATACTGGAAACTAATCATGATCATGGACCCTTCCCCTTCCTTTTTAAAATTCAAATTCAAAATTTGGCTGATTGACTCCTTTCACCTTCCTTCTGTAAGCCAACTTAACACACATTTGGCACAATTTGATGCTATGTGCTAGTATTTAAAGACATTCAATATATTAATTTCTAATCATCCAATATACACATCATCTCTCTCAATCTAAATCATTGGAAGTGATTAATAGTGAAATATTTTTGAAATATTTTTATTTGGTGCATTAAAATGAGTAACAAATATGCATATTGCAACCCTTGCCTACTATAAAACAAACTATGTACATGGATTTCTAGACTAGAAGAACTTATGTCCTTGTAAAAATGCCCCTATCATATTAGAATTTATCCAAATCTCAACAATTTCTCTAAAGTTCTAAAATTATTTGCATCCACACACATATTAATATTAAATAGAATTATGAATGGAATATTAATACCAATCAATTAGTGTTCAGATCTTCTAATTGCAACAACCATAGTGTGCATTCAATTCACCTCTTCATAATAAAGCATACCCAAAAATCACAATCCAAGCAACAGGTAACAACTGCACAGAAATTAATGGTTCATGCCACTTTTAAAAACTAAAAACATTTCACCAATCTAGGCAACTAGATAAGACTCCAATAAACTGATATGATTAGCTACCTTGTAAATTGTACACAAACTTCTAGTAATAAAGACCAAAATATGATGCGACTCTTCCTCAAAAAATACAACTGAGCTAAAATACTTTAGAATGATGCAGCATTTGATTAGAGATCAATTCCGTATGATAGGGCGCTCTTCTTTGCTACACCTGATGTTAGCATGGTAAGATATAACTAGCAATTGCACTAAATTTGTGCGCAATGAAGTAGTTGATAGTGTGAAATGTTAAATAACAGTGTGATCCTAATGTATTATGGTTAATGAAATTGTAGCAAACATATTCAAATTAATGAACTGATGCAGGTAGTTTTAAAATCAGAGCATTTCGTCAATAGTGTTTATAGCCTTTTGATGAGCAAGTAATTTTAAAAAAGAAACAAACAGTTGAAATCAAATTACGAATATATGAAACTGATATATAACATTAAAATATTAAAAAAATCTCATAATAATACCTAGCTATAAAATTGTACAAACACTACTCATTCACATAGTTTCATATGTAATCAAAATTTACAAACCACAGAAAAAATGAAAATGAAAGTTTATTATATTATATTCTATTCTAACCACTATTGTTGTATTCTTGAGTGATTCTGATGGTGCAAGAACGCATAGAAAACAACTCTTTTGAAAGACCGAACTAAAGAATCAACAATTATTGTGCAGTTTCTTTTAAATAGCCTTTGCAAATTACTTTGGCTAAAACACTTGTATTTTTACCTCTTGCTTTACTTTTTCCCTAGCTCTATAGCATCTTGTCACATGGCTATGTAGGCTCCACCTTATAACACCAAAGCTTCCCTAAACTTCACAGATCTCTTTGCTAAACATCGAAGAAGTAGAATGTCACTAAGTTGAGAGGTGTGATAGCCCCCAAGCTTAGGATTCTATGAATCTACAAGTGATTAGAAAAAGAGGTTACACACATACAAGACACATAGCACGAGTTACACATATACATGTAACATATATCTAAAAACATAATAAACATAGGATGAGACCAAATATTACATGTCAAAACAACTACAGTTAGCAAAATAATATCCAGTCAAATCCAAACATACACGAAGCAAGCACGGAGAATACACATAAAACAAAAAGCATGCCAGGTATGAACCTTAGGCTAGAAAGATGTGTTATGATAGGAATCAAACTTAAAACACACATCATGAGCCACAAGATAGTAAAATCTATTGTTTTCTAGGTGGTCGTGAATGCATGGCAAAGTGAGAATGGCACAGGCTAGTAAGATCCACATATTTACTAGGTGAGTTGCATATCAACAGGTAGCAAATGAAAGCATCACAGGCTAGTAAGATCTGCAAATTTACCAGGTGATCTTCATGTCAACAATATCAGAAATTACGGGCCAAGAAAAACATGCTATTTGTTAGGTAACTCTGGTAAAGTGCTACAAGGATGATCAAAAGGGTGTTGTGATAGCACAACCAACCACGTGGTGTGTGAACAAAGAGAAGCACATAGAAGAGTGTATGCCCCCACCTTAAAGAATTGCTAACACCATCGGGAAGAAATTGCCTTTAAGGTAGAAAGAGAAATACATGCAAAATAGGCACGAGAGCTTTTCAAAAGCATATTCCCAAAGGATATATTTCCAAAAGCTACATCGTGACAAGGGGTTGCTCCCAGGCATGATGCCAACTATAAAGTAACATCAAACAATAGATTCAAGGGATCTACTTGACTAGAGTCAGTATATGAATGGTTGTATAAAGGGACACTCGTTTTAGGAACTGTCATCATCCTCCAACTAGTAGAACTACTATTACAGAAGAAGAAATATCACATGAAATCAAAGTAAATAAACTTCAGGTCAACAAAGGAGGGATGCTAAATCATCCAACACTCTGCATCATCCCCAAAAGGCATAAAATTGCATTTACGACAAATAGAAGAGTGGAGATGCAGAGAGAGGAATGTCACAACAAATTCATTCCCTTTATATCCTTGCATCAACAAGATTGTCAAGGGTCATCCAAAGATAACTAAGAAATAAAATACACACCAAACAAAACATATGGGGATAACATTACCTACAAGCATATCACACATAAGACAAGGGTATCACTCTTGCCAGTCGAACTATAGAGA
Organism: Cunninghamia lanceolata; assembly: GCA_027924645.1. Taxonomy (NCBI): domain Eukaryota; kingdom Viridiplantae; phylum Streptophyta; class Pinopsida; order Cupressales; family Cupressaceae; genus Cunninghamia; species Cunninghamia lanceolata. The sequence goes on from BSBN01000602.1 coordinate 11,057,247, forward strand.
ATCATCCACCTCCCAATCTTACTCATCAAAAAGGGATGGTGGACAAGATGCTAGAGGGACTACAACAAGTGTGGTACAAGGAGCGGCGCCTTATTCATGATGTGTTGAATCAATCACTGGAGAAGGATTCTTATGTATGCCCCCAAAGGCCAAGTCCATTGATTTTGTGAAAATCAAGGACAACTCTAGAAGATTTTTTGGTGGTCGTGGATGTCCTCTAAATCGTTGTCAGAATAAATCATAAGAGGTGATATAACAGTGCTAACAGCAGGGTCGCAAGCACTATCAATCACAGGAGAAGAAGAAATAGAAGATCCTACAGACTTGACTAGTGCTTTTAAGCATTTAGAATGGCTGATATGGATAAGGCTCATGCTTACACTTGGGTGAAGGTGGCAGAATGTTAATATCAATGGTGGAAAGATGCAAGAGATTAGGGAACACCTGGTGTCAGGTAAACTAGGACAGAACCATTTGTGATAGAGCACTACTCGAAACAACTTTGTTAGTGGGTAGGTCTAAAGGCTCAGTAAATGGTGGTATGGAACTCTTCGTAGATGGAACCAAGGATACTAGCACCACAGGAATGGTCTTTTCAACTTGCTCGGTTGTCAAAGAGATGGGCAACAATGGGTCAAAAGGTGGAGCTAAGTCAAGGGATGACTGCGTAGGAGAGGGACTAGAGGGAAGAGGTTCAACCCCTGCAGTAAGCTCGTGATCCATAGTGCGACATCATCTCCTACGTTACTTAACATTCTAATTTCATCTTGTATAGTTTGGAGCATTCTCAAGGGGAACCGAGGTGTTTCTGATGCAGAAGACGTAGCAAAGCAGACAAAATGAACAAATCTTCTAATTATTGAACCTCTCGAACCATTTAACTTCTCGGTTGAACCCACTGAACTTGTTAGTCTCGAACCATCAAATTCTTAAACTCATTGAACTTACGAACTATTCATATCTTTTGAACTCTTGAACCATTCACTTGAACCATTGAACCATCGGTTCCACAATCGGCAAGATACACACACCATCGGCAAGTTAGTAAATCCTTAGGCCGATAGGTCAATACAGCTCTGTAGGGTCGGTGAGACTTAACTCATCGCTGAAACAAACTTCAATCGGCCGATAGGCCGATGATACACTCGACACTTCAACTCTACCATTTCACCATGATGGATGGTGATACGCCGATAACTCTTCTCCTCTGCAACACAGACACACACACGTAGATTTACCTATGCTGCAACTACGTAGATTTCTTTAACTCACTATAGCCATACAGACATACAGATTACTGGACTAAATCAAACAGAAGGAAATTAAAACCTAGGGGAGTCATTCCACTGGTTTCGGCGGAAGCCTCAACCAGTGGAATGGTCCCAAACCAAAACACTGCGACGAGACCAAACCAAAATCTTTATTATTTCTACTCAAAAATGTATAATTACAAAATGTTTCTTTTTCTTTTCTCGTCTCCTCCTTCTTTGTCTATCCTCTTCAAGCACACGCTCTTATAAAGAACCTAGCCAAGGCAGTTACACTTCGGTGGAATCTTAACCGATTCACCTTCCTTGCCTTAGGTTCATTTAAAAATGGTTCATATATGAGACAGTTACAAACATAGTATGACACCTATGCACTAGTGCCAATCGACTTACAACTTATGACTTATTTCATCCATGGGACATATTTGTCCAATCAATTCATTTTGGCTCTAGGCCTTACAACAAATCATTCGAGAACAGAGGATGTCCTATCATTTATGAGGTGCTCCTGCACCAGTTTCCCAATGTAGGTTCCTTTTCTTCCTTTGCTGAAGGAGCAGAAGGAGGAATGGAAGGAAACACTAAAGGTTGGGAAACAATGGGAGGAGGCTTTTTCAAGGTGGGTTGTTATTCTCTTGCGGCTAGTGGAATAGGTAGAGGTACTTCAAGACATCCACATGTGATTGAGAAACCATGGGGAAAAGCTCCTGCACCATGAATTGCTTTCCTCTAGACTCTGAAGAAGCAAGAGGAAGAAAAAGCAATCCTTAATGGGCGGGGAGGTCTGGGCTCTGCAGGGTGTTTGCTTTGTGATCCTAGGTAGGACAATGGAGATGAAACCTCAGCATTAATACCAGATGCTCAGGGTCAAGGAAGCATTCCCGATTCAGGTTGTGGTTCATTCCTCACCTACAAAACAGGGGGAACTACTGTCGAAGCTATAGAACATCAAGGAACCTCAAGGGTAGAAGCTGGGACAGCACACAAGGAGGCACCAATAGACAATTGAGCAATTCAACTAGCTTTAAATTTCTGATAGGAGATAAACATAAAATCATTGCAGGGCAAACGAGCTTAATTAGCTGTGGCCAGAAGTAATTAAGTGAAAAGTTTCTATGAAGAGACAATGGCTTGAACCCACTATGATATATAGTGTACACCTCTCCCTAAAATGGAAAGTTTAGACACTTATGGATTACAAAGGGGACTACCTTCATGGAAGCAAGCCATGGATAGTCCAACTTCACATGAAATTGATCTGAGGTTGGAATGATGGAAAAAGGCACATCCAGGACTTTGGGTCTGACTTGGACAGAGAGTGTCAAGGCACTTAGAATAGGTCAAGTGGAACCATCATGTGCTCAAACTAAGATTTCTGATTTCTCATACTTATCTTATTATAATTCATGCACATAGAGGAACTCCTCCATAACTATATTTTCCAAGCATACGAGATCAATGAGTACTCCCCTTGTGGGTTTGTCATTAATCCTGGTGGTAATGTAGACAAGACTGTCAGGTGCACAAATAGAGGCATCAATGTGGGTAAAGGAAATTTTAATCTCGGATTCATCTGGGTCTTGGATATAGTAAGCATCTATTGAGGAAACTAGGTTTGTCTAGGTTCTTGTCTTGGTGATCAGAAGTTATTAAAGTAGGTACTCTATCAACAGATTGTTCCACAAGGTTGGTAGCATGGTTTGAAGTACCAATTACATAATTGCAAAATAAATAATTTAAGAGATGATCTATAAATGTATTCGATGATTGATCTTACATCTCAACATGGCTTTATAAAGTCATATATTCCTGTGTATAACTACTTACAAGAATAACTACTCTACCACTAATAAATAACTAACCTATTTTTTTATTAGACAATGTAATAATGCTAACATTCCCCCTTTATTACATTGTTCTTGCAAATGTACCCCCCTCAAGGTTTACATTTCACATCAAAAAACATGCTGACCAATACAAATAAATACATATTTTTAGAAGATTTTCCTTTGAAAGAACAAATCTTGAATTAGGTGGAACTCCATCAAGGTACCTCTTAACCCTCATAAAGGTGTAGTCGAGCCTAAATTCTCGAGTTCTGAATTACCACCTCCCCGAACTCCTGAATTGTAGATCCGCTGAATTATTGGACAACAATCCATACTGAGCTCCACAAGGCCCCATCAAGTTATCCCATGACCCTCAAAAGGGTATAATTCCCTAGATAATAGACTTTCAAACTATCTGGGGCATCTTTTTATTCTTTGACATGATGCCACCTTATGGGACACTGTATCAAAGAGGGGCAAAATGTAGACACCTAAAAATAATAATGTATTCACCATTATTTTTGACATAGTTCTAACACTGCCTTTCATCCTAACATGTCTCCTAAAATTAATTAAAAAATTTATTATTTAATTAATTTATCTCTTTTTCATTAATCCATTTTCTCATATTAAATAAATAAATTTTATTTACCATTTTCTCTTAAATTAATTAATAAATTCTATTTATTTAATTAATTTATCACTTCTAACAACTTCATCTCCATAAATTAATTAAATAAATTTATTATTTAATTAATTTACCCTCTCATATCCTTATCCTCAAGCACTTACCAAAATTATTAAATAATGGGTCACAATTATTAAATGATTGATCCAAAATTAAATTCTCTTTTCATCTCAACCATCCATTATCATACTACATCTTTTAATCTCTGCCATTCACATAAAAGGATGTTCTAGAAGATTTTTATCCATGACCTATAATCCTCTCATCTAATCTTAACTATCTATTTAATCTTTTAATTCTATCCCTTCATCCATCATATCCAACGTCTATAAACTAAGCCTCTCACATCATTATCACAACACATCGTTCATATGCAAGTATATGCTATCAAATTCCATATCATTACCATTATCATTTGCCTTAATTATAGCCATCTTCATAGCTAGGTTATGCTGGTTTTGTGAACATTCCACAATGCATAATATATCAAAAGAACAAAGCTAGTAGAGCTAGGATGCATTCTACTCCATTATATCAAGTGTGAGGGTGTGATTGAAGGTGAAGGTATTGAGTTATATTGCATTATCTTGCATTATTTACCTTGAATCATATTTCTGCATACAACATCCAAGAGAGCAAGATTGGAAACAAAGTTTTGAAATTGCACCTAGGAAGAAGAGGGACGGGATACACCCCCTGATTTTTCTTTATTTGAAAGGATTGCATTGAAGTTGCCTCCTAAGATGACCTTTGACTCCATGTGTGGTTGTGAAGAGGTGGAGATGTCAGTCTAGAGTTTACTTTTGTCCTCTAGTCTTGTGGGGCCATACACATTGAGAAGGAGAAAGACATTATCTGAAGATAAGCATTTAACCCAGCCAACTATCTAATTTCATTATGAAAGTAGGATCTCAAAGCAGAATTGGTGTGGGTTCCACATAGTGCATATGCCACCATCCATGCCAATATAAGGTTCAAAGTAGCCTTCCCAACCTTTATAATGCCCTACAAAAATCTTAGTTGCTTCTGAATTTAATTTAGTTTCCTACAACAAAAAGAACTCTGCATTTGTGTTACAAAGTTGGTGCTTTATCAAGCACCTTTTGTGAGAGGCGTTTAGGCCTCTGACATTCCATGATATGATCCTCATTGCTCTTTAAGGGAGGAGTTTCCTCTCTTATATCTCACTAAGTTTTGATTAAGGATTTACCTTGGAAATGGCTAGCTCTTCCCATTTTGCTTATTAGTCTTGCGCCTTTGCTCTCTTTCAAAACCAATATCTTCTTTGATAATTCATGAAACTGATTGACTTATTTTCCTAGGATCTATGTGACCAAATTCATCCTCTTCATCTTCGTCAAAATAAAACCACTCCCTTTTGCTATCCTCCATTAGGGGTTCATCATGTGTTGCTTTAGGAGTGTAGATAACTAGGGCATTATCTGGAATAACTTCTAATTGATCGCAAGTCGTTGGTTCCATTTTTGTTCAAAGGTTTTCCTCCTTGCCTTTTTCCTTAAGCACCCATCTCTGATTTTGCTTCTTCCTAGGGAATTTATTTTCAAAGTGGCTCCTACCTCAACAGTTAGGACAGAAGAATTTGGCTTCGTCTACCTTAATGCTTTGATTCCAACTTCCTCCACCATGTTTTAGAAGGATGGAGTTCAAGATCTTCATGATGGCGATGATTCTTGTACGAGCATAGATTTGTGAGTTACCTTCTACTACCTCTGGATCAATACATTCTACTCTGCCCAACGATTCTCCAATCTTCATGGGATTTTCCACCATCTAGTATTCTAGTGGGAGGTTGTAGAGTCTTATCCATTTAAGATCAACTTGGAGGTCACATGCAGTAGGATCAAAATTCGGCACCCATTTCTAGACATAAATTGGGATATTGTCTATGAACCAGACTCCTTTGAGAATGATTGCCTCATGCTCCAAAGGTGATCTGAGTTTTTCCACAGAGAATCCTTTTGGAAGGAAAAGTAGGTTGGAGATGCCCCATGTTTGTTCAGCCCACTGGTATATCTTTTCTCTGGGTAGGGACTTCCCCATGAATCTCTCGATGACAACCTGCTCCTGTAAGGATGCACACTCCAATACATCTTCTAAACATAGCTCCAAGGGTTTTGGTGCGCTATCCTTGTCACCTTTCTGCTAATTTTTAGGAGCCAATTTTTTGCGAGCCATTTTAGTTCAATTAATTTTAAAATTAAATGATATATTTTAATTAAAATTATTATTTATAATATAGTGTCATCGTTATTAAATTTTATATTTAATAAATATTATTCGAAGATTTCTATTTCATTTTAATATTCAATATTTTCAATGTAAGTTTTAAAAATTATGAAATAATTTTGTTCCGTCATTCAAATTATTTATCATTTAAAAATTTAACTAAAATTTATTTTTTTACTTAGAAGATTTTTTTTTACTATTTAAGAATTATTTTATTATATTAGCATTGTGAAAAGTTATTTTTATTCATTTAAGAGTTGTTTTGTTGGATGGATTTATTTTTAATTTTAATTTTCTTATTTTAGAGTTATATATATATATATATATATATATATATATATATATATATATATATATATCATTAATAATTATGTATTTTTATTTTTATAAGATCAATATATTATTTATAAATTTTTAATTATTAAATTATTTTAATTTTTAAAATTTGATATAATATTTTATCTATTGTACCAAGTATTTCTTATTTTTATTGGCCTATAAAATCACCATCCATTTTTCACACATTGGGCTTCCATGAATCTAGTTTGCTTCACCAATGTCATGTGTAATTCAAATCTTGTAGATAAAATCTATTGAAGTGAAAGTTTAAATTCACTTCCATGGCATTCCAAAGGGTTGAGCTTATAATATTCCTCGGTATCTTCCAACACTCCTTGATATATGCTAGCTTCCAAATATGTCCACCATTTGTGAATGCAACTTCATATGGCAACTCGGATATTCCACTAAGTGGAGACCTTGTTAGTTGTTTTCCTAGCTTGGTGGAATAATGAAATGAACAATAAAATTCTCTAAGGATTTTATTATCAGTCAATAAATATAGTCAAGAAATTTCACAATAGAAATTTACCAGTTATAACTTTAATTATAATGTATTATACTTAATTTATGATCATTAGAAATTTCACAATTTATTGTTCAATTTTGTTAATGCAAGTTTTGTTTTATGTACTAATATTAAGCCATTCTATAAAAGTACTTTCACAAATTCCTTAATATTTTACAATTATAATTTATTATAAGGAACAAATAGAACTTAGCTATGCTAGTCACAGTTGTGCCTAGTACAAATCAAAACTTTGGGTCAAGGTTAGCCATAACAACTATAATCTTCACTGATCCAATAAAATCATGATACATTTAAATTGCAAGAATATGTTGATCCTTAACTATTATCTAGACGCTTCCTCTAAATCACTATGTCATGGCTCACCTAACAACTAGACAACAAATACTACCATTATAATACTACAAAAGCAGGCACTCGCCCCTAGTGGCACTTGTTAATTTATAGTTTTAAATATATTTATTTTGATATTTTTATTATTCAATTAATAAATAAAATAATAATCTAAATTGTTAAATTGAAAGCTTACTCAGAGAGTTAAAATGGGTAACAAACCACATTTAGCACCAGACGTTGCTTTTCTTCAACTTAATTAATAAAAAAATAACATCAACTTGGATGATACAACTTTGTTATTGGGAATTAAATTAATACAAATGAAAGAGAAAATAGAAGGTACGACATAATCTTATTTCCATGACTAATGTCATGTCAACTGTTTAAAAAAATTGACCACATAGCCTTACGAACTCTGCCCTGTAGGCGTATAAGTGACTAATCTTGAAATTACAAGATTTAACCATGGAGAAATCCAACCTAAAATTTAAGCAGATCAAAAGGAGGAGGTGGCAAATTTTCAAATGTTCCTAGCCCATCCTCGGTCAAGACTCTCTCCACAAACATCAATGGTCACAAAACAGAGCACGTGATTACCAATTAACAATCAAGGAATGGATGACAACTTACACTTGGCATATTCCTTCGCATCTTCAAAGTGCATTTAGAATAGTCCCTCTAAACTTGCCACTATGTGTATGTCACCAATCATTAGGATATTCACCTTGATCTACATCTCTCACCCTAATATCTTGCTACTGCAAAAATTCATCCCTCAGACATTAACTACTCTGTATCTAACCCGATATCCTCTTCAACCAACATACCACCGGAGTCCAGCCTCTTATACTCTTCATATGTTGTGATGGTTTTCGCTATATCGACCTTGTCAAAACTCTGGGCTTTGAACTTGGCATACTCCTGCATCTAGAGTTGCTCACCTACTAATAGTTTGGAGTCCTTGAACTCCACACACCTATGCCATCCTATATCTAAAGGAAAATTAATGGTCCCTCGGTTATGCTTTTGAATGTATGCCTCATAGCAGGGGATTATCTGCCTAGTGATTTTCAGAAGTAGAACCCTATCGGTTTGATATTGAGGCAACATGAAGGGGTGACCTTCAAACCCTTCCATCTTGATGTATGTGAATGTTGGGAACTGGATAAACTAGGACCCGTGTGCTGTGATGACCCCTTGGGCATCTCGTGAAATTCTTTTATCTCGGCCCCCTTCCATTAACTAGACCAACCACATCATAAAGCAATCATTCACCCTCCTATAATGCACAACTGATTGCTTCTTCTCCAATTGTGGGTAGTATTCCCACACCATCTATTCTCATAGCTTGCTGCCAAGCTTTCCAACTTTATACAGTCCATTGAATTGGGACTGATATGCACAGGAGTACACAACATAGTGGGTCATGAGGAACCTTCGCTTCTTCTTCCATGGAACCATCTCATCATGCAGGGAGTTGTTGATCAGTTGTGCCCAATGCACTATATCGCCAACACCCTTTACAAACTGGATGAGGCCAAACATCCATAAATCAAAAGACCCTGAGTCTTCCTTCCCCACCATTCTATTCAATAGGGTTATCATGTACTGGACTTCTGGGTTGAAGTCATTTGTAGAGATTTTTTGGCATCTTAGAGACTACCTTTGACCTAGTAGTTGGATCCATCCAAGAAGTGTGCATAACCTTGTGGCATCCCACAATATTTGAGTTGTATTCTGTGGACAAGGCATTCAGATCAATTTCGAAGACATTTTGACTCCATGGTAATCTGAAAGTCTCTGCGATTCCTTTTTCTAATTAATCTGCATAAACTCGCCCTTGGTGCTCTACCCTCCTAGCAATAGGATTATACTTATGTGCTCACTCTATCACTAATTCCAGTGCATCTATGGCATATGGAAATCCAAACACATGATACATTCCACTAGTGACAATGTTCTTGAGAGTCGATTCGTCTTTGTAGACTTGAATCCTTGCCCTGAAGACTTCTAGGTCCACTTTCCCGCAATGGGTGTCCGGTGCACTACCAAACTTGCTCCATATCCTACAGGGAGTGGGACCCATTAGTGTTTCGAACTCGTCCTCATGTTGCTTTTATATTTTCATCATTTTGTCCTACATGATGCAAAATAGCTATAATTATTTCCTGCATTGGAAATTTGGGCATGCAAATCAATCTTCACTTTGCAGAATAATTTGAAATCATTTATAACAAGATGAATCCATGAATTTACCTTAGGTAAAAGAGATTAATCTTTGGTAAAGAAGAAATACTGTAACCATCAAGAAAGAGGGATTTTGTAGTATACGTACCTGACAAACGAGATATCACCTTGGTTACACTATGCAATGGATGCCCGTTTACTGTCATACTTTCCGTTCATTCAAATGCTTGATTCATCTTAACCTAAATGAAAATTTTCTCTCAATGGTAATTATTTGTGACTATGATCTTTAGATCTCCTAAAAATGCCTTCATGATTTCACCATTGTGTTGAAATTAGCTTTTAACCCTTGTGAAATTCGCTAAGTGTAGGAATGCATTGAATGTTCACTAGAGTTGGTGAGCAATTACTACTCGGGAGGGGAAAAGCGACCGCTGGGTGAAAGTTTATAATTTAAAATTTAAATCCCAATGTCAAAAATCAATCACGGTATGGGAATCTAATGCTAAGGACTGGATGGATATTTAGATCTTAATATCATGTTCGGAATGTCTGGTGCGAATGTCTGGTTGGAATATCCTTTTGACTTTGACTAAAGTTGGGTAAAATCATAGTGGAAACTCCATCGGGTGACATCATTACCATCATGGTCAAACTTTGTTGACTAGAGCAAGGATAAATGGATCTTCATACTCAGTCATAGAGGTCATGACATTTAGGAATGTCCATTGTAAAATGTCCTTTTGAAAATGTCCAGTTGAAAAGTCAACAAGCTATGAGCATGCACCTGGCTTATAATACTTTCAGATAAGACATGGACATGGATATCGATATTGAAATAGAAATGTTTAGTGCCCAATATCTAGTCCAATGGGACTCTCTCATGTCGGGGTAAATTTGACAGCTTGCATTGGATGTTTGAATAGGACTGGATATTTACTTGTTTGATCATGTCAGGTCAAAATGTCATGTCCAGTAAGAGTGTTAGTGACTCACTAGGGTAAATTTGACTATTTCAACAAGATATGGATCCAGATACTGATATTGGTACTTTGGGCGTGCAAATGTCTAGTCCAGTTGAATAATGAATGAGTCATATTTAACTTTTACTTTTGGGTCTGTGTGTTTCCCAAAGGTTTGGAACCTAATATGGATACCAGACATGACATGTATTCTTCGCCAATGTCCATGTCTAATTGACTGAAAATATCTAGTTGACCAGAACTTCACATGGGCATAACTTGCTCACTTCAACAAATTTTTACATGATTCAAAAGACAAACTTGACTAGAATTTTATCCTCTACTCATCCATGACTTTTAGAGGGCATATTTTCCAACTTGAAATTTGGCTTGGATTTGGCTTAGAGGTGACATGACATTTTACCATTACCACCCAAGTGGACAATAGACAAACCAACACAACAAAACAAGTTGGGTCCTCATTTTGCCATGGAAAAATGGAGCGTGTTGTGAGACTACACAGCGCCTCCCTCGTGAGGCTGGATGACTTGGCTTGATATCCACTCACCGACAAGGCATCACCTTGTGTGCTAAATGGACCATTCAAGCTCTTTAAGGCAATGAAGCTTGGAAAGTTCTTGTCCACCATTGTATTTGTACTGGCACTCCTATAGGTCATCCAACATGGAAATGCTTGGATTGAGGAACTCTCCTCACTATAAGGGAACCTATTTCCATTCAAGGTACTTTTGTTATCAAGAGCATTTGGAAGGCTTGGGAAGCCCTTAAGCCTTGGCTTCATTAGGCTAGAGATGATTTTGTAATGGTTTATCCATTAATCATCAATCCATTTGGTGGTCCCCTTTTCTCAGCACTCAAGATAGGCCTGTAGAAAACCAAGATCATGGAAAAGATAAACAAGCACACGAATTGCAATGGAATCGACCAGTTTGTATTACCAAATGAGGCGAGTATAAATAGAGATGTGTAGGTACCCAAATCTCCATGAAAAGAGGATAGGACTCCTCTACATGGAGTTGTGGCGAGTAACCTCCCACAAACATAGAGTGAGGTGTTGATGCAAGTCGACACCTCTCAAAATGTCTCAACTACTTTGACAAGTTCAAAGGAACATGTGCAAATACGCCTAAGTATGATTAATACAAATGTGTACGCCTAGAGATAAAAGGTATACACTAACACCCCCCTTAAGCATAGATTAGGTCAGTATTATTAAAAATGGGTCCCGGCTATAAGCCTGGTGAGGTACCCATGTACAATACAAAAGAAAAATGAGCCCTGGGCATGAAACCTGATAAGGTACTCAAGTACAATGCAAACTCTCTAAAACTAGAGAAAGATAGAAACCCAGTGGGAAAAAACTATCCCCCAAAAAGAGAGAAAAAGGAAAGGCTTAGAAAGCCCCCCCCAAAGATGATGATGATGCTGATGTAGAGATAAAAAACTCCTGGAGCATGAAACTGTTGTAAATTCTACCCTTCCCTTAATTCTAATAGATTTTAGCAAACTAATTGGAATTTGTAGTGTGCAAGAAATTTGGTTCAAAAAATGCACAATGTCTGAAAAAAGATGTGCATTAATGGCACATATGAATGAGAAGAGAATCTGAAAGATTCATTGTTGTGATTGTTACAACCCCCATTACACTTTATATATCAGTGAGTACAATTTTCCTAAGTTCCCTTTATGTGTTACACACATTCAATTATATGACACTTTATGAGTGTATTTACAACATATATGCTTTTTGGAGTTCAACAATTTGCTATATAGAACCAACTAAGCTGAGATGAGAAGTAAAACTAGGCTCTAAAGTTGCTAGTGTAGTGTCCTCTTCACTTGAATTAAAGTGTGAAAAAATGAAGTTGCAGTCGAAGTGACAAATCTTCGCTACTGCGACAATGTTTCGACTTTGTGATTCTTGAATTAAGGTTGTTATGGCAGTGAACTCAACTATTTTGTCAGAACAAGTGAGTTGATACATAGAGAGATGATTCCTATATAATTTGGGAATGAAAAGCACATTGTGTACGTATCCATTACCTAATTTTACAGTTCCCTTACCACAAACATTATAATAGTTATCATCTATTAGTATTTTGAAGGTGTTGCATGGAAGAATTGTCACAAACACCTCTTTGTAAGGTGACATGCATTCAATTGCACATGAACTAAGAATCCATTTGTTGACTTCTAATTTTGAAGGTGCCATCGATTTATCTTTTTACCTTCTCGAAGATGAGTTCCCAAATTTTGTGAATTGAATCCCTAATTGAACTTTATGTAAAGTGGCACTTTATAAGTTGAGTGTCTGGTTACTCTTGCTTAATTCCCCCCTTAAAGTGGCACTTTACAAAGTTAGTGCATTGTGAGCACCATTACTCCCTTTGATTATTTGTTTTCCCCCAAGATTGGCACTTTTTAGGAGTGATTTTGCAAGTCACCCAAAAAGATATAAACTGGAACTTTATAATATTAGTGCAATATTATGCTTGTTGGATCCCTGACAAAAAAAATCCACTTTTGCAAAAAGAAGCACTCGATTTCAAGTTGATTTGCAAACGTTATCAGACTTGCAAGATTGGTGCAATGACAAAAAAATCCTTTTTTGAACCAAAAAAAATCAAATTTTTAGAAAATCAAATTTGCATGCAAAAATGTGAGAAAAAATTTTTGGAGGAAAATTAAGCCCCCTTGGGCTGTGTACGACTAGGGGCTAAAACCTCATGTGACCAGTTGCTAAACTTTTCAAATGGTCTCCCCTCCCCCTTGCTAACATCACCCACCCTAGTTTCTTATGTCAGCTAAATAGTGCTTCTATTCACTGCAAATAACTTGGTGGGCGTCGTGATTCCTTCCTGTGGCGAAACAAGCCAAATCTAAGGTCGATTTTGGTCGTTTCAAGGATGCCAAACTAGAGCCGACTTGGTCTGCATCGCAGGAGGAATCCCTACCATGCATGAGGGTGCTTTGGAGATGTGTGAGCAGGCCCTTGTGAGGGCATTCATAGGCGCAGGTGAAGATGCATCTCGTTGGCTTGAGATGCCATTTCTGGCATCTGCGGCATTAAAGATGGGACACCGGCCATCCATCCCTCATTGTCCACTACGTAAGCAGCTTGAGTCTCTCAAGCACCTTTTTTAGTTTTTGCCTCGGGCTCAAGAAGCTTAGAATTAGATCCATGATTTTTTCAAACCTTTCAAACCTACTTCTTTCTCTTGGCATATGGTCTTACTTGGCGACTAGACCTACCTTCCATGCAAATATACTTAGATATGACATGCTTTTAGGGTGGAAATTCTTTTTATTATTTTGAAGGATAGTAATGTTGCTACTTTCAATCATTGTACTACTGTTAAGCATTTTTCTTTCTACACTAAAGCTATCATTTGTTTTAATGTGCTGATGCAGATTTAGGTGCAAGCTAGCAAAGTTATACTTGAAGTTGCTCATCTTTAGGAGCTGCTAGACCATTGGGCCAATGCCCCTTGCACTATTTCCCGGGTTTCACTTGACTCCACCTCCTCTCGAGGGTATCGGTGTGTATAGTCAGTCCTCCCAATGTAACTGTGGTGATCGAGGATCTCACTCCCATGGCCCTCAGTCCTCCAGGGATTCTCCTATCCATGGAGGATGGTCTCAACCTCCCAGACTGCCATGGCGGGATGGGTGCTGCCACAATAATGGGTTACACTTTCTGGGACACCCTGATTTTTGCTGAAATCACATATTTTTAGAAAATATAATGATTTAAGCATTGAAAGGTTCCATTTAAAGTATTTTAATTAAAGAGGGTTTGATCAAACCCCCTTAGATAGAACCCCGCTAGTTTTAAACCATACCTATAATGGAGTCTCCTCTACGCCTATCAAAATGCTGATAAAAAATAACTTTTGATTTACCTTTTGGGGGATCAAATGAATTCATTTAAAATTATGTTTTGTATGTAGTCCTTATTATAAACTTCCCAAAAAGTATAATTTTAAATATATTTAATTTGATTATTATATTTTATTTTGTATTTCTTGTGAATGTAGGTTTTTCACCGAACATCAAGTTCTTTGTTGTACACACATGGAAAATTAGTATATTAGTGAAAAAAAATTCTAAAAAATATATATGCCTTAGGTATTGATGTTCTTGTTTCAACAAAATATAAAAAATTAAATTTCGATACATACAAAAAAAGTTATGTTTTACGGAATGCACCTATGTCTAAATTATACTTGGTTTGACTTCAAAAATAATTTAAAAAACATATTCAACAAAATATTATAAAACCAAATGCATGCCCTATATATCGATGTTACCAATCTAAATTCAAAAGAATCATAATTTTATCCTTTGTAGAAAGAAAGTTATGTGCTACGGAATACACATCACTTTAAAAAAATGTTGTTTACTATTAAAAACTAGTTATCAAAGGAGATGCAAAAAAATTACAATTTAACTCCAATATTTTTTAAATATATTTAGAATTTACAAACAAAATATTACAAATCACTAGTTCACGTCATCTTTAAATTCCTAACGGTTTAATAGCTATAGGTGTCAGAAAGTGAATATTTAGTTTGTGAAAAATGTTGATTTCAATGTCAAGTTTGGCCAAAAAGTGTAACCCATTATTGTGGGATGACCCAGATATTGTTTGGTCTGACACAAGCAAGTTTCCTTGTTTGTAACTCACCATTTCCCTAATTTGTGCTCAGCCACCCCCTGAGAAGAATGAAGATGGATTTTATACTCTCGACAGTTGGGAGCCAATTGATGATGCTACCCCTAGAGATGTTTAGGGGAAACTTGATGATCAGAATCCTCCTCCCTCTACTGGAGTTGCACTTGCTTCTTAGTTTTTTGGGCTTGGCCCTTTGTTACTTTTTTTGCTTGTGTTTAAAGCTTTTGTTCACCTGTTAAGGCTTTGAGAATTCGTGGGTGTGTTTTTTTACCACCATACTCCTTTTTGTGAATATTGTACTATTTATTTCTTTTTGATATAGGTTAAATAGGAAGTATTCATTAAAAAAAACTTCTATAGGATGTCTCTTGCAATATTTTGACTCCCAACATTATTGTTTTCTTTTTTAAATTTGAATAATGGAGAAATTTGTCTAGTTATGCAAATTTTTGGGTTTATTAAGAATTTTTCACAGTAAGGGATATAATTCATATGTTATTTATTAACAAATTATATAGATTAGAGATCTTACAAGATGTTGATGTTAAGATTGTTTAGTCTACTTTTTTGTTTAGTGCATCCGCCTCATCTGCCCCTTTAACTATACCTATTTCCACTATTATCCCATCCCATAGGATTAAACCTACCTCCACTATTGTACCATCACATAGTGTTCATCCTTTCTCTAAATTTATTCTTCTCTATGCCTTACATCCTAATTATGCCCCCCATCATACTTGCATCGCACACGATGTTTTACACCTCCACCTCTATTTTATCCACTACCAACCAACCTACTATATTGATAACTCTTGACTTGTGCCATCCCCACTTCTACTATTTTATCCTCTAGCAATCCTCATCCCATTCCTCTATCTATTCCCATGCACACACTCCATTACATTTCTTCATCCATGCTTATTTTACAACCCATTACCTCTTCTCATTCCACATACTAATCATACTCATACCTACTCCATAAATCCTACCTATACGCATCCTATTGTACCCCAACCTTCTCTTACCTCTACTTCTTCCTCTACCCTAGAAGCACTAGTCTAAAAGATAGATCAAGTGGAGAAAAAGTGGATACAAGGCCTAATGGAAAAGACAATGATGAATTTAAGGACATGCTAGACATATACCATTGGCATTTGAGACTATTACACTTCCTCTATATACAAGTTTTGTGGCGCCTTTCTTAGAGAAATATAATGGAAAAGGTGATCCCAACACATGCAATTAAGGTCCTCCACTAGGATGTGTGTTGATTTCTTATCCAAGGATAGATTTTTGGCTAAGTTATTTCCAAGGACTTTATAAGATTATGCTATTGAATGATTCTTATCATTAACTCATGGGTCTATACATACATATGATGATTTGACTAAGGTATTTGTCATAGCCCAATTTTGTATCTATTCCAGTTGTTACATACTTTGTAGATATTACATGTATATGCATGATGATATGATGATGATATATGTTATCCATATGAGATATATAGGATAACTTGACTTCATAATGTATTTAGAGATATGAAACTTGGTGTAATTTGATTAATTGTTGCATTATCATGATTAGATTAATGTGTAAATACTTGTTTAAATTTGATATTTTGAAAATGTCTAACTACAGAGTTTGTTGTCTAAGTACGATAGGATCAATGACAACCCCTCACCTAAAAGGGAGAGTATCATTGGGGAGAGGAGTCTAGTAGACTAATGGTAGACTAATGGTTAACTTGCATGATCTCACAACACACACATGTAGTCACATTGGTTATATTCATAAGTGTATTTTGATTGCAAAGAAGTAGTTATTTTATTTTTCTATTAAGAACTAAATTATTGATAGTTCATATATATATTAATGAAGTGTGTGAGGACAAGTTAGTATTATATAGTATTATACAACTGTCTATCTCATTGGTTATTTACCAAAAAAATAATAATAACAAGGCCGCACTACAGCTAAGTTCCTGCCTGATGCTAGCAGGGTTGTTCTGTCAAGATTGCAGCTTGATATAGATTTTGTGAAGGGCGGGATTTTCTCTGGCATGTTGGCACATAGCATGACATTCTGAACTATAAAATTTGAAATTCGAGTTGTGGTGCTTTTTCACAAGTCATTTGGACTATTTATGGATTTAATGAAATTGTTTTATTTTTCTAAAATAAAAGTGAATATGTATAATTGACCACTGGTATTTAGTTGGCAATTGGCTACAATAACCAGCCCATCTTGATAGAATGCATTTTGTGTAACACCTAAAACATTGAGGTGAAATCACAGTGGAAATCAACACAATTATATAATTGAATCTTAATTTAGATTTAAAACCTAAAATTGAATCAAAAGAATATATAGTATTCAATCATTACTATTCTATAAGACCAGGGGATCTGGTTGTAGAGTGCAAGTTTTAATTTGTCAAGGTTTAGGCTTAGGTTTAAAATTTTTCTCAACATATGTTAGTTCTTTGCAAACCATTGTCAAACTAACAAACCCTTGAAGCATAAAAAAATTGAACCATCTAGACTCAAAATTTCAGTTTTGTTTCACAAAGCTACTTGATGCTCCTTGCAAGCATTGTTTGAAGCTCTTAACCTCTAAAGATGCATGAGTTGTGGCAGCCATCTGCATTGTTGGAACAGGGCCAGACAAGATATTTCCTCTTGATAGAGATCTTATTAGGCAATCAAGAATTTCAATCAGAAACAAAATGAACAAAACAACTCTAATCTAATGAAATTTTAGATACAAGAAGACATTATTCCATACATAGAACAATGCATGATGGTACAGAACAATGCATGATGGCACTCTTACCAGTTAGTCTGAGTAAAAAATATAGAAAACTTACAAATTTCTCAAGGCAAGGATGAAACCAAATTCTTTAGGTATTGAGCTGATGAGATAGTCGTCTGAGAGATCTCTGTCAAAGAGAACAGCAATCAATATCTACAAAGGAAAACATTGGCCTAAAAAATAGGCTAAGAGAAAAGTGGATTAATCTATGTAATAAGACAAATGATAAACCTGGAAGGTTGCTTAAAAACTAGGAAATAAATATTGTTGAACTGTACTTGAGGTCCAAAGTTAGTAGAACAAACACTAGTTGTTTATGTTGTTCTAGTATTATCATATAGCATGACCCTATTATTAAGGTGTAGTAAATTCCATCAATAATATTTTAAAAAAGCTAAAGCTTGCCATCATACATATTTTGACCATTTCTTTAGCTGGACTAAGACCAAACCAAAAATTATAAAAATATAATATTGCTCACTTACGGTCCCACAAGGTGTGACAAATTGGCTAGCTTTGGTGGCAACATTCCATTTAGATTTAGGCTTAGAAGTGTTCAGCAACAAAATGTTAACAGTATGAATCTCCTTTTTTTCTTCACATTCCCAGAAATGGATCATATATCCTATGCATTAGTAACAAATATTTATAGCTTCTGGTAATATGGGAATTTCCCCACTATTTTTTCCTTGTTCGTCTTCTAGGGATATCATGGTTTGAATGTCCTGGTGGAGGAATCTAAATGTTGGGTAAAATAAACTCCCACAAACATGACAACAAAAAATAAGATGTTTTATAAGCCTAACACATGACAACAAACTTGGTTTGATTTTCCTGGTGGAGGAGTCTAAATGTTGGGTAAAATAAACTCCCACAAACATGACAACTTGACAATCAGTGTTATTCCTGTCATAATATTCACAACGCTTCTGTAAAATTATCCTCAATATTTCAAATGTCAAATTGTAAGGAGAGGGTTAGATATTAAAAAGTGAGTCCAGATAAGTGAAGTGAAATGCATGTAAAAGCAATGAAATTGTTGTGTACTTTCAGTCTTACTTGTGAGTGTTGCATCTATGTGCCCAGTGGTGAAGAACAAACCATACAAAAAAGCGGTGCACACCATAAAATACACTTGGTGGAAAGTCGTGAGCCGAGCTTTTCGCAACAATGAAAAGCAAATATAAAAAATCAAAAGAGAGGCTATGAATGACATAGATTGTCAACAAATGCCTAGCATTGAATAGTACAAAGCTTTGTACAATTTGTTTTTAGGCTTTATGTGTTTTGATTCCACTCTAAACTAACTGTTCTACCACTTTGATGGAAGTCCATACCTTGTTCCAAAGCTTCCATTTTGGCACAGTCCGGTAAGACACTGGCAAACGTTGTGAAGTTTGGCTTTACACCTGCCAATTGCATTTGCTTGAAAATTTTTGTGCATATCCTACAACCATGGAATTCCATGAAAGAAAATTTCTTCAAGGCATTTTGTCAAACAGTTCATGTGCCTTGTAATAAACAGAACGGGTAAGAAGAATGTAAGGCATTCGATGGAATAATTCAAAATTCCATGGACTGCAATATCAATGATGACCTCTGCTAATTTTGATAGAATATATACATTTGGGACATGGCCTCTAAGGCAAAAGGTAATTTAGGCTCGATATAGCATTCTCCATCCATAATAAGGTGGTGGGTGTATGTATATATTAATTTGCCAAATCAAGAACTTGTCCAACCAATTTACTGGAAAGAAACCCAGGATGAATGTGTCATGACTAAGACATTTTGCATGAGAAACAGGATCAAAAATTCTGCATACCATTTATGATTTATATTCTGTGCAGAACTTCCAATAGAATTCTCCTCACTGTGACTTCTCTACATTGCAGTCCCCTCAATTTTATTTGATTCTCTACCCATAACCTGCAATTTTGAATGAGGGGTCGATAAAAACCTACTAACAAATCTTCAGATTGGTTTATTAAGTGAATTGATCAGGTTGGACACTTCTTCGTTGTATTGGTGAAACGGTGCAGCAACATCTATCGAAAGTTATAGGCATTGTTTTTCATTCTGCCCTACTTTGCTCTGGCCACATTTCAACTACGTGTCTTAAAACTGATTTTTCATGCATAAAAATGCCAGGAAGTTAGCCTACACTAGGTTTTTGCGCCTTCTCTTGCCTCGTAACACTCCTCTTGCATTTGACAATCTGCAGAGAGCTTGAAACTCACGCCTTCTCTTGCCTCATGAAAATCTCCCGTCTGTTCTGCCATCCTGCAACCTAAATTTGGACGAATAGCAGGCAATGAAATCTGCACCGAGTTAACTTTTGAGCATGTTTTTACTCCGACTTCAACACTGCAGATTAATCCCAGGAAAAGCCACTTCCTGATTGGTGCATTGTGGTAAGTTTAATCACTTGTTAAGGGATTGCCCTCCACTATAGTTCCACGGCAGGAACTAATAAATTGAAATATATGTATAAAAAAATTATTTTATGCATGATTGGAAGAAATGTAAGCAGGTAAATAAAACAGTTGTTATCGTAAAGTTAAAATGGAAAAAAAGGTGGCAGCTGTCAAACGGGAAAATAAAAGAAATTAAGGGTAAGAGGGGAATTTTGAGGAAGGAAGGACAGGGGGAAAAAGACATTGCAGGAACATTCTGGAGGAAAAAATACAGAAGAGCTTTGGGAAGGAGGTTTGTGAGGTAGCAGTTTTATTTGTTAAGAAAATTAATTGAATCCAGATCTAATATTTTCAGCCTGAAGGTATGCAAATCCTTTTTTTACCTTCTTCTGGTAGATGTGGAATTGTTTAAATAATTGTTGTTTCAGAACATCAAACAATACTTTGCAGATTGTTAAAATTGCACCAAACAAGGGTTTATAGTTGCAGAGAGAAATGGTTATGGACATTTAGAAATTTAACCAGTAGTGGGAAATATTTTGACTTGAATCAGGACATTGTTATGAATCCATGCTCAGTCTGGTTAAGGAAATTTCATTTTAAATCACTGTTGGGTAAATTCATGAATACCCATCTCTTAAAATTTCTATATCATTATTTTCTCTAATAGAAAATTATAGGGATTCCATACTTGCATTAGATATTCTTTGCTCAATCATATGAGCACTCGAGGAGAATTTACAAATCAATGTGCTATATTTGAAAACTAGAATCAAAATAGTTTATTTCTCCCTCAGTACTAGAATAGTTGAATATTTTATTTCTTCCTGACTGAGTGTCAAAAATAATAAAATTCAGATTTATTAAGACACCATATGGCTATCAGCTTTTAGATTTTTACTATTAACTAGTACAAAGAAATATTGCCACAACTACTGCATTGTCCAGAAATACATGAACTTAAATAAAATAATTTTTTATTAGATCTTTCACAGAACAAACTTGATATATAAACTCTTTTATTGCTTCAGTTGGCATATTAATATCACATTCCTGTATAATCATGTTACTATGTAAAGTACAACGTATATATTGAAACACATCATAATACTAACGAAATTGAACATGCATTTTACAACAACAAGATATTCATTGCTTATTAATCTTTACATACCATGGTTTGCATTTTTCAAAAGATCTTTGACTTATTTTAATATTACCAGGTAACACTAATTCATCACAAAATTTTCTATAAAATTTAGTTTGCATTGTATCTAATAGGTGTTTTGGATGAGGACCGCAAACTTTGGACCCCACTCTTAATTTTAAAACATCTCTAGCATTAGATGATACCCTAGTATTATCATGCCAATATTTTTCGATCAAAGATCTAATTTCAACATTCAGTTTCATGTCAGATCTCGAAAGTTGACCACCAAAACTCCAACATTGGTTAATTGGATCATTTTCTATACTTTCTCTTCTTTTTGCCACTCTTACCAATGTTTTAGGATGTATTTTTAGAATTCCACTAATATTGCTTACCATTCTTCTATTCAAAGTTGTTTTATTCACTATAGCAGTTGTTATAGCTCGTCTTGCTGCATTCTTATCTTTGGATAGACTGTTACTTCCAATAGACTCAATGGCACTAGCAACAGTAGACATAGCATGTTTTAGTGATTGATCTTTTCTTCTTGGTTTAACAAAAATGCCTAACATTTTCATTACTTTTCTCATTTTCCACATTCTCATTAATTGCATCATTAGTTGACATTGAAATGATAGTTTTTTATGATAAAAAAATTCATGTGTTCTTATTTGTCTCCAAGAAATTTTACCAGGAAGATTATCCAAAACATCTCTTTCAATTTTGAAAAAAAAATTCTCATTTTCAACATCACATCCTGGATTGTCATTTTCATTTTCAACTTCAAAACGATTTTCATTTTCAACAACAAAATGGTTTTCATTTTCATTTTCAACAAAAGGATTTTCATTTTCATTTTCAACAACAAAACGGTTTTCATTTTCATTTTCAATAAAAGGTTTTTCGTTTTCATTTTCAACAACAAAACGGTTTTCATTTTCATTTTCAACAACAAAACAGTTTTGATTTTTATTTTTATTTTCAACAACAATTTGTTTCAAATTTTGATCTCTACGAATATTATCAATCTCAACATTGTTATATCCAGCTTGTTTTAAATCTCCTATCAACACTATTTCCATTTCAATCAAAGGCAGATTTGAAGTACCTAGATTTGTGCCTATTGAAACATTCTCCATAGCATTGATAGAGGGATTTGAAGACATGCCAAGAGTAGTTTGTATAATCCTATTAGTTTCCACATTCACCTCTTGCAAATTTGCATCGTCTACATCCATGGTCTCCTCAATGTTTTTATCTTCAATAGTTGTGGAATTAGATGCTTTAGCATTATTCATTGATTGAATCTTTATTCTTCTAGCTCTTTATTTTTTTGACACCTTCTCTATCTTTGCTTCAATTTCTTCAGGCGTTAATACCTTCCTATTTTTCCTCTTATTACGACTTTGTGATCCCATGATTAAAAAATTTATGAAGCATTTACAAATGAATGTCAAAAACTTGAAAGCCTTTCTTCTTTGTTCAAGTCCTTCAAACAAGTACCAATTCAACAAAATTTCACTCAAACAGTGTCTCAATGATGGCTTCTATCAAAATTCAAACAATATTCCAAGTTGATGGACCTGCAAAAGAAAAAAAGATGGTAGAGAATGCTGCAAATGTCGTTGTCAACCGTACTGTAGAGCAAGTTGCAGGGCTGACAGTCATAGTACAGTCTTATTAAAAAAAGGGACAAATAATAAACGGGATCCTGTTTAAGAAACAGGGTCCCATTATATAAAATGGGATCCCATTTACTAAACGGGATCCCATTTTGTTTTGCACTGGTGGAGTAAGAAACGGGATCCCGTTATTTAAAATTTAAATTTTAAGCTCGGGTTTTGCTTTGTAACCTAGTTCGGGAAATGCTTTGGGGACCTGAACCTGACCTCTAGACCTAGTTTGACCTGCAACTTGAAGGTCCTGTCAATGTCACAACAAAATAGTGACTTTGGGCATATATCTAAAGGTCTATTTTGCAGAATATTTTGATGAAATTAAAACCCATTATAGGTCAGACAGTGTAGATTCCAAATATGTAATTTTTTTACAATTGGATTAATTTTTCTATTTTTTAATCAATTTCTGATGAAATAGGTCCATAAACTTGAATTATCAGGGTTTTTTAGTATTTTAATAACTTTTTATTAAAATATTTTTTTGTAAAAAAAATTGTAAGAAAATGTACTTTAGACAATTCTATTCAAGTTTTAAAAAAAATCAAAAAATGTTAAATTTAGGTCATCTTATACATGACGTACACGATGATTTTTTAAAAGACCAAAAATGGCCAATAAAAAATTAATAAAAAAAAAATATTCAATAAAAAACTACAGAAAAATATGGAAAATGTGCTTCAATGAGTTACAAATCTTTTCCCAAAAGGATTTTCAAAAATATGATTATTTAGGTCAAAATATGGATGACGTACACGTACATGGTATAGTAAAAAAAAGTGACTTTTAAGCAGTAGTTTTTAGAAACGCCTATTCAAAATCAATTTCTATCATCTGGGTATTGAAAAAAATTACATATTTGGAAACTAGACTCCGAGTACCACATTTCATATTTAGTGACTTTTTTCAAGATTCCACCTTTAAGTGCTTCAAATTTTTAAGTCAAATGTGACAAATTCTGAAAATCAGGAAAAAAACTTCCACTTTTTGGCCAATAAGTGGACAACTTCTTGCACACACCCCTAAAATACCTATTTTGATCTTAATTTCAAATGTTATTAAAGGGTATTAAGATCTATTAGAAATACTAAACCTGTTGCTATGTGACAATTCTTCTATGTCCATTCTTGTAAGATAAAAATATTAAACTCTTCATTTTTATATAATGTAGTCTACCCTTCTCCACTACATGGAATACCCCAATATCAAAACCCATAATTAATTTATCTGTAAGTAACACCTATTGGTGTATATTAAGCTTTCTTAAGGGTGCATATTTAGGAGTCTATGTTTAGCCTTGTGCTATACTTGGCATGCCTAGATTATCTTTGTCTAAGTCAAGTGGTTGCTTTTCCTATTCTTGGAGCACCATTATTCTTAGTGAGTTTTTCCTATTATTGGCTCGACTATTCTTAGTCAATTATGCCCTATATGTACTACATCTTGTAAGCTAATTTATCATCCCATTATTCTGCATTAATAATGAGTCCATTACTTTGCAATACTTGTTTTCTTGCAGACTGAGCGTGCTTCTATTCATCTTGGGTGGCTCGAATTGATACTCACATTCACTCAATGTTCATGGTTTATACATGGTATCAGAGCGAGATTGTGTGGATGTTTGTTTGAATTCTGTGAGTTCTTGATAGTATTGTTGTGGGATCCCTCTTCTAAGCAAGGCCTAGATCCAAAGAAGGTCAATTTGTATAAAACTGATCTGCAACTGGTCTAGTGCAAAGGATTAAAGTAGGAACACCCCTATTTGGGTAGAGAAAGGCATTCAACCTTGGTCAAAGAACATAGAATCATGAAGTTATTGAGGGCAATCCACATCCTGTGTGTAGGCCAATCCAGAGGGTGTGGAAATTATCCACATCCAGTGTCAAGGCATCCACAGGGTGTGGAAACTCTGAAGCATTCAACAGAGGCTGAGTGATCTAAGGCGATCACGACATAAGAAAAGAAGTCAATTTGTTACTTGTTGTGGTGTAGAAACCACACTTGTAAACTGAAGGCCTCTAGTTTGGCATGGGGTGTTTCAGGGTAAACCACGCTTTGTCCTTCCTACCATTTCCTCACGGTCTTTGGACCTGGTCAAGGTTTCTTGAGGTTGCAGTAGGGTCACGGTCCGCTTCATC
Organism: Cunninghamia lanceolata; assembly: GCA_027924645.1. Taxonomy (NCBI): domain Eukaryota; kingdom Viridiplantae; phylum Streptophyta; class Pinopsida; order Cupressales; family Cupressaceae; genus Cunninghamia; species Cunninghamia lanceolata. The sequence goes on from BSBN01000602.1 coordinate 11,082,520, forward strand.
AAAGCTTGACAGGCCTGTCAACTTCAAAGAGCTATAGGGTATCAACTTGAATGTGGTCTGAGCAAGGCATGAAGGGAATTTGAAGGCACTAAAGCATAAACCAAGAAGAAAGTGGTGTGTTTGAAAGCATGCTCTAGGAAGAGGAAGGTGTGGCCTGCCTAAAGAGGCCCTAAATCCTCAAAAATGTCCCCGCAAACCTATAAAAATGACCATAAATATGCAAAAACATCCCTACAAACCTGCAAAATCAGCCCTAAACCTAAAAAATTGATCCTAAACCCACATTTCAATCTGCAATAGAGGTAAATCTGCCTTTGTTTACTGGTTTTGTTCTTCAAATTTGTGGATTTCGCCCAATTTAGGGCACAAATTTCTCAATTCACCCAGAATTGTGCTCTCATTTTTTAATTTGGGGATTTTTTCTTTTTTTTTAGCAAAAATTGTATTTCAATTTAGTTTAAAGAGTGTTTTTGCTAAAGATAAAATCTGCTTTTTAGTTGAAAGGGCTTCTTTTATTTTTCTCCTCATTGTAAAGTTTTGATTTTGTCCAAAAATATATTTTTGACAAATAAAACTAAGGAGCATTTAAACTAGTATGTTTTAGGCAAAAGTCAATTTTGTAATTGGTGACTCCTTTGAGTGCCAAAATTTAGACCAATTTGGGCTTGATCGCACTATTCTTTATAAAGTGTCATTTCTGACCCAAAATTAGATTCACTCTTGCTCACGCACTCATTATAAAGTGTTGATTCAGGGGGGGTTAGGATATCTAGTCAAGGGGGTGTCCTTTGTGTTGTGTCTTGTACACTTCCGCACTTCATTTCACTTTTTTAGTTTGGGGGAATTATACAGAGTATTTTGTAATCAATGAACTGAGATAAAGTTCCATATTTGCGGGGGTTCATCATGGATTTCGGTATTTATTTCCACCCTTCTGTTGTCAAACTAACTTCAGAGAACTATTTGTTTTGGAAACAAGGGATAAATAATCGTTGTCTTGAACAAGATCTATTGCTCTATCTCCTTGGACTCATTCTTGAGCCAAGAGACTGTGAACAAAAAGAATAAATGGTTTAACAAAAAAGACATGGTCTACAGACTAATAGGTCTTATCTGCAGATATTTTACATCATATAGAACACACTAAGTACCCTTTCATTGCTTGGACCATCATCTGGTCACTGTATAGAGATCTTGATTATTCATCTGAAAGTGATGTTTCTGTGGATAATCGAGCTCTTGTGGATGATAATGAGACTTCTATTTCCCCATCTTGTGTGGACACATCCTCATGGGATGATCAGTCTATTTGGTTGACATATATTGATACCCCATCTACATTAGAGGACATTCCATATCCTACAATACCTATTGCTACTTCAGAGTCCAATGTTGTTTCTTCGAGAGTTTTCGATGATTCTCTACAGCAGGGTCATTTATGTCTTCTGGATTCACCTCATTGGGACACATTTCTACAAGACATCTCTTGCTTGTTTGTAGAGTCCCACATTTTGGATCTCGATGACACCTTAGAGGATCTCATCCTTCTGTTTGATGACAGTACACATACACCTGCTATTACTACAGAGTTCAGAGAGGCTTCACCGAGGGCTTCCAGTGATTCTTTGCAGGACATCTCTTGGGAATTTCTTTGTAGCCACATGACATGCATTAACATTCTACACATCACTTCTTTCGATCCTACTCTTCATTAGTAATGTTATGGGATGGGATAATAGTGGAAATAGGTATGGTTAAAGGAACAAAGGAAATGGATGCACTAAACAAAAGAGTAGATTAATCAATCTTAACATCAACATCTTGTAAATAAATAACATATGAATTATATTCCTTGTATAAAATTCTTAATAAACCCAAAATATTGTATAACTAAACAATTTTATAATAAACCCAAAAAAATTGCATAACTAAACAAATTCCATCATTATTGAAATTTAAAAAATAATAATAATGTCGGAAGTCAAAATATCGCAAGAAACATCCTATAGAAGCTTCAACTCGGTATATAGACAAGTCAAGCAAGTTCAACGATATCGATGCCTCCAAAATAAAATATGAAAATCAAATTTTAGAAACATTCGGAGAAGAAAACTCAAAACATATGACGACGACAATTTCAATCAATGCATTACGGCGGAGTAAAGCATAAAAGTCAAGGAGAATAAGTAGTATTATGCTAGTGTTTAGGTCAAAAGGACTGATATCCCGTGATAAAGTGGCATATACAGAAAAGTTGTTAAGTAATTCTCTGAGTCAATTCTTTTTGTTTTTTGAGCATCCAAGTGGAATTCTTCAACACACGTTTACGACATTGTATTTGTTATCGCTCTTCTGATTCCAAACGTGCTCTTCTTCCCGTATAAAATAATTTACATATGTTTGTTTAGATTACTTGAACATTAAACGAGAGGCTAGGTAATTCTTCCAGATGATTAAATACGTACATAAAAATTACATCATTTGTACATAAAAGTGGGTCGGTAATTTTTTACTTTCTGAGCGTCCAAGTGGAACAATTCAACACGCGTCTAGAGCTACTCAGGAACACTGGGCACCCACTGTATTTGACGGTGCCCACCCATTGTATTTGTTATCGCTCTTCTGCTTTCAAACGTGCTCTTCTCCCTCTATAAATAACTTCCCCTTGTCTAAATTGGTCCATAGCTTGAAAAGTTTCGGTTGGCTTGCAAGGAAAAAAAATATCAACCATGGCAGGGTTATCAAGTGTAGCGAAATTAGCTTCCCTTGTTTGTTTAATTTTGATAGCACCATGGACGGCTTCTGCAGCCCTTGTCCAGCGCAAATTCACTGTGAGCATTTTTAGTAGAATCCCTTAAATTCTAAGCATGTTATATTAAGCTTGATGTAATGATGGTTACAGGTTGAATTGAGTGTGAGCTTAATTATGCTGTTTACCGTGTTACAGATTGGAACACAGAGCGTGACTAGAGTGTGTAACACGCAGACGATTGTAACAGTGAATGGACAGTATCCTGGCCCGACCATTTACGTTCGCGAAGGCGATAATCTTGTCGTTGAAGTGGACAACAACGGGCTTTATAATGTGACTATACACTGGTAATTAAGACTATACTCCAAATTGTATCCAATGTCCATGTGATCATTGATATAAAAATTACAGAGAACTTATTAAATTTGTGATTTGGCAGGCATGGGGTACAGCAGTTGAAATCATGCTGGGCAGATGGACCGGCGTACGTAACGCAGTGTCCCATTACTCCTGGGAATAAATTTACCTACAATTTTACAATCACAGGGCAGGAAGGGACGCTCTGGTGGCATGCACACATCTCATATCTCAGAGCTACTGTGCATGGAGCATTGGTTATTTTACCTCGGGCTGGAAATGCTTACCCATTTCCCAAACCAGCCGCTGAGTTTCCTATTATTTTGGGTAGGTAGTTGTCTTTTTTAACTAAGGCCACATCTAGGAAATTGATCTCGTGGACTAACTGCCACTCTTGATCTAAGTGAAGATGCAGATTTGAAATGTTCACGGGGTTTGAAATGTTCACTAACACTACTTGCCGGTGTAATGGCAAACTCTTCCACGCAAACCTCCTTTATGTTTTGTTTTCTAAGTGAATTGTGAATCGACGTTTCTCCAATTAGATTATAAAAGCATCTTTCCTAAGAAAAAAAATTGTACACTATCTTCAAAAGCTATTTACTAGTTTGATGAATTTTAAATTATGAACTAAATTTGGTGTATGGTGTGCAGGTGAATGGTGGAATGCGAATGTGGAAGATGTAATAGCAGATGCGATTAAAAGAGGAGCTGTACCAAATGATTCCGACGCCTACACCATTAACAGCCAGCCAGGAGACTTCTTCCCTTGCTCTGCCAATGGTTTGTGAATTTGTGCATTAATCAAGTATAAGAAAAACAAAATTGAAATCAGGAGTAACCTGGAAGAGATAACTAGCTAATTAATGAATGAATTATGGATGCAGATACTACCCGTATTTTGGTTGAGAGAGGAAAAACCTACTTGCTGAGGATTGTAAATGCTGGCATGCTTCATGCATCCTTCTTCAAAATTGCACAGCACAATATGACTGTTGTGGCAATGGATGCCGTGTATACCAAACCATATACAACAGATGTGCTGCTCATTCAGCCAGGTAACACCATGGATGTGCTTCTAACAGCTGCCCAGCAGTCAGGGAGCTACTACATTGGCACTCGCGTATACAATAGCCAGCCTCTAGGGACTGAATATCTAAATACTAGTGCAACAGCAATATTGCAATACAAAGGCAACAGCAATGCATCTGCCCCTCTTTTGCCCAACTTTCCTGCATTTAACGATACGCCTACAGCATTCAAATTCAGTACAGACCTCAGAAGCCTGAGGCCCTCCGTCCCACAGACTGTTGATGAGGAGATGTTTATAACAGAGGGATTTGGACTCATTAGCTGTCCCAACAATTCCTGCGCAGGGATCAACGGTGGAAGAGCCGTTGGAAGTTTTAATAACATTTCATTCGTGGAGCCAGATATAGCCATATTACAGGCTTATTATAATGGTATAAATGAAGTGTTTACCAGAGATTTCCCAAATAATCCTCCCCAGGCATTCAATTACACTGGAGATGTGCCCCTCGGTCTTTGGGAGCCTGAGACGGGGACAAAAGTTAAAGTTCTGAAATTCAATAGTACTGTTCAAATAGTGTTTCAGAACACTGGGATTATTACAATACAGAACCATCCTATACACCTTCATGGCCATGATTTTTATCTTGTGGGACAAGGGTTTGGTAACTATAATTCCCAAACGGATCCTGCAAACTTCAATCTGGTAGATCCTCAGATGTTGAGCACTGTCGGAGTTCCTACTGGCGGGTGGGCGGCCATTAGATTTGTAGCCAACAATCCAGGTACGCTAGCTTAAGTCATTAGCATACATTTTAATGCTTCAAGATTTCCACACATTAACACTGTATATTTTCTTGATTCATATTTTACTTCTTTACAGCGAATTAATTATGTATTGTTTGTTGTTAACAACAGGAGTTTGGCTCATGCATTGCCATTTTGAATCTCATTCTGCACTTGGTTTTGATATGGTATTTCTTACCGAGGACGGGCCAGGAACTTCTGACAAATTGCCTCCTCCTCCTTCTGATCTACCTAAATGTTAAAGCTGGATTCCTCCATCGTTAAATCTTGTAATTTCAAGATCAGTCACTTATACTCCTATACGCCCACACGGCTCGTAAGGCTATGGGGTCGAATTTTTTTAACAGCTCAGACGACATTAGTCATGGAAATAAGATTATGTCATACCTTCTGTTCTCTCTTTCCTTTGTATTAATTTAATTCCGAATAACAAACTTGTATCATCCAATTTGATGTTATTTTTAATAAAATAAGTTCAAGAAAAGCAGCGCCTGATGCTAAATGTGGTTGGTTGCCCATTTTAACTCTCCCCAAGTAGGCTTTCAAATTTAACAATTTAAATTATTATTTGATTTATTAATTTAATGTTAAAATATTAAAATAAATATATTTAAAACATGACAAATTTAAAAATAGGTTAAATTAAAAATACATTAAAAAAATTAAAAGACATCTGCATAAGTTTCAATGTTAGTAATGGTAATATAAAGTAGAAAATTTTAAATTATTTATTTTATGTTTAAATTTTGTTTTATCTTTTTAAGATAAAAATGTATATTATATATAACATTTTCTTATTTTTAAATTATTTAAGGTTATTTATTATTGTTGCTTAGATTATTATTTGATTTTAATTCTTTTTTAATAATTTTTTTTTTTGATATTATATACTACTATAATATTTTAAATGATTATAAATTATGAACTCCCAGTGTAATTATAGTGGTGAGATTCACATACTTATGTCATTTTCTATTTAGTTGTGTGTCTAATTTGAGGAAATATATTGATACATGTACATATTTATAAATGATATGATCTTTGTACAAAGTTGAGTTCATTCCCACTCCATATGTAAATATCCCTTTCCATTTAGCCCCTACTCTATCCTTATATATACATACTTTTAGGTACTACCCTTACCCACCCATTTGTCACACTTATCCATACACCTACCTCTATATACTCTTAGCCATCTAGAACTGAACATTTACCCATACTGGAAACTAATCATGATCATGGACCCTTCCCCTTCCTTTTTAAAATTCAAATTCAAAATTTGGCTGATTGACTCCTTTCACCTTCCTTCTGTAAGCCAACTTAACACGCATTTGGCACAATTTGATGCTATGTGCTAGTATTTAAAGACATTCAATATATTAATTTCTAATCATCCAATATACACATCATCTCTCTCAATCTAAATCATTGGAAGTGATTAATAGTGAAATATTTTTGAAATATTTTTATTTGGTGCATTAAAATGAGTAACAAATATGCATATTGCAACCCTTGCCTACTATAAAACAAACTATGTACATGGATTTCTAGACTAGAAGAACTTATGTCCTTGTAAAAATGCCCCTATCATATTAGAATTTATCCAAATCTCAACAATTTCTCTAAAGTTCTAAAATTATTTGCATCCACACACATATTAATATTAAATAGAATTATGAATGGAATATTAATACCAATCAATTAGTGTTCAGATCTTCTAATTGCAACAACCATAGTGTGCATTCAATTCACCTCTTCATAATAAAGCATACCCAAAAATCACAATCCAAGCAACAGGTAACAACTGCACAGAAATTAATGGTTCATGCCACTTTTAAAAACTAAAAACATTTCACCAATCTAGGCAACTAGATAAGACTCCAATAAACTGATATGATTAGCTACCTTGTAAATTGTACACAAACTTCTAGTAATAAAGACCAAAATATGATGCGACTCTTCCTCAAAAAATACAACTGAGCTAAAATACTTTAGAATGATGCAGCATTTGATTAGAGATCAATTCCGTATGATAGGGCGCTCTTCTTTGCTACACCTGATGTTAGCATGGTAAGATATAACTAGCAATTGCACTAAATTTGTGCGCAATGAAGTAGTTGATAGTGTGAAATGTTAAATAACAGTGTGATCCTAATGTATTATGGTTAATGAAATTGTAGCAAACATATTCAAATTAATGAACTGATGCAGGTAGTTTTAAAATCAGAGCATTTCATCAATAGTGTTTATAGCCTTTTGATGAGCAAGTAATTTTAAAAAAGAAACAAACAGTTGAAATCAAATTACGAATATATCAAACTGATATATAACATTAAAATATTAAAAAAATCTCATAATAATACCTAGCTATAAAATTGTACAAACACTACTCATTCACATAATTTCATATGTAATCAAAATTTACAAACCACAGAAAAAATGAAAATGAAAGTTTATTATATTATATTCTATTCTAACCACTATTGTTGTATTCTTGAGTGATTCTGATGGTGCAAGAACGCATAGAAAACAACTCTTTTGAAAGACCGAACTAAAGAATCAACAATTATTGTGCAGTTTCTTTTAAATAGCCTTTGCAAATTACTTTGGCTAAAACACTTGTATTTTTACCTCTTGCTTTACTTTTTCCCTAGCTCTATAGCATGTTGTCACATGGCTATGTAGGCTCCACCTTATAACACCAAAGCTTCCCTAAACTTCACAGATCTCTTTGCTAAACATCGAAGAAGTAGAATGTCACTAAGTTGAGAGGTGTGATAGCCCCCAATCTTAGGATTCTATGAATCTACAAGTGATTAGAAAAAGAGGTTACACACATACAAGACACATAGCACGAGTTACACATATACATGTAACATATATCTAAAAACATAATAAACATAGGATGAGACCAAATATCACATGTCAAAACAACTACAGTTAGCAAAATAATATCCAGTCAAATCCAAACATACACGAAGCAAACACGGAGAATACACATAAAACAAAAAGCATGCCAGGTATGAACCTTAGGCTAGAAAGATGTGTTATGATAGGAATCAAACTTAAAACACACATCATGAGCCACAAGATAGTAAAATCTATTGTTTTCTAGGTGGTCGTGAATGCATGGCAAAGTGAGAATGGCACAGGCTAGTAAGATCCACATATTTACTAGGTGAGTTGCATATCAACAGGTAGCAAATGAAAGCATCACAGGCTAGTAAGATCTGCAAATTTACTAGGTGATCTTCATGTCAACAATATCAGAAATTACGAGCCAAGAAAAACATGCTATTTGTTAGGTAACTCTGGTAAAGTGCTACAAGGATGATCAAAAGGGTGTTGTGATAGCACAACCAACCACGTGGTGTGTGAACAAAGAGAAGCACATAGAAGAGTGTATGCCCCCACCTTAAAGAATTGCTAACACCATCGGGAAGAAATTGCCTTTAAGGTAGAAAGAGAAATACATGCAAAATAGGCACGAGAGCTTTTCAAAAGCATATTCCCAAAGGATATATTTCCAAAAGCTACATCGTGACAAGGGGTTGCTCCCAGGCATGATGCCAACTATAAAGTAACATCAAACAATAGATTCAAGGGATCTACTTGACTAGAGTCAGTATATGAATGGTTGTATAAAGGGACACTCGTTTTAGGAACTGTCATCATCCTCCAACTAGTAGAACTACTATTACAGAAGAAGAAATATCACATGAAATCAAAGTAAATAAACTTCAGGTCAACAAAGGAGGGATGCTAAATCATCCAACACTCTGCATCATCCCCAAAAGGCATAAAATTGCATTTACGACAAATAGAAGAGTGGAGATGCAGAGAGAGGAATGTCACAACAAATTCATTCCCTTTATATCCTTGCATCAACAAGAGTGTCAAGGGTCATCCAAAGATAACTAAGAAATAAAATACACACCAAACAAAACATATGGGGATAACATTACCTACAAGCATATCACACATAAGACAAGGGTATCACTCTTGCCAGTCGAACTATAGAGAATCATCCACCTCCCAATCTTACTCATCAAAAAGGGATGGTGGGCAAGATGCTAGAGGGACTACAACAAGTGTGGTACAAGGAGCGGCGCCTTATTCATGATGTGTTGAATCAATCACTGGAGAAGGATTCTTATGTATGCCCCCAAAGGCCAAGTCCATTGATTTTGTGAAAATCAAGGACAACTCTAGAAGATTTTTTGGTGGTCGTGGATGTCCTCTAAATCGTTGTCAGAATAAATCATAAGAGGTGATATAACAGTGCTAACAGCAGGGTCGCAAGCACTATCAATCACAGGAGAAGAAGAAATAGAAGATCCTACAGACTTGACTAGTGCTTTTAAGCATTTAGAATGGCTGATATGGATAAGGCTCATGCTTACACTTGGGTGAAGGTGGCAGAATGTTAATATCAATGGTGGAAAGATGCAAGAGATTAGGGAACACCTGGTGTCAGGTAAACTAGGACAGAACCATTTGTGATAGAGCACTACTCGAAACAACTTTGTTAGTGGGTAGGTCTAAAGGCTCAGTAAATGGTGGTATGGAACTCTTCGTAGATGGAGCCAAGGATACTAGCACCACAGGAATGGTCTTTTCAACTTGCTCGGTTGTTGAAGAGATGGGCAACGATGGGTCAAAAGGTGGAGCTAAGTCAAGGGATGACTGCGTAGGAGAGGGACTAGAGGGAAGAGGTTCAACCCCTGCAGCAAGCTCGTGATCCATAGTGCGACATCATCTCCTACGTTACTTAACATTCTAATTTCATCTTGTATAGTTTGGAGTATTCTCAAGGGGAACCGAGGTGTTTCTGATGCAGAGGACGTAGCGAAGCGGACAAAATGAACAAATCTTCTAATTATTGAACCTCTCGGACCATTTAACTTCTCGGTTGAACCCACTGAACTTGTTAGTCTCAAACCATCAAATTCTTAAACTCATTGAACTTACGAACTATTCATATCTTTTGAACTCTTGAACCATTCGCTTGAACCATTGAACCATCGGTTCCACAATCGGCAAGATACACACACCATCGGCAAGTTAGTAAATCCTTAGGCTGATAGGTCAATACAGCTCTGCAGGGTCGGTGAGACTTAACTCATCGCTGAAACAAACTTCAATCGGCCGATAGGCCGATGATACACTCCACACTTCAACTCTACCATTTCACCATGATGGATGGTGATACGCTGATAACTCTTCTCCTCTGCAACACAGACACACACACGTAGATTTACCTATGCTGCAACTACGTAGATTTCTTTAACTCACTATAGCCATACAGACATACAGATTACTGGACTAAATCAAACAGAAGGAAATTAAAACCTAGGGGAGTCATTCCACTGGTTTCGGCGGAAGCCTCAACCAGTGGAATGGTCCCAAACCAAAACACTGCGACGAGACCAAACCAAAATCTTTATTATTTCTACTCAAAAATGTATAATTACAAAATGTTTCTTTTTCTTTTCTTGTCTCCTCCTTCTTTGTCTATCCTCTTCAAGCACACGCTCTTATAAAGAACCTAGCCAAGGCAGTTACACTTCGGTGGAATCTTAACCGATTCACCTTCCTTGCCTTAGGTTCATTTAAAAATGGTTCATATATGAGACAGTTACAAACATAGTATGACACCTATGCACTAGTGCCAATCGGCTTACAACTTATGACTTATTTCATCCATGGGACATATTTGTCCAATCAATTCATTTTGGCTCTAGGCCTTACAACAAATCATTCGAGAACAGAGGATGTCCTATCATTTATGAGGTGCTCCTGCACCAGTTTCCCAATGTAGGTTCCTTTTCTTCCTTTGCTGAAGGAGCAGAAGGAGGAATGGAAGGAAACACTAAAGGTTGGGAAACAATGGGAGGAGGCTTTTTCAAGGTGGGTTGTTATTCTCTTGCGGCTAGTGGAATAGGTAGAGGTACTTCAAGACATCCACATGTGATTGAGAAACCATGGGGAAAAGCTCCTGCACCATGAATTGCTTTCCTCTAGACTCTGAAGAAGCAAGAGGAAGAAAAAGCAATCCTTAATGGGCGGGGAGCTCTGGGCTCTGCAGGGTGTTTGCTTTGTGATCCTAGGTAGGACAATGGAGATGAAACCTCAGCATTAATACCAGATGCTCAGGGTCAAGGAAGCATTCCCGATTCAGGTTGTGGTTCATTCCTCACCTACAAAACAGGGGGAACTACTGTCGAAGCTATAGAACATCAAGGAACCTCAAGGGTAGAAGCTGGGATAATAGACAATTGAGCAATTCAACTAGCTTTAAATTTCTGATAGGAGATAAACATAAAATCATTGCAGGGCAAACGAGCTTAATTAGCTGTGGCCAGAAGTAATTAAGTGAAAAGTTTCTATGAAGAGACAATGGCTTGAACCCACTATGATATATAGTGTACACCTCTCCCTAAAATGGAAACTTTAGACACTTATGGATTACAAAGGGGACTGCCTTCATGGAAGCAAGCCATGGATAGTCCAACTTCACATGAAATTGATCTGAGGCTGGAATGATGGAAAAAGGCACATCCAGGACTTTGGGTCTGACTTGGACAGCGAGTGTCAAGGCACTTAGAATAGGTCAAGTGGAACCATCATGTGCTCAAACTAAGATTTCTGATTTCTCATACTTATCTTATTATAATTCATGCACATAGAGGAACTCCTCCATAACTATATTTTCCAAGCATACGAGATCAATGAGTACTCCCCTTGTGGGTTTGTCATTAATCCTGGTGGTAATGTAGACAAGACTGTCAGGTGCACAAATAGAGGCATCAATGTGGGTAAAGGAAATTTTAATCTCAGATTCATCTGGGTCTTGGATATAGTAAGCATCTATTAAGGAAACTAGGTTTGTCTAGGTTCTTGTCTTGGTGATCAGAAGTTATTAAAGTAGGTACTCTATCAACAGATTGTTCCACAAGGTTGGTAGCATGGTTTGAAGTACCAATTACATAATTGCAAAATAAATAATTTAAGAGATGATCTATAAATGTATTCGATGATTGATCTTACATCTCAACATGGCTTTATAAAGTCATATATTCCTGTGTATAACTACTTACAAGAATAACTACTCTACCACTAATAAATAACTAACCTATTTTTTTATTAGACAATGTAATAATGCTAACATTCCCCCTTTATTACATTGTTCTTGCAAATGTACCCCCCTCAAGGTTTACATTTCACATCAAAAAACATGCTGACCAATACAAATAAATACATATTTTTAGAAGATTTTCCTTTGAAAGAACAAATCTTGAATTAGGTGGAACTCCATCAAGGTACCTCTTAACCCTCATAAAGGTGTAGTCGAGCCTAAATTCTCGAGTTCTGAATTACCACCTCCCCGAACTCCTGAATTGTAGATCCCCTGAATTATTGGACAACAATCCATACTGAGCTCCACAAGGCCCCATCAAGTTATCCCATGACCCTCAAAAGGGTATAATTCCCTAGATAATAGACTTTCAAACTATCTGGGGCATCTTTTTATTCTTTGACATGATGCCACCTTATGGGACACTGTATCAAAGAGGGGCAAAATGTAGACACCTAAAAATAATAATGTATTCACCATTATTTTTGACATAGTTCTAACACTGCCTTTCATCCTAACATGTCTCCTAAAATTAATTAAAAAATTTATTATTTAATTAATTTATCTCTTTTTCATTAATCCATTTTCTCATATTAAATAAATAAATTTTATTTACCATTTTCTCTTAAATTAATTAATAAATTCTATTTATTTAATTAATTTATCACTTCTAACAACTTCATCTCCGTAAATTAATTAAATAAATTTATTATTTAATTAATTTACCCTCTCATATCCTTATCCTCAAGCACTTACCAAAATTATTAAATAATGGGTCACAATTATTAAATGATTGATCCAAAATTAAATTCTCTTTTCATCTCAACCATCCATTATCATACTACATCTTTTAATCTCTGCCATTCACATAAAAGGATGTTCTAGAAGATTTTTATCCATGACCTATAATCCTCTCATCTAATCTTAACTATCTATTTAATCTTTTAATTCTATCCCTTCATCCATCATATCCAACGTCTATAAACTAAGCCTCTCACATCATTATCACAACACATCGTTCATATGCAAGTATATGCTATCAAATTCCATATCATTACCATTATCATTTGCCTTAATTATAGCCATCTTCATAGCTAGGTTATGCTGGTTTTGTGAACATTCCACAATGCATAATATATCAAAAGAACAAAGCTAGTAGAGCTAGGATGCATTCTACTCCATTATATCAAGTGTGAGGGTGTGATTGAAGGTGAAGGTATTGAGTTATATTGCATTATCTTGCATTATTTACCTTGAATCATATTTCTGCATACAACATCCAAGAGAGCAAGATTGGAAACAAAGTTTTGAAATTGCACCTGGGAAGAAGAGGGACGGGATACACCCCCTGATTTTTCTTTATTTGAAAGGATTGCATTGAAGTTGCCTCCTAAGATGACCTTTGACTCCATGTGTGGTTGTGAAGAGGTGGAGATGTCAGTCTAGAGTTTACTTTTGTCGTCCAGTCTTGTGGGGCCATACACATTGAGAAGGAGAAAGACATTATCGGAAGATAAGCATTTAACCCAGCCAACTATCTAATTTCATTATGAAAGTAGGATCTCAAAGCAGAATTGGTGTGGGTTCCACGTAGTGCATATGCCACCATCCATGCCAATATAAGGTTCAAAGTAGCCTTCCCAACCTTTATAATGCCCTACAAAAATCTTAGTTGCTTCTGAATTTAATTTAGTTTCCTACAACAAAAAGAACTCTGCATTTGTGTTACAAAGTTGGTGCTTTATCAAGCACCTTTTGTGAGAGGCGTTTAGGCCTCTGACATTCCATGATATGATCCTCATTGCTCTTTAAGGGAGGAGTTTCCTCTCTTATATCTCACTAAGTTTTGATTAAGGATTTACCTTGGAAATGGCTAGCTCTTCCCGTTTTGCTTATTAGTCTTGCGCCTTTGCTCCCTTTCAAAACCAATATCTTCTTTGATAATTCATGAAACCGATTGACTTATTTTCCTAGGATCTATGTGACCAAATTCATCCTCTTCATCTTCGTCAAAATAAAACCACTCCCTTTTGCTATCCTCCATTAGGGGTTCATCATGTGTTGCTTTAGGAGTGTAGATAACTAGGGCATTATCTAGAATAACTTCTAATTGATCGCAAGTCGTTGGTTCCATTTTTGTTCAAAGGTTTTCCTCCTTGCCTTTTTCCTTAAGCACCCATCTCTGATTTTGCTTCTTCCTAGGGAATTTATTTTCAAAGTGGCTCCTACCTCAATAGTTAGGACAGAAGAATTTGGCTTCGTCTACCTTAATGCTTTGATTCCAACTTCCTCCACCATGTTTTAGAAGGATGGAGTTCAAGATCTTCATGATGGCGATGATTCTTGTACGAGCATAGATTTGTGAGTTACCTTCTACTACCTCTGGATCAATACATTCTACTCTGCCCAACGATTCTCCAATCTTCATGGGATTTTCCACCATCTAGTATTCTAGTGGGAGGTTGTAGAGTCTTATCCATTTAAGATCAACTTGGAGGTCACATGCAGTAGGATCAAAATTCGACACCCATTTCTAGACATAAATTGGGATATTGTCTATGAACCAGACTCCTTTGAGAATGATTGCCTCGTGCTCCAAAGGTGATCTGAGTTTTTCCACAGAGAATCCTTTTGGAAGGAAAAGTAGGTTGGAGATGCCCCATGTTTGTTCAGCCCACTGGTATATCTTTTCTCTGGGTAGGGACTTCCCCATGAATCTCTCGATGACAACCTGCTCCTGTAAGGATGCACACTCCAATACATCTTCTAAACATAGCTCCAAGGGTTTTGGTGCACTATCCTTGTCACCTTTCTGCTAATTTTTAGGAGCCAATTTTTTGCGAGCCATTTTAGTTCAATTAATTTTAAAATTAAATGATATATTTTAATTAAAATTATTATTTATAATATAGTGTCATCGTTATTAAATTTTATATTTAATAAATATTATTCGAAGATTTCTATTTCATTTTAATATTCAATATTTTCAATGTAAGTTTTAAAAATTATGAAATAATTTTGTTCCGTCATTCAAATTATTTATCATTTAAAAATTTAACTAAAATTTATTTTTTTACTTAGAAGATTTTTTTTTACTATTTAAGAATTATTTTATTATATTAGCATTGTGAAAAGTTATTTTTATTCATTTAAGAGTTGTTTTGTTGGATGGATTTATTTTTAATTTTAATTTTCTTATTTTAGAGTTATATATATATATATATCATTAATAATTATGTATTTTTATTTTTATAAAATCAATATATTATTTATAAATTTTTAATTATTAAATTATTTTAATTTTTAAAATTTGATATAATATTTTATCTATTGTACCAAGTATTTCTTATTTTTATTGGCCTATAAAATCACCATCCATTTTTCACACATTGGGCTTCCATGAATCTAGTTTGCTTCACCAATGTCATGTGTAATTCAAATCTTGTAGATAAAATCTATTGAAGTGAAAGTTTAAATTCACTTCCATGGCATTCCAAAGGGTTGAGCTTATAATATTCCTCGGTATCTTCCAACACTCCTTGATATATGCTAGCTTCCAAATATGTCTACCAAATATGTCCACCATTTCTGAATGCAACTTCATATGGCAACTCGGATATTCCACTAAGTGGAGACCTTGTTAGTTGTTTTCCTAGCTTGGTGCAATAATGAAATGAACAATAAAATTCTCTAAGGATTGTATTATCAGTCAATAAATATAGTCAAGAAATTTCACAATAGAAATTTACCAGTTATAACTTTAATTATAATGTATTATACTTAACTTATGATCACTAGAAATTTCACAATTTATTGTTCAATTTTGTTAATGCAAGTTTTGATTTATGTACTAATATTAAGCCATTCTATAAAAGTACTTTCACAAATTCCTTAATATTTTACAATTATAATTTATTATAAGGAACAAATAGAACTTAGCTATGCTAGTCATAGTTGTGCCTAGTACAAATCAAAACTTTGGGTCAAGGTTAGCCATAACAACTATAATCTTCACTGATCCAATAAAATCATGATACATTTAAATTGCAAGAATATGTTGATCCTTAACTATTATCTAGACGCTTCCTCTAAATCACTAGGTCATGGCTCACCTAACAACTAGACAACAAATACTACCATTATAATACTACAAAAGCAGGTACTCGCCCCTAGTGGCACTTGTTAATTTATAGTTTTAAATCTATTTATTTTGATATTTTTATCATTCAATTAATAAATAAAATAATAATCTAAATTGTTAAATTGAAAGCTTACTCAGAGAGTTAAAATGGGTAACAAACCACATTTAGCACCAGACGTTGCTTTTCTTCAACTTAATTGATAAAAAAATAACATCAACTTGGCTGATACAACTTTGTTATTGGGAATTAAATTAATACAAATGAAAGAGAAAATAGAAGGTACGACATAATCTTATTTCCATGACTAATGTCATGTCAACTGTTTAAAAAAATTGACCACATAGCCTTACGAACTCTGCCCTGTAGGCGTATAAGTGACTAATCTTGAAATTACAAGATTTAACCATGGAGAAATCCAACCTAAAATTTAAGCAGATCAAAAGGAGGAGGTGGCAAATTTTCAAATGTTCCTAGCCCATCCTCGGTCAAGACTCTCTCCACAAACATCAATGGTCACAAAACAGAGCACGTGATTACCAGTTAACAATCAAGGAATGGATGACAACTTACACTTGGCATATTCCTTCGCATCTTCAAAGTGCATTTAGAATAGTCCCTCTAAACTTGCCACTATGTGTATGTCACCAATCATTAGGATATTCACCTTGATCTACATCTCTCACCCTAATATCTTGCTACTGCAAAAATTCATCCCTCAGACATTAACTACTCTGTATCTAACCCGATATCCTCTTCAACCAACATACCACCGGAGTCCAGCCTCTTATACTCTTCATATGTTGTGATGGTTTTCGCTATATCGACCTTGTCAAAACTCTGGGCTTTGAACTTGGCATACTCCTGCATCTAGAGTTGCTCACCTACTAATAGTTTGGAGTCCTTGAACTCCACACACCTATGCCATCCTATATCTAAAGGAAAATTAATGGTCCCTCGGTTATGCTTTTGAATGTATGCCTCATAGCAGGGGATTATCTGCCTAGTGATTTTCAGAAGTAGAACCCTATCGGTTTGATATTGAGGCAACATGAAGGGGTGACCTTCAAACCCTTCCGTCTTGATGTATGTGAATGTTGGGAACTGGATAAACTAGGACCCGTGTGCTGTGATGACCCCTTGGGCATCTCGTGAAATTCTTTTATCTCGGCCCCCTTCCATTAACTAGACCAACCACATCATAAAGCAATCATTCACCCTCCTATAATGCACAACTGATTGCTTCTTCTCCAATTGTGGGTAGTATTCCCACACCATCTATTCTCATAGCTTGCTGCCAAGCTTTCCAACTTTATACAGTCCATTGAATTGGGACTGATATGCACAGGAGTACACTACATAGTGGGTCATGAGGAACCTTCGCTTCTTCTTCCATGGAACCATCTCATCATGCAGGGAGTTGTTGATCAGTTGTGCCCAATGCACTATATCGCCAACACCCTTTACAAACTGGATGAGGCCAAACATCCATAAATCAAAAGACCCTGAGTCTTCCTTCCCCACCATTCTATTCAATAGGGTTATCATGTACTGGACTTCTGGGTTGAAGTCATTTGTAGAGATTTTTTGGCATCTTAGAGACTACCTTTGACCTAGTAGTTGGATCCATCCAAGAAGTGTGCATAACCTTGTGGCATCCCACAATATTTGAGTTGTATTCTGTGGACAAGGCATTCAGATCAATTTCAAAGACATTTTGACTCCATGGTAATCTGAAAGTCTCTGCGATTCCTTTTTCTAATTAATCTGCATAAACTCGCCCTTGGTGCTCTACCCTCCTAGCAATAGGATTATACTTATGTGCTCACTCTATCACTAATTCCAGTGCATCTATGGCATATGGAAATCCAAACACATGATACATTCCACTAGTGACAATGTTCTTGAGAGTCGATTCGTCTTTGTAGACTTGAATCCTTGCCCTGAAGACTTCTAGGTCCACTTTCCCGCAATGGGTGTCTGGTGCACTACCAAACTTGCTCCATATCCTACAGGGAGTGGGACCCATTAGTGTTTCGAACTCGTCCTCATGTTGCTTTTATATTTTCATCATTTTGTCCTGCATGATGCAAAATAGCTATAATTATTTCCTGCATTGGAAATTTGGGCATGCAAATCAATCTTCACTTTGCAGAATAATTTGAAATCATTTATAACAAGATGAATCCATGAATTTACCTTAGGTAAAAGAGATTAATCTTTGGTAAAGAAGAAATTCTGTAACCATCAAGAAAGAGGGATTTTGTAGTATACGTACCTGACAAACGAGATATCACCTTGGTTACACTATGCAATGGATGCCCGTTTACTGTCATACTTTCCGTTCATTCAAATGCTTGATTCATCTTAACCTAAATGAAAATTTTCTCTCAATGGTAATTATTTGTGACTATGATCTTTAGATCTCCTAAAAATGCCTTCATGATTTTACCATTGTGTTGAAATTAGCTTTTAACCCTTGTGAAATTCGCTAAGTGTAGGAATGCATTGAATGTTCACTAGAGTTGGTGAGCAATTACTACTCGGGAGGGGAAAAGCGACCGCTGGGTGAAAGTTTATAATTTAAAATTTAAATCCCAATGTAAAAAATCAATCACGGTATGGGAATCTAATGCTAAGGACTGGATGGATATTTAGATCTTAATATCATGTTCAGAATGTCTGGTGCGAATGTCTGGTTGGAATATCCTTTTGACTTTGACTAAAGTTGGGTAAAATCATAGTGGAAACTCCATCGGGTGACATCATTACCATCATGGTCAAACTTTGTTGACTAGAGCAAGGATAAATGGATCTTCATACTCGGTCATAGAGGTCATGACATTTAGGAATGTCCATTGTAAAATGTCCTTTTGAAAATGTCCAGTTGAAAAGTCAACAAGCTATGAGCATGCACCTGGCTTATAATACTTTCAGATAAGACATGGACATGGATATCGATATTGAAATAGAAATGTTTAGTGCACAATATCTGGTCCAATGGGACTCTCTCATGTCGGGGTAAATTTGACAGCTTGCATTGGATGTTTGAATAGGACTGGATATTTACTTGTTTGATCATGTCAGGTCAAAATGTCATGTCCAGTAAGAGTGTTAGTGACTCACTAGGGTAAATTTGACTATTTCAACAAGATATGGATCCAGATACGGATATTGGTACTTTGGGTGTGCAAATGTCTAGTCCAGTTGAATAATGAATGAGTCATATTTAACTTTTACTTTTGGGTCTGTGTGTTTCCCAAAGGTTTGGAACCTAATATGGATACCGGACATGACATGTATTCTTCGCCAATGTCCATGTCTAATTGACTGAAAATATCTAGTTGACCAGAACTTCACATGGGCATAACTTGCTCACTTCAACAAATTTTTACATGATTCAAAAGACAAACTTGACTAGAATTTTATCCTCTACTCATCCATGACTTTTAGAGGGGATATTTTCCAACTTGAAATTTGGCTTGGATTTGGCTTAGAGGTGACATGACATTTTACCATTACCACCCAAGTGGACAATAGACAAACCAACACAACAAAACAAGTTGGGTCCTCATTTTGCCATGGAAAAATGGAGCGTGTTGTGAGACTACACAGCACCTCCCTCGTGAGGCTGGATGACTTGGCTTGATATCCATTCACCGACAAGGCATCACCTTGTGTGCTAAATGGACCATTCAAGCTCTTTAAGGCAATGAAGCTTGGAAAGTTCTTGTCCACCATTGTATTTGTACTGGCACTCCTATAGGTCATCCAACATGGAAATGCTTGGATTGAGGAACTCTCCTCACTATAAGGGAACCTATTTCCATTCAAGGTACTTTTGTTATCAAGAGCATTTGGAAGGCTTGGGAAGCCCTTAAGCCTTGGCTTCATTAGGCTAGAGATGATTTTGTAATGGTTTATCCATTAATCATCAATCCATTTGGTGGTCCCCTTTTCTCAGCACTCAAGATAGGCCTATAGAAAACCAAGATCATGGAAAAGATAAACAAGCACACAAATTGCAATGGAATCGACCAGTTTGTATTACCAAATGAGGCGAGTATAAATAGAGATGTGTAGGTACCCAAATCTCCATGAAAAGAGGATAGGACTCCTCTACATGGAGTTGTGGCGAGTAACCTCCCACAAACATAGAGTGAGTTGTTGATGCAAGTCGACACCTCTCAAAATGTCTCAACTACTTTGACAAGTTCAAAGGAACATGTGCAAATACGCCTAAGTATGATTAATACAAATGTGTACGCCTAGAGATAAACGGTATACACTAACACCCCCCTTAAGCATAGATTAGGTCAGTATTATTAAAAATGGGTCCCGGCTATAAGCCTGGTGAGGTACCCATGTACAATACAAAAGAAAAATGAGCCCTGGGCATGAAACCTGATAAGGTACTCAAGTACAATGCAAACTCTCTAAAACTAGAGAAAGATAGAAACCCAGTGGGAAAAAACTATCCCCCAAAAAGAGAGAAAAAGGAAAGGCTTAGAAAGCCCCCCCCAAAGATGATGAGATGCTGATGTAGAGATAAAAAACTCCTGGAGCATGAAACTGTTGTAAATTCTACCCTTCCCTTAATTCTAATAGATTTTAGCAAACTAATTGGAATTTGTAGTGTGCAAGAAATTTGGTTCAAAAAATGCACAATGTCTGAAAAAAGATGTGCATTAATGGCACATATGAATGAGAAGAGAATCTGAAAGATTCATTGTTGTGATTGTTACAACCCCCATTACACTTTATATATCAGTGAGTACAATTTTCCTAAGTTCCCTTTATGTGTTACACACATTCAATTATATGACACTTTATGAGTGTATTTACAACATATATGCTTTTTGGAGTTCAACAATTTGCTATATAGAACCAACTAAGCTGAGATGAGAAGTAAAACTAGGCTCTAAAGTTGCTAGTGTAGTGTCCTCTTCACTTGAATTAAAGTGTGAAAAAATGAAGTTGCAGTCGAAGTGACAAATCTTCGCTACTGCGACAATGTTTCGACTTTGTGATTCTTGAATTAAGGTTGTTATGGCAGTGAACTCAACTATTTTGTCAGAACAAGTGAGTTGATACATAGAGAGATTATTCCTATATAATTTGGGAATGAAAAGCACATTGTGTACGTATCCATTACCTAATTTTACAGTTCCCTTACCACAAACATTATAATAGTTATCATCTATTAGTATTTTGAAGGTGTTGCATGGAAGAATTGTCACAAACACCTCTTTGTAAGGTGACATGCATTCAATTGCACATGAACTAAGAATCCATTTGTTGACTTCTAATTTTGAAGGTGCCATCGATTTATCTTTTTACCTTCTCGAAGATGAGTTCCCAAATTTTGTGAATTGAATCCCTAATTGAACTTTATGTAAAGTGGCACTTTATAAGTTGAGTGTCTAGTTACTCTTGCTTAATTCCCCCCTTAAAGTGGCACTTTACAAAGTTAGTGCATTGTGAGCACCATTACTCCCTTTGATTATTTGTTTTCCCCCAAGATTGGCACTTTTTAGGAGTGATTTTGCAAGTCACCCAAAAAGATATAAACTGGAACTTTATAATATTAGTGCAATATTATGCTTGTTGGATCCCTGACAAAAAAAATCCACTTTTGCAAAAAGAAGCACTCGATTTCAAGTTGATTTGCAAACGTTATCAGACTTGCAAGATTGGTGCAATGACAAAAAAATCCTTTTTTGAACCAAAAAAAATCAAATTTTTAGAAAATCAAATTTGCATGCAAAAATGTGAGAAAAAATTTTTGGAGGAAAATTAAGCCCCCTTGGGCTGTGTACGACTAGGGGCTAAAACCTCATGTGACCAGTTGCTAAACTTTTCAAATGGTCTCCCCTCCCCCTTGCTAACATCACCCACCCTAGTTTCTTATGTCAGCTAAATAGTGCTTCTATTCACTGCCAATAACTTGGTGGGCGTCGTGATTCCTTCCTGTGGCGAAACAAGCCAAATCTAAGGTCGATTTTGGTCGTTTCAAGGATGCCAAACTAGAGCCGACTTGGTCTGCATCGCAGGAGGAATCCCTACCATGCATGAGGGTGCTTTGGAGATGTGTGAGCAGGCCCTTGTGAGGGCATTCATAGGCGCAGGTGAAGATGCATCTCGTTGGCTTGAGATGCCATTTCTGGCATCTGCGGCATTAAAGATGGGACACCGGCCATCCATCCCTCATTGTCCACTACGTAAGCAGCTTGAGTCTCTCAAGCACCTTTTTTAGTTTTTGCCTCGGGCTCAAGAAGCTTAGAATTAGATCCATGATTTTTTCAAACCTTTCAAACCTACTTCTTTCTCTTGGCATATGGTCTTACTTGGCGACTAGACCTACCTTCCATGCAAATATACTTAGATATGACATGCTTTTAGGGTGGAAATTCTTTTTATTATTTTGAAGGATAGTAATGTTGCTACTTTCAATCATTGTACTACTGTTAAGCATTTTTCTTTCTACACTAAAGCTATCATTTGTTTTAATGTGCTGATGCAGATTTAGGTGCAAGCTAGCAAAGTTATACTTGAAGTTGCTCATCTTTAGGAGCTGCTAGAGCATTGGGCCAATGCCCCTTGCACTATTTCCCGAGTTTCACTTGACTCCACCTCCTCTCGAGGGTATCGGTGTGTATAGTCAGTCCTCCCAATGTAACTGTGGTGATCGAGGATCTCACTCCCATGGCCCTCAGTCCTCCAGGGATTCTCCTATCCATGGAGGATGGTCTCAACCTCCCAGACGGCCATGGCGGGATGGGTGCTGCCACAATAATGGGTTACACTTTCTGGGACACCCTGATTTTTGCTGAAATCACATATTTTTAGAAAATATAATGATTTAAGCATTGAAAGGTTCCATTTAAAGTATTTTAATTAAAGAGGGTTTGATCAAACCCCCTTAGATAGAACCCCGCTAGTTTTAAACCATACCTATAATGGAGTCTCCTCTACGCCTATCAAAATGCTGATAAAAAATAACTTTTGATTTACCTTTTGGGGGATCAAATGAATTCATTTAAAATTATGTTTTGTATGTAGTCCTTATTATAAACTTCCCAAAAAGTATAATTTTAAATATATTTAATTTGATTATTATATTTTATTTTGTATTTCTTGTGAATGTAGGTTTTTCACCGAACATCAAGTTCTTTGTTGTACACACATGGAAAATTAGTATATTAGTGAAAAAAAATTCTAAAAAATATATATGCCTTAGGTATTGATGTTCTTGTTTCAACAAAATATAAGAAATTAAATTTCGATACATACAAAAAAAGTTATGTTTTACGGAATGCACCTATGTCTAAATTATACTTGGTTTGACTTCAAAAATAATTTAAAAAACATATTCAACAAAATATTATAAAACCAAATGCATGCCCTATATATCGATGTTACCAATCTAAATTCAAAAGAATCATAATTTTATCCTTTGTAGAAAGAAAGTTATGTGCTACGGAATACACATCACTTTAAAAAAATGTTGTTTACTATTAAAAACTAGTTATCAAAGGAGATGCAAAAAAATTACAATTTAACTCCAATATTTTTTAAATATATTTAGAATTTACAAACAAAATATTACAAATCACTAGTTCACGTCATCTTTAAATTCCTAACGGTTTAATAGCTATAGGTGTCAGAAAGTGAATATTTAGTTTGTGAAAAATGTTGATTTCAATGTCAAGTTTGGCCAAAAAGTGTAACCCATTATTGTGGGATGACCCAGATATTGTTTGGTCTGACACAAGCAAGTTTCCTTGTTTGTAACTCACCATTTCCCTAATTTGTGCTCAGCCACCCCCTGAGAAGAATGAAGATGGATTTTATACTCTCGACAGTTGGGAGCCAATTGATGATGCTACCCCTAGAGATGTTTAGGGGAAACTTGATGATCAGAATCCTCCTCCCTCTACTGGAGTTGCACTTGCTTCTTAGTTTTTTGGGCTTGGCCCTTTGTTACTTTTTTTGCTTGTGTTTAAAGCTTTTGTTCACCTGTTAAGGCTTTGAGAATTCGTGGGTGTGTTTTTTTACCACCATACTCCTTTTTGTGAATATTGTACTATTTATTTCTTTTTGATATAGGTTAAATAGGAAGTATTCATTAAAAAAAACTTCTATAGGATGTCTCTTGCAATATTTTGACTCCCAACATTATTGTTTTCTTTTTTAAATTTGAATAATGGAGAAATTTGTCTAGTTATGCAAATTTTTGGGTTTATTAAGAATTTTTCACAGTAAGGGATATAATTCATATGTTATTTATTAACAAATTATATAGATTAGAGATCTTACAAGATGTTGATGTTAAGATTGTTTAGTCTACTTTTTTGTTTAGTGCATCCGCCTCATCTGCCCCTTTAACTATACCTATTTCCACTATTATCCCATCCCATAGGATTAAACCTACCTCCACTATTGTACCATCACATAGTGTTCATCCTTTCTCTAAATTTATTCTTCTCTATGCCTTACATCCTAATTATGCCCCCCATCATACTTGCATCGCACACGATGTTTTACACCTCCACCTCTATTTTATCCACTACCAACCAACCTACTATATTGATAACTCTTGACTTGTGCCATCCCCACTTCTACTATTTTATCCTCTAGCAATCCTCATCCCATTCCTCTATCTATTCCCATGCACACACTCCATTACATTTCTTCATCCATGCTTATTTTACAACCCATTACCTCTTCTCATTCCACATACTAATCATACTCATACCTACTCCATAAATCCTACCTATACGCATCCTATTGTACCCCAACCTTCTCTTACCTCTACTTCTTCCTCTACCCTAGAAGCACTAGTCTAAAAGATAGATCAAGTGGAGAAAAAGTGGATACAAGGCCTAATGGAAAAGACAATGATGAATTTAAGGACATGCTAGACATATACCATTGGCATTTGAGACTATTACACTTCCTCTATATACAAGTTTTGTGGCGCCTTTCTTAGAGAAATATAATGGAAAAGGTGATCCCAACACATGCAATTAAGGTCCTCCACTAGGATGTGTGTTGATTTCTTATCCAAGGATAGATTTTTGGCTAAGTTATTTCCAAGGACTTTATAAGATTATGCTATTGAATGATTCTTATCATTAACTCATGGGTCTATACATACATATGATGATTTGACTAAGGTATTTGTCATAGCCCAATTTTGTATCTATTCCAGTTGTTACATACTTTGTAGATATTACATGTATATGCATGATGATATGATGATGATATATGTTATCCATATGAGATATATAGGATAACTTGACTTCATAATGTATTTAGAGATATGAAACTTGGTGTAATTTGATTAATTGTTGCATTATCATGATTAGATTAATGTGTAAATACTTGTTTAAATTTGATATTTTGAAAATGTCTAACTACAGAGTTTGTTGTCTAAGTACGATAGGATCAATGACAACCCCTCACCTAAAAGGGAGAGTATCATTGCGGAGAGGAGTCTAGTAGACTAATGGTAGACTAATGGTTAACTTGCATGATCTCACAACACACACATGTAGTCACATTGGTTATATTCATAAGTGTATTTTGATTGTAAAGAAGTAGTTATTTTATTTTTCTATTAAGAACTAAATTATTGATAGTTCATATATATATTAATGAAGTGTGTGAGGACAAGTTAGTATTATATAGTATTATACAACTGTCTATCTCATTGGTTATTTACCAAAAAAATAATAATAACAAGGCCGCACTACAGCTAAGTTCCTGCCTGATGCTAGCAGGGTTGTTCTGTCAAGATTGCAGCTTGATATAGATTTTGTGAAGGGCGGGATTTTCTCTGGCATGTTGGCACATAGCATGACATTCTGAACTATAAAATTTGAAATTCGAGTTGTGGTGCTTTTTCACAAGTCATTTGGACTATTTATGGATTTAATGAAATTGTTTTATTTTTCTAAAATAAAAGTGAATATGTATAATTGACCACTGGTATTTAGTTGGCAATTGGCTACAATAACCAGCCCATCTTGATAGAATGCATTTTGTGTAACACCTAAAACATTGAGGTGAAATCACAGTGGAAATCAACACAATTATATAATTGAATCTTAATTTAGATTTAAAACCTAAAATTGAATCAAAAGAATATATAGTATTCAATCATTACTATTCTATAAGACCAGGGGATCTGGTTGTAGAGTGCAAGTTTTAATTTGTCAAGGTTTAGGCTTAGGTTTAAAATTTTTCTCAACATATGTTAGTTCTTTGCAAACCATTGTCAAACTAACAAACCCTTGAAGCATAAAAAAATTGAACCATCTAGACTCAAAATTTCAGTTTTGTTTCACAAAGCTACTTGATGCTCCTTGCAAGCATTGTTTGAAGCTCTTAACCTCTAAAGATGCATGAGTTGTGGCAGCCATCTGCATTGTTGGAACAGGGCCAGACAAGATATTTCCTCTTGATAGAGATCTTATTAGGCAATCAAGAATTTCAATCAGAAACAAAATGAACAAAACAACTCTAATCTAATGAAATTTTAGATACAAGAAGACATTATTCCATACATAGAACAATGCATGATGGTACAGAACAATGCATGATGGCACTCTTACCAGTTAGTCTGAGTAAAAAATATAGAAAACTTACAAATTTCTCAAGGCAAGGATGAAACCAAATTCTTTAGGTATTGAGCTGATGAGATAGTCGTCTGAGAGATCTCTGTCAAAGAGAACAGCAATCAATATCTACAAAGGAAAACATTGGCCTAAAAAATAGGCTAAGAGAAAAGTGGATTAATCTATGTAATAAGACAAATGATAAACCTGGAAGGTTGCTTAAAAACTAGGAAATAAATATTGTTGAACTGTACTTGAGGTCCAAAGTTAGTAGAACAAACACTAGTTGTTTATGTTGTTCTAGTATTATCATATAGCATGACCCTATTATTAAGGTGTAGTAAATTCCATCAATAATATTTTAAAAAAGCTAAAGCTTGCCATCATACATATTTTGACCATTTCTTTAGCTGGACTAAGACCAAACCAAAAATTATAAAAATATAATATTGCTCACTTACGGTCCCACAAGGTGTGACAAATTGGCTAGCTTTGGTGGCAACATTCCATTTAGATTTAGGCTTAGAAGTGTTCAGCAACAAAATGTTAACAGTATGAATCTCCTTTTTTTCTTCACATTCCCAGAAATGGATCATATATCCTATGCATTAGTAACAAATATTTATAGCTTCTGGTAATATGGGAATTTCCCCACTATTTTTTCCTTGTTCGTCTTCTAGGGATATCATGGTTTGAATGTCCTGGTGGAGGAATCTAAATGTTGGGTAAAATAAACTCCCACAAACATGACAACAAAAAATAAGATGTTTTATAAGCCTAACACATGACAACAAACTTGGTTTGATTTTCCCGGTGGAGGAGTCTAAATGTTGGGTAAAATAAACTCCCACAAACATGACAACTTGACAATCAGTGTTATTCCTGTCATAATATTCACAACGCTTCTGTAAAATTATCCTCAATATTTCAAATGTCAAATTGTAAGGAGAGGGTTAGATATTAAAAAGTGAGTCCAGATAAGTGAAGTGAAATGCATGTAAAAGCAATGAAATTGTTGTGTACTTTCAGTCTTACTTGTGAGTGTTGCATCTGTGTGCCCAGTGGTGAAGAACAAACCATACAAAAAAGCGGTGCACACCATAAAATACACTTGGTGGAAAGTCGTGAGCCGAGCTTTTCGCAACAATGAAAAGCAAATATAAAAAATCAAAAGAGAGGCTATGAATGACATATATTGTCAACAAATGCCTAGCATTGAATAGTACAAAGCTTTGTACAATTTGTTTTTAGGCTTTATGTGTTTTGATTCCACTCTAAACTAACTGTTCTACCACTTTGATGGAAGTCCATACCTTGTTCCAAAGCTTCCATTTTGGCACAGTCCGGTAAGACATTGGCAAACGTTGTGAAGTTTGGCTTTACACCTGCCAATTGCATTTGCTTGAAAATTTTTGTGCATATCCTACAACCATGGAATTCCATGAAAGAAAATTTCTTCAAGGCATTTTGTCAAACAGTTCATGTGCCTTGTAATAAACAGAACGGGTAAGAAGAATGTAAGGCATTCGATGGAATAATTCAAAATTCCATGGACTGCAATATCAATGATGACCTCTGCTAATTTTGATAGAATATATACATTTGGGACATGGCCTCTAAGGAAAAAGGTAATTTAGGCTCGATATAGCATTCTCCATCCATAATAAGGTGGTGGGTGTATGTATATATTAATTTGCCAAATCAAGAACTTGTCCAACCAATTTACTGGAAAGAAACCCAGGATGAATGTGTCATGACTAAGACATTTTGCATGAGAAACAGGATCAAAAATTCTGCATACCATTTATGATTTATATTCTGTGCAGAACTTCCAATAGAATTCTCCTCACTGTGACTTCTCTACATTGCAGTCCCCTCAATTTTATTTGATTCTCTACCCATAACCTGCAATTTTGAATGAGGGGTCGATAAAAACCTACTAACAAATCTTCAGATTGGTTTATTAAGTGAATTGATCAGGTTGGACACTTCTTCGTTGTATTGGTGAAACGGTGCAGCAACATCTATCGAAAGCTATAGGCATTGTTTTTCATTCTGCCCTACTTTGCTCTGGCCACATTTCAACTACGTGTCTTAAAACTGATTTTTCATGCATAAAAATGCCAGGAAGTTAGCCTACACTAGGTTTTTGCGCCTTCTCTTGCCTCGTAACACTCCTCTTGCATTTGACAATCTGCAGAGAGCTTGAAACTCACGCCTTCTCTTGCCTCATGAAAATCTCCCGTCTGTTCTGCCATCCTGCAACCTAAATTTGGACGAATAGCAGGCAATGAAATCTGCACCGAGTTAACTTTTGAGCATGTTTTTACTCCGACTTCAACACTGCAGATTAATCCCAGGAAAAGCCACTTCCTGATTGGTGCATTGTGGTAAGTTTAATCACTTGTTAAGGGATTGCCCTCCACTATAGTTCCACGGCAGGAACTAATAAATTGAAATATATGTATAAAAAAATTATTTTATGCATGATTGGAAGAAATGTAAGCAGGTAAATAAAACAGTTGTTATCGTAAAGTTAAAATGGAAAAAAAAGGTGGCAGCTGTCAAACGGGAAAATAAAAGAAATTAAGGGTAAGAGGGGAATTTTGAGGAAGGAAGGACAGGGGGAAAAAGACATTGCAGGAACATTCTGGAGGAAAAAATACAGAAGAGCTTTGGGAAGGAGGTTTGTGAGGTAGCAGTTTTATTTGTTAAGAAAATTAATTGAATCCAGATCTAATATTTTCAGCCTGAAGGTATGCAAATCCTTTTTTTACCTTCTTCTGGTAGATGTGGAATTGTTTAAATAATTGTTGTTTCAGAACATCAAACAATACTTTGCAGATTGTTAAAATTGCACCAAACAAGGGTTTATAGTTGCAGAGAGAAATGGTTATGGACATTTAGAAATTTAACCAGTAGTGGGAAATATTTTGACTTGAATCAGGACATTGTTATGAATCCATGCTCAGTCTGGTTAAGGAAATTTCATTTTAAATCACTGTTGGGTAAATTCATGAATACCCATCTCTTAAAATTTCTATATCATTATTTTCTCTAATAGAAAATTATAGGGATTCCATACTTGCATTAGATATTCTTTGCTCAATCATATGAGCACTCGAGGAGAATTTACAAATCAATGTGCTATATTTGAAAACTAGAATCAAAATAGTTTATTTCTCCCTCAGTACTAGAATAGTTGAATATTTTATTTCTTCCTGACTGAGTGTCAAAAATAATAAAATTCAGATTTATTAAGACACCATATGGCTATCAGCTTTTAGATTTTTACTATTAACTAGTACAAAGAAATATTGCCACAACTACTGCATTGTCCAGAAATACATGAACTTAAATAAAATAATTTTTTATTAGATCTTTCACAGAACAAACTTGATATATAAACTCTTTTATTGCTTCAGTTGGCATATTAATATCACATTCCTGTATAATCATGTTACTATGTAAAGTACAACGTATATATTGAAACACATCATAATAATAACGAAATTGAACATGCATTTTACAACAACAAGATATTCATTGCTTATTAATCTTTACATACCATGGTTTGCATTTTTCAAAAGATCTTTGACTTATTTTAATATTACCAGGTAACACTAATTCATCACAAAATTTTCTATAAAATTTAGTTTGCATTGTATCTAATAGGTGTTTTGGATGAGGACCGCAAACTTTGGACCCCACTCTTAATTTTAAAACATCTCTAGCATTAGATGATACCCTAGTATTATCATGCCAATATTTTTCGATCAAAGATCTAATTTCAACATTCAGTTTCATGTCAGATCTCGAAAGTTGACCACCAAAACTCCAACATTGGTTAATTGGATCATTTTCTATACTTTCTCTTCTTTTTGCCACTCTTACCAATGTTTTAGGATGTATTTTTAGAATTCCACTAATATTGCTTACCATTCTTCTATTCAAAGTTGTTTTTATTCACTATAGCAGTTGTTATAGCTCGTCTTGCTGCATTCTTATCTTTGGATAGACTGTTACTTCCAATAGACTCAATGGCACTAGCAACAGTAGACATAGCATGTTTTAGTGATTGATCTTTTCTTCTTGGTTTAACAAAAATGCCTAACATTTTCATTACTTTTCTCATTTTCCACATTCTCATTAATTGCATCATTAGTTGACATTGAAATGATAGTTTTTTATGATAAAAAAATTCATGTGTTCTTATTTGTCTCCAAGAAATTTTACCAGGAAGATTATCCAAAACATCTCTTTCAATTTTGAAAAAAAAATTCTCATTTTCAACATCACATCCTGGATTGTCATTTTCATTTTCAACTTCAAAACGATTTTCATTTTCAACAACAAAATGGTTTTCATTTTCATTTTCAACAAAAGGATTTTCATTTTCATTTTCAACAACAAAACGGTTTTCATTTTCATTTTCAATAAAAGGTTTTTCGTTTTCATTTTCAACAACAAAACGGTTTTCATTTTCATTTTCAACAACAAAACAGTTTTGATTTTTATTTTTATTTTCAACAACAATTTGTTTCAAATTTTGATCTCTACGAATATTATCAATCTCAACATTGTTATATCCAGCTTGTTTTAAATCTCCTATCAACACTATTTCCATTTCAATCAAAGGCAGATTTGAAGTACCTAGATTTGTGCCTATTGAAACATTCTCCATAGCATTGATAGAGGGATTTGAAGACATGCCAAGAGTAGTTTGTATAATCCTATTAGTTTCCACATTCACCTCTTGCAAATTTGCATCGTCTACATCCATGGTCTCCTCAATATTTTTATCTTCAATAGTTGTGGAATTAGATGCTTTAGCATTATTCATTGATTGAATCTTTATTCTTCTAGCTCTTTATTTTTTTGACACCTTCTCTATCTTTGCTTCAATTTCTTCAGGCGTTAATACCTTCCTATTTTTCCTCTTATTACGACTTTGTGATCCCATGATTAAAAAATTTATGAAGCATTTACAAATGAATGTCAAAAACTTGAAAGCCTTTCTTCTTTGTTCAAGTCCTTCAAACAAGTACCAATTCAACAAAATTTCACTCAAACAGTGTCTCAATGATGGCTTCTATCAAAATTCAAACAATATTCCAAGTTGATGGACCTGCAAAAGAAAAAAAGATGGTAGAGAATGCTGCAAATGCCGTTGTCAACCGTACTGTAGAGCAAGTTGCAGGGCTGACAGTCATAGTACAGTCTTATTAAAAAAAGGGACAAATAATAAACGGGATCCTGTTTAAGAAACAGGGTCCCATTATATAAAATGGGATCCCATTTACTAAACGGGATCCCATTTTGTTTTGCACTGGTGGAGTAAGAAACGGGATCCCGTTATTTAAAATTTAAATTTTAAGCTCGGGTTTTGCTTTGTAACCTGGTTCGGGAAATGCTTTGGGGACCTGAACCTGACCTCTAGACCTAGTTTGACCTGCAACTTGAAGGTCCTGTCAATGTCACAACAAAATAGTGACTTTGGGCATATATCTAAAGGTCTATTTTGCAGAATATTTTGATGAAATTAAAACCCATTATAGGTCAGACAGTGTAGATTCCAAATATGTAATTTTTTTACAATTGGATTAATTTTTCTATTTTTTAATCAATTTCTGATGAAATAGGTCCATAAACTTGAATTATCAGGGTTTTTTAGTATTTTAATAACTTTTTATTAAAATATTTTTTTGTAAAAAAAATTGTAAGAAAATGTACTTTAGACAATTCTATTCAAGTTTTAAAAAAAATCAAAAAATGTTAAATTTAGGTCATCTTATACATGACGTACACGATGATTTTTTAAAAGACCAAAAATGGCCAATAAAAAATTAATAAAAAAAAAATATTCAATAAAAAACTACAGAAAAATATGGAAAATGTGCTTCAATGAGTTACAAATCTTTTCCCAAAAGGATTTTCAAAAATATGATTATTTAGGTCAAAATATGGATGACGTACACGTACATGGTATAGTAAAAAAAAGTGACTTTTAAGCAGTAGTTTTTAGAAACGCCTATTCAAAATCAATTTCTATCATCTGGGTATTGAAAAAAATTACATATTTGGAAACTAGACTCCGAGTACCACATTTCATATTTAGTGACTTTTTTCAAGATTCCACCTTTAAGTGCTTCAAATTTTTAAGTCAAATGTGACAAATTCTGAAAATCAGGAAAAAAACTTCCACTTTTTGGCCAATAAGTGGACAACTTCTTGCACACACCCCTAAAATACCTATTTTGATCTTAATTTCAAATGTTATTAAAGGGTATTAAGATCTATTAGAAATACTAAACCTGTTGCTATGTGACAATTCTTCTATGTCCATTCTTGTAAGATAAAAATATTAAACTCTTCATTTTTATATAATGTAGTCTACCCTTCTCCACTACATGGAATACCCCAATATCAAAACCCATAATTAATTTATCTGTAAGTAACACCTATTGGTGTATATTAATCTTTCTTAGGGGTGCATATTTAGGAGTCTATGTTTAGCCTTGTGCTATACTTGGCATGCCTAGATTATCTTTGTCTAAGTCAAGTGGTTGCTTTTCCTATTCTTGGAGCACCATTATTCTTAGTGAGTTTTTCCTATTATTGGCTCGACTATTCTTAGTCAATTATGCCCTATATGTACTACATCTTGTAAGCTAATTTATCATCCCATTATTCTGCATTAATAATGAGTCCATTACTTTGCAATACTTGTTTTCTTGCAGACTGAGCGTGCTTCTATTCATCTTGGGTGGCTCGAATTGATACTCACATTCACTCAATGTTCATGGTTTATACATGGTATCAGAGCGAGATTGTGTGGATGTTTGTTTGAATTCTGTGAGTTCTTGATAGTATTGTTGTGGGATCCCTCTTCTAAGCAAGGCCTAGATCCAAAGAAGGTCAATTTGTATAAAACTGATCTGCAACTGGTCTAGTGCAAAGGATTAAAGTAGGAACACCCCTATTTGGGTAGAGAAAGGCATTCAACCTTGGTCAAAGAACATAGAATCATGAAGTTATTGAGGGCAATCCACATCCTGTGTGTAGGCCAATCCAGAGGGTGTGGAAATTATCCACATCCAGTGTCAAGGCATCCACAGGGTGTGGAAACTCTGAAGCATTCAACAGAGGCTGAGTGATCTAAGGCGATCACGACATAAGAAAAGAAGTCAATTTGTTACTTGTTGTGGTGTAGAAACCACACTTGTAAACTGAAGGCCTCTAGTTTGGCATGGGGTGTTTCAGGGTAAACCACGCTTTGTCCTTCCTACCATTTCCTCACGGTCTTTGGACCTGGTCAAGGTTTCTTGAGGTTGCAGTAGGGTCACGGTCCGCTTCATCAAAGCTTGACAGGCCTGTCAACTTCAAAGAGCTATAGGGTATCAACTTGAATGTGGTCTGAGCAAGGCATGAAGGGAATTTGAAGGCACTAAAGCATAAACCAAGAAGAAAGTGGTGTGTTTGAAAGCATGCTCTAGGAAGAGGAAGGTGTGGCCTGCCTAAAGAGGCCCTAAATCCTCAAAAATGTCCCCGCAAACCTATAAAAATGACCATAAATATGCAAAAACATCCCTACAAACCTGCAAAATCAGCCCTAAACCTAAAAAATTGGTCCTAAACCCACATTTCAATCTGCAATAGAGGTAAATCTGCCTTTGTTTACTGGTTTTGTTCTTCAAATTTGTAGATTTCGCCCAATTTAGGGCACAAATTTCTCAATTCACCCAGAATTGTGCTCTCATTTTTTAATTTGGGGATTTTTTCTTTTTTTTTAGCAAAAATTGTATTTCAATTTAGTTTAAAGAGTGTTTTTGCTAAAGATAAAATCTGCTTTTTAGTTGAAAGGGCTTCTTTTATTTTTCTCCTCATTGTAAAGTTTTGATTTTGTCCAAAAATATATTTTTGACAAATAAAACTAAGGAGCATTTAAACTAGTATGTTTTAGGCAAAAGTTAATTTTGTAATTAGTGACTCCTTTGAGTGCCAAAATTTAGACCAATTTGGGCTTGATCGCACTATTCTTTATAAAGTGTCATTTCTGACCCAAAATTAGATTCACTCTTGCTCACGCACTCATTATAAAGTGTTGATTCAGGGGGGGTTAGGATATCTAGTCAAGGGGGTGTCCTTTGTGTTGTGTCTTGTACACTTCCGCACTTCATTTCACTTTTTTAGTTTGGGGGAATTATACAGAGTATTTTGTAATCAATGAACTGAGATAAAGTTCCATATTTGCGGGGGTTCATCATGGATTTCGGTATTTATTTCCACCCTTCTGTTGTCAAACTAACTTCAGAGAACTATTTGTTTTGGAAACAAGGGATAAATAATCGTTGTCTTGAACAAGATCTATTGCTCTATCTCCTTGGACTCATTCTTGAGCCAAGAGACTGTGAACAAAAAGAATAAATGGTTTAACAAAAAAGACATGGTCTACAGACTAATAGGTCTTATCTGCAGATATTTTACATCATATAGAACACACTAAGTACCCTTTCATTGCTTGGACCATCATCTGGTCACTGTATAGAGATCTTGATTATTCATCTGAAAGTGATGTTTCTGTGGATAATCGAGCTCTTGTGGATGATAATGAGACTTCTATTTCCCCATCTTGTGTGGACACATCCTCATGGGATGATCAGTCTATTTGGTTGACATATATTGATACCCCATCTACATTAGAGGACATTCCATATCCTACAATACCTATTGCTACTTCAGAGTCCAATGTTGTTTCTTCGAGAGTTTTCGATGATTCTCTATAGCAGGGTCATTTATGTCTTCTGGATTCACCTCAATGGGACACATTTCTACAAGACATCTCTTGCTTGTTTGTAGAGTCCCACATTTTGGATCTCGATGACACCTTAGAGGATCTCATCCTTCTGTTTGATGACAGTACACATACACCTGCTATTACTACAGAGTTCAGAGAGGCTTCACCGAGGGCTTCCAGTGATTCTTTGCAGGACATCTCTTGGGAATTTCTTTGTAGCCACATGGCATGCATTAACATTCTACACATCACTTCTTTCGATCCTACTCTTCATTAGTAATGTTATGGGATGGGATAATAGTGGAAATAGGTATGGTTAAAGGAACAAAGGAAATGGATGCACTAAACAAAAGAGTAGATTAATCAATCTTAACATCAACATCTTGTAAATAAATAACATATGAATTATATTCCTTGTATAAAATTCTTAATAAACCCAAAATATTGTATAACTAAACAATTTTATAATAAACCCAAAAAAAATTGCATAACTAAACAAATTCCATCATTATTAAAATTTAAAAAATAATAATAATGTCGGAAGTCAAAATATCGCAAGAAACATCCTATAGAAGCTTCAACTCGGTATATAGACAAGTCAAGCAAGTTCAACGATATCGATGCCTCCAAAATAAAATATGAAAATCAAATTTTAGAAACATTCGGAGAAGAAAACTCAAAACATATGACGACGACAATTTCAATCAATGCATTACGGCGGAGTAAAGCATAAAAGTCAAGGAGAATAAGTAGTATTATGCTAGTGTTTAGGTCAAAAGGACTGATATCCCGTGATAAAGTGGCATATACAGAAAAGTTGTTAAGTAATTCTCTGAGTCAATTCTTTTTGTTTTTTGAGCATCCAAGTGGAATTCTTCAACACACGTTTACGACATTGTATTTGTTATCGCTCTTCTGATTCCAAACGTGCTCTTCTTCCCGTATAAAATAATTTACATATGTTTGTTTAGATTACTTGAACATTAAACGAGAGGCTAGGTAATTCTTCCAGATGATTAAATACGTACATAAAAATTACATCATTTGTACATAAAAGTGGGTCGGTAATTTTTTACTTTCTGAGCGTCCAAGTGGAACAATTCAACACGCGTCTAGAGCTACTCAGGAACACTGGGCACCCACTGTATTTGACGGTGCCCACCCATTGTATTTGTTATCGCTCTTCTGCTTTCAAACGTGCTCTTCTCCCTCTATAAATAACTTCCCCTTGTCTAAATTGGTCCATAGCTTGAAAAGTTTCGGTTGGCTTGCAAGGAAAAAAAATATCAACCATGGCAGGGTTATCAAGTGTAGCGAAATTAGCTTCCCTTGTTTGTTTAATTTTGATAGCACCATGGACGGCTTCTGCAGCCCTTGTCCAGCGCAAATTCACTGTGAGCATTTTTAGTAGAATCCCTTAAATTCTAAGCATGTTATATTAAGCTTGATGTAATGATGGTTACAGGTTGAATTGAGTGTGAGCTTAATTATGCTGTTTACCGTGTTACAGATTGGAACACAGAGCGTGACTAGAGTGTGTAACACGCAGACGATTGTAACAGTGAATGGACAGTATCCTGGCCCGACCATTTACGTTCGCGAAGGCGATAATCTTGTCGTTGAAGTGGACAACAACGGGCTTTATAATGTGACTATACACTGGTAATTAAGACTATACTCCAAATTGTATCCAATGTCCATGTGATCATTGATATAAAAATTACAGAGAACTTATTAAATTTGTGATTTGGCAGGCATGGGGTACAGCAGTTGAAATCATGCTGGGCAGATGGACCGGCGTACGTAACGCAGTGTCCCATTACTCCTGGGAATAAATTTACCTACAATTTTACAATCACAGGGCAGGAAGGGACGCTCTGGTGGCATGCACACATCTCATATCTCAGAGCTACTGTGCATGGAGCATTGGTTATTTTACCTCGGGCTGGAAATGCTTACCCATTTCCCAAACCAGCCGCTGAGTTTCCTATTATTTTGGGTAGGTAGTTGTCTTTTTTAACTAACGCCACATCTAGGAAATTGATCTCGTGGACTAACTGCCACTCTTGATCTAAGTGAAGATGCAGATTTGAAATGTTCACTAACACTACTTGCCGGTGTAATGGCAAACTCTTCCACGCAAACCTCCTTTATGTTTTGTTTTCTAAGTGAATTGTGAATCGACGTTTCTCCAATTAGATTATAAAAGCATCTTTCCTAAGAAAAAAAATTGTACACTATCTTCAAAAGCTATTTACTAGTTTGATGAATTTTAAATTATGAACTAAATTTGGTGTATGGTGTGCAGGTGAATGGTGGAATGCGAATGTGGAAGATGTAATAGCAGATGCGATTAAAAGAGGAGCTGTACCAAATGATTCCGACGCCTACACCATTAACAGCCAGCCAGGAGACTTCTTCCCTTGCTCTGCCAATGGTTTGTGAATTTGTGCATTAATCAAGTATAAGAAAAACAAAATTGAAATCAGGAGTAACCTGGAAGAGATAACTAGCTAATTAATGAATGAATTATGGATGCAGATACTACCCGTATTTTGGTTGAGAGAGGAAAAACCTACTTGCTGAGGATTGTAAATGCTGGCATGCTTCATGCATCCTTCTTCAAAATTGCACAGCACAATATGACTGTTGTGGCAATGGATGCCGTGTATACCAAACCATATACAACAGATGTGCTGCTCATTCAGCCAGGTAACACCATGGATGTGCTTCTAACAGCTGCCCAGCAGTCAGGGAGCTACTACATTGGCACTCGCGTATACAATAGCCAGCCTCTAGGGACTGAATATCTAAATACTAGTGCAACAGCAATATTGCAATACAAAGGCAACAGCAATGCATCTGCCCCTCTTTTGCCCAACTTTCCTGCATTTAACGATACGCCTACAGCATTCAAATTCAGTACAGACCTCAGAAGCCTGAGGCCCTCCGT
The DNA here is from genome assembly GCA_027924645.1 of Cunninghamia lanceolata. Taxonomy (NCBI): domain Eukaryota; kingdom Viridiplantae; phylum Streptophyta; class Pinopsida; order Cupressales; family Cupressaceae; genus Cunninghamia; species Cunninghamia lanceolata. The sequence goes on from BSBN01000602.1 coordinate 11,121,114, forward strand.
CCCACAGACTGTTGATGAGGAGATGTTTATAACAGAGGGATTTGGACTCATTAGCTGTCCCAACAATTCCTGCGCAGGGATCAACGGTGGAAGAGCCGTTGGAAGTTTTAATAACATTTCATTCGTGGAGCCAGATATAGCCATATTACAGGCTTATTATAATGGTATAAATGAAGTGTTTACCAGAGATTTCCCAAATAATCCTCCCCAGGCATTCAATTACACTGGAGATGTGCCCCTCGGTCTTTGGGAGCCTGAGACGGGGACAAAAGTTAAAGTTCTGAAATTCAATAGTACTGTTCAAATAGTGTTTCAGAACACTGGGATTATTACAATACAGAACCATCCTATACACCTTCATGGCCATGATTTTTATCTTGTGGGACAAGGGTTTGGTAACTATAATTCCCAAACGGATCCTGCAAACTTCAATCTGGTAGATCCTCAGATGTTGAGCACTGTCGGAGTTCCTACTGGCGGGTGGGCGGCCATTAGATTTGTAGCCAACAATCCAGGTACGCTAGCTTAAGTCATTAGCATACATTTTAATGCTTCAAGATTTCCACACATTAACACTGTATATTTTCTTGATTCATATTTTACTTCTTTACAGCTAATTAATTATGTATTGTTTGTTGTTAACAACAGGAGTTTGGCTCATGCATTGCCATTTTGAATCTCATTCTGCACTTGGTTTTGATATGGTATTTCTTACCGAGGACGGGCCAGGAACTTCTGACAAATTGCCTCCTCCTCCTTCTGATCTACCTAAATGTTAAAGCTGGATTCCTCCATCGTTAAATCTTGTAATTTCAAGATCAGTCACTTATACTCCTATACGCCCACACGGCTCGTAAGGCTATGGGGTCGAATTTTTTTAACAGCTCAGACGACATTAGTCATGGAAATAAGATTATGTCATACCTTCTGTTCTCTCTTTCCTTTGTATTAATTTAATTCCGAATAACAAACTTGTATCATCCAATTTGATGTTATTTTTAATAAAATAAGTTCAAGAAAAGCAGCGCCTGATGCTAAATGTGGTTGGTTGCCCATTTTAACTCTCCCCAAGTAGGCTTTCAAATTTAACAATTTAAATTATTATTTGATTTATTAATTTAATGTTAAAATATTAAAATAAATATATTTAAAACATGACAAATTTAAAAATAGGTTAAATTAAAAATACATTAAAAAAATTAAAAGACATCTGCATAAGTTTCAATGTTAGTAATGGTAATATAAAGTAGAAAATTTTAAATTATTTATTTTATGTTTAAATTTTGTTTTATCTTTTTAAGATAAAAATGTATATTATATATAACATTTTCTTATTTTTAAATTATTTAAAGTTATTTATTATTGTTGCTTAGATTATTATTTGATTTTAATTCTTTTTTAATAATTTTTTTTTTTGATATTATATACTACTATAATATTTTAAATGATTATAAATTATGAACTCCCAGTGTAATTATAGTGGTGAGATTCACATACTTATGTCATTTTCTATTTAGTTGTGTGTCTAATTTGAGGAAATATATTGATACATGTACATATTTATAAATGATATGATCTTTGTACAAAGTTGAGTTCATTCCCACTCCATATGTAAATATCCCTTTCCATTTAGCCCCTACTCTATCCTTATATATACATACTTTTAGGTACTACCCTTACCCACCCATTTGTCACACTTATCCATACACCTACCTCTATATACTCTTAGCCATCTAGAACTAAACATTTACCCATACTGGAAACTAATCATGATCATGGACCCTCCCCCTTCCTTTTTAAAATTCAAATTCAAAATTTGGCTGATTGACTCCTTTCACCTTCCTTCTGTAAGCCAACTTAACACACATTTGGCACAATTTGATGCTATGTGCTAGTATTTAAAGACATTCAATATATTAATTTCTAATCATCCAATATACACATCATCTCTCTCAATCTAAATCATTGGAAGTGATTAATAGTGAAATATTTTTGAAATATTTTTATTTGGTGCATTAAAATGAGTAACAAATATGCATATTGCAACCCTTGCCTACTATAAAACAAACTATGTACATGGATTTCTAGACTAGAAGAACTTATCTCCTTGTAAAAATGCCCCTATCATATTAGAATTTATCCAAATCTCAACAATTTCTCTAAAGTTCTAAAATTATTTGCATCCACACACATATTAATATTAAATAGAATTATGAATGGAATATTAATACCAATCAATTAGTGTTCAGATCTTCTAATTGCAACAACCATAGTGTGCATTCAATTCACCTCTTCATAATAAAGCATACCCAAAAATCACAATCCAAGCAACAGGTAACAACTGCACAGAAATTAATGGTTCATGCCAGTTTTAAAAACTAAAAACATTTCACCAATCTAGGCAACTAGATAAGACTCCAATAAACTGATATGATTAGCTACCTTGTAAATTGTACACAAACTTCTAGTAATAAAGACCAAAATATGATGCGACTCTTCCTCAAAAAATACAACTGAGCTAAAATACTTTAGAATGATGCAGCATTTGATTAGAGATCAATTCCGTATGATAGGGCGCTCTTCTTTGCTACACCTGATGTTAGCATGGTAAGATATAACTAGCAATTGCACTAAATTTGTGCGCAATGAAGTAGTTGATAGTGTGAAATGTTAAATAATAGTGTGATCCTAATGGATTATGGTTAATGAAATTGTAGCAAACATATTCAAATTAATGAACTGATGCAGGTAGTTTTAAAATCAGAGCATTTCGTCAATAGTGTTTATAGCCTTTTGATGAGCAAGTAATTTTAAAAAAGAAACAAACAGTTGAAATCAAATTACGAATATATCAAACTGATATATAACATTAAAATATTAAAAAAATCTCATAATAATACCTAGCTATAAAATTGTACAAACACTACTCATTCACATAATTTCATATGTAATCAAAATTTACAAACCACAGAAAAAATGAAAATGAAAGTTTATTATATTATATTCTATTCTAACCACTATTGTTGTATTCTTGAGTGATTCTGATGGTGCAAGAACACATAGAAAACAGCTCTTTTGAAAGACCGAACTAAAGAATTAACAATTATTGTGCAGTTTCTTTTAAATAGCCTTTGCAAATTACTTTGGCTAAAACACTTGTATTTTTACCTCTTGCTTTACTTTTTCCCTAGCTCTATAGCATGTTGTCACATGGCTATGTAGGCTCCACCTTATAACACCAAAGCTTCCCTAAACTTCACAGATCTCTTTGCTAAACATCGAAGAAGTAGAATGTCACTAAGTTGAGAGGCGTGATAGCCCCCAAGCTTAGGATTCTATGAATCTACAAGTGATTAGAAAAAGAGGTTACACACATACAAGACACATAGCACGAGTTACACATATACATGTAACATATATCTAAAAACATAATAAACATAGGATGAGACCAAATATTACATGTCAAAACAACTACAGTTAGCAAAATAATATCCAGTCAAATCCAAACATACACGAAGCAAACACGGAGAATACACATAAAACAAAAAGCATGCCAGGTATGAACCTTAGGCTAGAAAGATGTGTTATGATAGGAATCAAACTTAAAACACACATCATGAGCCACAAGATAGTAAAATCTATTGTTTTCTAGGTGGTCGTGAATGCATGGCAAAGTGAGAATGGCACAGGCTAGTAAGATCCACATATTTACTAGGTGAGTTGCATATCAACAGGTAGCAAATGAAAGCATCACAGGCTAGTAAGATCTGCAAATTTACTAGGTGATCTTCATGTCAACAATATCAGAAATTACGGGCCAAGAAAAACATGCTATTTGTTAGGTAACTCTGGTAAAGTGCTACAAGGATGATCAAAAGGGTGTTGTGATAGCACAACCAACCACGTGGTGTGTGAACAAAGAGAAGCACATAGAAGAGTGTATGCCCCCACCTTAAAGAATTGCTAACACCATCGGGAAGAAATTGCCTTTAAGGTAGAAAGAGAAATACATGCAAAATAGGCACGAGAGCTTTTCAAAAGCATATTCCCAAAGGATATATTTCCAAAAGCTACATCGTGACAAGGGGTTGCTCCCAGGCATGATGCCAACTATAAAGTAACATCAAACAATAGATTCAAGGGATCTACTTGACTAGAGTCAGTATATGAATGGTTGTATAAAGGGACACTCGTTTTAGGAACTGTCATCATCCTCCAACTAGTAGAAATACTATTACAGAAGAAGAAATATCACATGAAATCAAAGTAAATAAACTTCAGGTCAACAAAGGAGGGATGCTAAATCATCCAACACTCTGCATCATCCCCAAAAGGCATAAAATTGCATTTACGACAAATAGAAGAGTGGAGATGCAGAGAGAGGAATGTCACAACAAATTCATTCCCTTTATATCCTTGCATCAACAATAGTGTCAAGGGTCATCCAAAGATAACTAAGAAATAAAATACACACCAAACAAAACATATGGGGATAACATTACCTACAAGCATATCACACATAAGACAAGGGTATCACTCTTGCCAGTCAAACTATAGAGAATCATCCACCTCCCAATCTTACTCATCAAAAAGGGATGGTGGACAAGATGCTAGATGGACTACAACAAGTGTGGTGCAAGGAGTGGCGCCTTATTCATGATGTGTTGAATCAATCACTGGAGAAGGATTCTTATGTATGCCCCCAAAGGCCAAGTCCATTGATTTTGTGAAAATCAAGGACAACTCTAGAAGATTTTTTGGTGGTCGTGGATGTCTTCTAAATCGTTGTCAGAATAAATCATAAGAGGTGATATAACAGTGCTAACAGCAGGGTCGCAAGCACTATCAATCACAGGAGAAGAAGAAATAGAAGATCCTACAGACTTGACTAGTGCTTTTAAGCATTTAGAATGGCTGATATGGATAAGGCTCATGCTTACACTTGGGTGAAGGTGGCAGAATGTTAATATCAATGGTGGAAAGATGCAAGAGATTAGGGAACACCTGGTGTCAGGTAAACTAGGACAGAACCATTTGTGATAGAGCACTACTCGAAACAACTTTGTTAGTGGGTAGGTCTAAAGGCTCAGTAAATGGTGGTATGGAACTCTTCGTAGATGGAGCCAAGGATACTAGCACCACAGGAATGGTCTTTTCAACTTGCTCAGTTGTTGAAGAGATGGGCAACGATGGGTCAAAAGGTGGAGCTAAGTCAAGGGATGACTGCGTAGGAGAGGGACTAGAGGGAAGAGGTTCAACCCCTGCAGCAAGCTTGTGATCCATATTGTGACATCATCTCCTACGTTACTTAACATTCTAATTTCATCTTGTATAGTTTGGAGCATTCTCAAGGGGAACCGAGGTGTTTCTGATGCAGAGGACGTAGCGAAGCGGACAAAATGAACAAATCTTCTAATTATTGAACCTCTCGAACCATTTAACTTCTCGGTTGAACCCACTGAACTTGTTAGTCTCGAACCATCAAATTCTTAAACTCATTGAACTTACGAACTATTCATGTCTTTTGAACTCTTGAACCATTCTCTTGAACCATTGAACCATCGGTTCCACAATCAGCCAAATACACACACCATCGGCAAGTTAGTAAATCCTTAGGCCAATAGGTCAATACAGCTCTGCAGGGTCGGTGAGACTTAACTCATCGCTGAAACAAACTTCAATCTGCCGATAGGCCGATGATACACTCGACACTTCAACTCTACCATTTCACCATGATGGATGGTGATACGCCGATAACTCTTCTCCTCTGCAACACAGACACACACACGTAGATTTACCTATGCTGCAACTACGTAGATTTCTTTAACTCACTATAGCCATACAGACATACAGATTACTAGACTAAATCAAACAGAAGGAAATTAAAACCTAGGGGAGTCATTCCACTGGTTTCGGCGGAAGCCTCAACCAGTGGAATGGTCCCAAACCAAAACACTGTGACGAGACCAAACCAAAATCTTTATTATTTCTACTCAAAAATGTATAATTACAAAATGTTTCTTTTTCTTTTCTCGTCTCCTCCTTCTATGTCTATGCTCTTATAAAGAACCTAGCCAAGGCAGTTACACTTCGGTGGAATCTTAACCGATTCACCTTCCTTGCCTTAGGATCATTTAAAAATGGTTCATATATGAGACAGTTACAAACATAGTATGACACCTATGCACTAGTGCCAATCGACTTACAACTTATGACTTATTTCATCCATGGGACATATTTGTCCAATCAATTCATTTTGGCTCTAGGCCTTACAACAAATCATTCTAGAACAGAGGATGTCCTATCATTTATGAGGTGCTCCTGCACCAGTTTCCCAATGTAGGTTCCTTTTCTTCCTTTGCTGAAGGAGCAGAAGGAGGAATGGAAGGAAACACTAAAGGTTGGGAAACAATGGGAGGAGGCTTTTTCAAGGTGGGTTGTTATTCTCTTGCAGCTAGTGGAATAGGTAGAGGTACTTCAAGACATCCACATGTGATTGAGAAACCATGGGGAAAAGCTCCTGCACCATGAATTGCTTTCCTCTAGACTCTGAAGAAGCAAGAGGAAGAAAAAGCAATCCTTAATGGGTGGGGAGGTCTGGGCTCTGTAGGGTGTTTGCTTTGTGATCCTAGGTAGGACAATGGAGATGAAACCTCAACATTAATACCAGATGCTCAGGGTCAAGGAAGCATTCCCAATTCAGGTTGTGGTTCATTCCTCACCTACAAAATAGGGGGAACTATTGTCGAAGCTATAGAACATCAAGGAACCTCAAGGGTAGAAGCTGGGATAGCACACAAGGAGGCACCAATAGACAATTGAGCAATTCAACTAGCTTTAAATTTCTGATAGGAGATAAACATAAAATCATTGCAGGGCAAACGAGCTTAATTAGCTGTGGCCAGAAGTAATTAAGTGAAAAGTTTCTATGAAGAGACAATGGCTTGAACCCACTATGATATATAGTGTACACCTCTCCCTAAAATGGAAACTTTAGACACTTATGGATTACAAAGGGGACTGCCTTCATGGAAGCAAGCCATGGATAGTCCAACTTCACATGAAATTGATCTGAGGTTGGAATGATGGAAAAAGGCACATCCAGGACTTTGGGTCTGACTTGGACAGAGAGTGTCAAGGCACTTAGAATAGGTCAAGTGGAACCATCATGTGCTCAAACTAAGATTTCTAATTTCTCATACTTATCTTATTATAATTCATGCACATAGAGGAACTCCTCCATAACTATATTTTCCAAGCATACGAGATCAATGAGTACTCCCCTTGTGGGTTTGTCATTAATCCTGGTGGTAATGTAGACAAGACTGTCAGGTGCACAAATAGAGCCATCAATGTGGGTAAAGGAAATTTTAATCTCGGATTCATCTGGGTCTTGGATATAGTAAGCATCTATTAAGGAAACTAGGTTTGTCTAGGTTCTTGTCTTGGTGATCAGAAGTTATTAAAGTAGGTACTCTATCAACAGATTGTTCCACAAGGTTGGTAGCATGGTTTGAAGTACCAATTACATAATTGCAAAATAAATAATTTAAGAGATGATCCATAAATGTATTCGATGATTGATCTTACATCTCAACATGGCTTTATAAAGTCATATATTCCTGTGTATAACTACTTACAAGAATAACTACTCTACCACTAATAAATAACTAACCTATTTTTTTATTAGACAATGTAATAATGCTAACATTCCCCCTTTATTACATTGTTCTTGCAAATGTACCCCCCTCAAGGTTTACATTTCACATCAAAAAACATGCTGACCAATACAAATAAATACATATTTTTAGAAGATTTTCCTTTGAAAGAACAAATCTTGAATTAGGTGGAACTCCATCAAGGTACCTCTTAACCCTCATAAAGGTGTAGTCGAGCCTAAATTCTTGAGTTCTGAATTACCACCTCCCCGAACTCCTGAATTGTAGATCCCCTGAATTATTGGACAACAATCCATACTGAGCTCCACAAGGCCCCATCAAGTTATCCCATGACCCTCAAAAGGGTATAATTCCCTAGATAATAGACTTTCAAACTATTTGGGGCATCTTTTTATTCTTTGACATGATGCCACCTTATGGGACACTGTATCAAAGAGGGGCAAAATGTAGACACCTAAAAATAATAATGTATTCACCATTATTTTTGACATAGTTCTAACACTGCCTTTCATCCTAACATGTCTCCTAAAATTAATTAAAAAATTTATTATTTAATTAATTTATCTCTTTTTCATTAATCCATTTTCTCATATTAAATAAATAAATTTTATTTACCATTTTCTCTTAAATTAATTAATAAATTCTATTTATTTAATTAATTTATCACTTCTAACAACTTCATCTCCATAAATTAATTAAATAAATTTATTATTTAATTAATTTACCCTCTCATATCCTTATCCTCAAGCACTTACCAAAATTATTAAATAATGGGTCACAATTATTAAATGATTGATCCAAAATTAAATTCTCTTTTCATCTCAACCATCCATTATCATACTACATCTTTTAATCTCTGCCATTCACATAAAAGGATGTTCTAGAAGATTTTTATCCATGACCTATAATCCTCTCATCTAATCTTAACTATCTATTTAATCTTTTAATTCTATCCCTTCATCCATCATATCCAACGTCTATAAACTAAGCCTCTCACATCATTATCACAACACATTGTTCATATGCAAGTATATGCTATCAAATTCCATATCATTACCATTATCATTTGCCTTAATTATAGCCATCTTCATAGCTAGGTTATGCTGGTTTTGTGAACATTCCACAATGCATAATATATCAAAAGAACAAAGCTAGTAGAGCTAGGATGCATTCTACTCCATTATATCAAGTGTGAGGGTGTGATTGAAGGTGAAGGTATTGAGTTATATTGCATTATCTTGCATTATTTACCTTGAATCATATTTCTGCATACAACATCCAAGAGAGCAAGATTGGAAACAAAGTTTTGAAATTGCACCTAGGAAGAAGAGGGACGGGATACACCCCCTGATTTTTCTTTATTTGAAAGGATTGCATTGAAGTTGCCTCCTAAGATGACCTTTGACTCCATGTGTGGTTGTGAAGAGGTGGAGATGTCAGTCTAGAGTTTACTTTTGTCCTCCAGTCTTGTGGGGCCATACACATTGAGAAGGAGAAAGACATTATCTGAAGATAAGCATTTAACCCAGCCAACTATCTAATTTCATTATGAAAGTAGGATCTCAAAGCAGAATTGGTGTGGGTTCCACATAGTGCATATGCCACCATCCATGCCAATATAAGGTTCAAAGTAGCCTTCCCAACCTTTATAATGCCCTACAAAAATCTTAGTTGCTTCTGAATTTAATTTAGTTTCCTACAACAAAAAGAACTCTGCATTTGTGTTACAAAGTTGGTGCTTTATCAAGAACCTTTTGTGAGAGGCGTTTAGGCCTCTGACATTCCATGATATGATCCTCATTGCTCTTTAAGGGAGGAGTTTCCTCTCTTATATCTCACTAAGTTTTGATTAAGGATTTACCTTGGAAATGGCTAGCTCTTCCCGTTTTGCTTATTAGTCTTGCGCCTTTGCTCCCTTTCAAAACCAATATCTTCTTTGATAATTCATGAAACTGATTGACTTATTTTCCTAGGATCTATGTGACCAAATTCATCCTCTTCATCTTCGTCAAAATAAAACCACTCCCTTTTGCTATCCTCCATTAGGGGTTCATCATGTGTTGCTTTAGGAGTGTAGATAACTAGGGCATTATCTGGAATAACTTCTAATTGATCGCAAGTCGTTGGTTCCATTTTTGTTCAAAGGTTTTCCTCCTTGCCTTTTTCCTTAAGCACCCATCTCTGATTTTGCTTCTTCCTAGGGAATTTATTTTCAAAGTGGCTCCCACCTCAACAGTTAGGATAGAAGAATTTGGCTTCGTCTACCTTAATGCTTTGATTCCAACTTCCTCCACCATGTTTTAGAAGGATGGAGTTCAAGATCTTCATGATGGCGATGATTCTTGTACGAGCATAGATTTGTGAGTTACCTTCTACTACCTCTGGATCAATACATTCTACTCTGCCCAACGATTCTCCAATCTTCATGGGATTTTCCACCATCTAGTATTCTAGTGGGAGGTTGTAGAGTCTTATCCATTTAAGATCAACTTGGAGGTCACATGCAGTAGGATCAAAATTCGGCACCCATTTCTAGACATAAATTGGGATATTGTCTATGAACCAGACTCCTTTGAGAATGATTGCCTCATGCTCCAAAGGTGATCTGAGTTTTTCCACAGAGAATCCTTTTGGAAGGAAAAGTAGGTTGGAGATGCCCCATGTTTGTTCAGCCCACTGGTATATCTTTTCTCTGGGTAGGGACTTCCCCATGAATCTCTTGATGACAACCTGCTCCTGTAAGGATGCACACTCCAATACATCTTCTAAACATAGCTCCAAGGGTTTTGGTGCGCTATCCTTGTCACCTTTCTGCTAATTTTTAGGAGCCAATTTTTTGCGAGCCATTTTAGTTCAATTAATTTTAAAATTAAATGATATATTTTAATTAAAATTATTATTTATAATATAGTGTCATCGTTATTAAATTTAATATTTAATAAATATTATTCGAAGATTTCTATTTCATTTTAATATTCAATATTTTCAATGTAAGTTTTAAAAATTATGAAATAATTTTGTTCCGTCATTCAAATTATTTATCATTTAAAAATTTAACTAAAATTTATTTTTTTACTTAGAAGATTTTTTTTTACTATTTAAGAATTATTTTATTATATTAGCATTGTGAAAAGTTATTTTTATTCATTTAAGAGTTGTTTTGTTGGATGGATTTATTTTTAATTTTAATTTTCTTATTTTAGAGTTATATATATATATATATATATCATTAATAATTATGTATTTTTATTTTTATAAAATCAATATATTATTTATAAATTTTTAATTATTAAATTATTTTAATTTTTAAAATTTGATATAATATTTTATCTATTGTACCAAGTATTTCTTATTTTTATTGGCCTATAAAATCACCATCCATTTTTCACACATTGGGCTTCCATGAATCTAGTTTGCTTCACCAATGTCATGTGTAATTCAAATCTTGTAGATAAAATCTATTGAAGTGAAAGTTTAAATTCACTTCCATGGCATTCCAAAGGGTTGAGCTTATAATATTCCTCGGTATCTTCCAACACTCCTTGATATATGCTAGCTTCCAAATATGTCTACCAAATATGTCCACCATTTGTGAATGCAACTTCATATGGCAACTCGGATATTCCATTAAGTGGAGACCTTGTTAGTTGTTTTCCTAGCTTGGTGCAATAATGAAATGAACAATAAAATTCTCTAAGGATTGTATTATCAGTCAATAAATATAGTCAAGAAATTTCACAATATAAATTTACCAGTTATAACTTTAATTATAATGTATTATACTTAATTTATGATCATTAGAAATTTCACAATTTATTGTTCAATTTTGTTAATGCAAGTTTTGTTTTATGTACTAATATTAAGCCATTCTATAAAAGTACTTTCACAAATTCCTTAATATTTTACAATTATAATTTATTATAAGGAACAAATAGAACTTAGCTATGCTAGTCACAGTTGTGCCTAGTACAAATCAAAACTTTGGGTCAAGGTTAGCCATAACAACTATAATCTTCACTGATCCAATAAAATCATGATACATTTAAATTGCAAGAATATGTTGATCCTTAACTATTATCTAGACGCTTCCTCTAAATCACTATGTCATGGCTCACCTAACAACTAGACAACAAATACTACCATTATAATACTACAAAAGCAGGTACTCGCCCCTAGTGGCACTTGTTAATTTATAGTTTTAAATATATTTATTTTGATATTTTTATTATTCAATTAATAAATAAAATAATAATCTAAATTGTTAAATTGAAAGCTTACTCAGAGAGTTAAAATGGGTAACAAACCACATTTAGCACCAGACGTTGCTTTTCTTCAACTTAATTAATAAAAAAATAACATCAACTTGGATGATACAACTTTGTTATTGGGAATTAAATTAATACAAATGAAAGAGAAAACAGAAGGTACGACATAATCTTATTTCCATGACTAATGTCATGTCAACTGTTTAAAAAAATTGACCACATAGCCTTACGAACTCTGCCCTGTAGGCGTATAAGTGACTAATCTTGAAATTACAAGATTTAACCATGGAGAAATCCAACCTAAAATTTAAGCAGATCAAAAGGAGGAGGTGGCAAATTTTCAAATGTTCCTAGCCCATCCTCGGTCAAGACTCTCTCCACAAACATCAATGGTCACAAAACAGAGCACGTGATTACCAATTAACAATCAAGGAATGGATGACAACTTACACTTGGCATATTCCTTCGCATCTTCAAAGTGCATTTAGAATAGTCCCTCTAAACTTGCCACTATGTGTATGTCACCAATCATTAGGATATTCACCTTGATCTACATCTCTCACCCTAATATCTTGCTACTGCAAAAATTCATCCCTCAGGTCCATTAACTACTCTGTATCTAACCCGATATCCTCTTCAACCAACATACCACCGGAGTCTAGCCTCTTATACTCTTCATATGTTGTGATGGTTTTCTCTATATCGACCTTGTCAAAACTCTGGGCTTTGAACTTGGCATACTCCTGCATCTAGAGTTGCTCACCTACTAATAGTTTGGAGTCCTTGAACTCAACACACCTATGCCATCCTATATCTAAAGGAAAATTAACGGTCCCTCGGTTATGCTTTTGAATGTATGCCTCATAGCAGGGGATTATCTGCCTAGTGATTTTCAGAAGTAGAACCCTATCGGTTTGATATTGAGGCAACATGAAGGGGTGACCTTCAAACCCTTCCATCTTGATGTATGTGAATGTTGGGAACTGGATAAACTAGGACCCGTGTGCTGTGATGACCCCTTGGGCATCTCGTGAAATTCTTTTATCTCGGCCCCCTTCCATTAACTAGACCAACCACATCATAGAGCAATCATTCACCCTCCTATAATGCACAACTGATTGCTTCTTCTCCAATTGTGGGTAGTATTCCCACACCATCTATTCTCATAGCTTGCTGCCAAGCTTTCCAACTTTATACAGTCCATTGAATTGGGACTGATATGCACAGGAGTACACTACATAGTGGGTCATGAGGAACCTTCACTTCTTCTTCCATGGAACCATCTCATCATGCAGGGAGTTGTTGATCAGTTGTGCCCAATGCACTATATCGCCAACACCCTTTACAAACTGGATGAGGCCAAACATCCATAAATCAAAAGACCCTGAGTCTTCCTTCCCCACCATTCTATTCAATAGGGTTATCATGTACTGGACTTCTGGGTTGAAGTCATTTGTAGAGATTTTTTGGCATCTTAGAGACTACCTTTGACCTAGTAGTTGGATCCATCCAAGAAGTGTGCATAACCCTGTGGCATCCCACAATATTTGAGTTGTATTCTGTGGACAAGGCATTCAGATCAATTTCCAAGACATTTTGACTCCATGGTAATCTGAAAGTCTCTGCGATTCCTTTTTCTAATTAATCTGCATAAACTCGCCCTTGGTGCTCTACCCTCCTAGCAATAGGATTATACTTATGTGCTCACTCTATCACTAATTCCAGTGCATCTATGGCATATGGAAATCCAAACACATGATACATTCCACTAGTGACAATGTTCTTGAGAGTCGATTCGTCTTTGTAGACTTGAATCCTTGCCCTGAAGACTTCTAGGTCCACTTTCCCGCAATGGGTGTCCGGTGCACTACCAAACTTGCTCCATATCCTACAGGGAGTGGGACCCATTAGTGTTTCGAACTCGTCCTCATGTTGCTTTTATATTTTCATCATTTTGTCCTACATGATGCAAAATAGCTATAATTATTTCCTGCATTGGAAATTTGGGCATGCAAATCAATCTTCACTTTGCAGAATAATTTGAAATCATTTATAACAAGATGAATCCATGAATTTACCTTAGGTAAAAGAGATTAATCTTTGGTAAAGAAGAAATACTGTAACCATCAAGAAAGAGGGATTTTGTAGTATACGTACCTGACAAACGAGATATCACCTTGGTTACATTATGCAATGGATGCCCGTTTACTGTCATACTTTCCGTTCATTCAAATGCTTGATTCATCTTAACCTAAATGAAAATTTTCTCTCAATGGTAATTATTTGTGACTATGATCTTTAGATCTCCTAAAAATGCCTTCATGATTTTACCATTGTGTTGAAATTAGCTTTTAACCCTTGTGAAATTTGCTAAGTGTAGGAATGCATTGAATGTTCACTAGAGTTGGTGAGCAATTACTACTCGGGAGGGGAAAAGCGACCGCTGGGTGAAAGTTTATAATTTAAAATTTAAATCCCAATGTCAAAAATCAATCACGGTATGGGAATCTAATGCTAAGGACTGGATGGATATTTAGATCTTAATATCATGTTCGGAATGTCTGGTGCGAATGTCTGGTTTGAATATCCTTTTGACTTTGACTAAAGTTGGGTAAAATCATAGTGGAAACTCCATCGGGTGACATCATTACCATCATGGTCAAACTTTGTTGACTAGAGCAAGGATAAATGGATCTTCATACTCGGTCATAGAGGTCATGACATTTAGGAATGTCCATTGTAAAATGTCCTTTTGAAAATGTCCAGTTGAAAAGTCAACAAGCTATGAGCATGCACCTGGCTTATAATACTTTTAGATAAGACATGGACATGGATATCGATATTGAAATGGAAATGTTTAGTGCACAATATCTAGTCCAATGGGACTCTCTCATGTCGGGGTAAATTTGACAGCTTGCATTGGATGTTTGAATAGGACTAGATATTTACTTGTTTGATCATGTCAGGTCAAAATGTCATGTCCAGTAAGAGTGTTAGTGACTCACTAGGGTAAATTTGACTATTTCAACAAGATATGGATCCAGATACGGATATTGGTACTTTGGGCGTGCAAATGTCTAGTCCAGTTGAATAATGAATGAGTCATATTTAACTTTTACTTTTGGGTCTGTGTGTTTCCCAAAGGTTTGGAACCTAATATGGATACCAGACATGACATGTATTCTTCGCCAATGTCCATGTCTAATTGACTGAAAATATCTAGTTGACCAGAACTTCACATGGGCATAACTTGCTCACTTCAACAAATTTTTACATGATTCAAAAGACAAACTTGACTAGAATTTTATCCTCTACTCATCCATGACTTTTAGAGGGGATATTTTCCAACTTGAAATTTGGCTTGGATTTGGCTTAGAGGTGACATGACATTTTACCATTACCACCCAAGTGGACAATAGACAAACCAACACAACAAAACAAGTTGGGTCCTCATTTTGCCATGGAAAAATGGAGCGTGTTGTGAGACTACACAGCGCCTCCCTCGTGAGGCTGGATGACTTGGCTTGATATCCATTCACCGACAAGGCATCACCTTGTGTGCTAAATGGACCATTCAAGCTCTTTAAGGCAATGAAGCTTGGAAAGTTCTTGTCCACCATTGTATTTGTACTGGCACTCCTATAGGTCATCCAACATGGAAATGCTTGGATTGAGGAACTCTCCTCACTATAAGGGAACCTATTTCCATTCAAGGTACTTTTGTTATCAAGAGCATTTGGAAGGCTTGGGAAGCCCTTAAGCCTTGGCTTCATTAGGCTAGAGATGATTTTGTAATGGTTTATCCATTAATCATCAATCCATTTGGTGGTCCCCTTTTCTCAGCACTCAAGATAGGCCTGTAGAAAACCAAGATCGTGGAAAAGATAAACAAGCACACAAATTGCAATGGAATCGACCAGTTTGTATTACCAAATGAGGCGAGTATAAATAGAGATGTGTAGGTACCCAAATCTCCATGAAAAGAGGATAGGACTCCTCTACATGGAGTTGTGGCGAGTAACCTCCCACAAACATAGAGTGAGGTGTTGATGCAAGTCGACACCTCTCAAAATGTCTCAACTACTTTGACAAGTTCAAAGGAACATGTGCAAATACGCCTAAGTATGATTAATACAAATGTGTACGCCTAGAGATAAAAGGTATACACTAACCCCCCCCTTAAGCATAGAGTAGGTCAGTATTATTAAAAATGGGTCCCGGCTATAAGCCTGGTGAGGTACCCATGTACAATACAAAAGAAAAATGAGCCCTGGGCATGAAACCTGATAAGGTACTCAAGTACAATGCAAACTCTCTAAAACTAGAGAAAGATAGAAACCCAGTGGGAAAAAACTATCCCCCAAAAAGAGAGAAAAAGGAAAGGCTTAGAAAGCCCCCCCCAAAGATGATGATGATGCTGATGTAGAGATAAAAAACTCCTGGAACATGAAACTATTGTAAATTCTACCCTTACCTTAATTCTAATAGATTTTAGCAAACTAATTGGAATTTGTAGTGTGCAAGAAATTTGGTTCAAAAAATGCACAATGTCTAAAAAAAGATGTGCATTAATGGCACATATGAATGAGAAGAGAATCTGAAAGATTCATTGTTGTGATTGTTACAACCCCCATTACACTTTATATATCAGTGAGTACAATTTTCCTAAGTTCCCTTTATGTGTTACACACATTCAATTATATGACACTTTATGAGTGTATTTACAACATATATGCTTTTTGGAGTTCAACAATTTGCTATATAGAACCAACTAAGCTGAGATGAGAAGTAAAACTAGGCCCTAAGTTGCCAGTGTAGTGTCCTCTTCACTTGAATTAAAGTGTGAAAAAATGAAGTTGCAGTCGAAGTGACAAATCTTCGCTACTGCGACAATGTTTCGACTTTGTGATTCTTGAATTAAGGTTGTTATGGCAGTGAACTCAACTATTTTGTCAGAACAAGTGAGTTGATACACAGAGAGATGATTCCTATATAATTTGGGAATGAAAAGCACATTGTGTACGTATCCATTACCTAATTTTACAGTTCCCTTACCACAAACATTATAATAGTTATCATCTATCAGTATTTTGAAGGTGTTGCATGGAAGAATTGTCACAAACACCTCTTTGTAAGGTGACATGCATTCTATTGCACATGAACTAAGAATCCATTTGTTGACTTCTAATTTTGAAGGTGCCATGGATTTATCTTTTTACCTTCTCGAAGATGAGTTCCCAAATTTTGTGAATTGAATCCCTAATTGAACTTTATGTAAAGTGGCACTTTATAAGTTGAGTGTCTGGTTACTCTTGCTTAATTCCCCCCTTAAAGTGACACTTTATAAAGTTAGTGCATTGTGAGCACCATTACTCCCTTTGATTATTTGTTTTCCCCCAAGATTGGCACTTTTTAGGAGTGATTTTGCAAGTCACCCAAAAAGATATAAACTGGCACTTTATGATATTAGTGCAATATTATTCTTGTTGGATCCGTGACAAAAAAAATCCACTTTTGCAAAAAGAAGCACTTGATTTCAAGTTGATTTGCAAACGTTATCAGACTTGGAAGATTGGTGCAATGACAAAAAAATCCTTTTTTGAACCAAAAAAAATCAAATTTGCATGCAAAAATGTGAGAAAAAATTTTTGGAGGAAAATTAAGCCCCCTTGGGCTGTGTACGACTAGGGGCTAAAACCTCATGTGACCAGTTGCTAAACTTTTCAAATGGTCTCCCCTCCCCCTTGCTAACATCACCCACCCTAGTTTCTTATGTCAGCTAAATAGTGCGTCTATTCACTGCAAATAACTTGGTGGGCGTCGTGATTCCTTCCTATGGCAAAACAAGCCAAATCTAAGGTCAATTTTGGTCGTTTCAAGGATGCCAAACTAGAGCCGACTTGGTCTGCATCACAGGAGGAATCCCTACCATGCATGAGGGTGCTTTGGAGATGTGTGAGCAGGCCCTTGTGAGGGCATTCATAGGTGCAGGTGAAGATGCCTCTCGTTGGCTTGAGATGCCATTTCTGGCATCTGCGGCATTAAAGATGGGACACCGGCCATCCATCCCTCATTGTCCACTACGTAAGCAGCTTGAGTCTCTCAAGCACCTTTTTTAGTTTTTGCCTCGGGCTCAGGAAGCTTAGAATTAGATCCATGATTTTTTCAAACCTTTCAAACCTACTTCTTTCTCTTGGCATATGGTCTTACTTGGCGACTAGACCTACCTTCCATGCAAATATACTTAGATATGACATGCTTTTAGGGTGGAAATTCTTTTTATTATTTTGAAGGATAGTAATGTTGCTACTTTCAATCATTGTACTACTGTTAAGCATTTTTCTTTCTACACTAAAGCTATCATTTGTTTTAATGTGCTGATGCAGATTTAGGTGCAAGCTAGCAAAGTTATACTTGAAGTTGCTCATCCTTAGGAGCTGCTAGACCATTGGGCCAATGCCCCTTGCACTATTTCCTGGGTTTCACTTGACTCCACCTCCTCTCGAGGGTATCGGTGTGTATAGTCAGTCCTCCCAATGTAACTGTGGTGATCGAGGATCTCACTCCCATGGCCCTCAGTCCTCCAGGGATTCTCCTATCCATGGAGGATGGTCTCAACCTCCCAGACTGCCATGGCGGGATGGGTGCTGCCACAATAATGGGTTACACTTTCTGGGACACCCTGATTTTTGCTGAAAGCACATATTTTTAGAAAATATAATGATTTAAGCAATTGAAAGGTTCCATTTAAAGTATTTTAATTGAAGAGGGTTTGATCAAACCCCCTTAGATAGAACCCCGCTAGTTTTAAACCATACCTATAATGGAGTCTCCTCTACACCTATCAAAATGCTGATAAAAAATAACTTTTTATTTACCTTTTGGGGGATCAAATGAATTCATTTAAAATTATGTTTTGTATGTAGTCCTTATTATAAACTTCCCAAAAAGTATAATTTTAAATATATTTAATTTGATTATTATATTTTATTTTGTATTTCTTGTGAATGTAGGTTTTTCACCGAACATCAAGTTCTTTGTTGTACACACATGGAAAATTAGTATATTAGTGAAAAAAAATTCTAAAAAATATATATGCCTTAGGTATTGATGTTCTTGTTTCAACAAAATATAAAAAATTAAATTTCGATACATACAAAAAAAGTTATGTTTTACGGAATGCACCTATGTCTAAATTATACTTGGTTTGACTTCAAAAATAATTTAAAAAACATATTCAACAAAATATTATAAAACCAAATGCATGCCCTATATATCGATGTTACGAATCAAAATTTTATCCTTTGTAGAAAGAAAGTTATGTGCTACGGAATACACATCACTTTAAAAAAATGTTGTTTACTATTAAAAACTAGTTATCAAAGGAGATGCAAAAAAATTACAATTTAACTCCAATATTTTTTAAATATATTTAGAATTTACAAACAAAATCTTACAAATCACTAGTTCACGTCATCTTTAAATTCCTAACGGTTTAATAGCTATAGGTGTCAGAAAGTGAATATTTAGTTTGTGAAAAATGTTGATTTCAATGTCAAGTTTGGCCAAAAAGTGTAACCCATTATTGTGGGATGACCCAGATATTGTTTGGTCTGACACAAGCAAGTTTCCTTGTTTGTAACTCACCATTTCCCTAATTTGTGCTCAGCCACCCCCTGAGAAGAATGAAGATGGATTTTATACTCTCGACAGTTGGGAGCCAATTGATGATGCTACCCCTAGAGATGTTTAAGGGAAACTTGATGATCAGGATCCTCCTCCCTCTACTCGAGTTGCACTTGCTTCTTAGTTTTTTGGGCTTGGCCCTTTGTTACTTTTTTTGCTTGTGTTTAAAGCTTTTATTCACCTGTTAAGGCTTTGATAATTCGTGGGTGTGTTTTTTTACCACCATACTCCTTTTTGTGAATATTGTACTATTTATTTCTTTTTGATATAGGTTAAATAGGAAGTATTCAATAAAAAAAACTTCTATAGGATGTCTCTTGCAATATTTTGACTCCCAACATTATTGTTTTCTTTTTAAAATTTGAATAATGGAGAAATTTGTCTAGTTATGCAAATTTTTGGGTTTATTAAGAATTTTTCACAGTAAGGGATATAATTCATATGTTATTTATTAACAAATTATATAGATTAGAGATCTTACAAGATGTTGATGTTAAGATTGTTTAGTCTACTTTTTTGTTTAGTGCATCCGCCTCATCTGCCCCTTTAACTATACCTATTTCCACTATTATCCCATCCCATAGGATTAAACCTACCTCCACTATTGTACCATCACATAGTGTTCATCCTTTCTCTAAATTTATTCCTCTCTATGCCTTACATCCTAATTATGCCCCCCATCATACTTGCATCGCACACGATGTTTTACACCTCCACCTCTATTTTATCCACTACCAACCAACCTACTATATTGATAACTCTTGACTTGTGCCATCCCCACTTCTACTATTTTATCCTCTAGCAATCCTCATCCCATTCCTCTATCTATTCCCATGCACACACTCCATTACATTTCTTCATCCATGCTTATTTTACAACCCATTACCTCTTCTCATTCCACATACTAATCATACTCATACCTACTCCATAAATCCTACCTATACGCATCCTATTGTACCCCAACCTTCTCTTACCTCTGCTTCTTCCTCTACCCTAGAAGCACTAGTCTAAAAGATAGATCAAGTGGAGAAAAAGTGGATACAAGGCCTAATGGAAAAGACAATGATGAATTTAAGGACATGCTAGACATATACCATTGGCATTTGAGACTATTACACTTCCTCTATATACAAGTTTTGTGGCGCCTTTCTTAGAGAAATATAATGGAAAAGGTGATCCCAACACATGCAATTAAGGTCCTCCACTAGGATGTGTTGATTTCTTATCCAAGGATAGATTTTTGGCTAAGTTATTTCCAAGGACTTTATAAGATTATGCTATTGAATGATTCTTATCATTAACTCATGGGTCTATACATACATATGATGATTTGACTAAGGTATTTGTCATAGCCCAATTTTGTATCTATTCCAGTTGTTACATACTTTGTAGATATTACATGTATATGCATGATGATATGATGATGATATATGTTATCCATATGAGATATATAGGATACCTTGACTTCATAATGTATTTAGAGATATGAAACTTGGTGTAATTTGATTAATTATTGCATTATCATGATTAGATTAATGTGTAAATACTTGTTTAAATTTGATATTTTGAAAATGTCTAACTACAGAGTTTGTTGTCTGAGTACGATAGGATCAATGACAACCCCTCACCTAAAAGGGAGAGTATCATTGGGGAGAGGAGTCTAGTAGACTAATGGTAGACTAATGGTTAACTTGCATGATCTCACAACACACACATGTAGTCACATTGGTTATATTCATAAGTGTATTTTGATTGCAAAGAAGTAGTTATTTTATTTTTCTATTAAGAACTAAATTATTGATAGTTCATATATATATATATATATATATATATATATATATATATATATATATATATATATATATATATATATATATATATATATATTAATGAAGTGTGTGAGGACAAGTTAGTATTATATAGTATTATACAACTGTCTATCTCATTGGTTATTTACCAAAAAAAAAATAATAACAAGGCCGCACTACAGCTAAGTTCCTGCCTGATGCTAGCAGGGTTGTTCTGTCAAGATTGCAGCTTGATATAGATTTTGTGAAGGGCGGGATTTTCTCTGGCATGTTGGCACATAGCATGACATTTTGAACTATAAAATTTGAAATTCGAGTTGTGGTGCTTTTTCACAAGTCATTTGGACTATTTATGGATTTAATGAAATTGTTTTATTTTTCTAAAATAAAAGTGAATATGTATAATTGACCACTGGTATTTAGTTGGCAATTGGCTACAATAACCAGCCCATCTTGATAGAATGCATTTTGTGTAACACCTAAAACATTGAGGTGAAATCACAGTGGAAATCAACACAATTATATAATTGAATCTTAATTTAGATTTAAAATCTAAAATTGAATCAAAAGAATATATAGTATTCAATCATTACTATTCTATAAGACCAGGGGATCTAGTTGTAGAGTGCAAGTTTTAATTTGTCAAGGTTTAGGCTTAGGTTTAAAATTTTTCTCAACATATGTTAGTTCTTTGCAAACCATTGTCAAACTAACAAACCCTTGAAGCATAAAAAAATTGAACCATCTAGACTCAAAATTTCAGTTTTGTTTCACAAAGCTACTTGATGCTCCTTGCAAGCATTGTTTGAAGCTCTTAACCTCTAAAGATGCATGAGTTGTGGCAGCCATCTGCATTGTTGGAACAGGGCCAGACAAGATATTTCCTCTTGATAGAGATCTTATTAGGCAATCAAGAATTTCAATCAAAAACAAAATGAACAAAACAACTCTAATCTAATGAAATTTTAGATACAAGAAGGCATTATTCCATACATAGAACAATGCATGATGGTACAGAACAATGCATGATGGCACTCTTACCAGTTAGTCTGAGTAAAAAATATAGAAAACTTACAAATTTCTCAAGGCAAGGATGAAACCAAATTCTTTAGGTATTGAGCTGATGAGATAGTCGTCTGAGAGATCTCGGTCAAAGAGAACAGCAATCAATATCTACAAAGGAAAACATTGGCCTAAAAAATAGGCTAAGAGAAAAGTGGATTAATCTATGTAATAAGACAAATGATAAACCTGGAAGGTTGCTTAAAAACTAGAAAATAAATATTGTTGAAATGTACTTGAGGTCCAAAGTTAGTAGAACAAACACTAGTTGTTTATGTTGTTCTAGTATTATCATATAGCATGACCCTATTATTAAGGTGTAGTAAATTCCATCAATAATATTTTAAAAAAGCTAAAGCTTGCCATCATACATATTTTGACCATTTCTTTAGCTGGACTAAGACCAAACCAAAAATTATAAAAATATAATATTGCTCACTTACGGTCCCACAAGGTGTGACAAATTGGCTAGCTTTGGTGGCAACATTCCATTTAGATTTAGGCTTAGAAGTGTTCAGCAACAAAATGTTAACAGTATGAATCTCCTTTTTTTCTTCACATTCCCAGAAATGGATCATATATCCTATGCAGTACTAACAAATATTTATAGCTTCTGGTAATATGGGAATTTCCCCACTATTTTTTCCTTGTTCGTCTTCTAGGGATATCATGGTTTGAATGTCCTGGTGGAGAAATCTAAATGTTGGGTAAAATAAACTCCCACAAACATGACAACAAAAAATAAGATGTTTTATAAGCCTAACACATGACAACAAACTTGGTTTGATTTTCCTGGTGGAGGAGTCTAAATGTTAGGTAAAATAAACTCCCACAAACATGACAACTTGACAATCAGTGTTATTCCTGTCATAATATTCACAACGCTTCTGTAAAATTATCCTCAATATTTCAAATGTCAAATTGTAAGGAGAGGGTTAGATATTAAAAAGTGAGTCCAGATAAGTGAAGTGAAATACATGTAAAAGCAATGAAATTGTTGTGTACTTTCAGTCTTACTTGTGAGTGTTGCATCTGTGTGCCCAGTGGTGAAGAACAAACCATACAAAAAAGCGGTGCACACCATAAAATACACTTGGTGGAAAGTCGTGAGCCGAGCTTTTTGCAACAATGAAAAGCAAATATAAAAAATCAAAAGAGAGGCTATGAATGACATATATTGTCAACAAATGCCTAGCATTGAATAGTACAAAGCTTTGTACAGTTTGTTTTTAGGCTTTATGTGTTTTGATTCCACTCTAAACTAACTGTTCTACCACTTTGATGGAAGTCCATACCTTGTTCCAAAGCTTCCATTTTGGCACAGTCCGGTAAGACACTGGCAAACGTTGTGAAGTTTGGCTTTACACCTGCCAATTGCATTTGCTTGAAAAATTTTTGTCCATATCCTACAACCATGGAATTCCATGAAAGAAAATTTCTTCAAGGCATTTTGTCAAACAGTTCATGTGCCTTGTAATAAACAGAACGGGTAAGAAGAATGTAAGGCATTCGATGGAATAATTCAAAATTCCATGGACTGCAATATCAATGATGACCTCTGCTAATTTTGATAGAATATATACATTTGGGACATGGCCTCTAAGGCAAAAGGTAATTTAGGCTCGATATAGCATTCTCCATCCATAATAAGGTGGTGGGTGTATGTATATATTAATTTGCCAAATCAAGAACTTGTCCAACCAATTTACTGGAAAGAAACCCAGGATGAATGTGTCATGACTAAGACATTTTGCATGAGAAACAGGATCAAAAATTCTGCATACCATTTATGATTTATATTCTGTGCAGAACTTCCAATAGAATTCTCCTCACTGTGACTTCTCTACATTGCAGTCCCCTCAATTTTATTTGATTCTCTACCCATAACCTGCAATTTTGAATGAGGGGTCGATAAAAACCTACTAACAAATCTTCAGATTGGTTTATTAAGTGAATTGATCAGGTTGGACACTTCTTCGTTGTATTGGTGAAACGGTGCAGCAACATCTATCGAAAGCTATAGGCATTGTTTTTCATTCTGCCCTACTTTGCTCTGGCCACATTTCAACTACGTGTCTTAAAACTGATTTTTCATGCATAAAAATGCTAGGAAGTTAGCCTACACTAGGTTTTTGCGCCTTCTCTTGCCTCGTAACACTCCTCTTGCATTTGACAATCTACAGAGAGCTTGAAACTCACGCCTTCTCTTGCCTCATGAAAATCTCCCGTCTGTTCTGCCATCCTGCAACCTAAATTTGGATGAATAGCAGGCAATGAAATCTGCACCGAGTTAACTTTTGAGCATGTTTTTACTCCGACTTCAACACTGCAGATTAATCCCAGGAAAAGCCACTTCCTGATTGGTGCATTGTGGTAAGTTTAATCACTTGTTAAGGGATTGCCCTCCACTATAGTTCCACGGCAGGAACTAATAAATTGAAATATATGTATAAAAAAATTATTTTATGCATGATTGGAAGAAATGTAAGCAGGTAAATAAAACAGTTGTTATCGTAAAGTTAAAATGGAAAAAAAAGGTGGCAGCTGTCAAACGGGAAAATAAAGGAAATTAAGGGTAAGAGGGGAATTTTGAGGAAGGAAGGACAGGGGGAAAAAGACATTGCAGGAACATTCTGGAGGAAAAAATACAGAAGAGCTTTGGGAAGGAGGTTTGTGAGGTAGCAGTTTTATTTGTTAAGAAAATTAATTGAATCCAGATCTAATATTTTCAGCCTGAAGGTATGCAAATCCTTTTTTTACCTTCTTCTGGTAGATGTGGAATTGTTTAAATAATTGTTGTTTCAGAACATCAAACAATACTTTGCAGATTGTTAAAATTGCACCAAACAAGGGTTTATAGTTGCAGAGAGAAATGGTTATGGACATTTAGAAATTTAACCAATAGTGGGAAATATTTTGACTTGAATCAAGACATTGTTATGAATCCATGCTCAGTCTGGTTAAGGAAATTTCATTTTAAATCACTGTTGGGTAAATTCATGAATACCCATCTCTTAAAATTTCTATATCATTATTTTCTCTAATAGAAAATTATAGGGATTCCATACTTGCATTAGATATTCTTTGCTCAATCATATGAGCACTCGAGGAGAATTTACAAATCAATGTGCTATATTTGAAAACTAGAATCAAAATAATTTATTTCTCCCTCAGTACTAGAATAGTTGAATATTTTATTTCTTCCTGATTGAGTGTCAAAAATAATAAAATTCAGATTTATTAAGACACCATATGGCTATCAGCTTTTAGATTTTTACTATTAACTAGTACAAAGAAATATTGCCACAACTAGTGCATTGTCCAGAAATACATGAACTTAAATAAAATAATTTTTTATTAGATCTTTCACAGAACAAACTTGATATATAAACTCTTTTATTGCTTCAGTTGGCATATTAATATCACATTCCTGTATAATCATGTTACTATGTAAAGTACAACGTATATATTGAAACACATCATAATAATAACGAAATTGAACATGCATTTTACAACAACAAGATATTCATTGCTTATTAATCTTTACATACCATGGTTTGCATTTTTCAAAAGATCTTTGACTTATTTTAATATTACCAGGTAACACTAATTCATCACAAAATTTTCTATAAAATTTAGTTTGCATTGTATCTAATAGGTGTTTTGGATGAGGACCGCAAACTTTGGACCCCACTCTTAATTTTAAAACATCTCTAGCATTAGATGATACCCTAGTATTATCATGCCAATATTTTTCGATCAAAGATCTAATTTCAACATTCAGTTTCATGTCAGATCTCGAAAGTTGACCACTAAAACTCTAACATTGATTAATTGGATCATTTTCTATACTTTCTCTTCTTTTTGCCACTCTTACCAATGTTTTAGGATGTATTTTTAGAATTCCACTAATATTGCTTACCATTCTTCTATTCAAAGTTGTTTTATTCACTATAGCAGTTGTTATAGCTCGTCTTGCTGCATTCTTATCTTTGGATCGACTGTTACTTCCAATAGACTCAATGGCACTAGCAACAGTAGACATAGCATGTTTTAGTGATTGATCTTTTCTTCTTGGTTTAACAAAAATGCCTAACATTTTCATTACTTTTCTCATTTTCCACATTCTCATTAATTGCCTCATTAGTTGACATTGAAATGATAGTTTTTTATGATAAAAAAATTTATGTGTTCTTATTTGTCTCCAAGAAATTTTACCAGGAAGATTATCCAAAACATCTCTTTCAATTTTGAAAAAAAAATTCTCATTTTCAACATCACATCCTGGATTGTCATTTTCATTTTCAACTTCAAAACGATTTTCATTTTCAACAACAAAATGGTTTTCATTTTCATTTTCAACAAAAGGATTTTCATTTTCATTTTCAACAACAAAACGGTTTTCATTTTCATTTTCAATAAAAGGTTTTTCGTTTTCATTTTCAACAACAAAACGGTTTTCATTTTCATTTTCAACAACAAAACAGTTTTGATTTTTATTTTTATTTTCAACAACAATTTGTTTCAAATTTTGATCTCTACGAATATTATCAATCTCAACATTGTTATATCCAGCTTGTTTTAAATCTCCTATCAACACTATTTCCATTTCAATCAAAGGCAGATTTGAAGTACCTAGATTTGTGCCTATTGAAACATTCTCCATAGCATTGATAGAGGGATTTGAAGACATGCTAAGAGTAGTTTGTATAATCCTATTAGTTTCCACATTCACCTCTTGCAAATTTGCATCGTCTACATCCATGGTCTCCTCAATGTTTTTATCTTCAATAGTTGTGGAATTAGATGCTTTAGCATTATTCATTGATTGAATCTTTATTCTTCTAGCTCTTTATTATTTTGACACCTTCTCTATCTTTGCTTCAATTTCTTCAGGCGTTAATACCTTCCTATTTTTCCTCTTATTACGACTTTGTGATCCCATGATTAAAAAATTTATGAAGCATGTACAAATGAATGTCAAAAACTTGAAAGCCTTTCTTCTTTGTTCAAGTCCTTCAAACAAGTACCAATTCAACAAAATTTCGCTCAAACAGTGTCTCAATGATGGCTTCTATCAAAATTCAAACAATATTCCAAGTTGATGGACCTGCAAAAGAAAAAAAGATGGTAGAGAATGCTGCAAATGTCGTCGTCAACCGTACTGTAGAGCAAGTTGCAGGGCTGACAGTCATAGTACAGTCTTATTAAAAAAAGGGACAAATAATAAACGGGATCCTGTTTAAGAAACAGGGTCCCATTATATAAAATGGGATCCCATTTACTAAACGGGATCCCATTTTGTTTTGCACTGGTGGAGTAAGAAACGGGATTCCGTTATTTAAAATTTAAATTTTAAGCTCGGGTTTTGCTTTGTAACCTGGTTCGGGAAATGCTTTGGGGATCTGAACCTGACCTCTAGACCTAGTTTGACCTGCAACTTGAAGGTCCTGTCAATGTCACAACAAAATAGTGACTTTGGGCATATATCTAAAGGTCTATTTTGCAGAATATTTTGATGAAATTAAAACCCATTATAGGTCAGACAGTGTAGATTCCAAATATGTAATTTTTTTACAATTGGATTAATTTTTCTATTTTTTAATCAATTTCTGATGAAATAGGTCCATAAACTTGAATTATCAGGGTTTTTTAGTATTTTAATAACTTTTTATTAAAATATTTTTTTGTAAAAAAAATTGTAAGAAAATGTACTTTAGACAATTCTTTTCAAGTTTTAAAAAAAATCAAAAAATGTTAAATTTAGGTCATCTTATACATGACGTACACGATGATTTTTTAAAAGACCAAAAATGGCCAATAAAAAATTAATAAAAAAAAAATTCAATAAAAAACTATAGAAAAATATGGAAAATGTGCTTCAATGAGTTACAAATCTTTTCCCAAAAGGATTTTCAAAAATATGATTATTTAGGTCAAAATATGGATGACGTACACGTACATGGTATAGTAAAAAAAAGTGACTTTTAAACAGTAGTTTTTAGAAACGCCTATTCAAAATCAATTTCTATCATCTGGGTATTGAAAAAAATTACATATTTGGAAACTAGACTCCGAGTACCACATTTCATATTTAGTGACTTTTTTCAAGATTCCACCTTTAAGTGCTTCAAATTTTTAAGTCAAATGTGACAAATTCTGAAAATCAGGAAAAAAACTTCCACTTTTTGGCCAATAAGTGGACAACTTCTTGCACACACCCCTAAAATACCTATTTTGATCTTAATTTCAAATGTTATTAAAGGGTATTAAGATCTATTAGAAATACTAAACCTGTTGCTATGTGACAATTCTTCTATGTCCATTCTTGTAAGATAAAAATATTAAACTCTTCATTTTTATATAATGTAGTCTACCCTTCTCCACTACATGGAATACCCCAATATCAAAACCCATAATTAATTTATCTGTAAGTAACACCTATTGGTGTATATTAATCTTTCTTAGGGGTGCATATTTAGGAGTCTATGTTTAGCCTTGTGCTATACTTGGCATGCCTAGATTATCTTTGTCTAAGTCAAGTGGTTGCTTTTCCTATTCTTGGAGCACCATTATTCTTAGTGAGTTTTTCCTATTATTGGCTCGACTATTCTTAGTCAATTATGCCCTATATGTACTACATCTTGTAAGCTAATTTATCATCCCATTATTCTGCATTAATAATGAGTCCATTACTTTGCAATACTTGTTTTCTTGCAGACTGAGCGTGCTTCTATTCATCTTGGGTGGCTCGAATTGATACTCACATTCACTCAATGTTCATGGTTTATACATGGTATCAGAGCGAGATTGTGTGGATGTTTGTTTGAATTCTGTGAGTTCTTGATAGTATTGTTGTGGGATCCCTCTTCTAAGCAAGGCCTAGATCCAAAGAAGGTCAATTTGTATAAAACTGATCTGCAACTGGTCTAGTGCAAAGGATTAAAGTAGGAACACCCCTATTTGGGTAGAGAAAGGCATTCAACCTTGGTCAAAGAACATAGAATCATGAAGTTATTGAGGGCAATCCACATCCTGTGTGTAGGCCAATCCAGAGGGTGTGGAAATTATCCACATCCAGTGTCAAGGCATCCACAGGGTGTGGAAACTCTGAAGCATTCAACAGAGGCTGAGTGATCTAAGGCGATCACGACATAAGAAAAGAAGTCAATTTGTTACTTGTTGTGGTGTAGAAACCACACTTGTAAACTGAAGGCCTCTAGTTTGGCATGGGGTGTTTCAGGGTAAACCACGCTTTGTCCTTCCTACCATTTCCTCACGGTCTTTGGACCTGGTCAAGGTTTCTTGAGGTTGCAGTAGGGTCACGGTCCGCTTCATCAAAGCTTGACAGGCCTGTCAACTTCAAAGAGCTATAGGGTATCAACTTGAATGTGGTCTGAGCAAGGCATGAAGGGAATTTGAAGGCACTAAAGCATAAACCAAGAAGAAAGTGGTGTGTTTGAAAGCATGCTCTAGGAAGAGGAAGGTGTGGCCTGCCTAAAGAGGCCCTAAATCCTCAAAAATGTCCCCGCAAACCTATAAAAATGACCATAAATATGCAAAAACATCCCTACAAACCTGCAAAATCAGCCCTAAACCTAAAAAATTGATCCTAAACCCACATTTCAATCTGCAATAGAGGTAAATCTGCCTTTGTTTACTGGTTTTGTTCTTCAAATTTGTAGATTTCGCCCAATTTAGGGCACAAATTTCTCAATTCACCCAGAATTGTGCTCTCATTTTTTAATTTGGGGATTTTTTCTTTTTTTTTAGCAAAAATTGTATTTCAATTTAGTTTAAAGAGTGTTTTTGCTAAAGATAAAATCTGCTTTTTAGTTGAAAGGGCTTCTTTTATTTTTCTCCTCATTGTAAAGTTTTGATTTTGTCCAAAAATATATTTTTGACAAATAAAACTAAGGAGCATTTAAACTAGTATGTTTTAGGCAAAAGTTAATTTTGTAATTAGTGACTCCTTTGAGTGCCAAAATTTAGACCAATTTGGGCTTGATCGCACTATTCTTTATAAAGTGTCATTTCTGACCCAAAATTAGATTCACTCTTGCTCACGCACTCATTATAAAGTGTTGATTCAGGGGGGGTTAGGATATCTAGTCAAGGGGGTGTCCTTTGTGTTGTGTCTTGTACACTTCCGCACTTCATTTCACTTTTTTAGTTTGGGGGAATTATACAGAGTATTTTGTAATCAATGAACTGAGATAAAGTTCCATATTTGCGGGGGTTCATCATGGATTTCGGTATTTATTTCCACCCTTCTGTTGTCAAACTAACTTCAGAGAACTATTTGTTTTGGAAACAAGGGATAAATAATCGTTGTCTTGAACAAGATCTATTGCTCTATCTCCTTGGACTCATTCTTGAGCCAAGAGACTGTGAACAAAAAGAATAAATGGTTTAACAAAAAAGACATGGTCTACAGACTAATAGGTCTTATCTGCAGATATTTTACATCATATAGAACACACTAAGTACCCTTTCATTGCTTGGACCATCATCTGGTCACTGTATAGAGATCTTGATTATTCATCTGAAAGTGATGTTTCTGTGGATAATCGAGCTCTTGTGGATGATAATGAGACTTCTATTTCCCCATCTTGTGTGGACACATCCTCATGGGATGATCAGTCTATTTGGTTGACATATATTGATACCCCATCTACATTAGAGGACATTCCATATCCTACAATACCTATTGCTACTTCAGAGTCCAATGTTGTTTCTTCGAGAGTTTTCGATGATTCTCTATAGCAGGGTCATTTATGTCTTCTGGATTCACCTCAATGGGACACATTTCTACAAGACATCTCTTGCTTGTTTGTAGAGTCCCACATTTTGGATCTCGATGACACCTTAGAGGATCTCATCCTTCTGTTTGATGACAGTACACATACACCTGCTATTACTACAGAGTTCAGAGAGGCTTCACCGAGGGCTTCCAGTGATTCTTTGCAGGACATCTCTTGGGAATTTCTTTGTAGCCACATGGCATGCATTAACATTCTACACATCACTTCTTTCGATCCTACTCTTCATTAGTAATGTTATGGGATGGGATAATAGTGGAAATAGGTATGGTTAAAGGAACAAAGGAAATGGATGCACTAAACAAAAGAGTAGATTAATCAATCTTAACATCAACATCTTGTAAATAAATAACATATGAATTATATTCCTTGTATAAAATTCTTAATAAACCCAAAATATTGTATAACTAAACAATTTTATAATAAACCCAAAAAAAATTGCATAACTAAACAAATTCCATCATTATTAAAATTTAAAAAATAATAATAATGTCGGAAGTCAAAATATCGCAAGAAACATCCTATAGAAGCTTCAACTCGGTATATAGACAAGTCAAGCAAGTTCAACGATATCGATGCCTCCAAAATAAAATATGAAAATCAAATTTTAGAAACATTCGGAGAAGAAAACTCAAAACATATGACGACGACAATTTCAATCAATGCATTACGGCGGAGTAAAGCATAAAAGTCAAGGAGAATAAGTAGTATTATGCTAGTGTTTAGGTCAAAAGGACTGATATCCCGTGATAAAGTGGCATATACAGAAAAGTTGTTAAGTAATTCTCTGAGTCAATTCTTTTTGTTTTTTGAGCATCCAAGTGGAATTCTTCAACACACGTTTACGACATTGTATTTGTTATCGCTCTTCTGATTCCAAACGTGCTCTTCTTCCCGTATAAAATAATTTACATATGTTTGTTTAGATTACTTGAACATTAAACGAGAGGCTAGGTAATTCTTCCAGATGATTAAATACGTACATAAAAATTACATCATTTGTACATAAAAGTGGGTCGGTAATTTTTTACTTTCTGAGCGTCCAAGTGGAACAATTCAACACGCGTCTAGAGCTACTCAGGAACACTGGGCACCCACTGTATTTGACGGTGCCCACCCATTGTATTTGTTATCGCTCTTCTGCTTTCAAACGTGCTCTTCTCCCTCTATAAATAACTTCCCCTTGTCTAAATTGGTCCATAGCTTGAAAAGTTTCGGTTGGCTTGCAAGGAAAAAAAATATCAACCATGGCAGGGTTATCAAGTGTAGCGAAATTAGCTTCCCTTGTTTGTTTAATTTTGATAGCACCATGGACGGCTTCTGCAGCCCTTGTCCAGCGCAAATTCACTGTGAGCATTTTTAGTAGAATCCCTTAAATTCTAAGCATGTTATATTAAGCTTGATGTAATGATGGTTACAGGTTGAATTGAGTGTGAGCTTAATTATGCTGTTTACCGTGTTACAGATTGGAACACAGAGCGTGACTAGAGTGTGTAACACGCAGACGATTGTAACAGTGAATGGACAGTATCCTGGCCCGACCATTTACGTTCGCGAAGGCGATAATCTTGTCGTTGAAGTGGACAACAACGGGCTTTATAATGTGACTATACACTGGTAATTAAGACTATACTCCAAATTGTATCCAATGTCCATGTGATCATTGATATAAAAATTACAGAGAACTTATTAAATTTGTGATTTGGCAGGCATGGGGTACAGCAGTTGAAATCATGCTGGGCAGATGGACCGGCGTACGTAACGCAGTGTCCCATTACTCCTGGGAATAAATTTACCTACAATTTTACAATCACAGGGCAGGAAGGGACGCTCTGGTGGCATGCACACATCTCATATCTCAGAGCTACTGTGCATGGAGCATTGGTTATTTTACCTCGGGCTGGAAATGCTTACCCATTTCCCAAACCAGCCGCTGAGTTTCCTATTATTTTGGGTAGGTAGTTGTCTTTTTTAACTAACGCCACATCTAGGAAATTGATCTCGTGGACTAACTGCCACTCTTGATCTAAGTGAAGATGCAGATTTGAAATGTTCACTAACACTACTTGCCGGTGTAATGGCAAACTCTTCCACGCAAACCTCCTTTATGTTTTGTTTTCTAAGTGAATTGTGAATCGACGTTTCTCCAATTAGATTATAAAAGCATCTTTCCTAAGAAAAAAAATTGTACACTATCTTCAAAAGCTATTTACTAGTTTGATGAATTTTAAATTATGAACTAAATTTGGTGTATGGTGTGCAGGTGAATGGTGGAATGCGAATGTGGAAGATGTAATAGCAGATGCGATTAAAAGAGGAGCTGTACCAAATGATTCCGACGCCTACACCATTAACAGCCAGCCAGGAGACTTCTTCCCTTGCTCTGCCAATGGTTTGTGAATTTGTGCATTAATCAAGTATAAGAAAAACAAAATTGAAATCAGGAGTAACCTGGAAGAGATAACTAGCTAATTAATGAATGAATTATGGATGCAGATACTACCCGTATTTTGGTTGAGAGAGGAAAAACCTACTTGCTGAGGATTGTAAATGCTGGCATGCTTCATGCATCCTTCTTCAAAATTGCACAGCACAATATGACTGTTGTGGCAATGGATGCCGTGTATACCAAACCATATACAACAGATGTGCTGCTCATTCAGCCAGGTAACACCATGGATGTGCTTCTAACAGCTGCCCAGCAGTCAGGGAGCTACTACATTGGCACTCGCGTATACAATAGCCAGCCTCTAGGGACTGAATATCTAAATACTAGTGCAACAGCAATATTGCAATACAAAGGCAACAGCAATGCATCTGCCCCTCTTTTGCCCAACTTTCCTGCATTTAACGATACGCCTACAGCATTCAAATTCAGTACAGACCTCAGAAGCCTGAGGCCCTCCGTCCCACAGACTGTTGATGAGGAGATGTTTATAACAGAGGGATTTGGACTCATTAGCTGTCCCAACAATTCCTGCGCAGGGATCAACGGTGGAAGAGCCGTTGGAAGTTTTAATAACATTTCATTCGTGGAGCCAGATATAGCCATATTACAGGCTTATTATAATGGTATAAATGAAGTGTTTACCAGAGATTTCCCAAATAATCCTCCCCAGACATTCAATTACACTGGAGATGTGCCCCTCGGTCTTTGGGAGCCTGAGACGGGGACAAAAGTTAAAGTTCTGAAATTCAATAGTACTGTTCAAATAGTGTTTCAGAACACTGGGATTATTACAATACAGAACCATCCTATACACCTTCATGGCCATGATTTTTATCTTGTGGGACAAGGGTTTGGTAACTATAATTCCCAAACGGATCCTGCAAACTTCAATCTGGTAGATCCTCAGATGTTGAGCACTGTCGGAGTTCCTACTGGCGGGTGGGCGGCCATTAGATTTGTAGCCAACAATCCAGGTACGCTAGCTTAAGTCATTAGCATACATTTTAATGCTTCAAGATTTCCACACATTAACACTGTATATTTTCTTGATTCATATTTTACTTCTTTACAGCTAATTAATTATGTATTGTTTGTTGTTAACAACAGGAGTTTGGCTCATGCATTGCCATTTTGAATCTCATTCTGCACTTGGTTTTGATATGGTATTTCTTACCGAGGACGGGCCAGGAACTTCTGACAAATTGCCTCCTCCTCCTTCTGATCTACCTAAATGTTAAAGCTGGATTCCTCCATCGTTAAATCTTGTAATTTCAAGATCAGTCACTTATACTCCTATACGCCCACACGGCTCGTAAGGCTATGGGGTCGAATTTTTTTAACAGCTCAGACGACATTAGTCATGGAAATAAGATTATGTCATACCTTCTGTTCTCTCTTTCCTTTGTATTAATTTAATTCCGAATAACAAACTTGTATCATCCAATTTGATGTTATTTTTAATAAAATAAGTTCAAGAAAAGCAGCGCCTGATGCTAAATGTGGTTGGTTGCCCATTTTAACTCTCCCCAAGTAGGCTTTCAAATTTAACAATTTAAATTATTATTTGATTTATTAATTTAATGTTAAAATATTAAAATAAATATATTTAAAACATGACAAATTTAAAAATAGGTTAAATTAAAAATACATTAAAAAAATTAAAAGACATCTGCATAAGTTTCAATGTTAGTAATGGTAATATAAAGTAGAAAATTTTAAATTATTTATTTTATGTTTAAATTTTGTTTTATCTTTTTAAGATAAAAATGTATATTATATATAACATTTTCTTATTTTTAAATTATTTAAAGTTATTTATTATTGTTGCTTAGATTATTATTTGATTTTAATTCTTTTTTAATAATTTTTTTTTTTGATATTATATACTACTATAATATTTTAAATGATTATAAATTATGAACTCCCAGTGTAATTATAGTGGTGAGATTCACATACTTATGTCATTTTCTATTTAGTTGTGTGTCTAATTTGAGGAAATATATTGATACATGTACATATTTATAAATGATATGATCTTTGTACAAAGTTGAGTTCATTCCCACTCCATATGTAAATATCCCTTTCCATTTAGCCCCTACTCTATCCTTATATATACATACTTTTAGGTACTACCCTTACCCACCCATTTGTCACACTTATCCATACACCTACCTCTATATACTCTTAGCCATCTAGAACTAAACATTTACCCATACTGGAAACTAATCATGATCATGGACCCTCCCCCTTCCTTTTTAAAATTCAAATTCAAAATTTGGCTGATTGACTCCTTTCACCTTCCTTCTGTAAGCCAACTTAACACACATTTGGCACAATTTGATGCTATGTGCTAGTATTTAAAGACATTCAATATATTAATTTCTAATCATCCAATATACACATCATCTCTCTCAATCTAAATCATTGGAAGTGATTAATAGTGAAATATTTTTGAAATATTTTTATTTGGTGCATTAAAATGAGTAACAAATATGCATATTGCAACCCTTGCCTACTATAAAACAAACTATGTACATGGATTTCTAGACTAGAAGAACTTATCTCCTTGTAAAAATGCCCCTATCATATTAGAATTTATCCAAATCTCAACAATTTCTCTAAAGTTCTAAAATTATTTGCATCCACACACATATTAATATTAAATAGAATTATGAATGGAATATTAATACCAATCAATTAGTGTTCAGATCTTCTAATTGCAACAACCATAGTGTGCATTCAATTCACCTCTTCATAATAAAGCATACCCAAAAATCACAATCCAAGCAACAGGTAACAACTGCACAGAAATTAATGGTTCATGCCAGTTTTAAAAACTAAAAACATTTCACCAATCTAGGCAACTAGATAAGACTCCAATAAACTGATATGATTAGCTACCTTGTAAATTGTACACAAACTTCTAGTAATAAAGACCAAAATATGATGCGACTCTTCCTCAAAAAATACAACTGAGCTAAAATACTTTAGAATGATGCAGCATTTGATTAGAGATCAATTCCGTATGATAGGGCGCTCTTCTTTGCTACACCTGATGTTAGCATGGTAAGATATAACTAGCAATTGCACTAAATTTGTGCGCAATGAAGTAGTTGATAGTGTGAAATGTTAAATAATAGTGTGATCCTAATGGATTATGGTTAATGAAATTGTAGCAAACATATTCAAATTAATGAACTGATGCAGGTAGTTTTAAAATCAGAGCATTTCGTCAATAGTGTTTATAGCCTTTTGATGAGCAAGTAATTTTAAAAAAGAAACAAACAGTTGAAATCAAATTACGAATATATCAAACTGATATATAACATTAAAATATTAAAAAAATCTCATAATAATACCTAGCTATAAAATTGTACAAACACTACTCATTCACATAATTTCATATGTAATCAAAATTTACAAACCACAGAAAAAATGAAAATGAAAGTTTATTATATTATATTCTATTCTAACCACTATTGTTGTATTCTTGAGTGATTCTGATGGTGCAAGAACACATAGAAAACAGCTCTTTTGAAAGACCGAACTAAAGAATTAACAATTATTGTGCAGTTTCTTTTAAATAGCCTTTGCAAATTACTTTGGCTAAAACACTTGTATTTTTACCTCTTGCTTTACTTTTTCCCTAGCTCTATAGCATGTTGTCACATGGCTATGTAGGCTCCACCTTATAACACCAAAGCTTCCCTAAACTTCACAGATCTCTTTGCTAAACATCGAAGAAGTAGAATGTCACTAAGTTGAGAGGCGTGATAGCCCCCAAGCTTAGGATTCTATGAATCTACAAGTGATTAGAAAAAGAGGTTACACACATACAAGACACATAGCACGAGTTACACATATACATGTAACATATATCTAAAAACATAATAAACATAGGATGAGACCAAATATTACATGTCAAAACAACTACAGTTAGCAAAATAATATCCAGTCAAATCCAAACATACACGAAGCAAACACGGAGAATACACATAAAACAAAAAGCATGCCAGGTATGAACCTTAGGCTAGAAAGATGTGTTATGATAGGAATCAAACTTAAAACACACATCATGAGCCACAAGATAGTAAAATCTATTGTTTTCTAGGTGGTCGTGAATGCATGGCAAAGTGAGAATGGCACAGGCTAGTAAGATCCACATATTTACTAGGTGAGTTGCATATCAACAGGTAGCAAATGAAAGCATCACAGGCTAGTAAGATCTGCAAATTTACTAGGTGATCTTCATGTCAACAATATCAGAAATTACGGGCCAAGAAAAACATGCTATTTGTTAGGTAACTCTGGTAAAGTGCTACAAGGATGATCAAAAGGGTGTTGTGATAGCACAACCAACCACGTGGTGTGTGAACAAAGAGAAGCACATAGAAGAGTGTATGCCCCCACCTTAAAGAATTGCTAACACCATCGGGAAGAAATTGCCTTTAAGGTAGAAAGAGAAATACATGCAAAATAGGCACGAGAGCTTTTCAAAAGCATATTCCCAAAGGATATATTTCCAAAAGCTACATCGTGACAAGGGGTTGCTCCCAGGCATGATGCCAACTATAAAGTAACATCAAACAATAGATTCAAGGGATCTACTTGACTAGAGTCAGTATATGAATGGTTGTATAAAGGGACACTCGTTTTAGGAACTGTCATCATCCTCCAACTAGTAGAAATACTATTACAGAAGAAGAAATATCACATGAAATCAAAGTAAATAAACTTCAGGTCAACAAAGGAGGGATGCTAAATCATCCAACACTCTGCATCATCCCCAAAAGGCATAAAATTGCATTTACGACAAATAGAAGAGTGGAGATGCAGAGAGAGGAATGTCACAACAAATTCATTCCCTTTATATCCTTGCATCAACAAGAGTGTCAAGGGTCATCCAAAGATAACTAAGAAATAAAATACACACCAAACAAAACATATGGGGATAACATTACCTACAAGCATATCACACATAAGACAAGGGTATCACTCTTGCCAGTCGAACTATAGAGAATCATCCACCTCCCAATCTTACTCATCAAAAAGGGATGGTGGACAAGATGCTAGATGGACTACAACAAGTGTGGTGCAAGGAGTGGCGCCTTATTCATGATGTGTTGAATCAATCACTGGAGAAGGATTCTTATGTATGCCCCCAAAGGCCAAGTCCATTGATTTTGTGAAAATCAAGGACAACTCTAGAAGATTTTTTGGTGGTCGTGGATGTCTTCTAAATCGTTGTCAGAATAAATCATAAGAGGTGATATAACAGTGCTAACAGCAGGGTCGCAAGCACTATCAATCACAGGAGAAGAAGAAATAGAAGATCCTACAGACTTGACTAGTGCTTTTAAGCATTTAGAATGGCTGATATGGATAAGGCTCATGCTTACACTTGGGTGAAGGTGGCAGAATGTTAATATCAATGGTGGAAAGATGCAAGAGATTAGGGAACACCTGGTGTCAGGTAAACTAGGACAGAACCATTTGTGATAGAGCACTACTCGAAACAACTTTGTTAGTGGGTAGGTCTAAAGGCTCAGTAAATGGTGGTATGGAACTCTTCGTAGATGGAGCCAAGGATACTAGCACCACAGGAATGGTCTTTTCAACTTGCTCAGTTGTTGAAGAGATGGGCAACGATGGGTCAAAAGGTGGAGCTAAGTCAAGGGATGACTGCGTAGGAGAGGGACTAGAGGGAAGAGGTTCAACCCCTGCAGCAAGCTTGTGATCCATATTGTGACATCATCTCCTACGTTACTTAACATTCTAATTTCATCTTGTATAGTTTGGAGCATTCTCAAGGGGAACCGAGGTGTTTCTGATGCAGAGGACGTAGCGAAGCGGACAAAATGAACAAATCTTCTAATTATTGAACCTCTCGAACCATTTAACTTCTCGGTTGAACCCACTGAACTTGTTAGTCTCGAACCATCAAATTCTTAAACTCATTGAACTTACGAACTATTCATGTCTTTTGAACTCTTGAACCATTCTCTTGAACCATTGAACCATCGGTTCCACAATCAGCCAAATACACACACCATCGGCAAGTTAGTAAATCCTTAGGCCGATAGGTCAATACAGCTCTGCAGGGTCGGTGAGACTTAACTCATCGCTGAAACAAACTTCAATCTGCCGATAGGCCGATGATACACTCGACACTTCAACTCTACCATTTCACCATGATGGATGGTGATACGCCGATAACTCTTCTCCTCTGCAACACAGACACACACACGTAGATTTACCTATGCTGCAACTACGTAGATTTCTTTAACTCACTATAGCCATACAGACATACAGATTACTAGACTAAATCAAACAGAAGGAAATTAAAACCTAGGGGAGTCATTCCACTGGTTTCGGCGGAAGCCTCAACCAGTGGAATGGTCCCAAACCAAAACACTGTGACGAGACCAAACCAAAATCTTTATTATTTCTACTCAAAAATGTATAATTACAAAATGTTTCTTTTTCTTTTCTCGTCTCCTCCTTCTATGTCTATGCTCTTATAAAGAACCTAGCCAAGGCAGTTACACTTCGGTGGAATCTTAACCGATTCACCTTCCTTGCCTTAGGATCATTTAAAAATGGTTCATATATGAGACAGTTACAAACATAGTATGACACCTATGCACTAGTGCCAATCGACTTACAACTTATGACTTATTTCATCCATGGGACATATTTGTCCAATCAATTCATTTTGGCTCTAGGCCTTACAACAAATCATTCTAGAACAGAGGATGTCCTATCATTTATGAGGTGCTCCTGCACCAGTTTCCCAATGTAGGTTCCTTTTCTTCCTTTGCTGAAGGAGCAGAAGGAGGAATGGAAGGAAACACTAAAGGTTGGGAAACAATGGGAGGAGGCTTTTTCAAGGTGGGTTGTTATTCTCTTGCAGCTAGTGGAATAGGTAGAGGTACTTCAAGACATCCACATGTGATTGAGAAACCATGGGGAAAAGCTCCTGCACCATGAATTGCTTTCCTCTAGACTCTGAAGAAGCAAGAGGAAGAAAAAGCAATCCTTAATGGGTGGGGAGGTCTGGGCTCTGTAGGGTGTTTGCTTTGTGATCCTAGGTAGGACAATGGAGATGAAACCTCAACATTAATACCAGATGCTCAGGGTCAAGGAAGCATTCCCAATTCAGGTTGTGGTTCATTCCTCACCTACAAAATAGGGGGAACTATTGTCGAAGCTATAGAACATCAAGGAACCTCAAGGGTAGAAGCTGGGATAGCACACAAGGAGGCACCAATAGACAATTGAGCAATTCAACTAGCTTTAAATTTCTGATAGGAGATAAACATAAAATCATTGCAGGGCAAACGAGCTTAATTAGCTGTGGCCAGAAGTAATTAAGTGAAAAGTTTCTATGAAGAGACAATGGCTTGAACCCACTATGATATATAGTGTACACCTCTCCCTAAAATGGAAACTTTAGACACTTATGGATTACAAAGGGGACTGCCTTCATGGAAGCAAGCCATGGATAGTCCAACTTCACATGAAATTGATCTGAGGTTGGAATGATGGAAAAAGGCACATCCAGGACTTTGGGTCTGACTTGGACAGAGAGTGTCAAGGCACTTAGAATAGGTCAAGTGGAACCATCATGTGCTCAAACTAAGATTTCTAATTTCTCATACTTATCTTATTATAATTCATGCACATAGAGGAACTCCTCCATAACTATATTTTCCAAGCATACGAGATCAATGAGTACTCCCCTTGTGGGTTTGTCATTAATCCTGGTGGTAATGTAGACAAGACTGTCAGGTGCACAAATAGAGCCATCAATGTGGGTAAAGGAAATTTTAATCTCGGATTCATCTGGGTCTTGGATATAGTAAGCATCTATTAAGGAAACTAGGTTTGTCTAGGTTCTTGTCTTGGTGATCAGAAGTTATTAAAGTAGGTACTCTATCAACAGATTGTTCCACAAGGTTGGTAGCATGGTTTGAAGTACCAATTACATAATTGCAAAATAAATAATTTAAGAGATGATCCATAAATGTATTCGATGATTGATCTTACATCTCAACATGGCTTTATAAAGTCATATATTCCTGTGTATAACTACTTACAAGAATAACTACTCTACCACTAATAAATAACTAACCTATTTTTTTATTAGACAATGTAATAATGCTAACATTCCCCCTTTATTACATTGTTCTTGCAAATGTACCCCCCTCAAGGTTTACATTTCACATCAAAAAACATGCTGACCAATACAAATAAATACATATTTTTAGAAGATTTTCCTTTGAAAGAACAAATCTTGAATTAGGTGGAACTCCATCAAGGTACCTCTTAACCCTCATAAAGGTGTAGTCGAGCCTAAATTCTTGAGTTCTGAATTACCACCTCCCCAAACTCCTGAATTGTAGATCCCCTGAATTATTGGACAACAATCCATACTGAGCTCCACAAGGCCCCATCAAGTTATCCCATGACCCTCAAAAGGGTATAATTCCCTAGATAATAGACTTTCAAACTATTTGGGGCATCTTTTTATTCTTTGACATGATGCCACCTTATGGGACACTGTATCAAAGAGGGGCAAAATGTAGACACCTAAAAATAATAATGTATTCACCATTATTTTTGACATAGTTCTAACACTGCCTTTCATCCTAACATGTCTCCTAAAATTAATTAAAAAATTTATTATTTAATTAATTTATCTCTTTTTCATTAATCCATTTTCTCATATTAAATAAATAAATTTTATTTACCATTTTCTCTTAAATTAATTAATAAATTCTATTTATTTAATTAATTTATCACTTCTAACAACTTCATCTCCATAAATT
Organism: Cunninghamia lanceolata; assembly: GCA_027924645.1. Lineage (NCBI taxonomy): Eukaryota > Viridiplantae > Streptophyta > Pinopsida > Cupressales > Cupressaceae > Cunninghamia > Cunninghamia lanceolata. The sequence continues at coordinate 11,163,716 of BSBN01000602.1, forward strand.
AATTAAATAAATTTATTATTTAATTAATTTACCCTCTCATATCCTTATCCTCAAGCACTTACCAAAATTATTAAATAATGGGTCACAATTATTAAATGATTGATCCAAAATTAAATTCTCTTTTCATCTCAACCATCCATTATCATACTACATCTTTTAATCTCTGCCATTCACATAAAAGGATGTTCTAGAAGATTTTTATCCATGACCTATAATCCTCTCATCTAATCTTAACTATCTATTTAATCTTTTAATTCTATCCCTTCATCCATCATATCCAACGTCTATAAACTAAGCCTCTCACATCATTATCACAACACATCGTTCATATGCAAGTATATGCTATCAAATTCCATATCATTACCATTATCATTTGCCTTAATTATAGCCATCTTCATAGCTAGGTTATGCTGGTTTTGTGAACATTCCACAATGCATAATATATCAAAAGAACAAAGCTAGTAGAGCTAGGATGCATTCTACTCCATTATATCAAGTGTGAGGGTGTGATTGAAGGTGAAGGTATTGAGTTATATTGCATTATCTTGCATTATTTACCTTGAATCATATTTCTGCATACAACATCCAAGAGAGCAAGATTGGAAACAAAGTTTTGAAATTGCACCTAGGAAGAAGAGGGACGGGATACACCCCCTGATTTTTCTTTATTTGAAAGGATTGCATTGAAGTTGCCTCCTAAGATGACCTTTGACTCCATGTGTGGTTGTGAAGAGGTGGAGATGTCAGTCTAGAGTTTACTTTTGTCCTCCAGTCTTGTGGGGCCATACACATTGAGAAGGAGAAAGACATTATCTGAAGATAAGCATTTAACCCAGCCAACTATCTAATTTCATTATGAAAGTAGGATCTCAAAGCAGAATTGGTGTGGGTTCCACATAGTGCATATGCCACCATCCATGCCAATATAAGGTTCAAAGTAGCCTTCCCAACCTTTATAATGCCCTACAAAAATCTTAGTTGCTTCTGAATTTAATTTAGTTTCCTACAACAAAAAGAACTCTGCATTTGTGTTACAAAGTTGGTGCTTTATCAAGAACCTTTTGTGAGAGGCGTTTAGGCCTCTGACATTCCATGATATGATCCTCATTGCTCTTTAAGGGAGGAGTTTCCTCTCTTATATCTCAATAAGTTTTGATTAAGGATTTACCTTGGAAATGGCTAGCTCTTCCCGTTTTGCTTATTAGTCTTGCGCCTTTGCTCCCTTTCAAAACCAATATCTTCTTTGATAATTCATGAAACTGATTGACTTATTTTCCTAGGATCTATGTGACCAAATTCATCCTCTTCATCTTCGTCAAAATAAAACCACTCCCTTTTGCTATCCTCCATTAGGGGTTCATCATGTGTTGCTTTAGGAGTGTAGATAACTAGGGCATTATCTGGAATAACTTCTAATTGATCGCAAGTCGTTGGTTCCATTTTTGTTCAAAGGTTTTCCTCCTTGCCTTTTTCCTTAAGCACCCATCTCTGATTTTGCTTCTTCCTAGGGAATTTATTTTCAAAGTGGCTCCCACCTCAACAGTTAGGATAGAAGAATTTGGCTTCGTCTACCTTAATGCTTTGATTCCAACTTCCTCCACCATGTTTTAGAAGGATGGAGTTCAAGATCTTCATGATGGCGATGATTCTTGTACGAGCATAGATTTGTGAGTTACCTTCTACTACCTCTGGATCAATACATTCTACTCTGCCCAACGATTCTCCAATCTTCATGGGATTTTCCACCATCTAGTATTCTAGTGGGAGGTTGTAGAGTCTTATCCATTTAAGATCAACTTGGAGGTCACATGCAGTAGGATCAAAATTCGGCACCCATTTCTAGACATAAATTGGGATATTGTCTATGAACCAGACTCCTTTGAGAATGATTGCCTCATGCTCCAAAGGTGATCTGAGTTTTTCCACAGAGAATCCTTTTGGAAGGAAAAGTAGGTTGGAGATGCCCCATGTTTGTTCAGCCCACTGGTATATCTTTTCTCTGGGTAGGGACTTCCCCATGAATCTCTTGATGACAACCTGCTCCTGTAAGGATGCACACTCCAATACATCTTCTAAACATAGCTCCAAGGGTTTTGGTGCGCTATCCTTGTCACCTTTCTGCTAATTTTTAGGAGCCAATTTTTTGCGAGCCATTTTAGTTCAATTAATTTTAAAATTAAATGATATATTTTAATTAAAATTATTATTTATAATATAGTGTCATCGTTATTAAATTTTATATTTAATAAATATTATTCGAAGATTTCTATTTCATTTTAATATTCAATATTTTCAATGTAAGTTTTAAAAATTATGAAATAATTTTGTTCCGTCATTCAAATTATTTATCATTTAAAAATTTAACTAAAATTTATTTTTTTACTTAGAAGATTTTTTTTTACTATTTAAGAATTATTTTATTATATTAGCATTGTGAAAAGTTATTTTTATTCATTTAAGAGTTGTTTTGTTGGATGGATTTATTTTTAATTTTAATTTTCTTATTTTAGAGTTATATATATATATATATATCATTAATAATTATGTATTTTTATTTTTATAAAATCAATATATTATTTATAAATTTTTAATTATTAAATTATTTTAATTTTTAAAATTTGATATAATATTTTATCTATTGTACCAAGTATTTCTTATTTTTATTGGCCTATAAAATCACCATCCATTTTTCACACATTGGGCTTCCATGAATCTAGTTTGCTTCACCAATGTCATGTGTAATTCAAATCTTGTAGATAAAATCTATTGAAGTGAAAGTTTAAATTCACTTCCATTGCATTCCAAAGGGTTGAGCTTATAATATTCCTCGGTATCTTCCAACACTCCTTGATATATGCTAGCTTCCAAATATGTCTACCAAATATGTCCACCATTTGTGAATGCAACTTCATATGGCAACTCGGATATTCCATTAAGTGGAGACCTTGTTAGTTGTTTTCCTAGCTTGGTGCAATAATGAAATGAACAATAAAATTCTCTAAGGATTGTATTATCAGTCAATAAATATAGTCAAGAAATTTCACAATATAAATTTACCAGTTATAACTTTAATTATAATGTATTATACTTAATTTATGATCATTAGAAATTTCACAATTTATTGTTCAATTTTGTTAATGCAAGTTTTGTTTTATGTACTAATATTAAGCCATTCTATAAAAGTACTTTCACAAATTCCTTAATATTTTACAATTATAATTTATTATAAGGAACAAATAGAACTTAGCTATGCTAGTCATAGTTGTGCCTAGTACAAATCAAAACTTTGGGTCAAGGTTAGCCATAACAACTATAATCTTCACTGATCCAATAAAATCATGATACATTTAAATTGCAAGAATATGTTGATCCTTAACTATTATCTAGACGCTTCCTCTAAATCACTATGTCATGGCTCACCTAACAACTAGACAACAAATACTACCATTATAATACTACAAAAGCAGGTACTCGCCCCTAGTGGCACTTGTTAATTTATAGTTTTAAATATATTTATTTTGATATTTTTATTATTCAATTAATAAATAAAATAATAATCTAAATTGTTAAATTGAAAGCTTACTCAGAGAGTTAAAATGGGTAACAAACCACATTTAGCACCAGACGTTGCTTTTCTTCAACTTAATTAATAAAAAAATAACATCAACTTGGATGATACAACTTTGTTATTGGGAATTAAATTAATACAAATGAAAGAGAAAACAGAAGGTACGACATAATCTTATTTCCATGACTAATGTCATGTCAACTGTTTAAAAAAATTGACCACATAGCCTTACGAACTCTGCCCTGTAGGCGTATAAGTGACTAATCTTGAAATTACAAGATTTAACCATGGAGAAATCCAACCTAAAATTTAAGCAGATCAAAAGGAGGAGGTGGCAAATTTTCAAATGTTCCTAGCCCATCCTCGGTCAAGACTCTCTCCACAAACATCAATGGTCACAAAACAGAGCACGTGATTACCAATTAACAATCAAGGAATGGATGACAACTTACACTTGGCATATTCCTTCGCATCTTCAAAGTGCATTTAGAATAGTCCCTCTAAACTTGCCACTATGTGTATGTCACCAATCATTAGGATATTCACCTTGATCTACATCTCTCACCCTAATATCTTGCTACTGCAAAAATTCATCCCTCAGGTCCATTAACTACTCTGTATCTAACCCGATATCCTCTTCAACCAACATACCACCGGAGTCTAGCCTCTTATACTCTTCATATGTTGTGATGGTTTTCTCTATATCGACCTTGTCAAAACTCTGGGCTTTGAACTTGGCATACTCCTGCATCTAGAGTTGCTCACCTACTAATAGTTTGGAGTCCTTGAACTCAACACACCTATGCCATCCTATATCTAAAGGAAAATTAACGGTCCCACGGTTATGCTTTTGAATGTATGCCTCATAGCAGGGGATTATCTGCCTAGTGATTTTCAGAAGTAGAACCCTATCGGTTTGATATTGAGGCAACATGAAGGGGTGACCTTCAAACCCTTCCATCTTGATGTATGTGAATGTTGGGAACTGGATAAACTAGGACCCGTGTGCTGTGATGACCCCTTGGGCATCTCGTGAAATTCTTTTATCTCGGCCCCCTTCCATTAACTAGACCAACCACATCATAGAGCAATCATTCACCCTCCTATAATGCACAACTGATTGCTTCTTCTCCAATTGTGGGTAGTATTCCCACACCATCTATTCTCATAGCTTGCTGCCAAGCTTTCCAACTTTATACAGTCCATTGAATTGGGACTGATATGCACAGGAGTACACTACATAGTGGGTCATGAGGAACCTTCACTTCTTCTTCCATGGAACCATCTCATCATGCAGGGAGTTGTTGATCAGTTGTGCCCAATGCACTATATCGCCAACACCCTTTACAAACTGGATGAGGCCAAACATCCATAAATCAAAAGACCCTGAGTCTTCCTTCCCCACCATTCTATTCAATAGGGTTATCATGTACTGGACTTCTGGGTTGAAGTCATTTGTAGAGATTTTTTGGCATCTTAGAGACTACCTTTGACCTAGTAGTTGGATCCATCCAAGAAGTGTGCATAACCCTGTGGCATCCCACAATATTTGAGTTGTATTCTGTGGACAAGGCATTCAGATCAATTTCCAAGACATTTTGACTCCATGGTAATCTGAAAGTCTCTGCGATTCCTTTTTCTAATTAATCTGCATAAACTCGCCCTTGGTGCTCTACCCTCCTAGCAATAGGATTATACTTATGTGCTCACTCTATCACTAATTCCAGTGCATCTATGGCATATGGAAATCCAAACACATGATACATTCCACTAGTGACAATGTTCTTGAGAGTCGATTCGTCTTTGTAGACTTGAATCCTTGCCCTGAAGACTTCTAGGTCCACTTTCCCGCAATGGGTGTCCGGTGCACTACCAAACTTGCTCCATATCCTACAGGGAGTGGGACCCATTAGTGTTTCGAACTCGTCCTCATGTTGCTTTTATATTTTCATCATTTTGTCCTACATGATGCAAAATAGCTATAATTATTTCCTGCATTGGAAATTTGGGCATGCAAATCAATCTTCACTTTGCAGAATAATTTGAAATCATTTATAACAAGATGAATCCATGAATTTACCTTAGGTAAAAGAGATTAATCTTTGGTAAAGAAGAAATACTGTAACCATCAAGAAAGAGGGATTTTGTAGTATACGTACCTGACAAACGAGATATCACCTTGGTTACATTATGCAATGGATGCCCGTTTACTGTCATACTTTCCGTTCATTCAAATGCTTGATTCATCTTAACCTAAATGAAAATTTTCTCTCAATGGTAATTATTTGTGACTATGATCTTTAGATCTCCTAAAAATGCCTTCATGATTTTACCATTGTGTTGAAATTAGCTTTTAACCCTTGTGAAATTTGCTAAGTGTAGGAATGCATTGAATGTTCACTAGAGTTGGTGAGCAATTACTACTCGGGAGGGGAAAAGCGACCGCTGGGTGAAAGTTTATAATTTAAAATTTAAATCCCAATGTCAAAAATCAATCACGGTATGGGAATCTAATGCTAAGGACTGGATGGATATTTAGATCTTAATATCATGTTCGGAATGTCTGGTGCGAATGTCTGGTTTGAATATCCTTTTGACTTTGACTAAAGTTGGGTAAAATCATAGTGGAAACTCCATCGGGTGACATCATTACCATCATGGTCAAACTTTGTTGACTAGAGCAAGGATAAATGGATCTTCATACTCGGTCATAGAGGTCATGACATTTAGGAATGTCCATTGTAAAATGTCCTTTTGAAAATGTCCAGTTGAAAAGTCAACAAGCTATGAGCATGCACCTGGCTTATAATACTTTTAGATAAGACATGGACATGGATATCGATATTGAAATGGAAATGTTTAGTGCACAATATCTAGTCCAATGGGACTCTCTCATGTCGGGGTAAATTTGACAGCTTGCATTGGATGTTTGAATAGGACTAGATATTTACTTGTTTGATCATGTCAGGTCAAAATGTCATGTCCAGTAAGAGTGTTAGTGACTCACTAGGGTAAATTTGACTATTTCAACAAGATATGGATCCAGATACGGATATTGGTACTTTGGGCGTGCAAATGTCTAGTCCAGTTGAATAATGAATGAGTCATATTTAACTTTTACTTTTGGGTCTGTGTGTTTCCCAAAGGTTTGGAACCTAATATGGATACCAGACATGACATGTATTCTTCGCCAATGTCCATGTCTAATTGACTGAAAATATCTAGTTGACCAGAACTTCACATGGGCATAACTTGCTCACTTCAACAAATTTTTACATGATTCAAAAGACAAACTTGACTAGAATTTTATCCTCTACTCATCCATGACTTTTAGAGGGGATATTTTCCAACTTGAAATTTGGCTTGGATTTGGCTTAGAGGTGACATGACATTTTACCATTACCACCCAAGTGGACAATAGACAAACCAACACAACAAAACAAGTTGGGTCCTCATTTTGCCATGGAAAAATGGAGCGTGTTGTGAGACTACACAGCGCCTCCCTCGTGAGGCTGGATGACTTGGCTTGATATCCATTCACCGACAAGGCATCACCTTGTGTGCTAAATGGACCATTCAAGCTCTTTAAGGCAATGAAGCTTGGAAAGTTCTTGTCCACCATTGTATTTGTACTGGCACTCCTATAGGTCATCCAACATGGAAATGCTTGGATTGAGGAACTCTCCTCACTATAAGGGAACCTATTTCCATTCAAGGTACTTTTGTTATCAAGAGCATTTGGAAGGCTTGGGAAGCCCTTAAGCCTTGGCTTCATTAGGCTAGAGATGATTTTGTAATGGTTTATCCATTAATCATCAATCCATTTGGTGGTCCCCTTTTCTCAGCACTCAAGATAGGCCTGTAGAAAACCAAGATCGTGGAAAAGATAAACAAGCACACAAATTGCAATGGAATCGACCAGTTTGTATTACCAAATGAGGCGAGTATAAATAGAGATGTGTAGGTACCCAAATCTCCATGAAAAGAGGATAGGACTCCTCTACATGGAGTTGTGGCGAGTAACCTCCCACAAACATAGAGTGAGGTGTTGATGCAAGTCGACACCTCTCAAAATGTCTCAACTACTTTGACAAGTTCAAAGGAACATGTGCAAATACGCCTAAGTATGATTAATACAAATGTGTATGCCTAGAGATAAAAGGTATACACTAACCCCCCCCTTAAGCATAGAGTAGGTCAGTATTATTAAAAATGGGTCCCGGCTATAAGCCTGGTGAGGTACCCATGTACAATACAAAAGAAAAATGAGCCCTGGGCATGAAACCTGATAAGGTACTCAAGTACAATGCAAACTCTCTAAAACTAGAGAAAGATAGAAACCCAGTGGGAAAAAACTATCCCCCAAAAAGAGAGAAAAAGGAAAGGCTTAGAAAGCCCCCCCCAAAGATGATGATGATGCTGATGTAGAGATAAAAAACTCCTGGAACATGAAACTATTGTAAATTCTACCCTTACCTTAATTCTAATAGATTTTAGCAAACTAATTGGAATTTGTAGTGTGCAAGAAATTTGGTTCAAAAAATGCACAATGTCTAAAAAAAGATGTGCATTAATGGCACATATGAATGAGAAGAGAATCTGAAAGATTCATTGTTGTGATTGTTACAACCCCCATTACACTTTATATATCAGTGAGTACAATTTTCCTAAGTTCCCTTTATGTGTTACACACATTCAATTATATGACACTTTATGAGTGTATTTACAACATATATGCTTTTTGGAGTTCAACAATTTGCTATATAGAACCAACTAAGCTGAGATGAGAAGTAAAACTAGGCCCTAAGTTGCCAGTGTAGTGTCCTCTTCACTTGAATTAAAGTGTGAAAAAATGAAGTTGCAGTCGAAGTGACAAATCTTCGCTACTGCGACAATGTTTCGACTTTGTGATTCTTGAATTAAGGTTGTTATGGCAGTGAACTCAACTATTTTGTCAGAACAAGTGAGTTGATACACAGAGAGATGATTCCTATATAATTTGGGAATGAAAAGCACATTGTGTACGTATCCATTACCTAATTTTACAGTTCCCTTACCACAAACATTATAATAGTTATCATCTATCAGTATTTTGAAGGTGTTGCATGGAAGAATTGTCACAAACACCTCTTTGTAAGGTGACATGCATTCTATTGCACATGAACTAAGAATCCATTTGTTGACTTCTAATTTTGAAGGTGCCATGGATTTATCTTTTTACCTTCTCGAAGATGAGTTCCCAAATTTTGTGAATTGAATCCCTAATTGAACTTTATGTAAAGTGGCACTTTATAAGTTGAGTGTCTGGTTACTCTTGCTTAATTCCCCCCTTAAAGTGACACTTTATAAAGTTAGTGCATTGTGAGCACCATTACTCCCTTTGATTATTTGTTTTCCCCCAAGATTGGCACTTTTTAGGAGTGATTTTGCAAGTCACCCAAAAAGATATAAACTGGCACTTTATGATATTAGTGCAATATTATTCTTGTTGGATCCGTGACAAAAAAAATCCACTTTTGCAAAAAGAAGCACTTGATTTCAAGTTGATTTGCAAACGTTATCAGACTTGGAAGATTGGTGCAATGACAAAAAAATCCTTTTTTGAACCAAAAAAAATCAAATTTGCATGCAAAAATGTGAGAAAAAATTTTTGGAGGAAAATTAAGCCCCCTTGGGCTGTGTACGACTAGGGGCTAAAACCTCATGTGACCAGTTGCTAAACTTTTCAAATGGTCTCCCCTCCCCCTTGCTAACATCACCCACCCTAGTTTCTTATGTCAGCTAAATAGTGCGTCTATTCACTGCAAATAACTTGGTGGGCGTCGTGATTCCTTCCTATGGCAAAACAAGCCAAATCTAAGGTCAATTTTGGTCGTTTCAAGGATGCCAAACTAGAGCCGACTTGGTCTGCATCACAGGAGGAATCCCTACCATGCATGAGGGTGCTTTGGAGATGTGTGAGCAGGCCCTTGTGAGGGCATTCATAGGTGCAGGTGAAGATGCCTCTCGTTGGCTTGAGATGCCATTTCTGGCATCTGCGGCATTAAAGATGGGACACCGGCCATCCATCCCTCATTGTCCACTACGTAAGCAGCTTGAGTCTCTCAAGCACCTTTTTTAGTTTTTGCCTCGGGCTCAGGAAGCTTAGAATTAGATCCATGATTTTTTCAAACCTTTCAAACCTACTTCTTTCTCTTGGCATATGGTCTTACTTGGCGACTAGACCTACCTTCCATGCAAATATACTTAGATATGACATGCTTTTAGGGTGGAAATTCTTTTTATTATTTTGAAGGATAGTAATGTTGCTACTTTCAATCATTGTACTACTGTTAAGCATTTTTCTTTCTACACTAAAGCTATCATTTGTTTTAATGTGCTGATGCAGATTTAGGTGCAAGCTAGCAAAGTTATACTTGAAGTTGCTCATCTTTAGGAGCTGCTAGACCATTGGGCCAATGCCCCTTGCACTATTTCCTGGGTTTCACTTGACTCCACCTCCTCTCGAGGGTATCGGTGTGTATAGTCAGTCCTCCCAATGTAACTGTGGTGATCGAGGATCTCACTCCCATGGCCCTCAGTCCTCCAGGGATTCTCCTATCCATGGAGGATGGTCTCAACCTCCCAGACTGCCATGGCGGGATGGGTGCTGCCACAATAATGGGTTACACTTTCTGGGACACCCTGATTTTTGCTGAAAGCACATATTTTTAGAAAATATAATGATTTAAGCAATTGAAAGGTTCCATTTAAAGTATTTTAATTGAAGAGGGTTTGATCAAACCCCCTTAGATAGAACCCCGCTAGTTTTAAACCATACCTATAATGGAGTCTCCTCTACACCTATCAAAATGCTGATAAAAAATAACTTTTTATTTACCTTTTGGGGGATCAAATGAATTCATTTAAAATTATGTTTTGTATGTAGTCCTTATTATAAACTTCCCAAAAAGTATAATTTTAAATATATTTAATTTGATTATTATATTTTATTTTGTATTTCTTGTGAATGTAGGTTTTTCACCGAACATCAAGTTCTTTGTTGTACACACATGGAAAATTAGTATATTAGTGAAAAAAAATTCTAAAAAATATATATGCCTTAGGTATTGATGTTCTTGTTTCAACAAAATATAAAAAATTAAATTTCGATACATACAAAAAAAGTTATGTTTTACGGAATGCACCTATGTCTAAATTATACTTGGTTTGACTTCAAAAATAATTTAAAAAACATATTCAACAAAATATTATAAAACCAAATGCATGCCCTATATATCGATGTTACGAATCAAAATTTTATCCTTTGTAGAAAGAAAGTTATGTGCTACGGAATACACATCACTTTAAAAAAATGTTGTTTACTATTAAAAACTAGTTATCAAAGGAGATGCAAAAAAATTACAATTTAACTCCAATATTTTTTAAATATATTTAGAATTTACAAACAAAATCTTACAAATCACTAGTTCACGTCATCTTTAAATTCCTAACGGTTTAATAGCTATAGGTGTCAGAAAGTGAATATTTAGTTTGTGAAAAATGTTGATTTCAATGTCAAGTTTGGCCAAAAAGTGTAACCCATTATTGTGGGATGACCCAGATATTGTTTGGTCTGACACAAGCAAGTTTCCTTGTTTGTAACTCACCATTTCCCTAATTTGTGCTCAGCCACCCCCTGAGAAGAATGAAGATGGATTTTATACTCTCGACAGTTGGGAGCCAATTGATGATGCTACCCCTAGAGATGTTTAGGGGAAACTTGATGATCAGGATCCTCCTCCCTCTACTCGAGTTGCACTTGCTTCTTAGTTTTTTGGGCTTGGCCCTTTGTTACTTTTTTTGCTTGTGTTTAAAGCTTTTATTCACCTGTTAAGGCTTTGATAATTCGTGGGTGTGTTTTTTTACCACCATACTCCTTTTTGTGAATATTGTACTATTTATTTCTTTTTGATATAGGTTAAATAGGAAGTATTCAATAAAAAAAACTTCTATAGGATGTCTCTTGCAATATTTTGACTCCCAACATTATTGTTTTCTTTTTAAAATTTGAATAATGGAGAAATTTGTCTAGTTATGCAAATTTTTGGGTTTATTAAGAATTTTTCACAGTAAGGGATATAATTCATATGTTATTTATTAACAAATTATATAGATTAGAGATCTTACAAGATGTTGATGTTAAGATTGTTTAGTCTACTTTTTTGTTTAGTGCATCCGCCTCATCTGCCCCTTTAACTATACCTATTTCCACTATTATCCCATCCCATAGGATTAAACCTACCTCCACTATTGTACCATCACATAGTGTTCATCCTTTCTCTAAATTTATTCCTCTCTATGCCTTACATCCTAATTATGCCCCCCATCATACTTGCATCGCACACGATGTTTTACACCTCCACCTCTATTTTATCCACTACCAACCAACCTACTATATTGATAACTCTTGACTTGTGCCATCCCCACTTCTACTATTTTATCCTCTAGCAATCCTCATCCCATTCCTCTATCTATTCCCATGCACACACTCCATTACATTTCTTCATCCATGCTTATTTTACAACCCATTACCTCTTCTCATTCCACATACTAATCATACTCATACCTACTCCATAAATCCTACCTATACGCATCCTATTGTACCCCAACCTTCTCTTACCTCTGCTTCTTCCTCTACCCTAGAAGCACTAGTCTAAAAGATAGATCAAGTGGAGAAAAAGTGGATACAAGGCCTAATGGAAAAGACAATGATGAATTTAAGGACATGCTAGACATATACCATTGGCATTTGAGACTATTACACTTCCTCTATATACAAGTTTTGTGGCGCCTTTCTTAGAGAAATATAATGGAAAAGGTGATCCCAACACATGCAATTAAGGTCCTCCACTAGGATGTGTTGATTTCTTATCCAAGGATAGATTTTTGGCTAAGTTATTTCCAAGGACTTTATAAGATTATGCTATTGAATGATTCTTATCATTAACTCATGGGTCTATACATACATATGATGATTTTACTAAGGTATTTGTCATAGCCCAATTTTGTATCTATTCCAGTTGTTACATACTTTGTAGATATTACATGTATATGCATGATGATATGATGATGATATATGTTATCCATATGAGATATATAGGATACCTTGACTTCATAATGTATTTAGAGATATGAAACTTGGTGTAATTTGATTAATTATTGCATTATCATGATTAGATTAATGTGTAAATACTTGTTTAAATTTGATATTTTGAAAATGTCTAACTACAGAGTTTGTTGTCTGAGTACGATAGGATCAATGACAACCCCTCACCTAAAAGGGAGAGTATCATTGGGGAGAGGAGTCTAGTAGACTAATGGTAGACTAATGGTTAACTTGCATGATCTCACAACACACACATGTAGTCACATTGGTTATATTCATAAGTGTATTTTGATTGCAAAGAAGTAGTTATTTTATTTTTCTATTAAGAACTAAATTATTGATAGTTCATATATATATATATATATATATATATATATATATATATATATATATATATATATATATATATATATATATATATATATATATATATATATATATATATATATATATATATTAATGAAGTGTGTGAGGACAAGTTAGTATTATATAGTATTATACAACTGTCTATCTCATTGGTTATTTACCAAAAAAAAAATAATAACAAGGCCACACTACAGCTAAGTTCCTGCCTGATGCTAGCAGGGTTGTTCTGTCAAGATTGCAGCTTGATATAGATTTTGTGAAGGGCGGGATTTTCTCTGGCATGTTGGCACATAGCATGACATTCTGAACTATAAAATTTGAAATTCGAGTTGTGGTGCTTTTTCACAAGTCATTTGGACTATTTATGGATTTAATGAAATTGTTTTATTTTTCTAAAATAAAAGTGAATATGTATAATTGACCACTGGTATTTAGTTGGCAATTGGCTACAATAACCAGCCCATCTTGATAGAATGCATTTTGTGTAACACCTAAAACATTGAGGTGAAATCACAGTGGAAATCAACACAATTATATAATTGAATCTTAATTTAGATTTAAAATCTAAAATTGAATCAAAAGAATATATAGTATTCAATCATTACTATTCTATAAGACCAGGGGATCTAGTTGTAGAGTGCAAGTTTTAATTTGTCAAGGTTTAGGCTTAGGTTTAAAATTTTTCTCAACATATGTTAGTTCTTTGCAAACCATTGTCAAACTAACAAACCCTTGAAGCATAAAAAAATTGAACCATCTAGACTCAAAATTTCAGTTTTGTTTCACAAAGCTACTTGATGCTCCTTGCAAGCATTGTTTGAAGCTCTTAACCTCTAAAGATGCATGAGTTGTGGCAGCCATCTGCATTGTTGGAACAGGGCCAGACAAGATATTTCCTCTTGATAGAGATCTGATTAGGCAATCAAGAATTTCAATCAGAAACAAAATGAACAAAACAACTCTAATCTAATGAAATTTTAGATACAAGAAGGCATTATTCCATACATAGAACAATGCATGATGGTACAGAACAATGCATGATGGCACTCTTACCAGTTAGTCTGAGTAAAAAATATAGAAAACTTACAAATTTCTCAAGGCAAGGATGAAACCAAATTCTTTAGGTATTGAGCTGATGAGATAGTCGTCTGAGAGATCTCGGTCAAAGAGAACAGCAATCAATATCTACAAAGGAAAACATTGGCCTAAAAAATAGGCTAAGAGAAAAGTGGATTAATCTATGTAATAAGACAAATGATAAACCTGGAAGGTTGCTTAAAAACTAGGAAATAAATATTGTTGAAATGTACTTGAGGTCCAAAGTTAGTAGAACAAACACTAGTTGTTTATGTTGTTCTAGTATTATCATATAGCATGACCCTATTATTAAGGTGTAGTAAATTCCATCAATAATATTTTAAAAAAGCTAAAGCTTGCCATCATACATATTTTGACCATTTCTTTAGCTGGACTAAGACCAAACCAAAAATTATAAAAATATAATATTGCTCACTTACGGTCCCACAAGGTGTGACAAATTGGCTAGCTTTGGTGGCAACATTCCATTTAGATTTAGGCTTAGAAGTGTTCAGCAACAAAATGTTAACAGTATGAATCTCCTTTTTTTCTTCACATTCCCAGAAATGGATCATATATCCTATGCAGTACTAACAAATATTTATAGCTTCTGGTAATATGGGAATTTCCCCACTATTTTTTCCTTGTTCGTCTTCTAGGGATATCATGGTTTGAATGTCCTGGTGGAGAAATCTAAATGTTGGGTAAAATAAACTCCCACAAACATGACAACAAAAAATAAGATGTTTTATAAGCCTAACACATGACAACAAACTTGGTTTGATTTTCCTGGTGGAGGAGTCTAAATGTTAGGTAAAATAAACTCCCACAAACATGACAACTTGACAATCAGTGTTATTCCTGTCATAATATTCACAACGCTTCTGTAAAATTATCCTCAATATTTCAAATGTCAAATTGTAAGGAGAGGGTTAGATATTAAAAAGTGAGTCCAGATAAGTGAAGTGAAATACATGTAAAAGCAATGAAATTGTTGTGTACTTTCAGTCTTACTTGTGAGTGTTGCATCTGTGTGCCCAGTGGTGAAGAACAAACCATACAAAAAAGCGGTGCACACCATAAAATACACTTGGTGGAAAGTCGTGAGCCGAGCTTTTTGCAACAATGAAAAGCAAATATAAAAAATCAAAAGAGAGGCTATGAATGACATATATTGTCAACAAATGCCTAGCATTGAATAGTACAAAGCTTTGTACAGTTTGTTTTTAGGCTTTATGTGTTTTGATTCCACTCTAAACTAACTGTTCTACCACTTTGATGGAAGTCCATACCTTGTTCCAAAGCTTCCATTTTGGCACAGTCCGGTAAGACACTGGCAAACGTTGTGAAGTTTGGCTTTACACCTGCCAATTGCATTTGCTTGAAAAATTTTTGTCCATATCCTACAACCATGGAATTCCATGAAAGAAAATTTCTTCAAGGCATTTTGTCAAACAGTTCATGTGCCTTGTAATAAACAGAACGGGTAAGAAGAATGTAAGGCATTCGATGGAATAATTCAAAATTCCATGGACTGCAATATCAATGATGACCTCTGCTAATTTTGATAGAATATATACATTTGGGACATGGCCTCTAAGGCAAAAGGTAATTTAGGCTCGATATAGCATTCTCCATCCATAATAAGGTGGTGGGTGTATGTATATATTAATTTGCCAAATCAAGAACTTGTCCAACCAATTTACTGGAAAGAAACCCAGGATGAATGTGTCATGACTAAGACATTTTGCATGAGAAACAGGATCAAAAATTCTGCATACCATTTATGATTTATATTCTGTGCAGAACTTCCAATAGAATTCTCCTCACTGTGACTTCTCTACATTGCAGTCCCCTCAATTTTATTTGATTCTCTACCCATAACCTGCAATTTTGAATGAGGGGTCGATAAAAACCTACTAACAAATCTTCAGATTGGTTTATTAAGTGAATTGATCAGGTTGGACACTTCTTCGTTGTATTGGTGAAACGGTGCAGCAACATCTATCGAAAGCTATAGGCATTGTTTTTCATTCTGCCCTACTTTGCTCTGGCCACATTTCAACTACGTGTCTTAAAACTGATTTTTCATGCATAAAAATGCTAGGAAGTTAGCCTACACTAGGTTTTTGCGCCTTCTCTTGCCTCGTAACACTCCTCTTGCATTTGACAATCTACAGAGAGCTTGAAACTCACGCCTTCTCTTGCCTCATGAAAATCTCCCGTCTGTTCTGCCATCCTGCAACCTAAATTTGGATGAATAGCAGGCAATGAAATCTGCACCGAGTTAACTTTTGAGCATGTTTTTACTCCGACTTCAACACTGCAGATTAATCCCAGGAAAAGCCACTTCCTGATTGGTGCATTGTGGTAAGTTTAATCACTTGTTAAGGGATTGCCCTCCACTATAGTTCCACGGCAGGAACTAATAAATTGAAATATATGTATAAAAAAATTATTTTATGCATGATTGGAAGAAATGTAAGCAGGTAAATAAAACAGTTGTTATCGTAAAGTTAAAATGGAAAAAAAAGGTGGCAGCTGTCAAACGGGAAAATAAAGGAAATTAAGGGTAAGAGGGGAATTTTGAGGAAGGAAGGACAGGGGGAAAAAGACATTGCAGGAACATTCTGGAGGAAAAAATACAGAAGAGCTTTGGGAAGGAGGTTTGTGAGGTAGCAGTTTTATTTGTTAAGAAAATTAATTGAATCCAGATCTAATATTTTCAGCCTGAAGGTATGCAAATCCTTTTTTTACCTTCTTCTGGTAGATGTGGAATTGTTTAAATAATTGTTGTTTCAGAACATCAAACAATACTTTGCAGATTGTTAAAATTGCACCAAACAAGGGTTTATAGTTGCAGAGAGAAATGGTTATGGACATTTAGAAATTTAACCAATAGTGGGAAATATTTTGACTTGAATCAAGACATTGTTATGAATCCATGCTCAGTCTGGTTAAGGAAATTTCATTTTAAATCACTGTTGGGTAAATTCATGAATACCCATCTCTTAAAATTTCTATATCATTATTTTCTCTAATAGAAAATTATAGGGATTCCATACTTGCATTAGATATTCTTTGCTCAATCATATGAGCACTCGAGGAGAATTTACAAATCAATGTGCTATATTTGAAAACTAGAATCAAAATAATTTATTTCTCCCTCAGTACTAGAATAGTTGAATATTTTATTTCTTCCTGATTGAGTGTCAAAAATAATAAAATTCAGATTTATTAAGACACCATATGGCTATCAGCTTTTAGATTTTTACTATTAACTAGTACAAAGAAATATTGCCACAACTAGTGCATTGTCCAGAAATACATGAACTTAAATAAAATAATTTTTTATTAGATCTTTCACAGAACAAACTTGATATATAAACTCTTTTATTGCTTCAGTTGGCATATTAATATCACATTCCTGTATAATCATGTTACTATGTAAAGTACAACGTATATATTGAAACACATCATAATAATAACGAAATTGAACATGCATTTTACAACAACAAGATATTCATTGCTTATTAATCTTTACATACCATGGTTTGCATTTTTCAAAAGATCTTTGACTTATTTTAATATTACCAGGTAACACTAATTCATCACAAAATTTTCTATAAAATTTAGTTTGCATTGTATCTAATAGGTGTTTTGGATGAGGACCGCAAACTTTGGACCCCACTCTTAATTTTAAAACATCTCTAGCATTAGATGATACCCTAGTATTATCATGCCAATATTTTTCGATCAAAGATCTAATTTCAACATTCAGTTTCATGTCAGATCTCGAAAGTTGACCACTAAAACTCTAACATTGATTAATTGGATCATTTTCTATACTTTCTCTTCTTTTTGCCACTCTTACCAATGTTTTAGGATGTATTTTTAGAATTCCACTAATATTGCTTACCATTCTTCTATTCAAAGTTGTTTTATTCACTATAGCAGTTGTTATAGCTCGTCTTGCTGCATTCTTATCTTTGGATCGACTGTTACTTCCAATAGACTCAATGGCACTAGCAACAGTAGACATAGCATGTTTTAGTGATTGATCTTTTCTTCTTGGTTTAACAAAAATGCCTAACATTTTCATTACTTTTCTCATTTTCCACATTCTCATTAATTGCCTCATTAGTTGACATTGAAATGATAGTTTTTTATGATAAAAAAATTTATGTGTTCTTATTTGTCTCCAAGAAATTTTACCAGGAAGATTATCCAAAACATCTCTTTCAATTTTGAAAAAAAAATTCTCATTTTCAACATCACATCCTGGATTGTCATTTTCATTTTCAACTTCAAAACGATTTTCATTTTCAACAACAAAATGGTTTTCATTTTCATTTTCAACAAAAGGATTTTCATTTTCATTTTCAACAACAAAACGGTTTTCATTTTCATTTTCAATAAAAGGTTTTTCGTTTTCATTTTCAACAACAAAACGGTTTTCATTTTCATTTTCAACAACAAAACAGTTTTGATTTTTATTTTTATTTTCAACAACAATTTGTTTCAAATTTTGATCTCTACGAATATTATCAATCTCAACATTGTTATATCCAGCTTGTTTTAAATCTCCTATCAACACTATTTCCATTTCAATCAAAGGCAGATTTGAAGTACCTAGATTTGTGCCTATTGAAACATTCTCCATAGCATTGATAGAGGGATTTGAAGACATGCTAAGAGTAGTTTGTATAATCCTATTAGTTTCCACATTCACCTCTTGCAAATTTGCATCGTCTACATCCATGGTCTCCTCAATGTTTTTATCTTCAATAGTTGTGGAATTAGATGCTTTAGCATTATTCATTGATTGAATCTTTATTCTTCTAGCTCTTTATTATTTTGACACCTTCTCTATCTTTGCTTCAATTTCTTCAGGCGTTAATACCTTCCTATTTTTCCTCTTATTACGACTTTGTGATCCCATGATTAAAAAATTTATGAAGCATGTACAAATGAATGTCAAAAACTTGAAAGCCTTTCTTCTTTGTTCAAGTCCTTCAAACAAGTACCAATTCAACAAAATTTCGCTCAAACAGTGTCTCAATGATGGCTTCTATCAAAATTCAAACAATATTCCAAGTTGATGGACCTGCAAAAGAAAAAAAGATGGTAGAGAATGCTGCAAATGTCGTCGTCAACCGTACTGTAGAGCAAGTTGCAGGGCTGACAGTCATAGTACAGTCTTATTAAAAAAAGGGACAAATAATAAACGGGATCCTGTTTAAGAAACAGGGTCCCATTATATAAAATGGGATCCCATTTACTAAACGGGATCCCATTTTGTTTTGCACTGGTGGAGTAAGAAACGGGATTCCGTTATTTAAAATTTAAATTTTAAGCTCGGGTTTTGCTTTGTAACCTGGTTCGGGAAATGCTTTGGGGATCTGAACCTGACCTCTAGACCTAGTTTGACCTGCAACTTGAAGGTCCTGTCAATGTCACAACAAAATAGTGACTTTGGGCATATATCTAAAGGTCTATTTTGCAGAATATTTTGATGAAATTAAAACCCATTATAGGTCAGACAGTGTAGATTCCAAATATGTAATTTTTTTACAATTGGATTAATTTTTCTATTTTTTAATCAATTTCTGATGAAATAGGTCCATAAACTTGAATTATCAGGGTTTTTTAGTATTTTAATAACTTTTTATTAAAATATTTTTTTGTAAAAAAAATTGTAAGAAAATGTACTTTAGACAATTCTTTTCAAGTTTTAAAAAAAATCAAAAAATGTTAAATTTAGGTCATCTTATACATGACGTACACGATGATTTTTTAAAAGACCAAAAATGGCCAATAAAAAATTAATAAAAAAAAATATTCAATAAAAAACTATAGAAAAATATGGAAAATGTGCTTCAATGAGTTACAAATCTTTTCCCAAAAGGATTTTCAAAAATATGATTATTTAGGTCAAAATATGGATGACGTACACGTACATGGTATAGTAAAAAAAAGTGACTTTTAAACAGTAGTTTTTAGAAACGCCTATTCAAAATCAATTTCTATCATCTGGGTATTGAAAAAAATTACATATTTGGAAACTAGACTCCGAGTACCACATTTCATATTTAGTGACTTTTTTCAAGATTCCACCTTTAAGTGCTTCAAATTTTTAAGTCAAATGTGACAAATTCTGAAAATCAGGAAAAAAACTTCCACTTTTTGGCCAATAAGTGGACAACTTCTTGCACACACCCCTAAAATACCTATTTTGATCTTAATTTCAAATGTTATTAAAGGGTATTAAGATCTATTAGAAATACTAAACCTGTTGCTATGTGACAATTCTTCTATGTCCATTCTTGTAAGATAAAAATATTAAACTCTTCATTTTTATATAATGTAGTCTACCCTTCTCCACTACATGGAATACCCCAATATCAAAACCCATAATTAATTTATCTGTAAGTAACACCTATTGGTGTATATTAATCTTTCTTAGGGGTGCATATTTAGGAGTCTATGTTTAGCCTTGTGCTATACTTGGCATGCCTAGATTATCTTTGTCTAAGTCAAGTGGTTGCTTTTCCTATTCTTGGAGCACCATTATTCTTAGTGAGTTTTTCCTATTATTGGCTCGACTATTCTTAGTCAATTATGCCCTATATGTACTACATCTTGTAAGCTAATTTATCATCCCATTATTCTGCATTAATAATGAGTCCATTACTTTGCAATACTTGTTTTCTTGCAGACTGAGCGTGCTTCTATTCATCTTGGGTGGCTCGAATTGATACTCACATTCACTCAATGTTCATGGTTTATACATGGTATCAGAGCGAGATTGTGTGGATGTTTGTTTGAATTCTGTGAGTTCTTGATAGTATTGTTGTGGGATCCCTCTTCTAAGCAAGGCCTAGATCCAAAGAAGGTCAATTTGTATAAAACTGATCTGCAACTGGTCTAGTGCAAAGGATTAAAGTAGGAACACCCCTATTTGGGTAGAGAAAGGCATTCAACCTTGGTCAAAGAACATAGAATCATGAAGTTATTGAGGGCAATCCACATCCTGTGTGTAGGCCAATCCAGAGGGTGTGGAAATTATCCACATCCAGTGTCAAGGCATCCACAGGGTGTGGAAACTCTGAAGCATTCAACAGAGGCTGAGTGATCTAAGGCGATCACGACATAAGAAAAGAAGTCAATTTGTTACTTGTTGTGGTGTAGAAACCACACTTGTAAACTGAAGGCCTCTAGTTTGGCATGGGGTGTTTCAGGGTAAACCACGCTTTGTCCTTCCTACCATTTCCTCACGGTCTTTGGACCTGGTCAAGGTTTCTTGAGGTTGCAGTAGGGTCACGGTCCGCTTCATCAAAGCTTGACAGGCCTGTCAACTTCAAAGAGCTATAGGGTATCAACTTGAATGTGGTCTGAGCAAGGCATGAAGGGAATTTGAAGGCACTAAAGCATAAACCAAGAAGAAAGTGGTGTGTTTGAAAGCATGCTCTAGGAAGAGGAAGGTGTGGCCTGCCTAAAGAGGCCCTAAATCCTCAAAAATGTCCCCGCAAACCTATAAAAATGACCATAAATATGCAAAAGCATCCCTACAAACCTGCAAAATCAGCCCTAAACCTAAAAAATTGATCCTAAACCCACATTTCAATCTGCAATAGAGGTAAATCTGCCTTTGTTTACTGGTTTTGTTCTTCAAATTTGTAGATTTCGCCCAATTTAGGGCACAAATTTCTCAATTCACCCAGAATTGTGCTCTCATTTTTTAATTTGGGGATTTTTTCTTTTTTTTTAGCAAAAATTGTATTTCAATTTAGTTTAAAGAGTGTTTTTGCTAAAGATAAAATCTGCTTTTTAGTTGAAAGGGCTTCTTTTATTTTTCTCCTCATTGTAAAGTTTTGATTTTGTCCAAAAATATATTTTTGACAAATAAAACTAAGGAGCATTTAAACTAGTATGTTTTAGGCAAAAGTTAATTTTGTAATTAGTGACTCCTTTGAGTGCCAAAATTTAGACCAATTTGGGCTTGATCGCACTATTCTTTATAAAGTGTCATTTCTGACCCAAAATTAGATTCACTCTTGCTCACGCACTCATTATAAAGTGTTGATTCAGGGGGGGTTAGGATATCTAGTCAAGGGGGTGTCCTTTGTGTTGTGTCTTGTACACTTCCGCACTTCATTTCACTTTTTTAGTTTGGGGGAATTATACAGAGTATTTTGTAATCAATGAACTGAGATAAAGTTCCATATTTGCGGGGGTTCATCATGGATTTCGGTATTTATTTCCACCCTTCTGTTGTCAAACTAACTTCAGAGAACTATTTGTTTTGGAAACAAGGGATAAATAATCGTTGTCTTGAACAAGATCTATTGCTCTATCTCCTTGGACTCATTCTTGAGCCAAGAGACTGTGAACAAAAAGAATAAATGGTTTAACAAAAAAGACATGGTCTACAGACTAATAGGTCTTATCTGCAGATATTTTACATCATATAGAACACACTAAGTACCCTTTCATTGCTTGGACCATCATCTGGTCACTGTATAGAGATCTTGATTATTCATCTGAAAGTGATGTTTCTGTGGATAATCGAGCTCTTGTGGATGATAATGAGACTTCTATTTCCCCATCTTGTGTGGACACATCCTCATGGGATGATCAGTCTATTTGGTTGACATATATTGATACCCCATCTACATTAGAGGACATTCCATATCCTACAATACCTATTGCTACTTCAGAGTCCAATGTTGTTTCTTCGAGAGTTTTCGATGATTCTCTATAGCAGGGTCATTTATGTCTTCTGGATTCACCTCAATGGGACACATTTCTACAAGACATCTCTTGCTTGTTTGTAGAGTCCCACATTTTGGATCTCGATGACACCTTAGAGGATCTCATCCTTCTGTTTGATGACAGTACACATACACCTGCTATTACTACAGAGTTCAGAGAGGCTTCACCGAGGGCTTCCAGTGATTCTTTGCAGGACATCTCTTGGGAATTTCTTTGTAGCCACATGGCATGCATTAACATTCTACACATCACTTCTTTCGATCCTACTCTTCATTAGTAATGTTATGGGATGGGATAATAGTGGAAATAGGTATGGTTAAAGGAACAAAGGAAATGGATGCACTAAACAAAAGAGTAGATTAATCAATCTTAACATCAACATCTTGTAAATAAATAACATATGAATTATATTCCTTGTATAAAATTCTTAATAAACCCAAAATATTGTATAACTAAACAATTTTATAATAAACCCAAAAAAAATTGCATAACTAAACAAATTCCATCATTATTAAAATTTAAAAAATAATAATAATGTCGGAAGTCAAAATATCGCAAGAAACATCCTATAGAAGCTTCAACTCGGTATATAGACAAGTCAAGCAAGTTCAACGATATCGATGCCTCCAAAATAAAATATGAAAATCAAATTTTAGAAACATTCGGAGAAGAAAACTCAAAACATATGACGACGACAATTTCAATCAATGCATTACGGCGGAGTAAAGCATAAAAGTCAAGGAGAATAAGTAGTATTATGCTAGTGTTTAGGTCAAAAGGACTGATATCCCGTGATAAAGTGGCATATACAGAAAAGTTGTTAAGTAATTCTCTGAGTCAATTCTTTTTGTTTTTTGAGCATCCAAGTGGAATTCTTCAACACACGTTTACGACATTGTATTTGTTATCGCTCTTCTGATTCCAAACGTGCTCTTCTTCCCGTATAAAATAATTTACATATGTTTGTTTAGATTACTTGAACATTAAACGAGAGGCTAGGTAATTCTTCCAGATGATTAAATACGTACATAAAAATTACATCATTTGTACATAAAAGTGGGTCGGTAATTTTTTACTTTCTGAGCGTCCAAGTGGAACAATTCAACACGCGTCTAGAGCTACTCAGGAACACTGGGCACCCACTGTATTTGACGGTGCCCACCCATTGTATTTGTTATCGCTCTTCTGCTTTCAAACGTGCTCTTCTCCCTCTATAAATAACTTCCCCTTGTCTAAATTGGTCCATAGCTTGAAAAGTTTCGGTTGGCTTGCAAGGAAAAAAAATATCAACCATGGCAGGGTTATCAAGTGTAGCGAAATTAGCTTCCCTTGTTTGTTTAATTTTGATAGCACCATGGACGGCTTCTGCAGCCCTTGTCCAGCGCAAATTCACTGTGAGCATTTTTAGTAGAATCCCTTAAATTCTAAGCATGTTATATTAAGCTTGATGTAATGATGGTTACAGGTTGAATTGAGTGTGAGCTTAATTATGCTGTTTACCGTGTTACAGATTGGAACACAGAGCGTGACTAGAGTGTGTAACACGCAGACGATTGTAACAGTGAATGGACAGTATCCTGGCCCGACCATTTACGTTCGCGAAGGCGATAATCTTGTCGTTGAAGTGGACAACAACGGGCTTTATAATGTGACTATACACTGGTAATTAAGACTATACTCCAAATTGTATCCAATGTCCATGTGATCATTGATATAAAAATTACAGAGAACTTATTAAATTTGTGATTTGGCAGGCATGGGGTACAGCAGTTGAAATCATGCTGGGCAGATGGACCGGCGTACGTAACGCAGTGTCCCATTACTCCTGGGAATAAATTTACCTACAATTTTACAATCACAGGGCAGGAAGGGACGCTCTGGTGGCATGCACACATCTCATATCTCAGAGCTACTGTGCATGGAGCATTGGTTATTTTACCTCGGGCTGGAAATGCTTACCCATTTCCCAAACCAGCCGCTGAGTTTCCTATTATTTTGGGTAGGTAGTTGTCTTTTTTAACTAACGCCACATCTAGGAAATTGATCTCGTGGACTAACTGCCACTCTTGATCTAAGTGAAGATGCAGATTTGAAATGTTCACTAACACTACTTGCCGGTGTAATGGCAAACTCTTCCACGCAAACCTCCTTTATGTTTTGTTTTCTAAGTGAATTGTGAATCGACGTTTCTCCAATTAGATTATAAAAGCATCTTTCCTAAGAAAAAAAATTGTACACTATCTTCAAAAGCTATTTACTAGTTTGATGAATTTTAAATTATGAACTAAATTTGGTGTATGGTGTGCAGGTGAATGGTGGAATGCGAATGTGGAAGATGTAATAGCAGATGCGATTAAAAGAGGAGCTGTACCAAATGATTCCGACGCCTACACCATTAACAGCCAGCCAGGAGACTTCTTCCCTTGCTCTGCCAATGGTTTGTGAATTTGTGCATTAATCAAGTATAAGAAAAACAAAATTGAAATCAGGAGTAACCTGGAAGAGATAACTAGCTAATTAATGAATGAATTATGGATGCAGATACTACCCGTATTTTGGTTGAGAGAGGAAAAACCTACTTGCTGAGGATTGTAAATGCTGGCATGCTTCATGCATCCTTCTTCAAAATTGCACAGCACAATATGACTGTTGTGGCAATGGATGCCGTGTATACCAAACCATATACAACAGATGTGCTGCTCATTCAGCCAGGTAACACCATGGATGTGCTTCTAACAGCTGCCCAGCAGTCAGGGAGCTACTACATTGGCACTCGCGTATACAATAGCCAGCCTCTAGGGACTGAATATCTAAATACTAGTGCAACAGCAATATTGCAATACAAAGGCAACAGCAATGCATCTGCCCCTCTTTTGCCCAACTTTCCTGCATTTAACGATACGCCTACAGCATTCAAATTCAGTACAGACCTCAGAAGCCTGAGGCCCTCCGTCCCACAGACTGTTGATGAGGAGATGTTTATAACAGAGGGATTTGGACTCATTAGCTGTCCCAACAATTCCTGCGCAGGGATCAACGGTGGAAGAGCCGTTGGAAGTTTTAATAACATTTCATTCGTGGAGCCAGATATAGCCATATTACAGGCTTATTATAATGGTATAAATGAAGTGTTTACCAGAGATTTCCCAAATAATCCTCCCCAGGCATTCAATTACACTGGAGATGTGCCCCTCGGTCTTTGGGAGCCTGAGACGGGGACAAAAGTTAAAGTTCTGAAATTCAATAGTACTGTTCAAATAGTGTTTCAGAACACTGGGATTATTACAATACAGAACCATCCTATACACCTTCATGGCCATGATTTTTATCTTGTGGGACAAGGGTTTGGTAACTATAATTCCCAAACGGATCCTGCAAACTTCAATCTGGTAGATCCTCAGATGTTGAGCACTGTCGGAGTTCCTACTGGCGGGTGGGCGGCCATTAGATTTGTAGCCAACAATCCAGGTACGCTAGCTTAAGTCATTAGCATACATTTTAATGCTTCAAGATTTCCACACATTAACACTGTATATTTTCTTGATTCATAT
Organism: Cunninghamia lanceolata; assembly: GCA_027924645.1. Lineage (NCBI taxonomy): Eukaryota > Viridiplantae > Streptophyta > Pinopsida > Cupressales > Cupressaceae > Cunninghamia > Cunninghamia lanceolata. The sequence continues at coordinate 11,190,201 of BSBN01000602.1, forward strand.
TTTACTTCTTTACAGCTAATTAATTATGTATTGTTTGTTGTTAACAACAGGAGTCTGGCTCATGCATTGCCATTTTGAATCTCATTCTGCACTTGGTTTTGATATGGTATTTCTTACCGAGGACGGGCCAGGAACTTCTGACAAATTGCCTCCTCCTCCTTCTGATCTACCTAAATGTTAAAGCTGGATTCCTCCATCGTTAAATCTTGTAATTTCAAGATCAGTCACTTATACTCCTATACGCCCACACGGCTCGTAAGGCTATGGGGTCGAATTTTTTTAACAGCTCAGACGACATTAGTCATGGAAATAAGATTATGTCATACCTTCTGTTCTCTCTTTCCTTTGTATTAATTTAATTCCGAATAACAAACTTGTATCATCCAATTTGATGTTATTTTTAATAAAATAAGTTCAAGAAAAGCAGCGCCTGATGCTAAATGTGGTTGGTTGCCCATTTTAACTCTCCCCAAGTAGGCTTTCAAATTTAACAATTTAAATTATTATTTGATTTATTAATTTAATGTTAAAATATTAAAATAAATATATTTAAAACATGACAAATTTAAAAATAGGTTAAATTAAAAATACATTAAAAAAATTAAAAGACATCTGCATAAGTTTCAATGTTAGTAATGGTAATATAAAGTAGAAAATTTTAAATTATTTATTTTATGTTTAAATTTTGTTTTATCTTTTTAAGATAAAAATCTATATTATATATAACATTTTCTTATTTTTAAATTATTTAAGGTTATTTATTATTGTTGCTTAGATTATTATTTGATTTTAATTCTTTTTTAATAGTTTTTTTTTTTGATATTATATACTACTATAATATTTTAAATGATTATAAATTATGAACTCCCAGTGTAATTATAGTGGTGAGATTCACATACTTATGTCATTTTCTATTTAGTTGTGTGTCTAATTTGAGGAAATATATTGATACATGTACATATTTATAAATGATATGATCTTTGTACAAAGTTGAGTTCATTCCCACTCCATATGTAAATATCCCTTTCCATTTAGCCCCTACTCTATCCTTATATATACATACTTTTAGGTACTACCCTTACCCACCCATTTGTCACACTTATCCATACACCTACCTCTATATACTCTTAGCCATCTAGAACTGAACATTTACCCATACTGGAAACTAATCATGATCATGGACCCTTCCCCTTCCTTTTTAAAATTCAAATTCAAAATTTGGCTGATTGACTCCTTTCACCTTCCTTCTGTAAGACAACTTAACACACATTTGGCACAATTTGATGCTATGTGCTAGTATTTAAAGACATTCAATATATTAATTTCTAATCATCCAATATACACATCATCTCTCTCAATCTAAATCATTGGAAGTGATTAATAGTGAAATATTTTTGAAATATTTTTATTTGGTGCATTAAAATGAGTAACAAATATGCATATTGCAACCCTTGCCTACTATAAAATAAACTATGTACATGGATTTCTAGACTAGAAGAACTTATCTCCTTGTAAAAATGCCCCTATCATATTAGAATTTATCCAAATCTCAACAATTTCTCTAAAGTTCTAAAATTATTTGCATCCACACACATATTAATATTAAATAGAATTATGAATGGAATATTAATACCAATCAATTAGTGTTCAGATCTTCTAATTGCAACAACCATAGTGTGCATTCAATTCACCTCTTCATAATAAAGCATACCCAAAAATCACAATCCAAGCAATAGGTAACAACTGCACAGAAATTAATGGTTCATGCCACTTTTAAAAACTAAAAACATTTCACCAATCTAGGCAACTAGATAAGACTCCAATAAGCTGATATGATTAGCTACCTTGTAAATTGTACACAAACTTCTAGTAATAAAGACCAAAATATGATGCGACTCTTCCTCAAAAAATACAACTGAGCTAAAATACTTTAGAATGATGCAGCATTTGATTAGAGATCAATTCCGTATGATAGGGCGCTCTTCTTTGCTACACCTGATGTTAGCATGGTAAGATATAACTAGCAATTGCACTAAATTTGTGCGCAATGAAGTAGTTGATAGTGTGAAATGTTAAATAACAGTGTGATCCTAATGTATTATGGTTAATGAAATTGTAGCAAACATATTCAAATTAATGAACTGATGCAGGTAGTTTTAAAATCAGAGCATTTCGTCAATAGTGTTTATAGCCTTTTGATGAGCAAGTAATTTTAAAAAAGAAACAAACAGTTGAAATCAAATTACGAATATATCAAACTGATATATAACATTAAAATATTAAAAAAATCTCATAATAATACCTAGCTATAAAATTGTACAAACACTACTCATTCACATAATTTCATATGTAATCAAAATTTACAAACCACAGAAAAAATGAAAATGAAAGTTTATTATATTATATTCTATTCTAACCACTATTGTTGTATTCTTGAGTGATTCTGATGGTGCAAGAACGCATAGAAAACAACTCTTTTGAAAGACCGAACTAAAGAATCAACAATTATTGTGCAGTTTCTTTTAAATAGCCTTTGCAGATTACTTTGGCTAAAACACTTGTATTTTTACCTCTTGCTTTACTTTTTCCCTAGCTCTATAGCATGTTGTCACATGGCTATGTAGGCTCCACCTTATAACACCAAAGCTTCCCTAAACTTCACAGATCTCTTTGCTAAACATCGAAGAAGTAGAATGTCACTAAGTTGAGAGGTGTGATAGCCCCCAAGCTTAGGATTCTATGAATCTACAAGTGATTAGAAAAAGAGGTTACACACATACAAGACACATAGCACGAGTTACACATATACATGTAACATATATCTAAAAACATAATAAACATAGGATGAGACCAAATATTACATGTCAAAACAACTACAGTTAGCAAAATAATATCCAGTCAAATCCAAACATACACGAAGCAAACACGGAGAATACACATAAAACAAAAAGCATGCCAGGTATGAACCTTAGGCTAGAAAGATGTGTTATGATAGGAATCAAACTTAAAACACACATCATGAGCCACAAGATAGTAAAATCTATTGTTTTCTAGGTGGTCGTGAATGCATGGCAAAGTGAGAATGGCACAGGCTAGTAAGATCCACATATTTACTAGGTGAGTTGCATATCAACAGGTAGCAAATGAAAGCATCACAGGCTAGTAAGATCTACAAATTTACCAGGTGATCTTCATGTCAACAATATCAGAAATTACGGGCCAAGAAAAACATGCTATTTGTTAGGTAACTCTGGTAAAGTGCTACAAGGATGATCAAAAGGGTGTTGTGATAGCACAACCAACCACGTGGTGTGTGAACAAAGAGAAGCACATAGAAGAGTGTATGCCCCCACCTTAAAGAATTGCTAACACCATCGGGAAGAAATTGCCTTTAAGGTAGAAAGAGAAATACATGCAAAATAGGCACGAGAGCTTTTCAAAAGCATATTCCCAAAGGATATATTTCCAAAAGCTACATCGTGACAAGGGGTTGCTCCCAGGCATGATGCCAACTATAAAGTAACATCAAACAATAGATTCAAGGGATCTACTTGACTAGAGTCAGTATATGAATGGTTGTATAAAGGGACACTCGTTTTAGGAACTGTCATCATCCTCCAACTAGTAGAACTACTATTACAGAAGAAGAAATATCACATGAAATCAAAGTAAATAAACTTCAGGTCAACAAAGGAGGGATGCTAAATCATCCAACACTCTGCATCATCCCCAAAAGGCATAAAATTGCATTTACGACAAATAGAAGAGTGGAGATGCAGAGAGAGGAATGTCACAACAAATTCATTCCCTTTATATCCTTGCATCAACAAGAGTGTCAAGGGTCATCCAAAGATAACTAAGAAATAAAATACACACCAAACAAAACATATGGGGATAACATTACCTACAAGCATATCACACATAAGACAAGGGTATCACTCTTGCCAGTCGAACTATAGAGAATCATCCACCTCCCAATCTTACTCATCAAAAAGGGATGGTGGACAAGATGCTAGAGGGACTACAACAAGTGTGGTACAAGGAGCGGCGCCTTATTCATGATGTGTTGAATCAATCACTGGAGAAGGATTCTTATGTATGCCCCCAAAGGCCAAGTCCATTGATTTTGTGAAAATCAAGGACAACTCTAGAAGATTTTTTGGTGGTCGTGGATGTCCTCTAAATCATTGTCAGAATAAATCATAAGAGGTGATATAACAGTGCTAACAGCAGGGTCGCAAGCACTATCAATCACAGGAGAAGAAGAAATAGAAGATCCTACAGACTTGACTAGTGCTTTTAAGCATTTAGAATGGCTGATATGGATAAGGCTCATGCTTACACTTGGGTGAAGGTGGCAGAATGTTAATATCAATGGTGGAAAGATGCAAGAGATTAGGGAACACCTGGTGTTAGGTAAACTAGGACAGAACCATTTATGATAGAGCACTACTCGAAACAACTTTGTTAGTGGGTAGGTCTAAAGGCTCAGTAAATGGTGGTATGGAACTCTTCGTAGATGGAGCCAAGGATACTAGCACCACAGGAATGGTCTTTTCATTTTGCTCGGTTGTTGAAGAGATGGGCAACGATGGGTCAAAAGGTGGAGCTAAGTCAAGGGATGACTACGTAGGAGAGGGACTAGAGGGAAGAGGTTCAACCCCTGCAGCAAGCTCGTGATCCATAGTGCGACATCATCTCCTACATTACTTAACATTCTAATTTCATCTTGTATAGTTTGGAGCATTCTCAAGGGGAACCGAGGTGTTTCTAATGCAGAGGACGTAGCGAAGCGGACAAAATGTACAAATCTTCTAATTATTGAACCTCTCGAACCATTTAACTTCTCGGTTGAACCCACTGAACTTGTTAGTCTCGAACCATCAAATTCTTAAACTCATTGAACTTACGAACTATTCATATCTTTTGAACTCTTGAACCATTCGCTTGAACCATTGAACCATCGGTTCCACAATCGGCAAGATACACACACCATCGGCAAGTTAGTAAATCCTTAGGCCGATAGGTCAATACAGCTCTGCAGGGTCGGTGAGAGTTAACTCATCGCTGAAACAAACTTCAATCGGCCGATAGGCCGATGATACACTCGACACTTCAACTCTACCATTTCACCATGATGGATGGTGATACGCCGATAACTCTTCTCCTCTGCAACACAGACACACACACGTAGATTTACCTATGCTGCAACTACGTAGATTTCTTTAACTCACTATAGCCATACAGACATACAGATTACTGGACTAAATCAAACAGAAGGAAATTAAAACCTAGGGGAGTCATTCCACTGGTTTCGGCGGAAGCCTCAACCAGTGGAATGGTCCCAAACCAAAACACTGCGACGAGACCAAACCAAAATCTTTATTATTTCTACTAAAAAATGTATAATTACAAAATGTTTCTTTTTCTTTTCTCGTCTCCTCCTTCTTTGTCTATCCTCTTCAAGCACACGCTCTTATAAAGAACCTAGCCAAGGCAGTTACACTTCGGTGGAATCTTAACCGATTCACCTTCCTTGCCTTAGGTTCATTTAAAAATGGTTCATATATGAGACAGTTACAAACATAGTATGACACCTATGCACTAGTGCCAATCGACTTACAACTTATGACTTATTTCATCCATGGGACATATTTGTCCAATCAATTCATTTTGGCTCTAGGCCTTACAACAAATCATTCGAGAACAGAGGATGTCCTATCATTTATGAGGTGCTCCTGCACCAGTTTCCCAATGTAGGTTCCTTTTCTTCCTTTGCTGAAGGAGCAGAAGGAGGAATGGAAGGAAACACTAAAGGTTGGGAAACAATGGGAGGAGGCTTTTTCAAGGTGGGTTGTTATTCTCTTGCAGCTAGTGGAATAGGTAGAGGTACTTCAAGACATCCACATGTGATTGAGAAACCATGGGGAAAAGCTCCTGCACCATGAATTGCTTTCCTCTAGACTCTGAAGAAGCAAGAGGAAGAAAAAGCAATCCTTAATGGGCGGGGAGGTCTGGGCTCTGCAGGGTGTTTGCTTTGTGATCCTAGGTAGGACAATGGAGATGAAACCTCAGCATTAATACCAGATGCTCAGGGTCAAGGAAGCATTCCCGATTCAGGTTGTGGTTCATTCCTCACCTACAAAACAGGGGGAACTACTGTCGAAGCTATAGAACATCAAGGAACCTCAAGGGTAGAAGCTGGGATAGCACACAAGGAGGCACCAATAGACAATTGAGCAATTCAACTAGCTTTAAATTTCTGATAGGAGATAAACATAAAATCATTGCAGGGCAAACGAGCTTAATTAGCTGTGGCCAGAAGTAATTAAGTGAAAAGTTTCTATGAAGAGACAATGGCTTGAACCCACTATGATATATAGTGTACACCTCTCCCTAAAATGGAAACTTTAGACACTTATGGATTACAAAGGGGACTGCCTTCATGGAAGCAAGCCATGGATAGTCCAACTTCACATGAAATTGATCTGAGGCTGGAATGATGGAAAAAGGCACATCCAGGACTTTGGGTCTGACTTGGACAGAGAGTGTCAAGGCACTTAGAATAGGTCAAGTGGAACCATCATGTGCTCAAACTAAGATTTCTGATTTCTCATACTTATCTTATTATAATTCATGCACATAGAGGAACTCCTCCATAACTATATTTTCCAAGCATACGAGATCAATGAGTACTCCCCTTGTGGGTTTGTCATTAATCCTGGTGGTAATGTAGACAAGACTGTCAGGTGCACAAATAGAGGCATCAATGTGGGTAAAGGAAATTTTAATCTCGGATTCATCTGGGTCTTGGATATAGTAAGCATCTATTAAGGAAACTAGGTTTGTCTAGGTTCTTGTCTTGGTGATCAGAAGTTATTAAAGTAGGTACTCTATCAACAGATTGTTCCACAAGGTTGGTAGCATGGTTTGAAGTACCAATTACATAATTGCAAAATAAATAATTTAAGAGATGATCTATAAATGTATTCGATGATTGATCTTACATCTCAACATGGCTTTATAAAGTCATATATTCCTGTGTATAACTACTTACAAGAATAACTACTCTACCACTAATAAATAACTAACCTATTTTTTTATTAGACAATGTAATAATGCTAACATTCCCCCTTTATTACATTGTTCTTGCAAATGTACCCCCCTCAAGGTTTACATTTCACATCAAAAAACATGCTGACCAATACAAATAAATACATATTTTTAGAAGATTTTCCTTTGAAAGAACAAATCTTGAATTAGGTGGAACTCCATCAAGGTACCTCTTAACCCTCATAAAGGTGTATTCGAGCCTAAATTCTCGAGTTCTGAATTACCACCTCCCCGAACTCCTGAATTGTAGATCCCCTAAATTATTGGACAACAATCCATACTGAGCTCCACAAGGCCCCATCAAGTTATCCCATGACCCTCAAAAGGGTATAATTCCCTAGATAATAGACTTTCAAACTATCTGGGGCATCTTTTTATTCTTTGACATGATGCCACCTTATGGGACACTGTATCAAAGAGGGGCAAAATGTAGACACCTAAAAATAATAATGTATTCACCATTATTTTTGACATAGTTCTAACACTGCCTTTCATCCTAACATGTCTCCTAAAATTAATTAAAAAATTTATTATTTAATTAATTTATCTCTTTTTCATTAATCCATTTTCTCATATTAAATAAATAAATTTTATTTACCATTTTCTCTTAAATTAATTAATAAATTCTATTTATTTAATTAATTTATCACTTCTAACAACTTCATCTCCATAAATTAATTAAATAAATTTATTATTTAATTAATTTACCCTCTCATATCCTTATCCTCAAGCACTTACCAAAATTATTAAATAATGGGTCACAATTATTAAATGATTGATCCAAAATTAAATTCTCTTTTCATCTCAACCATCCATTATCATACTACATCTTTTAATCTCTGCCATTCACATAAAAGGATGTTCTAGAAGATTTTTATCCATGACCTATAATCCTCTCATCTAATCTTAACTATCTATTTAATCTTTTAATTCTATCCCTTCATCCATCATATCCAACGTCTATAAACTAAGCCTCTCACATCATTATCACAACACATCGTTCATATGCAAGTATATGCTATCAAATTCCATATCATTACCATTATCATTTGCCTTAATTATAGCCATCTTCATAGCTAGGTTATGCTGGTTTTGTGAACATTCCACAATGCATAATATATCAAAAGAACAAAGCTAGTAGAGCTAGGATGCATTCTACTCCATTATATCAAGTGTGAGGGTGTGATTGAAGGTGAAGGTATTGAGTTATATTGCATTATCTTGCATTATTTACCTTGAATCATATTTCTGCATACAACATCCAAGAGAGCAAGATTGGAAACAAAGTTTTGAAATTGCACCTAGGAAGAAGAGGGACGAGATACATCCCCTGATTTTTCTTTATTTGAAAGGATTGCATTGAAGTTGCCTCCTAAGATGACCTTTGACTCCATGTGTGGTTGTGAAGAGGTGGAGATGTCAGTCTAGAGTTTACTTTTGTCCTCCAGTCTTGTGGGGCCATACACATTGAGAAGGAGAAAGACATTATCTGAAGATAAGCATTTAACCCAGCCAACTATCTAATTTCATTATGAAAGTAGGATCTCAAAGAAGAATTGGTGTGGGTTCCACATAGTGCATATGCCACCATCCATGCCAATATAAGGTTCAAAGTAGCCTTCCCAACCTTTATAATGCCCTACAAAAATCTTAGTTGCTTCTGAATTTAATTTAGTTTCCTACAACAAAAAGAACTCTGCATTTGTGTTACAAAGTTGGTGCTTTATCAAGCACCTTTTGTGAGAGGCATTTAGGCCTCTGACATTCCATGATATGATCCTCATTGCTCTTTAAGGGAGGAGTTTCCTCTCTTATATCTCACTAAGTTTTGATTAAGGATTTACCTTGGAAATGGCTAGCTCTTCCCGTTTTGCTTATTAGTCTTGCGCCTTTGCTCCCTTTCAAAACCAATATCTTCTTTGATAATTCATGAAACTGATTGACTTATTTTCCTAGGATCTATGTGACCAAATTCATCCTCTTCATCTTCGTCAAAATAAAACCACTCCCTTTTGCTATCCTCCATTAGGGGTTCATCATGTGTTGCTTTAGGAGTGTAGATAACTAGGGCATTATCTGGAATAACTTCTAATTGATCGCAAGTCGTTGGTTCCATTTTTGTTCAAAGGTTTTCCTCCTTGCCTTTTTCCTTAAGCACCCATCTCTGATTTTGCTTCTTCCTAGGGAATTTATTTTCAAAGTGGCTCCTACCTCAACAGTTAGGACAGAAGAATTTGGCTTCGTCTACCTTAATGCTTTGATTCCAACTTCCTCCACCATGTTTTAGAAGGATGGAGTTCAAGATCTTCATGATGGCGATGATTCTTGTACGAGCATAGATTTGTGAGTTACCTTCTACTACCTCTGGATCAATACATTCTACTCTGCCCAACGATTCTCCAATCTTCATGGGATTTTCCACCATCTAGTATTCTAGTGGGAGGTTGTAGAGTCTTATCCATTTAAGATCAACTTGGAGGTCACATGCAGTAGGATCAAAATTCGGCACCCATTTCTAGACATAAATTGGGATATTGTCTATGAACCAGACTCCTTTGAGAATGATTGCCTCATGCTCCAAAGGTGATCTGAGTTTTTCCACAGAGAATCCTTTTGGAAGGAAAAGTAGGTTGGAGATGCCCCATGTTTGTTCAGCCCACTGGTATATCTTTGCTCTGGGTAGGGACTTCCCCATGAATCTCTTGATGACAACCTGCTCCTGTAAGGATGCACACTCCAATACATCTTCTAAACATAGCTCCAAGGGTTTTGGTGCGCTATCCTTGTCACCTTTCTGCTGATTTTTAGGAGCCAATTTTTTGCGAGCCATTTTAGTTCAATTAATTTTAAAATTAAATGATATATTTTAATTAAAATTATTATTTATAATATAGTGTCATCGTTATTAAATTTTATATTTAATAAATATTATTCGAAGATTTCTATTTCATTTTAATATTCAATATTTTCAATGTAAGTTTTAAAAATTATGAAATAATTTTGTTCCGTCATTCAAATTATTTATCATTTAAAAATTTAACTAAAATTTATTTTTTTACTTAGAACATTTTTTTTACTATTTAAGAATTATTTTATTATATTAGCATTGTGAAAAGTTATTTTTATTCATTTAAGAGTTGTTTTGTTGGATGGATTTATTTTTAATTTTAATTTTCTTATTTTAGAGTTATATATATATATATATATATATATATATATATATCATTAATAATTATGTATTTTTATTTTTATAAAATCAATATATTATTTATAAATTTTTAATTATTAAATTATTTTAATTTTTAAAATTTGATATAATATTTTATCTATTGTACCAAGTATTTCTTATTTTTATTGGCCTATAAAATCACCATCCATTTTTCACACATTGGGCTTCCATGATGCTAGTTTGCTCCACCAATGTCATGTGTAATTCAAATCTTGTAGATAAAATCTATTGAAGTGAAAGTTTAAATTCACTTCCATGGCATTCCAAAGGGTTGAGCTTATAATATTCCTCGGTATCTTCCAACACTCCTTGATAGATGCTAGCTTCCAAATATGTCTACCAAATATGTCCACCATTTGTGAATGCAACTTCATATGGCAACTCGGATATTCCACTAAGTGGAGACCTTGTTAGTTGTTTTCCTAGCTTGGTGCAATAATGAAATGAACAATAAAATTCTCTAAGGATTGTATTATCAGTCAATAAATATAGTCAAGAAATTTCACAATAGAAATTTACCAGTTATAACTTTAATTATAATGTATTATACTTAATCTATGATCATTAGAAATTTCACAATTTATTGTTCAATTTTGTTAATGCAAGTTTTGTTTTATGTACTAATATTAAGCCATTCTATAAAAGTACTTTCACAAATTCCTTAATATTTTACAATTATAATTTATTATAAGGAACAAATAGAACTTAGCTATGCTAGTCACAGTTGTGCCTAGTACAAATCAAAACTTTGGGTCAAGGTTAGCCATAACAACTATAATCTTCACTGATCCAATAAAATCATGATACATTTAAATTGCAAGAATATGTTGATCCTTAACTATTATCTAGACGCTTCCTCTAAATCACTATGTCATGGCTCACCTAACAACTAGACAACAAATACTACCCTTATAATACTACAAAAGCAGGTACTCGCCCCTAGTGGCACTTGTTAATTTATAGTTTTAAATATATTTATTTTGATATTTTTATTATTCAATTAATAAATAAAATAATAATCTAAATTGTTAAATTGAAAGCTTACTCAGAGAGTTAAAATGGGTAACAAACCACATTTAGCACCAGACGTTGCTTTTCTTCAACTTAATTAATAAAAAAATAACATCAACTTGGATGATACAACTTTATTATTGGGAATTAAATTAATACAAATGAAAGAGAAAACAAAAGGTACGACATAATCTTATTTCCATGACTAATGTCATGTCAACTGTTTAAAAAAATTGACCACATAGCCTTACGAACTCTGCCCTGTAGGCGTATAAGTGACTAATCTTGAAATTACAAGATTTAACCATGGAGAAATCCAACCTAAAATTTAAGCAGATCAAAAGGAGGAGGTGGCAAATTTTCAAATGTTCCTAGCCCATCCTCGGTCAAGACTCTCTCCACAAACATCAATGGTCACAAAACAGAGCACGTGATTACCAATTAACAATCAAGGAATGGATGACAACTTACACTTGGCATATTCCTTCGCATCTTCAAAGTGCATTTAGAATAGTCCCTCTAAACTTGCCACTATGTGTATGTCACCAATCATTAGGATATTCACCTTGATCTACATCTCTCACCCTAATATCTTGCTACTGCAAAAATTCATCCCTCAGGTCCATTAACTACTCTGTATCTAACCCGATATCCTCTTCAACCAACATACCACCAGAGTCCAGCCTCTTATACTCTTCATATGTTGTGATGGTTTTTGCTATATCGACCTTGTCAAAACTCTGGGCTTTGAACTTGGCATACTCCTGCATCTAGAGTTGCTCACCTACTAATAGTTTGGAGTCCTTGAACTCCACACACCTATGCCATCCTATATCTAAAGGAAAATTAATGGTCCCTCGGTTATGCTTTTGAATGTATGCCTCATAGCAGGGGATTATCTGCCTAGTGATTTTCAGAAGTAGAACCCTATCGGTTTGATATTGAGGCAACATGAAGGGGTGACCTTCAAACCCTTCCATCTTGATGTATGTGAATGTTGGGAACTGGATAAACTAGGACCCGTGTGCTGTGATGACCCCTTGGGCATCTCGTGAAATTCTTTTATCTCGGCCCCCTTCCATTAACTAGACCAACCACATCATAAAGCAATCATTCACCCTCCTATAATGCACAACTGATTGCTTCTTCTCCAATTGTGGGTAGTATTCCCACACCATCTATTCTCATAGCTTGCTGCCAAGCTTTCCAACTTTATACAATCCATTGAATTGGGACTGATATGCACAGGAGTACACTACATAGTGGGTCATGAGGAACCTTCGCTTCTTCTTCCATGGAACCATCTCATCATGCAGGGAGTTGTTGATCAGTTGTGCCCAATGCACTATATCGCCAACACCCTTTACAAACTGGATGAGGCCAAACATCCATAAATCAAAAGACCCTGAGTCTTCCTTCCCCACCATTCTATTCAATAGGGTTATCATGTACTGGACTTCTGGGTTGAAGTCATTTGTAGAGATTTTTTGGCATCTTAGAGACTACCTTTGACCTAGTAGTTGGATCCATCCAAGAAGTGTGCATAACCTTGTGGCATCCCACAATATTTGAGTTGTATTCTGTGGACAAGGCATTCAGATCAATTTCGAAGACATTTTGACTCCATGGTAATCTGAAAGTCTCTGCGATTCCTTTTTCTAATTAATCTGCATAAACTTGCCCTTGGTGCACTACCCTCCTAGCAATAGGATTATACTTATGTGCTCACTCTATCACTAATTCCAGTGCATCTATGGCATATGGAAATCCAAACACATGATACATTCCACTAGTGACAATGTTCTTGAGAGTCGATTCGTCTTTGTAGACTTGAATCCTTGCCCTGAAGACTTCTAGGTCCACTTTCCCGTAATGGGTGTCCGGTGCACTACCAAACTTGCTCCATATCCTACAGGGAGTGGGACCCATTAGTGTTTCGAACTCGTCCTCATGTTGCTTTTATATTTTCATCATTTTGTCCTACATGATGCAAAATAGCTATAATTATTTCCTGCATTGGAAATTTGGGCATGCAAATCAATCTTCACTTTGCAGAATAATTTGAAATCATTTATAACAAGATGAATCCATGAATTTACCTTAGGTAAAAGAGATTAATCTTTGGTAAAGAAGAAATACTGTAACCATCAAGAAAGAGGGATTTTGTAGTATACGTACCTGACAAACGAGATATCACCTTGGTTACACTATGCAATGGATGCCCGTTTACTGTCATACTTTCCGTTCATTCAAATGATTGATTCATCTTAACCTAAATGAAAATTTTCTCTCAATGGTAATTATTTGTGACTATGATCTTTAGATCTCCTAAAAATGCCTTCATGATTTTACCATTGTGTTGAAATTAGCTTTTAACCCTTGTGAAATTTGCTAAGTGTAGGAATGCATTGAATGTTCACTAGAGTTGGTGAGCAATTACTACTCGGGAGGGGAAAAGCGACCGCTGGGTGAAAGTTTATAATTTAAAATTTAAATCCCAATGTCAAAAATCAATCATGGTATGGGAATCTAATGCTAAGGACTGGATGGATATTTAGATCTTAATATCATGTTCGGAATGTCTGGTGCGAATGTCTGGTTGGAATATCCTTTTGACTTTGACTAAAGTTGGGTAAAATCATAGTGGAAACTCCATCGGGTGACATCATTACCATCATGGTCAAACTTTGTTGACTAGAGCAAGGATAAATGGATCTTCATACTCGGTCATAGAGGTCATGACATTTAGGAATGTCCATTGTAAAATGTCCTTTTGAAAATGTCCAGTTGAAAAGTCAACAAGCTATGAGCATGCACCTGGCTTATAATACTTTCAGATAAGACATGGATATGGATATCGATATTGAAATAGAAATGTTTAGTGCACAATATCTAGTCCAATGGGACTCTCTCATGTCGGGGTAAATTTGACAGCTTGCATTGGATGTTTGAATAGGACTGGATATTTACTTGTTTGATCATGTCAGGTCAAAATTTCATGTCCAGTAAGAGTGTTAGTGACTCACTAGGGTAAATTTGACTATTTCAACAAGATATGGATCCAGATACGGATATTGGTACTTTGGGCGTGCAAATGTCTAGTCCAGTTGAATAATGAATGAGTCATATTTAACTTTTACTTTTGGGTCTGTGTGTTTCCCAAAGGTTTGGAACCTAATATGGATACCAGACATGACATGTATTCTTCGCCAATGTCCATGTCTAATTGACTGAAAATATCTAGTTGACCAGAACTTCACATGGGCATAACTTGCTCACTTCAACAAATTTTTACATGATTCAAAAGACAAACTTGACTAGAATTTTATCCTCTACTCATCCATGACTTTTAGAGGGGATATTTTCCAACTTGAAATTTGGCTTGGATTTGGCTTAGAGGTGACATGACATTTTACCATTACCACCCAAGTGGACAATAGACAAACCAACACAACAAAACAAGTTGGGTCCTCATTTTGCCATGGAAAAATAGAGCGTGTTGTGAGACTACACAGCGCCTCCCTCGTGAGGCTGGATGACTTGGCTTGATATCCATTCACCGACAAGGCATCACCTTGTGTGCTAAATGGACCATTCAAGCTCTTTAAGGCAATGAAGCTTGGAAAGTTCTTGTCCACCATTGTATTTGTACTGGCACTCCTATAGGTCATCCAACATGGAAATGCTTGGATTGAGGAACTCTCCTCACTATAAGGGAACCTATTTCCATTCAAGGTACTTTTGTATCAAGAGCATTTGGAAGGCTTGGGAAGCCCTTAAGCCTTGGCTTCATTAGGCTAGAGATGATTTTGTAATGGTTTATCCATTAATCATCAATCCATTTGGTGGTCCCCTTTTCTCAGCACTCAAGATAGGCCTGTAGAAAACCAAGATCATGGAAAAGATAAACAAGCACACGAATTGCAATGGAATCGACCAGTTTGTATTACCAAATGAGGTGAGTATAAATAGAGATGTGTAGGTACCCAAATCTCCATGAAAAGAGGATAGGACTCCTCTACATGGAGTTGTGGCGAGTAACCTCCCACAAACATAGAGTGAGGTGTTGATGCAAGTCGACACCTCTCAAAATGTCTCAACTACTTTGACAAGTTCAAAGGAACATGTGCAAATACGCCTAAGTATGATTAATACAAATGTGTACGCCTAGAGATAAAAGGTATACACTAACACCCCCCTTAAGCATAGATTAGGTCAATATTATTAAAAATGGGTCCCGGCTATAAGCCTGGTGAGGTACCCATGTACAATACAAAAGAAAAATGAGCCCTGGGCATGAAACCTGATAAGGTACTCAAGTACAATGCAAACTCTCTAAAACTAGAGAAAGATAGAAACCCAGTGGGAAAAAACTATCCCCCAAAAAGAGAGAAAAAGGAAAGGCTTAGAAAGCCCCCCCCCAAAGATGATGATGATGCTGATGTAGAGATAAAAAACTCCTGGAACATGAAACTGTTGTAAATTCTACCCTTACCTTAATTCTAATAGATTTTAGCAAACTAATTGGAATTTGTAGTGTGCAAGAAATTTGGTTCAAAAAATGCACAATGTCTGAAAAAAGATGTGCATTAATGGCACATATGAATGAGAAGAGAATCTGAAAGATTCATTGTTGTGATTGTTACAACCCCCATTACACTTTATATATCAGTGAGTACAATTTTCCTAAGTTCCCTTTATGTGTTACACACATTCAATTATATGACACTTTATGAGTGTATTTACAACATATATGCTTTTTGGAGTTCAACAATTTGCTATATAGAACCAACTAAGCTGAGATGAGAAGTAAAACTAGGCTCTAAAGTTGCCAGTGTAGTGTCCTCTTCACTTGAATTAAAGTGTGAAAAAATGAAGTTGCAGTCGAAGTGACAAATCTTCGCTACTGCGACAATGTTTCGACTTTGTGATTCTTGAATTAAGGTTGTTATGGCAGTGAACTCAACTATTTTGTCAGAACAAGTGAGTTGATACACAGAGAGATGATTCCTATATAATTTGGGAATGAAAAGCACATTGTGTACGTATCCATTACCTAATTTTACAGTTCCCTTACCACAAACATTATAATAGTTATCATCTATCAGTATTTTGAAGGTGTTGCATGGAAGAATTGTCACAAACACCTCTTTGTAAGGTGACATGCATTCAATTGCACATGAACTAAGAATCCATTTGTTGACTTCTAATTTTGAAGGTGCCATGGATTTATCTTTTTACCTTCTCGAAGATGAGTTCCCAAATTTTGTGAATTGAATCCCTAATTGAACTTTATGTAAAGTGGCACTTTATAAGTTGAGTGTCTGGTTACTCTTGCTTAATTCCCCCCTTAAAGTGGCACTTTATAAAGTTAGTGCATTGTGAGCACCATTACTCCCTTTGATTATTTGTTTTCCCCCAAGATTGGCACTTTTTAGGAGTGATTTTGCAAGTCACCCAAAAAGATATAAACTGGCACTTTATGATATTAGTGCAATATTATTCTTGTTGGATCCGTGACAAAAAAAATCCACTTTTGCAAAAAGAAGCACTCAATTTCAAGTTGATTTGCAAACGTTATCAGACTTGGAAGATTGGTGCAATGACAAAAAAATCCTTTTTTGAACCAAAAAAAATCAAATTTTTAGAAAATCAAATTTGCATGCAAAAATGTGAGAAAAATTTTTTGGAGGAAAATTAAGCCCCCTTGGGCTGTGTACGACTAGGGGCTAAAACCTCATGTGACCAGTTGCTAAACTTTTCAAATGGTCTCCCCTCCCCCTTGCTAACATCACCCACCCTAGTTTCTTATGTCAGCTAAATAGTGCTTCTATTCACTGCAAATAACTTGGTGGGCGTCGTGATTCCTTCCTGTGGCAAAACAAGCCAAATCTAAGGTCGATTTTGGTCGTTTCAAGGATGCCAAACTAGAGCCGACTTGGTCTGCATCACAGGAGGAATCCCTACCATGCATGAGGGTGCTTTGGAGATGTGTGAGCAGGCCCTTGTGAGGGCATTCATAGGCGCAGGTGAAGATGCCTCTCGTTGGCTTGAGATGCCATTTCTGGCATCTGCGGCATTAAAGATGGGACACCGGCCATCCATCCCTCATTGTCCACTACGTAAGCAGCTTGAGTCTCTCAAGCACCTTTTTTAGTTTTTGCCTCGGGCTCAGGAAGCTTAGAATTAGATCCATGATTTTTTCAAACCTTTCAAACCTACTTCTTTCTCTTGGCATATGGTCTTACTTGGCGACTAGACCTACCTTCCATGCAAATATACTTAGATATGACATGCTTTTAGGGTGGAAATTCTTTTTATTATTTTGAAGGATAGTAATGTTGCTACTTTCAATCATTGTACTACTGTTAAGCATTTTTCTTTCTACACTAAAGCTATCATTTTTTTTAATGTGCTGATGCAGATTTAGGTGCAAGCTAGCAAAGTTATACTTGAAGTTGCTCATCTTTAGGAGCTGCTAGACCATTGGGCCAGTGCCCCTTGCACTATTTCCTGGGTTTCACTTGACTCCACCTCCTCTCGAGGGTATCGGTGTGTATAGTCAGTCCTCCCAATGTAACTGTGGTGATCGAGGATCTCACTCCCATGGCCCTCAGTCCTCCAGGGATTCTCCTATCCATGGAGGATGGTCTCAACCTCCCAGACCGCCATCGCGGGATGGGTACTGCCACAATAATGGGTTACACTTTCTGGGACACCCTGATTTTTGCTGAAATCACATATTTTTAGAAAATATAATGATTTAAGCATTGAAAGGTTCCATTTAAAGTATTTTAATTGAAGAGGGTTTGATCAAACCCCCTTAGATAGAACCCCGCTAGTTTTAAACCATACCTATAATGGAGTCTCCTCTACACCTATCAAAATGCTGATAAAAAATAACTTTTGATTTACCTTTTCGGGGATCAAATGAATTCATTTAAAATTATGTTTTGTATGTAGTCCTTATTATAAACTTCCCAAAAAGTATAATTTTAAATATATTTAATTTGATTATTATATTTTATTTTGTATTTCTTGTGAATGTAGGTTTTTCACCGAACATCAAGTTCTTTGTTGTACACACATGGAAAATTAGTATATTAGTGAAAAAAAATTCTAAAAAATATATATGCCTTAGGTATTGATGTTCTTGTTTCAACAAAATATAAAAAATTAAATTTCGATACATACAAAAAAAGTTATGTTTTACGGAATGCACCTATGTCTAAATTATACTTGGTTTGACTTCAAAAATAATTTAAAAAACATATTCAACAAAATATTATAAAACCAAATGCATGCCCTATATATCGATGTTACTAATCTAAATTCAAAAGAATCAAAATTTTATCCTTTGTAGAAAGAAAGTTATGTGCTACAGAATACACATCACTTTAAAAAAATGTTGTTTACTATTAAAAACTAGTTATCAAAGGAGATGCAAAAAAATTACAATTTAACTCCAATATTTTTTAAATATATTTAGAATTTACAAACAAAATCTTACAAATCACTAGTTCACGTCATCTTTAAATTCCTAACGGTTTAATAGCTATAGGTGTCAGAAAGTGAATATTTAGTTTGTGAAAAATGTTGATTTCAATGTCAAGTTTGGCCAAAAAGTGTAACCCATTATTGTGGGATGACCCAGATATTGTTTGGTCTGACACAAGCAAGTTTCCTTGTTTGTAACTCACCATTTCCCTAATTTGTGCTCAGCCACCCCCTGAGAAGAATGAAGATGGATTTTATACTCTCGACAGTTGGGAGCCAATTGATGATGCTACCCCTAGAGACGTTTAGGGGAAACTTGATGATCAGGATCCTCCTCCCTCTACTGGAGTTGCACTTGCTTCTTAGTTTTTTGGGCTTGGCCCTTTGTTACTTTTTTTGCTTGTGTTTAAAGCTTTTGTTCACCTGTTAAGGCTTTGAGAATTCGTGGGTGTGTTTTTTTACCACCATACTCCTTTTTGTGAATATTGTACTATTTATTTCTTTTTGATATAGGTTAAATAGGAAGTATTCAATAAAAAAAACCTCTATAGGATGTCTCTTGCAATATTTTGACTCCCAACATTATTGTTTTCTTTTTTAAATTTGAATAATGGAGAAATTTGTCTAGTTATGCAAATTTTTGGGTTTATTAAGAATTTTTCACAGTAAGGGATATAATTCATATGTTATTTATTAACAAATTATATAGATTAGAGATCTTACAAGATGTTGATGTTAAGATTGTTTAGTCTACTTTTTTGTTTAGTGCATCCGCCTCATCTGCCCCTTTAACTATACCTATTTCCACTATTATCCCATCCCATAGGATTAAACCTACCTCCACTATTGTACCATCTCATAGTGTTCATCCTTTCTCTAAATTTATTCCTCTCTATGCCTTACATCCTAATTATGCCCCCCATCATACTTGCATCGCACACGATGTTTTACACCTCCACCTCTATTTTATCCACTACCAACCAACCTACTATATTGATAACTCTTGACTTGTGCCATCCCCACTTCTACTATTTTATCCTCTAGCAATCCTCATCCCATTCCTCTATCTATTCCCATGCACACACTCCATTACATTTCTTCATCCATGCTTATTTTACAACCCATTACCTCTTCTCATTCCACATACTAATCATACTCATACCTACTCCATAAATCCTACCTATACGCATCCTATTGTACCCCAACCTTCTCTTACCTCTACTTCTTCCTCTACCCTAGAAGCACTAGTCTAAAAGATAGATCAAGTGGAGAAAAAGTGGATACAAGGCCTAATGGAAAAGACAATGATGAATTTAAGGACATGCTAGACATATACCATTGGCATTTGAGACTATTACACTTCCTCTATATACAAGTTTTGTGGCGCCTTTCTTAGAGAAATATAATGGAAAAGGTGATCCCAACACATGCAATTAAGGTCCTCCACTAGGATGTGTTGATTTCTTATCCAAGGATAGATTTTTGGCTAAGTTATTTCCAAGGACTTTATAAGATTATGCTATTGAATGATTCTTATCATTAACTCATGGGTCTATACATACATATGATGATTTGACTAAGGTATTTGTCATAGCCCAATTTTGTATCTATTCCAGTTGTTACATACTTTGTAGATATTACATGTATATGCATGATGATATGATGATGATATATGTTATCCATATGAGATATATAGGATAACTTGACTTCATAATGTATTTAGAGATATGAAACTTGGTGTAATTTGATTAATTGTTGCATTATCATGATTAGATTAATGTGTAAATACTTGTTTAAATTTGATATTTTGAAAATGTCTAACTACAGAGTTTTTTGTCTGAGTACGATAGGATCAATGACAACCCCTCACCTAAAAGGGAGAGTATCATTGGGGAGAGGAGTCTAGTAGACTAATGGTAGACTAATGGTTAACTTGCATGATCTCACAACACACACATGTAGTCACATTGGTTATATTCATAAGTGTATTTTGATTGCAAAGAAGTAGTTATTTTATTTTTCTATTAAGAACTAAATTATTGATAGTTCATATATATATATATATTAATGAAGTGTGTGAGGACAAGTTAGTATTATATAGTATTATACAACTGTCTATCTCATTGGTTATTTACCAAAAAAATAATAATAACAAGGCCGCACTACAGCTAAGTTCCTGCCTGATGCTAGCAGGGTTGTTCTGTCAAGATTGCAGCTTGATATAGATTTTGTGAAGGGCGGGATTTTCTCTGGCATGTTGGCACATAGCATGACATTCTGAACTATAAAATTTGAAATTCGAGTTGTGGTGCTTTTTCACAAGTCATTTGGACTATTTATGGATTTAATGAAATTGTTTTATTTTTCTAAAATAAAAGTGAATATGTATAATTGACCACTGGTATTTAGTTGGCAATTGGCTACAATAACCAGCCCATCTTGATAGAATGCATTTTGTGTAACACCTAAAACATTGAGGTGAAATCACAGTGGAAATCAACACAATTATATAATTGAATCTTAATTTAGATTTAAAACCTAAAATTGAATCAAAAGAATATATAGTATTCAATCATTACTATTCTATAAGACCAGGGGATCTGGTTGTAGAGTGCAAGTTTTAATTTGTCAAGGTTTAGGCTTAGGTTTAAAATTTTTCTCAACATATGTTAGTTCTTTGCAAACCATTGTCAAACTAACAAACCCTTGAAGCATAAAAAAATTGAACCATCTAGACTCAAAATTTCAGTTTTGTTTCACAAAGCTACTTGATGCTCCTTGCAAGCATTGTTTGAAGCTCTTAACCTCTAAAGATGCATGAGTTGTGGCAACCATCTGCATTGTTGGAACAGGGCTAGACAAGATATTTCCTCTTGATAGAGATCTGATTAGGCAATCAAGAATTTCAATCAGAAACAAAATGAACAAAACAACTCTAATCTAATGAAATTTTAGATACAAGAAGGCATTATTCCATACATAGAACAATGCATGATGGTACAGAACAATGCATGATGGCACTCTTACCAGTTAGTCTGAGTAAAAAATATAGAAAACTTACAAATTTCTCAAGGCAAGGATGAAACCAAATTCTTTAGGTATTGAGCTGATGAGATAGTCGTCTGAGAGATCTCGGTCAAAGAGAACAGCAATCAATATCTACAAAGGAAAACATTGGCCTAAAAAATAGGCTAAGAGAAAAGTGGATTAATCTATGTAATAAGACAAATGATAAACCTGGAAGGTTGCTTAAAAACTAGGAAATAAATATTGTTGAAATGTACTTGAGGTCCAAAGTTAGTAGAACAAACACTAGTTGTTTATGTTGTTCTAGTATTATCATATAGCATGACCCTATTATTAAGGTGTAGTAAATTCCATCAATAATATTTTAAAAAAGCTAAAGCTTGCCATCATACATATTTTGACCATTTCTTTAGCTGGACTAAGACCAAACCAAAAATTATAAAAATATAATATTGCTCACTTACGGTCCCACAAGGTGTGACAAATTGGCTAGCTTTGGTGGCAACATTCCATTTAGATTTAGGCTTAGAAGTGTTCAGCAACAAAATGTTA
This sequence comes from Cunninghamia lanceolata, assembly GCA_027924645.1. Classification (NCBI taxonomy): domain Eukaryota; kingdom Viridiplantae; phylum Streptophyta; class Pinopsida; order Cupressales; family Cupressaceae; genus Cunninghamia; species Cunninghamia lanceolata. Next base: position 11,212,630 of record BSBN01000602.1, read on the forward strand.
ACAGTATGAATCTCCTTTTTTTCTTCACATTCCCAGAAATGGATCATATATCCTATGCAGTACTAACAAATATTTATAGCTTCTGGTAATATGGGAATTTCCCCACTATTTTTTCCTTGTTCGTCTTCTAGGGATATCATGGTTTGAATGTCCTGGTGGAGGAATCTAAATGTTGGGTAAAATAAACTCCCACAAACATGACAACAAAAAATAAGATGTTTTATAAGCCTAACACATGACAACAAACTTGGTTTGATTTTCCTGGTGGAGGAGTCTAAATGTTGGGTAAAATAAACTCCCACAAACATGACAACTTGACAATCAGTGTTATTCCTGTCATAATATTCACAACGCTTCTGTAAAATTATCCTCAATATTTCAAATGTCAAATTGTAAGGAGAGGGTTAGATATTAAAAAGTGAGTCCAGATAAGTGAAGTGAAATGCATGTAAAAGCAATGAAATTGTTGTGTACTTTCAATCTTACTTGTGAGTGTTGCATCTGTGTGCCCAGTGGTGAAGAACAAACCATACAAAAAAGCGGTGCACACCATAAAATACACTTGGTGGAAAGTCGTGAGCCGAGCTTTTTGCAACAATGAAAAGCAAATATAAAAAATCAAAAGAGAGGCTATGAATGACATATATTGTCAACAAATGCCTAGCATTGAATAGTACAAAGCTTTGTACAGTTTGTTTTTAGGCTTTATGTGTTTTGATTCCACTCTAAACTAACTATTCTACCACTTTGATGGAAGTCCATACCTTGTTCCAAAGCTTCCATTTTGGCACAGTCCGGTAAGACACTGGCAAACGTTGTGAAGTTTGGCTTTACACCTGCCAATTGCATTTGCTTGAAAAATTTTTGTGCATATCCTACAACCATGGAATTCCATGAAAGAAAATTTCTTCAAGGCATTTTGTCAAACAGTTCATGTGCCTTGTAATAAACAGAACGGGTAAGAAGAATGTAAGGCATTCGATGGAATAATTCAAAATTCCATGGACTGCAATATCAATGATGACCTCTGCTAATTTTGATAGAATATATACATTTGGGACATGGCCTCTAAGGAAAAAGGTAATTTAGGCTCGATATAGCATTCTCCATCCATAATAAGGTGGTGGGTGTATGTATATATTAATTTGCCAAATCAAGAACTTGGCCAACCAATTTACTGGAAAGAAACCCAGGATGAATGTGTCATGACTAAGACATTTTGCATGAGAAACAGGATCAAAAATTTTGCATACCATTTATGATTTATATTCTGTGCAGAACTTCCAATAGAATTCTCCTCACTGTGACTTCTCTACATTGCAGTCCCCTCAATTTTATTTGATTCTCTACCCATAACCTGCAATTTTGAATGAGGGGTCGATAAAAACCTACTAACAAATCTTCAGATTGGTTTATTAAGTGAATTGATCAGGTTGGACACTTCTTCGTTGTATTGGTGAAACGGTGCAGCAACATCTATCGAAAGATATAGGCATTGTTTTTCATTCTGCCCTACTTTGCTCTGGCCACATTTCAACTACGTGTCTTAAAACTGATTTTTCATGCATAAAAATGCCAGGAAGTTAGCCTACACTAGGTTTTTGCGCCTTCTCTTGCCTCGTAACACTCCTCTTGCATTTGACAATCTGCAGAGAGCTTGAAACTCACGCCTTCTCTTGCCTCATGAAAATCTCCCGTCTGCTCTGCCATCCTGCAACCTAAATTTGGACGAATAGCAGGCAATGAAATCTGCATCGAGTTAACTTTTGAGCATGTTTTTACTCCGACTTCAACACTGCAGATTAATCCCAGGAAAAGCCACTTCCTGATTGGTGCATTGTGGTAAGTTTAATCACTTGTTAAGGGATTGCCCTCCACTATAGTTCCACGGCAGGAACTAATAAATTGAAATATATGTATAAAAAAATTATTTTATGCATGATTGGAAGAAATGTAAGCAGGTAAATAAAACAGTTGTTATCGTAAAGTTAAAATGGAAAAAAAAGGTGGCAGCTGTCAAACGGGAAAATAAAGGAAATTAAGGGTAAGAGGGGAATTTTGAGGAAGGAAGGACAGGGGGAAAAAGACATTGCAGGAACATTCTGGAGGAAAAAATACAGAAGAGCTTTGGGAAGGAGGTTTGTGAGGTAGCAGTTTTATTTGTTAAGAAAATTAATTGAATCCAGATCTAATATTTTCAGCCTGAAGGTATGCAAATCCTTTTTTTACCTTCTTCTGGTAGATGTGGAATTGTTTAAATAATTGTTGTTTCAGAACATCAAACAATACTTTGCAGATTGTTAAAATTGCACCAAACAAGGGTTTATAGTTGCAGAGAGAAATGGTTATGGACATTTAGAAATTTAACCAATAGTGGGAAATATTTTGACTTGAATCAGGACATTGTTATGAATCCATGCTCAGTCTGGTTAAGGAAATTTCATTTTAAATCACTGTTGGGTAAATTCATGAATACCCATCTCTTAAAATTTCTATATCATTATTTTCTCTAATAGAAAATTATAGGGATTCCATACTTGCATTAGATATTCTTTGCTCAATCATATGAGCACTCGAGGAGAATTTACAAATCAATGTGCTATATTTGAAAACTAGAATCAAAATAATTTATTTCTCCCTCAGTACTAGAATAGTTGAATATTTTATTTCTTCCTGACTGAGTGTCAAAAATAATAAAATTCAGATTTATTAAGACACCATATGGCTATCAGCTTTTAGATTTTTACTATTAACTAGTACAAAGAAATATTGCCACAACTAGTGCATTGTCCAGAAATACATGAACTTAAATAAAATAATTTTTTATTAGATCTTTCACAGAACAAACTTGATATATAAACTCTTTTATTGCTTCAGTTGGCATATTAATATCACATTCCTGTATAATCATGTTACTATGTAAAGTACAACGTATATATTGAAACACATCATAATAATAACGAAATTGAACATGCATTTTACAACAACAAGATATTCATTGCTTATTAATCTTTACATACCATGGTTTGCATTTTTCAAAAGATCTTTGACTTATTTTAATATTACCAGGTAACACTAATTCATCACAAAATTTTCTATAAAATTTAGTTTGCATTGTATCTAATAGGTGTTTTAGATGAGGACCGCAAACTTTGGACCCCACTCTTAATTTTAAAACATCTCTAGCACTAGATGATACCCTAGTATTATCATGCCAATATTTTTCGATCAAAGATCTAATTTCAACATTCAGTTTCATGTCAGATCTCGAAAGTTGACCACTAAAACTCTAACATTGGTTAATTGGATCATTTTCTATACTTTCTCTTCTTTTTGCCACTCTTACCAATGTTTTAGGATGTATTTTTAGAATTCCACTAATATTGCTTACCATTCTTCTATTCAAAGTTGTTTTATTCACTATAGCAGTTGTTATAGCTCGTCTTGCTGCATTCTTATCTTTGGATCGACTGTTACTTCCAATAGACTCAATGGCACTAGCAACAGTAGACATAGCATGTTTTAGTGATTGATCTTTTCTTCTTGGTTTAACAAAAATGCCTAACATTTTCATTACTTTTCTCATTTTCCACATTCTCATTAATTGCATCATTAGTTGACATTCAAATGATAGTTTTTTATGATAAAAAAATTTATGTGTTCTTATTTGTCTCCAAGAAATTTTACCAGGAAGATTATCCAAAACATCTCTTTCAATTTTGAAAAAAAAATTCTCATTTTCAACATCACATCCTGGATTGTCATTTTCATTTTCAACTTCAAAACGATTTTCATTTTCAACAACAAAATGGTTTTCATTTTCATTTTCAACAAAAGGATTTTCATTTTCATTTTCAACAACAAAACGGTTTTCATTTTCATTTTCAATAAAAGGTTTTTTGTTTTCATTTTCAACAACAAAACGGTTTTCATTTTCATTTTCAACAACAAAACAGTTTTGATTTTTATTTTTATTTTCAACAACAATTTGTTTCAAATTTTGATCTCTACGAATATTATCAATCTCAACATTGTTATATCCAGCTTGTTTTAAATCTCCTATCAACACTATTTCCATTTCAATCAAAGGCAGATTTGAAGTACCTAGATTTGTGCCTATTGAAACATTCTCCATAGCATTGATAGAGGGATTTGAAGACATGCCAAGAGTAGTTTGTATAATCCTATTAGTTTCCACATTCACCTCTTGCAAATTTGCATCGTCTACATCCATGGTCTCCTCAATGTTCTTATCTTCAATAGTTGTGGAATTAGATGCTTTAGCATTATTCATTGATTGAATCTTTATTCTTCTAGCTCTTTATTATTTTGACACCTTCTCTATCTTTGCTTCAATTTCTTCAGGTGTTAATACCTTCCTATTTTTCCTCTTATTACGACTTTGTGATCCCATGATTAAAAAATTTATGAAGCATGTACAAATGAATGTCAAAAACTTGAAAGCCTTTCTTCTTTGTTCAAGTCCTTCAAACAAGTACCAATTCAACAAAATTTCGCTCAAACAGTGTCTCAATGATGGCTTCTATCAAAATTCAAACAATATTCCAAGTTGATGGACCTGCAAAAGAAAAAAAGATGGTAGAGAATGCTGCAAATGTCGTCGTCAACCGTACTGTAGAGCAAGTTGCAGGGCTGACAGTCATAGTACAGTCTTATTAAAAAAAGGGACAAATAATAAACGGGATCCTGTTTAAGAAACAGGGTCCCATTATATAAAATGGGATCCCATTTACTAAACGGGATCCCATTTTGTTTTGCACTGGTGGAGTAAGAAACGGGATTCCGTTATTTAAAATTTAAATTTTAAGCTCGGGTTTTGCTTTGTAACCTGGTTCGGGAAATGCTTTGGGGACCTGAACCTGACCTCTAGACCTAGTTTGACCTGCAACTTGAAGGTCCTGTCAATGTCACAACAAAATAGTGACTTTGGGCATATATCTAAAGGTCTATTTTGCAGAATATTTTGATGAAATTAAAACCCATTATAGGTCAGACAGTGTAGATTCCAAATATGTAATTTTTTTACAATTGGATTAATTTTTCTATTTTTTAATCAATTTCTGATGAAATAGGTCCATAAACTTGAATTATTAGGGTTTTTTAGTATTTTAATAACTTTTTATTAAAATATTTTTTTGTAAAAAAAATTGTAAGAAAATGTACTTTAGACAATTCTTTTCAAGTTTTAAAAAAAATTAAAAAATGTTAAATTTAGGTCATCTTATACATGACGTACACGATGATTTTTTAAAAGACCAAAAATGGCCAATAAAAAATTAATAAAAAAAAAAATATTCAATAAAAAACTATAGAAAAATATGGAAAATGTGCTTCAATGAGTTACAAATCTTTTCCCAAAAGGATTTTCAAAAATATGATTATTTAGGTCAAAATATGGATGACGTACACGTACATGGTATAGTAAAAAAAAGTGACTTTTAAACAGTAGTTTTTAGAAACGCCTATTCAAAATCAATTTCTATCATCTGGGTATTGAAAAAAATTACATATTTGGAAACTAGACTCCGAGTACCACATTTCATATTTAGTGACTTTTTTCAAGATTCCACCTTTAAGTGCTTCAAATTTTTAAGTCAAATGTGACAAATTCTGAAAATCAGGAAAAAAACTTCCACTTTTTGGCCAATAAGTGGACAACTTCTTGCACACACCCCTAAAATACCTATTTTGATCTTAATTTCAAATGTTATTAAAGGGTATTAAGATCTATTAAAAATACTAAACCTGTTGCTATGTGACAATTCTTCTATGTCCATTCTTGTAAGATAAAAATATTAAACTCTTCATTTTTATATAATGTAGTCTACCCTTCTCCACTACATGGAATACCCCAATATCAAAACCCATAATTAATTTATCTGTAAGTAACACCTATTGGTGTATATTAAGCTTTCTTAGGGGTGCATATTTAGGAGTCTATGTTTAGCCTTGTGCTATACTTGGCATGCCTAGATTATCTTTGTCTAAGTCAAGTGGTTGCTTTTCCTATTCTTGGAGCACCATTATTCTTAGTGAGTTTTTCCTATTATTGGCTCGACTATTCTTAGTCAATTATGCCCTATATGTACTACATCTTGTAAGCTAATTTATCATCCCATTATTCTGCATTAATAATGAGTCCATTACTTTGCAATACTTGTTTTCTTGTAGACTGAGCGTGCTTCTATTCATCTTGGGTGGCTCGAATTGATACTCACATTCACTCAATGTTCATGGTTTATACATGGTATCAGAGCGAGATTGTGTGGATGTTTGTTTGAATTCTGTGAGTTCTTGATAGTATTGTTGTGGGATCCCTCTTCTAAGCAAGGCCTAGATCCAAAGAAGGTCAATTTGTATAAAACTGATCTGCAACTGGTCTAGTGCAAAGGATTAAAGTAGGAACACCCCTATTTGGGTAGAGAAAGGCATTCAACCTTGGTCAAAGAACATAGAATCATGAAGTTATTGAGGGCAATCCACATCCTGTGTGTAGGCCAATCCAGAGGGTGTGGAAATTATCCACATCCAGTGTCAAGGCATCCACAGGGTGTGGAAACTCTGAAGCATTCAACAGATGCTGAGTGATCTAAGGCGATCACGACATAAGAAAAGAAGTCAATTTGTTACTTGTTGTGGTGTAGAAACCACACTTGTAAACTGAAGGCCTCTAGTTTGGCATGGGGTGTTTCAGGGTAAACCACGCTTTGTCCTTCCTACCATTTCCTCACAGTCTTTGGACCTGGTCAAGGTTTCTTGAGGTTGCAGTAGGGTCACGGTCCGCTTCATCAAAGCTTGACAGGCCTGTCAACTTCAAAGAGCTATAGGGTATCAACTTGAATGTGGTCTGAGCAAGGCATGAAGGGAATTTGAAGGCACTAAAGCATAAACCAAGAAGAAAGTGGTGTGTTTGAAAGCATGCTCTAGGAAGAGGAAGGTGTGGCCTGCCTAAAGAGGCCCTAAATCCTCAAAAATGTCCCCGCAAACCTATAAAAATGACCATAAATATGCAAAAACATCCCTACAAACCTGCAAAATCAGCCCTAAACCTAAAAAATTGATCCTAAACCCACATTTCAATCTGCAATAGAGGTAAATCTGCCTTTGTTTACTAGTTTTGTTCTTCAAATTTGTAGATTTCGCCCAATTTAGGGCACAAATTTCTCAATTCACCCAGAATTGTGCTCTCATTTTTTAATTTGGGGATTTTTTCTTTTTTTTTAGCAAAAATTGTATTTCAATTTAGTTCAAAGAGTGTTTTTGCTAAAGATAAAATCTGCTTTTTAGTTGAAAGGGCTTCTTTTATTTTTCTCCTCATTGTAAAGTTTTGATTTTGTCCAAAAATATATTTTTGACAAATAAAACTAAGGAGCATTTAAACTAGTATGTTTTAGGCAAAAGTCAATTTTGTAATTAGTGACTCCTTTGAGTGCCAAAATTTAGACCAATTTGGGCTTGATCGCACTATTCTTTATAAAGTGTCATTTCTGACCCAAAATTAGATTCACTCTTGCTCACGCACTCATTATAAAGTGTTGATTCAGGGGGGGTTAGGATATCTAGTCAAGGGGGTGTCCTTTGTGTTGTGTCTTGTACACTTCCGCACTTCATTTCACTTTTTTAGTTTGGGGGAATTATACAGAGTATTTTGTAATCAATGAACTGAGATAAAGTTCCATATTTGCGGGGGTTCATCATGGATTTCGGTATTTATTTCCACCCTTCTGTTGTCAAACTAACTTCAGAGAACTATTTGTTTTGGAAACAAGGGATAAATAATCGTTGTCTTGAACAAGATCTATTGCTCTATCTCCTTGGACTCATTCTTGAGCCAAGAGACTGTGAACAAAAAGAATAAATGGTTTAACAAAAAAGACATGGTCTACAGACTAATAGGTCTTATCTGCAGATATTTTACATCATATAGAACACACTAAGTACCCTTTCATTGCTTGGACCATCATCTGGTCACTGTATAGAGATCTTGATTATTCATCTGAAAGTGATGTTTCTGTGGATAATCGAGCTCTTGTGGATGATAATGAGACTTCTATTTCCCCATCTTGTGTGGACACATCCTCATGGGATGATCAGTCTATTTGGTTGACATATATTGATACCCCATCTACATTAGAGGACATTCCATATCCTACAATACCTATTGCTACTTCAGAGTCCAATGTTGTTTCTTCGAGAGTTTTCGATGATTCTCTACAGCAGGGTCATTTATGTCTTCTGGATTCACCTCAATGGGACACATTTGTACAAGACATCTCTTGCTTGTTTGTAGAGTCCCACATTTTGGATCTCGATGACACCTTAGAGGATCTCATCCTTCTGTTTGATGACAGTACACATACACCTGCTATTACTACAGAGTTCAGAGAGGCTTCACCGAGGGCTTCCAGTGATTCTTTGCAGGACATCTCTTGGGAATTTCTTTGTAGCCACATGGCATGCATTAACATTCTACACATCACTTCTTTCGATCCTACTCTTCATTAGTAATGTTATGGGATGGGATAATAGTGGAAATAGGTATGGTTAAAGGAACAAAGGAAATGGATGCACTAAACAAAAGAGTAGATTAATCAATCTTAACATCAACATCTTGTAAATAAATAACATATGAATTATATTCCTTGTATAAAATTCTTAATAAACCCAAAATATTGTATAACTAAACAATTTTATGATAAACCCAAAAAAATTGCATAACTAAACAAATTCCGTCATTATTAAAATTTAAAAAATAATAATAATGTCGGAAGTCAAAATATCGCAAGAAACATCCTATAGAAGCTTCAACTCGGTATATAGACAAGTCAAGCAAGTTCAACGATATCGATGCCTCCAAAATAAAATATGAAAATCAAATTTTAGAAACATTCGGAGAAGAAAACTCAAAACATATGACGACGACAATTTCAATCAATGCATTACGGCGGAGTAAAGCATAAAAGTCAAGGAGAATAAGTAGTATTATGCTAGTGTTTAGGTCAAAAGGACTGATATCCCGTGATAAAGTGGCATATACAGAAAAGTTGTTAAGTAATTCTCTGAGTCAATTCTTTTTGTTTTTTGAGCATCCAAGTGGAATTCTTCAACACACGTTTACGACATTGTATTTGTTATCGCTCTTCTGATTCCAAACGTGCTCTTCTTCCCGTATAAAATAATTTACATATGTTTGTTTAGATTACTTGAACATTAAACGAGAGGCTAGGTAATTCTTCCAGATGATTAAATACGTACATAAAAATTACATCATTTGTACATAAAAGTGGGTCGGTAATTTTTTACTTTCTGAGCGTCCAAGTGGAACAATTCAACACGCGTCTAGAGCTACTCAGGAACACTGGGCACCCACTGTATTTGACGGTGCCCACCCATTGTATTTGTTATCGCTCTTCTGCTTTCAAACGTGCTCTTCTCCCTCTATAAATAACTTCCCCTTGTCTAAATTGGTCCATAGCTTGAAAAGTTTCGGTTGGCTTGCAAGGAAAAAAAATATCAACCATGGCAGGGTTATCAAGTGTAGCGAAATTAGCTTCCCTTGTTTGTTTAATTTTGATAGCACCATGGACGGCTTCTGCAGCCCTTGTCCAGCGCAAATTCACTGTGAGCATTTTTAGTAGAATCCCTTAAATTCTAAGCATGTTATATTAAGCTTGATGTAATGATGGTTACAGGTTGAATTGAGTGTGAGCTTAATTATGCTGTTTACCGTGTTACAGATTGGAACACAGAGCGTGACTAGAGTGTGTAACACGCAGACGATTGTAACAGTGAATGGACAGTATCCTGGCCCGACCATTTACGTTCGCGAAGGCGATAATCTTGTCGTTGAAGTGGACAACAACGGGCTTTATAATGTGACTATACACTGGTAATTAAGACTATACTCCAAATTGTATCCAATGTCCATGTGATCATTGATATAAAAATTACAGAGAACTTATTAAATTTGTGATTTGGCAGGCATGGGGTACAGCAGTTGAAATCATGCTGGGCAGATGGACCGGCGTACGTAACGCAGTGTCCCATTACTCCTGGGAATAAATTTACCTACAATTTTACAATCACAGGGCAGGAAGGGACGCTCTGGTGGCATGCACACATCTCATATCTCAGAGCTACTGTGCATGGAGCATTGGTTATTTTACCTCGGGCTGGAAATGCTTACCCATTTCCCAAACCAGCCGCTGAGTTTCCTATTATTTTGGGTAGGTAGTTGTCTTTTTTAACTAACGCCACATCTAGGAAATTGATCTCGTGGACTAACTGCCACTCTTGATCTAAGTGAAGATGCAGATTTGAAATGTTCACTAACACTACTTGCCGGTGTAATGGCAAACTCTTCCACGCAAACCTCCTTTATGTTTTGTTTTCTAAGTGAATTGTGAATCGACGTTTCTCCAATTAGATTATAAAAGCATCTTTCCTAAGAAAAAAAATTGTACACTATCTTCAAAAGCTATTTACTAGTTTGATGAATTTTAAATTATGAACTAAATTTGGTGTATGGTGTGCAGGTGAATGGTGGAATGCGAATGTGGAAGATGTAATAGCAGATGCGATTAAAAGAGGAGCTGTACCAAATGATTCCGACGCCTACACCATTAACAGCCAGCCAGGAGACTTCTTCCCTTGCTCTGCCAATGGTTTGTGAATTTGTGCATTAATCAAGTATAAGAAAAACAAAATTGAAATCAGGAGTAACCTGGAAGAGATAACTAGCTAATTAATGAATGAATTATGGATGCAGATACTACCCGTATTTTGGTTGAGAGAGGAAAAACCTACTTGCTGAGGATTGTAAATGCTGGCATGCTTCATGCATCCTTCTTCAAAATTGCACAGCACAATATGACTGTTGTGGCAATGGATGCCGTGTATACCAAACCATATACAACAGATGTGCTGCTCATTCAGCCAGGTAACACCATGGATGTGCTTCTAACAGCTGCCCAGCAGTCAGGGAGCTACTACATTGGCACTCGCGTATACAATAGCCAGCCTCTAGGGACTGAATATCTAAATACTAGTGCAACAGCAATATTGCAATACAAAGGCAACAGCAATGCATCTGCCCCTCTTTTGCCCAACTTTCCTGCATTTAACGATACGCCTACAGCATTCAAATTCAGTACAGACCTCAGAAGCCTGAGGCCCTCCGTCCCACAGACTGTTGATGAGGAGATGTTTATAACAGAGGGATTTGGACTCATTAGCTGTCCCAACAATTCCTGCGCAGGGATCAACGGTGGAAGAGCCGTTGGAAGTTTTAATAACATTTCATTCGTGGAGCCAGATATAGCCATATTACAGGCTTATTATAATGGTATAAATGAAGTGTTTACCAGAGATTTCCCAAATAATCCTCCCCAGGCATTCAATTACACTGGAGATGTGCCCCTCGGTCTTTGGGAGCCTGAGACGGGGACAAAAGTTAAAGTTCTGAAATTCAATAGTACTGTTCAAATAGTGTTTCAGAACACTGGGATTATTACAATACAGAACCATCCTATACACCTTCATGGCCATGATTTTTATCTTGTGGGACAAGGGTTTGGTAACTATAATTCCCAAACGGATCCTGCAAACTTCAATCTGGTAGATCCTCAGATGTTGAGCACTGTCGGAGTTCCTACTGGCGGGTGGGCGGCCATTAGATTTGTAGCCAACAATCCAGGTACGCTAGCTTAAGTCATTAGCATACATTTTAATGCTTCAAGATTTCCACACATTAACACTGTATATTTTCTTGATTCATATTTTACTTCTTTACAGCTAATTAATTATGTATTGTTTGTTGTTAACAACAGGAGTCTGGCTCATGCATTGCCATTTTGAATCTCATTCTGCACTTGGTTTTGATATGGTATTTCTTACCGAGGACGGGCCAGGAACTTCTGACAAATTGCCTCCTCCTCCTTCTGATCTACCTAAATGTTAAAGCTGGATTCCTCCATCGTTAAATCTTGTAATTTCAAGATCAGTCACTTATACTCCTATACGCCCACACGGCTCGTAAGGCTATGGGGTCGAATTTTTTTAACAGCTCAGACGACATTAGTCATGGAAATAAGATTATGTCATACCTTCTGTTCTCTCTTTCCTTTGTATTAATTTAATTCCGAATAACAAACTTGTATCATCCAATTTGATGTTATTTTTAATAAAATAAGTTCAAGAAAAGCAGCGCCTGATGCTAAATGTGGTTGGTTGCCCATTTTAACTCTCCCCAAGTAGGCTTTCAAATTTAACAATTTAAATTATTATTTGATTTATTAATTTAATGTTAAAATATTAAAATAAATATATTTAAAACATGACAAATTTAAAAATAGGTTAAATTAAAAATACATTAAAAAAATTAAAAGACATCTGCATAAGTTTCAATGTTAGTAATGGTAATATAAAGTAGAAAATTTTAAATTATTTATTTTATGTTTAAATTTTGTTTTATCTTTTTAAGATAAAAATCTATATTATATATAACATTTTCTTATTTTTAAATTATTTAAGGTTATTTATTATTGTTGCTTAGATTATTATTTGATTTTAATTCTTTTTTAATAGTTTTTTTTTTTGATATTATATACTACTATAATATTTTAAATGATTATAAATTATGAACTCCCAGTGTAATTATAGTGGTGAGATTCACATACTTATGTCATTTTCTATTTAGTTGTGTGTCTAATTTGAGGAAATATATTGATACATGTACATATTTATAAATGATATGATCTTTGTACAAAGTTGAGTTCATTCCCACTCCATATGTAAATATCCCTTTCCATTTAGCCCCTACTCTATCCTTATATATACATACTTTTAGGTACTACCCTTACCCACCCATTTGTCACACTTATCCATACACCTACCTCTATATACTCTTAGCCATCTAGAACTAAACATTTACCCATACTGGAAACTAATCATGATCATGGACCCTCCCCCTTCCTTTTTAAAATTCAAATTCAAAATTTGGCTGATTGACTCCTTTCACCTTCCTTCTGTAAGCCAACTTAACACACATTTGGCACAATTTGATGCTATGTGCTAGTATTTAAAGACATTCAATATATTAATTTCTAATCATCCAATATACACATCATCTCTCTCAATCTAAATCATTGGAAGTGATTAATAGTGAAATATTTTTGAAATATTTTTATTTGGTGCATTAAAATGAGTAACAAATATGCATATTGCAACCCTTGCCTACTATAAAACAAACTATGTACATGGATTTCTAGACTAGAAGAACTTATCTCCTTGTAAAAATGCCCCTATCATATTAGAATTTATCCAAATCTCAACAATTTCTCTAAAGTTCTAAAATTATTTGCATCCACACACATATTAATATTAAATAGAATTATGAATGGAATATTAATACCAATCAATTAGTGTTCAGATCTTCTAATTGCAACAACCATAGTGTGCATTCAATTCACCTCTTCATAATAAAGCATACCCAAAAATCACAATCCAAGCAACAGGTAACAACTGCACAGAAATTAATGGTTCATGCCAGTTTTAAAAACTAAAAACATTTCACCAATCTAGGCAACTAGATAAGACTCCAATAAACTGATATGATTAGCTACCTTGTAAATTGTACACAAACTTCTAGTAATAAAGACCAAAATATGATGCGACTCTTCCTCAAAAAATACAACTGAGCTAAAATACTTTAGAATGATGCAGCATTTGATTAGAGATCAATTCCGTATGATAGGGCGCTCTTCTTTGCTACACCTGATGTTAGCATGGTAAGATATAACTAGCAATTGCACTAAATTTGTGCGCAATGAAGTAGTTGATAGTGTGAAATGTTAAATAATAGTGTGATCCTAATGGATTATGGTTAATGAAATTGTAGCAAACATATTCAAATTAATGAACTGATGCAGGTAGTTTTAAAATCAGAGCATTTCGTCAATAGTGTTTATAGCCTTTTGATGAGCAAGTAATTTTAAAAAAGAAACAAACAGTTGAAATCAAATTACGAATATATCAAACTGATATATAACATTAAAATATTAAAAAAATCTCATAATAATACCTAGCTATAAAATTGTACAAACACTACTCATTCACATAATTTCATATGTAATCAAAATTTACAAACCACAGAAAAAATGAAAATGAAAGTTTATTATATTATATTCTATTCTAACCACTATTGTTGTATTCTTGAGTGATTCTGATGGTGCAAGAACACATAGAAAACAGCTCTTTTGAAAGACCGAACTAAAGAATTAACAATTATTGTGCAGTTTCTTTTAAATAGCCTTTGCAAATTACTTTGGCTAAAACACTTGTATTTTTACCTCTTGCTTTACTTTTTCCCTAGCTCTATAGCATGTTGTCACATGGCTATGTAGGCTCCACCTTATAACACCAAAGCTTCCCTAAACTTCACAGATCTCTTTGCTAAACATCGAAGAAGTAGAATGTCACTAAGTTGAGAGGCGTGATAGCCCCCAAGCTTAGGATTCTATGAATCTACAAGTGATTAGAAAAAGAGGTTACACACATACAAGACACATAGCACGAGTTACACATATACATGTAACATATATCTAAAAACATAATAAACATAGGATGAGACCAAATATTACATGTCAAAACAACTACAGTTAGCAAAATAATATCCAGTCAAATCCAAACATACACGAAGCAAACACGGAGAATACACATAAAACAAAAAGCATGCCAGGTATGAACCTTAGGCTAGAAAGATGTGTTATGATAGGAATCAAACTTAAAACACACATCATGAGCCACAAGATAGTAAAATCTATTGTTTTCTAGGTGGTCGTGAATGCATGGCAAAGTGAGAATGGCACAGGCTAGTAAGATCCACATATTTACTAGGTGAGTTGCATATCAACAGGTAGCAAATGAAAGCATCACAGGCTAGTAAGATCTGCAAATTTACTAGGTGATCTTCATGTCAACAATATCAGAAATTACGGGCCAAGAAAAACATGCTATTTGTTAGGTAACTCTGGTAAAGTGCTACAAGGATGATCAAAAGGGTGTTGTGATAGCACAACCAACCACGTGGTGTGTGAACAAAGAGAAGCACATAGAAGAGTGTATGCCCCCACCTTAAAGAATTGCTAACACCATCGGGAAGAAATTGCCTTTAAGGTAGAAAGAGAAATACATGCAAAATAGGCACGAGAGCTTTTCAAAAGCATATTCCCAAAGGATATATTTCCAAAAGCTACATCGTGACAAGGGGTTGCTCCCAGGCATGATGCCAACTATAAAGTAACATCAAACAATAGATTCAAGGGATCTACTTGACTAGAGTCAGTATATGAATGGTTGTATAAAGGGACACTCGTTTTAGGAACTGTCATCATCCTCCAACTAGTAGAAATACTATTACAGAAGAAGAAATATCACATGAAATCAAAGTAAATAAACTTCAGGTCAACAAAGGAGGGATGCTAAATCATCCAACACTCTGCATCATCCCCAAAAGGCATAAAATTGCATTTACGACAAATAGAAGAGTGGAGATGCAGAGAGAGGAATGTCACAACAAATTCATTCCCTTTATATCCTTGCATCAACAAGAGTGTCAAGGGTCATCCAAAGATAACTAAGAAATAAAATACACACCAAACAAAACATATGGGGATAACATTACCTACAAGCATATCACACATAAGACAAGGGTATCACTCTTGCCAGTCGAACTATAGAGAATCATCCACCTCCCAATCTTACTCATCAAAAACGGATGGTGGACAAGATGCTAGATGGACTACAACAAGTGTGGTGCAAGGAGTGGCGCCTTATTCATGATGTGTTGAATCAATCACTGGAGAAGGATTCTTATGTATGCCCCCAAAGGCCAAGTCCATTGATTTTGTGAAAATCAAGGACAACTCTAGAAGATTTTTTGGTGGTCGTGGATGTCTTCTAAATCGTTGTCAGAATAAATCATAAGAGGTGATATAACAGTGCTAACAGCAGGGTCGCAAGCACTATCAATCACAGGAGAAGAAGAAATAGAAGATCCTACAGACTTGACTAGTGCTTTTAAGCATTTAGAATGGCTGATATGGATAAGGCTCATGCTTACACTTGGGTGAAGGTGGCAGAATGTTAATATCAATGGTGGAAAGATGCAAGAGATTAGGGAACACCTGGTGTCAGGTAAACTAGGACAGAACCATTTGTGATAGAGCACTACTCGAAACAACTTTGTTAGTGGGTAGGTCTAAAGGCTCAGTAAATGGTGGTATGGAACTCTTCGTAGATGGAGCCAAGGATACTAGCACCACAGGAATGGTCTTTTCAACTTGCTCAGTTGTTGAAGAGATGGGCAACGATGGGTCAAAAGGTGGAGCTAAGTCAAGGGATGACTGCGTAGGAGAGGGACTAGAGGGAAGAGGTTCAACCCCTGCAGCAAGCTTGTGATCCATATTGTGACATCATCTCCTACGTTACTTAACATTCTAATTTCATCTTGTATAGTTTGGAGCATTCTCAAGGGGAACCGAGGTGTTTCTGATGCAGAGGACGTAGCGAAGCGGACAAAATGAACAAATCTTCTAATTATTGAACCTCTCGAACCATTTAACTTCTCGGTTGAACCCACTGAACTTGTTAGTCTCGAACCATCAAATTCTTAAACTCATTGAACTTACGAACTATTCATGTCTTTTGAACTCTTGAACCATTCTCTTGAACCATTGAACCATCGGTTCCACAATCAGCCAAATACACACACCATCGGCAAGTTAGTAAATCCTTAGGCCAATAGGTCAATACAGCTCTGCAGGGTCGGTGAGACTTAACTCATCGCTGAAACAAACTTCAATCTGCCGATAGGCCGATGATACACTCGACACTTCAACTCTACCATTTCACCATGATGGATGGTGATACGCCGATAACTCTTCTCCTCTGCAACACAGACACACACACGTAGATTTACCTATGCTGCAACTACGTAGATTTCTTTAACTCACTATAGCCATACAGACATACAGATTACTAGACTAAATCAAACAGAAGGAAATTAAAACCTAGGGGAGTCATTCCACTGGTTTCGGCGGAAGCCTCAACCAGTGGAATGGTCCCAAACCAAAACACTGTGACGAGACCAAACCAAAATCTTTATTATTTCTACTCAAAAATGTATAATTACAAAATGTTTCTTTTTCTTTTCTCGTCTCCTCCTTCTATGTCTATGCTCTTATAAAGAACCTAGCCAAGGCAGTTACACTTCGGTGGAATCTTAACCGATTCACCTTCCTTGCCTTAGGTTCATTTAAAAATGGTTCATATATGAGACAGTTACAAACATAGTATGACACCTATGCACTAGTGCCAATCGACTTACAACTTATGACTTATTTCATCCATGGGACATATTTGTCCAATCAATTCATTTTGGCTCTAGGCCTTACAACAAATCATTCGAGAACAGAGGATGTCCTATCATTTATGAGGTGCTCCTGCACCAGTTTCCCAATGTAGGTTCCTTTTCTTCCTTTGCTGAAGGAGCAGAAGGAGGAATGGAAGGAAACACTAAAGGTTGGGAAACAATGGGAGGAGGCTTTTTCAAGGTGGGTTGTTATTCTCTTGCAGCTAGTGGAATAGGTAGAGGTACTTCAAGACATCCACATGTGATTGAGAAACCATGGGGAAAAGCTCCTGCACCATGAATTGCTTTCCTCTAGACTCTGAAGAAGCAAGAGGAAGAAAAAGCAATCCTTAATGGGCGGGGAGGTCTGGGCTCTGCAGGGTGTTTGCTTTGTGATCCTAGGTAGGACAATGGAGATGAAACCTCAGCATTAATACCAGATGCTCAGGGTCAAGGAAGCATTCCCGATTCAGGTTGTGGTTCATTCCTCACCTACAAAACAGGGGGAACTACTGTCGAAGCTATAGAACATCAAGGAACCTCAAGGGTAGAAGCTGGGATAGCACACAAGGAGGCACCAATAGACAATTGAGCAATTCAACTAGCTTTAAATTTCTGATAGGAGATAAACATAAAATCATTGCAGGGAAAACGAGCTTAATTAGCTGTGGCCAGAAGTAATTAAGTGAAAAGTTTCTATGAAGAAACAATGGCTTGAACCCACTATGATATATAGTGTACACCTCTCCCTAAAATGGAAACTTTAGACACTTATGGATTACAAAGGGGACTGCCTTCATGGAAGCAAGCCATGGATAGTCCAACTTCACATGAAATTGATCTGAGGTTGGAATGATGGAAAAAGGCACATCCAGGACTTTGGGTCTGACTTGGACAGAGAGTGTCAAGGCACTTAGAATAGGTCAAGTGGAACCATCATGTGCTCAAACTAAGATTTCTGATTTCTCATACTTATCTTATTATAATTCATGCACATAGAGGAACTCCTCCATAACTATATTTTCCAAGCATACGAGATCAATGAGTACTCCCCTTGTGGGTTTGTCATTAATCCTGGTGGTAATGTAGACAAGACTGTCAGGTGCACAAATAGAGGCATCAATGTGGGTAAAGGAAATTTTAATCTCGGATTCATCTGGGTCTTGGATATAGTAAGCATCTATTAAGGAAACTGGGTTTGTCTAGGTTCTTGTCTTGGTGATCAGAAGTTATTAAAGTAGGTACTCTATCAACAGATTGTTCCACAAGGTTGGTAGCATGGTTTGAAGTACCAATTACATAATTGCAAAATAAATAATTTAAGAGATGATCTATAAATGTATGCGATGATTGATCTTACATCTCAACATGGCTTTATAAAGTCATATATTCCTGTGTATAACTACTTACAAGAATAACTACTCTACCACTAATAAATAACTAACCTATTTTTTTATTAGACAATGTAATAATGCTAACATTCCCCCTTTATTACATTGTTCTTGCAAATGTACCCCCCTCAAGGTTTACATTTCACATCAAAAAACATGCTGACCAATACAAATAAATACATATTTTTAGAAGATTTTCCTTTGAAAGAACAAATCTTGAATTAGGTGGAACTCCATCAAGGTACCTCTTAACCCTCATAAAGGTGTAGTCGAGCCTAAATTCTCGAGTTCTGAATTACCACCTCCCCGAACTCCTGAATTGTAGATCCCCTAAATTATTGGACAACAATCCATACTGAGCTCCACAAGGCCCCATCAAGTTATCCCATGACCCTCAAAAGGGTATAATTCCCTAGATAATAGACTTTCAAACTATCTGGGGCATCTTTTTATTCTTTGACATGATGCCACCTTATGGGACACTGTATCAAAGAGGGGCAAAATGTAGACACCTAAAAATAATAATGTATTCACCATTATTTTTGACATAGTTCTAACACTGCCTTTCATCCTAACATGTCTCCTAAAATTAATTAAAAAATGTATTATTTAATTAATTTATCTTTTTTTCATTAATCCATTTTCTCATATTAAATAAATAAATTTTATTTACCATTGTCTCTTAAATTAATTAATAAATTCTATTTATTTAATTAATTTATCACTTCTAACAACTTCATCTCCATAAATTAATTAAATAAATTTATTATTTAATTAATTTACCCTCTCATATCCTTATCCTCAAGCACTTACCAAAATTATTAAATAATGGGTCACAATTATTAAATGATTGATCCAAAATTAAATTCTCTTTTCATCTCAACCATCCATTATCATACTACATCTTTTAATCTCTGCCATTCACATAAAAGGATGTTCTAGAAGATTTTTATCCATGACCTATAATCCTCTCATCTAATCTTAACTATCTATTTAATCTTTTAATTCTATCCCTTCATCCATCATATCCAACGTCTATAAACTAAGCCTCTCACATCATTATCACAACACATCGTTCATATGCAAGTATATGCTATCAAATTCCATATCATTACCATTATCATTTGCCTTAATTATAGCCATCTTCATAGCTAGGTTATGCTGGTTTTGTGAACATTCCACAATGCATAATATATCAAAAGAACAAAGCTAGTAGAGCTAGGATGCATTCTACTCCATTATATCAAGTGTGAGGGTGTGATTGCAGGTGAAGGTATTGAGTTATATTGCATAATCTTGCATTATTTACCTTGAATCATATTTCTGCATACAACATCCAAGAGAGCAAGATTGGAAACAAAGTTTTGAAATTGCACCTAGGAAGAAGAGGGATGGGATACACCCCCTGATTTTTCTTTATTTGAAAGGATTGCATTGAAGTTGCCTCCTAAGATGACCTTTGACTCCATGTGTGGTTGTGAAGAGGTGGAGATGTCAGTCTAGAGTTTACTTTTGTCCTCCAGTCTTGTGGGGCCATACACATTGAGAAGGAGAAAGACATTATCTGAAGATAAGCATTTAACCCAGCCAACTATCTAATTTCATTATGAAAGTAGGATCTCAAAGCAGAATTGGTGTGGGTTCCACATAGTGCATATGCCACCATCCATGCCAATATAAGGTTCAAAGTAGCCTTCCCAACCTTTATAATGCCCTACAAAAATCTTAGTTGCTTCTGAATTTAATTTAGTTTCCTACAACAAAAAGAACTCTGCATTTGTGTTACAAAGTTGGTGCTTTATCAAGCACCTTTTGTGAGAGGCATTTAGGCCTCTGACATTCCATGATATGATCCTCATTGCTCTTTAAGGGAGGAGTTTCCTCTCTTATATCTCACTAAGTTTTGATTAAGGATTTACCTTGGAAATGGCTAGCTCTTCCCGTTTTGCTTATTAGTCTTGCGCCTTTGCTCCCTTTCAAAACCAATATCATCTTTGATAATTCATGAAACTGATTGACTTATTTTCCTAGGATCTATGTGACCAAATTCATCCTCTTCATCTTCGTCAAAATAAAACCACTCCCTTTTGCTATCCTCCATTAGGGGTTCATCATGTGTTGCTTTAGGAGTGTAGATAACTAGGGCATTATCTGGAATAACTTCTAATTGATCGCAAGTCGTTGGTTCCATTTTTGTTCAAAGGTTTTCCTCCTTGCCTTTTTCCTTAAGCACCCATCTCTGATTTTGCTTCTTCCTAGGGAATTTATTTTCAAAGTGGCTCCTACCTCAACAGTTAGGACAGAAGAATTTGGCTTCGTCTACCTTAATGCTTTGATTCCAACTTCCTCCACCATGTTTTAGAAGGATGGAGTTCAAGATCTTCATGATGGCGATGATTCTTGTACGAGCATAGATTTGTGAGTTACCTTCTACTACCTCTGGATCAATACATTCTACTCTGCCCAACGATTCTCCAATCTTCATGGGATTTTCCACCATCTAGTATTCTAGTGGGAGGTTGTAGAGTCTTATCCATTTAAGATCAACTTGGAGGTCACATGCAGTAGGATCAAAATTCGGCACCCATTTCTAGACATAAATTGGGATATTGTCTATGAACCAGACTCCTTTGAGAATGATTGCCTCATGCTCCAAAGGTGATCTGAGTTTTTCCACAGAGAATCCTTTTGGAAGGAAAAGTAGGTTGGAGATGCCCCATGTTTGTTCAGCCCACTGGTATATCTTTTCTCTGGGTAGGGACTTCCCCATGAATCTCTTGATGACAACCTGCTCCTGTAAGGATGCACATTCCAATACATCTTCTAAACATAGCTCCAAGGGTTTTGGTGCGCTATCCTTGTCACCTTTCTGCTGATTTTTAGGAGCCAATTTTTTGCGAGCCATTTTAGTTCAATTAATTTTAAAATTAAATGATATATTTTAATTAAAATTATTATTTATAATATAGTGTCATCGTTATTAAATTTTATATTTAATAAATATTATTCGAAGATTTCTATTTCATTTTAATATTCAATATTTTCAATGTAAGTTTTAAAAATTATGAAATAATTTTGTTCCGTCATTCAAATTATTTATCATTTAAAAATTTAACTAAAATTTATTTTTTTACTTAGAAGATTTTTTTTTACTATTTAAGAATTATTTTATTATATTAGCATTGTGAAAAGTTATTTTTATTCATTTAAGAGTTGTTTTGTTGGATGGATTTATTTTTAATTTTAATTTTCTTATTTTAGAGTTATCTATATATATATATATATATATATCATTAATAATTATGTATTTTTATTTTTATAAAATCAATATATTATTTATAAATTTTTAATTATTAAATTATTTTAATTTTTAAAATTTGATATAATATTTTATCTATTGTACCAAGTATTTCTTATTTTTATTGGCCTATAAAATCACCATCCATTTTTCACACATTGGGCTTCCATGAATCTAGTTTGCTTCACCAATGTCATGTGTAATTCAAATCTTGTAGATAAAATCTATTGAAGTGAAAGTTTAAATTCACTTCCATGGCATTCCAAAGGGTTGAGCTTATAATATTCCTCGGTATCTTCCAACACTCCTTGATAGATGCTAGCTTCCAAATATGTCTACCAAATATGTCCACCATTTGTGAATGCAACTTCATATGGCAACTCGGATATTCCACTAAGTGGAGACCTTGTTAGTTGTTTTCCTAGCTTGGTGCAATAATGAAATGAACAATAAAATTCTCTAAGGATTGTATTATCAATCAATAAATATAGTCAAGAAATTTCACAATAGAAATTTACCAGTTATAACTTTAATTATAATGTATTATACTTAATTTATGATCATTAGAAATTTCACAATTTATTGTTCAATTTTGTTAATGCAAGTTTTGTTTTATGTACTAATATTAAGCCATTCTATAAAAGTACTTTCACAAATTCCTTAATATTTTACAATTATAATTTATTATAAGGAACAAATAGAACTTAGCTATGCTAGTCACAGTTGTGCCTAGTACAAATCAAAACTTTGGGTCAAGGTTAGCCATAACAACTATAATCTTCACTGATCCAATAAAATCATGATACATTTAAATTGCAAGAATATGTTGATCCTTAACTATTATCTAGACGCTTCCTCTAAATCACTATGTCATGGCTCACCTAACAACTAGACAACAAATACTACCATTATAATACTACAAAAGCAGGTACTCGCCCCTAGTGGCACTTGTTAATTTATAGTTTTAAATATATTTATTTTGATATTTTTATTATTCAATTAATAAATAAAATAATAATCTAAATTGTTAAATTGAAAGCTTACTCAGAGAGTTAAAATGGGTAACAAACCACATTTAGCACCAGACGTTGCTTTTCTTCAACTTAATTAATAAAAAAATAACATCAACTTGGATGATACAACTTTGTTATTGGGAATTAAATTAATACAAATGAAAGAGAAAATAGAAGGTACGACATAATCTTATTTCCATGACTAATGTCATGTCAACTGTTTAAAAAAATTGACCACATAGCCTTACGAACTCTGCCCTGTAGGCGTATAAGTGACTAATCTTGAAATTACAAGATTTAACCATGGAGAAATCCAACCTAAAATTTAAGCAGATCAAAAGGAGGAGGTGGCAAATTTTCAAATGTTCCTAGCCCATCCTCGGTCAAGACTCTCTCCACAAACATCAATGGTCACAAAACAGAGCATGTGATTACCAATTAACAATCAAGGAATGGATGACAACTTACACTTGGCATATTCCTTCGCATCTTCAAAGTGCATTTAGAATAGTCCCTCTAAACTTGCCACTATGTGTATGTCACCAATCATTAGGATATTCACCTTGATCTACATCTCTCACCCTAATATCTTGCTACTGCAAAAATTCATCCCTCAGGTCCATTAACTACTCTGTATCTAACCCGATATCCTCTTCAACCAACATACCACCGGAGTCCAGCCTCTTATACTCTTCATATGTTGTGATGGTTTTCGCTATATCGACCTTGTCAAAACTCTGGGCTTTGAACTTGGCATACTCCTGCATCTAGAGTTGCTCACCTACTAATATTTTGGAGTCCTTGAACTCCACACACCTATGCCATCCTATATCTAAAGGAAAATTAATGGTCCCTCAGTTATGCTTTTGAATGTATGCCTCATAGCAGGGGATTATCTGCCTAGTGATTTTCAGAAGTAGAACCCTATCGGTTTGATATTGAGGCAACATGAAGGGGTGACCTTCAAACCCTTCCATCTTGATGTATGTGAATGTTGGGAACTGGATAAACTAGGACCCGTGTGCTGTGATGACCCCTTGGGCATCTCGTGAAATTCTTTTATCTCGGCCCCCTTCCATTAACTAGACCAACCACATCATAAAGCAATCATTCACCCTCCTATAATGCACAACTGATTGCTTCTTCTCCAATTGTGGGTAGTATTCCCACACCATCTATTCTCATAGCTTGTTGCCAAGCTTTCCAACTTTATATAGTCCATTGAATTGGGACTGATATGCACAGGAGTACACTACATAGTGGGTCATGAGGAACCTTCGCTTCTTCTTCCATGGAACCATCTCATCATGCAGGGAGTTGTTGATCAGTTGTGCCCAATGCACTATATCGCCAACACCCTTTACAAACTGGATGAGGCCAAACATCCATAAATCAAAAGACCCTGAGTCTTCCTTCCCCACCATTCTATTCAATAGGGTTATCATGTACTGGACTTCTGGGTTGATGTCATTTGTAGAGATTTTTTGGCATCTTAGAGACTACCTTTGACCTAGTAGTTGGATCCATCCAAGAAGTGTGCATAACCCTGTGGTATCCCACAATATTTGAGTTGTATTCTGTGGACAAGGCATTCAGATCAATTTCGAAGACATTTTGACTCCATGGTAATCTGAAAGTCTCTGCGATTCCTTTTTCTAATTAATCTGCATAAACTCGCCCTTGGTGCTCTACCCTCCTAGCAATAGGATTATACTTATGTGCTCACTCTATCACTAATTCCAGTGCATCTGTGGCATATGGAAATCCAAACACATGATACATTCCACTAGTGACAATGTTCTTGAGAGTCGATTCGTCTTTGTAGACTTGAATCCTTGCCCTGAAGACTTCTAGGTCCACTTTCCCGCAATGGGTGTCCGGTGCACTACCAAACTTGCTCCATATCCTACAGGGAGTGGGACCCATTAGTGTTTCGAACTCGTCCTCATGTTGCTTTTATATTTTCATCATTTTGTCCTACATGATGCAAAATAGCTATAATTATTTCCTGCATTGGAAATTTGGGCATGCAAATCAATCTTCACTTTGCAGAATAATTTGAAATCATTTATAACAAGATGAATCCATGAATTTACCTTAGGTAAAAGAGATTAATCTTTGGTAAAGAAGAAATACTGTAACCATCAAGAAAGAGGGATTTTGTAGTATACGTACCTGACAAACGAGATATCACCTTGGTTACACTATGCAATGGATGCCCGTTTACTGTCATACTTTCCGTTCATTCAAATGCTTGATTCATCTTAACCTAAATGAAAATTTTCTCTCAATGGTAATTATTTGTGACTATGATCTTTAGATCTCCTAAAAATGCCTTCATGATTTTACCATTGTGTTGAAATTAGCTTTTAACCCTTGTGAAATTCGCTAAGTGTAGGAATGCATTGAATGTTCACTAGAGTTGGTGAGCAATTACTACTCGGGAGGGGAAAAGCGACCGCTGGGTGAAAGTTTATAATTTAAAATTTAAATCCCAATGTCAAAAATCAATCACGGTATGGGAATCTAATGCTAAGGACTGGATGGATATTTAGATCTTAATATCATGTTCGGAATGTCTGGTGCGAATGTCTGGTTGGAATATCCTTTTGACTTTGACTAAAGTTGGGTAAAATCATAGTGGAAACTCCATCGGGTGACATCATTACCATCATGGTCAAACTTTGTTGACTAGAGCAAGGATAAATGGATCTTCATACTCGGTCATAGAGGTCATGACATTTAGGAATGTCCATTGTAAAATGTCCTTTTGAAAATGTCCAGTTGAAAAGTCAACAAGCTATGAGCATGCACCTGGCTTATAATACTTTCAGATAAGACATGGACATGGATATCGATATTGAAATAGAAATGTTTAGTGCACAATATCTAGTCCAATGGGACTCTCTCATGTCGGGGTAAATTTGACAGCTTGCATTGGATGTTTGAATAGGACTGGATATTTACTTGTTTGATCATGTCAGGTCAAAATGTCATGTCCAGTAAGAGTGTTAGTGACTCACTAGGGTAAATTTGACTATTTCAACAAGATATGGATCCAGATACGGATATTGGTACTTTGGGCGTGCAAATGTCTAGTCCAGTTGAATAATGAATGAGTCATATTTAACTTTTACTTTTGGGTCTGTGTGTTTCCCAAAGGTTTGGAACCTAATATGGATACCAGACATGACATGTATTCTTCGCCAATGTCCATGTCTAATTGACTGAAAATATCTAGTTGACCAGAACTTCACATGGGCATAACTTGCTCACTTCAACAAATTTTTACATGATTCAAAAGACAAACTTGACTAGAATTTTATCCTCTACTCATCCATGACTTTTAGAGGGGATATTTTCCAACTTGAAATTTGGCTTGGATTTGGCTTAGAGGTGACATGACATTTTACCATTACCACCCAAGTGGACAATAGACAAACCAACACAACAAAACAAGTTGGGTCCTCATTTTGCCATGGAAAAATGGAGCGTGTTGTGAGACTACACAGCGCCTCCCTCATGAGGCTGGATGACTTGGCTTGATATCCATTCACCGACAAGGCATCACCTTGTGTGCTAAATGGACCATTCAAGCTCTTTAAGGCAATGAAGCTTGGAAAGTTCTTGTCCACCATTGTATTTGTACTGGCACTCCTATAGGTCATCCAACATGGAAATGCTTGGATTGAGGAACTCTCCTCACTATAAGGGAACCTATTTCCATTCAAGGTACTTTTGTTATCAAGAGCATTTGGAAGGCTTGGGAAGCCCTTAAGCCTTGGCTTCATTAGGCTAGAGATGATTTTGTAATGGTTTATCCATTAATCATCAATCCATTTGGTGGTCCCCTTTTCTCAGCACTCAAGATAGGCCTGTAGAAAACCAAGATCATGGAAAAGATAAACAAGCACACGAATTGCAATGGAATCGACCAGTTTGTATTACCAAATGAGGCGAGTATAAATAGAGATGTGTAGGTACCCAAATCTCCATGAAAAGAGGATAGGACTCCTCTACATGGAGTTGTGGCGAGTAACCTCCCACAAACATAGAGTGAGGTGTTGATGCAAGTCGACACCTCTCAAAATGTCTCAACTACTTTGACAAGTTCAAAGGAACATGTGCAAATACGCCTAAGTATGATTAATACAAATGTGTACGCCTAGAGATAAAAGGTATACACTAACACCCCCCTTAAGCATAGATTAGGTCAGTATTATTAAAAATGGGTCCCGGCTATAAGCCTGGTGAGGTACCCATGTACAATACAAAAGAAAAATGAGCCCTGGGCATGAAACCTGATAAGGTACTCAAGTACAATGCAAACTCTCTAAAACTAGAGAAAGATAGAAACCCAGTGGGAAAAAACTATCCCCCAAAAAGAGAGAAAAAGGAAAGGCTTAGAAAGCCCCCCCCAAAGATGATGATGATGCTGATGTAGAGATAAAAAACTCCTGGAACATGAAACTGTTGTAAATTCTACCCTTACCTTAATTCTAATAGATTTTAGCAAACTAATTGGAATTTGTAGTGTGCAAGAAATTTGGTTCAAAAAATGCACAATGTCTGAAAAAAGATGTGCATTAATGGCACATATGAATGAGAAGAGAATCTGAAAGATTCATTGTTGTGATTGTTACAACCCCCATTACACTTTATATATTAGTGAGTACAATTTTCCTAAGTTCCCTTTATGTGTTACACACATTCAATTATATGACACTTTATGAGTGTATTTACAACATATATGCTTTTTGGAGTTCAACAATTTGCTATATAGAACCAACTAAGCTGAGATGAGAAGTAAAACTAGGCTCTAAAGTTGCCAGTGTAGTGTCCTCTTCACTTGAATTAAAGTGTGAAAAAATGAAGTTGCAATCGAAGTGACAAATCTTCGCTACTGCGACAATGTTTCGACTTTGTGATTCTTGAATTAAGGTTGTTATGGCAGTGAACTCAACTATTTTGTCAGAACAAGTGAGTTGATACACAGAGAGATGATTCCTATATAATTTGGGAATGAAAAGCACATTGTGTACGTATCCATTACCTAATTTTACAGTTCCCTTACCACAAACATTATAATAGTTATCATCTATCAGTATTTTGAAGGTGTTGCATGGAAGAATTGTCACAAACACCTCTTTGTAAGGTGACATGCATTCTATTGCACATGAACTAAGAATCCATTTGTTGACTTCTAATTTTGAAGGTGCCATGGATTTATCTTTTTACCTTCTCGAAGATGAGTTCCCAAATTTTGTGAATTGAATCCCTAATTGAACTTTATGTAAAGTGGCACTTTATAAGTTGAGTGTCTGGTTACTCTTGCTTAATTCCCCCCTTAAAGTGGCACTTTATAAAGTTAGTGCATTGTGAGCACCATTATTCCCTTTGATTATTTGTTTTCCCCCAAGATTGGCACTTTTTAGGAGTGATTTTGCAAGTCACCCAAAAAGATATAAACTGGCACTTTATAATATTAGTGCAATATTATGCTTGTTGGATCCGTGACAAAAAAAAATCCACTTTTGCAAAAAGAAGCACTCGATTTCAAGTTGATTTGCAAACGTTATCAGACTTGGAAGATTGGTGCAATGACAAAAAAATCCTTTTTTGAACCAAAAAAAATCAAATTTTTAGAAAATCAAATTTGCATGCAAAAATGTGAGAAAAAAATTTTGGAGGAAAATTAAGCCCCCTTGGGCTGTGTACGACTAGGGGCTAAAACCTCATGTGACCAGTTGCTAAACTTTTCAAATGGTCTCCCCTCCCCCTTGCTAACATCACCCACCCTAGTTTCTTATGTCAGCTAAATAGTGCGTCTATTCACTGCAAATAACTTGGTGGGCGTCGTGATTCCTTCCTGTGGCAAAACAAGCCAAATCTAAGGTCGATTTTGGTCGTTTCAAGGATGCCAAACTAGAGCCGACTTGGTCTGCATCACAGGAGGAATCCCTACCATGCATGAGGGTGCTTTGGAGATGTGTGAGCAGGCCCTTGTGAGGGCATTCATAGGCGCAGGTGAAGATGCCTCTCGTTGGCTTGAGATGCCATTTCTGGCATCTGCGGCATTAAAGATGGGACACCGGCCATCCATCCCTCATTGTCCACTACGTAAGCAGCTTGAGTCTCTCAAGCACCTTTTTTAGTTTTTGCCTCGGGCTCAGGAAGCTTAGAATTAGATCCATGATTTTTTCAAACCTTTCAAACCTACTTCTTTCTCTTGGCATATGGTCTTACTTGGCGACTAGACCTACCTTCCATGCAAATATACTTAGATATGACATGCTTTTAGGGTGGAAATTCTTTTTATTATTTTGAAGGATAGTAATGTTGCTACTTTCAATCATTGTACTACTGTTAAGCATTTTTCTTTCTACACTAAAGCTATCATTTGTTTTAATGTGCTGATGCAGATTTAGGTGCAAGCTAGCAAAGTTATACTTGAAGTTGCTCATCTTTAGGAGCTGCTAGACCATTGGGCCAATGCCCCTTGCACTATTTCCTGGGTTTCACTTGACTCCACCTCCTCTCGAGGGTATCGGTGTGTATAGTCAGTCCTCCCAATGTAACTGTGGTGATCGAGGATCTCACTCCCATGGCCCTCAGTCCTCCAGGGATTCTCCTATCCATGGAGGATGGTCTCAACCTCCCAGACCGCCATGGCGGGATGGGTGCTGCCACAATAATGGGTTACACTTTCTGGGACACCCTGATTTTTGCTGAAATCACATATTTTTAGAAAATATAATGATTTAAGCATTGAAAGGTTCCATTTAAAGTATTTTAATTGAAGAGGGTTTGATCAAACCCCCTTAGATAGAACCCCGCTAGTTTTAAACCATACCTATAATGGAGTCTCCTCTACACCTATCAAAATGCTGATAAAAAATAACTTTTGATTTACCTTTTGGGGGATCAAATGAATTCATTTAAAATTATGTTTTGTATGTAGTCCTTATTATAAACTTCCCAAAAAGTATAATTTTAAATATATTTAATTTGATTATTATATTTTATTTTGTATTTCTTGTGAATGTAGGTTTTTCACCGAACATCAAGTTCTTTGTTGTACACACATGGAAAATTAGTATATTAGTGAAAAAAAATTCTAAAAAATATATATGCCTTAGGTATTGATGTTCTTGTTTCAACAAAATATAAAAAATTAAATTTCGATACATACAAAAAAAGTTATGTTTTACGGAATGCACCTATGTCTAAATTATACTTGGTTTGACTTCAAAAATAATTTAAAAAACATATTCAACAAAATATTATAAAACCAAATGCATGCCCTATATATCGATGTTACTAATCTAAATTCAAAAGAATCAAAATTTTATCCTTTGTAGAAAGAAAGTTATGTGCTACGGAATACACATCACTTTAAAAATATGTTGTTTACTATTAAAAACTAGTTATCAAAGGAGATGCAAAAAAATTACAATTTAACTCCAATATTTTTTAAATATATTTAGAATTTACAAACAAAATCTTACAAATCACTAGTTCACGTCATCTTTAAATTCCTAACGGTTTAATAGCTATAGGTGTCAGAAAGTGAATATTTAGTTTGTGAAAAATGTTGATTTCAATGTCAAGTTTGGCCAAAAAGTGTAACCCATTATTGTGGGATGACCCAGATATTGTTTGGTCTGACACAAGCAAGTTTCCTTGTTTGTAACTCACCATTTCCCTAATTTGTGCTCAGCCACCCCCTGAGAAGAATGAAGATGGATTTTATACTCTCGACAGTTGGGAGCCAATTGATGATGCTACCCCTAGAGATGTTTAGGGGAAACTTGATGATCAGGATCCTCCTCCCTCTACTGGAGTTGCACTTGCTTCTTAGTTTTTTGGGCTTGGCCCTTTGTTACTTTTTTTGCTTGTGTTTAAAGCTTTTGTTCACCTGTTAAGGCTTTGAGAATTCGTGGGTGTGTTTTTTTACCACCATACTCCTTTTTGTGAATATTGTACTATTTATTTCTTTTTGATATAGGTTAAATAGGAAGTATTCAATAAAAAAAACTTCTATAGGATGTCTCTTGCAATATGTTGACTCCCAACATTATTGTTTTCTTTTTTAAATTTGAATAATGGAGAAATTTGTCTAGTTATGCAAATTTTTGGGTTTATTAAGAATTTTTCACAGTAAGGGATATAATTCATATGTTATTTATTAACAAATTATATAGATTAGAGATCTTACAAGATGTTGATGTTAAGATTGTTTAGTCTACTTTTTTGTTTAGTGCATCCGCCTCATCTGCCCCTTTAACTATACCTATTTCCACTATTATCCCATCCCATAGGATTAAACCTACCTCCACTATTGTACCATCACATAGTGTTCATCCTTTCTCTAAATTTATTCCTCTCTATGCCTTACATCCTAATTATGCCCCCCATCATACTTGCATCGCACATGATGTTTTACACCTCCACCTCTATTTTATCCACTACCAACCAACCTACTATATTGATAACTCTTGACTTGTGCCATCCCCACTTCTACTATTTTATCCTCTAGCAATCCTCATCCCATTCCTCTATCTATTCCCATGCACACACTCCATTACATTTCTTCATCCATGCTTATTTTACAACCCATTACCTCTTCTCATTCCACATACTAATCATACTCATACCTACTACATAAATCCTACCTATACGCATCCTATTGTACCCCAACCTTCTCTTACCTCTACTTCTTCCTCTACCCTAGAAGCACTAGTCTAAAAGATAGATCAAGTGGAGAAAAAGTGGATACAAGGCCTAATGGAAAAGACAATGATGAATTTAAGGACATGCTAGACATATACCATTGGCATTTGAGACTATTACACTTCCTCTATATACAAGTTTTGTGGCGCCTTTCTTAGAGAAATATAATGGAAAAGGTGATCCCAACACATGCAATTAAGGTCCTCCACTAGGATGTGTTGATTTCTTATCCAAGGATAGATTTTTGGCTAAGTTATTTCCAAGGACTTTATAAGATTATGCTATTGAATGATTCTTATCATTAACTCATGGGTCTATACATACATATGATGATTTGACTAAGGTATTTGTCATAGCCCAATTTTGTATCTATTCCAGTTGTTACATACTTTGTAGATATTACATGTATATGCATGATGATATGATGATGATATATGTTATCCATATGAGATATATAGGATAACTTGACTTCATAATGTATTTAGAGATATGAAACTTGGTGTAATTTGATTAATTGTTGCATTATCATGATTAGATTAATGTGTAAATACTTGTTTAAATTTGATATTTTGAAAATGTCTAACTACAGAGTTTTTTGTCTGAGTACGATAGGATCAATGACAACCCCTCACCTAAAAGGGAGAGTATCATTGGGGAGAGGAGTCTAGTAGACTAATGGTAGACTAATGGTTAACTTGCATGATCTCACAACACACACATGTAGTCACATTGGTTATATTCATAAGTGTATTTTGATTGCAAAGAAGTAGTTATTTTATTTTTCTATTAAGAACTAAATTATTGATAGTTCATATATATATATATATATATATATATATATATATATATATATATATATATATATATATATATATATATATATATATATATATATATATATATATATATATGAAGTGTGTGAGGACAAGTTAGTATTATATAGTATTATACAACTGTCTATCTCATTGGTTATTTACCAAAAAAATAATAATAACAAGGCCGCACTACAGCTAAGTTCCTGCCTGATGCTAGCAGGGTTGTTCTGTCAAGATTGCAGCTTGATATAGATTTTGTGAAGGGCGGGATTTTCTCTGGCATGTTGGCACATAGCATGACATTCTGAACTATAAAATTTGAAATTCGAGTTGTGGTGCTTTTTCACAAGTCATTTGGACTATTTATGGATTTAATGAAATTGTTTTATTTTTCTAAAATAAAAGTGAATATGTATAATTGACCACTGGTGTTTAGTTGGCAATTGGCTACAATAACCAGCCCATCTTGATAGAATGCATTTTGTGTAACACCTAAAACATTGAGGTGAAATCACAGTGGAAATCAACACAATTATATAATTGAATCTTAATTTAGATTTAAAACCTAAAATTGAATCAAAAGAATATATAGTATTCAATCATTACTATTCTATAAGACCAGGGGATCTGGTTGTAGAGTGCAAGTTTTAATTTGTCAAGGTTTAGGCTTAGGTTTAAAATTTTTCTCAACATATGTTAGTTCTTTGCAAACCATTGTCAAACTAACAAACCCTTGAAGCATAAAAAAATTGAACCATCTAGACTCAAAATTTCAGTTTTGTTTCACAAAGCTACTTGATGCTCCTTGCAAGCATTGTTTGAAGCTCTTAACCTCTAAAGATGCATGAGTTGTGGCAGCCATCTGCATTGTTGGAACAGGGCCAGACAAGATATTTCCTCTTGATAGAGATCTGATTAGGCAATCAAGAATTTCAATCAGAAACAAAATGAACAAAACAACTCTAATCTAATGAAATTTTAGATACAAGAAGGCATTATTCCATACATAGAACAATGCATGATGGTACAGAACAATGCATGATGGCACTCTTACCAGTTAGTCTGAGTAAAAAATATAGAAAACTTACAAATTTCTCAAGGCAAGGATGAAACCAAATTCTTTAGGTATTGAGCTGATGAGATAGTCGTCTGAGAGATCTCGGTCAAAGAGAACAGCAATCAATATCTACAAAGGAAAACATTGGCCTAAAAAATAGGCTAAGAGAAAAGTGGATTAATCTATGTAATAAGACAAATGATAAACCTGGAAGGTTGCTTAAAAACTAGGAAATAAATATTGTTGAAATGTACTTGAGGTCCAAAGTTAGTAGAACAAACACTAGTTGTTTATGTTGTTCTAGTATTATCATATAGCATGACCCTATTATTAAGGTGTAGTAAATTCCATCAATAATATTTTAAAAAAGCTAAAGCTTGCCATCATACATATTTTGACCATTTCTTTAGCTGGACTAAGACCAAACCAAAAATTATAAAAATATAATATTGCTCACTTACGGTCCCACAAGGTGTGACAAATTGGCTAGCTTTGGTGGCAACATTCCATTTAGATTTAGGCTTAGAAGTGTTCAGCAACAAAATGTTAACAGTATGAATCTCCTTTTTTTCTTCACATTCCCAGAAATGGATCATATATCCTATGCAGTACTAACAAATATTTATAGCTTCTGGTAATATGGGAATTTCCCCACTATTTTTTCCTTGTTCGTCTTCTAGGGATATCATGGTTTGAATGTCCTGGTGGAGGAATCTAAATGTTGGGTAAAATAAACTCCCACAAACATGACAACAAAAAATAAGATGTTTTATAAGCCTAACACATGACAACAAACTTGGTTTGATTTTCCTGGTGGAGGAGTCTAAATGTTGGGTAAAATAAACTCCCACAAACATGACAACTTGACAATCAGTGTTATTCCTGTCATAATATTCACAACGCTTCTGTAAAATTATCCTCAATATTTCAAATGTCAAATTGTAAGGAGAGGGTTAGATATTAAAAAGTGAGTCCAGATAAGTGAAGTGAAATGCATGTAAAAGCAATGAAATTGTTGTGTACTTTCAGTCTTACTTGTGAGTGTTGCATCTGTGTGCCCAGTGGTGAAGAACAAACCATACAAAAAAGCGGTGCACACCATAAAATACACTTGGTGGAATGTCGTGAGCCGAGCTTTTTGCAACAATGAAAAGCAAATATAAAAAATCAAAAGAGAGGCTATGAATGACATATATTGTAAACAAATGCCTAGCATTGAATAGTACAAAGCTTTGTACAGTTTGTTTTTAGGCTTTATGTGTTTTGATTCCACTCTAAACTAACTGTTCTACCACTTTGATGGAAGTCCATACCTTGTTCCAAAGCTTCCATTTTGGCACAGTCCGGTAAGACACTGGCAAACGTTGTGAAGTTTGGCTTTACACCTGCCAATTGCATTTGCTTGAAAAATTTTTGTGCATATCCTACAACCATGGAATTCCATGAAAGAAAATTTCTTCAAGGCATTTTGTCAAACAGTTCATGTGCCTTGTAATAAACAGAACGGGTAAGAAGAATGTAAGGCATTCGATGGAATAATTCAAAATTCCATGGACTGCAATATCAATGATGACCTCTGCTAATTTTGATAGAATATATACATTTGGGACATGGCCTCTAAGGCAAAAGGTAATTTAGGCTCGATATAGCATTCTCCATCCATAATAAGGTGGTGGGTGTATGTATATATTAATTTGCCAAATCAAGAACTTGTCCAACCAATTTACTGGAAAGAAACCCAGGATGAATGTGTCATGACTAAGACATTTTGCATGAGAAACAGGATCAAAAATTCTGCATACCATTTATGATTTATATTCTGTGCAGAACTTCCAATAGAATTCTCCTCACTGTGACTTCTCTACATTGCAGTCCCCTCAATTTTATTTGATTCTCTACCCATAACCTGCAATTTTGAATGAGGGGTCGATAAAAACCTACTAACAAATCTTCAGATTGGTTTATTAAGTGAATTGATCAGGTTGGACACTTCTTCGTTGTATTGGTGAAACGGTGCAGCAACATCTATCGAAAGCTATAGGCATTGTTTTTCATTCTGCCCTACTTTGCTCTGGCCACATTTCAACTACGTGTCTTAAAACTGATTTTTCATGCATAAAAATGCCAGGAAGTTAGCCTACACTAGGTTTTTGTGCCTTCTCTTGCCTTGTAACACTCCTCTTGCATTTGAAAATCTGCAGAGAGCTTGAAACTCACGCCTTCTCTTGCCTCATGAAAATCTCCCGTCTGTTCTGCCATCCTGCAACCTAAATTTGGACGAATAGCAGGCAATGAAATCTGCACCGAGTTAACTTTTGAGCATGTTTTTACTCCGACTTCAACACTGCAGATTAATCCCAGGAAAAGCCACTTCCTGATTGGTGCATTGTGGTAAGTTTAATCACTTGTTAAGGGATTGCCCTCCACTATAGTTCCACGGCAGGAACTAATAAATTGAAATATATGTATAAAAAAATTATTTTATGCATGATTGGAAGAAATGTAAGCAGGTAAATAAAACAGTTGTTATCGTAAAGTTAAAATGGAAAAAAAAGGTGGCAGCTGTCAAACGGGAAAATAAAAGAAATTAAGGGTAAGAGGGGAATTTTGAGGAAGGAAGGACAGGGGGAAAAAGACATTGCAGGAACATTCTGGAGGAAAAAATACAGAAGAGCTTTGGGAAGGAGGTTTGTGAGGTAGCAGTTTTATTTGTTAAGAAAATTAATTGAATCCAGATCTAATATTTTCAGCCTGAAGGTATGCAAATCCTTTTTTTACCTTCTTCTGGTAGATGTGGAATTGTTTAAATAATTGTTGTTTCAGAACATCAAACAATACTTTGCAGATTGTTAAAATTGCACCAAACAAGGGTTTATAGTTGCAGAGAGAAATGGTTATGGACATTTAGAAATTTAACCAATAGTGGGAAATATTTTGACTTGAATCAGGACATTGTTATGAATCCATGCTCAGTCTGGTTAAGGAAATTTCATTTTAAATCACTGTTGGGTAAATTCATGAATACCCATCTCTTAAAATTTCTATATCATTATTTTCTCTAATAGAAAATTATAGGGATTCCATACTTGCATTAGATATTCTTTGCTCAATCATATGAGCACTCGAGGAGAATTTACAAATCAATGTGCTATATTTGAAAACTAGAATCAAAATAATTTATTTCTCCCTCAGTACTAGAATAGTTGAATATTTTATTTCTTCCTGACTGAGTGTCAAAAATAATAAAATTCAGATTTATTAAGACACCATATGGCTATCAGCTTTTAGATTTTTACTATTAACTAGTACAAAGAAATATTGCCACAACTAGTGCATTGTCCAGAAATACATGAACTTAAATAAAATAATTTTTTATTAGATCTTTCACAGAACAAACTTGATATATAAACTCTTTTATTGCTTCAGTTGGCATATTAATATCACATTCCTGTATAATCATGTTACTATGTAAAGTACAACGTATATATTGAAACACATCATAATAATAACGAAATTGAACATGCATTTTACAACAACAAGATATTCATTGCTTATTAATCTCTACATACCATGGTTTGCATTTTTCAAAAGATCTTTGACTTATTTTAATATTACCAGGTAACACTAATTCATCACAAAATTTTCTATAAAATTTAGTTTGCATTGTATCTAATAGGTGTTTTGGATGAGGACCGCAAACTTTGGACCCCACTCTTAATTTTAAAACATGTCTAGCACTAGATGATACCCTAGTATTATCATGCCAATATTTTTCGATCAAAGATCTAATTTCAACATTCAGTTTCATGTCAGATCTCGAAAGTTGACCACTAAAACTCTAACATTGGTTAATTGGATCATTTTCTATACTTTCTCTTCTTTTTGCCACTCTTACCAATGTTTTAGGATGTATTTTTAGAATTCCACTAATATTGCTTACCATTCTTCTATTCAAAGTTGTTTTATTCACTATAGCAGTTGTTATAGCTCGTCTTGCTGCATTCTTATCTTTGGATCGACTGTTACTTCCAATAGACTCAATGGCACTAGCAACAGTAGACATAGCATGTTTTAGTGATTGATCTTTTCTTCTTGGTTTAACAAAAAAGGCTAACATTTTCATTACTTTTCTCATTTTCCACATTCTCATTAATTGCATCATTAGTTGACATTGAAATGATAGTTTTTTATGATAAAAAAATTCATGTGTTCTTATTTGTCTCCAAGAAATTTTACCAGGAAGATTATCCAAAACATCTCTTTCAATTTTGAAAAAAAAATTCTCATTTTCAACATCACATCCTGGATTGTCATTTTCATTTTCAACTTCAAAACGATTCTCATTTTCAACAACAAAATGGTTTTCATTTTCATTTTCAACAAAAGGATTTTCATTTTCATTTTCAACAACAAAACGGTTTTCATTTTCATTTTCAATAAAAGGTTTTTCGTTTTCATTTTCAACAACAAAACAGTTTTCATTTTCATTTTCAACAACAAAACAGTTTTGATTTTTATTTTTATTTTCAACAACAATTTGTTTCAAATTTTGATCTCTACGAATATTATCAATCTCAACATTGTTATATCCAGCTTGTTTTAAATCTCCTATCAACACTATTTCCATTTCAATCAAAGGCAGATTTGAAGTACCTAGATTTGTGCCTATTGAAACATTCTCCATAGCATTGATAGAGGGATTTGAAGACATGCCAAGAGTAGTTTGTATAATCCTATTAGTTTCCACATTCACCTCTTGCAAATTTGCATCGTCTACATCCATGGTCTCCTCAATATTTTTATCTTCAATAGTTGTGGAATTAGATGCTTTAGCATTATTCATTGATTGAATCTTTATTCTTCTAGCTCTTTATTTTTTTGACACCTTCTCTATCTTTGCTTCAATTTCTTCAGGCGTTAATACCTTCCTATTTTTCCTCTTATTACGACTTTGTGATCCCATGATTAAAAAATTTATGAAGCATGTACAAATGAATGTCAAAAACTTGAAAGCCTTTCTTCTTTGTTCAAGTCCTTCAAACAAGTACCAATTCAACAAAATTTCGCTCAAACAGTGTCTCAATGATGGCTTCTATCAAAATTCAAACAATATTCCAAGTTGATGGACCTGCAAAAGAAAAAAAGATGGTAGAGAATGCTGCAAATGTCGTCGTCAACCGTACTGTAGAGCAAGTTGCAGGGCTGACAGTCATAGTACAGTCTTATTAAAAAAAGGGACAAATAATAAACGGGATCCTGTTTAAGAAACAGGGTCCCATTATATAAAATGGGATCCCATTTACTAAACGGGATCCCATTTTGTTTTGCACTGGTGGAGTAAGAAACGGGATTCCGTTATTTAAAATTTAAATTTTAAGCTCCGGTTTTGCTTTGTAACCTGGTTCGGGAAATGCTTTGGGGACCTGAACCTGACCTCTAGACCTAGTTTGACCTGCAACTTGAAGGTCCTGTCAATGTCACAACAAAATAGTGACTTTGGGCATATATCTAAAGGTCTATTTTGCAGAATATTTTGATGAAATTAAAACCCATTATAGGTCAAACAATGTAGATTCCAAATATGTAATTTTTTTACAATTGGATTAATTTTTCTATTTTTTAATCAATTTCTGATGAAATAGGTCCATAAACTTGAATTATCAGGGTTTTTTAGTATTTTAATAACTTTTTATTAAAATATTTTTTTGTAAAAAAAATTGTAAGAAAATGTACTTTAGACAATTCTTTTCAAGTTTTAAAAAAAATCAAAAAAATGTTAAATTTAGGTCATCTTATACATGACGTACACGATGATTTTTTAAAAGACCAAAAATGGCCAATAAAAAATTAATAAAAAAAAATATTCAATAAAAAACTACAGAAAAATATGGAAAATGTGCTTCAATGAGTTACAAATATTTTCCCAAAAGGATTTTCAAAAATATGATTATTTAGGTCAAAATATGGATGACGTACACGTACATGGTATAGTAAAAAAAAGTGACTTTTAAACAGTAGTTTTTAGAAACGCCTATTCAAAATCAATTTCTATCATCTGGGTATTGAAAAAAATTACATATTTGGAAACTAGACTCCGAGTACCACATTTAATATTTAGTGACTTTTTTCAAGATTCCACCTTTAAGTGCTTCAAATTTTTAAGTCAAATGTGACAAATTCTGAAAATCAGGAAAAAAACTTCCACTTTTTGGCCAATAAGTGGACAACTTCTTGCACACACCCCTAAAATACCTATTTTGATCTTAATTTCAAATGTTATTAAAGCGTATTAAGATCTATTAGAAATACTAAACCTGTTGCTATGTGACAATTCTTCTATGTCCATTCTTGTAAGATAAAAATATTAAACTCTTCATTTTTATATAATGTAGTCTACCCTTCTCCACTACATGGAATACCCCAATATCAAAACCCATAACTAATTTATCTGTAAGTAACACCTATTGGTGTATATTAAGCTTTCTTAGGGGTGCATATTTAGGAGTCTATGTTTAGCCTTGTGCTATACTTGGCATGCCTAGATTATCTTTGTCTAAGTCAAGTGGTTGCTTTTCCTATTCTTGGAGCACCATTATTCTTAGTGAGTTTTTCCTATTATTGGCTCGACTATTCTTAGTCAATTATGCCCTATATGTACTACATCTTGTAAGCTAATTTATCATCCCATTATTCTGCATTAATAATGAGTCCATTACTTTGCAATACTTGTTTTCTTGCAGACTGAGCGTGCTTCTATTCATCTTGGGTGGCTCGAATTGATACTCACATTCACTCAATGTTCATGGTTTATACATGGTATCAGAGCGAGATTGTGTGGATGTTTGTTTGAATTCTGTGAGTTCTTGATAGTATTGTTGTGGGATCCCTCTTCTAAGCAAGGCCTAGATCCAAAGAAGGTCAATTTGTATAAAACTGATCTGCAACTGGTCTAGTGCAAAGGATTAAAGTAGGAACACCCCTATTTGGGTAGAGAAAGGCATTCAACCTTGGTCAAAGAACATAGAATCATGAAGTTATTGAGGGCAATCCACATCCTGTGTGTAGGCCAATCCAGAGGGTGTGGAAATTATCCACATCCAGTGTCAAGGCATCCACAGGGTGTGGAAACTCTGAAGCATTCAACAGAGGCTGAGTGATCTAAGGCGATCACGACATAAGAAAAGAAGTCAATTTGTTACTTGTTGTGGTGTAGAAACCACACTTGTAAACTGAAGGCCTCTAGTTTGGCATGGGGTGTTTCAGGGTAAACCACGCTTTGTCCTTCCTACCATTTCCTCACGGTCTTTGGACCTGGTCAAGGTTTCTTGAGGTTGCAGTAGGGTCACGGTCCGCTTCATCAAAGCTTGACAGGCCTGTCAACTTCAAAGAGCTATAGGGTATCAACTTGAATGTGGTCTGAGCAAGGCATGAAGGGAATTTGAAGGCACTAAAGCATAAACCAAGAAGAAAGTGGTGTGTTTGAAAGCATGCTCTAGGAAGAGGAAGGTGTGGCCTGCCTAAAGAGGCCCTAAATCCTCAAAAATGTCCCCGCAAACCTATAAAAATGACCATAAATATGCAAAAACATCCCTACAAACCTGCAAAATCAGCCCTAAACCTAAAAAATTGATCCTAAACCCACATTTCAATCTGCAATAGAGGTAAATCTTCCTTTGTTTACTAGTTTTGTTCTTCAAATTTGTAGATTTCGCCCAATTTAGGGCACAAATTTCTCAATTCACCCAGAATTGTGCTCTCATTTTTTAATTTGGGGATTTTTTCTTTTTTTTTTTAGCAAAAATTGTATTTCAATTTAGTTTAAAGAGTGTTTTTGCTAAAGATAAAATCTGCTTTTTAGTTGAAAGGGCTTCTTTTATTTTTCTCCTCATTGTAAAGTTTTGATTTTGTCCAAAAATATATTTTTGACAAATAAAACTAAGGAGCATTTAAACTAGTATGTTTTAGGCAAAAGTCAATTTTGTAATTAGTGACTCCTTTGAGTGCCAAAATTTAGACCAATTTGGGCTTGATCGCACTATTCTTTATAAAGTGTCATTTCTGACCCAAAATTAGATTCACTCTTGCTCACGCACTCATTATAAAGTGTTGATTCAGGGGGGGTTAGGATATCTAGTCAAGGGGGTGTCCTTTGTGTTGTGTCTTGTACACTTCCGCACTTCATTTCACTTTTTTAGTTTGGGGGAATTATACAGCGTATTTTGTAATCAATGAACTGAGATAAAGTTCCATATTTGCGGGGGTTCATCATGGATTTCGGTATTTATTTCCACCCTTCTGTTGTCAAACTAACTTCAGAGAACTATTTGTTTTGGAAACAAGGGATAAATAATCGTTGTCTTGAACAAGATCTATTGCTCTATCTCCTTGGACTCATTCTTGAGCCAAGAGACTGTGAACAAAAAGAATAAATGGTTTAACAAAAAAGACATGGTCTACAGACTAATAGGTCTTATCTGCAGATATTTTACA
Organism: Cunninghamia lanceolata; assembly: GCA_027924645.1. Taxonomy (NCBI): domain Eukaryota; kingdom Viridiplantae; phylum Streptophyta; class Pinopsida; order Cupressales; family Cupressaceae; genus Cunninghamia; species Cunninghamia lanceolata. The sequence continues at coordinate 11,254,858 of BSBN01000602.1, forward strand.
TCATATAGAACACACTAAGTACCCTTTCATTGCTTGGACCATCATCTGGTCACTGTATAGAGATCTTGATTATTCATCTGAAAGTGATGTTTCTGTGGATAATCGAGCTCTTGTGGATGATAATGAGACTTCTATTTCCCCATCTTGTGTGGACACATCCTCATGGGATGATCAGTCTATTTGGTTGACATATATTGATACCCCATCTACATTAGAGGACATTCCATATCCTGCAATACCTATTGCTACTTCAGAGTCCAATGTTGTTTCTTCGAGAGTTTTCGATGATTCTCTACAGCAGGGTCATTTATGTCTTCTGGATTCACCTCAATGGGACACATTTCTACAAGACATCTCTTGCTTGTTTGTAGAGTCCCACATTTTGGATCTCGATGACACCTTAGAGGATCTCATCCTTCTGTTTGATGACAGTACACATACACCTGCTATTACTACAGAGTTCAGAGAGGCTTCACCGAGGGCTTCCAGTGATTCTTTGCAGGACATCTCTTGGGAATTTCTTTGTAGCCACATGGCATGCATTAACATTCTACACATCACTTCTTTCGATCCTACTCTTCATTAGTAATGTTATGGGATGGGATAATAGTGGAAATAGGTATGGTTAAAGGAACAAAGGAAATGGATGCACTAAACAAAAGAGTAGATTAATCAATCTTAACATCAACATCTTGTAAATAAATAACATATGAATTATATTCCTTGTATAAAATTCTTAATAAACCCAAAATATTGTATAACTAAACAATTTTATAATAAACCCAAAAAAAATTGCATAACTAAACAAATTCCATCATTATTAAAATTTAAAAAATAATAATAATGTCGGAAGTCAAAATATCGCAAGAAACATCCTATAGAAGCTTCAACTCGGTATATAGACAAGTCAAGCAAGTTCAACGATATCGATGCCTCCAAAATAAAATATGAAAATCAAATTTTAGAAACATTCGGAGAAGAAAACTCTAAACATATGACGACGACAATTTCAATCAATGCATTACGGCGGAGTAAAGCATAAAAGTCAAGGAGAATAAGTAGTATTATGCTAGTGTTTAGGTCAAAAGGACTGATATCCCGTGATAAAGTGGCATATACAGAAAAGTTGTTAAGTAATTCTCTGAGTCAATTCTTTTTGTTTTTTGAGCATCCAAGTGGAATTCTTCAACACACGTTTACGACATTGTATTTGTTATCGCTCTTCTGATTCCAAACGTGCTCTTCTTCCCGTATAAAATAATTTACATATGTTTGTTTAGATTACTTGAACATTAAACGAGAGGCTAGGTAATTCTTCCAGATGATTAAATACGTACATAAAAATTACATCATTTGTACATAAAAGTGGGTCGGTAATTTTTTACTTTCTGAGCGTCCAAGTGGAACAATTCAACACGCGTCTAGAGCTACTCAGGAACACTGGGCACCCACTGTATTTGACGGTGCCCACCCATTGTATTTGTTATCGCTCTTCTGCTTTCAAACGTGCTCTTCTCCCTCTATAAATAACTTCCCCTTGTCTAAATTGGTCCATAGCTTGAAAAGTTTCGGTTGGCTTGCAAGGAAAAAAAATATCAACCATGGCAGGGTTATCAAGTGTAGCGAAATTAGCTTCCCTTGTTTGTTTAATTTTGATAGCACCATGGACGGCTTCTGCAGCCCTTGTCCAGCGCAAATTCACTGTGAGCATTTTTAGTAGAATCCCTTAAATTCTAAGCATGTTATATTAAGCTTGATGTAATGATGGTTACAGGTTGAATTGAGTGTGAGCTTAATTATGCTGTTTACCGTGTTACAGATTGGAACACAGAGCGTGACTAGAGTGTGTAACACGCAGACGATTGTAACAGTGAATGGACAGTATCCTGGCCCGACCATTTACGTTCGCGAAGGCGATAATCTTGTCGTTGAAGTGGACAACAACGGGCTTTATAATGTGACTATACACTGGTAATTAAGACTATACTCCAAATTGTATCCAATGTCCATGTGATCATTGATATAAAAATTACAGAGAACTTATTAAATTTGTGATTTGGCAGGCATGGGGTACAGCAGTTGAAATCATGCTGGGCAGATGGACCGGCGTACGTAACGCAGTGTCCCATTACTCCTGGGAATAAATTTACCTACAATTTTACAATCACAGGGCAGGAAGGGACGCTCTGGTGGCATGCACACATCTCATATCTCAGAGCTACTGTGCATGGAGCATTGGTTATTTTACCTCGGGCTGGAAATGCTTACCCATTTCCCAAACCAGCCGCTGAGTTTCCTATTATTTTGGGTAGGTAGTTGTCTTTTTTAACTAACGCCACATCTAGGAAATTGATCTCGTGGACTAACTGCCACTCTTGATCTAAGTGAAGATGCAGATTTGAAATGTTCACTAACACTACTTGCCGGTGTAATGGCAAACTCTTCCACGCAAACCTCCTTTATGTTTTGTTTTCTAAGTGAATTGTGAATCGACGTTTCTCCAATTAGATTATAAAAGCATCTTTCCTAAGAAAAAAAATTGTACACTATCTTCAAAAGCTATTTACTAGTTTGATGAATTTTAAATTATGAACTAAATTTGGTGTATGGTGTGCAGGTGAATGGTGGAATGCGAATGTGGAAGATGTAATAGCAGATGCGATTAAAAGAGGAGCTGTACCAAATGATTCCGACGCCTACACCATTAACAGCCAGCCAGGAGACTTCTTCCCTTGCTCTGCCAATGGTTTGTGAATTTGTGCATTAATCAAGTATAAGAAAAACAAAATTGAAATCAGGAGTAACCTGGAAGAGATAACTAGCTAATTAATGAATGAATTATGGATGCAGATACTACCCGTATTTTGGTTGAGAGAGGAAAAACCTACTTGCTGAGGATTGTAAATGCTGGCATGCTTCATGCATCCTTCTTCAAAATTGCACAGCACAATATGACTGTTGTGGCAATGGATGCCGTGTATACCAAACCATATACAACAGATGTGCTGCTCATTCAGCCAGGTAACACCATGGATGTGCTTCTAACAGCTGCCCAGCAGTCAGGGAGCTACTACATTGGCACTCGCGTATACAATAGCCAGCCTCTAGGGACTGAATATCTAAATACTAGTGCAACAGCAATATTGCAATACAAAGGCAACAGCAATGCATCTGCCCCTCTTTTGCCCAACTTTCCTGCATTTAACGATACGCCTACAGCATTCAAATTCAGTACAGACCTCAGAAGCCTGAGGCCCTCCGTCCCACAGACTGTTGATGAGGAGATGTTTATAACAGAGGGATTTGGACTCATTAGCTGTCCCAACAATTCCTGCGCAGGGATCAACGGTGGAAGAGCCGTTGGAAGTTTTAATAACATTTCATTCGTGGAGCCAGATATAGCCATATTACAGGCTTATTATAATGGTATAAATGAAGTGTTTACCAGAGATTTCCCAAATAATCCTCCCCAGGCATTCAATTACACTGGAGATGTGCCCCTCGGTCTTTGGGAGCCTGAGACGGGGACAAAAGTTAAAGTTCTGAAATTCAATAGTACTGTTCAAATAGTGTTTCAGAACACTGGGATTATTACAATACAGAACCATCCTATACACCTTCATGGCCATGATTTTTATCTTGTGGGACAAGGGTTTGGTAACTATAATTCCCAAACGGATCCTGCAAACTTCAATCTGGTAGATCCTCAGATGTTGAGCACTGTCGGAGTTCCTACTGGCGGGTGGGCGGCCATTAGATTTGTAGCCAACAATCCAGGTACGCTAGCTTAAGTCATTAGCATACATTTTAATGCTTCAAGATTTCCACACATTAACACTGTATATTTTCTTGATTCATATTTTACTTCTTTACAGCTAATTAATTATGTATTGTTTGTTGTTAACAACAGGAGTCTGGCTCATGCATTGCCATTTTGAATCTCATTCTGCACTTGGTTTTGATATGGTATTTCTTACCGAGGACGGGCCAGGAACTTCTGACAAATTGCCTCCTCCTCCTTCTGATCTACCTAAATGTTAAAGCTGGATTCCTCCATCGTTAAATCTTGTAATTTCAAGATCAGTCACTTATACTCCTATACGCCCACACGGCTCGTAAGGCTATGGGGTCGAATTTTTTTAACAGCTCAGACGACATTAGTCATGGAAATAAGATTATGTCATACCTTCTGTTCTCTCTTTCCTTTGTATTAATTTAATTCCGAATAACAAACTTGTATCATCCAATTTGATGTTATTTTTAATAAAATAAGTTCAAGAAAAGCAGCGCCTGATGCTAAATGTGGTTGGTTGCCCATTTTAACTCTCCCCAAGTAGGCTTTCAAATTTAACAATTTAAATTATTATTTGATTTATTAATTTAATGTTAAAATATTAAAATAAATATATTTAAAACATGACAAATTTAAAAATAGGTTAAATTAAAAATACATTAAAAAAATTAAAAGACATCTGCATAAGTTTCAATGTTAGTAATGGTAATATAAAGTAGAAAATTTTAAATTATTTATTTTATGTTTAAATTTTGTTTTATCTTTTTAAGATAAAAATGTATATTATATATAACATTTTCTTATTTTTAAATTATTTAAGGTTATTTATTATTGTTGCTTAGATTATTATTTGATTTTAATTCTTTTTTAATAGTTTTTTTTTTTGATATTATATACTACTATAATATTTTAAATGATTATAAATTATGAACTCCCAGTGTAATTATAGTGGTGAGATTCACATACTTATGTCATTTTCTATTTAGTTGTGTGTCTAATTTGAGGGAATATATTGATACATGTACATATTTATAAATGATATGATCTTTGTACAAAGTTGAGTTCATTCCCACTCCATATGTAAATATCCCTTTCCATTTAGCCCCTACTCTATCCTTATATATACATACTTTTAGGTACTACCCTTACCCACCCATTTGTCACACTTATCCATACACCTACCTCTATATACTCTTAGCCATCTAGAACTGAACATTTACCCATACTGGAAACTAATCATGATCATGGAACCTTCCCCTTCCTTTTTAAAATTCAAATTCAAAATTTGGCTGATTGACTCCTTTCACCTTCCTTCTGTAAGCCAACTTAACACACATTTGGCACAATTTGATGCTATGTGCTAGTATTTAAAGACATTCAATATATTAATTTCTAATCATCCAATATACACATCATCTCTCTCAATCTAAATCATTGGAAGTGATTAATAGTGAAATATTTTTGAAATATTTTTATTTGGTGCATTAAAATGAGTAACAAATATGCATATTGCAACCCTTGCCTACTATAAAACAAACTATGTACATGGATTTCTAGACTAGAAGAACTTATCTCCTTGTAAAAATGCCCCCATCATATTAGAATTTATCCAAATCTCAACAATTTCTCTAAAGTTCTAAAATTATTTGCATCCACACACATATTAATATTAAATAGAATTATGAATGGAATATTAATACCAATCAATTAGTGTTCAGATCTTCTAATTGCAACAACCATAGTGTGCATTCAATTCACCTCTTCATAATAAAGCATACCCAAAAATCACAATCCAAGCAATAGGTAACAACTGCACAGAAATTAATGGTTCATGCCACTTTTAAAAACTAAAAACATTTCACCAATCTAGGCAACTAGATAAGACTCCAATAAACTGATATGATTAGCTACCTTGTAAATTGTACACAAACTTCTAGTAATAAAGACCAAAATATGATGCGACTCTTCCTCAAAAAATACAACTGAGCTAAAATACTTTAGAATGATGCAGCATTTGATTAGAGATCAATTCCGTATGATAGGGCGCTCTTCTTTGCTACACCTGATGTTAGCATGGTAAGATATAACTAGCAATTGCACTAAATTTGTGCGCAATGAAGTAGTTGATAGTGTGAAATGTTAAATAACAGTGTGATCCTAATGTATTATGGTTAATGAAATTGTAGCAAACATATTCAAATTAATGAACTGATGCAGGTAGTTTTAAAATCAGAGCATTTCGTCAATAGTGTTTATAGCCTTTTGATGAGCAAGTAATTTTAAAAAAGAAACAAACAGTTGAAATCAAATTACGAATATATCAAACTGATATATAACATTAAAATATTAAAAAAATCTCATAATAATACCTAGCTATAAAATTGTACAAACACTACTCATTCACATAATTTCATATGTAATCAAAATTTACAAACCACAGAAAAAATGAAAATGAAAGTTTATTATATTATATTCTATTCTAACCACTATTGTTGTATTCTTGAGTGATTCTGATGGTGCAAGAACGCATAGAAAACAACTCTTTTGAAAGACCGAACTAAAGAATCAACAATTATTGTGCAGTTTCTTTTAAATAGCCTTTGCAAATTACTTTGGCTAAAACACTTGTATTTTTACCTCTTGCTTTACTTTTTCCCTAGCTCTATAGCATGTTGTCACATGGCTATGTAGGCTCCACCTTATAACACCAAAGCTTCCCTAAACTTCACAGATCTCTTTGCTAAACATCGAAGAAGTAGAATGTCACTAAGTTGAGAGGTGTGATAGCCCCCAAGCTTAGCATTCTATGAATCTACAAGTGATTAGAAAAAGAGGTTACACACATACAGGACACATAGCACGAGTTACACATATACATGTAACATATATCTAAAAACATAATAAACATAGGATGAGACCAAATATTACATGTCAAAACAACTACAGTTAGCAAAATAATATCCAGTCAAATCCAAACATACACGAAGCAAACACGGAGAGTACACATAAAACAAAAAGCATGCCAGGTATGAACCTTAGGCTAGAAAGATGTGTTATGATAGGAATCGAACTTAAAACACACATCATGAGCCACAAGATAGTAAAATCTATTGTTTTCTAGGTGGTCGTGAATGCATGGCAAAGTGAGAATGGCACAGGCTAGTAAGATCCACATATTTACTAGGTGAGTTGCATATCAACAGGTAGCAAATGAAAGCATCACAGGCTAGTAAGATCTGCAAATTTACCAGGTGATCTTCATGTCAACAATATCAGAAATTACGGGCCAAGAAAAACATGCTATTTGTTAGGTAACTCTGGTAAAGTGCTACAAGGATGATCAAAAGGGCGTTGTGATAGCACAACCAACCACGTGGTGTGTGAACAAAGAGAAGCACATAGAAGAGTGTATGCCCCCACCTTAAAGAATTGCTAACACCATCGGGAAGAAATTGCCTTTAAGGTAGAAAGAGAAATACATGCAAAATAGGCACGAGAGCTTTTCAAAAGCATATTCCCAAAGGATATATTTCCAAAAGCTACATCGTGACAAGGGGTTGCTCCCAGGCATGATGCCAACTATAAAGTAACATCAAACAATAGATTCAAGGGATCTACTTGACTAGAGTCAGTATATGAATGGTTGTATAAAGGGACACTCGTTTTAGGAACTGTCATCATCCTCCAACTAGTAGAACTACTATTACAGAAGAAGAAATATCACATGAAATCAAAGTAAATAAACTTCAGGTCAACAAAGGAGGGATGCTAAATCATCCAACACTCTGCATCATCCCCAAAAGGCATAAAATTGCATTTACGACAAATAGAAGAGTGGAGATGCAGAGAGAGGAATGTCACAACAAATTCATTCCCTTTATATCCTTGCATCAACAAGAGTGTCAAGGGTCATCCAAAGATAACTAAGAAATAAAATACACACCAAACAAAACATATGGGGATAACATTACCTACAAGCATATCACACATAAGACAAGGGTATCACTCTTGCCAGTCGAACTATAGAGAATCATCCACCTCCCAATCTTACTCATCAAAAAGGGATGGTGGACAAGATGCTAGAGGGACTACAACAAGTGTGGTACAAGGAGCGGCGCCTTATTCATGATGTGTTGAATCAATCACTGGAGAAGGATTCTTATGTATGCCCCCAAAGGCCAAGTCCATTGATTTTGTGAAAATCAAGGACAACTCTAGAAGATTTTTTGGTGGTCGTGGATGTCCTCTAAATCGTTGTCAGAATAAATCATAAGAGGTGATATAACAGTGCTAACAGCAGGGTCGCAAGCACTATCAATCACAGGAGAAGAAGAAATAGAAGATCCTACAGACTTGACTAGTGCTTTTAAGCATTTAGAATGGCTGATATGGATAAGGCTCATGCTTACACTTGGGTGAAGGTGGCAGAATGTTAATATCAATGGTGGAAAGATGCAAGAGATTAGGGAACACCTGGTGTCAGGTAAACTAGGACAGAACCATTTGTGATAGAGCACTACTCGAAACAACTTTGTTAGTGGGTAGGTCTAAAGGCTCAGTAAATGGTGGTATGGAACTCTTCGTAGATGGAGCCAAGGATACTAGCACCACAGGAATGGTCTTTTCAACTTGCTCGGTTGTTGAAGAGATGGGCAACGATGGGTCAAAAGGTGGAGCTAAGTCAAGGGATGACTGCGTAGGAGAGGGACTAGAGGGAAGAGGTTCAACCCCTGCACCAAGCTCGTGATCCATAGTGCGACATCATCTCCTACGTTACTTAACATTCTAATTTCATCTTGTATAGTTTGGAGCATTCTCAAGGGGAACCGAGGTGTTTCTGATGCAGAGGACGTAACGAAGCGGACAAAATGAACAAATCTTCTAATTATTGAACCTCTCAAACCATTTAACTTCTCAGTTGAACCCACTGAACTTGTTAGTCTCGAACCATCAAATTCTTAAACTCATTGAACTTACGAACTATTCATATCTTTTAAACTCTTGAACCATTCTCTTGAACCATTGAACCATCGGTTCCACAATCGGCAAGATACACACACCATCGGCAAGTTAGTAAATCCTTAGGCCGATAGGTCAATACAGCTCTGCAGGGTCGGTGAGAGTTAACTCATCGCTGAAACAAACTTCAATCGGCCGACAGGCCGATGATACACTCGACACTTCAACTCTACCATTTCACCATGATGGATGGTGATACGCCGATAACTCTTCTCCTCTGCAACATAGACACACACACGTAGATTTACCTATGCTGCAACTACGTAGATTTCTTTAACTCACTATAGCCATACAGACATACAGATTACTGGACTAAATCAAACAGAAGGAAATTAAAACCTAGGGGAGTCATTCCACTAGTTTCGGCGGAAGCCTCAACCAGTGGAATGGTCCCAAACCAAAACACTGTGATGAGACCAAACCAAAATCTTTATTATTTCTACTCAAAAATGTATAATTACAAAATGTTTCTTTTTCTTTTCTCGTCTCCTCCTTCTTTGTCTATCCTCTTCAAGCACACGCTCTTATAAAGAACCTAGCCAAGGCAGTTACACTTCGGTGGAATCTTAACCGATTCACCTTCCTTGCCTTAGGTTCATTTAAAAATGGTTCATATATGAGACAGTTACAAACATAGTATGACACCTATGCACTAGTGCCAATCGACTTACAACTTATGACTTATTTCATCCATGGGACATATTTGTCCAATCAATTCATTTTGGCTCTAGGCCTTACAACAAATCATTCGAGAACAGAGGATGTCCTATCATTTATGAGGTGCTCCTGCACCAGTTTCCCAATGTAGGTTCCTTTTCTTCCTTTGCTGAAGGAGCAGAAGGAGGAATGGAAGGAAACACTAAAGGTTGGGAAACAATGGGAGGAGGCTTTTTCAAGGTGGGTTGTTATTCTCTTGCAACTAGTGGAATAGGTAGAGGTACTTCAAGACATCCACATGTGATTGAGAAACCATGGGGAAAAGCTCCTGCACCATGAATTGCTTTCCTCTAGACTCTGAAGAAGCAAGAGGAAGAAAAAGCAATCCTTAATGGGCGGGGAGGTCTGGGCTCTGCAGGGTGTTTGCTTTGTGATCCTAGGTAGGACAATGGAGATGAAACCTCAGCATTAATACCAGATGCTCAGGGTCAAGGAAGCATTCCCGATTCAGGTTGTGGTTCATTCCTCACCTACAAAACAGGGGGAACTACTGTCGAAGCTATAGAACATCAAGGAACCTCAAGGGTAGAAGCTGGGATAGCACACAAGGAGGCACCAATAGACAATTGAGCAATTCAACTAGCTTTAAATTTCTGATAGGAGATAAACATAAAATCATTGCAGGGCAAACGAGCTTAATTAGCTGTGGCCAGAAGTAATTAAGTGAAAAGTTTCTATGAAGAAACAATGGCTTGAACCCACTATGATATATAGTGTACACCTCTCCCTAAAATGGAAACTTTAGACACTTATGGATTACAAAGGGGAGTGCCTTCATGGAAGCAAGCCATGGATAGTCCAACTTCACATGAAATTGATCTGAGGTTGGAATGATGGAAAAAGGCACATCCAGGACTTTGGGTCTGACTTGGACAGAGAGTGTCAAGGCACTTAGAATAGGTCAAGTGGAACCATCATGTGCTCAAACTAAGATTTCTGATTTCTCATACTTATCTTATTATAATTCATGCACATAGAGGAACTCCTCCATAACTATATTTTCCAAGCATACGAGATCAATGAGTACTCCCCTTGTGGGTTTGTCATTAATCCTGGTGGTAATGTAGACAAGACTGTCAGGTGCACAAATAGAGGCATCAATGTGGGTAAAGGAAATTTTAATCTCGGATTCATCTGGGTCTTGGATATAGTAAGCATCTATTAAGGAAACTGGGTTTGTCTAGGTTCTTGTCTTGGTGATCAGTAGTTATTAAAGTAGGTACTCTATCAACAGATTGTTCCACAAGGTTGGTAGCATGGTTTGAAGTACCAATTACATAATTGCAAAATAAATAATTTAAGAGATGATCTATAAATGTATTCGATGATTGATCTTACATCTCAACATGGCTTTATAAAGTCATATATTCCTGTGTATAACTACTTACAAGAATAACTACTCTACCACTAATAAATAACTAACCTATTTTTTTATTAGACAATGTAATAATGCTAACATTCCCCCTTTATTACATTGTTCTTGCAAATGTACCCCCCTCAAGGTTTACATTTCACATCAAAAAACATGCTGACCAATACAAATAAATACATATTTTTAGAAGATTTTCCTTTGAAAGAACAAATCTTGAATTAGGTGGAACTCCATCAAGGTACCTCTTAACCCTCATAAAGGTGTAGTCGAGCCTAAATTCTCGAGTTCTGAATTACCACCTCCCCGAACTCCTGAATTGTAGATCCCCTAAATTATTGGACAACAATCCATACTGAGCTCCACAAGGCCCCATCAAGTTATCCCATGACCCTCAAAAGGGTATAATTCCCTAGATAATAGACTTTCAAACTATCTGGGGCATCTTTTTATTCTTTGACATGATGCCACCTTATGGGACACTGTATCAAAGAGGGGCAAAATGTAGACACCTAAAAATAATAATGTATTCACCATTATTTTTGACATAGTTCTAACACTGCCTTTCATCCTAACATGTCTCCTAAAATTAATTAAAAAATGTATTATTTAATTAATTTATCTTTTTTTCATTAATCCATTTTCTCATATTAAATAAATAAATTTTATTTACCATTGTCTCTTAAATTAATTAATAAATTCTATTTATTTAATTAATTTATCACTTCTAACAACTTCATCTCCATAAATTAATTAAATAAATTTATTATTTAATTAATTTACCCTCTCATATCCTTATCCTCAAGCACTTACCAAAATTATTAAATAATGGGTCACAATTATTAAATGATTGATCCAAAATTAAATTCTCTTTTCATCTCAACCATCCATTATCATACTACATCTTTTAATCTCTGCCATTCACATAAAAGGATGTTCTAGAAGATTTTTATCCATGACCTATAATCCTCTCATCTAATCTTAACTATCTATTTAATCTTTTAATTCTATCCCTTCATCCATCATATCCAACGTCTATAAACTAAGCCTCTCACATCATTATCACAACACATCGTTCATATGCAAGTATATGCTATCAAATTCCATATCATTACCATTATCATTTGCCTTAATTATAGCCATCTTCATAGCTAGGTTATGCTGGTTTTGTGAACATTCCACAATGCATAATATATCAAAAGAACAAAGCTAGTAGAGCTAGGATGCATTCTACTCCATTATATCAAGTGTGAGGGTGTGATTGAAGGTGAAGGTATTGAGTTATATTGCATTATCTTGCATTATTTACCTTGAATCATATTTCTGCATACAACATCCAAGAGAGCAAGATTGGAAACAAAGTTTTGAAATTGCACCTAGGAAGAAGAGGGACGGGATACACCCCCTGATTTTTCTTTATTTGAAAGGATTGCATTGAAGTTGCCTCCTAAGATGACCTTTGACTCCATGTGTGGTTGTGAAGAGGTGGAGATGTCAGTCTAGAGTTTACTTTTGTCCTCCAGTCTTGTGGGGCCATACACATTGAGAAGGAGAAAGACATTATCTGAAGATAAGCATTTAACCCAGCCAACTATCTAATTTCATTATGAAAGTAGGATCTCAAAGCAGAATTGGTGTGGGTTCCACATAGTGCATATGCCACCATCCATGCCAATATAAGGTTCAAAGTAGCCTTCCCAACCTTTATAATGCCCTACAAAAATCTTAGTTGCTTCTGAATTTAATTTAGTTTCCTACAACAAAAAGAACTCTGCATTTGTGTTACAAAGTTGGTGCTTTATCAAGCACCTTTTGTGAGAGGCATTTAGGCCTCTGACATTCCATGATATGATCCTCATTGCTCTTTAAGGGAGGAGTTTCCTCTCTTATATCTCACTAAGTTTTGATTAAGGATTTACCTTGGAAATGGCTAGCTCTTCCCGTTTTGCTTATTAGTCTTGCGCCTTTGCTCCCTTTCAAAACCAATATCTTCTTTGATAATTCATGAAACTAATTGACTTATTTTCCTAGGATCTATGTGACCAAATTCATCCTCTTCATCTTCGTCAAAATAAAACCACTCCCTTTTGCTATCCTCCATTAGGGGTTCATCATGTGTTGCTTTAGGAGTGTAGATAACTAGGGCATTATCTGGAATAACTTCTAATTGATCGCAAGTCGTTGGTTCCATTTTTGTTCAAAGGTTTTCCTCCTTGCCTTTTTCCTTAAGCACCCATCTCTGATTTTGCTTCTTCCTAGGGAATTTATTTTCAAAGTGGCTCCTACCTCAACAGTTAGGACAGAAGAATTTGGCTTCGTCTACCTTAATGCTTTGATTCCAACTTCCTCCACCATGTTTTAGAAGGATGGAGTTCAAGATCTTCATGATGGCGATGATTCTTGTACGAGCATAGATTTGTGAGTTACCTTCTACTACCTCTGGATCAATACATTCTACTCTGCCCAACGATTCTCCAATCTTCATGGGATTTTCCACCATCTAGTATTCTAGTGGGAGGTTGTAGAGTCTTATCCATTTAAGATCAACTTGGAGGTCACATGCAGTAGGATCAAAATTCGGCACCCATTTCTAGACATAAATTGGGATATTGTCTATGAACCAGACTCCTTTGAGAATGATTGCCTCATGCTCCAAAGGTGATCTGAGTTTTTCCACAGAGAATCCTTTTGGAAGGAAAAGTAGGTTGGAGATGCCCCATGTTTGTTCAGCCCACTGGTATATCTTTTCTCTGGGTAGGGACTTCCCCATGAATCTCTTGATGACAACCTGCTCCTGTAAGGATGCACACTCCAATACATCTTCTAAACATAGCTCCAAGGGTTTTGGTGCGCTATCCTTGTCACCTTTCTGCTGATTTTTAGGAGCCAATTTTTTGCGAGCCATTTTAGTTCAATTAATTTTAAAATTAAATGATATATTTTAATTAAAATTATTATTTATAATATAGTGTCATCGTTATTAAATTTTATATTTAATAAATATTATTCGAAGATTTCTATTTCATTTTAATATTCAATATTTTCAATGTAAGTTTTAAAAATTATGAAATAATTTTGTTCCGTCATTCAAATTATTTATCATTTAAAAATTTAACTAAAATTTATTTTTTTACTTAGAAGATTTTTTTTTACTATTTAAGAATTATTTTATTATATTAGCATTGTGAAAAGTTATTTTTATTCATTTAAGAGTTGTTTTGTTGGATGGATTTATTTTTAATTTTAATTTTCTTATTTTAGAGTTATATATATATATATATCATTAATAATTATGTATTTTTATTTTTATAAAATCAATATATTATTTATAAATTTTTAATTATTAAATTATTTTAATTTTTAAAATTTGATATAATATTTTATCTATTGTACCAAGTATTTCTTATTTTTATTGGCCTATAAAATCACCATCCATTTTTCACACATTGGGCTTCCATGAATCTAGTTTGCTTCACCAATGTCATGTGTAATTCAAATCTTGTAGATAAAATCTATTGAAGTGAAAGTTTAAATTCACTTCCATGGCATTCCAAAGGGTTGAGCTTATAATATTCCTCGGTATCTTCCAACACTCCTTGATAGATGCTAGCTTCCAAATATGTCTACCAAATATGTCCACCATTTGTGAATGCAACTTCATATGGCAACTCGGATATTCCACTAAGTGGAGACCTTGTTAGTTGTTTTCCTAGCTTGGTGCAATAATGAAATGAACAATAAAATTCTCTAAGGATTGTATTATCAGTCAATAAATATAGTCAAGAAATTTCACAATAGAAATTTACCATTTATAACTTTAATTATAATGTATTATACTTAATTTATGATCATTAGAAATTTCACAATTTATTGTTCAATTTTGTTAATGCAAGTTTTGTTTTATGTACTAATATTAAGCCATTCTATAAAAGTACTTTCACAAATTCCTTAATATTTTACAATTATAATTTATTATAAGGAACAAATAGAACTTAGCTATGCTAGTCACAGTTGTGCCTAGTACAAATCAAAACTTTGGGTCAAGGTTAGCCATAACAACTATAATCTTCACTGATCCAATAAAATCATGATACATTTAAATTGCAAGAATATGTTGATCCTTAACTATTATCTAGACGCTTCCTCTAAATCACTATGTCATGGCTCACCTAACAACTAGACAACAAATACTACCATTATAATACTACAAAAGCAGGTACTCGCCCCTAGTGGCACTTGTTAATTTATAGTTTTAAATATATTTATTTTGATATTTTTATTATTCAATTAATAAATAAAATAATAATCTAAATTGTTAAATTGAAAGCTTACTCAGAGAGTTAAAATGGGTAACAAACCACATTTAGCACCAGACGTTGCTTTTCTTCAACTTAATTAATAAAAAAATAACATCAACTTGGATGATACAACTTTGTTATTGGGAATTAAATTAATACAAATGAAAGAGAAAATAGAAGGTACGACATAATCTTATTTCCATGACTAATGTCATGTCAACTGTTTAAAAAAATTGACCACATAGCCTTACGAACTCTGCCCTGTAGGCGTATAAGTGACTAATCTTGAAATTACAAGATTTAACCATGGAGAAATCCAACCTAAAATTTAAGCAGATCAAAAGGAGGAGGTGGCAAATTTTCAAATGTTCCTAGCCCATCCTCGGTCAAGACTCTCTCCACAAACATCAATGGTCACAAAACAGAGCACGTGATTACCAATTAACAATCAAGGAATGGATGACAACTTACACTTGGCATATTCCTTCGCATCTTCAAAGTGCATTTAGAATAGTCCCTCTAAACTTGCCACTATGTGTATGTCACCAATCATTAGGATATTCACCTTGATCTACATCTCTCACCCTAATATCTTGCTACTGCAAAAATTCATCCCTCAGGTCCATTAACTACTCTGTATCTAACCCGATATCCTCTTCAACCAACATACCACCGGAGTCCAGCCTCTTATACTCTTCATATGTTGTGATGGTTTTCGCTATATCGACCTTGTCAAAACTCTGGGCTTTGAACTTGGCATACTCCTGCATCTAGAGTTGCTCACCTACTAATATTTTGGAGTCCTTGAACTCCACACACCTATGCCATCCTATATCTAAAGGAAAATTAATGGTCCCTCGGTTATGCTTTTGAATGTATGCCTCATAGCAGGGGATTATCTGCCTAGTGATTTTCAGAAGTAGAACCCTATCGGTTTGATATTGAGGCAACATGAAGGGGTGACCTTCAAACCCTTCCATCTTGATGTATGTGAATGTTGGGAACTGGATAAACTAGGACCCGTGTGCTGTGATGACCCCTTGGGCATCTCGTGAAATTCTTTTATCTCGGCCCCCTTCCATTAACTAGACCAACCACATCATAAAGCAATCATTCACCCTCCTATAATGCACAACTGATTGCTTCTTCTCCAATTGTGGGTAGTATTCCCACACCATCTATTCTCATAGCTTGTTGCCAAGCTTTCCAACTTTATACAGTCCATTGAATTGGGACTGATATGCACAGGAGTACACTACATAGTGGGTCATGAGGAACCTTCGCTTCTTCTTCCATGGAACCATCTCATCATGCAGGGAGTTGTTGATCAGTTGTGCCCAATGCACTATATCGCCAACACCCTTTACAAACTGGATGAGGCCAAACATCCATAAATCAAAAGACCCTGAGTCTTCCTTCCCCACCATTCTATTCAATAGGGTTATCATGTACTGGACTTCTGGGTTGAAGTCATTTGTAGAGATTTTTTGGCATCTTAGAGACTACCTTTGACCTAGTAGTTGGATCCATCCAAGAAGTGTGCATAACCTTGTGGCATCCCACAATATTTGAGTTGTATTCTGTGGACAAGGCATTCAGATCAATTTCGAAGACATTTTGACTCCATGGTAATCTGAAAGTCTCTGCGATTCCTTTTTCTAATTAATCTGCATAAACTCGCCCTTGGTGCTCTACCCTCCTAGCAATAGGATTATACTTATGTGCTCACTCTATCACTAATTCCAGTGCATCTGTGGCATATGGAAATCCAAACACATGATACATTCCACTAGTGACAATGTTCTTGAGAGTCGATTCGTCTTTGTAGACTTGAATCCTTGCCCTGAAGACTTCTAGGTCCACTTTCCCGCAATGGGTGTCCGGTGCACTACCAAACTTGCTCCATATCCTACAGGGAGTGGGACCCATTAGTGTTTCGAACTCGTCCTCATGTTGCTTTTATATTTTCATCATTTTGTCCTACATGATGCAAAATAGCTATAATTATTTCCTGCATTGGAAATTTGGGCATGCAAATCAATCTTCACTTTGCAGAATAATTTGAAATCATTTATAACAAGGTGAATCCATGAATTTACCTTAGGTAAAAGAGATTAATCTTTGGTAAAGAAGAAATACTGTAACCATCAAGAAAGAGGGATTTTGTAGTATACGTACCTGACAAACGAGATATCACCTTGGTTACACTATGCAATGGATGCCCGTTTACTGTCATACTTTCCGTTCATTCAAATGCTTGATTCATCTTAACCTAAATGAAAATTTTCTCTCAATGGTAATTATTTGCGACTATGATCTTTAGATCTCCTAAAAATGCCTTCATGATTTTACCATTGTGTTGAAATTAGCTTTTAACCCTTGTGAAATTCGCTAAGTGTAGGAATGCATTGAATGTTCACTAGAGTTGGTGAGCAATTACTACTCGGGAGGGGAAAAGCGACCGCTGGGTGAAAGTTTATAATTTAAAATTTAAATCCCAATGTCAAAAATCAATCACGGTATGGGAATCTAATGCTAAGGACTGGATGGATATTTAGATCTTAATATCATGTTCGGAATGTCTGGTGCGAATGTCTGGTTGGAATATCCTTTTGACTTTGACTAAAGTTGGGTAAAATCATAGTGGAAACTCCATCGGGTGACATCATTACCATCATGGTCAAACTTTGTTGACTAGAGCAAGGATAAATGGATCTTCATACTCGGTCATAGAGGTCATGACATTTAGGAATGTCCATTGTAAAATGTCCTTTTGAAAATGTCCAGTTGAAAAGTCAACAAGCTATGAGCATGCACCTGGCTTATAATACTTTCAGATAAGACATGGACATGGATATCGATATTGAAATAGAAATGTTTAGTGCACAATATCTAGTCCAATGGGACTCTCTCATGTCGGGGTAAATTTGACAGCTTGCATTGGATGTTTGAATAGGACTGGATATTTACTTGTTTGATCATGTCAGGTCAAAATGTCATGTCCAGTAAGAGTGTTAGTGACTCACTAGGGTAAATTTGACTATTTCAACAAGATATGGATCCAGATACGGATATTGGTACTTTGGGCGTGCAAATGTCTAGTCCAGTTGAATAATGAATGAGTCATATTTAACTTTTACTTTTGGGTCTGTGTGTTTCCCAAAGGTTTGGAACCTAATATGGATACCAGACATGACATGTATTCTTCGCCAATGTCCATGTCTAATTGACTGAAAATATCTAGTTGACCAGAACTTCACATGGGCATAACTTGCTCACTTCAACAAATTTTTACATGATTCAAAAGACAAACTTGACTAGAATTTTATCCTCTACTCATCCATGACTTTTAGAGGGGATATTTTCCAACTTGAAATTTGGCTTGGATTTGGCTTAGAGGTGACATGACATTTTACCATTACCACCCAAGTGGACAATAGACAAACCAACACAACAAAACAAGTTGGGTCCTCATTTTGCCATGGAAAAATGGAGCGTGTTGTGAGACTACACAGCGCCTCCCTCGTGAGGCTGGATGACTTGGCTTGATATCCATTCACCGACAAGGCATCACCTTGTGTGCTAAATGGACCATTCAAGCTCTTTAAGGCAATGAAGCTTGGAAAGTTCTTGTCCACCATTATATTTGTACTGGCACTCCTATAGGTCATCCAACATGGAAATGCTTGGATTGAGGAACTCTCCTCACTATAAGGGAACCTATTTCCATTCAAGGTACTTTTGTTATCAAGAGCATTTGGAAGGCTTGGGAAGCCCTTAAGCCTTGGCTTCATTAGGCTAGAGATGATTTTGTAATGGTTTATCCATTAATCATCAATCCATTTGGTGGTCCCCTTTTCTCAGCACTCAAGATAGGCCTGTAGAAAACCAAGATCATGGAAAAGATAAACAAGCACACGAATTGCAATGGAATCGACCAGTTTGTATTACCAAATGAGGCGAGTATAAATAGAGATGTGTAGGTACCCAAATCTCCATGAAAAGAGGATAGGACTCCTCTACATGGAGTTGTGGCGAGTAACCTCCCACAAACATAGAGTGAGGTGTTGATGCAAGTCGACACCTCTCAAAATGTCTCAACTACTTTGACAAGTTCAAAGGAACATGTGCAAATACGCCTAAGTATGATTAATACAAATGTGTACGCCTAGAGATAAAAGGTATACACTAACACGCCCCTTAAGCATAGATTAGGTCAGTATTATTAGAAATGGGTCCCGGCTATAAGCCTGGTGAGGTACCCATGTACAATACAAAAGAAAAATGAGCCCTGGGCATGAAACCTGATAAGGTACTCAAGTACAATGCAAACTCTCTAAAACTAGAGAAAGATAGAAACCCAGTGGGAAAAAACTATCCCCCAAAAAGAGAGAAAAAGGAAAGGCTTAGAAAGCCCCCCCCAAAGATGATGATGATGCTGATGTAGAGATAAAAATCTCCTGGAACATGAAACTGTTGTAAATTCTACCCTTACCTTAATTCTAATAGATTTTAGCAAACTAATTGGAATTTGTAGTGTGCAAGAAATTTGGTTCAAAAAATGCACAATGTCTGAAAAAAGATGTGCATTAATGGCACATATGAATGAGAAGAGAATTTGAAAGATTCATTGTTGTGATTGTTACAACCCCCATTACACTTTATATATCAATGAGTACAATTTTCCTAAGTTCCCTTTATGTGTTACACACATTCAATTATATGACACTTTATGAGTGTATTTACAACATATATGCTTTTTGGAGTTCAACAATTTGCTATATAGAACCAACTAAGCTGAGATGAGAAGTAAAACTAGGCTCTAAAGTTTCCAGTGTAGTGTCCTCTTCACTTGAATTAAAGTGTGAAAAAATGAAGTTGCAGTCGAAGTGACAAATCTTCGCTACTGCGACAATGTTTCGACTTTGTGATTCTTGAATTAAGGTTGTTATGGCAGTGAACTCAACTATTTTGTCAGAACAAGTGAGTTGATACACAGAGAGATGATTCCTATATAATTTGGGAATGAAAAGCACATTGTGTACGTATCCATTACCTAATTTTACAGTTCCCTTACCACAAACATTATAATAGTTATCATCTATCAGTATTTTGAAGGTGTTGCATGGAAGAATTGTCACAAACACCTCTTTGTAAGGTGACATGCATTCAATTGCACATGAACTAAGAATCCATTTGTTGACTTCTAATTTTGAAGGTGCCATGGATTTATCTTTTTACCTTCTCGAAGATGAGTTCCCAAATTTTGTGAATTGAATCCCTAATTGAACTTTATGTAAAGTGGCACTTTATAAGTTGAGTGTCTGGTTACTCTTCCTTAATTCCCCCCTTAAAGTGGCACTTTATAAAGTTAGTGCATTGTGAGCACCATTACTCCCTTTGATTATTTGTTTTCCCCCAAGATTGGCACTTTTTAGGAGTGATTTTGCAAGTCACCCAAAAAGATATAAACTGGCACTTTATGATATTAGTGCAATATTATTCTTGTTGGATCCGTGACAAAAAAAATCCACTTTTGCAAAAAGAAGCACTCGATTTCAAGTTGATTTGCAAACGTTATCAGACTTGGAAGATTGGTGCAATGACAAAAAAATCCTTTTTTGAACCAAAAAAAATCAAATTTTTAGAAAATCAAATTTGCATGCAAAAATGTGAGAAAAAAATTTTGGAGGAAAATTAAGCCCCCTTGGGCTGTGTACGACTAGGGGCTAAAACCTCATGTGACCAGTTGCTAAACTTTTCAAATGGTCTCCCCTCCCCCTTGCTAACATCACCCACCCTAGTTTCTTATGTCAGCTAAATAGTGCTTCTATTCACTGCAAATAACTTGGTGGGCGTCGTGATTCCTTCCTGTGGCAAAACAAGCCAAATCTAAGGTCGATTTTGGTCGTTTCAAGGATGCCAAACTAGAGCCGACTTGGTCTGCATCACAGGAGGAATCCCTACCATGCATGAGGGTGCTTTGGAGATGTGTGAGCAGGCCCTTGTGAGGGCATTCATAGGCGCAGGTGAAGATGCCTCTCGTTGGCTTGAGATGCCATTTCTGGCATCTGCGGCATTAAAGATGGGACACCGGCCATCCATCCCTCATTGTCCACTACGTAAGCAGCTTGAGTCTCTCAAGCACCTTTTTTAGTTTTTGCCTCGGGCTCAGGAAGCTTAGAATTAGATCCATGATTTTTTCAAACCTTTCAAACCTACTTCTTTCTCTTGGCATATGGTCTTACTTGGCGACTAGACCTACCTTCCATGCAAATATACTTAGATATGACATGCTTTTAGGGTGGAAATTCTTTTTATTATTTTGAAGGATAGTAATGTTGCTACTTTCAATCATTGTACTACTGTTAAGCATTTTTCTTTCTACACTAAAGCTATCATTTTTTTTAATGTGCTGATGCAGATTTAGGTGCAAGCTAGCAAAGTTATACTTGAAGTTGCTCATCTTTAGGAGCTGCTAGACCATTGGGCCAATGCCCCTTGCACTATTTCCTGGGTTTCACTTGACTCCACCTCCTCTCGAGGGTATCGGTGTGTATAGTCAGTCCTCCCAATGTAACTGTGGTGATCGAGGATCTCACTCCCATGGCCCTCAGTCCTCCAAGGATTCTCCTATCCATGGAGGATGGTCTCAACCTCCCAGACCGCCATGGCGGGATGGGTGCTGCCACAATAATGGGTTACACTTTCTGGGACACCCTGATTTTTGCTGAAATCACATATTTTTAGAAAATATAATGATTTAAGCATTGAAAGGTTCCATTTAAAGTATTTTAATTGAAGAGGGTTTGATCAAACCCCCTTAGATAGAACCCCGCTAGTTTTAAACCATACCTATAATGGAGTCTCCTCTACACCTATCAAAATGCTGATAAAAAATAACTTTTGATTTACCTTTTGGGGGATCAAATGAATTCATTTAAAATTATGTTTTGTATGTAGTCCTTATTATAAACTTCCCAAAAAGTATAATTTTAAATATATTTAATTTGATTATTATATTTTATTTTGTATTTCTTGTGAATGTAGGTTTTTCACCGAACATCAAGTTCTTTGTTGTACACACATGGAAAATTAGTATATTAGTGAAAAAAAATTCTAAAAAATATATATGCCTTAGGTATTGATGTTCTTGTTTCAACAAAATATAAAAAATTAAATTTCGATACATACAAAAAAAGTTATGTTTTACGGAATGCACCTATGTCTAAATTATACTTGGTTTGACTTCAAAAATAATTTAAAAAACATATTCAACAAAATATTATAAAACCAAATGCATGCCCTATATATCGATGTTACTAATCTAAATTCAAAAGAATCAAAATTTTATCCTTTGTAGAAAGAAAGTTATGTGCTACGGAATACACATCACTTTAAAAAAATGTTGTTTACTATTAAAAACTAGTTATCAAAGGAGATGCAAAAAAATTACAATTTAACTCCAATATTTTTTAAATATATTTAGAATTTACAAACAAAATCTTACAAATCACTAGTTCACGTCATCTTTAAATTCCTAACGGTTTAATAGCTATAGGTGTCAGAAAGTGAATATTTAGTTTGTGAAAAATGTTGATTTCAATGTCAAGTTTGGCCAAAAAGTGTAACCCATTATTGTGGGATGACCCAGATATTGTTTGGTCTGACACAAGCAAGTTTCCTTGTTTGTAACTCACCATTTCCCTAATTTGTGCTCAGCCACCCCCTGAGAAGAATGAAGATGGATTTTATACTCTCGACAGTTGGGAGCCAATTGATGATGCTACCCCTAGAGATGTTTAGGGGAAACTTGATGATCAGGATCCTCCTCCCTCTACTGGAGTTGCACTTGCTTCTTAGTTTTTTGGGCTTGGCCCTTTGTTACTTTTTTTGCTTGTGTTTAAAGCTTTTGTTCACCTGTTAAGGCTTTGAGAATTCGTGGGTGTGTTTTTTTACCACCATACTCCTTTTTGTGAATATTGTACTATTTATTTCTTTTTGATATAGGTTAAATAGGAAGTATTCAATAAAAAAAACTTCTATAGGATGTCTCTTGCAATATTTTGACTCCCAACATTATTGTTTTCTTTTTTAAATTTGAATAATGGAGAAATTTGTCTAGTTATGCAAATTTTTGGGTTTATTAAGAATTTTTCACAGTAAGGGATATAATTCATATGTTATTTATTAACAAATTATATAGATTAGAGATCTTACAAGATGTTGATGTTAAGATTGTTTAGTCTACTTTTTTGTTTAGTGCATCCGCCTCATCTGCCCCTTTAACTATACCTATTTCCACTATTATCCCATCCCATAGGATTAAACCTACCTCCACTATTGTACCATCACATAGTGTTCATCCTTTCTCTAAATTTATTCCTCTCTATGCCTTACATCCTAATTATGCCCCCCATCATACTTGCATCGCACATGATGTTTTACACCTCCACCTCTATTTTATCCACTACCAACCAACCTACTATATTGATAACTCTTGACTTGTGCCATCCCCACTTCTACTATTTTATCCTCTAGCAATCCTCATCCCATTCCTCTATCTATTCCCATGCACACACTCCATTACATTTCTTCATCCATGCTTATTTTACAACCCATTACCTCTTCTCATTCCACATACTAATCATACTCATACCTACTCCATAAATCCTACCTATACGCATCCTATTGTACCCCAACCTTCTCTTACCTCTACTTCTTCCTCTACCCTAGAAGCACTAGTCTAAAAGATAGATCAAGTGGAGAAAAAGTGGATACAAGGCCTAATGGAAAAGACAATGATGAATTTAAGGACATGCTAGACATATACCATTGGCATTTGAGACTATTACACTTCCTCTATATACAAGTTTTGTGGCGCCTTTCTTAGAGAAATATAATGGAAAAGGTGATCCCAACACATGCAATTAAGGTCCTCCACTAGGATGTGTTGATTTCTTATCCAAGGATAGATTTTTGGCTAAGTTATTTCCAAGGACTTTATAAGATTATGCTATTGAATGATTCTTATCATTAACTCATGGGTCTATACATACATATGATGATTTGACTAAGGTATTTGTCATAGCCCAATTTTGTATCTATTCCAGTTGTTACATACTTTGTAGATATTACATGTATATGCATGATGATATGATGATGATATATGTTATCCATATGAGATATATAGGATAACTTGACTTCATAATGTATTTAGAGATATGAAACTTGGTGTAATTTGATTAATTGTTGCATTATCATGATTAGATTAATGTGTAAATACTTGTTTAAATTTGATATTTTGAAAATGTCTAACTACAGAGTTTGTTGTCTGAGTACGATAGGATCAATGACAACCCCTCACCTAAAAGGGAGAGTATCATTGGGGAGAGGAGTCTAGTAGACTAATGGTAGACTAATGGTTAACTTGCATGATCTCACAACACACACATGTAGTCACATTGGTTATATTCATAAGTGTATTTTGATTGCAAAGAAGTAGTTATTTTATTTTTCTATTAAGAACTAAATTATTGATAGTTCATATATATATATATATATATATATATATATATATATATATATATATATATATATATATATATATATATATATATATATATATATATATATATATATATATATATATATATATATATATATATATATATATATAGATATATTAATGAAGTGTGTGAGGACAAGTTAGTATTATATAGTATTATACAACTGTCTATCTCATTGGTTATTTACCAAAAAAATAATAATAACAAGGCCGCACTACAGCTAAGTTCCTGCCTGATGCTAGCAGGGTTGTTCTGTCAAGATTGCAGCTTGATATAGATTTTGTGAAGGGCGGGATTTTCTCTGGCATGTTGGCACATAGAATGACATTCTGAACTATAAAATTTGAAATTCGAGTTGTGGTGCTTTTTCACAAGTCATTTGGACTATTTATGGATTTAATGAAATTGTTTTATTTTTCTAAAATAAAAGTGAATATGTATAATTGACCACTGGTATTTAGTTGGCAATTGGCTACAATAACCAGCCCATCTTGATAGAATGCATTTTGTGTAACACCTAAAACATTGAGGTGAAATCACAGTGGAAATCAACACAATTATATAATTGAATCTTAATTTAGATTTAAAACCTAAAATTGAATCAAAAGAATATATAGTATTCAATCATTACTATTCTATAAGACCAGGGGATCTGGTTGTAGAGTGCAAGTTTTAATTTGTCAAGGTTTAGGCTTAGGTTTAAAATTTTTCTCAACATATGTTAGTTCTTTGCAAACCATTGTCAAACTAACAAACCCTTGAAGCATAAAAAAATTGAACCATCTAGACTCAAAATTTCAGTTTTGTTTCACAAAGCTACTTGATGCTCCTTGCAAGCATTGTTTGAAGCTCTTAACCTCTAAAGATGCATGAGTTGTGGCAGCCATCTGCATTGTTGGAACAGGGCCAGACAAGATATTTCCTCTTGATAGAGATCTGATTAGGCAATCAAGAATTTCAATCAGAAACAAAATGAACAAAACAACTCTAATCTAATGAAATTTTAGATACAAGAAGGCATTATTCCATACATAGAACAATGCATGATGGTACAGAACAATGCATGATGGCACTCTTACCAGTTAGTCTGAGTAAAAAATATAGAAAACTTACAAATTTCTCAAGGCAAGGATGAAACCAAATTCTTTAGGTATTGAGCTGATGAGATAGTCGTCTGAGAGATCTCGGTCAAAGAGAACAGCAATCAATATCTACAAAGGAAAACATTGGCCTAAAAAATAGGCTAAGAGAAAAGTGGATTAATCTATGTAATAAGACAAATGATAAACCTGGAAGGTTGCTTAAAAACTAGGAAATAAATATTGTTGAAATGTACTTGAGGTCCAAAGTTAGTAGAACAAACACTAGTTGTTTATGTTGTTCTAGTATTATCATATAGCATGACCCTATTATTAAGGTGTAGTAAATTCCATCAATAATATTTTAAAAAAGCTAAAGCTTGCCATCATACATATTTTGACCATTTCTTTAGCTGGACTAAGACCAAACCAAAAATTATAAAAATATAATATTGCTCACTTACGGTCCCACAAGGTGTGACAAATTGGCTAGCTTTGGTGGCAACATTCCATTTAGATTTAGGCTTAGAAGTGTTCAGCAACAAAATGTTAACAGTATGAATCTCCTTTTTTTCTTCACATTCCCAGAAATGGATCATATATCCTATGCAGTACTAACAAATATTTATAGCTTCTGGTAATATGGGAATTTCCCCACTATTTTTTCCTTGTTCGTCTTCTAGGGATATCATGGTTTGAATGTCCTGGTGGAGGAATCTAAATGTTGGGTAAAATAAACTCCCACAAACATGACAACAAAAAATAAGATGTTTTATAAGCCTAACACATGACAACAAACTTGGTTTGATTTTCCTGGTGGAGGAGTCTAAATGTTGGGTAAAATAAACTCCCACAAACATGACAACTTGACAATCAGTGTTATTCCTGTCATAATCTTCACAACGCTTCTGTAAAATTATCCTCAATATTTCAAATGTCAAATTGTAAGGAGAGGGTTAGATATTAAAAAGTGAGTCCAGATAAGTGAAGTGAAATGCATGTAAAAGCAATGAAATTGTTGTGTACTTTCAGTCTTACTTGTGAGTGTTGCATCTGTGTGCCCAGTGGTGAAGAACAAACCATACAAAAAAGCGGTGCACACCATAAAATACACTTGGTGGAAAGTCGTGAGCCAAGCTTTTTGCAACAATGAAAAGCAAATATAAAAAATCAAAAGAGAGGCTATGAATGACATATATTGTCAACAAATGCCTAGCATTGAATAGTACAAAGCTTTGTACAGTTTGTTTTTAGGCTTTATGTGTTTTGATTCCACTCTAAACTAACTGTTCTACCACTTTGATGGAAGTCCATACCTTGTTCCAAAGCTTCCATTTTGGCACAGTCCGGTAAGACACTGGCAAACGTTGTGAAGTTTGGCTTTACACCTGCCAATTGCATTTGCTTGAAAAATTTTTGTGCATATCCTACAACCATGGAATTCCATGAAAGAAAATTTCTTCAAGGCATTTTGTCAAACAGTTCATGTGCCTTGTAATAAACAGAACGGGTAAGAAGAATGTAAGGCATTCGATGGAATAATTCAAAATTCCATGGACTGCAATATCAATGATGACCTCTGCTAATTTTGATAGAATATATACATTTGGGACATGGCCTCTAAGGCAAAAGGTAATTTAGGCTCGATATAGCATTCTCCATCCATAATAAGGTGGTGGGTGTATGTATATATTAATTTGCCAAATCAAGAACTTGTCCAACCAATTTACTGGAAAGAAACCCAGGATGAATGTGTCATG
Organism: Cunninghamia lanceolata; assembly: GCA_027924645.1. Taxonomy (NCBI): domain Eukaryota; kingdom Viridiplantae; phylum Streptophyta; class Pinopsida; order Cupressales; family Cupressaceae; genus Cunninghamia; species Cunninghamia lanceolata. The sequence continues at coordinate 11,282,462 of BSBN01000602.1, forward strand.
ACTAAGACATTTTGCATGAGAAACAGGATCAAAAATTCTGCATACCATTTATGATTTATATTCTGTGCAGAACTTCCAATAGAATTCTCCTCACTGTGACTTCTCTACATTGCAGTCCCCTCAATTTTATTTGATTCTCTACCCATAACCTGCAATTTTGAATGAGGGGTCGATAAAAACCTACTAACAAATCTTCAGATTGGTTTATTAAGTGAATTGATCAGGTTGGACACTTCTTCGTTGTATTGGTGAAACGGTGCAGCAACATCTATCGAAAGCTATAGGCATTGTTTTTCATTCTGCCCTACTTTGCTCTGGCCACATTTCAACTACGTGTCTTAAAACTGATTTTTCATGCATAAAAATGCCAGGAAGTTAGCCTACACTAGGTTTTTGCGCCTTCTCTTGCCTCGTAACACTCCTCTTGCATTTGACAATCTGCAGAGAGCTTGAAACTCACGCCTTCTCTTGCCTCATGAAAATCTCCCGTCTGTTCTGCCATCCTGCAACCTAAATTTGGACGAATAGCAGGCAATGAAATCTGCACCGAGTTAACTTTTGAGCATGTTTTTACTCCGACTTCAACACTGCAGATTAATCCCAGGAAAAGCCACTTCCTGATTGGTGCATTGTGGTAAGTTTAATCACTTGTTAAGGGATTGCCCTCCACTATAGTTCCACGGCAGGAACTAATAAATTGAAATATATGTATAAAAAAATTATTTTATGCATGATTGGAAGAAATGTAAGCAGGTAAATAAAACAGTTGTTATCGTAAAGTTAAAATGGAAAAAAAAGGTGGCAGCTGTCAAACGGGAAAATAAAGGAAATTAAGGGTAAGAGGGGAATTTTGAGGAAGGAAGGACAGGGGGAAAAAGACATTGCAGGAACATTCTGGAGGAAAAAATACAGAAGAGCTTTGGGAAGGAGGTTTGTGAGGTAGCAGTTTTATTTGTTAAGAAAATTAATTGAATCCAGATCTAATATTTTCAGCCTGAAGGTATGCAAATCCTTTTTTTACCTTCTTCTGGTAGATGTGGAATTGTTTAAATAATTGTTGTTTCAGAACATCAAACAATACTTTGCAGATTGTTAAAATTGCACCAAACAAGGGTTTATAGTTGCAGAGAGAAATGGTTATGGACATTTAGAAATTTAACCAATAGTGGGAAATATTTTGACTTGAATCAGGACATTCTTATGAATCCATGCTCAGTCTGGTTAAGGAAATTTCATTTTAAATCACTGTTGGGTAAATTCATGAATACCCATCTCTTAAAATTTCTATATCATTATTTTCTCTAATAGAAAATTATAGGGATTCCATACTTGCATTAGATATTCTTTGCTCAATCATATGAGCACTCGAGGAGAATTTACAAATCAATGTGCTATATTTGAAAACTAGAATCAAAATAATTTATTTCTCCCTCAGTACTAGAATAGTTGAATATTTTATTTCTTCCTGACTGAGTGTCAAAAATAATAAAATTCAGATTTATTAAGACACCATATGGCTATCAGCTTTTAGATTTTTACTATTAACTAGTACAAAGAAATATTGCCACAACTAGTGCATTGTCCAGAAATACATGAACTTAAATAAAATAATTTTTTATTAGATCTTTCACAGAACAAACTTGATATATAAACTCTTTTATTGCTTCAGTTGGCATATTAATATCACATTCCTGTATAATCATGTTACTATGTAAAGTACAACGTATATATTGAAACACATCATAATAATAACGAAATTGAACATGCATTTTACAACAACAAGATATTCATTGCTTATTAATCTTTACATACCATGGTTTGCATTTTTCAAAAGATCTTTGACTTATTTTAATATTACCAGGTAACACTAATTCATCACAAAATTTTCTATAAAATTTAGTTTGCATTGTATCTAATAGGTGTTTTGGATGAGGACCGCAAACTTTGGACCCCACTCTTAATTTTAAAACATCTCTAGCATTAGATGATACCCTAGTATTATCATGCCAATATTTTTCGATCAAAGATCTAATTTCAACATTCAGTTTCATGTCAGATCTCGAAAGTTGACCACTAAAACTCTAACATTGGTTAATTGGATCATTTTCTATACTTTCTCTTCTTTTTGCCACTCTTACCAATGTTTTAGGATGTATTTTTAGAATTCCACTAATATTGCTTACCATTCTTCTATTCAAAGTTGTTTTATTCACTATAGCAGTTGTTATAGCTCGTCTTGCTGCATTCTTATCTTTGGATCGACTGTTACTTCCAATAGACTCAATGGCACTAGCAACAGTAGACATAGCATGTTTTAGTGATTGATCTTTTCTTCTTGGTTTAACAAAAATGCCTAACATTTTCATTACTTTTCTCATTTTCCACATTCTCATTAATTGCATCATTAGTTGACATTGAAATGATAGTTTTTTATGATAAAAAAATTCATGTGTTCTTATTTGTCTCCAAGAAATTTTACCAGGAAGATTATCCAAAACATCTCTTTCAATTTTGAAAAAAAAATTTCTCATTTTCAACATCACATCCTGGATTGTCATTTTCATTTTCAACTTCAAAACGATTTTCATTTTCAACAACAAAATGGTTTTCATTTTCATTTTCAACAAAAGGATTTTCATTTTCATTTTCAACAACAAAACGGTTTTCATTTTCATTTTCAATAAAAGGTTTTTCGTTTTCATTTTCAACAACAAAACGGTTTTCATTTTCATTTTCAACAACAAAACAGTTTTGATTTTTATTTTTATTTTCAACAACAATTTGTTTCAAATTTTGATCTCTACGAATATTATCAATCTCAACATTGTTATATCCAGCTTGTTTTAAATCTCCTATCAACACTATTTCCATTTCAATCAAAGGCAGATTTGAAGTACCTAGATTTGTGCCTATTGAAACATTCTCCATAGCATTGATAGAGGGATTTGAAGACATGCCAAGAGTAGTTTGTATAATCCTATTAGTTTCCACATTCACCTCTTGCAAATTTGCATCGTCTACATCCATGGTCTCCTCAATGTTTTTATCTTCAATAGTTGTGGAATTAGATGCTTTAGCATTATTCATTGATTGAATCTTTATTCTTCTAGCTCTTTATTTTTTTGACACCTTCTCTATCTTTGCTTCAATTTCTTCAGGCGTTAATACCTTCCTATTTTTCCTCTTATTACGACTTTGTGATCCCATGATTAAAAAATTTATGAAGCATGTACAAATGAATGTCAAAAACTTGAAAGCCTTTCTTCTTTGTTCAAGTCCTTCAAACAAGTACCAATTCAACAAAATTTTGCTCAAACAGTGTCTCAATGATGGCTTCTATCAAAATTCAAACAATATTCCAAGTTGATGGACCTGCAAAAGAAAAAAAAGATGGTAGAGAATGCTGCAAATGTCGTCGTCAACCGTACTGTAGAGCAAGTTGCAGGGCTGACAGTCATAGTAGTCTTATTAAAAAAAGGGACAAATAATAAACGGGATCCTGTTTAAGAAACAGGGTCCCATTATATAAAATGGGATCCCATTTACTAAACGGGATCCCATTTTGTTTTGCACTGGTGGAGTAAGAAACGGGATTCTGTTATTTAAAATTTAAATTTTAAGCTCCGGTTTTGCTTTGTAACCTGGTTCGGGAAATGCTTTGGGGACCTGAACCTGACCTCTAGACCTAGTTTGACCTGCAACTTGAAGGTCCTGTCAATGTCACAACAAAATAGTGACTTTGGGCATATATCTAAAGGTCTATTTTGCAGAATATTTTGATGAAATTAAAACCCATTATAGGTCAGACAGTGTAGATTCCAAATATGTAATTTTTTTACAATTGGATTAATTTTTCTATTTTTTAATCAATTTCTGATGAAATAGGTCCATAAACTTGAATTATCAGGGTTTTTTAGTATTTTAATAACTTTTTATTAAAATATTTTTTTGTAAAAAAAATTGTAAGAAAATGTACTTTAGACAATTCTTTTCAAATTTTTAAAAAAATCAAAAAATGTTAAATTTAGGTCATCTTATACATGACGTACACGATGATTTTTTAAAAGACCAAAAATGGCCAATAAAAAATTAATAAAAAAAAAATATTCAATAAAAAACTACAGAAAAATATGGAAAATGTGCTTCAATGAGTTGCAAATCTTTTCCCAAAAGGATTTTCAAAAATATGATTATTTAGGTCAAAATATGGATGACGTACACGTACATGGTATAGTAACAAAAAGTGACTTTTAAACAGTAGTTTTTAGAAACGCCTATTCAAAATCAATTTCTATCATCTGGGTATTGAAAAAAATTACATATTTGGAAACTAGACTCCGAGTACCACATTTCATATTTAGTGACTTTTTTCAAGATTCCACCTTTAAGTGCTTCAAATTTTTAAGTCAAATGTGACAAATTCTGAAAATCAGGAAAAAAACTTCCACTTTTTGGCCAATAAGTGGACAACTTCTTGCACACACCCCTAAAATACCTATTTTGATCTTAATTTCAAATGTTATTAAAGGGTATTAAGATCTATTAGAAATACTAAACCTGTTGCTATGTGACAATTCTTCTATGTCCATTCTTGTAAGATAAAAATATTAAACTCTTCATTTTTATATAATGTAGTCTACCCTTCTCCACTACATGGAATACCCCAATATCAAAACCCATAATTAATTTATCTGTAAGTAACACCTATTGGTGTATATTAAGCTTTCTTAGGGGTGCATATTTAAGAGTCTATGTTTAGCCTTGTGCTATACTTGGCATGCCTAGATTATCTTTGTCTAAGTCAAGTGGTTGCTTTTCCTATTCTTGGAGCACCATTATTCTTAGTGAGTTTTTCCTATTATTGGCTCGACTATTCTTAGTCAATTATGCCCTATATGTACTACATCTTGTAAGCTAATTTATCATCCCATTATTCTGCATTAATAATGAGTCCATTACTTTGCAATACTTGTTTTCTTGCAGACTGAGCGTGCTTCTATTCATCTTGGGTGGCTCGAATTGATACTCACATTCACTCAATGTTCATGGTTTATACATGGTATCAGAGCGAGATTGTGTGGATGTTTGTTTGAATTCTGTGAGTTCTTGATAGTATTGTTGTGGGATCCCTCTTCTAAGCAAGGCCTAGATCCAAAGAAGATCAATTTGTATAAAACTGATCTGCAACTGGTCTAGTGCAAAGGATTAAAGTAGGAACACCCCTATTTGGGTAGAGAAAGGCATTCAACCTTGGTCAAAGAACATAGAATCATGAAGTTATTGAGGGCAATCCACATCCTGTGTGTAGGCCAATCCAGAGGGTGTGGAAATTATCCACATCCAGTGTCAAGGCATCCACAGGGTGTGGAAACTCTGAAGCATTCAACAGAGGCTGAGTGATCTAAGGCGATCACGACATAAGAAAAGAAGTCAATTTGTTACTTGTTGTGGTGTAGAAACCACACTTGTAAACTGAAGGCCTCTAGTTTGGCATGGGGTGTTTCAGGGTAAACCACGCTTTGTCCTTCCTACCATTTCCTCACGGTCTTTGGACCTGGTCAAGGTTTCTTGAGGTTGCAGTAGGGTCACGGTCCGCTTCATCAAAGCTTGACAGGCCTGTCAACTTCAAAGAGCTATAGGGTATCAACTTGAATGTGGTATGAGCAAGGCATGAAGGGAATTTGAAGGCACTAAAGCATAAACCAAGAAGAAAGTGGTGTGTTTGAAAGCATGCTCTAGGAAGAGGAAGGTGTGGCCTGCCTAAAGAGGCCCTAAATCCTCAAAAATGTCCCCGCAAACCTATAAAAATGACCATAAATATGCAAAAACATCCCTACAAACCTGCAAAATCAGCCCTAAACCTAAAAAATTGATCCTAAACCCACATTTCAATCTGCAATAGAGGTAAATCTGCCTTTGTTTACTGGTTTTGTTCTTCAAATTTGTAGATTTCGCCCAATTTAGGGCACAAATTTCTCAATTCACCCAGAATTGTGCTCTCATTTTTTAATTTGGGGATTTTTTCTTTTTTTTTAGCAAAAATTGTATTTCAATTTAGTTTAAAGAGTGTTTTTGCTAAAGATAAAATCTGCTTTTTAGTTGAAAGGGCTTCTTTTATTTTTCTCCTCATTGTAAAGTTTTGATTTTGTCCAAAAATATATTTTTGACAAATAAAACTAAGGAGCATTTAAACTAGTATGTTTTAGGCAAAAGTCAATTTTGTAATTAGTGACTCCTTTGAGTGCCAAAATTTAGACCAATTTGGGCTTGATCGCACTATTCTTTATAAAGTGTCATTTCTGACCCAAAATTAGATTCACTCTTGCTCACGCACTCATTATAAAGTGTTGATTCAGGGGGGGTTAGGATATCTAGTCAAGGGGGTGTCCTTTGTGTTGTGTCTTGTACACTTCCGCACTTCATTTCACTTTTTTAGTTTGGGGGAATTATACAGCGTATTTTGTAATCAATGAACTGAGATAAAGTTCCATATTTGCGGGGGTTCATCATGGATTTCGGTATTTATTTCCACCCTTCTGTTGTCAAACTAACTTCAGAGAACTATTTGTTTTGGAAACAAGGGATAAATAATCGTTGTCTTGAACAAGATCTATTGCTCTATCTCCTTGGACTCATTCTTGAGCCAAGAGACTGTGAACAAAAAGAATAAATGGTTTAACAAAAAAGACATGGTCTACAGACTAATAGGTCTTATCTGCAGATATTTTACATCATATAGAACACACTAAGTACCCTTTCATTGCTTGGACCATCATCTGGTCACTGTATAGAGATCTTGATTATTCATCTGAAAGTGATGTTTCTGTGGATAATCGAGCTCTTGTGGATGATAATGAGACTTCTATTTCCCCATCTTGTGTGGACACATCCTCATGGGATGATCAGTCTATTTGGTTGACATATATTGATACCCCATCTACATTAGAGGACATTCCATATCCTGCAATACCTATTGCTACTTCAGAGTCCAATGTTGTTTCTTCGAGAGTTTTCGATGATTCTCTACAGCAAGGTCATTTATGTCTTCTGGATTCACCTCAATGGGACACATTTCTACAAGACATCTCTTGCTTGTTTGTAGAGTCCCACATTTTGGATCTCGATGACACCTTAGAGGATCTCATCCTTCTGTTTGATGACAGTACACATACACCTGCTATTACTACAGAGTTCAGAGAGGCTTCACCGAGGGCTTCCAGTGATTCTTTGCAGGACATCTCTTGGGAATTTCTTTGTAGCCACATGGCATGCATTAACATTCTACACATCACTTCTTTCGATCCTACTCTTCATTAGTAATGTTATGGGATGGGATAATAGTGGAAATAGGTATGGTTAAAGGAACAAAGGAAATGGATGCACTAAACAAAAGAGTAGATTAATCAATCTTAACATCAACATCTTGTAAATAAATAACATATGAATTATATTCCTTGTATAAAATTCTTAATAAACCCAAAATATTGTATAACTAAACAATTTTATAATAAACCCAAAAAAAATTGCATAACTAAACAAATTCCATCATTATTAAAATTTAAAAAATAATAATAATGTCGGAAGTCAAAATATCGCAAGAAACATCCTATAGAAGCTTCAACTCGGTATATAGACAAGTCAAGCAAGTTCAACGATATCGATGCCTCCAAAATAAAATATGAAAATCAAATTTTAGAAACATTCGGAGAAGAAAACTCAAAACATATGACGACGACAATTTCAATCAATGCATTACGGCGGAGTAAAGCATAAAAGTCAAGGAGAATAAGTAGTATTATGCTAGTGTTTAGGTCAAAAGGACTGATATCCCGTGATAAAGTGGCATATACAGAAAAGTTGTTAAGTAATTCTCTGAGTCAATTCTTTTTGTTTTTTGAGCATCCAAGTGGAATTCTTCAACACACGTTTACGACATTGTATTTGTTATCGCTCTTCTGATTCCAAACGTGCTCTTCTTCCCGTATAAAATAATTTACATATGTTTGTTTAGATTACTTGAACATTAAACGAGAGGCTAGGTAATTCTTCCAGATGATTAAATACGTACATAAAAATTACATCATTTGTACATAAAAGTGGGTCGGTAATTTTTTACTTTCTGAGCGTCCAAGTGGAACAATTCAACACGCGTCTAGAGCTACTCAGGAACACTGGGCACCCACTGTATTTGACGGTGCCCACCCATTGTATTTGTTATCGCTCTTCTGCTTTCAAACGTGCTCTTCTCCCTCTATAAATAACTTCCCCTTGTCTAAATTGGTCCATAGCTTGAAAAGTTTCGGTTGGCTTGCAAGGAAAAAAAATATCAACCATGGCAGGGTTATCAAGTGTAGCGAAATTAGCTTCCCTTGTTTGTTTAATTTTGATAGCACCATGGACGGCTTCTGCAGCCCTTGTCCAGCGCAAATTCACTGTGAGCATTTTTAGTAGAATCCCTTAAATTCTAAGCATGTTATATTAAGCTTGATGTAATGATGGTTACAGGTTGAATTGAGTGTGAGCTTAATTATGCTGTTTACCGTGTTACAGATTGGAACACAGAGCGTGACTAGAGTGTGTAACACGCAGACGATTGTAACAGTGAATGGACAGTATCCTGGCCCGACCATTTACGTTCGCGAAGGCGATAATCTTGTCGTTGAAGTGGACAACAACGGGCTTTATAATGTGACTATACACTGGTAATTAAGACTATACTCCAAATTGTATCCAATGTCCATGTGATCATTGATATAAAAATTACAGAGAACTTATTAAATTTGTGATTTGGCAGGCATGGGGTACAGCAGTTGAAATCATGCTGGGCAGATGGACCGGCGTACGTAACGCAGTGTCCCATTACTCCTGGGAATAAATTTACCTACAATTTTACAATCACAGGGCAGGAAGGGACGCTCTGGTGGCATGCACACATCTCATATCTCAGAGCTACTGTGCATGGAGCATTGGTTATTTTACCTCGGGCTGGAAATGCTTACCCATTTCCCAAACCAGCCGCTGAGTTTCCTATTATTTTGGGTAGGTAGTTGTCTTTTTTAACTAACGCCACATCTAGGAAATTGATCTCGTGGACTAACTGCCACTCTTGATCTAAGTGAAGATGCAGATTTGAAATGTTCACTAACACTACTTGCCGGTGTAATGGCAAACTCTTCCACGCAAACCTCCTTTATGTTTTGTTTTCTAAGTGAATTGTGAATCGACGTTTCTCCAATTAGATTATAAAAGCATCTTTCCTAAGAAAAAAAATTGTACACTATCTTCAAAAGCTATTTACTAGTTTGATGAATTTTAAATTATGAACTAAATTTGGTGTATGGTGTGCAGGTGAATGGTGGAATGCGAATGTGGAAGATGTAATAGCAGATGCGATTAAAAGAGGAGCTGTACCAAATGATTCCGACGCCTACACCATTAACAGCCAGCCAGGAGACTTCTTCCCTTGCTCTGCCAATGGTTTGTGAATTTGTGCATTAATCAAGTATAAGAAAAACAAAATTGAAATCAGGAGTAACCTGGAAGAGATAACTAGCTAATTAATGAATGAATTATGGATGCAGATACTACCCGTATTTTGGTTGAGAGAGGAAAAACCTACTTGCTGAGGATTGTAAATGCTGGCATGCTTCATGCATCCTTCTTCAAAATTGCACAGCACAATATGACTGTTGTGGCAATGGATGCCGTGTATACCAAACCATATACAACAGATGTGCTGCTCATTCAGCCAGGTAACACCATGGATGTGCTTCTAACAGCTGCCCAGCAGTCAGGGAGCTACTACATTGGCACTCGCGTATACAATAGCCAGCCTCTAGGGACTGAATATCTAAATACTAGTGCAACAGCAATATTGCAATACAAAGGCAACAGCAATGCATCTGCCCCTCTTTTGCCCAACTTTCCTGCATTTAACGATACGCCTACAGCATTCAAATTCAGTACAGACCTCAGAAGCCTGAGGCCCTCCGTCCCACAGACTGTTGATGAGGAGATGTTTATAACAGAGGGATTTGGACTCATTAGCTGTCCCAACAATTCCTGCGCAGGGATCAACGGTGGAAGAGCCGTTGGAAGTTTTAATAACATTTCATTCGTGGAGCCAGATATAGCCATATTACAGGCTTATTATAATGGTATAAATGAAGTGTTTACCAGAGATTTCCCAAATAATCCTCCCCAGGCATTCAATTACACTGGAGATGTGCCCCTCGGTCTTTGGGAGCCTGAGACGGGGACAAAAGTTAAAGTTCTGAAATTCAATAGTACTGTTCAAATAGTGTTTCAGAACACTGGGATTATTACAATACAGAACCATCCTATACACCTTCATGGCCATGATTTTTATCTTGTGGGACAAGGGTTTGGTAACTATAATTCCCAAACGGATCCTGCAAACTTCAATCTGGTAGATCCTCAGATGTTGAGCACTGTCGGAGTTCCTACTGGCGGGTGGGCGGCCATTAGATTTGTAGCCAACAATCCAGGTACGCTAGCTTAAGTCATTAGCATACATTTTAATGCTTCAAGATTTCCACACATTAACACTGTATATTTTCTTGATTCATATTTTACTTCTTTACAGCTAATTAATTATGTATTGTTTGTTGTTAACAACAGGAGTTTGGCTCATGCATTGCCATTTTGAATCTCATTCTGCACTTGGTTTTGATATGGTATTTCTTACCGAGGACGGGCCAGGAACTTCTGACAAATTGCCTCCTCCTCCTTCTGATCTACCTAAATGTTAAAGCTGGATTCCTCCATCGTTAAATCTTGTAATTTCAAGATCAGTCACTTATACTCCTATACGCCCACACGGCTCGTAAGGCTATGGGGTCGAATTTTTTTAACAGCTCAGACGACATTAGTCATGGAAATAAGATTATGTCATACCTTCTGTTCTCTCTTTCCTTTGTATTAATTTAATTCCGAATAACAAACTTGTATCATCCAATTTGATGTTATTTTTAATAAAATAAGTTCAAGAAAAGCAGCGCCTGATGCTAAATGTGGTTGGTTGCCCATTTTAACTCTCCCCAAGTAGGCTTTCAAATTTAACAATTTAAATTATTATTTGATTTATTAATTTAATGTTAAAATATTAAAATAAATATATTTAAAACATGACAAATTTAAAAATAGGTTAAATTAAAAATACATTAAAAAAATTAAAAGACATCTGCATAAGTTTCAATGTTAGTAATGGTAATATAAAGTAGAAAATTTTAAATTATTTATTTTATGTTTAAATTTTGTTTTATCTTTTTAAGATAAAAATGTATATTATATATAACATTTTCTTATTTTTAAATTATTTAAAGTTATTTATTATTGTTGCTTAGATTATTATTTGATTTTAATTCTTTTTTAATAATTTTTTTTTTTGATATTATATACTACTATAATATTTTAAATGATTATAAATTATGAACTCCCAGTGTAATTATAGTGGTGAGATTCACATACTTATGTCATTTTCTATTTAGTTGTGTGTCTAATTTGAGGAAATATATTGATACATGTACATATTTATAAATGATATGATCTTTGTACAAAGTTGAGTTCATTCCCACTCCATATGTAAATATCCCTTTCCATTTAGCCCCTACTCTATCCTTATATATACATACTTTTAGGTACTACCCTTACCCACCCATTTGTCACACTTATCCATACACCTACCTCTATATACTCTTAGCCATCTAGAACTAAACATTTACCCATACTGGAAACTAATCATGATCATGGACCCTCCCCCTTCCTTTTTAAAATTCAAATTCAAAATTTGGCTGATTGACTCCTTTCACCTTCCTTCTGTAAGCCAACTTAACACACATTTGGCACAATTTGATGCTATGTGCTAGTATTTAAAGACATTCAATATATTAATTTCTAATCATCCAATATACACATCATCTCTCTCAATCTAAATCATTGGAAGTGATTAATAGTGAAATATTTTTGAAATATTTTTATTTGGTGCATTAAAATGAGTAACAAATATGCATATTGCAACCCTTGCCTACTATAAAACAAACTATGTACATGGATTTCTAGACTAGAAGAACTTATCTCCTTGTAAAAATGCCCCTATCATATTAGAATTTATCCAAATCTCAACAATTTCTCTAAAGTTCTAAAATTATTTGCATCCACACACATATTAATATTAAATAGAATTATGAATGGAATATTAATACCAATCAATTAGTGTTCAGATCTTCTAATTGCAACAACCATAGTGTGCATTCAATTCACCTCTTCATAATAAAGCATACCCAAAAATCACAATCCAAGCAACAGGTAACAACTGCACAGAAATTAATGGTTCATGCCAGTTTTAAAAACTAAAAACATTTCACCAATCTAGGCAACTAGATAAGACTCCAATAAACTGATATGATTAGCTACCTTGTAAATTGTACACAAACTTCTAGTAATAAAGACCAAAATATGATGCGACTCTTCCTCAAAAAATACAACTGAGCTAAAATACTTTAGAATGATGCAGCATTTGATTAGAGATCAATTCCGTATGATAGGGCGCTCTTCTTTGCTACACCTGATGTTAGCATGGTAAGATATAACTAGCAATTGCACTAAATTTGTGCGCAATGAAGTAGTTGATAGTGTGAAATGTTAAATAACAGTGTGATCCTAATGTATTATGGTTAATGAAATTGTAGGAAACATATTCAAATTAATGAACTGATGCAGGTAGTTTTAAAATCAGAGCATTTCGTCAATAGTGTTTATAGCCTTTTGATGAGCAAGTAATTTTAAAAAAGAAACAAACAGTTGAAATCAAATTACGAATATATCAAACTGATATATAACATTAAAATATTAAAAAAATCTCATAATAATACCTAGCTATAAAATTGTACAAACACTACTCATTCACATAATTTCATATGTAATCAAAATTTACAAACCACAGAAAAAATGAAAATGAAAGTTTATTATATTATATTCTATTCTAACCACTATTGTTGTATTCTTGAGTGATTCTGATGGTGCAAGAACGCATAGAAAACAACTCTTTTGAAAGACCGAACTAAAGAATCAACAATTATTGTGCAGTTTCTTTTAAATAGCCTTTGCAAATTACTTTGGCTAAAACACTTGTATTTTTACCTCTTGCTTTACTTTTTCCCTAGCTCTATAGCATGTTGTCACATGGCTATGTAGGCTCCACCTTATAACACCAAAGCTTCCCTAAACTTCACAGATCTCTTTGCTAAACATCGAAGAAGTAGAATGTCACTAAGTTGAGAGGTGTGATAGCCCCCAAGCTTAGGATTCTATGAATCTACAAGTGATTAGAAAAAGAGGTTACACACATACAAGACACATAGCACGAGTTACACATATACATGTAACATATATCTAAAAACATAATAAACATAGGATGAGACCAAATATTACATGTCAAAACAACTACAGTTAGCAAAATAATATCCAGTCAAATCCAAACATACACGAAGCAAACACGGAGAATACACATAAAACAAAAAGCATGCCAGGTATGAACCTTAGGCTAGAAAGATGTGTTATGATAGGAATCAAACTTAAAACACACATCATGAGCCACAAGATAGTAAAATCTATTGTTTTCTAGGTGGTCGTGAATGCATGGCAAAGTGAGAATGGCACAGGCTAGTAAGATCCACATATTTACTAGGTGAGTTGCATATCAACAGGTAGCAAATGAAAGCATCACAGGCTAGTAAGATCTGCAAATTTACCAGGTGATCTTCATGTCAACAATATTAGAAATTACGGGCCAAGAAAAACATGCTATTTGTTAGGTAACTCTGGTAAAGTGCTACAAGGATGATCAAAAGGGCGTTGTGATAGCACAACCAACCACGTGGTGTGTGAACAAAGAGAAGCACATAGAAGAGTGTATGCCCCCACCTTAAAGAATTGCTAACACCATCGGGAAGAAATTGCCTTTAAGGTAGAAAGAGAAATACATGCAAAATAGGCACGAGAGCTTTTCAAAAGCATATTCCCAAAGGATATATTTCCAAAAGCTACATCGTGACAAGGGGTTGCTCCCAGGCATGATGCCAACTATAAAGTAACATCAAACAATAGATTCAAGGGATCTACTTGACTAGAGTCAGTATATGAATGGTTGTATAAAGGGACACTCGTTTTAGGAACTGTCATCATCCTCCAACTAGTAGAACTACTATTACAGAGGAAGAAATATCACATGAAATCAAAGTAAATAAACTTCAGGTCAACAAAGGAGGGATGCTAAATCATCCAACACTCTGCATCATCCCCAAAAGGCATAAAATTGCATTTACGACAAATAGAAGAGTGGAGATGCAGAGAGAGGAATGTCACAACAAATTCATTCCCTTTATATCCTTGCATCAACAAGAGTGTCAAGGGTCATCCAAAGATAACTAAGAAATAAAATACACACCAAACAAAACATATGGGGATAACATTACCTACAAGCATATCACACATAAGACAAGGGTATCACTCTTGCCAGTCGAACTATAGAGAATCATCCACCTCCCAATCTTACTCATCAAAAAGGGATGGTGGACAAGATGCTAGAGGGACTACAACAAGTGTGGTACAAGGAGCGGCGCCTTATTCATGATGTGTTGAATCAATCACTGGAGAAGGATTCTTATGTATGCCCCCAAAGGCCAAGTCCATTGATTTTGTGAAAATCAAGGACAACTCTAGAAGATTTTTTGGTGGTCGTGGATGTCCTCTAAATCGTTGTCAGAATAAATCATAAGAGGTGATATAACAGTGCTAACAGCAGGGTCGCAAGCACTATCAATCACAGGAGAAGAAGAAATAGAAGATCCTACAGACTTGACTAGTGCTTTTAAGCATTTAGAATGGCTGATATGGATAAGGCTCATGCTTACACTTGGGTGAAGGTGGCAGAATGTTAATATCAATGGTGGAAAGATGCAAGAGATTAGGGAACACCTGGTGTCAGGTAAACTAGGACAGAACCATTTGTGATAGAGCACTACTCGAAACAACTTTGTTAGTGGGTAGGTCTAAAGGCTCAGTAAATGGTGGTATGGAACTCTTCGTAGATGGAGCCAAGGATACTAGCACCACAGGAATGGTCTTTTCAACTTGCTCGGTTGTTGAAGAGATGGGCAACGATGGGTCAAAAGGTGGAGCTAAGTCAAGGGATGACTGCGTAGGAGAGGGACTAGAGGGAAGAGGTTCAACCCCTGCAGCAAGCTCGTGATCCATAGTGCGACATCATCTCCTACGTTACTTAACATTCTAATTTCATCTTGTATAGTTTGGAGCATTCTCAAGGGGAACCGAGGTGTTTCTGATGCAGAGGACGTAACGAAGCGGACAAAATGAACAAATCTTCTAATTATTGAACCTCTCGAACCATTTAACTTCTCGGTTGAACCCACTGAACTTGTTAGTCTCGAACCATCAAATTCTTAAACTCATTGAACTTACGAACTATTCATATCTTTTAAACTCTTGAACCATTCGCTTGAACCATTGAACCATCGGTTCCACAATCGGCAAGATACACACACCATCGGCAAGTTAGTAAATCCTTAGGCCGATAGGTCAATACAGCTCTGCAGGGTCGGTGAGAGTTAACTCATCGCTGAAACAAACTTCAATCGGCCGATAGGCCGATGATACACTCGACACTTCAACTCTACCATTTCACCATGATGGATGGTGATACGCCGATAACTCTTCTCCTCTGCAACACAGACACACACACGTAGATTTACCTATGCTGCAACTACGTAGATTTCTTTAACTCACTATAGCCATACAGACATACAGATTACTGGACTAAATCAAACAGAAGGAAATTAAAACCTAGGGGAGTCATTCCACTGGTTTCGGCGGAAGCCTCAACCAGTGGAATGGTCCCAAACCAAAACACTGCGACGAGACCAAACCAAAATCTTTATTATTTCTACTCAAAAATGTATAATTACAAAATGTTTCTTTTTCTTTTCTCGTCTCCTCCTTCTTTGTCTATCCTCTTCAAGCACACGCTCTTATAAAGAACCTAGCCAAGGCAGTTACACTTCGGTGGAATCTTAACCGATTCACCTTCCTTGCCTTAGGTTCATTTAAAAATGGTTCATATATGAGACAGTTACAAACATAGTATGACACCTATGCACTAGTGCCAATCGACTTACAACTTATGACTTATTTCATCCATGGGACATATTTGTCCAATCAATTCATTTTGGCTCTAGGCCTTACAACAAATCATTCGAGAACAGAGGATGTCCTATCATTTATGAGGTGCTCCTGCACCAGTTTCCCAATGTAGGTTCCTTTTCTTCCTTTGCTGAAGGAGCAGAAGGAGGAATGGAAGGAAACACTAAAGGTTGGGAAACAATGGGAGGAGGCTTTTTCAAGGTGGGTTGTTATTCTCTTGCAGCTAGTGGAATAGGTAGAGGTACTTCAAGACATCCACATGTGATTGAGAAACCATGGGGAAAAGCTCCTGCACCATGAATTGCTTTCCTCTAGACTCTGAAGAAGCAAGAGGAAGAAAAAGCAATCCTTAATGGGCGGGGAGGTCTGGGCTCTGCAGGGTGTTTGCTTTGTGATCCTAGGTAGGACAATGGAGATGAAACCTCAGCATTAATACCAGATGCTCAGGGTCAAGGAAGCATTCCCGATTCAGGTTGTGGTTCATTCCTCACCTACAAAACAGGGGGAACTACTGTCGAAGCTATAGAACATCAAGGAACCTCAAGGGTAGAAGCTAGGATAGCACACAAGGAGGCACCAATAGACAATTGAGCAATTCAACTAGCTTTAAATTTCTGATAGGAGATAAACATAAAATCATTGCAGGGCAAACGAGCTTAATTAGCTGTGGCCAGAAGTAATTAAGTGAAAAGTTTCTATGAAGAGACAATGGCTTGAACCCACTATGATATATAGTGTACACCTCTCCCTAAAATGGAAACTTTAGACACTTATGGATTACAAAGGGGAGTGCCTTCATGGAAGCAAGCCATGGATAGTCCAACTTCACATGAAATTGATCTGAGGTTGGAATGATGGAAAAAGGCACATCCAGGACTTTGGGTCTGACTTGGACAGAGAGTGTCAAGGCACTTAGAATAGGTCAAGTGGAACCATCATGTGCTCAAACTAAGATTTCTGATTTCTCATACTTATCTTATTATAATTCATGCACATAGAGGAACTCCTCCATAACTATATTTTCCAAGCATACGAGATCAATGAGTACTCCCCTTGTGGGTTTGTCATTAATCCTGGTGGTAATGTAGACAAGACTGTCAAGTGCACAAATAGAGGCATCAATGTGGGTAAAGGAAATTTTAATCTCGGATTCATCTGGGTCTTGGATATAGTAAGCATCTATTAAGGAAACTGGGTTTGTCTAGGTTCTTGTCTTGGTGATCAGAAGTTATTAAAGTAGGTACTCTATCAACAGATTGTTCCACAAGGTTGGTAGCATGGTTTGAAGTACCAATTACATAATTGCAAAATAAATAATTTAAGAGATGATCTATAAATGTATTCGATGATTGATCTTACATCTCAACATGGCTTTATAAAGTCATATATTCCTGTGTATAACTACTTACAAGAATAACTACTCTACCACTAATAAATAACTAACCTATTTTTTTATTAGACAATGTAATAATGCTAACATTCCCCCTTTATTACATTGTTCTTGCAAATGTACCCCCCTCAAGGTTTACATTTCACATCAAAAAACATGCTGACCAATACAAATAAATACATATTTTTAGAAGATTTTCCTTTGAAAGAACAAATCTTGAATTAGGTGGAACTCCATCAAGGTACCTCTTAACCCTCATAAAGGTGTAGTCGAGCCTAAATTCTCGAGTTCTGAATTACCACCTCCCCGAACTCCTGAATTGTAGATCCCCTAAATTATTGGACAACAATCCATACTGAGCTCCACAAGGCCCCATCAAGTTATCCCATGACCCTCAAAAGGGTATAATTCCCTAGATAATAGACTTTCAAACTATCTGGGGCATCTTTTTATTCTTTGACATGATGCCACCTTATGGGACACTGTATCAAAGAGGGGCAAAATGTAGACACCTAAAAATAATAATGTATTCACCATTATTTTTGACATAGTTCTAACACTGCCTTTCATCCTAACATGTCTCCTAAAATTAATTAAAAAATTTATTATTTAATTAATTTATCTCTTTTTCATTAATCCATTTTCTCATATTAAATAAATAAATTTTATTTACCATTTTCTCTTAAATTAATTAATAAATTCTATTTATTTAATTAATTTATCACTTCTAACAACTTCATCTCCATAAATTAATTAAATAAATTTATTATTTAATTAATTTACCCTCTCATATCCTTATCCTCAAGCACTTACCAAAATTATTAAATAATGGGTCACAATTATTAAATGATTGATCCAAAATTAAATTCTCTTTTCATCTCAACCATCCATTATCATACTACATCTTTTAATCTCTGCCATTCACATAAAAGGATGTTCTAGAAGATTTTTATCCATGACCTATAATCCTCTCATCTAATCTTAACTATCTATTTAATCTTTTAATTCTATCCCTTCATCCATCATATCCAACGTCTATAAACTAAGCCTCTCACATCATTATCACAACACATCGTTCATATGCAAGTATATGCTATCAAATTCCATATCATTACCATTATCATTTGCCTTAATTATAGCCATCTTCATAGCTAGGTTATGCTGGTTTTGTGAACATTCCACAATGCATAATATATCAAAAGAACAAAGCTAGTAGAGCTAGGATGCATTCTACTCCATTATATCAAGTGTGAGGGTGTGATTGAAGGTGAAGGTATTGAGTTATATTGCGTTATCTTGCATTATTTACCTTGAATCATATTTCTGCATACAACATCCAAGAGAGCAAGATTGGAAACAAAGTTTTGAAATTGCACCTAGGAAGAAGAGGGACGGGATACACCCCCTGATTTTTCTTTATTTGAAAGGATTGCATTGAAGTTGCCTCCTAAGATGACCTTTGACTCCATGTGTGGTTGTGAAGAGGTGGAGATGTCAGTCTAGAGTTTACTTTTGTCCTCCAGTCTTGTGGGGCCATACACATTGAGAAGGAGAAAGACATTATCTGAAGATAAGCATTTAACCCAGCCAACTATCTAATTTCATTATGAAAGTAGGATCTCAAAGCAGAATTGGTGTGGGTTCCACATAGTGCATATGCCACCATCCATGCCAATATAAGGTTCAAAGTAGCCTTCCCAACCTTTATAATGCCCTACAAAAATCTTTGTTGCTTCTGAATTTAATTTAGTTTCCTACAACAAAAAGAACTCTGCATTTGTGTTACAAAGTTGGTGCTTTATCAAGCACCTTTTGTGAGAGGCATTTAGGCCTCTGACATTCCATGATATGATCCTCATTGCTCTTTAAGGGAGGAGTTTCCTCTCTTATATCTCACTAAGTTTTGATTAAGGATTTACCTTGGAAATGGCTAGCTCTTCCCGTTTTGCTTATTAGTCTTGCGCCTTTGCTCCCTTTCAAAACCAATATCTTCTTTGATAATTCATGAAACTGATTGACTTATTTTCCTAGGATCTATGTGACCAAATTCATCCTCTTCATCTTCGTCAAAATAAAACCACTCCCTTTTGCTATCCTCCATTAGGGGTTCATCATGTGTTGCTTTAGGAGTGTAGATAACTAGGGCATTATCTGGAATAACTTCTAATTGATCGCAAGTCGTTGGTTCCATTTTTGTTCAAAGGTTTTCCTCCTTGCCTTTTTCCTTAAGCACCCATCTCTGATTTTGCTTCTTCCTAGGGAATTTATTTTCAAAGTGGCTCCTACCTCAACAGTTAGGACAGAAGAATTTGGCTTCGTCTACCTTAATGCTTTGATTCCAACTTCCTCCACCATGTTTTAGAAGGATGGAGTTCAAGATCTTCATGATGGCGATGATTCTTGTACGAGCATAGATTTGTGAGTTACCTTCTACTACCTCTGGATCAATACATTCTACTCTGCCCAACGATTCTCCAATCTTCATGGGATTTTCCACCATCTAGTATTCTAGTGGGAGGTTGTAGAGTCTTATCCATTTAAGATCAACTTGGAGGTCACATGCAGTAGGATCAAAATTCGGCACCCATTTCTAGACATAAATTGGGATATTGTCTATGAACCAGACTCCTTTGAGAATGATTGCCTCATGCTCCAAAGGTGATCTGAGTTTTTCCACAGAGAATCCTTTTGGAAGGAAAAGTAGGTTGGAGATGCCCCATGTTTGTTCAGCCCACTGGTATATCTTTTCTCTGGGTAGGGACTTCCCCATGAATCTCTTGATGACAACCTGCTCCTGTAAGGATGCACACTCCAATACATCTTCTAAACATAGCTCCAAGGGTTTTGGTGCGCTATCCTTGTCACCTTTCTGCTGATTTTTAGGAGCCAATTTTTTGCGAGCCATTTTAGTTCAATTAATTTTAAAATTAAATGATATATTTTAATTAAAATTATTATTTATAATATAGTGTCATCGTTATTAAATTTTATATTTAATAAATATTATTCGAAGATTTCTATTTCATTTTAATATTCAATATTTTCAATGTAAGTTTTAAAAATTATGAAATAATTTTGTTCCGTCATTCAAATTATTTATCATTTAAAAATTTAACTAAAATTTATTTTTTTACTTAGAAGATTTTTTTTTACTATTTAAGAATTATTTTATTATATTAGCATTGTGAAAAGTTATTTTTATTCATTTAAGAGTTGTTTTGTTGGATGGATTTATTTTTAATTTTAATTTTCTTATTTTAGAGTTATATATATATATATATATATATATATATATCATTAATAATTATGTATTTTTATTTTTATAAAATCAATATATTATTTATAAATTTTTAATTATTAAATTATTTTAATTTTTAAAATTTGATATAATATTTTATCTATTGTACCAAGTATTTCTTATTTTTATTGGCCTATAAAATCACCATCCATTTTTCACACATTGGGCTTCCATGAATCTAGTTTGCTTCACCAATGTCATGTGTAATTCAAATCTTGTAGATAAAATCTATTGAAGTGAAAGTTTAAATTCACTTCCATGGCATTCCAAAGGGTTGAGCTTATAATATTCCTCGGTATCTTCCAACACTCCTTGATAGATGCTAGCTTCCAAATATGTCTACCAAATATGTCCACCATTTGTGAATGCAACTTCATATGGCAACTCGGATATTCCACTAAGTGGAGACCTTGTTAGTTGTTTTCCTAGCTTGGTGCAATAATGAAATGAACAATAAAATTCTCTAAGGATTGTATTATCAGTCAATAAATATAGTCAAGAAATTTCACAATAGAAATTTACCAGTTATAACTTTAATTATAATGTATTATACTTAATTTATGATCATTAGAAATTTCACAATTTATTGTTCAATTTTGTTAATGCAAGTTTTGTTTTATGTACTAATATTAAGCCATTCTATAAAAGTACTTTCACAAATTCCTTAATATTTTACAATTATAATTTATTATAAGGAACAAATAGAACTTAGCTATGCTAGTCACAGTTGTGCCTAGTACAAATCAAAACTTTGGGTCAAGGTTAGCCATAACAACTATAATCTTCACTGATCCAATAAAATCATGATACATTTAAATTGCAAGAATATGTTGATCCTTAACTATTATCTAGACGCTTCCTCTAAATCACTATGTCATGGCTCACCTAACAACTAGACAACAAATACTATCATTATAATACTACAAAAGCAGGTACTCGCCCCTAGTGGCACTTGTTAATTTATAGTTTTAAATATATTTATTTTGATATTTTTATTATTCAATTAATAAATAAAATAATAATCTAAATTGTTAAATTGAAAGCTTACTCAGAGAGTTAAAATGGGTAACAAACCACATTTAGCACCAGACGTTGCTTTTCTTCAACTTAATTAATAAAAAAATAACATCAACTTGGATGATACAACTTTGTTATTGGGAATTAAATTAATACAAATGAAAGAGAAAATAGAAGGTACGACATAATCTTATTTCCATGACTAATGTCATGTCAACTGTTTAAAAAAATTGACCACATAGCCTTACGAACTCTGCCCTGTAGGCGTATAAGTGACTAATCTTGAAATTACAAGATTTAACCATGGAGAAATCCAACCTAAAATTTAAGCAGATCAAAAGGAGGAGGTGGCAAATTTTCAAATGTTCCTAGCCCATCCTCGGTCAAGACTCTCTCCACAAACATCAATGGTCACAAAACAGAGCACGTGATTACCAATTAACAATCAAGGAATGGATGACAACTTACACTTGGCATATTCCTTCGCATCTTCAAAGTGCATTTAGAATAGTCCCTCTAAACTTGCCACTATGTGTATGTCACCAATCATTAGGATATTCACCTTGATCTACATCTCTCACCCTAATATCTTGCTACTGCAAAAATTCATCCCTCAGGTCCATTAACTACTCTGTATCTAACCCGATATCCTCTTCAACCAACATACCACCGGAGTCCAGCCTCTTATACTCTTCATATGTTGTGATGGTTTTCGCTATATCGACCTTGTCAAAACTCTGGGCTTTGAACTTGGCATACTCCTGCATCTAGAGTTGCTCACCTACTAATATTTTGGAGTCCTTGAACTCCACACACCTATGCCATCCTATATCTAAAGGAAAATTAATGGTCCCTCGGTTATGCTTTTGAATGTATGCCTCATAGCAGGGGATTATCTGCCTAGTGATTTTCAGAAGTAGAACCCTATCGGTTTGATATTGAGGCAACATGAAGGGGTGACCTTCAAACCCTTCCATCTTGATGTATGTGAATGTTGGGAACTGGATAAACTAGGACCCGTGTGCTGTGATGACCCCTTGGGCATCTCGTGAAATTCTTTTATCTCGGCCCCCTTCCATTAACTAGACCAACCACATCATAAAGCAATCATTCACCCTCCTATAATGCACAACTGATTGCTTCTTCTCCAATTGTGGGTAGTATTCCCACACCATCTATTCTCATAGCTTGTTGCCAAGCTTTCCAACTTTATACAGTCCATTGAATTGGGACTGATATGCACAGGAGTACACTACATAGTGGGTCATGAGGAACCTTCGCTTCTTCTTCCATGGAACCATCTCATCATGCAGGGAGTTGTTGATCAGTTGTGCCCAATGCACTATATCGCCAACACCCTTTACAAACTGGATGAGGCCAAACATCCATAAATCAAAAGACCCTGAGTCTTCCTTCCCCACCATTCTATTCAATAGGGTTATCATGTACTGGACTTCTGGGTTGAAGTCATTTGTAGAGATTTTTTGGCATCTTAGAGACTACCTTTGACCTAGTAGTTGGATCCATCCAAGAAGTGTGCATAACCTTGTGGCATCCCACAATATTTGAGTTGTATTCTGTGGACAAGGCATTCAGATCAATTTCGAAGACATTTTGACTCCATGGTAATCTGAAAGTCTCTGCGATTCCTTTTTCTAATTAATCTGCATAAACTCGCCCTTGGTGCTCTACCCTCCTAGCAATAGGATTATACTTATGTGCTCACTCTATCACTAATTCCAGTGCATCTATGGCATATGGAAATCCAAACACATGATACATTCCACTAGTGACAATGTTCTTGAGAGTCGATTCGTCTTTGTAGACTTGAATCCTTGCCCTGAAGACTTCTAGGTCCACTTTCCCGCAATGGGTGTCCGGTGCACTACCAAACTTGCTCCATATCCTACAGGGAGTGGGACCCATTAGTGTTTCGAACTCGTCCTCATGTTGCTTTTATATTTTCATCATTTTGTCCTACATGATGCAAAATAGCTATAATTATTTCCTGCATTGGAAATTTGGGCATGCAAATCAATCTTCACTTTGCAGAATAATTTGAAATCATTTATAACAAGATGAATCCATGAATTTACCTTAGGTAAAAGAGATTAATCTTTGGTAAAGAAGAAATACTGTAACCATCAAGAAAGAGGGATTTTGTAGTATACGTACCTGACAAACGAGATATCACCTTGGTTACACTATGCAATGGATGCCCGTTTACTGTCATACTTTCCGTTCATTCAAATGCTTGATTCATCTTAACCTAAATGAAAATTTTCTCTCAATGGTAATTATTTGCGACTATGATCTTTAGATCTCCTAAAAATGCCTTCATGATTTTACCATTGTGTTGAAATTAGCTTTTAACCCTTGTGAAATTCGCTAAGTGTAGGAATGCATTGAATGTTCACTAGAGTTGGTGAGCAATTACTACTCGGGAGGGGAAAAGCGACCGCTGGGTGAAAGTTTATAATTTAAAATTTAAATCCCAATGTCAAAAATCAATCACGGTATGGGAATCTAATGCTAAGGACTGGATGGATATTTAGATCTTAATATCATGTTCGGAATGTCTGGTGCGAATGTCTGGTTGGAATATCCTTTTGACTTTGACTAAAGTTGGGTAAAATCATAGTGGAAACTCCATCGGGTGACATCATTACCATCATGGTCAAACTTTGTTGACTAGAGCAAGGATAAATGGATCTTCATACTCGGTCATAGAGGTCATGACATTTAGGAATGTCCATTGTAAAATGTCCTTTTGAAAATGTCCAGTTGAAAAGTCAACAAGCTATGAGCATGCACCTGGCTTATAATACTTTCAGATAAGACATGGACATGGATATCGATATTGAAATAGAAATGTTTAGTGCACAATATCTAGTCCAATGGGACTCTCTCATGTCGGGGTAAATTTGACAGCTTGCATTGGATGTTTGAATAGGACTGGATATTTACTTGTTTGATCATGTCAGGTCAAAATGTCATGTCCAGTAAGAGTGTTAGTGACTCACTAGGGTAAATTTGACTATTTCAACAAGATATGGATCCAGATACGGATATTGGTACTTTGGGCGTGCAAATGTCTAGTCCAGTTGAATAATGAATGAGTCATATTTAACTTTTACTTTTGGGTCTGTGTGTTTCCCAAAGGTTTGGAACCTAATATGGATACCAGACATGACATGTATTCTTCGCCAATGTCCATGTCTAATTGACTGAAAATATCTAGTTGACCAGAACTTCACATGGGCATAACTTGCTCACTTCAACAAATTTTTACATGATTCAAAAGACAAACTTGACTAGAATTTTATCCTCTACTCATCCATGACTTTTAGAGGGGATATTTTCCAACTTGAAATTTGGCTTGGATTTGGCTTAGAGGTGACATGACATTTTACCATTACCACCCAAGTGGACAATAGACAAACCAACACAACAAAACAAGTTGGGTCCTCATTTTGCCATGGAAAAATGGAGCGTGTTGTGAGACTACACAGCGCCTCCCTCGTGAGGCTGGATGACTTGGCTTGATATCCATTCACCGACAAGGCATCACCTTGTGTGCTAAATGGACCATTCAAGCTCTTTAAGGCAATGAAGCTTGGAAAGTTCTTGTCCACCATTATATTTGTACTGGCACTCCTATAGGTCATCCAACATGGAAATGCTTGGATTGAGGAACTCTCCTCACTATAAGGGAACCTATTTCCATTCAAGGTACTTTTGTTATCAAGAGCATTTGGAAGGCTTGGGAAGCCCTTAAGCCTTGGCTTCATTAGGCTAGAGATGATTTTGTAATGGTTTATCCATTAATCATCAATCCATTTGGTGGTCCCCTTTTCTCAGCACTCAAGATAGGCCTGTAGAAAACCAAGATCATGGAAAAGATAAACAAGCACACGAATTGCAATGGAATCGACCAGTTTGTATTACCAAATGAGGCGAGTATAAATAGAGATGTGTAGGTACCCAAATCTCCATGAAAAGAGGATAGGACTCCTCTACATGGAGTTGTGGCGAGTAACCTCCCACAAACATAGAGTGAGGTGTTGATGCAAGTCGACACCTCTCAAAATGTCTCAACTACTTTGACAAGTTCAAAGGAACATGTGCAAATACGCCTAAGTATGATTAATACAAATGTGTACGCCTAGAGATAAAAGGTATACACTAACACCCCCCTTAAGCATAGATTAGGTCAGTATTATTAGAAATGGGTCCCGGCTATAAGCCTGGTGAGGTACCCATGTACAATACAAAAGAAAAATGAGCCCTGGGCATGAAACCTGATAAGGTACTCAAGTACAATGCAAACTCTCTAAAACTAGAGAAAGATAGAAACCCAGTGGGAAAAAACTATCCCCCAAAAAGAGAGAAAAAGGAAAGGCTTAGAAAGCCCCCCCCAAAGATGATGATGATGCTGATGTAGAGATAAAAATCTCCTGGAACATGAAACTGTTGTAAATTCTACCCTTACCTTAATTCTAATAGATTTTAGCAAACTAATTGGAATTTGTAGTGTGCAAGAAATTTGGTTCAAAAAATGCACAATGTCTGAAAAAAGATGTGCATTAATGGCACATATGAATGAGAAGAGAATTTGAAAGATTCATTGTTGTGATTGTTACAACCCCCATTACACTTTATATATCAATGAGTACAATTTTCCTAAGTTCCCTTTATGTGTTACACACATTCAATTATATGACACTTTATGAGTGTATTTACAACATATATGCTTTTTGGAGTTCAACAATTTGCTATATAGAACCAACTAAGCTGAGATGAGAAGTAAAACTAGGCTCTAAAGTTTCCAGTGTAGTGTCCTCTTCACTTGAATTAAAGTGTGAAAAAATGAAGTTGCAGTCGAAGTGACAAATCTTCGCTACTGCGACAATGTTTCGACTTTGTGATTCTTGAATTAAGGTTGTTATGGCAGTGAACTCAACTATTTTGTAAGAACAAGTGAGTTGATACACAGAGAGATGATTCCTATATAATTTGGGAATGAAAAGCACATTGTGTACGTATCCATTACCTAATTTTACAGTTCCCTTACCACAAACATTATAATAGTTATCATCTATCAGTATTTTGAAGGTGTTGCATGGAAGAATTGTCACAAACACCTCTTTGTAAGGTGACATGCATTCAATTGCACATGAACTAAGAATCCATTTGTTGACTTCTAATTTTGAAGGTGCCATGGATTTATCTTTTTACCTTCTCGAAGATGAGTTCCCAAATTTTGTGAATTGAATCCCTAATTGAACTTTATGTAAAGTGGCACTTTATAAGTTGAGTGTCTGGTTACTCTTCCTTAATTCCCCCCTTAAAGTGGCACTTTATAAAGTTAGTGCATTGTGAGCACCATTACTCCCTTTGATTATTTGTTTTCCGCCAAGATTGGCACTTTTTAGGAGTGATTTTGCAAGTCACCCAAAAAGATATAAACTGGCACTTTATGATATTAGTGCAATATTATTCTTGTTGGATCCGTGACAAAAAAAATCCACTTTTGCAAAAAGAAGCACTCGATTTCAAGTTGATTTGCAAACGTTATCAGACTTGGAAGATTGGTGCAATGACAAAAAAATCCTTTTTTGAACCAAAAAAAATCAAATTTTTAGAAAATCAAATTTGCATGCAAAAATGTGAGAAAAAAATTTTGGAGGAAAATTAAGCCCCCTTGGGCTGTGTACGACTAGGGGCTAAAACCTCATGTGACCAGTTGCTAAACTTTTCAAATGGTCTCCCCTCCCCCTTGCTAACATCACCCACCCTAGTTTCTTATGTCAGCTAAATAGTGCTTCTATTCACTGCAAATAACTTGGTGGGCGTCGTGATTCCTTCCTGTGGCAAAACAAGCCAAATCTAAGGTCGATTTTGGTCGTTTCAAGGATGCCAAACTAGAGCCGACTTGGTCTGCATCACAGGAGGAATCCCTACCATGCATGAGGGTGCTTTGGAGATGTGTGAGCAGGCCCTTGTGAGGGCATTCATAGGCGCAGGTGAAGATGCCTCTCGTTGGCTTGAGATGCCATTTCTGGCATCTGCGGCATTAAAGATGGGACACCGGCCATCCATCCCTCATTGTCCACTACGTAAGCAGCTTGAGTCTCTCAAGCACCTTTTTTAGTTTTTGCCTCGGGCTCAGGAAGCTTAGAATTAGATCCATGATTTTTTCAAACCTTTCAAACCTACTTCTTTCTCTTGGCATATGGTCTTACTTGGCGACTAGACCTACCTTCCATGCAAATATACTTAGATATGACATGCTTTTAGGGTGGAAATTCTTTTTATTATTTTGAAGGATAGTAATGTTGCTACTTTCAATCATTGTACTACTGTTAAGCATTTTTCTTTCTACACTAAAGCTATCATTTTTTTTAATGTGCTGATGCAGATTTAGGTGCAAGCTAGCAAAGTTATACTTGAAGTTGCTCATCTTTAGGAGCTGCTAGACCATTGGGCCAATGCCCCTTGCACTATTTCCTGGGTTTCACTTGACTCCACCTCCTCTCGAGGGTATCGGTGTGTATAGTCAGTCCTCCCAATGTAACTGTGGTGATCGAGGATCTCACTCCCATGGCCCTCAGTCCTCCAGGGATTCTCCTATCCATGGAGGATGGTCTCAACCTCCCAGACCGCCATGGCGGGATGGGTGCTGCCACAATAATGGGTTACACTTTCTGGGACACCCTGATTTTTGCTGAAATCACATATTTTTAGAAAATATAATGATTTAAGCATTGAAAGGTTCCATTTAAAGTATTTTAATTGAAGAGGGTTTGATCAAACCCCCTTAGATAGAACCCCGCTAGTTTTAAACCATACCTATAATGGAGTCTCCTCTACACCTATCAAAATGCTGATAAAAAATAACTTTTGATTTACCTTTTGGGGGATCAAATGAATTCATTTAAAATTATGTTTTGTATGTAGTCCTTATTATAAACTTCCCAAAAAGTATAATTTTAAATATATTTAATTTGATTATTATATTTTATTTTGTATTTCTTGTGAATGTAGGTTTTTCACCGAACATCAAGTTCTTTGTTGTACACACATGGAAAATTAGTATATTAGTGAAAAAAAATTCTAAAAAATATATATGCCTTAGGTATTGATGTTCTTGTTTCAACAAAATATAAAAAATTAAATTTCGATACATACAAAAAAAGTTATGTTTTACGGAATGCACCTATGTCTAAATTATACTTGGTTTGACTTCAAAAATAATTTAAAAAACATATTCAACAAAATATTATAAAACCAAATGCATGCCCTATATATCGATGTTACTAATCTAAATTCAAAAGAATCAAAATTTTATCCTTTGTAGAAAGAAAGTTATGTGCTACGGAATACACATCACTTTAAAAAAATGTTGTTTACTATTAAAAACTAGTTATCAAAGGAGATGCAAAAAAATTACAATTTAACTCCAATATTTTTTAAATATATTTAGAATTTACAAACAAAATCTTACAAATCACTAGTTCACGTCATCTTTAAATTCCTAACGGTTTAATAGCTATAGGTGTCAGAAAGTGAATATTTAGTTTGTGAAAAATGTTGATTTCAATGTCAAGTTTGGCCAAAAAGTGTAACCCATTATTGTGGGATGACCCAGATATTGTTTGGTCTGACACAAGCAAGTTTCCTTGTTTGTAACTCACCATTTCCCTAATTTGTGCTCAGCCACCCCCTGAGAAGAATGAAGATGGATTTTATACTCTCGACAGTTGGGAGCCAATTGATGATGCTACCCCTAGAGATGTTTAGGGGAAACTTGATGATCAGGATCCTCCTCCCTCTACTGGAGTTGCACTTGCTTCTTAGTTTTTTGGGCTTGGCCCTTTGTTACTTTTTTTGCTTGTGTTTAAAGCTTTTGTTCACCTGTTAAGGCTTTGAGAATTCGTGGGTGTGTTTTTTTACCACCATACTCCTTTTTGTGAATATTGTACTATTTATTTCTTTTTGATATAGGTTAAATAGGAAGTATTCAATAAAAAAAACTTCTATAGGATGTCTCTTGCAATATTTTGACTCCCAACATTATTGTTTTCTTTTTTAAATTTGAATAATGGAGAAATTTGTCTAGTTATGCAAATTTTTGGGTTTATTAAGAATTTTTCACAGTAAGGGATATAATTCATATGTTATTTATTAACAAATTATATAGATTAGAGATCTTACAAGATGTTGATGTTAAGATTGTTTAGTCTACTTTTTTGTTTAGTGCATCCGCCTCATCTGCCCCTTTAACTATACCTATTTCCACTATTATCCCATCCCATAGGATTAAACCTACCTCCACTATTGTACCATCACATAGTGTTCATCCTTTCTCTAAATTTATTCCTCTCTATGCCTTACATCCTAATTATGCCCCCCATCATACTTGCATCGCACATGATGTTTTACACCTCCACCTCTATTTTATCCACTACCAACCAACCTACTATATTGATAACTCTTGACTTGTGCCATCCCCACTTCTACTATTTTATCCTCTAGCAATCCTCATCCCATTCCTCTATCTATTCCCATGCACACACTCCATTACATTTCTTCATCCATGCTTATTTTACAACCCATTACCTCTTCTCATTCCACATACTAATCATACTCATACCTACTCCATAAATCCTACCTATACGCATCCTATTGTACCCCAACCTTCTCTTACCTCTACTTCTTCCTCTACCCTAGAAGCACTAGTCTAAAAGATAGATCAAGTGGAGAAAAAGTGGATACAAGGCCTAATGGAAAAGACAATGATGAATTTAAGGACATGCTAGACATATACCATTGGCATTTGAGACTATTACACTTCCTCTATATACAAGTTTTGTGGCGCCTTTCTTAGAGAAATATAATGGAAAAGGTGATCCCAACACATGCAATTAAGGTCCTCCACTAGGATGTGTTGATTTCTTATCCAAGGATAGATTTTTGGCTAAGTTATTTCCAAGGACTTTATAAGATTATGCTATTGAATGATTCTTATCATTAACTCATGGGTCTATACATACATATGATGATTTGACTAAGGTATTTGTCATAGCCCAATTTTGTATCTATTCCAGTTGTTACATACTTTGTAGATATTACATGTATATGCATGATGATATGATGATGATATATGTTATCCATATGAGATATATAGGATAACTTGACTTCATAATGTATTTAGAGATATGAAACTTGGTGTAATTTGATTAATTGTTGCATTATCATGATTAGATTAATGTGTAAATACTTGTTTAAATTTGATATTTTGAAAATGTCTAACTACAGAGTTTGTTGTCTGAGTACGATAGGATCAATGACAACCCCTCACCTAAAAGGGAGAGTATCATTGGGGAGAGGAGTCTAGTAGACTAATGGTAGACTAATGGTTAACTTGCATGATCTCACAACACACACATGTAGTCACATTGGTTATATTCATAAGTGTATTTTGATTGCAAAGAAGTAGTTATTTTATTTTTCTATTAAGAACTAAATTATTGATAGTTCATATATATATAGATATATTAATGAAGTGTGTGAGGACAAGTTAGTATTATATAGTATTATACAACTGTCTATCTCATTGGTTATTTACCAAAAAAATAATAATAACAAGGCCGCACTACAGCTAAGTTCCTGCCTGATGCTAGCAGGGTTGTTCTGTCAAGATTGCAGCTTGATATAGATTTTGTGAAGGGCGGGATTTTCTCTGGCATGTTGGCACATAGCATGACATTCTGAACTATAAAATTTGAAATTCGAGTTGTGGTGCTTTTTCACAAGTCATTTGGACTATTTATGGATTTAATGAAATTGTTTTATTTTTCTAAAATAAAAGTGAATATGTATAATTGACCACTGGTATTTAGTTGGCAATTGGCTACAATAACCAGCCCATCTTGATAGAATGCATTTTGTGTAACACCTAAAACATTGAGGTGAAATCACAGTGGAAATCAACACAATTATATAATTGAATCTTAATTTAGATTTAAAACCTAAAATTGAATCAAAAGAATATATAGTATTCAATCATTACTATTCTATAAGACCAGGGGATCTGGTTGTAGAGTGCAAGTTTTAATTTGTCAAGGTTTAGGCTTAGGTTTAAAATTTTTCTCAACATATGTTAGTTCTTTGCAAACCATTGTCAAACTAACAAACCCTTGAAGCATAAAAAAATTGAACCATCTAGACTCAAAATTTCAGTTTTGTTTCACAAAGCTACTTGATGCTCCTTGCAAGCATTGTTTGAAGCTCTTAACCTCTAAAGATGCATGAGTTGTGGCAGCCATCTGCATTGTTGGAACAGGGCCAGACAAGATATTTCCTCTTGATAGAGATCTGATTAGGCAATCAAGAATTTCAATCAGAAACAAAATGAACAAAACAACTCTAATCTAATGAAATTTTAGATACAAGAAGGCATTATTCCATACATAGAACAATGCATGATGGTACAGAACAATGCATGATGGCACTCTTACCAGTTAGTCTGAGTAAAAAATATAGAAAACTTACAAATTTCTCAAGGCAAGGATGAAACCAAATTCTTTAGGTATTGAGCTGATGAGATAGTCGTCTGAGAGATCTCGGTCAAAGAGAACAGCAATCAATATCTACAAAGGAAAACATTGGCCTAAAAAATAGGCTAAGAGAAAAGTGGATTAATCTATGTAATAAGACAAATGATAAACCTGGAAGGTTGCTTAAAAACTAGGAAATAAATATTGTTGAAATGTACTTGAGGTCCAAAGTTAGTAGAACAAACACTAGTTGTTTATGTTGTTCTAGTATTATCATATAGCATGACCCTATTATTAAGGTGTAGTAAATTCCATCAATAATATTTTAAAAAAGCTAAAGCTTGCCATCATACATATTTTGACCATTTCTTTAGCTGGACTAAGACCAAACCAAAAATTATAAAAATATAATATTGCTCACTTACGGTCCCACAAGGTGTGACAAATTGGCTAGCTTTGGTGGCAACATTCCATTTAGATTTAGGCTTAGAAGTGTTCAGCAACAAAATGTTAACAGTATGAATCTCCTTTTTTTCTTCACATTCCCAGAAATGGATCATATATCCTATGCAGTACTAACAAATATTTATAGCTTCTGGTAATATGGGAATTTCCCCACTATTTTTTCCTTGTTCGTCTTCTAGGGATATCATGGTTTGAATGTCCTGGTGGAGGAATCTAAATGTTGGGTAAAATAAACTCCCACAAACATGACAACAAAAAATAAGATGTTTTATAAGCCTAACACATGACAACAAACTTGGTTTGATTTTCCTGGTGGAGGAGTCTAAATGTTGGGTAAAATAAACTCCCACAAACATGACAACTTGACAATCAGTGTTATTCCTGTCATAATATTCACAACGCTTCTGTAAAATTATCCTCAATATTTCAAATGTCAAATTGTAAGGAGAGGGTTAGATATTAAAAAGTGAGTCCAGATAAGTGAAGTGAAATGCATGTAAAAGCAATGAAATTGTTGTGTACTTTCAGTCTTACTTGTGAGTGTTGCATCTGTGTGCCCAGTGGTGAAGAACAAACCATACAAAAAAGCGGTGCACACCATAAAATACACTTGGTGGAAAGTCGTGAGCCGAGCTTTTTGCAACAATGAAAAGCAAATATAAAAAATCAAAAGAGAGGCTATGAATGACATATATTGTCAACAAATGCCTAGCATTGAATAGTACAAAGCTTTGTACAGTTTGTTTTTAGGCTTTATGTGTTTTGATTCCACTCTAAACTAACTGTTCTACCACTTTGATGGAAGTCCATACCTTGTTCCAAAGCTTCCATTTTGGCACAGTCCGGTAAGACACTGGCAAACGTTGTGAAGTTTGGCTTTACACCTGCCAATTGCATTTGCTTGAAAAATTTTTGTGCATATCCTACAACCATGGAATTCCATGAAAGAAAATTTCTTCAAGGCATTTTGTCAAACAGTTCATGTGCCTTGTAATAAACAGAACGGGTAAGAAGAATGTAAGGCATTCGATGGAATAATTCAAAATTCCATGGACTGCAATATCAATGATGACCTCTGCTAATTTTGATAGAATATATACATTTGGGACATGGCCTCTAAGGCAAAAGGTAATTTAGGCTCGATATAGCATTCTCCATCCATAATAAGGTGGTGGGTGTATGTATATATTAATTTGCCAAATCAAGAACTTGTCCAACCAATTTACTGGAAAGAAACCCAGGATGAATGTGTCATGACTAAGACATTTTGCATGAGAAACAGGATCAAAAATTCTGCATACCATTTATGATTTATATTCTGTGCAGAACTTCCAATAGAATTCTCCTCACTGTGACTTCTCTACATTGCAGTCCCCTCAATTTTATTTGATTCTCTACCCATAACCTGCAATTTTGAATGAGGGGTCGATAAAAACCTACTAACAAATCTTCAGATTGGTTTATTAAGTGAATTGATCAGGTTGGACACTTCTTCGTTGTATTGGTGAAACGATGCAGCAACATCTATCGAAAGCTATAGGCATTGTTTTTCATTCTGCCCTACTTTGCTCTGGCCACATTTCAACTACGTGTCTTAAAACTGATTTTTCATGCATAAAAATGCCAGGAAGTTAGCCTACACTAGGTTTTTGCGCCTTCTCTTGCCTCGTAACACTCCTCTTGCATTTGACAATCTGCAGAGAGCTTGAAACTCACGCCTTCTCTTGCCTCATGAAAATCTCCCGTCTGTTCTGCCATCCTGCAACCTAAATTTGGACGAATAGCAGGCAATGAAATCTGCACCGAGTTAACTTTTGAGCATGTTTTTACTCCGACTTCAACACTGCAGATTAATCCCAGGAAAAGCCACTTCCTGATTGGTGCATTGTGGTAAGTTTAATCACTTGTTAAGGGATTGCCCTCCACTATAGTTCCACGGCAGGAACTAATAAATTGAAATATATGTATAAAAAAATTATTTTATGCATGATTGGAAGAAATGTAAGCAGGTAAATAAAACAGTTGTTATCGTAAAGTTAAAATGGAAAAAAAAGGTGGCAGCTGTCAAACGGGAAAATAAAGGAAATTAAGGGTAAGAGGGGAATTTTGAGGAAGGAAGGACAGGGGGAAAAAGACATTGCAGGAACATTCTGGAGGAAAAAATACAGAAGAGCTTTGGGAAGGAGGTTTGTGAGGTAGCAGTTTTATTTGTTAAGAAAATTAATTGAATCCAGATCTAATATTTTCAGCCTGAAGGTATGCAAATCCTTTTTTTACCTTCTTCTGGTAGATGTGGAATTGTTTAAATAATTGTTGTTTCAGAACATCAAACAATACTTTGCAGATTGTTAAAATTGCACCAAACAAGGGTTTATAGTTGCAGAGAGAAATGGTTATGGACATTTAGAAATTTAACCAATAGTGGGAAATATTTTGACTTGAATCAGGACATTCTTATGAATCCATGCTCAGTCTGGTTAAGGAAATTTCATTTTAAATCACTGTTGGGTAAATTCATGAATACCCATCTCTTAAAATTTCTATATCATTATTTTCTCTAATAGAAAATTATAGGGATTCCATACTTGCATTAGATATTCTTTGCTCAATCATATGAGCACTCGAGGAGAATTTACAAATCAATGTGCTATATTTGAAAACTAGAATCAAAATAATTTATTTCTCCCTCAGTACTAGAATAGTTGAATATTTTATTTCTTCCTGACTGAGTGTCAAAAATAATAAAATTCAGATTTATTAAGACACCATATGGCTATCAGCTTTTAGATTTTTACTATTAACTAGTACAAAGAAATATTGCCACAACTAGTGCATTGTCCAGAAATACATGAACTTAAATAAAATAATTTTTTATTAGATCTTTCACAGAACAAACTTGATATATAAACTCTTTTATTGCTTCAGTTGGCATATTAATATCACATTCCTGTATAATCATGTTACTATGTAAAGTACAACGTATATATTGAAACACATCATAATAATAACGAAATTGAACATGCATTTTACAACAACAAGATATTCATTGCTTATTAATCTTTACATACCATGGTTTGCATTTTTCAAAAGATCTTTGACTTATTTTAATATTACCAGGTAACACTAATTCATCACAAAATTTTCTATAAAATTTAGTTTGCATTGTATCTAATAGGTGTTTTGGATGAGGACCGCAAACTTTGGACCCCACTCTTAATTTTAAAACATCTCTAGCATTAGATGATACCCTAGTATTATCATGCCAATATTTTTCGATCAAAGATCTAATTTCAACATTCAGTTTCATGTCAGATCTCGAAAGTTGACCACTAAAACTCTAACATTGGTTAATTGGATCATTTTCTATACTTTCTCTTCTTTTTGCCACTCTTACCAATGTTTTAGGATGTATTTTTAGAATTCCACTAATATTGCTTACCATTCTTCTATTCAAAGTTGTTTTATTCACTATAGCAGTTGTTATAGCTCGTCTTGCTGCATTCTTATCTTTGGATCGACTGTTACTTCCAATAGACTCAATGGCACTAGCAACAGTAGACATAGCATGTTTTAGTGATTGATCTTTTCTTCTTGGTTTAACAAAAATGCCTAAC
Source organism: Cunninghamia lanceolata (assembly GCA_027924645.1). NCBI lineage: Eukaryota > Viridiplantae > Streptophyta > Pinopsida > Cupressales > Cupressaceae > Cunninghamia > Cunninghamia lanceolata. Next base: position 11,319,047 of record BSBN01000602.1, read on the forward strand.
ATTTTCATTACTTTTCTCATTTTCCACATTCTCATTAATTGCATCATTAGTTGACATTGAAATGATAGTTTTTTATGATAAAAAAATTCATGTGTTCTTATTTGTCTCCAAGAAATTTTACCAGGAAGATTATCCAAAACATCTCTTTCAATTTTGAAAAAAAAATTTCTCATTTTCAACATCACATCCTGGATTGTCATTTTCATTTTCAACTTCAAAACGATTTTCATTTTCAACAACAAAATGGTTTTCATTTTCATTTTCAACAAAAGGATTTTCATTTTCATTTTCAACAACAAAACGGTTTTCATTTTCATTTTCAATAAAAGGTTTTTCGTTTTCATTTTCAACAACAAAACGGTTTTCATTTTCATTTTCAACAACAAAACAGTTTTGATTTTTATTTTTATTTTCAACAACAATTTGTTTCAAATTTTGATCTCTACGAATATTATCAATCTCAACATTGTTATATCCAGCTTGTTTTAAATCTCCTATCAACACTATTTCCATTTCAATCAAAGGCAGATTTGAAGTACCTAGATTTGTGCCTATTGAAACATTCTCCATAGCATTGATAGAGGGATTTGAAGACATGCCAAGAGTAGTTTGTATAATCCTATTAGTTTCCACATTCACCTCTTGCAAATTTGCATCGTCTACATCCATGGTCTCCTCAATGTTTTTATCTTCAATAGTTGTGGAATTAGATGCTTTAGCATTATTCATTGATTGAATCTTTATTCTTCTAGCTCTTTATTTTTTTGACACCTTCTCTATCTTTGCTTCAATTTCTTCAGGCGTTAATACCTTCCTATTTTTCCTCTTATTACGACTTTGTGATCCCATGATTAAAAAATTTATGAAGCATGTACAAATGAATGTCAAAAACTTGAAAGCCTTTCTTCTTTGTTCAAGTCCTTCAAACAAGTACCAATTCAACAAAATTTCGCTCAAACAGTGTCTCAATGATGGCTTCTATCAAAATTCAAACAATATTCCAAGTTGATGGACCTGCAAAAGAAAAAAAAGATGGTAGAGAATGCTGCAAATGTCGTCGTCAACCGTACTGTAGAGCAAGTTGCAGGGCTGACAGTCATAGTAGTCTTATTAAAAAAAGGGACAAATAATAAACGGGATCCTGTTTAAGAAACAGGGTCCCATTATATAAAATGGGATCCCATTTACTAAACGGGATCCCATTTTGTTTTGCACTGGTGGAGTAAGAAACGGGATTCTGTTATTTAAAATTTAAATTTTAAGCTCCGGTTTTGCTTTGTAACCTGGTTCGGGAAATGCTTTGGGGACCTGAACCTGACCTCTAGACCTAGTTTGACCTGCAACTTGAAGGTCCTGTCAATGTCACAACAAAATAGTGACTTTGGGCATATATCTAAAGGTCTATTTTGCAGAATATTTTGATGAAATTAAAACCCATTATAGGTCAGACAGTGTAGATTCCAAATATGTAATTTTTTTACAATTGGATTAATTTTTCTATTTTTTAATCAATTTCTGATGAAATAGGTCCATAAACTTGAATTATCAGGGTTTTTTAGTATTTTAATAACTTTTTATTAAAATATTTTTTTGTAAAAAAAATTGTAAGAAAATGTACTTTAGACAATTCTTTTCAAATTTTTAAAAAAATCAAAAAATGTTAAATTTAGGTCATCTTATACATGACGTACACGATGATTTTTTAAAAGACCAAAAATGGCCAATAAAAAATTAATAAAAAAAAAAATATTCAATAAAAAACTACAGAAAAATATGGAAAATGTGCTTCAATGAGTTGCAAATCTTTTCCCAAAAGGATTTTCAAAAATATGATTATTTAGGTCAAAATATGGATGACGTACACGTACATGGTATAGTAACAAAAAGTGACTTTTAAACAGTAGTTTTTAGAAACGCCTATTCAAAATCAATTTCTATCATCTGGGTATTGAAAAAAATTACATATTTGGAAACTAGACTCCGAGTACCACATTTCATATTTAGTGACTTTTTTCAAGATTCCACCTTTAAGTGCTTCAAATTTTTAAGTCAAATGTGACAAATTCTGAAAATCAGGAAAAAAACTTCCACTTTTTGGCCAATAAGTGGACAACTTCTTGCACACACCCCTAAAATACCTATTTTGATCTTAATTTCAAATGTTATTAAAGGGTATTAAGATCTATTAGAAATACTAAACCTGTTGCTATGTGACAATTCTTCTATGTCCATTCTTGTAAGATAAAAATATTAAACTCTTCATTTTTATATAATGTAGTCTACCCTTCTCCACTACATGGAATACCCCAATATCAAAACCCATAATTAATTTATCTGTAAGTAACACCTATTGGTGTATATTAAGCTTTCTTAGGGGTGCATATTTAAGAGTCTATGTTTAGCCTTGTGCTATACTTGGCATGCCTAGATTATCTTTGTCTAAGTCAAGTGGTTGCTTTTCCTATTCTTGGAGCACCATTATTCTTAGTGAGTTTTTCCTATTATTGGCTCGACTATTCTTAGTCAATTATGCCCTATATGTACTACATCTTGTAAGCTAATTTATCATCCCATTATTCTGCATTAATAATGAGTCCATTACTTTGCAATACTTGTTTTCTTGCAGACTGAGCGTGCTTCTATTCATCTTGGGTGGCTCGAATTGATACTCACATTCACTCAATGTTCATGGTTTATACATGGTATCAGAGCGAGATTGTGTGGATGTTTGTTTGAATTCTGTGAGTTCTTGATAGTATTGTTGTGGGATCCCTCTTCTAAGCAAGGCCTAGATCCAAAGAAGATCAATTTGTATAAAACTGATCTGCAACTGGTCTAGTGCAAAGGATTAAAGTAGGAACACCCCTATTTGGGTAGAGAAAGGCATTCAACCTTGGTCAAAGAACATAGAATCATGAAGTTATTGAGGGCAATCCACATCCTGTGTGTAGGCCAATCCAGAGGGTGTGGAAATTATCCACATCCAGTGTCAAGGCATCCACAGGGTGTGGAAACTCTGAAGCATTCAACAGAGGCTGAGTGATCTAAGGCGATCACGACATAAGAAAAGAAGTCAATTTGTTACTTGTTGTGGTGTAGAAACCACACTTGTAAACTGAAGGCCTCTAGTTTGGCATGGGGTGTTTCAGGGTAAACCACGCTTTGTCCTTCCTACCATTTCCTCACGGTCTTTGGACCTGGTCAAGGTTTCTTGAGGTTGCAGTAGGGTCACGGTCCGCTTCATCAAAGCTTGACAGGCCTGTCAACTTCAAAGAGCTATAGGGTATCAACTTGAATGTGGTCTGAGCAAGGCATGAAGGGAATTTGAAGGCACTAAAGCATAAACCAAGAAGAAAGTGGTGTGTTTGAAAGCATGCTCTAGGAAGAGGAAGGTGTGGCCTGCCTAAAGAGGCCCTAAATCCTCAAAAATGTCCCCGCAAACCTATAAAAATGACCATAAATATGCAAAAACATCCCTACAAACCTGCAAAATCAGCCCTAAACCTAAAAAATTGATCCTAAACCCACATTTCAATCTGCAATAGAGGTAAATCTGCCTTTGTTTACTGGTTTTGTTCTTCAAATTTGTAGATTTCGCCCAATTTAGGGCACAAATTTCTCAATTCACCCAGAATTGTGCTCTCATTTTTTAATTTGGGGATTTTTTCTTTTTTTTTAGCAAAAATTGTATTTCAATTTAGTTTAAAGAGTGTTTTTGCTAAAGATAAAATCTGCTTTTTAGTTGAAAGGGCTTCTTTTATTTTTCTCCTCATTGTAAAGTTTTGATTTTGTCCAAAAATATATTTTTGACAAATAAAACTAAGGAGCATTTAAACTAGTATGTTTTAGGCAAAAGTCAATTTTGTAATTAGTGACTCCTTTGAGTGCCAAAATTTAGACCAATTTGGGCTTGATCGCACTATTCTTTATAAAGTGTCATTTCTGACCCAAAATTAGATTCACTCTTGCTCACGCACTCATTATAAAGTGTTGATTCAGGGGGGGTTAGGATATCTAGTCAAGGGGGTGTCCTTTGTGTTGTGTCTTGTACACTTCCGCACTTCATTTCACTTTTTTAGTTTGGGGGAATTATACAGCGTATTTTGTAATCAATGAACTGAGATAAAGTTCCATATTTGCGGGGGTTCATCATGGATTTCGGTATTTATTTCCACCCTTCTGTTGTCAAACTAACTTCAGAGAACTATTTGTTTTGGAAACAAGGGATAAATAATCGTTGTCTTGAACAAGATCTATTGCTCTATCTCCTTGGACTCATTCTTGAGCCAAGAGACTGTGAACAAAAAGAATAAATGGTTTAACAAAAAAGACATGGTCTACAGACTAATAGGTCTTATCTGCAGATATTTTACATCATATAGAACACACTAAGTACCCTTTCATTGCTTGGACCATCATCTGGTCACTGTATAGAGATCTTGATTATTCATCTGAAAGTGATGTTTCTGTGGATAATCGAGCTCTTGTGGATGATAATGAGACTTCTATTTCCCCATCTTGTGTGGACACATCCTCATGGGATGATCAGTCTATTTGGTTGACATATATTGATACCCCATCTACATTAGAGGACATTCCATATCCTGCAATACCTATTGCTACTTCAGAGTCCAATGTTGTTTCTTCGAGAGTTTTCGATGATTCTCTACAGCAGGGTCATTTATGTCTTCTGGATTCACCTCAATGGGACACATTTCTACAAGACATCTCTTGCTTGTTTGTAGAGTCCCACATTTTGGATCTCGATGACACCTTAGAGGATCTCATCCTTCTGTTTGATGACAGTACACATACACCTGCTATTACTACAGAGTTCAGAGAGGCTTCACCGAGGGCTTCCAGTGATTCTTTGCAGGACATCTCTTGGGAATTTCTTTGTAGCCACATGGCATGCATTAACATTCTACACATCACTTCTTTCGATCCTACTCTTCATTAGTAATGTTATGGGATGGGATAATAGTGGAAATAGGTATGGTTAAAGGAACAAAGGAAATGGATGCACTAAACAAAAGAGTAGATTAATCAATCTTAACATCAACATCTTGTAAATAAATAACATATGAATTATATTCCTTGTATAAAATTCTTAATAAACCCAAAATATTGTATAACTAAACAATTTTATAATAAACCCAAAAAAAATTGCATAACTAAACAAATTCCATCATTATTAAAATTTAAAAAATAATAATAATGTCGGAAGTCAAAATATCGCAAGAAACATCCTATAGAAGCTTCAACTCGGTATATAGACAAGTCAAGCAAGTTCAACGATATCGATGCCTCCAAAATAAAATATGAAAATCAAATTTTAGAAACATTCGGAGAAGAAAACTCAAAACATATGACGACGACAATTTCAATCAATGCATTACGGCGGAGTAAAGCATAAAAGTCAAGGAGAATAAGTAGTATTATGCTAGTGTTTAGGTCAAAAGGACTGATATCCCGTGATAAAGTGGCATATACAGAAAAGTTGTTAAGTAATTCTCTGAGTCAATTCTTTTTGTTTTTTGAGCATCCAAGTGGAATTCTTCAACACACGTTTACGACATTGTATTTGTTATCGCTCTTCTGATTCCAAACGTGCTCTTCTTCCCGTATAAAATAATTTACATATGTTTGTTTAGATTACTTGAACATTAAACGAGAGGCTAGGTAATTCTTCCAGATGATTAAATACGTACATAAAAATTACATCATTTGTACATAAAAGTGGGTCGGTAATTTTTTACTTTCTGAGCGTCCAAGTGGAACAATTCAACACGCGTCTAGAGCTACTCAGGAACACTGGGCACCCACTGTATTTGACGGTGCCCACCCATTGTATTTGTTATCGCTCTTCTGCTTTCAAACGTGCTCTTCTCCCTCTATAAATAACTTCCCCTTGTCTAAATTGGTCCATAGCTTGAAAAGTTTCGGTTGGCTTGCAAGGAAAAAAAATATCAACCATGGCAGGGTTATCAAGTGTAGCGAAATTAGCTTCCCTTGTTTGTTTAATTTTGATAGCACCATGGACGGCTTCTGCAGCCCTTGTCCAGCGCAAATTCACTGTGAGCATTTTTAGTAGAATCCCTTAAATTCTAAGCATGTTATATTAAGCTTGATGTAATGATGGTTACAGGTTGAATTGAGTGTGAGCTTAATTATGCTGTTTACCGTGTTACAGATTGGAACACAGAGCGTGACTAGAGTGTGTAACACGCAGACGATTGTAACAGTGAATGGACAGTATCCTGGCCCGACCATTTACGTTCGCGAAGGCGATAATCTTGTCGTTGAAGTGGACAACAACGGGCTTTATAATGTGACTATACACTGGTAATTAAGACTATACTCCAAATTGTATCCAATGTCCATGTGATCATTGATATAAAAATTACAGAGAACTTATTAAATTTGTGATTTGGCAGGCATGGGGTACAGCAGTTGAAATCATGCTGGGCAGATGGACCGGCGTACGTAACGCAGTGTCCCATTACTCCTGGGAATAAATTTACCTACAATTTTACAATCACAGGGCAGGAAGGGACGCTCTGGTGGCATGCACACATCTCATATCTCAGAGCTACTGTGCATGGAGCATTGGTTATTTTACCTCGGGCTGGAAATGCTTACCCATTTCCCAAACCAGCCGCTGAGTTTCCTATTATTTTGGGTAGGTAGTTGTCTTTTTTAACTAACGCCACATCTAGGAAATTGATCTCGTGGACTAACTGCCACTCTTGATCTAAGTGAAGATGCAGATTTGAAATGTTCACTAACACTACTTGCCGGTGTAATGGCAAACTCTTCCACGCAAACCTCCTTTATGTTTTGTTTTCTAAGTGAATTGTGAATCGACGTTTCTCCAATTAGATTATAAAAGCATCTTTCCTAAGAAAAAAAATTGTACACTATCTTCAAAAGCTATTTACTAGTTTGATGAATTTTAAATTATGAACTAAATTTGGTGTATGGTGTGCAGGTGAATGGTGGAATGCGAATGTGGAAGATGTAATAGCAGATGCGATTAAAAGAGGAGCTGTACCAAATGATTCCGACGCCTACACCATTAACAGCCAGCCAGGAGACTTCTTCCCTTGCTCTGCCAATGGTTTGTGAATTTGTGCATTAATCAAGTATAAGAAAAACAAAATTGAAATCAGGAGTAACCTGGAAGAGATAACTAGCTAATTAATGAATGAATTATGGATGCAGATACTACCCGTATTTTGGTTGAGAGAGGAAAAACCTACTTGCTGAGGATTGTAAATGCTGGCATGCTTCATGCATCCTTCTTCAAAATTGCACAGCACAATATGACTGTTGTGGCAATGGATGCCGTGTATACCAAACCATATACAACAGATGTGCTGCTCATTCAGCCAGGTAACACCATGGATGTGCTTCTAACAGCTGCCCAGCAGTCAGGGAGCTACTACATTGGCACTCGCGTATACAATAGCCAGCCTCTAGGGACTGAATATCTAAATACTAGTGCAACAGCAATATTGCAATACAAAGGCAACAGCAATGCATCTGCCCCTCTTTTGCCCAACTTTCCTGCATTTAACGATACGCCTACAGCATTCAAATTCAGTACAGACCTCAGAAGCCTGAGGCCCTCCGTCCCACAGACTGTTGATGAGGAGATGTTTATAACAGAGGGATTTGGACTCATTAGCTGTCCCAACAATTCCTGCGCAGGGATCAACGGTGGAAGAGCCGTTGGAAGTTTTAATAACATTTCATTCGTGGAGCCAGATATAGCCATATTACAGGCTTATTATAATGGTATAAATGAAGTGTTTACCAGAGATTTCCCAAATAATCCTCCCCAGGCATTCAATTACACTGGAGATGTGCCCCTCGGTCTTTGGGAGCCTGAGACGGGGACAAAAGTTAAAGTTCTGAAATTCAATAGTACTGTTCAAATAGTGTTTCAGAACACTGGGATTATTACAATACAGAACCATCCTATACACCTTCATGGCCATGATTTTTATCTTGTGGGACAAGGGTTTGGTAACTATAATTCCCAAATGGATCCTGCAAACTTCAATCTGGTAGATCCTCAGATGTTGAGCACTGTCGGAGTTCCTACTGGCGGGTGGGCGGCCATTAGATTTGTAGCCAACAATCCAGGTACGCTAGCTTAAGTCATTAGCATACATTTTAATGCTTCAAGATTTCCACACATTAACACTGTATATTTTCTTGATTCATATTTTACTTCTTTACAGCTAATTAATTATGTATTGTTTGTTGTTAACAACAGGAGTCTGGCTCATGCATTGCCATTTTGAATCTCATTCTGCACTTGGTTTTGATATGGTATTTCTTACCGAGGACGGGCCAGGAACTTCTGACAAATTGCCTCCTCCTCCTTCTGATCTACCTAAATGTTAAAGCTGGATTCCTCCATCGTTAAATCTTGTAATTTCAAGATCAGTCACTTATACTCCTATACGCCCACACGGCTCGTAAGGCTATGGGGTCGAATTTTTTTAACAGCTCAGACGACATTAGTCATGGAAATAAGATTATGTCATACCTTCTGTTCTCTCTTTCCTTTGTATTAATTTAATTCCGAATAACAAACTTGTATCATCCAATTTGATGTTATTTTTAATAAAATAAGTTCAAGAAAAGCAGCGCCTGATGCTAAATGTGGTTGGTTGCCCATTTTAACTCTCCCCAAGTAGGCTTTCAAATTTAACAATTTAAATTATTATTTGATTTATTAATTTAATGTTAAAATATTAAAATAAATATATTTAAAACATGACAAATTTAAAAATAGGTTAAATTAAAAATACATTAAAAAAATTAAAAGACATCTGCATAAGTTTCAATGTTAGTAATGGTAATATAAAGTAGAAAATTTTAAATTATTTATTTTATGTTTAAATTTTGTTTTATCTTTTTAAGATAAAAATGTATATTATATATAACATTTTCTTATTTTTAAATTATTTAAGGTTATTTATTATTGTTGCTTAGATTATTATTTGATTTTAATTCTTTTTTAATAATTTTTTTTTTTGATATTATATACTACTATAATATTTTAAATGATTATAAATTATGAACTCCCAGTGTAATTATAGTGGTGAGATTCACATACTTATGTCATTTTCTATTTAGTTGTGTGTCTAATTTGAGGAAATATATTGATACATGTACATATTTATAAATGATATGATCTTTGTACAAAGTTGAGTTCATTCCCACTCCATATGTAAATATCCCTTTCCATTTAGCCCCTACTCTATCCTTATATATACATACTTTTAGGTACTACCCTTACCCACCCATTTGTCACACTTATCCATACACCTACCTCTATATACTCTTAGCCATCTAGAACTGAACATTTACCCATACTGGAAACTAATCATGATCATGGACCCTTCCCCTTCCTTTTTAAAATTCAAATTCAAAATTTGGCTGATTGACTCCTTTCACCTTCCTTCTGTAAGCCAACTTAACACACATTTGGCACAATTTGATGCTATGTGCTAGTATTTAAAGACATTCAATATATTAATTTCTAATCATCCAATATACACATCATCTCTCTCAATCTAAATCATTGGAAGTGATTAATAGTGAAATATTTTTGAAATATTTTTATTTGGTGCATTAAAATGAGTAACAAATATGCATATTGCAACCCTTGCCTACTATAAAACAAACTATGTACATGGATTTCTAGACTAGAAGAACTTATCTCCTTGTAAAAATGCCCCTATCATATTAGAATTTATCCAAATCTCAACAATTTCTCTAAAGTTCTAAAATTATTTGCATCCACACACATATTAATATTAAATAGAATTATGAATGGAATATTAATACCAATCAATTAGTGTTCAGATCTTCTAATTGCAACAACCATAGTGTGCATTCAATTCACCTCTTCATAATAAAGCATACCCAAAAATCACAATCCAAGCAATAGGTAACAACTGCACAGAAATTAATGGTTCATGCCACTTTTAAAAACTAAAAACATTTCACCAATCTAGGCAACTAGATAAGACTCCAATAAACTGATATGATTAGCTACCTTGTAATTTGTACACAAACTTCTAGTAATAAAGACCAAAATATGATGCGACTCTTCCTCAAAAAATACAACTGAGCTAAAATACTTTAGAATGATGCAGCATTTGATTAGAGATCAATTCCGTATGATAGGGCGCTCTTCTTTGCTACACCTGATGTTAGCATGGTAAGATATAACTAGCAATTGCACTAAATTTGTGCGCAATGAAGTAGTTGATAGTGTGAAATGTTAAATAACAGTGTGATCCTAATGTATTATGGTTAATGAAATTGTAGGAAACATATTCAAATTAATGAACTGATGCAGGTAGTTTTAAAATCAGAGCATTTCGTCAATAGTGTTTATAGCCTTTTGATGAGCAAGTAATTTTAAAAAAGAAACAAACAGTTGAAATCAAATTACGAATATATCAAACTGATATATAACATTAAAATATTAAAAAAATCTCATAATAATACCTAGCTATAAAATTGTACAAACACTACTCATTCACATAATTTCATATGTAATCAAAATTTACAAACCACAGAAAAAATGAAAATGAAAGTTTATTATATTATATTCTATTCTAACCACTATTGTTGTATTCTTGAGTGATTCTGATGGTGCAAGAACGCATAGAAAACAACTCTTTTGAAAGACCGAACTAAAGAATCAACAATTATTGTGCAGTTTCTTTTAAATAGCCTTTGCAAATTACTTTGGCTAAAACACTTGTATTTTTACCTCTTGCTTTACTTTTTCCCTAGCTCTATAGCATGTTGTCACATGGCTATGTAGGCTCCACCTTATAACACCAAAGCTTCCCTAAACTTCACAGATCTCTTTGCTAAACATCGAAGAAGTAGAATGTCACTAAGTTGAGAGGTGTGATAGCCCCCAAGCTTAGGATTCTATGAATCTACAAGTGATTAGAAAAAGAGGTTACACACATACAAGACACATAGCACGAGTTACACATATACATGTAACATATATCTAAAAACATAATAAACATAGGATGAGACCAAATATTACATGTCAAAACAACTACAGTTAGCAAAATAATATCCAGTCAAATCCAAACATACACGAAGCAAACACGGAGAATACACATAAAACAAAAAGCATGCCAGGTATGAACCTTAGGCTAGAAAGATGTGTTATGATAGGAATCAAACTTAAAACACACATCATGAGCCACAAGATAGTAAAATCTATTGTTTTCTAGGTGGTCGTGAATGCATGGCAAAGTGAGAATGGCACAGGCTAGTAAGATCCACATATTTACTAGGTGAGTTGCATATCAATAGGTAGCAAATGAAAGCATCACAGGCTAGTAAGATCTGCAAATTTACCAGGTGATCTTCATGTCAACAATATTAGAAATTACGGGCCAAGAAAAACATGCTATTTGTTAGGTAACTCTGGTAAAGTGCTACAAGGATGATCAAAAGGGCGTTGTGATAGCACAACCAACCACGTGGTGTGTGAACAAAGAGAAGCACATAGAAGAGTGTATGCCCCCACCTTAAAGAATTGCTAACACCATCGGGAAGAAATTGCCTTTAAGGTAGAAAGAGAAATACATGCAAAATAGGCACGAGAGCTTTTCAAAAGCATATTCCCAAAGGATATATTTCCAAAAGCTACATCGTGACAAGGGGTTGCTCCCAGGCATGATGCCAACTATAAAGTAACATCAAACAATAGATTCAAGGGATCTACTTGACTAGAGTCAGTATATGAATGGTTGTATAAAGGGACACTCGTTTTAGGAACTGTCATCATCCTCCAACTAGTAGAACTACTATTACAGAGGAAGAAATATCACATGAAATCAAAGTAAATAAACTTCAGGTCAACAAAGGAGGGATGCTAAATCATCCAACACTCTGCATCATCCCCAAAAGGCATAAAATTGCATTTACGACAAATAGAAGAGTGGAGATGCAGAGAGAGGAATGTCACAACAAATTCATTCCCTTTATATCCTTGCATCAACAAGAGTGTCAAGGGTCATCCAAAGATAACTAAGAAATAAAATACACACCAAACAAAACATATGGGGATAACATTACCTACAAGCATATCACACATAAGACAAGGGTATCACTCTTGCCAGTCGAACTATAGAGAATCATCCACCTCCCAATCTTACTCATCAAAAAGGGATGGTGGACAAGATGCTAGAGGGACTACAACAAGTGTGGTACAAGGAGCGGCGCCTTATTCATGATGTGTTGAATCAATCACTGGAGAAGGATTCTTATGTATGCCCCCAAAGGCCAAGTCCATTGATTTTGTGAAAATCAAGGACAACTCTAGAAGATTTTTTGGTGGTCGTGGATGTCCTCTAAATCGTTGTCAGAATAAATCATAAGAGGTGATATAACAGTGCTAACAGCAGGGTCGCAAGCACTATCAATCACAGGAGAAGAAGAAATAGAAGATCCTACAGACTTGACTAGTGCTTTTAAGCATTTAGAATGGCTGATATGGATAAGGCTCATGCTTACACTTGGGTGAAGGTGGCAGAATGTTAATATCAATGGTGGAAAGATGCAAGAGATTAGGGAACACCTGGTGTCAGGTAAACTAGGACAGAACCATTTGTGATAGAGCACTACTCGAAACAACTTTGTTAGTGGGTAGGTCTAAAGGCTCAGTAAATGGTGGTATGGAACTCTTCGTAGATGGAGCCAAGGATACTAGCACCACAGGAATGGTCTTTTCAACTTGCTCGGTTGTTGAAGAGATGGGCAACGATGGGTCAAAAGGTGGAGCTAAGTCAAGGGATGACTGCGTAGGAGAGGGACTAGAGGGAAGAGGTTCAACCCCTGCAGCAAGCTCGTGATCCATAGTGCGACATCATCTCCTACGTTACTTAACATTCTAATTTCATCTTGTATAGTTTGGAGCATTCTCAAGGGGAACCGAGGTGTTTCTGATGCAGAGGACGTAACGAAGCGGACAAAATGAACAAATCTTCTAATTATTGAACCTCTCGAACCATTTAACTTCTCGGTTGAACCCACTGAACTTGTTAGTCTCGAACCATCAAATTCTTAAACTCATTGAACTTACGAACTATTCATATCTTTTAAACTCTTGAACCATTCGCTTGAACCATTGAACCATCGGTTCCACAATCGGCAAGATACACACACCATCGGCAAGTTAGTAAATCCTTAGGCCGATAGGTCAATACAGCTCTGCAGGGTCGGTGAGAGTTAACTCATCGCTGAAACAAACTTCAATCGGCCGATAGGCCGATGATACACTCGACACTTCAACTCTACCATTTCACCATGATGGATGGTGATACGCCGATAACTCTTCTCCTCTGCAACACAGACACACACACGTAGATTTACCTATGCTGCAACTACGTAGATTTCTTTAACTCACTATAGCCATACAGACATACAGATTACTGGACTAAATCAAACAGAAGGAAATTAAAACCTAGGGGAGTCATTCCACTGGTTTCGGCGGAAGCCTCAACCAGTGGAATGGTCCCAAACCAAAACACTGCGACGAGACCAAACCAAAATCTTTATTATTTCTACTCAAAAATGTATAATTACAAAATGTTTCTTTTTCTTTTCTCGTCTCCTCCTTCTTTGTCTATCCTCTTCAAGCACACGCTCTTATAAAGAACCTAGCCAAGGCAGTTACACTTCGGTGGAATCTTAACCGATTCACCTTCCTTGCCTTAGGTTCATTTAAAAATGGTTCATATATGAGACAGTTACAAACATAGTATGACACCTATGCACTAGTGCCAATCGACTTACAACTTATGACTTATTTCATCCATGGGACATATTTGTCCAATCAATTCATTTTGGCTCTAGGCCTTACAACAAATCATTCGAGAACAGAGGATGTCCTATCATTTATGAGGTGCTCCTGCACCAGTTTCCCAATGTAGGTTCCTTTTCTTCCTTTGCTGAAGGAGCAGAAGGAGGAATGGAAGGAAACACTAAAGGTTGGGAAACAATGGGAGGAGGCTTTTTCAAGGTGGGTTGTTATTCTCTTGCAGCTAGTGGAATAGGTAGAGGTACTTCAAGACATCCACATGTGATTGAGAAACCATGGGGAAAAGCTCCTGCACCATGAATTGCTTTCCTCTAGACTCTGAAGAAGCAAGAGGAAGAAAAAGAAATCCTTAATGGGCGGGGAGGTCTGGGCTCTGCAGGGTGTTTGCTTTGTGATCCTAGGTAGGACAATGGAGATGAAACCTCAGCATTAATACCAGATGCTCAGGGTCAAGGAAGCATTCCCGATTCAGGTTGTGGTTCATTCCTCACCTACAAAACAGGGGGAACTACTGTCGAAGCTATAGAACATCAAGGAACCTCAAGGGTAGAAGCTAGGATAGCACACAAGGAGGCACCAATAGACAATTGAGCAATTCAACTAGCTTTAAATTTCTGATAGGAGATAAACATAAAATCATTGCAGGGCAAACGAGCTTAATTAGCTGTGGCCAGAAGTAATTAAGTGAAAAGTTTCTATGAAGAGACAATGGCTTGAACCCACTATGATATATAGTGTACACCTCTCCCTAAAATGGAAACTTTAGACACTTATGGATTACAAAGGGGAGTGCCTTCATGGAAGCAAGCCATGGATAGTCCAACTTCACATGAAATTGATCTGAGGTTGGAATGATGGAAAAAGGCACATCCAGGACTTTGGGTCTGACTTGGACAGAGAGTGTCAAGGCACTTAGAATAGGTCAAGTGGAACCATCATGTGCTCAAACTAAGATTTCTGATTTCTCATACTTATCTTATTATAATTCATGCACATAGAGGAACTCCTCCATAACTATATTTTCCAAGCATACGAGATCAATGAGTACTCCCCTTGTGGGTTTGTCATTAATCCTGGTGGTAATGTAGACAAGACTGTCAAGTGCACAAATAGAGGCATCAATGTGGGTAAAGGAAATTTTAATCTCGGATTCATCTGGGTCTTGGATATAGTAAGCATCTATTAAGGAAACTGGGTTTGTCTAGGTTCTTGTCTTGGTGATCAGAAGTTATTAAAGTAGGTACTCTATCAACAGATTGTTCCACAAGGTTGGTAGCATGGTTTGAAGTACCAATTACATAATTGCAAAATAAATAATTTAAGAGATGATCTATAAATGTATTCGATGATTGATCTTACATCTCAACATGGCTTTATAAAGTCATATATTCCTGTGTATAACTACTTACAAGAATAACTACTCTACCACTAATAAATAACTAACCTATTTTTTTATTAGACAATGTAATAATGCTAACATTCCCCCTTTATTACATTGTTCTTGCAAATGTACCCCCCTCAAGGTTTACATTTCACATCAAAAAACATGCTGACCAATACAAATAAATACATATTTTTAGAAGATTTTCCTTTGAAAGAACAAATCTTGAATTAGGTGGAACTCCATCAAGGTACCTCTTAACCCTCATAAAGGTGTAGTCGAGCCTAAATTCTCGAGTTCTGAATTACCACCTCCCCGAACTCCTGAATTGTAGATCCCCTAAATTATTGGACAACAATCCATACTGAGCTCCACAAGGCCCCATCAAGTTATCCCATGACCCTCAAAAGGGTATAATTCCCTAGATAATAGACTTTCAAACTATCTGGGGCATCTTTTTATTCTTTGACATGATGCCACCTTATGGGACACTGTATCAAAGAGGGGCAAAATGTAGACACCTAAAAATAATAATGTATTCACCATTATTTTTGACATAGTTCTAACACTGCCTTTCATCCTAACATGTCTCCTAAAATTAATTAAAAAATTTATTATTTAATTAATTTATCTCTTTTTCATTAATCCATTTTCTCATATTAAATAAATAAATTTTATTTACCATTTTCTCTTAAATTAATTAATAAATTCTATTTATTTAATTAATTTATCACTTCTAACAACTTCATCTCCATAAATTAATTAAATAAATTTATTATTTAATTAATTTACCCTCTCATATCCTTATCCTCAAGCACTTACCAAAATTATTAAATAATGGGTCACAATTATTAAATGATTGATCCAAAATTAAATTCTCTTTTCATCTCAACCATCCATTATCATACTACATCTTTTAATCTCTGCCATTCACATAAAAGGATGTTCTAGAAGATTTTTATCCATGACCTATAATCCTCTCATCTAATCTTAACTATCTATTTAATCTTTTAATTCTATCCCTTCATCCATCATATCCAACGTCTATAAACTAAGCCTCTCACATCATTATCACAACACATCGTTCATATGCAAGTATATGCTATCAAATTCCATATCATTACCATTATCATTTGCCTTAATTATAGCCATCTTCATAGCTAGGTTATGCTGGTTTTGTGAACATTCCACAATGCATAATATATCAAAAGAACAAAGCTAGTAGAGCTAGGATGCATTCTACTCCATTATATCAAGTGTGAGGGTGTGATTGAAGGTGAAGGTATTGAGTTATATTGCGTTATCTTGCATTATTTACCTTGAATCATATTTCTGCATACAACATCCAAGAGAGCAAGATTGGAAACAAAGTTTTGAAATTGCACCTAGGAAGAAGAGGGACGGGATACACCCCCTGATTTTTCTTTATTTGAAAGGATTGCATTGAAGTTGCCTCCTAAGATGACCTTTGACTCCATGTGTGGTTGTGAAGAGGTGGAGATGTCAGTCTAGAGTTTACTTTTGTCCTCCAGTCTTGTGGGGCCATACACATTGAGAAGGAGAAAGACATTATCTGAAGATAAGCATTTAACCCAGCCAACTATCTAATTTCATTATGAAAGTAGGATCTCAAAGCAGAATTGGTGTGGGTTCCACATAGTGCATATGCCACCATCCATGCCAATATAAGGTTCAAAGTAGCCTTCCCAACCTTTATAATGCCCTACAAAAATCTTTGTTGCTTCTGAATTTAATTTAGTTTCCTACAACAAAAAGAACTCTGCATTTGTGTTACAAAGTTGGTGCTTTATCAAGCACCTTTTGTGAGAGGCATTTAGGCCTCTGACATTCCATGATATGATCCTCATTGCTCTTTAAGGGAGGAGTTTCCTCTCTTATATCTCACTAAGTTTTGATTAAGGATTTACCTTGGAAATGGCTAGCTCTTCCCGTTTTGCTTATTAGTCTTGCGCCTTTGCTCCCTTTCAAAACCAATATCTTCTTTGATAATTCATGAAACTGATTGACTTATTTTCCTAGGATCTATGTGACCAAATTCATCCTCTTCATCTTCGTCAAAATAAAACCACTCCCTTTTGCTATCCTCCATTAGGGGTTCATCATGTGTTGCTTTAGGAGTGTAGATAACTAGGGCATTATCTGGAATAACTTCTAATTGATCGCAAGTCGTTGGTTCCATTTTTGTTCAAAGGTTTTCCTCCTTGCCTTTTTCCTTAAGCACCCATCTCTGATTTTGCTTCTTCCTAGGGAATTTATTTTCAAAGTGGCTCCTACCTCAACAGTTAGGACAGAAGAATTTGGCTTCGTCTACCTTAATGCTTTGATTCCAACTTCCTCCACCATGTTTTAGAAGGATGGAGTTCAAGATCTTCATGATGGCGATGATTCTTGTACGAGCATAGATTTGTGAGTTACCTTCTACTACCTCTGGATCAATACATTCTACTCTGCCCAACGATTCTCCAATCTTCATGGGATTTTCCACCATCTAGTATTCTAGTGGGAGGTTGTAGAGTCTTATCCATTTAAGATCAACTTGGAGGTCACATGCAGTAGGATCAAAATTCGGCACCCATTTCTAGACATAAATTGGGATATTGTCTATGAACCAGACTCCTTTGAGAATGATTGCCTCATGCTCCAAAGGTGATCTGAGTTTTTCCACAGAGAATCCTTTTGGAAGGAAAAGTAGGTTGGAGATGCCCCATGTTTGTTCAGCCCACTGGTATATCTTTTCTCTGGGTAGGGACTTCCCCATGAATCTCTTGATGACAACCTACTCCTGTAAGGATGCACACTCCAATACATCTTCTAAACATAGCTCCAAGGGTTTTGGTGCGCTATCCTTGTCACCTTTCTGCTGATTTTTAGGAGCCAATTTTTTGCGAGCCATTTTAGTTCAATTAATTTTAAAATTAAATGATATATTTTAATTAAAATTATTATTTATAATATAGTGTCATCGTTATTAAATTTTATATTTAATAAATATTATTCGAAGATTTCTATTTCATTTTAATATTCAATATTTTCAATGTAAGTTTTAAAAATTATGAAATAATTTTGTTCCGTCATTCAAATTATTTATCATTTAAAAATTTAACTAAAATTTATTTTTTTACTTAGAAGATTTTTTTTTACTATTTGAGAATTATTTTATTATATTAGCATTGTGAAAAGTTATTTTTATTCATTTAAGAGTTGTTTTGTTGGATGGATTTATTTTTAATTTTAATTTTCTTATTTTAGAGTTATATATATATATATATATCATTAATAATTATGTATTTTTATTTTTATAAAATCAATATATTATTTATAAATTTTTAATTATTAAATTATTTTAATTTTTAAAATTTGATATAATATTTTATCTATTGTACCAAGTATTTCTTATTTTTATTGGCCTATAAAATCACCATCCATTTTTCACACATTGGGCTTCCATGAATCTAGTTTGCTTCACCAATGTCATGTGTAATTCAAATCTTGTAGATAAAATCTATTGAAGTGAAAGTTTAAATTCACTTCCATGGCATTCCAAAGGGTTGAGCTTATAATATTCCTCGGTATCTTCCAACACTCCTTGATAGATGCTAGCTTCCAAATATGTCTACCAAATATGTCCACCATTTGTGAATGCAACTTCATATGGCAACTCGGATATTCCACTAAGTGGAGACCTTGTTAGTTGTTTTCCTAGCTTGGTGCAATAATGAAATGAACAATAAAATTCTCTAAGGATTGTATTATCAGTCAATAAATATAGTCAAGAAATTTCACAATAGAAATTTACCAGTTATAACTTTAATTATAATGTATTATACTTAATTTATGATCATTAGAAATTTCACAATTTATTGTTCAATTTTGTTAATGCAAGTTTTGTTTTATGTACTAATATTAAGCCATTCTATAAAAGTACTTTCACAAATTCCTTAATATTTTACAATTATAATTTATTATAAGGAACAAATAGAACTTAGCTATGCTAGTCACAGTTGTGCCTAGTACAAATCAAAACTTTGGGTCAAGGTTAGCCATAACAACTATAATCTTCACTGATCCAATAAAATCATGATACATTTAAATTGCAAGAATATGTTGATCCTTAACTATTATCTAGACGCTTCCTCTAAATCACTATGTCATGGCTCACCTAACAACTAGACAACAAATACTATCATTATAATACTACAAAAGCAGGTACTCGCCCCTAGTGGCACTTGTTAATTTATAGTTTTAAATATATTTATTTTGATATTTTTATTATTCAATTAATAAATAAAATAATAATCTAAATTGTTAAATTGAAAGCTTACTCAGAGAGTTAAAATGGGTAACAAACCACATTTAGCACCAGACGTTGCTTTTCTTCAACTTAATTAATAAAAAAATAACATCAACTTGGATGATACAACTTTGTTATTGGGAATTAAATTAATACAAATGAAAGAGAAAATAGAAGGTACGACATAATCTTATTTCCATGACTAATGTCATGTCAACTGTTTAAAAAAATTGACCACATAGCCTTACGAACTCTGCCCTGTAGGCGTATAAGTGACTAATCTTGAAATTACAAGATTTAACCATGGAGAAATCCAACCTAAAATTTAAGCAGATCAAAAGGAGGAGGTGGCAAATTTTCAAATGTTCCTAGCCCATCCTCGGTCAAGACTCTCTCCACAAACATCAATGGTCACAAAACAGAGCACGTGATTACCAATTAACAATCAAGGAATGGATGACAACTTACACTTGGCATATTCCTTCGCATCTTCAAAGTGCATTTAGAATAGTCCCTCTAAACTTGCCACTATGTGTATGTCACCAATCATTAGGATATTCACCTTGATCTACATCTCTCACCCTAATATCTTGCTACTGCAAAAATTCATCCCTCAGGTCCATTAACTACTCTGTATCTAACCCGATATCCTCTTCAACCAACATACCACCGGAGTCCAGCCTCTTATACTCTTCATATGTTGTGATGGTTTTCGCTATATCGACCTTGTCAAAACTCTGGGCTTTGAACTTGGCATACTCCTGCATCTAGAGTTGCTCACCTACTAATATTTTGGAGTCCTTGAACTCCACACACCTATGCCATCCTATATCTAAAGGAAAATTAATGGTCCCTCGGTTATGCTTTTGAATGTATGCCTCATAGCAGGGGATTATCTGCCTAGTGATTTTCAGAAGTAGAACCCTATCGGTTTGATATTGAGGCAACATGAAGGGGTGACCTTCAAACCCTTCCATCTTGATGTATGTGAATGTTGGGAACTGGATAAACTAGGACCCGTGTGCTGTGATGACCCCTTGGGCATCTCGTGAAATTCTTTTATCTCGGCCCCCTTCCATTAACTAGACCAACCACATCATAAAGCAATCATTCACCCTCCTATAATGCACAACTGATTGCTTCTTCTCCAATTGTGGGTAGTATTCCCACACCATCTATTCTCATAGCTTGTTGCCAAGCTTTCCAACTTTATACAGTCCATTGAATTGGGACTGATATGCACAGGAGTACACTACATAGTGGGTCATGAGGAACCTTCGCTTCTTCTTCCATGGAACCATCTCATCATGCAGGGAGTTGTTGATCAGTTGTGCCCAATGCACTATATCGCCAACACCCTTTACAAACTGGATGAGGCCAAACATCCATAAATCAAAAGACCCTGAGTCTTCCTTCCCCACCATTCTATTCAATAGGGTTATCATGTACTGGACTTCTGGGTTGAAGTCATTTGTAGAGATTTTTTGGCATCTTAGAGACTACCTTTGACCTAGTAGTTGGATCCATCCAAGAAGTGTGCATAACCTTGTGGCATCCCACAATATTTGAGTTGTATTCTGTGGACAAGGCATTCAGATCAATTTCGAAGACATTTTGACTCCATGGTAATCTGAAAGTCTCTGCGATTCCTTTTTCTAATTAATCTGCATAAACTCGCCCTTGGTGCTCTACCCTCCTAGCAATAGGATTATACTTATGTGCTCACTCTATCACTAATTCCAGTGCATCTATGGCATATGGAAATCCAAACACATGATACATTCCACTAGTGACAATGTTCTTGAGAGTCGATTCGTCTTTGTAGACTTGAATCCTTGCCCTGAAGACTTCTAGGTCCACTTTCCCGCAATGGGTGTCCGGTGCACTACCAAACTTGCTCCATATCCTACAGGGAGTGGGACCCATTAGTGTTTCGAACTCGTCCTCATGTTGCTTTTATATTTTCATCATTTTGTCCTACATGATGCAAAATAGCTATAATTATTTCCTGCATTGGAAATTTGGGCATGCAAATCAATCTTCACTTTGCAGAATAATTTGAAATCATTTATAACAAGATGAATCCATGAATTTACCTTAGGTAAAAGAGATTAATCTTTGGTAAAGAAGAAATACTGTAACCATCAAGAAAGAGGGATTTTGTAGTATACGTACCTGACAAACGAGATATCACCTTGGTTACACTATGCAATGGATGCCCGTTTACTGTCATACTTTCCGTTCATTCAAATGCTTGATTCATCTTAACCTAAATGAAAATTTTCTCTCAATGGTAATTATTTGCGACTATGATCTTTAGATCTCCTAAAAATGCCTTCATGATTTTACCATTGTGTTGAAATTAGCTTTTAACCCTTGTGAAATTCGCTAAGTGTAGGAATGCATTGAATGTTCACTAGAGTTGGTGAGCAATTACTACTCGGGAGGGGAAAAGCGACCGCTGGGTGAAAGTTTATAATTTAAAATTTAAATCCCAATGTCAAAAATCAATCACGGTATGGGAATCTAATGCTAAGGACTGGATGGATATTTAGATCTTAATATCATGTTCGGAATGTCTGGTGCGAATGTCTGGTTGGAATATCCTTTTGACTTTGACTAAAGTTGGGTAAAATCATAGTGGAAACTCCATCGGGTGACATCATTACCATCATGGTCAAACTTTGTTGACTAGAGCAAGGATAAATGGATCTTCATACTCGGTCATAGAGGTCATGACATTTAGGAATGTCCATTGTAAAATGTCCTTTTGAAAATGTCCAGTTGAAAAGTCAACAAGCTATGAGCATGCACCTGGCTTATAATACTTTCAGATAAGACATGGACATGGATATCGATATTGAAATAGAAATGTTTAGTGCACAATATCTAGTCCAATGGGACTCTCTCATGTCGGGGTAAATTTGACAGCTTGCATTGGATGTTTGAATAGGACTGGATATTTACTTGTTTGATCATGTCAGGTCAAAATGTCATGTCCAGTAAGAGTGTTAGTGACTCACTAGGGTAAATTTGACTATTTCAACAAGATATGGATCCAGATACGGATATTGGTACTTTGGGCGTGCAAATGTCTAGTCCAGTTGAATAATGAATGAGTCATATTTAACTTTTACTTTTGGGTCTGTGTGTTTCCCAAAGGTTTGGAACCTAATATGGATACCAGACATGACATGTATTCTTCGCCAATGTCCATGTCTAATTGACTGAAAATATCTAGTTGACCAGAACTTCACATGGGCATAACTTGCTCACTTCAACAAATTTTTACATGATTCAAAAGACAAACTTGACTAGAATTTTATCCTCTACTCATCCATGACTTTTAGAGGGGATATTTTCCAACTTGAAATTTGGCTTGGATTTGGCTTAGAGGTGACATGACATTTTACCATTACCACCCAAGTGGACAATAGACAAACCAACACAACAAAACAAGTTGGGTCCTCATTTTGCCATGGAAAAATGGAGCGTGTTGTGAGACTACACAGCGCCTCCCTCGTGAGGCTGGATGACTTGGCTTGATATCCATTCACCGACAAGGCATCACCTTGTGTGCTAAATGGACCATTCAAGCTCTTTAAGGCAATGAAGCTTGGAAAGTTCTTGTCCACCATTATATTTGTACTGGCACTCCTATAGGTCATCCAACATGGAAATGCTTGGATTGAGGAACTCTCCTCACTATAAGGGAACCTACTTCCATTCAAGGTACTTTTGTTATCAAGAGCATTTGGAAGGCTTGGGAAGCCCTTAAGCCTTGGCTTCATTAGGCTAGAGATGATTTTGTAATGGTTTATCCATTAATCATCAATCCATTTGGTGGTCCCCTTTTCTCAGCACTCAAGATAGGCCTGTAGAAAACCAAGATCATGGAAAAGATAAACAAGCACACGAATTGCAATGGAATCGACCAGTTTGTATTACCAAATGAGGCGAGTATAAATAGAGATGTGTAGGTACCCAAATCTCCATGAAAAGAGGATAGGACTCCTCTACATGGAGTTGTGGCGAGTAACCTCCCACAAACATAGAGTGAGGTGTTGATGCAAGTCGACACCTCTCAAAATGTCTCAACTACTTTGACAAGTTCAAAGGAACATGTGCAAATACGCCTAAGTATGATTAATACAAATGTGTACGCCTAGAGATAAAAGGTATACACTAACACCCCCCTTAAGCATAGATTAGGTCAGTATTATTAAAAATGGGTCCCGGCTATAAGCCTGGTGAGGTACCCATGTACAATACAAAAGAAAAATGAGCCCTGGGCATGAAACCTGATAAGGTACTCAAGTACAATGCAAACTCTCTAAAACTAGAGAAAGATAGAAACCCAGTGGGAAAAAACTATCCCCCAAAAAGAGAGAAAAAGGAAAGGCTTAGAAAGCCCCCCCCAAAGATGATGATGATGCTGATGTAGAGATAAAAATCTCCTGGAACATGAAACTGTTGTAAATTCTACCCTTACCTTAATTCTAATAGATTTTAGCAAACTAATTGGAATTTGTAGTGTGCAAGAAATTTGGTTCAAAAAATGCACAATGTCTGAAAAAAGATGTGCATTAATGGCACATATGAATGAGAAGAGAATTTGAAAGATTCATTGTTGTGATTGTTACAACCCCCATTACACTTTATATATCAATGAGTACAATTTTCCTAAGTTCCCTTTATGTGTTACACACATTCAATTATATGACACTTTATGAGTGTATTTACAACATATATGCTTTTTGGAGTTCAACAATTTGCTATATAGAACCAACTAAGCTGAGATGAGAAGTAAAACTAGGCTCTAAAGTTTCCAGTGTAGTGTCCTCTTCACTTGAATTAAAGTGTGAAAAAATGAAGTTGCAGTCGAAGTGACAAATCTTCGCTACTGCGACAATGTTTCGACTTTGTGATTCTTGAATTAAGGTTGTTATGGCAGTGAACTCAACTATTTTGTCAGAACAAGTGAGTTGATACACAGAGAGATGATTCCTATATAATTTGGGAATGAAAAGCACATTGTGTACGTATCCATTACCTAATTTTACAGTTCCCTTACCACAAACATTATAATAGTTATCATCTATCAGTATTTTGAAGGTGTTGCATGGAAGAATTGTCACAAACACCTCTTTGTAAGGTGACATGCATTCAATTGCACATGAACTAAGAATCCATTTGTTGACTTCTAATTTTGAAGGTGCCATGGATTTATCTTTTTACCTTCTCGAAGATGAGTTCCCAAATTTTGTGAATTGAATCCCTAATTGAACTTTATGTAAAGTGGCACTTTATAAGTTGAGTGTCTGGTTACTCTTCCTTAATTCCCCCCTTAAAGTGGCACTTTATAAAGTTAGTGCATTGTGAGCACCATTACTCCCTTTGATTATTTGTTTTCCGCCAAGATTGGCACTTTTTAGGAGTGATTTTGCAAGTCACCCAAAAAGATATAAACTGGCACTTTATGATATTAGTGCAATATTATTCTTGTTGGATCCGTGACAAAAAAAATCCACTTTTGCAAAAAGAAGCACTCGATTTCAAGTTGATTTGCAAACGTTATCAGACTTGGAAGATTGGTGCAATGACAAAAAAATCCTTTTTTGAACCAAAAAAAATCAAATTTTTAGAAAATCAAATTTGCATGCAAAAATGTGAGAAAAAAATTTTGGAGGAAAATTAAGCCCCCTTGGGCTGTGTACGACTAGGGGCTAAAACCTCATGTGACCAGTTGCTAAACTTTTCAAATGGTCTCCCCTCCCCCTTGCTAACATCACCCACCCTAGTTTCTTATGTCAGCTAAATAGTGCTTCTATTCACTGCAAATAACTTGGTGGGCGTCGTGATTCCTTCCTGTGGCAAAACAAGCCAAATCTAAGGTCGATTTTGGTCGTTTCAAGGATGCCAAACTAGAGCCGACTTGGTCTGCATCACAGGAGGAATCCCTACCATGCATGAGGGTGCTTTGGAGATGTGTGAGCAGGCCCTTGTGAGGGCATTCATAGGCGCAGGTGAAGATGCCTCTCGTTGGCTTGAGATGCCATTTCTGGCATCTGCGGCATTAAAGATGGGACACCGGCCATCCATCCCTCATTGTCCACTACGTAAGCAGCTTGAGTCTCTCAAGCACCTTTTTTAGTTTTTGCCTCGGGCTCAGGAAGCTTAGAATTAGATCCATGATTTTTTCAAACCTTTCAAACCTACTTCTTTCTCTTGGCATATGGTCTTACTTGGCGACTAGACCTACCTTCCATGCAAATATACTTAGATATGACATGCTTTTAGGGTGGAAATTCTTTTTATTATTTTGAAGGATAGTAATGTTGCTACTTTCAATCATTGTACTACTGTTAAGCATTTTTCTTTCTACACTAAAGCTATCATTTTTTTTAATGTGCTGATGCAGATTTAGGTGCAAGCTAGCAAAGTTATACTTGAAGTTGCTCATCTTTAGGAGCTGCTAGACCATTGGGCCAATGCCCCTTGCACTATTTCCTGGGTTTCACTTGACTCCACCTCCTCTCGAGGGTATCGGTGTGTATAGTCAGTCCTCCCAATGTAACTGTGGTGATCGAGGATCTCACTCCCATGGCCCTCAGTCCTCCAGGGATTCTCCTATCCATGGAGGATGGTCTCAACCTCCCAGACCGCCATGGCGGGATGGGTGCTGCCACAATAATGGGTTACACTTTCTGGGACACCCTGATTTTTGCTGAAATCACATATTTTTAGAAAATATAATGATTTAAGCATTGAAAGGTTCCATTTAAAGTATTTTAATTGAAGAGGGTTTGATCAAACCCCCTTAGATAGAACCCCGCTAGTTTTAAACCATACCTATAATGGAGTCTCCTCTACACCTATCAAAATGCTGATAAAAAATAACTTTTGATTTACCTTTTGGGGGATCAAATGAATTCATTTAAAATTATGTTTTGTATGTAGTCCTTATTATAAACTTCCCAAAAAGTATAATTTTAAATATATTTAATTTGATTATTATATTTTATTTTGTATTTCTTGTGAATGTAGGTTTTTCACCGAACATCAAGTTCTTTGTTGTACACACATGGAAAATTAGTATATTAGTGAAAAAAAATTCTAAAAAATATATATGCCTTAGGTATTGATGTTCTTGTTTCAACAAAATATAAAAAATTAAATTTCGATACATACAAAAAAAGTTATGTTTTACGGAATGCACCTATGTCTAAATTATACTTGGTTTGACTTCAAAAATAATTTAAAAAACATATTCAACAAAATATTATAAAACCAAATGCATGCCCTATATATCGATGTTACTAATCTAAATTCAAAAGAATCAAAATTTTATCCTTTGTAGAAAGAAAGTTATGTGCTACGGAATACACATCACTTTAAAAAAATGTTGTTTACTATTAAAAACTAGTTATCAAAGGAGATGCAAAAAAATTACAATTTAACTCCAATATTTTTTAAATATATTTAGAATTTACAAACAAAATCTTACAAATCACTAGTTCATGTCATCTTTAAATTCCTAACGGTTTAATAGCTATAGGTGTCAGAAAGTGAATATTTAGTTTGTGAAAAATGTTGATTTCAATGTCAAGTTTGGCCAAAAAGTGTAACCCATTATTGTGGGATGACCCAGATATTGTTTGGTCTGACACAAGCAAGTTTCCTTGTTTGTAACTCACCATTTCCCTAATTTGTGCTCAGCCACCCCCTGAGAAGAATGAAGATGGATTTTATACTCTCGACAGTTGGGAGCCAATTGATGATGCTACCCCTAGAGATGTTTAGGGGAAACTTGATGATCAGGATCCTCCTCCCTCTACTGGAGTTGCACTTGCTTCTTAGTTTTTTGGGCTTGGCCCTTTGTTACTTTTTTTGCTTGTGTTTAAAGCTTTTGTTCACCTGTTAAGGCTTTGAGAATTCGTGGGTGTGTTTTTTTACCACCATACTCCTTTTTGTGAATATTGTACTATTTATTTCTTTTTGATATAGGTTAAATAGGAAGTATTCAATAAAAAAAACTTCTATAGGATGTCTCTTGCAATATTTTGACTCCCAACATTATTGTTTTCTTTTTTAAATTTGAATAATGGAGAAATTTGTCTAGTTATGCAAATTTTTGGGTTTATTAAGAATTTTTCACAGTAAGGGATATAATTCATATGTTATTTATTAACAAATTATATAGATTAGAGATCTTACAAGATGTTGATGTTAAGATTGTTTAGTCTACTTTTTTGTTTAGTGCATCCGCCTCATCTGCCCCTTTAACTATACCTATTTCCACTATTATCCCATCCCATAGGATTAAACCTACCTCC
Organism: Cunninghamia lanceolata; assembly: GCA_027924645.1. Lineage (NCBI taxonomy): Eukaryota > Viridiplantae > Streptophyta > Pinopsida > Cupressales > Cupressaceae > Cunninghamia > Cunninghamia lanceolata. Next base: position 11,346,958 of record BSBN01000602.1, read on the forward strand.
ACTATTGTACCATCACATAGTGTTCATCCTTTCTCTAAATTTATTCCTCTCTATGCCTTACATCCTAATTATGCCCCCCATCATACTTGCATCGCACATGATGTTTTACACCTCCACCTCTATTTTATCCACTACCAACCAACCTACTATATTGATAACTCTTGACTTGTGCCATCCCCACTTCTACTATTTTATCCTCTAGCAATCCTCATCCCATTCCTCTATCTATTCCCATGCACACACTCCATTACATTTCTTCATCCATGCTTATTTTACAACCCATTACCTCTTCTCATTCCACATACTAATCATACTCATACCTACTCCATAAATCCTACCTATACGCATCCTATTGTACCCCAACCTTCTCTTACCTCTACTTCTTCCTCTACCCTAGAAGCACTAGTCTAAAAGATAGATCAAGTGGAGAAAAAGTGGATACAAGGCCTAATGGAAAAGACAATGATGAATTTAAGGACATGCTAGACATATACCATTAGCATTTGAGACTATTACACTTCCTCTATATACAAGTTTTGTGGCGCCTTTCTTAGAGAAATATAATGGAAAAGGTGATCCCAACACATGCAATTAAGGTCCTCCACTAGGATGTGTTGATTTCTTATCCAAGGATAGATTTTTGGCTAAGTTATTTCCAAGGACTTTATAAGATTATGCTATTGAATGATTCTTATCATTAACTCATGGGTCTATACATACATATGATGATTTGACTAAGGTATTTGTCATAGCCCAATTTTGTATCTATTCCAGTTGTTACATACTTTGTAGATATTACATGTATATGCATGATGATATGATGATGATATATGTTATCCATATGAGATATATAGGATAACTTGACTTCATAATGTATTTAGAGATATGAAACTTGGTGTAATTTGATTAATTGTTGCATTATCATGATTAGATTAATGTGTAAATACTTGTTTAAATTTGATATTTTGAAAATGTCTAACTACAGAGTTTGTTGTCTGAGTACGATAGGATCAATGACAACCCCTCACCTAAAAGGGAGAGTATCATTGGGGAGAGGAGTCTAGTAGACTAATGGTAGACTAATGGTTAACTTGCATGATCTCACAACACACACATGTAGTCACATTGGTTATATTCATAAGTGTATTTTGATTGCAAAGAAGTAGTTATTTTATTTTTCTATTAAGAACTAAATTATTGATAGTTCATATATATATAGATATATTAATGAAGTGTGTGAGGACAAGTTAGTATTATATAGTATTATACAACTGTCTATCTCATTGGTTATTTACCAAAAAAATAATAATAACAAGGCCGCACTACAGCTAAGTTCCTGCCTGATGCTAGCAGGGTTGTTCTGTCAAGATTGCAGCTTGATATAGATTTTGTGAAGGGCGGGATTTTCTCTGGCATGTTGGCACATAGCATGACATTCTGAACTATAAAATTTGAAATTCGAGTTGTGGTGCTTTTTCACAAGTCATTTGGACTATTTATGGATTTAATGAAATTGTTTTATTTTTCTAAAATAAAAGTGAATATGTATAATTGACCACTGGTATTTAGTTGGCAATTGGCTACAATAACCAGCCCATCTTGATAGAATGCATTTTGTGTAACACCTAAAACATTGAGGTGAAATCACAGTGGAAATCAACACAATTATATAATTGAATCTTAATTTAGATTTAAAACCTAAAATTGAATCAAAAGAATATATAGTATTCAATCATTACTATTCTATAAGACCAGGGGATCTGGTTGTAGAGTGCAAGTTTTAATTTGTCAAGGTTTAGGCTTAGGTTTAAAATTTTTCTCAACATATGTTAGTTCTTTGCAAACCATTGTCAAACTAACAAACCCTTGAAGCATAAAAAAATTGAACCATCTAGACTCAAAATTTCAGTTTTGTTTCACAAAGCTACTTGATGCTCCTTGCAAGCATTGTTTGAAGCTCTTAACCTCTAAAGATGCATGAGTTGTGGCAGCCATCTGCATTGTTGGAACAGGGCCAGACAAGATATTTCCTCTTGATAGAGATCTGATTAGGCAATCAAGAATTTCAATCAGAAACAAAATGAACAAAACAACTCTAATCTAATGAAATTTTAGATACAAGAAGGCATTATTCCATACATAGAACAATGCATGATGGTACAGAACAATGCATGATGGCACTCTTACCAGTTAGTCTGAGTAAAAAATATAGAAAACTTACAAATTTCTCAAGGCAAGGATGAAACCAAATTCTTTAGGTATTGAGCTGATGAGATAGTCGTCTGAGAGATCTCGGTCAAAGAGAACAGCAATCAATATCTACAAAGGAAAACATTGGCCTAAAAAATAGGCTAAGAGAAAAGTGGATTAATCTATGTAATAAGACAAATGATAAACCTGGAAGGTTGCTTAAAAACTAGGAAATAAATATTGTTGAAATGTACTTGAGGTCCAAAGTTAGTAGAACAAACACTAGTTGTTTATGTTGTTCTAGTATTATCATATAGCATGACCCTATTATTAAGGTGTAGTAAATTCCATCAATAATATTTTAAAAAAGCTAAAGCTTGCCATCATACATATTTTGACCATTTCTTTAGCTGGACTAAGACCAAACCAAAAATTATAAAAATATAATATTGCTCACTTACGGTCCCACAAGGTGTGACAAATTGGCTAGCTTTGGTGGCAACATTCCATTTAGATTTAGGCTTAGAAGTGTTCAGCAACAAAATGTTAACAGTATGAATCTCCTTTTTTTCTTCACATTCCCAGAAATGGATCATATATCCTATGCAGTACTAACAAATATTTATAGCTTCTGGTAATATGGGAATTTCCCCACTATTTTTTCCTTGTTCGTCTTCTAGGGATATCATGGTTTGAATGTCCTGGTGGAGGAATCTAAATGTTGGGTAAAATAAACTCCCACAAACATGACAACAAAAAATAAGATGTTTTATAAGCCTAACACATGACAACAAACTTGGTTTGATTTTCCTGGTGGAGGAGTCTAAATGTTGGGTAAAATAAACTCCCACAAACATGACAACTTGACAATCAGTGTTATTCCTGTCATAATATTCACAACGCTTCTGTAAAATTATCCTCAATATTTCAAATGTCAAATTGTAAGGAGAGGGTTAGATATTAAAAAGTGAGTCCAGATAAGTGAAGTGAAATGCATGTAAAAGCAATGAAATTGTTGTGTACTTTCAGTCTTACTTGTGAGTGTTGCATCTGTGTGCCCAGTGGTGAAGAACAAACCATACAAAAAAGCGGTGCACACCATAAAATACACTTGGTGGAAAGTCGTGAGCCGAGCTTTTTGCAACAATGAAAAGCAAATATAAAAAATCAAAAGAGAGGCTATGAATGACATATATTGTCAACAAATGCCTAGCATTGAATAGTACAAAGCTTTGTACAGTTTGTTTTTAGGCTTTATGTGTTTTGATTCCACTCTAAACTAACTGTTCTACCACTTTGATGGAAGTCCATACCTTGTTCCAAAGCTTCCATTTTGGCACAGTCCGGTAAGACACTGGCAAACGTTGTGAAGTTTGGCTTTACACCTGCCAATTGCATTTGCTTGAAAAATTTTTGTGCATATCCTACAACCATGGAATTCCATGAAAGAAAATTTCTTCAAGGCATTTTGTCAAACAGTTCATGTGCCTTGTAATAAACAGAACGGGTAAGAAGAATGTAAGGCATTCGATGGAATAATTCAAAATTCCATGGACTGCAATATCAATGATGACCTCTGCTAATTTTGATAGAATATATACATTTGGGACATGGCCTCTAAGGCAAAAGGTAATTTAGGCTCGATATAGCATTCTCCATCCATAATAAGGTGGTGGGTGTATGTATATATTAATTTGCCAAATCAAGAACTTGTCCAACCAATTTACTGGAAAGAAACCCAGGATGAATGTGTCATGACTAAGACATTTTGCATGAGAAACAGGATCAAAAATTCTGCATACCATTTATGATTTATATTCTGTGCAGAACTTCCAATAGAATTCTCCTCACTGTGACTTCTCTACATTGCAGTCCCCTCAATTTTATTTGATTCTCTACCCATAACCTGCAATTTTGAATGAGGGGTCGATAAAAACCTACTAACAAATCTTCAGATTGGTTTATTAAGTGAATTGATCAGGTTGGACACTTCTTCGTTGTATTGGTGAAACGATGCAGCAACATCTATCGAAAGCTATAGGCATTGTTTTTCATTCTGCCCTACTTTGCTCTGGCCACATTTCAACTACGTGTCTTAAAACTGATTTTTCATGCATAAAAATGCCAGGAAGTTAGCCTACACTAGGTTTTTGCGCCTTCTCTTGCCTCGTAACACTCCTCTTGCATTTGACAATCTGCAGAGAGCTTGAAACTCACGCCTTCTCTTGCCTCATGAAAATCTCCCGTCTGTTCTGCCATCCTGCAACCTAAATTTGGACGAATAGCAGGCAATGAAATCTGCACCGAGTTAACTTTTGAGCATGTTTTTACTCCGACTTCAACACTGCAGATTAATCCCAGGAAAAGCCACTTCCTGATTGGTGCATTGTGGTAAGTTTAATCACTTGTTAAGGGATTGCCCTCCACTATAGTTCCACGGCAGGAACTAATAAATTGAAATATATGTATAAAAAAATTATTTTATGCATGATTGGAAGAAATGTAAGCAGGTAAATAAAACAGTTGTTATCGTAAAGTTAAAATGGAAAAAAAAGGTGGCAGCTGTCAAACGGGAAAATAAAGGAAATTAAGGGTAAGAGGGGAATTTTGAGGAAGGAAGGACAGGGGGAAAAAGACATTGCAGGAACATTCTGGAGGAAAAAATACAGAAGAGCTTTGGGAAGGAGGTTTGTGAGGTAGCAGTTTTATTTGTTAAGAAAATTAATTGAATCCAGATCTAATATTTTCAGCCTGAAGGTATGCAAATCCTTTTTTTACCTTCTTCTGGTAGATGTGGAATTGTTTAAATAATTGTTGTTTCAGAACATCAAACAATACTTTGCAGATTGTTAAAATTGCACCAAACAAGGGTTTATAGTTGCAGAGAGAAATGGTTATGGACATTTAGAAATTTAACCAATAGTGGGAAATATTTTGACTTGAATCAGGACATTCTTATGAATCCATGCTCAGTCTGGTTAAGGAAATTTCATTTTAAATCACTGTTGGGTAAATTCATGAATACCCATCTCTTAAAATTTCTATATCATTATTTTCTCTAATAGAAAATTATAGGGATTCCATACTTGCATTAGATATTCTTTGCTCAATCATATGAGCACTCGAGGAGAATTTACAAATCAATGTGCTATATTTGAAAACTAGAATCAAAATAATTTATTTCTCCCTCAGTACTAGAATAGTTGAATATTTTATTTCTTCCTGACTGAGTGTCAAAAATAATAAAATTCAGATTTATTAAGACACCATATGGCTATCAGCTTTTAGATTTTTACTATTAACTAGTACAAAGAAATATTGCCACAACTAGTGCATTGTCCAGAAATACATGAACTTAAATAAAATAATTTTTTATTAGATCTTTCACAGAACAAACTTGATATATAAACTCTTTTATTGCTTCAGTTGGCATATTAATATCACATTCCTGTATAATCATGTTACTATGTAAAGTACAACGTATATATTGAAACACATCATAATAATAACGAAATTGAACATGCATTTTACAACAACAAGATATTCATTGCTTATTAATCTTTACATACCATGGTTTGCATTTTTCAAAAGATCTTTGACTTATTTTAATATTACCAGGTAACACTAATTCATCACAAAATTTTCTATAAAATTTAGTTTGCATTGTATCTAATAGGTGTTTTGGATGAGGACCGCAAACTTTGGACCCCACTCTTAATTTTAAAACATCTCTAGCATTAGATGATACCCTAGTATTATCATGCCAATATTTTTCGATCAAAGATCTAATTTCAACATTCAGTTTCATGTCAGATCTCGAAAGTTGACCACTAAAACTCTAACATTGGTTAATTGGATCATTTTCTATACTTTCTCTTCTTTTTGCCACTCTTACCAATGTTTTAGGATGTATTTTTAGAATTCCACTAATATTGCTTACCATTCTTCTATTCAAAGTTGTTTTATTCACTATAGCAGTTGTTATAGCTCGTCTTGCTGCATTCTTATCTTTGGATCGACTGTTACTTCCAATAGACTCAATGGCACTAGCAACAGTAGACATAGCATGTTTTAGTGATTGATCTTTTCTTCTTGGTTTAACAAAAATGCCTAACATTTTCATTACTTTTCTCATTTTCCACATTCTCATTAATTGCATCATTAGTTGACATTGAAATGATAGTTTTTTATGATAAAAAAATTCATGTGTTCTTATTTGTCTCCAAGAAATTTTACCAGGAAGATTATCCAAAACATCTCTTTCAATTTTGAAAAAAAAATTTCTCATTTTCAACATCACATCCTGGATTGTCATTTTCATTTTCAACTTCAAAACGATTTTCATTTTCAACAACAAAATGGTTTTCATTTTCATTTTCAACAAAAGGATTTTCATTTTCATTTTCAACAACAAAACGGTTTTCATTTTCATTTTCAATAAAAGGTTTTTCGTTTTCATTTTCAACAACAAAACGGTTTTCATTTTCATTTTCAACAACAAAACAGTTTTGATTTTTATTTTTATTTTCAACAACAATTTGTTTCAAATTTTGATCTCTACGAATATTATCAATCTCAACATTGTTATATCCAGCTTGTTTTAAATCTCCTATCAACACTATTTCCATTTCAATCAAAGGCAGATTTGAAGTACCTAGATTTGTGCCTATTGAAACATTCTCCATAGCATTGATAGAGGGATTTGAAGACATGCCAAGAGTAGTTTGTATAATCCTATTAGTTTCCACATTCACCTCTTGCAAATTTGCATCGTCTACATCCATGGTCTCCTCAATGTTTTTATCTTCAATAGTTGTGGAATTAGATGCTTTAGCATTATTCATTGATTGAATCTTTATTCTTCTAGCTCTTTATTTTTTTGACACCTTCTCTATCTTTGCTTCAATTTCTTCAGGCGTTAATACCTTCCTATTTTTCCTCTTATTACGACTTTGTGATCCCATGATTAAAAAATTTATGAAGCATGTACAAATGAATGTCAAAAACTTGAAAGCCTTTCTTCTTTGTTCAAGTCCTTCAAACAAGTACCAATTCAACAAAATTTCGCTCAAACAGTGTCTCAATGATGGCTTCTATCAAAATTCAAACAATATTCCAAGTTGATGGACCTGCAAAAGAAAAAAAAGATGGTAGAGAATGCTGCAAATGTCGTCGTCAACCGTACTGTAGAGCAAGTTGCAGGGCTGACAGTCATAGTAGTCTTATTAAAAAAAGGGACAAATAATAAACGGGATCCTGTTTAAGAAACAGGGTCCCATTATATAAAATGGGATCCCATTTACTAAACGGGATCCCATTTTGTTTTGCACTGGTGGAGTAAGAAACGGGATTCTGTTATTTAAAATTTAAATTTTAAGCTCCGGTTTTGCTTTGTAACCTGGTTCGGGAAATGCTTTGGGGACCTGAACCTGACCTCTAGACCTAGTTTGACCTGCAACTTGAAGGTCCTGTCAATGTCACAACAAAATAGTGACTTTGGGCATATATCTAAAGGTCTATTTTGCAGAATATTTTGATGAAATTAAAACCCATTATAGGTCAGACAGTGTAGATTCCAAATATGTAATTTTTTTACAATTGGATTAATTTTTCTATTTTTTAATCAATTTCTGATGAAATAGGTCCATAAACTTGAATTATCAGGGTTTTTTAGTATTTTAATAACTTTTTATTAAAATATTTTTTTGTAAAAAAAATTGTAAGAAAATGTACTTTAGACAATTCTTTTCAAATTTTTAAAAAAATCAAAAAATGTTAAATTTAGGTCATCTTATACATGACGTACACGATGATTTTTTAAAAGACCAAAAATGGCCAATAAAAAATTAATAAAAAAAAAAATATTCAATAAAAAACTACAGAAAAATATGGAAAATGTGCTTCAATGAGTTGCAAATCTTTTCCCAAAAGGATTTTCAAAAATATGATTATTTAGGTCAAAATATGGATGACGTACACGTACATGGTATAGTAACAAAAAGTGACTTTTAAACAGTAGTTTTTAGAAACGCCTATTCAAAATCAATTTCTATCATCTGGGTATTGAAAAAAATTACATATTTGGAAACTAGACTCCGAGTACCACATTTCATATTTAGTGACTTTTTTCAAGATTCCACCTTTAAGTGCTTCAAATTTTTAAGTCAAATGTGACAAATTCTGAAAATCAGGAAAAAAACTTCCACTTTTTGGCCAATAAGTGGACAACTTCTTGCACACACCCCTAAAATACCTATTTTGATCTTAATTTCAAATGTTATTAAAGGGTATTAAGATCTATTAGAAATACTAAACCTGTTGCTATGTGACAATTCTTCTATGTCCATTCTTGTAAGATAAAAATATTAAACTCTTCATTTTTATATAATGTAGTCTACCCTTCTCCACTACATGGAATACCCCAATATCAAAACCCATAATTAATTTATCTGTAAGTAACACCTATTGGTGTATATTAAGCTTTCTTAGGGGTGCATATTTAAGAGTCTATGTTTAGCCTTGTGCTATACTTGGCATGCCTAGATTATCTTTGTCTAAGTCAAGTGGTTGCTTTTCCTATTCTTGGAGCACCATTATTCTTAGTGAGTTTTTCCTATTATTGGCTCGACTATTCTTAGTCAATTATGCCCTATATGTACTACATCTTGTAAGCTAATTTATCATCCCATTATTCTGCATTAATAATGAGTCCATTACTTTGCAATACTTGTTTTCTTGCAGACTGAGCGTGCTTCTATTCATCTTGGGTGGCTCGAATTGATACTCACATTCACTCAATGTTCATGGTTTATACATGGTATCAGAGCGAGATTGTGTGGATGTTTGTTTGAATTCTGTGAGTTCTTGATAGTATTGTTGTGGGATCCCTCTTCTAAGCAAGGCCTAGATCCAAAGAAGATCAATTTGTATAAAACTGATCTGCAACTGGTCTAGTGCAAAGGATTAAAGTAGGAACACCCCTATTTGGGTAGAGAAAGGCATTCAACCTTGGTCAAAGAACATAGAATCATGAAGTTATTGAGGGCAATCCACATCCTGTGTGTAGGCCAATCCAGAGGGTGTGGAAATTATCCACATCCAGTGTCAAGGCATCCACAGGGTGTGGAAACTCTGAAGCATTCAACAGAGGCTGAGTGATCTAAGGCGATCACGACATAAGAAAAGAAGTCAATTTGTTACTTGTTGTGGTGTAGAAACCACACTTGTAAACTGAAGGCCTCTAGTTTGGCATGGGGTGTTTCAGGGTAAACCACGCTTTGTCCTTCCTACCATTTCCTCACGGTCTTTGGACCTGTTCAAGGTTTCTTGAGGTTGCAGTAGGGTCACGGTCCGCTTCATCAAAGCTTGACAGGCCTGTCAACTTCAAAGAGCTATAGGGTATCAACTTGAATGTGGTCTGAGCAAGGCATGAAGGGAATTTGAAGGCACTAAAGCATAAACCAAGAAGAAAGTGGTGTGTTTGAAAGCATGCTCTAGGAAGAGGAAGGTGTGGCCTGCCTAAAGAGGCCCTAAATCCTCAAAAATGTCCCCGCAAACCTATAAAAATGACCATAAATATGCAAAAACATCCCTACAAACCTGCAAAATCAGCCCTAAACCTAAAAAATTGATCCTAAACCCACATTTCAATCTGCAATAGAGGTAAATCTGCCTTTGTTTACTGGTTTTGTTCTTCAAATTTGTAGATTTCGCCCAATTTAGGGCACAAATTTCTCAATTCACCCAGAATTGTGCTCTCATTTTTTAATTTGGGGATTTTTTCTTTTTTTTTAGCAAAAATTGTATTTCAATTTAGTTTAAAGAGTGTTTTTGCTAAAGATAAAATCTGCTTTTTAGTTGAAAGGGCTTCTTTTATTTTTCTCCTCATTGTAAAGTTTTGATTTTGTCCAAAAATATATTTTTGACAAATAAAACTAAGGAGCATTTAAACTAGTATGTTTTAGGCAAAAGTCAATTTTGTAATTAGTGACTCCTTTGAGTGCCAAAATTTAGACCAATTTGGGCTTGATCGCACTATTCTTTATAAAGTGTCATTTCTGACCCAAAATTAGATTCACTCTTGCTCACGCACTCATTATAAAGTGTTGATTCAGGGGGGGTTAGGATATCTAGTCAAGGGGGTGTCCTTTGTGTTGTGTCTTGTACACTTCCGCACTTCATTTCACTTTTTTAGTTTGGGGGAATTATACAGCGTATTTTGTAATCAATGAACTGAGATAAAGTTCCATATTTGCGGGGGTTCATCATGGATTTCGGTATTTATTTCCACCCTTCTGTTGTCAAACTAACTTCAGAGAACTATTTGTTTTGGAAACAAGGGATAAATAATCGTTGTCTTGAACAAGATCTATTGCTCTATCTCCTTGGACTCATTCTTGAGCCAAGAGACTGTGAACAAAAAGAATAAATGGTTTAACAAAAAAGACATGGTCTACAGACTAATAGGTCTTATCTGCAGATATTTTACATCATATAGAACACACTAAGTACCCTTTCATTGCTTGGACCATCATCTGGTCACTGTATAGAGATCTTGATTATTCATCTGAAAGTGATGTTTCTGTGGATAATCGAGCTCTTGTGGATGATAATGAGACTTCTATTTCCCCATCTTGTGTGGACACATCCTCATGGGATGATCAGTCTATTTGGTTGACATATATTGATACCCCATCTACATTAGAGGACATTCCATATCCTGCAATACCTATTGCTACTTCAGAGTCCAATGTTGTTTCTTCGAGAGTTTTCGATGATTCTCTACAGCAGGGTCATTTATGTCTTCTGGATTCACCTCAATGGGACACATTTCTACAAGACATCTCTTGCTTGTTTGTAGAGTCCCACATTTTGGATCTCGATGACACCTTAGAGGATCTCATCCTTCTGTTTGATGACAGTACACATACACCTGCTATTACTACAGAGTTCAGAGAGGCTTCACCGAGGGCTTCCAGTGATTCTTTGCAGGACATCTCTTGGGAATTTCTTTGTAGCCACATGGCATGCATTAACATTCTACACATCACTTCTTTCGATCCTACTCTTCATTAGTAATGTTATGGGATGGGATAATAGTGGAAATAGGTATGGTTAAAGGAACAAAGGAAATGGATGCACTAAACAAAAGAGTAGATTAATCAATCTTAACATCAACATCTTGTAAATAAATAACATATGAATTATATTCCTTGTATAAAATTCTTAATAAACCCAAAATATTGTATAACTAAACAATTTTATAATAAACCCAAAAAAAATTGCATAACTAAACAAATTCCATCATTATTAAAATTTAAAAAATAATAATAATGTCGGAAGTCAAAATATCGCAAGAAACATCCTATAGAAGCTTCAACTCGGTATATAGACAAGTCAAGCAAGTTCAACGATATCGATGCCTCCAAAATAAAATATGAAAATCAAATTTTAGAAACATTCGGAGAAGAAAACTCAAAACATATGACGACGACAATTTCAATCAATGCATTACGGCGGAGTAAAGCATAAAAGTCAAGGAGAATAAGTAGTATTATGCTAGTGTTTAGGTCAAAAGGACTGATATCCCGTGATAAAGTGGCATATACAGAAAAGTTGTTAAGTAATTCTCTGAGTCAATTCTTTTTGTTTTTTGAGCATCCAAGTGGAATTCTTCAACACACGTTTACGACATTGTATTTGTTATCGCTCTTCTGATTCCAAACGTGCTCTTCTTCCCGTATAAAATAATTTACATATGTTTGTTTAGATTACTTGAACATTAAACGAGAGGCTAGGTAATTCTTCCAGATGATTAAATACGTACATAAAAATTACATCATTTGTACATAAAAGTGGGTCGGTAATTTTTTACTTTCTGAGCGTCCAAGTGGAACAATTCAACACGCGTCTAGAGCTACTCAGGAACACTGGGCACCCACTGTATTTGACGGTGCCCACCCATTGTATTTGTTATCGCTCTTCTGCTTTCAAACGTGCTCTTCTCCCTCTATAAATAACTTCCCCTTGTCTAAATTGGTCCATAGCTTGAAAAGTTTCGGTTGGCTTGCAAGGAAAAAAAATATCAACCATGGCAGGGTTATCAAGTGTAGCGAAATTAGCTTCCCTTGTTTGTTTAATTTTGATAGCACCATGGACGGCTTCTGCAGCCCTTGTCCAGCGCAAATTCACTGTGAGCATTTTTAGTAGAATCCCTTAAATTCTAAGCATGTTATATTAAGCTTGATGTAATGATGGTTACAGGTTGAATTGAGTGTGAGCTTAATTATGCTGTTTACCGTGTTACAGATTGGAACACAGAGCGTGACTAGAGTGTGTAACACGCAGACGATTGTAACAGTGAATGGACAGTATCCTGGCCCGACCATTTACGTTCGCGAAGGCGATAATCTTGTCGTTGAAGTGGACAACAACGGGCTTTATAATGTGACTATACACTGGTAATTAAGACTATACTCCAAATTGTATCCAATGTCCATGTGATCATTGATATAAAAATTACAGAGAACTTATTAAATTTGTGATTTGGCAGGCATGGGGTACAGCAGTTGAAATCATGCTGGGCAGATGGACCGGCGTACGTAACGCAGTGTCCCATTACTCCTGGGAATAAATTTACCTACAATTTTACAATCACAGGGCAGGAAGGGACGCTCTGGTGGCATGCACACATCTCATATCTCAGAGCTACTGTGCATGGAGCATTGGTTATTTTACCTCGGGCTGGAAATGCTTACCCATTTCCCAAACCAGCCGCTGAGTTTCCTATTATTTTGGGTAGGTAGTTGTCTTTTTTAACTAACGCCACATCTAGGAAATTGATCTCGTGGACTAACTGCCACTCTTGATCTAAGTGAAGATGCAGATTTGAAATGTTCACTAACACTACTTGCCGGTGTAATGGCAAACTCTTCCACGCAAACCTCCTTTATGTTTTGTTTTCTAAGTGAATTGTGAATCGACGTTTCTCCAATTAGATTATAAAAGCATCTTTCCTAAGAAAAAAAATTGTACACTATCTTCAAAAGCTATTTACTAGTTTGATGAATTTTAAATTATGAACTAAATTTGGTGTATGGTGTGCAGGTGAATGGTGGAATGCGAATGTGGAAGATGTAATAGCAGATGCGATTAAAAGAGGAGCTGTACCAAATGATTCCGACGCCTACACCATTAACAGCCAGCCAGGAGACTTCTTCCCTTGCTCTGCCAATGGTTTGTGAATTTGTGCATTAATCAAGTATAAGAAAAACAAAATTGAAATCAGGAGTAACCTGGAAGAGATAACTAGCTAATTAATGAATGAATTATGGATGCAGATACTACCCGTATTTTGGTTGAGAGAGGAAAAACCTACTTGCTGAGGATTGTAAATGCTGGCATGCTTCATGCATCCTTCTTCAAAATTGCACAGCACAATATGACTGTTGTGGCAATGGATGCCGTGTATACCAAACCATATACAACAGATGTGCTGCTCATTCAGCCAGGTAACACCATGGATGTGCTTCTAACAGCTGCCCAGCAGTCAGGGAGCTACTACATTGGCACTCGCGTATACAATAGCCAGCCTCTAGGGACTGAATATCTAAATACTAGTGCAACAGCAATATTGCAATACAAAGGCAACAGCAATGCATCTGCCCCTCTTTTGCCCAACTTTCCTGCATTTAACGATACGCCTACAGCATTCAAATTCAGTACAGACCTCAGAAGCCTGAGGCCCTCCGTCCCACAGACTGTTGATGAGGAGATGTTTATAACAGAGGGATTTGGACTCATTAGCTGTCCCAACAATTCCTGCGCAGGGATCAACGGTGGAAGAGCCGTTGGAAGTTTTAATAACATTTCATTCGTGGAGCCAGATATAGCCATATTACAGGCTTATTATAATGGTATAAATGAAGTGTTTACCAGAGATTTCCCAAATAATCCTCCCCAGGCATTCAATTACACTGGAGATGTGCCCCTCGGTCTTTGGGAGCCTGAGACGGGGACAAAAGTTAAAGTTCTGAAATTCAATAGTACTGTTCAAATAGTGTTTCAGAACACTGGGATTATTACAATACAGAACCATCCTATACACCTTCATGGCCATGATTTTTATCTTGTGGGACAAGGGTTTGGTAACTATAATTCCCAAACGGATCCTGCAAACTTCAATCTGGTAGATCCTCAGATGTTGAGCACTGTCGGAGTTCCTACTGGCGGGTGGGCGGCCATTAGATTTGTAGCCAACAATCCAGGTACGCTAGCTTAAGTCATTAGCATACATTTTAATGCTTCAAGATTTCCACACATTAACACTGTATATTTTCTTGATTCATATTTTACTTCTTTACAGCTAATTAATTATGTATTGTTTGTTGTTAACAACAGGAGTCTGGCTCATGCATTGCCATTTTGAATCTCATTCTGCACTTGGTTTTGATATGGTATTTCTTACCGAGGACGGGCCAGGAACTTCTGACAAATTGCCTCCTCCTCCTTCTGATCTACCTAAATGTTAAAGCTGGATTCCTCCATCGTTAAATCTTGTAATTTCAAGATCAGTCACTTATACTCCTATACGCCCACACGGCTCGTAAGGCTATGGGGTCGAATTTTTTTAACAGCTCAGACGACATTAGTCATGGAAATAAGATTATGTCATACCTTCTGTTCTCTCTTTCCTTTGTATTAATTTAATTCCGAATAACAAACTTGTATCATCCAATTTGATGTTATTTTTAATAAAATAAGTTCAAGAAAAGCAGCGCCTGATGCTAAATGTGGTTGGTTGCCCATTTTAACTCTCCCCAAGTAGGCTTTCAAATTTAACAATTTAAATTATTATTTGATTTATTAATTTAATGTTAAAATATTAAAATAAATATATTTAAAACATGACAAATTTAAAAATAGGTTAAATTAAAAATACATTAAAAAAATTAAAAGACATCTGCATAAGTTTCAATGTTAGTAATGGTAATATAAAGTAGAAAATTTTAAATTATTTATTTTATGTTTAAATTTTGTTTTATCTTTTTAAGATAAAAATGTATATTATATATAACATTTTCTTATTTTTAAATTATTTAAGGTTATTTATTATTGTTGCTTAGATTATTATTTGATTTTAATTCTTTTTTAATAATTTTTTTTTTTGATATTATATACTACTATAATATTTTAAATGATTATAAATTATGAACTCCCAGTGTAATTATAGTGGTGAGATTCACATACTTATGTCATTTTCTATTTAGTTGTGTGTCTAATTTGAGGAAATATATTGATACATGTACATATTTATAAATGATATGATCTTTGTACAAAGTTGAGTTCATTCCCACTCCATATGTAAATATCCCTTTCCATTTAGCCCCTACTCTATCCTTATATATACATACTTTTAGGTACTACCCTTACCCACCCATTTGTCACACTTATCCATACACCTACCTCTATATACTCTTAGCCATCTAGAACTGAACATTTACCCATACTGGAAACTAATCATGATCATGGACCCTTCCCCTTCCTTTTTAAAATTCAAATTCAAAATTTGGCTGATTGACTCCTTTCACCTTCCTTCTGTAAGCCAACTTAACACACATTTGGCACAATTTGATGCTATGTGCTAGTATTTAAAGACATTCAATATATTAATTTCTAATCATCCAATATACACATCATCTCTCTCAATCTAAATCATTGGAAGTGATTAATAGTGAAATATTTTTGAAATATTTTTATTTGGTGCATTAAAATGAGTAACAAATATGCATATTGCAACCCTTGCCTACTATAAAACAAACTATGTACATGGATTTCTAGACTAGAAGAACTTATCTCCTTGTAAAAATGCCCCTATCATATTAGAATTTATCCAAATCTCAACAATTTCTCTAAAGTTCTAAAATTATTTGCATCCACACACATATTAATATTAAATAGAATTATGAATGGAATATTAATACCAATCAATTAGTGTTCAGATCTTCTAATTGCAACAACCATAGTGTGCATTCAATTCACCTCTTCATAATAAAGCATACCCAAAAATCACAATCCAAGCAATAGGTAACAACTGCACAGAAATTAATGGTTCATGCCACTTTTAAAAACTAAAAACATTTCACCAATCTAGGCAACTAGATAAGACTCCAATAAACTGATATGATTAGCTACCTTGTAATTTGTACACAAACTTCTAGTAATAAAGACCAAAATATGATGCGACTCTTCCTCAAAAAATACAACTGAGCTAAAATACTTTAGAATGATGCAGCATTTGATTAGAGATCAATTCCGTATGATAGGGCGCTCTTCTTTGCTACACCTGATGTTAGCATGGTAAGATATAACTAGCAATTGCACTAAATTTGTGCGCAATGAAGTAGTTGATAGTGTGAAATGTTAAATAACAGTGTGATCCTAATGTATTATGGTTAATGAAATTGTAGGAAACATATTCAAATTAATGAACTGATGCAGGTAGTTTTAAAATCAGAGCATTTCGTCAATAGTGTTTATAGCCTTTTGATGAGCAAGTAATTTTAAAAAAGAAACAAACAGTTGAAATCAAATTACGAATATATCAAACTGATATATAACATTAAAATATTAAAAAAATCTCATAATAATACCTAGCTATAAAATTGTACAAACACTACTCATTCACATAATTTCATATGTAATCAAAATTTACAAACCACAGAAAAAATGAAAATGAAAGTTTATTATATTATATTCTATTCTAACCACTATTGTTGTATTCTTGAGTGATTCTGATGGTGCAAGAACGCATAGAAAACAACTCTTTTGAAAGACCGAACTAAAGAATCAACAATTATTGTGCAGTTTCTTTTAAATAGCCTTTGCAAATTACTTTGGCTAAAACACTTGTATTTTTACCTCTTGCTTTACTTTTTCCCTAGCTCTATAGCATGTTGTCACATGGCTATGTAGGCTCCACCTTATAACACCAAAGCTTCCCTAAACTTCACAGATCTCTTTGCTAAACATCGAAGAAGTAGAATGTCACTAAGTTGAGAGGTGTGATAGCCCCCAAGCTTAGGATTCTATGAATCTACAAGTGATTAGAAAAAGAGGTTACACACATACAAGACACATAGCACGAGTTACACATATACATGTAACATATATCTAAAAACATAATAAACATAGGATGAGACCAAATATTACATGTCAAAACAACTACAGTTAGCAAAATAATATCCAGTCAAATCCAAACATACACGAAGCAAACACGGAGAATACACATAAAACAAAAAGCATGCCAGGTATGAACCTTAGGCTAGAAAGATGTGTTATGATAGGAATCAAACTTAAAACACACATCATGAGCCACAAGATAGTAAAATCTATTGTTTTCTAGGTGGTCGTGAATGCATGGCAAAGTGAGAATGGCACAGGCTAGTAAGATCCACATATTTACTAGGTGAGTTGCATATCAACAGGTAGCAAATGAAAGCATCACAGGCTAGTAAGATCTGCAAATTTACCAGGTGATCTTCATGTCAACAATATTAGAAATTACGGGCCAAGAAAAACATGCTATTTGTTAGGTAACTCTGGTAAAGTGCTACAAGGATGATCAAAAGGGCGTTGTGATAGCACAACCAACCACGTGGTGTGTGAACAAAGAGAAGCACATAGAAGAGTGTATGCCCCCACCTTAAAGAATTGCTAACACCATCGGGAAGAAATTGCCTTTAAGGTAGAAAGAGAAATACATGCAAAATAGGCACGAGAGCTTTTCAAAAGCATATTCCCAAAGGATATATTTCCAAAAGCTACATCGTGACAAGGGGTTGCTCCCAGGCATGATGCCAACTATAAAGTAACATCAAACAATAGATTCAAGGGATCTACTTGACTAGAGTCAGTATATGAATGGTTGTATAAAGGGACACTCGTTTTAGGAACTGTCATCATCCTCCAACTAGTAGAACTACTATTACAGAGGAAGAAATATCACATGAAATCAAAGTAAATAAACTTCAGGTCAACAAAGGAGGGATGCTAAATCATCCAACACTCTGCATCATCCCCAAAAGGCATAAAATTGCATTTACGACAAATAGAAGAGTGGAGATGCAGAGAGAGGAATGTCACAACAAATTCATTCCCTTTATATCCTTGCATCAACAAGAGTGTCAAGGGTCATCCAAAGATAACTAAGAAATAAAATACACACCAAACAAAACATATGGGGATAACATTACCTACAAGCATATCACACATAAGACAAGGGTATCACTCTTGCCAGTCGAACTATAGAGAATCATCCACCTCCCAATCTTACTCATCAAAAAGGGATGGTGGACAAGATGCTAGAGGGACTACAACAAGTGTGGTACAAGGAGCGGCGCCTTATTCATGATGTGTTGAATCAATCACTGGAGAAGGATTCTTATGTATGCCCCCAAAGGCCAAGTCCATTGATTTTGTGAAAATCAAGGACAACTCTAGAAGATTTTTTGGTGGTCGTGGATGTCCTCTAAATCGTTGTCAGAATAAATCATAAGAGGTGATATAACAGTGCTAACAGCAGGGTCGCAAGCACTATCAATCACAGGAGAAGAAGAAATAGAAGATCCTACAGACTTGACTAGTGCTTTTAAGCATTTAGAATGGCTGATATGGATAAGGCTCATGCTTACACTTGGGTGAAGGTGGCAGAATGTTAATATCAATGGTGGAAAGATGCAAGAGATTAGGGAACACCTGGTGTCAGGTAAACTAGGACAGAACCATTTGTGATAGAGCACTACTCGAAACAACTTTGTTAGTGGGTAGGTCTAAAGGCTCAGTAAATGGTGGTATGGAACTCTTCGTAGATGGAGCCAAGGATACTAGCACCACAGGAATGGTCTTTTCAACTTGCTCGGTTGTTGAAGAGATGGGCAACGATGGGTCAAAAGGTGGAGCTAAGTCAAGGGATGACTGCGTAGGAGAGGGACTAGAGGGAAGAGGTTCAACCCCTGCAGCAAGCTCGTGATCCATAGTGCGACATCATCTCCTACGTTACTTAACATTCTAATTTCATCTTGTATAGTTTGGAGCATTCTCAAGGGGAACCGAGGTGTTTCTGATGCAGAGGACGTAACGAAGCGGACAAAATGAACAAATCTTCTAATTATTGAACCTCTCGAACCATTTAACTTCTCGGTTGAACCCACTGAACTTGTTAGTCTCGAACCATCAAATTCTTAAACTCATTGAACTTACGAACTATTCATATCTTTTAAACTCTTGAACCATTCGCTTGAACCATTGAACCATCGGTTCCACAATCGGCAAGATACACACACCATCGGCAAGTTAGTAAATCCTTAGGCCGATAGGTCAATACAGCTCTGCAGGGTCGGTGAGAGTTAACTCATCGCTGAAACAAACTTCAATCGGCCGATAGGCCGATGATACACTCGACACTTCAACTCTACCATTTCACCATGATGGATGGTGATACGCCGATAACTCTTCTCCTCTGCAACACAGACACACACACGTAGATTTACCTATGCTGCAACTACGTAGATTTCTTTAACTCACTATAGCCATACAGACATACAGATTACTGGACTAAATCAAACAGAAGGAAATTAAAACCTAGGGGAGTCATTCCACTGGTTTCGGCGGAAGCCTCAACCAGTGGAATGGTCCCAAACCAAAACACTGCGACGAGACCAAACCAAAATCTTTATTATTTCTACTCAAAAATGTATAATTACAAAATGTTTCTTTTTCTTTTCTCGTCTCCTCCTTCTTTGTCTATCCTCTTCAAGCACACGCTCTTATAAAGAACCTAGCCAAGGCAGTTACACTTCGGTGGAATCTTAACCGATTCACCTTCCTTGCCTTAGGTTCATTTAAAAATGGTTCATATATGAGACAGTTACAAACATAGTATGACACCTATGCACTAGTGCCAATCGACTTACAACTTATGACTTATTTCATCCATGGGACATATTTGTCCAATCAATTCATTTTGGCTCTAGGCCTTACAACAAATCATTCGAGAACAGAGGATGTCCTATCATTTATGAGGTGCTCCTGCACCAGTTTCCCAATGTAGGTTCCTTTTCTTCCTTTGCTGAAGGAGCAGAAGGAGGAATGGAAGGAAACACTAAAGGTTGGGAAACAATGGGAGGAGGCTTTTTCAAGGTGGGTTGTTATTCTCTTGCAGCTAGTGGAATAGGTAGAGGTACTTCAAGACATCCACATGTGATTGAGAAACCATGGGGAAAAGCTCCTGCACCATGAATTGCTTTCCTCTAGACTCTGAAGAAGCAAGAGGAAGAAAAAGCAATCCTTAATGGGCGGGGAGGTCTGGGCTCTGCAGGGTGTTTTCTTTGTGATCCTAGGTAGGACAATGGAGATGAAACCTCAGCATTAATACCAGATGCTCAGGGTCAAGGAAGCATTCCCGATTCAGGTTGTGGTTCATTCCTCACCTACAAAACAGGGGGAACTACTGTCGAAGCTATAGAACATCAAGGAACCTCAAGGGTAGAAGCTAGGATAGCACACAAGGAGGCACCAATAGACAATTGAGCAATTCAACTAGCTTTAAATTTCTGATAGGAGATAAACATAAAATCATTGCAGGGCAAACGAGCTTAATTAGCTGTGGCCAGAAGTAATTAAGTGAAAAGTTTCTATGAAGAGACAATGGCTTGAACCCACTATGATATATAGTGTACACCTCTCCCTAAAATGGAAACTTTAGACACTTATGGATTACAAAGGGGAGTGCCTTCATGGAAGCAAGCCATGGATAGTCCAACTTCACATGAAATTGATCTGAGGTTGGAATGATGGAAAAAGGCACATCCAGGACTTTGGGTCTGACTTGGACAGAGAGTGTCAAGGCACTTAGAATAGGTCAAGTGGAACCATCATGTGCTCAAACTAAGATTTCTGATTTCTCATACTTATCTTATTATAATTCATGCACATAGAGGAACTCCTCCATAACTATATTTTCCAAGCATACGAGATCAATGAGTACTCCCCTTGTGGGTTTGTCATTAATCCTGGTGGTAATGTAGACAAGACTGTCAAGTGCACAAATAGAGGCATCAATGTGGGTAAAGGAAATTTTAATCTCGGATTCATCTGGGTCTTGGATATAGTAAGCATCTATTAAGGAAACTGGGTTTGTCTAGGTTCTTGTCTTGGTGATCAGAAGTTATTAAAGTAGGTACTCTATCAACAGATTGTTCCACAAGGTTGGTAGCATGGTTTGAAGTACCAATTACATAATTGCAAAATAAATAATTTAAGAGATGATCTATAAATGTATTCGATGATTGATCTTACATCTCAACATGGCTTTATAAAGTCATATATTCCTGTGTATAACTACTTACAAGAATAACTACTCTACCACTAATAAATAACTAACCTATTTTTTTATTAGACAATGTAATAATGCTAACATTCCCCCTTTATTACATTGTTCTTGCAAATGTACCCCCCTCAAGGTTTACATTTCACATCAAAAAACATGCTGACCAATACAAATAAATACATATTTTTAGAAGATTTTCCTTTGAAAGAACAAATCTTGAATTAGGTGGAACTCCATCAAGGTACCTCTTAACCCTCATAAAGGTGTAGTCGAGCCTAAATTCTCGAGTTCTGAATTACCACCTCCCCGAACTCCTGAATTGTAGATCCCCTAAATTATTGGACAACAATCCATACTGAGCTCCACAAGGCCCCATCAAGTTATCCCATGACCCTCAAAAGGGTATAATTCCCTAGATAATAGACTTTCAAACTATCTGGGGCATCTTTTTATTCTTTGACATGATGCCACCTTATGGGACACTGTATCAAAGAGGGGCAAAATGTAGACACCTAAAAATAATAATGTATTCACCATTATTTTTGACATAGTTCTAACACTGCCTTTCATCCTAACATGTCTCCTAAAATTAATTAAAAAATTTATTATTTAATTAATTTATCTCTTTTTCATTAATCCATTTTCTCATATTAAATAAATAAATTTTATTTACCATTTTCTCTTAAATTAATTAATAAATTCTATTTATTTAATTAATTTATCACTTCTAACAACTTCATCTCCATAAATTAATTAAATAAATTTATTATTTAATTAATTTACCCTCTCATATCCTTATCCTCAAGCACTTACCAAAATTATTAAATAATGGGTCACAATTATTAAATGATTGATCCAAAATTAAATTCTCTTTTCATCTCAACCATCCATTATCATACTACATCTTTTAATCTCTGCCATTCACATAAAAGGATGTTCTAGAAGATTTTTATCCATGACCTATAATCCTCTCATCTAATCTTAACTATCTATTTAATCTTTTAATTCTATCCCTTCATCCATCATATCCAACGTCTATAAACTAAGCCTCTCACATCATTATCACAACACATCGTTCATATGCAAGTATATGCTATCAAATTCCATATCATTACCATTATCATTTGCCTTAATTATAGCCATCTTCATAGCTAGGTTATGCTGGTTTTGTGAACATTCCACAATGCATAATATATCAAAAGAACAAAGCTAGTAGAGCTAGGATGCATTCTACTCCATTATATCAAGTGTGAGGGTGTGATTGAAGGTGAAGGTATTGAGTTATATTGCGTTATCTTGCATTATTTACCTTGAATCATATTTCTGCATACAACATCCAAGAGAGCAAGATTGGAAACAAAGTTTTGAAATTGCACCTAGGAAGAAGAGGGACGGGATACACCCCCTGATTTTTCTTTATTTGAAAGGATTGCATTGAAGTTGCCTCCTAAGATGACCTTTGACTCCATGTGTGGTTGTGAAGAGGTGGAGATGTCAGTCTAGAGTTTACTTTTGTCCTCCAGTCTTGTGGGGCCATACACATTGAGAAGGAGAAAGACATTATCTGAAGATAAGCATTTAACCCAGCCAACTATCTAATTTCATTATGAAAGTAGGATCTCAAAGCAGAATTGGTGTGGGTTCCACATAGTGCATATGCCACCATCCATGCCAATATAAGGTTCAAAGTAGCCTTCCCAACCTTTATAATGCCCTACAAAAATCTTTGTTGCTTCTGAATTTAATTTAGTTTCCTACAACAAAAAGAACTCTGCATTTGTGTTACAAAGTTGGTGCTTTATCAAGCACCTTTTGTGAGAGGCATTTAGGCCTCTGACATTCCATGATATGATCCTCATTGCTCTTTAAGGGAGGAGTTTCCTCTCTTATATCTCACTAAGTTTTGATTAAGGATTTACCTTGGAAATGGCTAGCTCTTCCCGTTTTGCTTATTAGTCTTGCGCCTTTGCTCCCTTTCAAAACCAATATCTTCTTTGATAATTCATGAAACTGATTGACTTATTTTCCTAGGATCTATGTGACCAAATTCATCCTCTTCATCTTCGTCAAAATAAAACCACTCCCTTTTGCTATCCTCCATTAGGGGTTCATCATGTGTTGCTTTAGGAGTGTAGATAACTAGGGCATTATCTGGAATAACTTCTAATTGATCGCAAGTCGTTGGTTCCATTTTTGTTCAAAGGTTTTCCTCCTTGCCTTTTTCCTTAAGCACCCATCTCTGATTTTGCTTCTTCCTAGGGAATTTATTTTCAAAGTGGCTCCTACCTCAACAGTTAGGACAGAAGAATTTGGCTTCGTCTACCTTAATGCTTTGATTCCAACTTCCTCCACCATGTTTTAGAAGGATGGAGTTCAAGATCTTCATGATGGCGATGATTCTTGTACGAGCATAGATTTGTGAGTTACCTTCTACTACCTCTGGATCAATACATTCTACTCTGCCCAACGATTCTCCAATCTTCATGGGATTTTCCACCATCTAGTATTCTAGTGGGAGGTTGTAGAGTCTTATCCATTTAAGATCAACTTGGAGGTCACATGCAGTAGGATCAAAATTCGGCACCCATTTCTAGACATAAATTGGGATATTGTCTATGAACCAGACTCCTTTGAGAATGATTGCCTCATGCTCCAAAGGTGATCTGAGTTTTTCCACAGAGAATCCTTTTGGAAGGAAAAGTAGGTTGGAGATGCCCCATGTTTGTTCAGCCCACTGGTATATCTTTTCTCTGGGTAGGGACTTCCCCATGAATCTCTTGATGACAACCTGCTCCTGTAAGGATGCACACTCCAATACATCTTCTAAACATAGCTCCAAGGGTTTTGGTGCGCTATCCTTGTCACCTTTCTGCTGATTTTTAGGAGCCAATTTTTTGCGAGCCATTTTAGTTCAATTAATTTTAAAATTAAATGATATATTTTAATTAAAATTATTATTTATAATATAGTGTCATCGTTATTAAATTTTATATTTAATAAATATTATTCGAAGATTTCTATTTCATTTTAATATTCAATATTTTCAATGTAAGTTTTAAAAATTATGAAATAATTTTGTTCCGTCATTCAAATTATTTATCATTTAAAAATTTAACTAAAATTTATTTTTTTACTTAGAAGATTTTTTTTTACTATTTGAGAATTATTTTATTATATTAGCATTGTGAAAAGTTATTTTTATTCATTTAAGAGTTGTTTTGTTGGATGGATTTATTTTTAATTTTAATTTTCTTATTTTAGAGTTATATATATATATATATATCATTAATAATTATGTATTTTTATTTTTATAAAATCAATATATTATTTATAAATTTTTAATTATTAAATTATTTTAATTTTTAAAATTTGATATAATATTTTATCTATT
This sequence comes from Cunninghamia lanceolata, assembly GCA_027924645.1. NCBI lineage: Eukaryota > Viridiplantae > Streptophyta > Pinopsida > Cupressales > Cupressaceae > Cunninghamia > Cunninghamia lanceolata. The sequence goes on from BSBN01000602.1 coordinate 11,371,926, forward strand.
GTACCAAGTATTTCTTATTTTTATTGGCCTATAAAATCACCATCCATTTTTCACACATTGGGCTTCCATGAATCTAGTTTGCTTCACCAATGTCATGTGTAATTCAAATCTTGTAGATAAAATCTATTGAAGTGAAAGTTTAAATTCACTTCCATGGCATTCCAAAGGGTTGAGCTTATAATATTCCTCGGTATCTTCCAACACTCCTTGATAGATGCTAGCTTCCAAATATGTCTACCAAATATGTCCACCATTTGTGAATGCAACTTCATATGGCAACTCGGATATTCCACTAAGTGGAGACCTTGTTAGTTGTTTTCCTAGCTTGGTGCAATAATGAAATGAACAATAAAATTCTCTAAGGATTGTATTATCAGTCAATAAATATAGTCAAGAAATTTCACAATAGAAATTTACCAGTTATAACTTTAATTATAATGTATTATACTTAATTTATGATCATTAGAAATTTCACAATTTATTGTTCAATTTTGTTAATGCAAGTTTTGTTTTATGTACTAATATTAAGCCATTCTATAAAAGTACTTTCACAAATTCCTTAATATTTTACAATTATAATTTATTATAAGGAACAAATAGAACTTAGCTATGCTAGTCACAGTTGTGCCTAGTACAAATCAAAACTTTGGGTCAAGGTTAGCCATAACAACTATAATCTTCACTGATCCAATAAAATCATGATACATTTAAATTGCAAGAATATGTTGATCCTTAACTATTATCTAGACGCTTCCTCTAAATCACTATGTCATGGCTCACCTAACAACTAGACAACAAATACTATCATTATAATACTACAAAAGCAGGTACTCGCCCCTAGTGGCACTTGTTAATTTATAGTTTTAAATATATTTATTTTGATATTTTTATTATTCAATTAATAAATAAAATAATAATCTAAATTGTTAAATTGAAAGCTTACTCAGAGAGTTAAAATGGGTAACAAACCACATTTAGCACCAGACGTTGCTTTTCTTCAACTTAATTAATAAAAAAATAACATCAACTTGGATGATACAACTTTGTTATTGGGAATTAAATTAATACAAATGAAAGAGAAAATAGAAGGTACGACATAATCTTATTTCCATGACTAATGTCATGTCAACTGTTTAAAAAAATTGACCACATAGCCTTACGAACTCTGCCCTGTAGGCGTATAAGTGACTAATCTTGAAATTACAAGATTTAACCATGGAGAAATCCAACCTAAAATTTAAGCAGATCAAAAGGAGGAGGTGGCAAATTTTCAAATGTTCCTAGCCCATCCTCGGTCAAGACTCTCTCCACAAACATCAATGGTCACAAAACAGAGCACGTGATTACCAATTAACAATCAAGGAATGGATGACAACTTACACTTGGCATATTCCTTCGCATCTTCAAAGTGCATTTAGAATAGTCCCTCTAAACTTGCCACTATGTGTATGTCACCAATCATTAGGATATTCACCTTGATCTACATCTCTCACCCTAATATCTTGCTACTGCAAAAATTCATCCCTCAGGTCCATTAACTACTCTGTATCTAACCCGATATCCTCTTCAACCAACATACCACCGGAGTCCAGCCTCTTATACTCTTCATATGTTGTGATGGTTTTCGCTATATCGACCTTGTCAAAACTCTGGGCTTTGAACTTGGCATACTCCTGCATCTAGAGTTGCTCACCTACTAATATTTTGGAGTCCTTGAACTCCACACACCTATGCCATCCTATATCTAAAGGAAAATTAATGGTCCCTCGGTTATGCTTTTGAATGTATGCCTCATAGCAGGGGATTATCTGCCTAGTGATTTTCAGAAGTAGAACCCTATCGGTTTGATATTGAGGCAACATGAAGGGGTGACCTTCAAACCCTTCCATCTTGATGTATGTGAATGTTGGGAACTGGATAAACTAGGACCCGTGTGCTGTGATGACCCCTTGGGCATCTCGTGAAATTCTTTTATCTCGGCCCCCTTCCATTAACTAGACCAACCACATCATAAAGCAATCATTCACCCTCCTATAATGCACAACTGATTGCTTCTTCTCCAATTGTGGGTAGTATTCCCACACCATCTATTCTCATAGCTTGTTGCCAAGCTTTCCAACTTTATACAGTCCATTGAATTGGGACTGATATGCACAGGAGTACACTACATAGTGGGTCATGAGGAACCTTCGCTTCTTCTTCCATGGAACCATCTCATCATGCAGGGAGTTGTTGATCAGTTGTGCCCAATGCACTATATCGCCAACACCCTTTACAAACTGGATGAGGCCAAACATCCATAAATCAAAAGACCCTGAGTCTTCCTTCCCCACCATTCTATTCAATAGGGTTATCATGTACTGGACTTCTGGGTTGAAGTCATTTGTAGAGATTTTTTGGCATCTTAGAGACTACCTTTGACCTAGTAGTTGGATCCATCCAAGAAGTGTGCATAACCTTGTGGCATCCCACAATATTTGAGTTGTATTCTGTGGACAAGGCATTCAGATCAATTTCGAAGACATTTTGACTCCATGGTAATCTGAAAGTCTCTGCGATTCCTTTTTCTAATTAATCTGCATAAACTCGCCCTTGGTGCTCTACCCTCCTAGCAATAGGATTATACTTATGTGCTCACTCTATCACTAATTCCAGTGCATCTATGGCATATGGAAATCCAAACACATGATACATTCCACTAGTGACAATGTTCTTGAGAGTCGATTCGTCTTTGTAGACTTGAATCCTTGCCCTGAAGACTTCTAGGTCCACTTTCCCGCAATGGGTGTCCGGTGCACTACCAAACTTGCTCCATATCCTACAGGGAGTGGGACCCATTAGTGTTTCGAACTCGTCCTCATGTTGCTTTTATATTTTCATCATTTTGTCCTACATGATGCAAAATAGCTATAATTATTTCCTGCATTGGAAATTTGGGCATGCAAATCAATCTTCACTTTGCAGAATAATTTGAAATCATTTATAACAAGATGAATCCATGAATTTACCTTAGGTAAAAGAGATTAATCTTTGGTAAAGAAGAAATACTGTAACCATCAAGAAAGAGGGATTTTGTAGTATACGTACCTGACAAACGAGATATCACCTTGGTTACACTATGCAATGGATGCCCGTTTACTGTCATACTTTCCGTTCATTCAAATGCTTGATTCATCTTAACCTAAATGAAAATTTTCTCTCAATGGTAATTATTTGCGACTATGATCTTTAGATCTCCTAAAAATGCCTTCATGATTTTACCATTGTGTTGAAATTAGCTTTTAACCCTTGTGAAATTCGCTAAGTGTAGGAATGCATTGAATGTTCACTAGAGTTGGTGAGCAATTACTACTCGGGAGGGGAAAAGCGACCGCTGGGTGAAAGTTTATAATTTAAAATTTAAATCCCAATGTCAAAAATCAATCACGGTATGGGAATCTAATGCTAAGGACTGGATGGATATTTAGATCTTAATATCATGTTCGGAATGTCTGGTGCGAATGTCTGGTTGGAATATCCTTTTGACTTTGACTAAAGTTGGGTAAAATCATAGTGGAAACTCCATCGGGTGACATCATTACCATCATGGTCAAACTTTGTTGACTAGAGCAAGGATAAATGGATCTTCATACTCGGTCATAGAGGTCATGACATTTAGGAATGTCCATTGTAAAATGTCCTTTTGAAAATGTCCAGTTGAAAAGTCAACAAGCTATGAGCATGCACCTGGCTTATAATACTTTCAGATAAGACATGGACATGGATATCGATATTGAAATAGAAATGTTTAGTGCACAATATCTAGTCCAATGGGACTCTCTCATGTCGGGGTAAATTTGACAGCTTGCATTGGATGTTTGAATAGGACTGGATATTTACTTGTTTGATCATGTCAGGTCAAAATGTCATGTCCAGTAAGAGTGTTAGTGACTCACTAGGGTAAATTTGACTATTTCAACAAGATATGGATCCAGATACGGATATTGGTACTTTGGGCGTGCAAATGTCTAGTCCAGTTGAATAATGAATGAGTCATATTTAACTTTTACTTTTGGGTCTGTGTGTTTCCCAAAGGTTTGGAACCTAATATGGATACCAGACATGACATGTATTCTTCGCCAATGTCCATGTCTAATTGACTGAAAATATCTAGTTGACCAGAACTTCACATGGGCATAACTTGCTCACTTCAACAAATTTTTACATGATTCAAAAGACAAACTTGACTAGAATTTTATCCTCTACTCATCCATGACTTTTAGAGGGGATATTTTCCAACTTGAAATTTGGCTTGGATTTGGCTTAGAGGTGACATGACATTTTACCATTACCACCCAAGTGGACAATAGACAAACCAACACAACAAAACAAGTTGGGTCCTCATTTTGCCATGGAAAAATGGAGCGTGTTGTGAGACTACACAGCGCCTCCCTCGTGAGGCTGGATGACTTGGCTTGATATCCATTCACCGACAAGGCATCACCTTGTGTGCTAAATGGACCATTCAAGCTCTTTAAGGCAATGAAGCTTGGAAAGTTCTTGTCCACCATTATATTTGTACTGGCACTCCTATAGGTCATCCAACATGGAAATGCTTGGATTGAGGAACTCTCCTCACTATAAGGGAACCTACTTCCATTCAAGGTACTTTTGTTATCAAGAGCATTTGGAAGGCTTGGGAAGCCCTTAAGCCTTGGCTTCATTAGGCTAGAGATGATTTTGTAATGGTTTATCCATTAATCATCAATCCATTTGGTGGTCCCCTTTTCTCAGCACTCAAGATAGGCCTGTAGAAAACCAAGATCATGGAAAAGATAAACAAGCACACGAATTGCAATGGAATCGACCAGTTTGTATTACCAAATGAGGCGAGTATAAATAGAGATGTGTAGGTACCCAAATCTCCATGAAAAGAGGATAGGACTCCTCTACATGGAGTTGTGGCGAGTAACCTCCCACAAACATAGAGTGAGGTGTTGATGCAAGTCGACACCTCTCAAAATGTCTCAACTACTTTGACAAGTTCAAAGGAACATGTGCAAATACGCCTAAGTATGATTAATACAAATGTGTACGCCTAGAGATAAAAGGTATACACTAACACCCCCCTTAAGCATAGATTAGGTCAGTATTATTAAAAATGGGTCCCGGCTATAAGCCTGGTGAGGTACCCATGTACAATACAAAAGAAAAATGAGCCCTGGGCATGAAACCTGATAAGGTACTCAAGTACAATGCAAACTCTCTAAAACTAGAGAAAGATAGAAACCCAGTGGGAAAAAACTATCCCCCAAAAAGAGAGAAAAAGGAAAGGCTTAGAAAGCCCCCCCCAAAGATGATGATGATGCTGATGTAGAGATAAAAATCTCCTGGAACATGAAACTGTTGTAAATTCTACCCTTACCTTAATTCTAATAGATTTTAGCAAACTAATTGGAATTTGTAGTGTGCAAGAAATTTGGTTCAAAAAATGCACAATGTCTGAAAAAAGATGTGCATTAATGGCACATATGAATGAGAAGAGAATTTGAAAGATTCATTGTTGTGATTGTTACAACCCCCATTACACTTTATATATCAATGAGTACAATTTTCCTAAGTTCCCTTTATGTGTTACACACATTCAATTATATGACACTTTATGAGTGTATTTACAACATATATGCTTTTTGGAGTTCAACAATTTGCTATATAGAACCAACTAAGCTGAGATGAGAAGTAAAACTAGGCTCTAAAGTTTCCAGTGTAGTGTCCTCTTCACTTGAATTAAAGTGTGAAAAAATGAAGTTGCAGTCGAAGTGACAAATCTTCGCTACTGCGACAATGTTTCGACTTTGTGATTCTTGAATTAAGGTTGTTATGGCAGTGAACTCAACTATTTTGTCAGAACAAGTGAGTTGATACACAGAGAGATGATTCCTATATAATTTGGGAATGAAAAGCACATTGTGTACGTATCCATTACCTAATTTTACAGTTCCCTTACCACAAACATTATAATAGTTATCATCTATCAGTATTTTGAAGGTGTTGCATGGAAGAATTGTCACAAACACCTCTTTGTAAGGTGACATGCATTCAATTGCACATGAACTAAGAATCCATTTGTTGACTTCTAATTTTGAAGGTGCCATGGATTTATCTTTTTACCTTCTCGAAGATGAGTTCCCAAATTTTGTGAATTGAATCCCTAATTGAACTTTATGTAAAGTGGCACTTTATAAGTTGAGTGTCTGGTTACTCTTCCTTAATTCCCCCCTTAAAGTGGCACTTTATAAAGTTAGTGCATTGTGAGCACCATTACTCCCTTTGATTATTTGTTTTCCGCCAAGATTGGCACTTTTTAGGAGTGATTTTGCAAGTCACCCAAAAAGATATAAACTGGCACTTTATGATATTAGTGCAATATTATTCTTGTTGGATCCGTGACAAAAAAAATCCACTTTTGCAAAAAGAAGCACTCGATTTCAAGTTGATTTGCAAACGTTATCAGACTTGGAAGATTGGTGCAATGACAAAAAAATCCTTTTTTGAACCAAAAAAAATCAAATTTTTAGAAAATCAAATTTGCATGCAAAAATGTGAGAAAAAAATTTTGGAGGAAAATTAAGCCCCCTTGGGCTGTGTACGACTAGGGGCTAAAACCTCATGTGACCAGTTGCTAAACTTTTCAAATGGTCTCCCCTCCCCCTTGCTAACATCACCCACCCTAGTTTCTTATGTCAGCTAAATAGTGCTTCTATTCACTGCAAATAACTTGGTGGGCGTCGTGATTCCTTCCTGTGGCAAAACAAGCCAAATCTAAGGTCGATTTTGGTCGTTTCAAGGATGCCAAACTAGAGCCGACTTGGTCTGCATCACAGGAGGAATCCCTACCATGCATGAGGGTGCTTTGGAGATGTGTGAGCAGGCCCTTGTGAGGGCATTCATAGGCGCAGGTGAAGATGCCTCTCGTTGGCTTGAGATGCCATTTCTGGCATCTGCGGCATTAAAGATGGGACACCGGCCATCCATCCCTCATTGTCCACTACGTAAGCAGCTTGAGTCTCTCAAGCACCTTTTTTAGTTTTTGCCTCGGGCTCAGGAAGCTTAGAATTAGATCCATGATTTTTTCAAACCTTTCAAACCTACTTCTTTCTCTTGGCATATGGTCTTACTTGGCGACTAGACCTACCTTCCATGCAAATATACTTAGATATGACATGCTTTTAGGGTGGAAATTCTTTTTATTATTTTGAAGGATAGTAATGTTGCTACTTTCAATCATTGTACTACTGTTAAGCATTTTTCTTTCTACACTAAAGCTATCATTTTTTTTAATGTGCTGATGCAGATTTAGGTGCAAGCTAGCAAAGTTATACTTGAAGTTGCTCATCTTTAGGAGCTGCTAGACCATTGGGCCAATGCCCCTTGCACTATTTCCTGGGTTTCACTTGACTCCACCTCCTCTCGAGGGTATCGGTGTGTATAGTCAGTCCTCCCAATGTAACTGTGGTGATCGAGGATCTCACTCCCATGGCCCTCAGTCCTCCAGGGATTCTCCTATCCATGGAGGATGGTCTCAACCTCCCAGACCGCCATGGCGGGATGGGTGCTGCCACAATAATGGGTTACACTTTCTGGGACACCCTGATTTTTGCTGAAATCACATATTTTTAGAAAATATAATGATTTAAGCATTGAAAGGTTCCATTTAAAGTATTTTAATTGAAGAGGGTTTGATCAAACCCCCTTAGATAGAACCCCGCTAGTTTTAAACCATACCTATAATGGAGTCTCCTCTACACCTATCAAAATGCTGATAAAAAATAACTTTTGATTTACCTTTTGGGGGATCAAATGAATTCATTTAAAATTATGTTTTGTATGTAGTCCTTATTATAAACTTCCCAAAAAGTATAATTTTAAATATATTTAATTTGATTATTATATTTTATTTTGTATTTCTTGTGAATGTAGGTTTTTCACCGAACATCAAGTTCTTTGTTGTACACACATGGAAAATTAGTATATTAGTGAAAAAAAATTCTAAAAAATATATATGCCTTAGGTATTGATGTTCTTGTTTCAACAAAATATAAAAAATTAAATTTCGATACATACAAAAAAAGTTATGTTTTACGGAATGCACCTATGTCTAAATTATACTTGGTTTGACTTCAAAAATAATTTAAAAAACATATTCAACAAAATATTATAAAACCAAATGCATGCCCTATATATCGATGTTACTAATCTAAATTCAAAAGAATCAAAATTTTATCCTTTGTAGAAAGAAAGTTATGTGCTACGGAATACACATCACTTTAAAAAAATGTTGTTTACTATTAAAAACTAGTTATCAAAGGAGATGCAAAAAAATTACAATTTAACTCCAATATTTTTTAAATATATTTAGAATTTACAAACAAAATCTTACAAATCACTAGTTCACGTCATCTTTAAATTCCTAACGGTTTAATAGCTATAGGTGTCAGAAAGTGAATATTTAGTTTGTGAAAAATGTTGATTTCAATGTCAAGTTTGGCCAAAAAGTGTAACCCATTATTGTGGGATGACCCAGATATTGTTTGGTCTGACACAAGCAAGTTTCCTTGTTTGTAACTCACCATTTCCCTAATTTGTGCTCAGCCACCCCCTGAGAAGAATGAAGATGGATTTTATACTCTCGACAGTTGGGAGCCAATTGATGATGCTACCCCTAGAGATGTTTAGGGGAAACTTGATGATCAGGATCCTCCTCCCTCTACTGGAGTTGCACTTGCTTCTTAGTTTTTTGGGCTTGGCCCTTTGTTACTTTTTTTGCTTGTGTTTAAAGCTTTTGTTCACCTGTTAAGGCTTTGAGAATTCGTGGGTGTGTTTTTTTACCACCATACTCCTTTTTGTGAATATTGTACTATTTATTTCTTTTTGATATAGGTTAAATAGGAAGTATTCAATAAAAAAAACTTCTATAGGATGTCTCTTGCAATATTTTGACTCCCAACATTATTGTTTTCTTTTTTAAATTTGAATAATGGAGAAATTTGTCTAGTTATGCAAATTTTTGGGTTTATTAAGAATTTTTCACAGTAAGGGATATAATTCATATGTTATTTATTAACAAATTATATAGATTAGAGATCTTACAAGATGTTGATGTTAAGATTGTTTAGTCTACTTTTTTGTTTAGTGCATCCGCCTCATCTGCCCCTTTAACTATACCTATTTCCACTATTATCCCATCCCATAGGATTAAACCTACCTCCACTATTGTACCATCACATAGTGTTCATCCTTTCTCTAAATTTATTCCTCTCTATGCCTTACATCCTAATTATGCCCCCCATCATACTTGCATCGCACATGATGTTTTACACCTCCACCTCTATTTTATCCACTACCAACCAACCTACTATATTGATAACTCTTGACTTGTGCCATCCCCACTTCTACTATTTTATCCTCTAGCAATCCTCATCCCATTCCTCTATCTATTCCCATGCACACACTCCATTACATTTCTTCATCCATGCTTATTTTACAACCCATTACCTCTTCTCATTCCACATACTAATCATACTCATACCTACTCCATAAATCCTACCTATACGCATCCTATTGTACCCCAACCTTCTCTTACCTCTACTTCTTCCTCTACCCTAGAAGCACTAGTCTAAAAGATAGATCAAGTGGAGAAAAAGTGGATACAAGGCCTAATGGAAAAGACAATGATGAATTTAAGGACATGCTAGACATATACCATTGGCATTTGAGACTATTACACTTCCTCTATATACAAGTTTTGTGGCGCCTTTCTTAGAGAAATATAATGGAAAAGGTGATCCCAACACATGCAATTAAGGTCCTCCACTAGGATGTGTTGATTTCTTATCCAAGGATAGATTTTTGGCTAAGTTATTTCCAAGGACTTTATAAGATTATGCTATTGAATGATTCTTATCATTAACTCATGGGTCTATACATACATATGATGATTTGACTAAGGTATTTGTCATAGCCCAATTTTGTATCTATTCCAGTTGTTACATACTTTGTAGATATTACATGTATATGCATGATGATATGATGATGATATATGTTATCCATATGAGATATATAGGATAACTTGACTTCATAATGTATTTAGAGATATGAAACTTGGTGTAATTTGATTAATTGTTGCATTATCATGATTAGATTAATGTGTAAATACTTGTTTAAATTTGATATTTTGAAAATGTCTAACTACAGAGTTTGTTGTCTGAGTACGATAGGATCAATGACAACCCCTCACCTAAAAGGGAGAGTATCATTGGGGAGAGGAGTCTAGTAGACTAATGGTAGACTAATGGTTAACTTGCATGATCTCACAACACACACATGTAGTCACATTGGTTATATTCATAAGTGTATTTTGATTGCAAAGAAGTAGTTATTTTATTTTTCTATTAAGAACTAAATTATTGATAGTTCATATATATATAGATATATTAATGAAGTGTGTGAGGACAAGTTAGTATTATATAGTATTATACAACTGTCTATCTCATTGGTTATTTACCAAAAAAATAATAATAACAAGGCCGCACTACAGCTAAGTTCCTGCCTGATGCTAGCAGGGTTGTTCTGTCAAGATTGCAGCTTGATATAGATTTTGTGAAGGGCGGGATTTTCTCTGGCATGTTGGCACATAGCATGACATTCTGAACTATAAAATTTGAAATTCGAGTTGTGGTGCTTTTTCACAAGTCATTTGGACTATTTATGGATTTAATGAAATTGTTTTATTTTTCTAAAATAAAAGTGAATATGTATAATTGACCACTGGTATTTAGTTGGCAATTGGCTACAATAACCAGCCCATCTTGATAGAATGCATTTTGTGTAACACCTAAAACATTGAGGTGAAATCACAGTGGAAATCAACACAATTATATAATTGAATCTTAATTTAGATTTAAAACCTAAAATTGAATCAAAAGAATATATAGTATTCAATCATTACTATTCTATAAGACCAGGGGATCTGGTTGTAGAGTGCAAGTTTTAATTTGTCAAGGTTTAGGCTTAGGTTTAAAATTTTTCTCAACATATGTTAGTTCTTTGCAAACCATTGTCAAACTAACAAACCCTTGAAGCATAAAAAAATTGAACCATCTAGACTCAAAATTTCAGTTTTGTTTCACAAAGCTACTTGATGCTCCTTGCAAGCATTGTTTGAAGCTCTTAACCTCTAAAGATGCATGAGTTGTGGCAGCCATCTGCATTGTTGGAACAGGGCCAGACAAGATATTTCCTCTTGATAGAGATCTGATTAGGCAATCAAGAATTTCAATCAGAAACAAAATGAACAAAACAACTCTAATCTAATGAAATTTTAGATACAAGAAGGCATTATTCCATACATAGAACAATGCATGATGGTACAGAACAATGCATGATGGCACTCTTACCAGTTAGTCTGAGTAAAAAATATAGAAAACTTACAAATTTCTCAAGGCAAGGATGAAACCAAATTCTTTAGGTATTGAGCTGATGAGATAGTCGTCTGAGAGATCTCGGTCAAAGAGAACAGCAATCAATATCTACAAAGGAAAACATTGGCCTAAAAAATAGGCTAAGAGAAAAGTGGATTAATCTATGTAATAAGACAAATGATAAACCTGGAAGGTTGCTTAAAAACTAGGAAATAAATATTGTTGAAATGTACTTGAGGTCCAAAGTTAGTAGAACAAACACTAGTTGTTTATGTTGTTCTAGTATTATCATATAGCATGACCCTATTATTAAGGTGTAGTAAATTCCATCAATAATATTTTAAAAAAGCTAAAGCTTGCCATCATACATATTTTGACCATTTCTTTAGCTGGACTAAGACCAAACCAAAAATTATAAAAATATAATATTGCTCACTTACGGTCCCACAAGGTGTGACAAATTGGCTAGCTTTGGTGGCAACATTCCATTTAGATTTAGGCTTAGAAGTGTTCAGCAACAAAATGTTAACAGTATGAATCTCCTTTTTTTCTTCACATTCCCAGAAATGGATCATATATCCTATGCAGTACTAACAAATATTTATAGCTTCTGGTAATATGGGAATTTCCCCACTATTTTTTCCTTGTTCGTCTTCTAGGGATATCATGGTTTGAATGTCCTGGTGGAGGAATCTAAATGTTGGGTAAAATAAACTCCCACAAACATGACAACAAAAAATAAGATGTTTTATAAGCCTAACACATGACAACAAACTTGGTTTGATTTTCCTGGTGGAGGAGTCTAAATGTTGGGTAAAATAAACTCCCACAAACATGACAACTTGACAATCAGTGTTATTCCTGTCATAATATTCACAACGCTTCTGTAAAATTATCCTCAATATTTCAAATGTCAAATTGTAAGGAGAGGGTTAGATATTAAAAAGTGAGTCCAGATAAGTGAAGTGAAATGCATGTAAAAGCAATGAAATTGTTGTGTACTTTCAGTCTTACTTGTGAGTGTTGCATCTGTGTGCCCAGTGGTGAAGAACAAACCATACAAAAAAGCGGTGCACACCATAAAATACACTTGGTGGAAAGTCGTGAGCCGAGCTTTTTGCAACAATGAAAAGCAAATATAAAAAATCAAAAGAGAGGCTATGAATGACATATATTGTCAACAAATGCCTAGCATTGAATAGTACAAAGCTTTGTACAGTTTGTTTTTAGGCTTTATGTGTTTTGATTCCACTCTAAACTAACTGTTCTACCACTTTGATGGAAGTCCATACCTTGTTCCAAAGCTTCCATTTTGGCACAGTCCGGTAAGACACTGGCAAACGTTGTGAAGTTTGGCTTTACACCTGCCAATTGCATTTGCTTGAAAAATTTTTGTGCATATCCTACAACCATGGAATTCCATGAAAGAAAATTTCTTCAAGGCATTTTGTCAAACAGTTCATGTGCCTTGTAATAAACAGAACGGGTAAGAAGAATGTAAGGCATTCGATGGAATAATTCAAAATTCCATGGACTGCAATATCAATGATGACCTCTGCTAATTTTGATAGAATATATACATTTGGGACATGGCCTCTAAGGCAAAAGGTAATTTAGGCTCGATATAGCATTCTCCATCCATAATAAGGTGGTGGGTGTATGTATATATTAATTTGCCAAATCAAGAACTTGTCCAACCAATTTACTGGAAAGAAACCCAGGATGAATGTGTCATGACTAAGACATTTTGCATGAGAAACAGGATCAAAAATTCTGCATACCATTTATGATTTATATTCTGTGCAGAACTTCCAATAGAATTCTCCTCACTGTGACTTCTCTACATTGCAGTCCCCTCAATTTTATTTGATTCTCTACCCATAACCTGCAATTTTGAATGAGGGGTCGATAAAAACCTACTAACAAATCTTCAGATTGGTTTATTAAGTGAATTGATCAGGTTGGACACTTCTTCGTTGTATTGGTGAAACGATGCAGCAACATCTATCGAAAGCTATAGGCATTGTTTTTCATTCTGCCCTACTTTGCTCTGGCCACATTTCAACTACGTGTCTTAAAACTGATTTTTCATGCATAAAAATGCCAGGAAGTTAGCCTACACTAGGTTTTTGCGCCTTCTCTTGCCTCGTAACACTCCTCTTGCATTTGACAATCTGCAGAGAGCTTGAAACTCACGCCTTCTCTTGCCTCATGAAAATCTCCCGTCTGTTCTGCCATCCTGCAACCTAAATTTGGACGAATAGCAGGCAATGAAATCTGCACCGAGTTAACTTTTGAGCATGTTTTTACTCCGACTTCAACACTGCAGATTAATCCCAGGAAAAGCCACTTCCTGATTGGTGCATTGTGGTAAGTTTAATCACTTGTTAAGGGATTGCCCTCCACTATAGTTCCACGGCAGGAACTAATAAATTGAAATATATGTATAAAAAAATTATTTTATGCATGATTGGAAGAAATGTAAGCAGGTAAATAAAACAGTTGTTATCGTAAAGTTAAAATGGAAAAAAAAGGTGGCAGCTGTCAAACGGGAAAATAAAGGAAATTAAGGGTAAGAGGGGAATTTTGAGGAAGGAAGGACAGGGGGAAAAAGACATTGCAGGAACATTCTGGAGGAAAAAATACAGAAGAGCTTTGGGAAGGAGGTTTGTGAGGTAGCAGTTTTATTTGTTAAGAAAATTAATTGAATCCAGATCTAATATTTTCAGCCTGAAGGTATGCAAATCCTTTTTTTACCTTCTTCTGGTAGATGTGGAATTGTTTAAATAATTGTTGTTTCAGAACATCAAACAATACTTTGCAGATTGTTAAAATTGCACCAAACAAGGGTTTATAGTTGCAGAGAGAAATGGTTATGGACATTTAGAAATTTAACCAATAGTGGGAAATATTTTGACTTGAATCAGGACATTCTTATGAATCCATGCTCAGTCTGGTTAAGGAAATTTCATTTTAAATCACTGTTGGGTAAATTCATGAATACCCATCTCTTAAAATTTCTATATCATTATTTTCTCTAATAGAAAATTATAGGGATTCCATACTTGCATTAGATATTCTTTGCTCAATCATATGAGCACTCGAGGAGAATTTACAAATCAATGTGCTATATTTGAAAACTAGAATCAAAATAATTTATTTCTCCCTCAGTACTAGAATAGTTGAATATTTTATTTCTTCCTGACTGAGTGTCAAAAATAATAAAATTCAGATTTATTAAGACACCATATGGCTATCAGCTTTTAGATTTTTACTATTAACTAGTACAAAGAAATATTGCCACAACTAGTGCATTGTCCAGAAATACATGAACTTAAATAAAATAATTTTTTATTAGATCTTTCACAGAACAAACTTGATATATAAACTCTTTTATTGCTTCAGTTGGCATATTAATATCACATTCCTGTATAATCATGTTACTATGTAAAGTACAACGTATATATTGAAACACATCATAATAATAACGAAATTGAACATGCATTTTACAACAACAAGATATTCATTGCTTATTAATCTTTACATACCATGGTTTGCATTTTTCAAAAGATCTTTGACTTATTTTAATATTACCAGGTAACACTAATTCATCACAAAATTTTCTATAAAATTTAGTTTGCATTGTATCTAATAGGTGTTTTGGATGAGGACCGCAAACTTTGGACCCCACTCTTAATTTTAAAACATCTCTAGCATTAGATGATACCCTAGTATTATCATGCCAATATTTTTCGATCAAAGATCTAATTTCAACATTCAGTTTCATGTCAGATCTCGAAAGTTGACCACTAAAACTCTAACATTGGTTAATTGGATCATTTTCTATACTTTCTCTTCTTTTTGCCACTCTTACCAATGTTTTAGGATGTATTTTTAGAATTCCACTAATATTGCTTACCATTCTTCTATTCAAAGTTGTTTTATTCACTATAGCAGTTGTTATAGCTCGTCTTGCTGCATTCTTATCTTTGGATCGACTGTTACTTCCAATAGACTCAATGGCACTAGCAACAGTAGACATAGCATGTTTTAGTGATTGATCTTTTCTTCTTGGTTTAACAAAAATGCCTAACATTTTCATTACTTTTCTCATTTTCCACATTCTCATTAATTGCATCATTAGTTGACATTGAAATGATAGTTTTTTATGATAAAAAAATTCATGTGTTCTTATTTGTCTCCAAGAAATTTTACCAGGAAGATTATCCAAAACATCTCTTTCAATTTTGAAAAAAAAATTTCTCATTTTCAACATCACATCCTGGATTGTCATTTTCATTTTCAACTTCAAAACGATTTTCATTTTCAACAACAAAATGGTTTTCATTTTCATTTTCAACAAAAGGATTTTCATTTTCATTTTCAACAACAAAACGGTTTTCATTTTCATTTTCAATAAAAGGTTTTTCGTTTTCATTTTCAACAACAAAACGGTTTTCATTTTCATTTTCAACAACAAAACAGTTTTGATTTTTATTTTTATTTTCAACAACAATTTGTTTCAAATTTTGATCTCTACGAATATTATCAATCTCAACATTGTTATATCCAGCTTGTTTTAAATCTCCTATCAACACTATTTCCATTTCAATCAAAGGCAGATTTGAAGTACCTAGATTTGTGCCTATTGAAACATTCTCCATAGCATTGATAGAGGGATTTGAAGACATGCCAAGAGTAGTTTGTATAATCCTATTAGTTTCCACATTCACCTCTTGCAAATTTGCATCGTCTACATCCATGGTCTCCTCAATGTTTTTATCTTCAATAGTTGTGGAATTAGATGCTTTAGCATTATTCATTGATTGAATCTTTATTCTTCTAGCTCTTTATTTTTTTGACACCTTCTCTATCTTTGCTTCAATTTCTTCAGGCGTTAATACCTTCCTATTTTTCCTCTTATTACGACTTTGTGATCCCATGATTAAAAAATTTATGAAGCATGTACAAATGAATGTCAAAAACTTGAAAGCCTTTCTTCTTTGTTCAAGTCCTTCAAACAAGTACCAATTCAACAAAATTTCGCTCAAACAGTGTCTCAATGATGGCTTCTATCAAAATTCAAACAATATTCCAAGTTGATGGACCTGCAAAAGAAAAAAAAGATGGTAGAGAATGCTGCAAATGTCGTCGTCAACCGTACTGTAGAGCAAGTTGCAGGGCTGACAGTCATAGTAGTCTTATTAAAAAAAGGGACAAATAATAAACGGGATCCTGTTTAAGAAACAGGGTCCCATTATATAAAATGGGATCCCATTTACTAAACGGGATCCCATTTTGTTTTGCACTGGTGGAGTAAGAAACGGGATTCTGTTATTTAAAATTTAAATTTTAAGCTCCGGTTTTGCTTTGTAACCTGGTTCGGGAAATGCTTTGGGGACCTGAACCTGACCTCTAGACCTAGTTTGACCTGCAACTTGAAGGTCCTGTCAATGTCACAACAAAATAGTGACTTTGGGCATATATCTAAAGGTCTATTTTGCAGAATATTTTGATGAAATTAAAACCCATTATAGGTCAGACAGTGTAGATTCCAAATATGTAATTTTTTTACAATTGGATTAATTTTTCTATTTTTTAATCAATTTCTGATGAAATAGGTCCATAAACTTGAATTATCAGGGTTTTTTAGTATTTTAATAACTTTTTATTAAAATATTTTTTTGTAAAAAAAATTGTAAGAAAATGTACTTTAGACAATTCTTTTCAAATTTTTAAAAAAATCAAAAAATGTTAAATTTAGGTCATCTTATACATGACGTACACGATGATTTTTTAAAAGACCAAAAATGGCCAATAAAAAATTAATAAAAAAAAAAATATTCAATAAAAAACTACAGAAAAATATGGAAAATGTGCTTCAATGAGTTGCAAATCTTTTCCCAAAAGGATTTTCAAAAATATGATTATTTAGGTCAAAATATGGATGACGTACACGTACATGGTATAGTAACAAAAAGTGACTTTTAAACAGTAGTTTTTAGAAACGCCTATTCAAAATCAATTTCTATCATCTGGGTATTGAAAAAAATTACATATTTGGAAACTAGACTCCGAGTACCACATTTCATATTTAGTGACTTTTTTCAAGATTCCACCTTTAAGTGCTTCAAATTTTTAAGTCAAATGTGACAAATTCTGAAAATCAGGAAAAAAACTTCCACTTTTTGGCCAATAAGTGGACAACTTCTTGCACACACCCCTAAAATACCTATTTTGATCTTAATTTCAAATGTTATTAAAGGGTATTAAGATCTATTAGAAATACTAAACCTGTTGCTATGTGACAATTCTTCTATGTCCATTCTTGTAAGATAAAAATATTAAACTCTTCATTTTTATATAATGTAGTCTACCCTTCTCCACTACATGGAATACCCCAATATCAAAACCCATAATTAATTTATCTGTAAGTAACACCTATTGGTGTATATTAAGCTTTCTTAGGGGTGCATATTTAAGAGTCTATGTTTAGCCTTGTGCTATACTTGGCATGCCTAGATTATCTTTGTCTAAGTCAAGTGGTTGCTTTTCCTATTCTTGGAGCACCATTATTCTTAGTGAGTTTTTCCTATTATTGGCTCGACTATTCTTAGTCAATTATGCCCTATATGTACTACATCTTGTAAGCTAATTTATCATCCCATTATTCTGCATTAATAATGAGTCCATTACTTTGCAATACTTGTTTTCTTGCAGACTGAGCGTGCTTCTATTCATCTTGGGTGGCTCGAATTGATACTCACATTCACTCAATGTTCATGGTTTATACATGGTATCAGAGCGAGATTGTGTGGATGTTTGTTTGAATTCTGTGAGTTCTTGATAGTATTGTTGTGGGATCCCTCTTCTAAGCAAGGCCTAGATCCAAAGAAGATCAATTTGTATAAAACTGATCTGCAACTGGTCTAGTGCAAAGGATTAAAGTAGGAACACCCCTATTTGGGTAGAGAAAGGCATTCAACCTTGGTCAAAGAACATAGAATCATGAAGTTATTGAGGGCAATCCACATCCTGTGTGTAGGCCAATCCAGAGGGTGTGGAAATTATCCACATCCAGTGTCAAGGCATCCACAGGGTGTGGAAACTCTGAAGCATTCAACAGAGGCTGAGTGATCTAAGGCGATCACGACATAAGAAAAGAAGTCAATTTGTTACTTGTTGTGGTGTAGAAACCACACTTGTAAACTGAAGGCCTCTAGTTTGGCATGGGGTGTTTCAGGGTAAACCACGCTTTGTCCTTCCTACCATTTCCTCACGGTCTTTGGACCTGTTCAAGGTTTCTTGAGGTTGCAGTAGGGTCACGGTCCGCTTCATCAAAGCTTGACAGGCCTGTCAACTTCAAAGAGCTATAGGGTATCAACTTGAATGTGGTCTGAGCAAGGCATGAAGGGAATTTGAAGGCACTAAAGCATAAACCAAGAAGAAAGTGGTGTGTTTGAAAGCATGCTCTAGGAAGAGGAAGGTGTGGCCTGCCTAAAGAGGCCCTAAATCCTCAAAAATGTCCCCGCAAACCTATAAAAATGACCATAAATATGCAAAAACATCCCTACAAACCTGCAAAATCAGCCCTAAACCTAAAAAATTGATCCTAAACCCACATTTCAATCTGCAATAGAGGTAAATCTGCCTTTGTTTACTGGTTTTGTTCTTCAAATTTGTAGATTTCGCCCAATTTAGGGCACAAATTTCTCAATTCACCCAGAATTGTGCTCTCATTTTTTAATTTGGGGATTTTTTCTTTTTTTTTAGCAAAAATTGTATTTCAATTTAGTTTAAAGAGTGTTTTTGCTAAAGATAAAATCTGCTTTTTAGTTGAAAGGGCTTCTTTTATTTTTCTCCTCATTGTAAAGTTTTGATTTTGTCCAAAAATATATTTTTGACAAATAAAACTAAGGAGCATTTAAACTAGTATGTTTTAGGCAAAAGTCAATTTTGTAATTAGTGACTCCTTTGAGTGCCAAAATTTAGACCAATTTGGGCTTGATCGCACTATTCTTTATAAAGTGTCATTTCTGACCCAAAATTAGATTCACTCTTGCTCACGCACTCATTATAAAGTGTTGATTCAGGGGGGGTTAGGATATCTAGTCAAGGGGGTGTCCTTTGTGTTGTGTCTTGTACACTTCCGCACTTCATTTCACTTTTTTAGTTTGGGGGAATTATACAGCGTATTTTGTAATCAATGAACTGAGATAAAGTTCCATATTTGCGGGGGTTCATCATGGATTTCGGTATTTATTTCCACCCTTCTGTTGTCAAACTAACTTCAGAGAACTATTTGTTTTGGAAACAAGGGATAAATAATCGTTGTCTTGAACAAGATCTATTGCTCTATCTCCTTGGACTCATTCTTGAGCCAAGAGACTGTGAACAAAAAGAATAAATGGTTTAACAAAAAAGACATGGTCTACAGACTAATAGGTCTTATCTGCAGATATTTTACATCATATAGAACACACTAAGTACCCTTTCATTGCTTGGACCATCATCTGGTCACTGTATAGAGATCTTGATTATTCATCTGAAAGTGATGTTTCTGTGGATAATCGAGCTCTTGTGGATGATAATGAGACTTCTATTTCCCCATCTTGTGTGGACACATCCTCATGGGATGATCAGTCTATTTGGTTGACATATATTGATACCCCATCTACATTAGAGGACATTCCATATCCTGCAATACCTATTGCTACTTCAGAGTCCAATGTTGTTTCTTCGAGAGTTTTCGATGATTCTCTACAGCAGGGTCATTTATGTCTTCTGGATTCACCTCAATGGGACACATTTCTACAAGACATCTCTTGCTTGTTTGTAGAGTCCCACATTTTGGATCTCGATGACACCTTAGAGGATCTCATCCTTCTGTTTGATGACAGTACACATACACCTGCTATTACTACAGAGTTCAGAGAGGCTTCACCGAGGGCTTCCAGTGATTCTTTGCAGGACATCTCTTGGGAATTTCTTTGTAGCCACATGGCATGCATTAACATTCTACACATCACTTCTTTCGATCCTACTCTTCATTAGTAATGTTATGGGATGGGATAATAGTGGAAATAGGTATGGTTAAAGGAACAAAGGAAATGGATGCACTAAACAAAAGAGTAGATTAATCAATCTTAACATCAACATCTTGTAAATAAATAACATATGAATTATATTCCTTGTATAAAATTCTTAATAAACCCAAAATATTGTATAACTAAACAATTTTATAATAAACCCAAAAAAAATTGCATAACTAAACAAATTCCATCATTATTAAAATTTAAAAAATAATAATAATGTCGGAAGTCAAAATATCGCAAGAAACATCCTATAGAAGCTTCAACTCGGTATATAGACAAGTCAAGCAAGTTCAACGATATCGATGCCTCCAAAATAAAATATGAAAATCAAATTTTAGAAACATTCGGAGAAGAAAACTCAAAACATATGACGACGACAATTTCAATCAATGCATTACGGCGGAGTAAAGCATAAAAGTCAAGGAGAATAAGTAGTATTATGCTAGTGTTTAGGTCAAAAGGACTGATATCCCGTGATAAAGTGGCATATACAGAAAAGTTGTTAAGTAATTCTCTGAGTCAATTCTTTTTGTTTTTTGAGCATCCAAGTGGAATTCTTCAACACACGTTTACGACATTGTATTTGTTATCGCTCTTCTGATTCCAAACGTGCTCTTCTTCCCGTATAAAATAATTTACATATGTTTGTTTAGATTACTTGAACATTAAACGAGAGGCTAGGTAATTCTTCCAGATGATTAAATACGTACATAAAAATTACATCATTTGTACATAAAAGTGGGTCGGTAATTTTTTACTTTCTGAGCGTCCAAGTGGAACAATTCAACACGCGTCTAGAGCTACTCAGGAACACTGGGCACCCACTGTATTTGACGGTGCCCACCCATTGTATTTGTTATCGCTCTTCTGCTTTCAAACGTGCTCTTCTCCCTCTATAAATAACTTCCCCTTGTCTAAATTGGTCCATAGCTTGAAAAGTTTCGGTTGGCTTGCAAGGAAAAAAAATATCAACCATGGCAGGGTTATCAAGTGTAGCGAAATTAGCTTCCCTTGTTTGTTTAATTTTGATAGCACCATGGACGGCTTCTGCAGCCCTTGTCCAGCGCAAATTCACTGTGAGCATTTTTAGTAGAATCCCTTAAATTCTAAGCATGTTATATTAAGCTTGATGTAATGATGGTTACAGGTTGAATTGAGTGTGAGCTTAATTATGCTGTTTACCGTGTTACAGATTGGAACACAGAGCGTGACTAGAGTGTGTAACACGCAGACGATTGTAACAGTGAATGGACAGTATCCTGGCCCGACCATTTACGTTCGCGAAGGCGATAATCTTGTCGTTGAAGTGGACAACAACGGGCTTTATAATGTGACTATACACTGGTAATTAAGACTATACTCCAAATTGTATCCAATGTCCATGTGATCATTGATATAAAAATTACAGAGAACTTATTAAATTTGTGATTTGGCAGGCATGGGGTACAGCAGTTGAAATCATGCTGGGCAGATGGACCGGCGTACGTAACGCAGTGTCCCATTACTCCTGGGAATAAATTTACCTACAATTTTACAATCACAGGGCAGGAAGGGACGCTCTGGTGGCATGCACACATCTCATATCTCAGAGCTACTGTGCATGGAGCATTGGTTATTTTACCTCGGGCTGGAAATGCTTACCCATTTCCCAAACCAGCCGCTGAGTTTCCTATTATTTTGGGTAGGTAGTTGTCTTTTTTAACTAACGCCACATCTAGGAAATTGATCTCGTGGACTAACTGCCACTCTTGATCTAAGTGAAGATGCAGATTTGAAATGTTCACTAACACTACTTGCCGGTGTAATGGCAAACTCTTCCACGCAAACCTCCTTTATGTTTTGTTTTCTAAGTGAATTGTGAATCGACGTTTCTCCAATTAGATTATAAAAGCATCTTTCCTAAGAAAAAAAATTGTACACTATCTTCAAAAGCTATTTACTAGTTTGATGAATTTTAAATTATGAACTAAATTTGGTGTATGGTGTGCAGGTGAATGGTGGAATGCGAATGTGGAAGATGTAATAGCAGATGCGATTAAAAGAGGAGCTGTACCAAATGATTCCGACGCCTACACCATTAACAGCCAGCCAGGAGACTTCTTCCCTTGCTCTGCCAATGGTTTGTGAATTTGTGCATTAATCAAGTATAAGAAAAACAAAATTGAAATCAGGAGTAACCTGGAAGAGATAACTAGCTAATTAATGAATGAATTATGGATGCAGATACTACCCGTATTTTGGTTGAGAGAGGAAAAACCTACTTGCTGAGGATTGTAAATGCTGGCATGCTTCATGCATCCTTCTTCAAAATTGCACAGCACAATATGACTGTTGTGGCAATGGATGCCGTGTATACCAAACCATATACAACAGATGTGCTGCTCATTCAGCCAGGTAACACCATGGATGTGCTTCTAACAGCTGCCCAGCAGTCAGGGAGCTACTACATTGGCACTCGCGTATACAATAGCCAGCCTCTAGGGACTGAATATCTAAATACTAGTGCAACAGCAATATTGCAATACAAAGGCAACAGCAATGCATCTGCCCCTCTTTTGCCCAACTTTCCTGCATTTAACGATACGCCTACAGCATTCAAATTCAGTACAGACCTCAGAAGCCTGAGGCCCTCCGTCCCACAGACTGTTGATGAGGAGATGTTTATAACAGAGGGATTTGGACTCATTAGCTGTCCCAACAATTCCTGCGCAGGGATCAACGGTGGAAGAGCCGTTGGAAGTTTTAATAACATTTCATTCGTGGAGCCAGATATAGCCATATTACAGGCTTATTATAATGGTATAAATGAAGTGTTTACCAGAGATTTCCCAAATAATCCTCCCCAGGCATTCAATTACACTGGAGATGTGCCCCTCGGTCTTTGGGAGCCTGAGACGGGGACAAAAGTTAAAGTTCTGAAATTCAATAGTACTGTTCAAATAGTGTTTCAGAACACTGGGATTATTACAATACAGAACCATCCTATACACCTTCATGGCCATGATTTTTATCTTGTGGGACAAGGGTTTGGTAACTATAATTCCCAAACGGATCCTGCAAACTTCAATCTGGTAGATCCTCAGATGTTGAGCACTGTCGGAGTTCCTACTGGCGGGTGGGCGGCCATTAGATTTGTAGCCAACAATCCAGGTACGCTAGCTTAAGTCATTAGCATACATTTTAATGCTTCAAGATTTCCACACATTAACACTGTATATTTTCTTGATTCATATTTTACTTCTTTACAGCTAATTAATTATGTATTGTTTGTTGTTAACAACAGGAGTCTGGCTCATGCATTGCCATTTTGAATCTCATTCTGCACTTGGTTTTGATATGGTATTTCTTACCGAGGACGGGCCAGGAACTTCTGACAAATTGCCTCCTCCTCCTTCTGATCTACCTAAATGTTAAAGCTGGATTCCTCCATCGTTAAATCTTGTAATTTCAAGATCAGTCACTTATACTCCTATACGCCCACACGGCTCGTAAGGCTATGGGGTCGAATTTTTTTAACAGCTCAGACGACATTAGTCATGGAAATAAGATTATGTCATACCTTCTGTTCTCTCTTTCCTTTGTATTAATTTAATTCCGAATAACAAACTTGTATCATCCAATTTGATGTTATTTTTAATAAAATAAGTTCAAGAAAAGCAGCGCCTGATGCTAAATGTGGTTGGTTGCCCATTTTAACTCTCCCCAAGTAGGCTTTCAAATTTAACAATTTAAATTATTATTTGATTTATTAATTTAATGTTAAAATATTAAAATAAATATATTTAAAACATGACAAATTTAAAAATAGGTTAAATTAAAAATACATTAAAAAAATTAAAAGACATCTGCATAAGTTTCAATGTTAGTAATGGTAATATAAAGTAGAAAATTTTAAATTATTTATTTTATGTTTAAATTTTGTTTTATCTTTTTAAGATAAAAATCTATATTATATATAACATTTTCTTATTTTTAAATTATTTAAGGTTATTTATTATTGTTGCTTAGATTATTATTTGATTTTAATTCTTTTTTAATAGTTTTTTTTTTTGATATTATATACTACTATAATATTTTAAATGATTATAAATTATGAACTCCCAGTGTAATTATAGTGGTGAGATTCACATACTTATGTCATTTTCTATTTAGTTGTGTGTCTAATTTGAGGAAATATATTGATACATGTACATATTTATAAATGATATGATCTTTGTACAAAGTTGAGTTCATTCCCACTCCATATGTAAATATCCCTTTCCATTTAGCCCCTACTCTATCCTTATATATACATACTTTTAGGTACTACCCTTACCCACCCATTTGTCACACTTATCCATACACCTACCTCTATATACTCTTAGCCATCTAGAACTAAACATTTACCCATACTGGAAACTAATCATGATCATGGACCCTCCCCCTTCCTTTTTAAAATTCAAATTCAAAATTTGGCTGATTGACTCCTTTCACCTTCCTTCTGTAAGCCAACTTAACACACATTTGGCACAATTTGATGCTATGTGCTAGTATTTAAAGACATTCAATATATTAATTTCTAATCATCCAATATACACATCATCTCTCTCAATCTAAATCATTGGAAGTGATTAATAGTGAAATATTTTTGAAATATTTTTATTTGGTGCATTAAAATGAGTAACAAATATGCATATTGCAACCCTTGCCTACTATAAAACAAACTATGTACATGGATTTCTAGACTAGAAGAACTTATCTCCTTGTAAAAATGCCCCTATCATATTAGAATTTATCCAAATCTCAACAATTTCTCTAAAGTTCTAAAATTATTTGCATCCACACACATATTAATATTAAATAGAATTATGAATGGAATATTAATACCAATCAATTAGTGTTCAGATCTTCTAATTGCAACAACCATAGTGTGCATTCAATTCACCTCTTCATAATAAAGCATACCCAAAAATCACAATCCAAGCAATAGGTAACAACTGCACAGAAATTAATGGTTCATGCCACTTTTAAAAACTAAAAACATTTCACCAATCTAGGCAACTAGATAAGACTCCAATAAACTGATATGATTAGCTACCTTGTAATTTGTACACAAACTTCTAGTAATAAAGACCAAAATATGATGCGACTCTTCCTCAAAAAATACAACTGAGCTAAAATACTTTAGAATGATGCAGCATTTGATTAGAGATCAATTCCGTATGATAGGGCGCTCTTCTTTGCTACACCTGATGTTAGCATGGTAAGATATAACTAGCAATTGCACTAAATTTGTGCGCAATGAAGTAGTTGATAGTGTGAAATGTTAAATAACAGTGTGATCCTAATGTATTATGGTTAATGAAATTGTAGGAAACATATTCAAATTAATGAACTGATGCAGGTAGTTTTAAAATCAGAGCATTTCGTCAATAGTGTTTATAGCCTTTTGATGAGCAAGTAATTTTAAAAAAGAAACAAACAGTTGAAATCAAATTACGAATATATCAAACTGATATATAACATTAAAATATTAAAAAAATCTCATAATAATACCTAGCTATAAAATTGTACAAACACTACTCATTCACATAATTTCATATGTAATCAAAATTTACAAACCACAGAAAAAATGAAAATGAAAGTTTATTATATTATATTCTATTCTAACCACTATTGTTGTATTCTTGAGTGATTCTGATGGTGCAAGAACGCATAGAAAACAACTCTTTTGAAAGACCGAACTAAAGAATCAACAATTATTGTGCAGTTTCTTTTAAATAGCCTTTGCAAATTACTTTGGCTAAAACACTTGTATTTTTACCTCTTGCTTTACTTTTTCCCTAGCTCTATAGCATGTTGTCACATGGCTATGTAGGCTCCACCTTATAACACCAAAGCTTCCCTAAACTTCACAGATCTCTTTGCTAAACATCGAAGAAGTAGAATGTCACTAAGTTGAGAGGTGTGATAGCCCCCAAGCTTAGGATTCTATGAATCTACAAGTGATTAGAAAAAGAGGTTACACACATACAAGACACATAGCACGAGTTACACATATACATGTAACATATATCTAAAAACATAATAAACATAGGATGAGACCAAATATTACATGTCAAAACAACTACAGTTAGCAAAATAATATCCAGTCAAATCCAAACATACACGAAGCAAACACGGAGAATACACATAAAACAAAAAGCATGCCAGGTATGAACCTTAGGCTAGAAAGATGTGTTATGATAGGAATCAAACTTAAAACACACATCATGAGCCACAAGATAGTAAAATCTATTGTTTTCTAGGTGGTCGTGAATGCATGGCAAAGTGAGAATGGCACAGGCTAGTAAGATCCACATATTTACTAGGTGAGTTGCATATCAACAGGTAGCAAATGAAAGCATCACAGGCTAGTAAGATCTGCAAATTTACCAGGTGATCTTCATGTCAACAATATTAGAAATTACGGGCCAAGAAAAACATGCTATTTGTTAGGTAACTCTGGTAAAGTGCTACAAGGATGATCAAAAGGGCGTTGTGATAGCACAACCAACCACGTGGTGTGTGAACAAAGAGAAGCACATAGAAGAGTGTATGCCCCCACCTTAAAGAATTGCTAACACCATCGGGAAGAAATTGCCTTTAAGGTAGAAAGAGAAATACATGCAAAATAGGCACGAGAGCTTTTCAAAAGCATATTCCCAAAGGATATATTTCCAAAAGCTACATCGTGACAAGGGGTTGCTCCCAGGCATGATGCCAACTATAAAGTAACATCAAACAATAGATTCAAGGGATCTACTTGACTAGAGTCAGTATATGAATGGTTGTATAAAGGGACACTCGTTTTAGGAACTGTCATCATCCTCCAACTAGTAGAACTACTATTACAGAGGAAGAAATATCACATGAAATCAAAGTAAATAAACTTCAGGTCAACAAAGGAGGGATGCTAAATCATCCAACACTCTGCATCATCCCCAAAAGGCATAAAATTGCATTTACGACAAATAGAAGAGTGGAGATGCAGAGAGAGGAATGTCACAACAAATTCATTCCCTTTATATCCTTGCATCAACAAGAGTGTCAAGGGTCATCCAAAGATAACTAAGAAATAAAATACACACCAAACAAAACATATGGGGATAACATTACCTACAAGCATATCACACATAAGACAAGGGTATCACTCTTGCCAGTCGAACTATAGAGAATCATCCACCTCCCAATCTTACTCATCAAAAAGGGATGGTGGACAAGATGCTAGAGGGACTACAACAAGTGTGGTACAAGGAGCGGCGCCTTATTCATGATGTGTTGAATCAATCACTGGAGAAGGATTCTTATGTATGCCCCCAAAGGCCAAGTCCATTGATTTTGTGAAAATCAAGGACAACTCTAGAAGATTTTTTGGTGGTCGTGGATGTCCTCTAAATCGTTGTCAGAATAAATCATAAGAGGTGATATAACAGTGCTAACAGCAGGGTCGCAAGCACTATCAATCACAGGAGAAGAAGAAATAGAAGATCCTACAGACTTGACTAGTGCTTTTAAGCATTTAGAATGGCTGATATGGATAAGGCTCATGCTTACACTTGGGTGAAGGTGGCAGAATGTTAATATCAATGGTGGAAAGATGCAAGAGATTAGGGAACACCTGGTGTCAGGTAAACTAGGACAGAACCATTTGTGATAGAGCACTACTCGAAACAACTTTGTTAGTGGGTAGGTCTAAAGGCTCAGTAAATGGTGGTATGGAACTCTTCGTAGATGGAGCCAAGGATACTAGCACCACAGGAATGGTCTTTTCAACTTGCTCGGTTGTTGAAGAGATGGGCAACGATGGGTCAAAAGGTGGAGCTAAGTCAAGGGATGACTGCGTAGGAGAGGGACTAGAGGGAAGAGGTTCAACCCCTGCAGCAAGCTCGTGATCCATAGTGCGACATCATCTCCTACGTTACTTAACATTCTAATTTCATCTTGTATAGTTTGGAGCATTCTCAAGGGGAACCGAGGTGTTTCTGATGCAGAGGACGTAACGAAGCGGACAAAATGAACAAATCTTCTAATTATTGAACCTCTCGAACCATTTAACTTCTCGGTTGAACCCACTGAACTTGTTAGTCTCGAACCATCAAATTCTTAAACTCATTGAACTTACGAACTATTCATATCTTTTAAACTCTTGAACCATTCGCTTGAACCATTGAACCATCGGTTCCACAATCGGCAAGATACACACACCATCGGCAAGTTAGTAAATCCTTAGGCCGATAGGTCAATACAGCTCTGCAGGGTCGGTGAGAGTTAACTCATCGCTGAAACAAACTTCAATCGGCCGATAGGCCGATGATACACTCGACACTTCAACTCTACCATTTCACCATGATGGATGGTGATACGCCGATAACTCTTCTCCTCTGCAACACAGACACACACACGTAGATTTACCTATGCTGCAACTACGTAGATTTCTTTAACTCACTATAGCCATACAGACATACAGATTACTGGACTAAATCAAACAGAAGGAAATTAAAACCTAGGGGAGTCATTCCACTGGTTTCGGCGGAAGCCTCAACCAGTGGAATGGTCCCAAACCAAAACACTGCGACGAGACCAAACCAAAATCTTTATTATTTCTACTCAAAAATGTATAATTACAAAATGTTTCTTTTTCTTTTCTCGTCTCCTCCTTCTTTGTCTATCCTCTTCAAGCACACGCTCTTATAAAGAACCTAGCCAAGGCAGTTACACTTCGGTGGAATCTTAACCGATTCACCTTCCTTGCCTTAGGTTCATTTAAAAATGGTTCATATATGAGACAGTTACAAACATAGTATGACACCTATGCACTAGTGCCAATCGACTTACAACTTATGACTTATTTCATCCATGGGACATATTTGTCCAATCAATTCATTTTGGCTCTAGGCCTTACAACAAATCATTCGAGAACAGAGGATGTCCTATCATTTATGAGGTGCTCCTGCACCAGTTTCCCAATGTAGGTTCCTTTTCTTCCTTTGCTGAAGGAGCAGAAGGAGGAATGGAAGGAAACACTAAAGGTTGGGAAACAATGGGAGGAGGCTTTTTCAAGGTGGGTTGTTATTCTCTTGCAGCTAGTGGAATAGGTAGAGGTACTTCAAGACATCCACATGTGATTGAGAAACCATGGGGAAAAGCTCCTGCACCATGAATTGCTTTCCTCTAGACTCTGAAGAAGCAAGAGGAAGAAAAAGCAATCCTTAATGGGCGGGGAGGTCTGGGCTCTGCAGGGTGTTTTCTTTGTGATCCTAGGTAGGACAATGGAGATGAAACCTCAGCATTAATACCAGATGCTCAGGGTCAAGGAAGCATTCCCGATTCAGGTTGTGGTTCATTCCTCACCTACAAAACAGGGGGAACTACTGTCGAAGCTATAGAACATCAAGGAACCTCAAGGGTAGAAGCTAGGATAGCACACAAGGAGGCACCAATAGACAATTGAGCAATTCAACTAGCTTTAAATTTCTGATAGGAGATAAACATAAAATCATTGCAGGGCAAACGAGCTTAATTAGCTGTGGCCAGAAGTAATTAAGTGAAAAGTTTCTATGAAGAGACAATGGCTTGAACCCACTATGATATATAGTGTACACCTCTCCCTAAAATGGAAACTTTAGACACTTATGGATTACAAAGGGGAGTGCCTTCATGGAAGCAAGCCATGGATAGTCCAACTTCACATGAAATTGATCTGAGGTTGGAATGATGGAAAAAGGCACATCCAGGACTTTGGGTCTGACTTGGACAGAGAGTGTCAAGGCACTTAGAATAGGTCAAGTGGAACCATCATGTGCTCAAACTAAGATTTCTGATTTCTCATACTTATCTTATTATAATTCATGCACATAGAGGAACTCCTCCATAACTATATTTTCCAAGCATACGAGATCAATGAGTACTCCCCTTGTGGGTTTGTCATTAATCCTGGTGGTAATGTAGACAAGACTGTCAAGTGCACAAATAGAGGCATCAATGTGGGTAAAGGAAATTTTAATCTCGGATTCATCTGGGTCTTGGATATAGTAAGCATCTATTAAGGAAACTGGGTTTGTCTAGGTTCTTGTCTTGGTGATCAGAAGTTATTAAAGTAGGTACTCTATCAACAGATTGTTCCACAAGGTTGGTAGCATGGTTTGAAGTACCAATTACATAATTGCAAAATAAATAATTTAAGAGATGATCTATAAATGTATTCGATGATTGATCTTACATCTCAACATGGCTTTATAAAGTCATATATTCCTGTGTATAACTACTTACAAGAATAACTACTCTACCACTAATAAATAACTAACCTATTTTTTTATTAGACAATGTAATAATGCTAACATTCCCCCTTTATTACATTGTTCTTGCAAATGTACCCCCCTCAAGGTTTACATTTCACATCAAAAAACATGCTGACCAATACAAATAAATACATATTTTTAGAAGATTTTCCTTTGAAAGAACAAATCTTGAATTAGGTGGAACTCCATCAAGGTACCTCTTAACCCTCATAAAGGTGTAGTCGAGCCTAAATTCTCGAGTTCTGAATTACCACCTCCCCGAACTCCTGAATTGTAGATCCCCTAAATTATTGGACAACAATCCATACTGAGCTCCACAAGGCCCCATCAAGTTATCCCATGACCCTCAAAAGGGTATAATTCCCTAGATAATAGACTTTCAAACTATCTGGGGCATCTTTTTATTCTTTGACATGATGCCACCTTATGGGACACTGTATCAAAGAGGGGCAAAATGTAGACACCTAAAAATAATAATGTATTCACCATTATTTTTGACATAGTTCTAACACTGCCTTTCATCCTAACATGTCTCCTAAAATTAATTAAAAAATTTATTATTTAATTAATTTATCTCTTTTTCATTAATCCATTTTCTCATATTAAATAAATAAATTTTATTTACCATTTTCTCTTAAATTAATTAATAAATTCTATTTATTTAATTAATTTATCACTTCTAACAACTTCATCTCCATAAATTAATTAAATAAATTTATTATTTAATTAATTTACCCTCTCATATCCTTATCCTCAAGCACTTACCAAAATTATTAAATAATGGGTCACAATTATTAAATGATTGATCCAAAATTAAATTCTCTTTTCATCTCAACCATCCATTATCATACTACATCTTTTAATCTCTGCCATTCACATAAAAGGATGTTCTAGAAGATTTTTATCCATGACCTATAATCCTCTCATCTAATCTTAACTATCTATTTAATCTTTTAATTCTATCCCTTCATCCATCATATCCAACGTCTATAAACTAAGCCTCTCACATCATTATCACAACACATCGTTCATATGCAAGTATATGCTATCAAATTCCATATCATTACCATTATCATTTGCCTTAATTATAGCCATCTTCATAGCTAGGTTATGCTGGTTTTGTGAACATTCCACAATGCATAATATATCAAAAGAACAAAGCTAGTAGAGCTAGGATGCATTCTACTCCATTATATCAAGTGTGAGGGTGTGATTGAAGGTGAAGGTATTGAGTTATATTGCGTTATCTTGCATTATTTACCTTGAATCATATTTCTGCATACAACATCCAAGAGAGCAAGATTGGAAACAAAGTTTTGAAATTGCACCTAGGAAGAAGAGGGACGGGATACACCCCCTGATTTTTCTTTATTTGAAAGGATTGCATTGAAGTTGCCTCCTAAGATGACCTTTGACTCCATGTGTGGTTGTGAAGAGGTGGAGATGTCAGTCTAGAGTTTACTTTTGTCCTCCAGTCTTGTGGGGCCATACACATTGAGAAGGAGAAAGACATTATCTGAAGATAAGCATTTAACCCAGCCAACTATCTAATTTCATTATGAAAGTAGGATCTCAAAGCAGAATTGGTGTGGGTTCCACATAGTGCATATGCCACCATCCATGCCAATATAAGGTTCAAAGTAGCCTTCCCAACCTTTATAATGCCCTACAAAAATCTTTGTTGCTTCTGAATTTAATTTAGTTTCCTACAACAAAAAGAACTCTGCATTTGTGTTACAAAGTTGGTGCTTTATCAAGCACCTTTTGTGAGAGGCATTTAGGCCTCTGACATTCCATGATATGATCCTCATTGCTCTTTAAGGGAGGAGTTTCCTCTCTTATATCTCACTAAGTTTTGATTAAGGATTTACCTTGGAAATGGCTAGCTCTTCCCGTTTTGCTTATTAGTCTTGCGCCTTTGCTCCCTTTCAAAACCAATATCTTCTTTGATAATTCATGAAACTGATTGACTTATTTTCCTAGGATCTATGTGACCAAATTCATCCTCTTCATCTTCGTCAAAATAAAACCACTCCCTTTTGCTATCCTCCATTAGGGGTTCATCATGTGTTGCTTTAGGAGTGTAGATAACTAGGGCATTATCTGGAATAACTTCTAATTGATCGCAAGTCGTTGGTTCCATTTTTGTTCAAAGGTTTTCCTCCTTGCCTTTTTCCTTAAGCACCCATCTCTGATTTTGCTTCTTCCTAGGGAATTTATTTTCAAAGTGGCTCCTACCTCAACAGTTAGGACAGAAGAATTTGGCTTCGTCTACCTTAATGCTTTGATTCCAACTTCCTCCACCATGTTTTAGAAGGATGGAGTTCAAGATCTTCATGATGGCGATGATTCTTGTACGAGCATAGATTTGTGAGTTACCTTCTACTACCTCTGGATCAATACATTCTACTCTGCCCAACGATTCTCCAATCTTCATGGGATTTTCCACCATCTAGTATTCTAGTGGGAGGTTGTAGAGTCTTATCCATTTAAGATCAACTTGGAGGTCACATGCAGTAGGATCAAAATTCGGCACCCATTTCTAGACATAAATTGGGATATTGTCTATGAACCAGACTCCTTTGAGAATGATTGCCTCATGCTCCAAAGGTGATCTGAGTTTTTCCACAGAGAATCCTTTTGGAAGGAAAAGTAGGTTGGAGATGCCCCATGTTTGTTCAGCCCACTGGTATATCTTTTCTCTGGGTAGGGACTTCCCCATGAATCTCTTGATGACAACCTGCTCCTGTAAGGATGCACACTCCAATACATCTTCTAAACATAGCTCCAAGGGTTTTGGTGCGCTATCCTTGTCACCTTTCTGCTGATTTTTAGGAGCCAATTTTTTGCGAGCCATTTTAGTTCAATTAATTTTAAAATTAAATGATATATTTTAATTAAAATTATTATTTATAATATAGTGTCATCGTTATTAAATTTTATATTTAATAAATATTATTCGAAGATTTCTATTTCATTTTAATATTCAATATTTTCAATGTAAGTTTTAAAAATTATGAAATAATTTTGTTCCGTCATTCAAATTATTTATCATTTAAAAATTTAACTAAAATTTATTTTTTTACTTAGAAGATTTTTTTTTACTATTTGAGAATTATTTTATTATATTAGCATTGTGAAAAGTTATTTTTATTCATTTAAGAGTTGTTTTGTTGGATGGATTTATTTTTAATTTTAATTTTCTTATTTTAGAGTTATATATATATATATATATCATTAATAATTATGTATTTTTATTTTTATAAAATCAATATATTATTTATAAATTTTTAATTATTAAATTATTTTAATTTTTAAAATTTGATATAATATTTTATCTATTGTACCAAGTATTTCTTATTTTTATTGGCCTATAAAATCACCATCCATTTTTCACACATTGGGCTTCCATGAATCTAGTTTGCTTCACCAATGTCATGTGTAATTCAAATCTTGTAGATAAAATCTATTGAAGTGAAAGTTTAAATTCACTTCCATGGCATTCCAAAGGGTTGAGCTTATAATATTCCTCGGTATCTTCCAACACTCCTTGATAGATGCTAGCTTCCAAATATGTCTACCAAATATGTCCACCATTTGTGAATGCAACTTCATATGGCAACTCGGATATTCCACTAAGTGGAGACCTTGTTAGTTGTTTTCCTAGCTTGGTGCAATAATGAAATGAACAATAAAATTCTCTAAGGATTGTATTATCAGTCAATAAATATAGTCAAGAAATTTCACAATAGAAATTTACCAGTTATAACTTTAATTATAATGTATTATACTTAATTTATGATCATTAGAAATTTCACAATTTATTGTTCAATTTTGTTAATGCAAGTTTTGTTTTATGTACTAATATTAAGCCATTCTATAAAAGTACTTTCACAAATTCCTTAATATTTTACAATTATAATTTATTATAAGGAACAAATAGAACTTAGCTATGCTAGTCACAGTTGTGCCTAGTACAAATCAAAACTTTGGGTCAAGGTTAGCCATAACAACTATAATCTTCACTGATCCAATAAAATCATGATACATTTAAATTGCAAGAATATGTTGATCCTTAACTATTATCTAGACGCTTCCTCTAAATCACTATGTCATGGCTCACCTAACAACTAGACAACAAATACTATCATTATAATACTACAAAAGCAGGTACTCGCCCCTAGTGGCACTTGTTAATTTATAGTTTTAAATATATTTATTTTGATATTTTTATTATTCAATTAATAAATAAAATAATAATCTAAATTGTTAAATTGAAAGCTTACTCAGAGAGTTAAAATGGGTAACAAACCACATTTAGCACCAGACGTTGCTTTTCTTCAACTTAATTAATAAAAAAATAACATCAACTTGGATGATACAACTTTGTTATTGGGAATTAAATTAATACAAATGAAAGAGAAAATAGAAGGTACGACATAATCTTATTTCCATGACTAATGTCATGTCAACTGTTTAAAAAAATTGACCACATAGCCTTACGAACTCTGCCCTGTAGGCGTATAAGTGACTAATCTTGAAATTACAAGATTTAACCATGGAGAAATCCAACCTAAAATTTAAGCAGATCAAAAGGAGGAGGTGGCAAATTTTCAAATGTTCCTAGCCCATCCTCGGTCAAGACTCTCTCCACAAACATCAATGGTCACAAAACAGAGCACGTGATTACCAATTAACAATCAAGGAATGGATGACAACTTACACTTGGCATATTCCTTCGCATCTTCAAAGTGCATTTAGAATAGTCCCTCTAAACTTGCCACTATGTGTATGTCACCAATCATTAGGATATTCACCTTGATCTACATCTCTCACCCTAATATCTTGCTACTGCAAAAATTCATCCCTCAGGTCCATTAACTACTCTGTATCTAACCCGATATCCTCTTCAACCAACATACCACCGGAGTCCAGCCTCTTATACTCTTCATATGTTGTGATGGTTTTCGCTATATCGACCTTGTCAAAACTCTGGGCTTTGAACTTGGCATACTCCTGCATCTAGAGTTGCTCACCTACTAATATTTTGGAGTCCTTGAACTCCACACACCTATGCCATCCTATATCTAAAGGAAAATTAATGGTCCCTCGGTTATGCTTTTGAATGTATGCCTCATAGCAGGGGATTATCTGCCTAGTGATTTTCAGAAGTAGAACCCTATCGGTTTGATATTGAGGCAACATGAAGGGGTGACCTTCAAACCCTTCCATCTTGATGTATGTGAATGTTGGGAACTGGATAAACTAGGACCCGTGTGCTGTGATGACCCCTTGGGCATCTCGTGAAATTCTTTTATCTCGGCCCCCTTCCATTAACTAGACCAACCACATCATAAAGCAATCATTCACCCTCCTATAATGCACAACTGATTGCTTCTTCTCCAATTGTGGGTAGTATTCCCACACCATCTATTCTCATAGCTTGTTGCCAAGCTTTCCAACTTTATACAGTCCATTGAATTGGGACTGATATGCACAGGAGTACACTACATAGTGGGTCATGAGGAACCTTCGCTTCTTCTTCCATGGAACCATCTCATCATGCAGGGAGTTGTTGATCAGTTGTGCCCAATGCACTATATCGCCAACACCCTTTACAAACTGGATGAGGCCAAACATCCATAAATCAAAAGACCCTGAGTCTTCCTTCCCCACCATTCTATTCAATAGGGTTATCATGTACTGGACTTCTGGGTTGAAGTCATTTGTAGAGATTTTTTGGCATCTTAGAGACTACCTTTGACCTAGTAGTTGGATCCATCCAAGAAGTGTGCATAACCTTGTGGCATCCCACAATATTTGAGTTGTATTCTGTGGACAAGGCATTCAGATCAATTTCGAAGACATTTTGACTCCATGGTAATCTGAAAGTCTCTGCGATTCCTTTTTCTAATTAATCTGCATAAACTCGCCCTTGGTGCTCTACCCTCCTAGCAATAGGATTATACTTATGTGCTCACTCTATCACTAATTCCAGTGCATCTATGGCATATGGAAATCCAAACACATGATACATTCCACTAGTGACAATGTTCTTGAGAGTCGATTCGTCTTTGTAGACTTGAATCCTTGCCCTGAAGACTTCTAGGTCCACTTTCCCGCAATGGGTGTCCGGTGCACTACCAAACTTGCTCCATATCCTACAGGGAGTGGGACCCATTAGTGTTTCGAACTCGTCCTCATGTTGCTTTTATATTTTCATCATTTTGTCCTACATGATGCAAAATAGCTATAATTATTTCCTGCATTGGAAATTTGG
Organism: Cunninghamia lanceolata; assembly: GCA_027924645.1. NCBI lineage: Eukaryota > Viridiplantae > Streptophyta > Pinopsida > Cupressales > Cupressaceae > Cunninghamia > Cunninghamia lanceolata. Next base: position 11,409,079 of record BSBN01000602.1, read on the forward strand.
GCATGCAAATCAATCTTCACTTTGCAGAATAATTTGAAATCATTTATAACAAGATGAATCCATGAATTTACCTTAGGTAAAAGAGATTAATCTTTGGTAAAGAAGAAATACTGTAACCATCAAGAAAGAGGGATTTTGTAGTATACGTACCTGACAAACGAGATATCACCTTGGTTACACTATGCAATGGATGCCCGTTTACTGTCATACTTTCCGTTCATTCAAATGCTTGATTCATCTTAACCTAAATGAAAATTTTCTCTCAATGGTAATTATTTGCGACTATGATCTTTAGATCTCCTAAAAATGCCTTCATGATTTTACCATTGTGTTGAAATTAGCTTTTAACCCTTGTGAAATTCGCTAAGTGTAGGAATGCATTGAATGTTCACTAGAGTTGGTGAGCAATTACTACTCGGGAGGGGAAAAGCGACCGCTGGGTGAAAGTTTATAATTTAAAATTTAAATCCCAATGTCAAAAATCAATCACGGTATGGGAATCTAATGCTAAGGACTGGATGGATATTTAGATCTTAATATCATGTTCGGAATGTCTGGTGCGAATGTCTGGTTGGAATATCCTTTTGACTTTGACTAAAGTTGGGTAAAATCATAGTGGAAACTCCATCGGGTGACATCATTACCATCATGGTCAAACTTTGTTGACTAGAGCAAGGATAAATGGATCTTCATACTCGGTCATAGAGGTCATGACATTTAGGAATGTCCATTGTAAAATGTCCTTTTGAAAATGTCCAGTTGAAAAGTCAACAAGCTATGAGCATGCACCTGGCTTATAATACTTTCAGATAAGACATGGACATGGATATCGATATTGAAATAGAAATGTTTAGTGCACAATATCTAGTCCAATGGGACTCTCTCATGTCGGGGTAAATTTGACAGCTTGCATTGGATGTTTGAATAGGACTGGATATTTACTTGTTTGATCATGTCAGGTCAAAATGTCATGTCCAGTAAGAGTGTTAGTGACTCACTAGGGTAAATTTGACTATTTCAACAAGATATGGATCCAGATACGGATATTGGTACTTTGGGCGTGCAAATGTCTAGTCCAGTTGAATAATGAATGAGTCATATTTAACTTTTACTTTTGGGTCTGTGTGTTTCCCAAAGGTTTGGAACCTAATATGGATACCAGACATGACATGTATTCTTCGCCAATGTCCATGTCTAATTGACTGAAAATATCTAGTTGACCAGAACTTCACATGGGCATAACTTGCTCACTTCAACAAATTTTTACATGATTCAAAAGACAAACTTGACTAGAATTTTATCCTCTACTCATCCATGACTTTTAGAGGGGATATTTTCCAACTTGAAATTTGGCTTGGATTTGGCTTAGAGGTGACATGACATTTTACCATTACCACCCAAGTGGACAATAGACAAACCAACACAACAAAACAAGTTGGGTCCTCATTTTGCCATGGAAAAATGGAGCGTGTTGTGAGACTACACAGCGCCTCCCTCGTGAGGCTGGATGACTTGGCTTGATATCCATTCACCGACAAGGCATCACCTTGTGTGCTAAATGGACCATTCAAGCTCTTTAAGGCAATGAAGCTTGGAAAGTTCTTGTCCACCATTATATTTGTACTGGCACTCCTATAGGTCATCCAACATGGAAATGCTTGGATTGAGGAACTCTCCTCACTATAAGGGAACCTACTTCCATTCAAGGTACTTTTGTTATCAAGAGCATTTGGAAGGCTTGGGAAGCCCTTAAGCCTTGGCTTCATTAGGCTAGAGATGATTTTGTAATGGTTTATCCATTAATCATCAATCCATTTGGTGGTCCCCTTTTCTCAGCACTCAAGATAGGCCTGTAGAAAACCAAGATCATGGAAAAGATAAACAAGCACACGAATTGCAATGGAATCGACCAGTTTGTATTACCAAATGAGGCGAGTATAAATAGAGATGTGTAGGTACCCAAATCTCCATGAAAAGAGGATAGGACTCCTCTACATGGAGTTGTGGCGAGTAACCTCCCACAAACATAGAGTGAGGTGTTGATGCAAGTCGACACCTCTCAAAATGTCTCAACTACTTTGACAAGTTCAAAGGAACATGTGCAAATACGCCTAAGTATGATTAATACAAATGTGTACGCCTAGAGATAAAAGGTATACACTAACACCCCCCTTAAGCATAGATTAGGTCAGTATTATTAAAAATGGGTCCCGGCTATAAGCCTGGTGAGGTACCCATGTACAATACAAAAGAAAAATGAGCCCTGGGCATGAAACCTGATAAGGTACTCAAGTACAATGCAAACTCTCTAAAACTAGAGAAAGATAGAAACCCAGTGGGAAAAAACTATCCCCCAAAAAGAGAGAAAAAGGAAAGGCTTAGAAAGCCCCCCCCAAAGATGATGATGATGCTGATGTAGAGATAAAAATCTCCTGGAACATGAAACTGTTGTAAATTCTACCCTTACCTTAATTCTAATAGATTTTAGCAAACTAATTGGAATTTGTAGTGTGCAAGAAATTTGGTTCAAAAAATGCACAATGTCTGAAAAAAGATGTGCATTAATGGCACATATGAATGAGAAGAGAATTTGAAAGATTCATTGTTGTGATTGTTACAACCCCCATTACACTTTATATATCAATGAGTACAATTTTCCTAAGTTCCCTTTATGTGTTACACACATTCAATTATATGACACTTTATGAGTGTATTTACAACATATATGCTTTTTGGAGTTCAACAATTTGCTATATAGAACCAACTAAGCTGAGATGAGAAGTAAAACTAGGCTCTAAAGTTTCCAGTGTAGTGTCCTCTTCACTTGAATTAAAGTGTGAAAAAATGAAGTTGCAGTCGAAGTGACAAATCTTCGCTACTGCGACAATGTTTCGACTTTGTGATTCTTGAATTAAGGTTGTTATGGCAGTGAACTCAACTATTTTGTCAGAACAAGTGAGTTGATACACAGAGAGATGATTCCTATATAATTTGGGAATGAAAAGCACATTGTGTACGTATCCATTACCTAATTTTACAGTTCCCTTACCACAAACATTATAATAGTTATCATCTATCAGTATTTTGAAGGTGTTGCATGGAAGAATTGTCACAAACACCTCTTTGTAAGGTGACATGCATTCAATTGCACATGAACTAAGAATCCATTTGTTGACTTCTAATTTTGAAGGTGCCATGGATTTATCTTTTTACCTTCTCGAAGATGAGTTCCCAAATTTTGTGAATTGAATCCCTAATTGAACTTTATGTAAAGTGGCACTTTATAAGTTGAGTGTCTGGTTACTCTTCCTTAATTCCCCCCTTAAAGTGGCACTTTATAAAGTTAGTGCATTGTGAGCACCATTACTCCCTTTGATTATTTGTTTTCCGCCAAGATTGGCACTTTTTAGGAGTGATTTTGCAAGTCACCCAAAAAGATATAAACTGGCACTTTATGATATTAGTGCAATATTATTCTTGTTGGATCCGTGACAAAAAAAATCCACTTTTGCAAAAAGAAGCACTCGATTTCAAGTTGATTTGCAAACGTTATCAGACTTGGAAGATTGGTGCAATGACAAAAAAATCCTTTTTTGAACCAAAAAAAATCAAATTTTTAGAAAATCAAATTTGCATGCAAAAATGTGAGAAAAAAATTTTGGAGGAAAATTAAGCCCCCTTGGGCTGTGTACGACTAGGGGCTAAAACCTCATGTGACCAGTTGCTAAACTTTTCAAATGGTCTCCCCTCCCCCTTGCTAACATCACCCACCCTAGTTTCTTATGTCAGCTAAATAGTGCTTCTATTCACTGCAAATAACTTGGTGGGCGTCGTGATTCCTTCCTGTGGCAAAACAAGCCAAATCTAAGGTCGATTTTGGTCGTTTCAAGGATGCCAAACTAGAGCCGACTTGGTCTGCATCACAGGAGGAATCCCTACCATGCATGAGGGTGCTTTGGAGATGTGTGAGCAGGCCCTTGTGAGGGCATTCATAGGCGCAGGTGAAGATGCCTCTCGTTGGCTTGAGATGCCATTTCTGGCATCTGCGGCATTAAAGATGGGACACCGGCCATCCATCCCTCATTGTCCACTACGTAAGCAGCTTGAGTCTCTCAAGCACCTTTTTTAGTTTTTGCCTCGGGCTCAGGAAGCTTAGAATTAGATCCATGATTTTTTCAAACCTTTCAAACCTACTTCTTTCTCTTGGCATATGGTCTTACTTGGCGACTAGACCTACCTTCCATGCAAATATACTTAGATATGACATGCTTTTAGGGTGGAAATTCTTTTTATTATTTTGAAGGATAGTAATGTTGCTACTTTCAATCATTGTACTACTGTTAAGCATTTTTCTTTCTACACTAAAGCTATCATTTTTTTTAATGTGCTGATGCAGATTTAGGTGCAAGCTAGCAAAGTTATACTTGAAGTTGCTCATCTTTAGGAGCTGCTAGACCATTGGGCCAATGCCCCTTGCACTATTTCCTGGGTTTCACTTGACTCCACCTCCTCTCGAGGGTATCGGTGTGTATAGTCAGTCCTCCCAATGTAACTGTGGTGATCGAGGATCTCACTCCCATGGCCCTCAGTCCTCCAGGGATTCTCCTATCCATGGAGGATGGTCTCAACCTCCCAGACCGCCATGGCGGGATGGGTGCTGCCACAATAATGGGTTACACTTTCTGGGACACCCTGATTTTTGCTGAAATCACATATTTTTAGAAAATATAATGATTTAAGCATTGAAAGGTTCCATTTAAAGTATTTTAATTGAAGAGGGTTTGATCAAACCCCCTTAGATAGAACCCCGCTAGTTTTAAACCATACCTATAATGGAGTCTCCTCTACACCTATCAAAATGCTGATAAAAAATAACTTTTGATTTACCTTTTGGGGGATCAAATGAATTCATTTAAAATTATGTTTTGTATGTAGTCCTTATTATAAACTTCCCAAAAAGTATAATTTTAAATATATTTAATTTGATTATTATATTTTATTTTGTATTTCTTGTGAATGTAGGTTTTTCACCGAACATCAAGTTCTTTGTTGTACACACATGGAAAATTAGTATATTAGTGAAAAAAAATTCTAAAAAATATATATGCCTTAGGTATTGATGTTCTTGTTTCAACAAAATATAAAAAATTAAATTTCGATACATACAAAAAAAGTTATGTTTTACGGAATGCACCTATGTCTAAATTATACTTGGTTTGACTTCAAAAATAATTTAAAAAACATATTCAACAAAATATTATAAAACCAAATGCATGCCCTATATATCGATGTTACTAATCTAAATTCAAAAGAATCAAAATTTTATCCTTTGTAGAAAGAAAGTTATGTGCTACGGAATACACATCACTTTAAAAAAATGTTGTTTACTATTAAAAACTAGTTATCAAAGGAGATGCAAAAAAATTACAATTTAACTCCAATATTTTTTAAATATATTTAGAATTTACAAACAAAATCTTACAAATCACTAGTTCACGTCATCTTTAAATTCCTAACGGTTTAATAGCTATAGGTGTCAGAAAGTGAATATTTAGTTTGTGAAAAATGTTGATTTCAATGTCAAGTTTGGCCAAAAAGTGTAACCCATTATTGTGGGATGACCCAGATATTGTTTGGTCTGACACAAGCAAGTTTCCTTGTTTGTAACTCACCATTTCCCTAATTTGTGCTCAGCCACCCCCTGAGAAGAATGAAGATGGATTTTATACTCTCGACAGTTGGGAGCCAATTGATGATGCTACCCCTAGAGATGTTTAGGGGAAACTTGATGATCAGGATCCTCCTCCCTCTACTGGAGTTGCACTTGCTTCTTAGTTTTTTGGGCTTGGCCCTTTGTTACTTTTTTTGCTTGTGTTTAAAGCTTTTGTTCACCTGTTAAGGCTTTGAGAATTCGTGGGTGTGTTTTTTTACCACCATACTCCTTTTTGTGAATATTGTACTATTTATTTCTTTTTGATATAGGTTAAATAGGAAGTATTCAATAAAAAAAACTTCTATAGGATGTCTCTTGCAATATTTTGACTCCCAACATTATTGTTTTCTTTTTTAAATTTGAATAATGGAGAAATTTGTCTAGTTATGCAAATTTTTGGGTTTATTAAGAATTTTTCACAGTAAGGGATATAATTCATATGTTATTTATTAACAAATTATATAGATTAGAGATCTTACAAGATGTTGATGTTAAGATTGTTTAGTCTACTTTTTTGTTTAGTGCATCCGCCTCATCTGCCCCTTTAACTATACCTATTTCCACTATTATCCCATCCCATAGGATTAAACCTACCTCCACTATTGTACCATCACATAGTGTTCATCCTTTCTCTAAATTTATTCCTCTCTATGCCTTACATCCTAATTATGCCCCCCATCATACTTGCATCGCACATGATGTTTTACACCTCCACCTCTATTTTATCCACTACCAACCAACCTACTATATTGATAACTCTTGACTTGTGCCATCCCCACTTCTACTATTTTATCCTCTAGCAATCCTCATCCCATTCCTCTATCTATTCCCATGCACACACTCCATTACATTTCTTCATCCATGCTTATTTTACAACCCATTACCTCTTCTCATTCCACATACTAATCATACTCATACCTACTCCATAAATCCTACCTATACGCATCCTATTGTACCCCAACCTTCTCTTACCTCTACTTCTTCCTCTACCCTAGAAGCACTAGTCTAAAAGATAGATCAAGTGGAGAAAAAGTGGATACAAGGCCTAATGGAAAAGACAATGATGAATTTAAGGACATGCTAGACATATACCATTGGCATTTGAGACTATTACACTTCCTCTATATACAAGTTTTGTGGCGCCTTTCTTAGAGAAATATAATGGAAAAGGTGATCCCAACACATGCAATTAAGGTCCTCCACTAGGATGTGTTGATTTCTTATCCAAGGATAGATTTTTGGCTAAGTTATTTCCAAGGACTTTATAAGATTATGCTATTGAATGATTCTTATCATTAACTCATGGGTCTATACATACATATGATGATTTGACTAAGGTATTTGTCATAGCCCAATTTTGTATCTATTCCAGTTGTTACATACTTTGTAGATATTACATGTATATGCATGATGATATGATGATGATATATGTTATCCATATGAGATATATAGGATAACTTGACTTCATAATGTATTTAGAGATATGAAACTTGGTGTAATTTGATTAATTGTTGCATTATCATGATTAGATTAATGTGTAAATACTTGTTTAAATTTGATATTTTGAAAATGTCTAACTACAGAGTTTGTTGTCTGAGTACGATAGGATCAATGACAACCCCTCACCTAAAAGGGAGAGTATCATTGGGGAGAGGAGTCTAGTAGACTAATGGTAGACTAATGGTTAACTTGCATGATCTCACAACACACACATGTAGTCACATTGGTTATATTCATAAGTGTATTTTGATTGCAAAGAAGTAGTTATTTTATTTTTCTATTAAGAACTAAATTATTGATAGTTCATATATATATAGATATATTAATGAAGTGTGTGAGGACAAGTTAGTATTATATAGTATTATACAACTGTCTATCTCATTGGTTATTTACCAAAAAAATAATAATAACAAGGCCGCACTACAGCTAAGTTCCTGCCTGATGCTAGCAGGGTTGTTCTGTCAAGATTGCAGCTTGATATAGATTTTGTGAAGGGCGGGATTTTCTCTGGCATGTTGGCACATAGCATGACATTCTGAACTATAAAATTTGAAATTCGAGTTGTGGTGCTTTTTCACAAGTCATTTGGACTATTTATGGATTTAATGAAATTGTTTTATTTTTCTAAAATAAAAGTGAATATGTATAATTGACCACTGGTATTTAGTTGGCAATTGGCTACAATAACCAGCCCATCTTGATAGAATGCATTTTGTGTAACACCTAAAACATTGAGGTGAAATCACAGTGGAAATCAACACAATTATATAATTGAATCTTAATTTAGATTTAAAACCTAAAATTGAATCAAAAGAATATATAGTATTCAATCATTACTATTCTATAAGACCAGGGGATCTGGTTGTAGAGTGCAAGTTTTAATTTGTCAAGGTTTAGGCTTAGGTTTAAAATTTTTCTCAACATATGTTAGTTCTTTGCAAACCATTGTCAAACTAACAAACCCTTGAAGCATAAAAAAATTGAACCATCTAGACTCAAAATTTCAGTTTTGTTTCACAAAGCTACTTGATGCTCCTTGCAAGCATTGTTTGAAGCTCTTAACCTCTAAAGATGCATGAGTTGTGGCAGCCATCTGCATTGTTGGAACAGGGCCAGACAAGATATTTCCTCTTGATAGAGATCTGATTAGGCAATCAAGAATTTCAATCAGAAACAAAATGAACAAAACAACTCTAATCTAATGAAATTTTAGATACAAGAAGGCATTATTCCATACATAGAACAATGCATGATGGTACAGAACAATGCATGATGGCACTCTTACCAGTTAGTCTGAGTAAAAAATATAGAAAACTTACAAATTTCTCAAGGCAAGGATGAAACCAAATTCTTTAGGTATTGAGCTGATGAGATAGTCGTCTGAGAGATCTCGGTCAAAGAGAACAGCAATCAATATCTACAAAGGAAAACATTGGCCTAAAAAATAGGCTAAGAGAAAAGTGGATTAATCTATGTAATAAGACAAATGATAAACCTGGAAGGTTGCTTAAAAACTAGGAAATAAATATTGTTGAAATGTACTTGAGGTCCAAAGTTAGTAGAACAAACACTAGTTGTTTATGTTGTTCTAGTATTATCATATAGCATGACCCTATTATTAAGGTGTAGTAAATTCCATCAATAATATTTTAAAAAAGCTAAAGCTTGCCATCATACATATTTTGACCATTTCTTTAGCTGGACTAAGACCAAACCAAAAATTATAAAAATATAATATTGCTCACTTACGGTCCCACAAGGTGTGACAAATTGGCTAGCTTTGGTGGCAACATTCCATTTAGATTTAGGCTTAGAAGTGTTCAGCAACAAAATGTTAACAGTATGAATCTCCTTTTTTTCTTCACATTCCCAGAAATGGATCATATATCCTATGCAGTACTAACAAATATTTATAGCTTCTGGTAATATGGGAATTTCCCCACTATTTTTTCCTTGTTCGTCTTCTAGGGATATCATGGTTTGAATGTCCTGGTGGAGGAATCTAAATGTTGGGTAAAATAAACTCCCACAAACATGACAACAAAAAATAAGATGTTTTATAAGCCTAACACATGACAACAAACTTGGTTTGATTTTCCTGGTGGAGGAGTCTAAATGTTGGGTAAAATAAACTCCCACAAACATGACAACTTGACAATCAGTGTTATTCCTGTCATAATATTCACAACGCTTCTGTAAAATTATCCTCAATATTTCAAATGTCAAATTGTAAGGAGAGGGTTAGATATTAAAAAGTGAGTCCAGATAAGTGAAGTGAAATGCATGTAAAAGCAATGAAATTGTTGTGTACTTTCAGTCTTACTTGTGAGTGTTGCATCTGTGTGCCCAGTGGTGAAGAACAAACCATACAAAAAAGCGGTGCACACCATAAAATACACTTGGTGGAAAGTCGTGAGCCGAGCTTTTTGCAACAATGAAAAGCAAATATAAAAAATCAAAAGAGAGGCTATGAATGACATATATTGTCAACAAATGCCTAGCATTGAATAGTACAAAGCTTTGTACAGTTTGTTTTTAGGCTTTATGTGTTTTGATTCCACTCTAAACTAACTGTTCTACCACTTTGATGGAAGTCCATACCTTGTTCCAAAGCTTCCATTTTGGCACAGTCCGGTAAGACACTGGCAAACGTTGTGAAGTTTGGCTTTACACCTGCCAATTGCATTTGCTTGAAAAATTTTTGTGCATATCCTACAACCATGGAATTCCATGAAAGAAAATTTCTTCAAGGCATTTTGTCAAACAGTTCATGTGCCTTGTAATAAACAGAACGGGTAAGAAGAATGTAAGGCATTCGATGGAATAATTCAAAATTCCATGGACTGCAATATCAATGATGACCTCTGCTAATTTTGATAGAATATATACATTTGGGACATGGCCTCTAAGGCAAAAGGTAATTTAGGCTCGATATAGCATTCTCCATCCATAATAAGGTGGTGGGTGTATGTATATATTAATTTGCCAAATCAAGAACTTGTCCAACCAATTTACTGGAAAGAAACCCAGGATGAATGTGTCATGACTAAGACATTTTGCATGAGAAACAGGATCAAAAATTCTGCATACCATTTATGATTTATATTCTGTGCAGAACTTCCAATAGAATTCTCCTCACTGTGACTTCTCTACATTGCAGTCCCCTCAATTTTATTTGATTCTCTACCCATAACCTGCAATTTTGAATGAGGGGTCGATAAAAACCTACTAACAAATCTTCAGATTGGTTTATTAAGTGAATTGATCAGGTTGGACACTTCTTCGTTGTATTGGTGAAACGATGCAGCAACATCTATCGAAAGCTATAGGCATTGTTTTTCATTCTGCCCTACTTTGCTCTGGCCACATTTCAACTACGTGTCTTAAAACTGATTTTTCATGCATAAAAATGCCAGGAAGTTAGCCTACACTAGGTTTTTGCGCCTTCTCTTGCCTCGTAACACTCCTCTTGCATTTGACAATCTGCAGAGAGCTTGAAACTCACGCCTTCTCTTGCCTCATGAAAATCTCCCGTCTGTTCTGCCATCCTGCAACCTAAATTTGGACGAATAGCAGGCAATGAAATCTGCACCGAGTTAACTTTTGAGCATGTTTTTACTCCGACTTCAACACTGCAGATTAATCCCAGGAAAAGCCACTTCCTGATTGGTGCATTGTGGTAAGTTTAATCACTTGTTAAGGGATTGCCCTCCACTATAGTTCCACGGCAGGAACTAATAAATTGAAATATATGTATAAAAAAATTATTTTATGCATGATTGGAAGAAATGTAAGCAGGTAAATAAAACAGTTGTTATCGTAAAGTTAAAATGGAAAAAAAAGGTGGCAGCTGTCAAACGGGAAAATAAAGGAAATTAAGGGTAAGAGGGGAATTTTGAGGAAGGAAGGACAGGGGGAAAAAGACATTGCAGGAACATTCTGGAGGAAAAAATACAGAAGAGCTTTGGGAAGGAGGTTTGTGAGGTAGCAGTTTTATTTGTTAAGAAAATTAATTGAATCCAGATCTAATATTTTCAGCCTGAAGGTATGCAAATCCTTTTTTTACCTTCTTCTGGTAGATGTGGAATTGTTTAAATAATTGTTGTTTCAGAACATCAAACAATACTTTGCAGATTGTTAAAATTGCACCAAACAAGGGTTTATAGTTGCAGAGAGAAATGGTTATGGACATTTAGAAATTTAACCAATAGTGGGAAATATTTTGACTTGAATCAGGACATTCTTATGAATCCATGCTCAGTCTGGTTAAGGAAATTTCATTTTAAATCACTGTTGGGTAAATTCATGAATACCCATCTCTTAAAATTTCTATATCATTATTTTCTCTAATAGAAAATTATAGGGATTCCATACTTGCATTAGATATTCTTTGCTCAATCATATGAGCACTCGAGGAGAATTTACAAATCAATGTGCTATATTTGAAAACTAGAATCAAAATAATTTATTTCTCCCTCAGTACTAGAATAGTTGAATATTTTATTTCTTCCTGACTGAGTGTCAAAAATAATAAAATTCAGATTTATTAAGACACCATATGGCTATCAGCTTTTAGATTTTTACTATTAACTAGTACAAAGAAATATTGCCACAACTAGTGCATTGTCCAGAAATACATGAACTTAAATAAAATAATTTTTTATTAGATCTTTCACAGAACAAACTTGATATATAAACTCTTTTATTGCTTCAGTTGGCATATTAATATCACATTCCTGTATAATCATGTTACTATGTAAAGTACAACGTATATATTGAAACACATCATAATAATAACGAAATTGAACATGCATTTTACAACAACAAGATATTCATTGCTTATTAATCTTTACATACCATGGTTTGCATTTTTCAAAAGATCTTTGACTTATTTTAATATTACCAGGTAACACTAATTCATCACAAAATTTTCTATAAAATTTAGTTTGCATTGTATCTAATAGGTGTTTTGGATGAGGACCGCAAACTTTGGACCCCACTCTTAATTTTAAAACATCTCTAGCATTAGATGATACCCTAGTATTATCATGCCAATATTTTTCGATCAAAGATCTAATTTCAACATTCAGTTTCATGTCAGATCTCGAAAGTTGACCACTAAAACTCTAACATTGGTTAATTGGATCATTTTCTATACTTTCTCTTCTTTTTGCCACTCTTACCAATGTTTTAGGATGTATTTTTAGAATTCCACTAATATTGCTTACCATTCTTCTATTCAAAGTTGTTTTATTCACTATAGCAGTTGTTATAGCTCGTCTTGCTGCATTCTTATCTTTGGATCGACTGTTACTTCCAATAGACTCAATGGCACTAGCAACAGTAGACATAGCATGTTTTAGTGATTGATCTTTTCTTCTTGGTTTAACAAAAATGCCTAACATTTTCATTACTTTTCTCATTTTCCACATTCTCATTAATTGCATCATTAGTTGACATTGAAATGATAGTTTTTTATGATAAAAAAATTCATGTGTTCTTATTTGTCTCCAAGAAATTTTACCAGGAAGATTATCCAAAACATCTCTTTCAATTTTGAAAAAAAAATTTCTCATTTTCAACATCACATCCTGGATTGTCATTTTCATTTTCAACTTCAAAACGATTTTCATTTTCAACAACAAAATGGTTTTCATTTTCATTTTCAACAAAAGGATTTTCATTTTCATTTTCAACAACAAAACGGTTTTCATTTTCATTTTCAATAAAAGGTTTTTCGTTTTCATTTTCAACAACAAAACGGTTTTCATTTTCATTTTCAACAACAAAACAGTTTTGATTTTTATTTTTATTTTCAACAACAATTTGTTTCAAATTTTGATCTCTACGAATATTATCAATCTCAACATTGTTATATCCAGCTTGTTTTAAATCTCCTATCAACACTATTTCCATTTCAATCAAAGGCAGATTTGAAGTACCTAGATTTGTGCCTATTGAAACATTCTCCATAGCATTGATAGAGGGATTTGAAGACATGCCAAGAGTAGTTTGTATAATCCTATTAGTTTCCACATTCACCTCTTGCAAATTTGCATCGTCTACATCCATGGTCTCCTCAATGTTTTTATCTTCAATAGTTGTGGAATTAGATGCTTTAGCATTATTCATTGATTGAATCTTTATTCTTCTAGCTCTTTATTTTTTTGACACCTTCTCTATCTTTGCTTCAATTTCTTCAGGCGTTAATACCTTCCTATTTTTCCTCTTATTACGACTTTGTGATCCCATGATTAAAAAATTTATGAAGCATGTACAAATGAATGTCAAAAACTTGAAAGCCTTTCTTCTTTGTTCAAGTCCTTCAAACAAGTACCAATTCAACAAAATTTCGCTCAAACAGTGTCTCAATGATGGCTTCTATCAAAATTCAAACAATATTCCAAGTTGATGGACCTGCAAAAGAAAAAAAAGATGGTAGAGAATGCTGCAAATGTCGTCGTCAACCGTACTGTAGAGCAAGTTGCAGGGCTGACAGTCATAGTAGTCTTATTAAAAAAAGGGACAAATAATAAACGGGATCCTGTTTAAGAAACAGGGTCCCATTATATAAAATGGGATCCCATTTACTAAACGGGATCCCATTTTGTTTTGCACTGGTGGAGTAAGAAACGGGATTCTGTTATTTAAAATTTAAATTTTAAGCTCCGGTTTTGCTTTGTAACCTGGTTCGGGAAATGCTTTGGGGACCTGAACCTGACCTCTAGACCTAGTTTGACCTGCAACTTGAAGGTCCTGTCAATGTCACAACAAAATAGTGACTTTGGGCATATATCTAAAGGTCTATTTTGCAGAATATTTTGATGAAATTAAAACCCATTATAGGTCAGACAGTGTAGATTCCAAATATGTAATTTTTTTACAATTGGATTAATTTTTCTATTTTTTAATCAATTTCTGATGAAATAGGTCCATAAACTTGAATTATCAGGGTTTTTTAGTATTTTAATAACTTTTTATTAAAATATTTTTTTGTAAAAAAAATTGTAAGAAAATGTACTTTAGACAATTCTTTTCAAATTTTTAAAAAAATCAAAAAATGTTAAATTTAGGTCATCTTATACATGACGTACACGATGATTTTTTAAAAGACCAAAAATGGCCAATAAAAAATTAATAAAAAAAAAAATATTCAATAAAAAACTACAGAAAAATATGGAAAATGTGCTTCAATGAGTTGCAAATCTTTTCCCAAAAGGATTTTCAAAAATATGATTATTTAGGTCAAAATATGGATGACGTACACGTACATGGTATAGTAACAAAAAGTGACTTTTAAACAGTAGTTTTTAGAAACGCCTATTCAAAATCAATTTCTATCATCTGGGTATTGAAAAAAATTACATATTTGGAAACTAGACTCCGAGTACCACATTTCATATTTAGTGACTTTTTTCAAGATTCCACCTTTAAGTGCTTCAAATTTTTAAGTCAAATGTGACAAATTCTGAAAATCAGGAAAAAAACTTCCACTTTTTGGCCAATAAGTGGACAACTTCTTGCACACACCCCTAAAATACCTATTTTGATCTTAATTTCAAATGTTATTAAAGGGTATTAAGATCTATTAGAAATACTAAACCTGTTGCTATGTGACAATTCTTCTATGTCCATTCTTGTAAGATAAAAATATTAAACTCTTCATTTTTATATAATGTAGTCTACCCTTCTCCACTACATGGAATACCCCAATATCAAAACCCATAATTAATTTATCTGTAAGTAACACCTATTGGTGTATATTAAGCTTTCTTAGGGGTGCATATTTAAGAGTCTATGTTTAGCCTTGTGCTATACTTGGCATGCCTAGATTATCTTTGTCTAAGTCAAGTGGTTGCTTTTCCTATTCTTGGAGCACCATTATTCTTAGTGAGTTTTTCCTATTATTGGCTCGACTATTCTTAGTCAATTATGCCCTATATGTACTACATCTTGTAAGCTAATTTATCATCCCATTATTCTGCATTAATAATGAGTCCATTACTTTGCAATACTTGTTTTCTTGCAGACTGAGCGTGCTTCTATTCATCTTGGGTGGCTCGAATTGATACTCACATTCACTCAATGTTCATGGTTTATACATGGTATCAGAGCGAGATTGTGTGGATGTTTGTTTGAATTCTGTGAGTTCTTGATAGTATTGTTGTGGGATCCCTCTTCTAAGCAAGGCCTAGATCCAAAGAAGATCAATTTGTATAAAACTGATCTGCAACTGGTCTAGTGCAAAGGATTAAAGTAGGAACACCCCTATTTGGGTAGAGAAAGGCATTCAACCTTGGTCAAAGAACATAGAATCATGAAGTTATTGAGGGCAATCCACATCCTGTGTGTAGGCCAATCCAGAGGGTGTGGAAATTATCCACATCCAGTGTCAAGGCATCCACAGGGTGTGGAAACTCTGAAGCATTCAACAGAGGCTGAGTGATCTAAGGCGATCACGACATAAGAAAAGAAGTCAATTTGTTACTTGTTGTGGTGTAGAAACCACACTTGTAAACTGAAGGCCTCTAGTTTGGCATGGGGTGTTTCAGGGTAAACCACGCTTTGTCCTTCCTACCATTTCCTCACGGTCTTTGGACCTGGTCAAGGTTTCTTGAGGTTGCAGTAGGGTCACGGTCCGCTTCATCAAAGCTTGACAGGCCTGTCAACTTCAAAGAGCTATAGGGTATCAACTTGAATGTGGTCTGAGCAAGGCATGAAGGGAATTTGAAGGCACTAAAGCATAAACCAAGAAGAAAGTGGTGTGTTTGAAAGCATGCTCTAGGAAGAGGAAGGTGTGGCCTGCCTAAAGAGGCCCTAAATCCTCAAAAATGTCCCCGCAAACCTATAAAAATGACCATAAATATGCAAAAACATCCCTACAAACCTGCAAAATCAGCCCTAAACCTAAAAAATTGATCCTAAACCCACATTTCAATCTGCAATAGAGGTAAATCTGCCTTTGTTTACTGGTTTTGTTCTTCAAATTTGTAGATTTCGCCCAATTTAGGGCACAAATTTCTCAATTCACCCAGAATTGTGCTCTCATTTTTTAATTTGGGGATTTTTTCTTTTTTTTTAGCAAAAATTGTATTTCAATTTAGTTTAAAGAGTGTTTTTGCTAAAGATAAAATCTGCTTTTTAGTTGAAAGGGCTTCTTTTATTTTTCTCCTCATTGTAAAGTTTTGATTTTGTCCAAAAATATATTTTTGACAAATAAAACTAAGGAGCATTTAAACTAGTATGTTTTAGGCAAAAGTCAATTTTGTAATTAGTG
Organism: Cunninghamia lanceolata; assembly: GCA_027924645.1. NCBI lineage: Eukaryota > Viridiplantae > Streptophyta > Pinopsida > Cupressales > Cupressaceae > Cunninghamia > Cunninghamia lanceolata. Next base: position 11,425,569 of record BSBN01000602.1, read on the forward strand.
ACTCCTTTGAGTGCCAAAATTTAGACCAATTTGGGCTTGATCGCACTATTCTTTATAAAGTGTCATTTCTGACCCAAAATTAGATTCACTCTTGCTCACGCACTCATTATAAAGTGTTGATTCAGGGGGGGTTAGGATATCTAGTCAAGGGGGTGTCCTTTGTGTTGTGTCTTGTACACTTCCGCACTTCATTTCACTTTTTTAGTTTGGGGGAATTATACAGCGTATTTTGTAATCAATGAACTGAGATAAAGTTCCATATTTGCGGGGGTTCATCATGGATTTCGGTATTTATTTCCACCCTTCTGTTGTCAAACTAACTTCAGAGAACTATTTGTTTTGGAAACAAGGGATAAATAATCGTTGTCTTGAACAAGATCTATTGCTCTATCTCCTTGGACTCATTCTTGAGCCAAGAGACTGTGAACAAAAAGAATAAATGGTTTAACAAAAAAGACATGGTCTACAGACTAATAGGTCTTATCTGCAGATATTTTACATCATATAGAACACACTAAGTACCCTTTCATTGCTTGGACCATCATCTGGTCACTGTATAGAGATCTTGATTATTCATCTGAAAGTGATGTTTCTGTGGATAATCGAGCTCTTGTGGATGATAATGAGACTTCTATTTCCCCATCTTGTGTGGACACATCCTCATGGGATGATCAGTCTATTTGGTTGACATATATTGATACCCCATCTACATTAGAGGACATTCCATATCCTGCAATACCTATTGCTACTTCAGAGTCCAATGTTGTTTCTTCGAGAGTTTCGATGATTCTCTACAGCAGGGTCAATTTAT